>CM046879.1:515711176-517173575 GCA_025667525.1 Glebionis coronaria | reverse complement strand
AAGGATTACGAGGACCTACAAAGGGTCCTCGTAATCCTTGGATTATCCTTGTGTTGGAATGATCTAAAGAGAGAGAGATAGATGAAGAACTAGAGAGAGGTTAGAGAGAATGAAGAGGAAGTGTAAGATTAGATTAGAATTATGTGAAAGTGAGAATGACCAACCCCTCCTAACATGCTAGGAGGGGTATATATAGCCCACCCTACATGTGGGCTTGATGGGCTATATGTTTACATATTGGATCACGAGCCCAATACTTGAATATATCGTTGGAGTGACCGATCCTTTCTAAATACGTAAAAACGTATTTCCAACAATCTCCCCCTAAGGGAGGTCACTCCAAGTTACAATGTCCTAAATTGTCTATAGCTCGTGATCTATGCTAATAATGATGTGACCGAGACTTTCTTTGGAAATACGTATTTCCAACAGTATTCTTTGTCTATCTTTGCTTCTTAGCATGTCTCCATGATTAGCTAGACTAGAAAAATAGGATTTACTGAATTGGAAAATCCTCCCTCATCACCAAAATCAACCCACTGTGGGCGGTTCTTTATTGAGACTGCGACTCCTAATCGATAAGGAACCGCCGGTGGAGAAAAGGAACCGCGCACAGAGCCTTCTTTTTTGGGTATTTCTGAAACTCCAAATTTTTTCCAACACTTTTTGGAATCTTTGTTTCAACCCTTTGACCACCCCCAAAATATCTTGGGCTTTCTCTATTTAACTCTAAGCATTTTGCATCCTTTCTCAAATCAAAATGTCTTATTCTCCAAATGAAAGCCTTGAATCTCCTCCATTTCTCCAATTGCTTTCAATCCCAATTCACCCAAGAACACTTAAAATCACATCTCTTCTCCTTCTAAGAATGTTGATTGTGGAACTTCTTATCTTCCACCACTAGCCTTTAGTGTTCTTCCTCTTTCACATAATAATGTCATGCATCATGGAACATATTGTCATTGTCGTCAATATCAACATCTTTCTATGGATCATATCTATGAAGATTTGAATTACATCAAGAGTCTCTTAGTCAAACCTCCTCTTCACTGTGACTATGAGATCTCTACCAAGCCACCACCTCCTTCCGCCACTACCTTGTCTTTTATCTAAGCATTACTTGCTCATCTTCAAGACATCTAGTTCAAGCAAATTTTAGATTTCTAGTTTAACTACGATTAGATTTATGCTTTTCTTTTGGCTTGTTTTAATTTTCATACATCTTTGTATGATTTGTTTCCTTGTATCTTTTATCATGTTTTCTTTTAACATGATTTATCTTGGATCTTTGTCTCTTCTCTTATATTTTTCTGTGTGACATTTGCTATATCTTGTTGGGTGTCTCTTCTCTACTACTAAACCTTCTATGTAGCTTGTCACCATATCTCGATTCCTTGGTGCCCCAAGCAAGGGGTAGTAAGCACCAAGGGAGAGCATTTGCAAAGTCCGGTTCTTTTCTTCTTTAAAGACTTTGCAACCTTTTTGCTTCTACAAAGGGGGAGAAATGAAATAAAATCGTCTTCGAAAATCTTGTTTTTAATTAGGTGATTGAGTTTATGTATTGTTAGAATCAAAAAGGGGGAGATTGTTAATGCAATGATGCCTAAAAACGTTACTTGCAGTTTTCGATCTCGCTTTGTTTTGATTACGACAATATGTAAAAACAAGCATTTACGAAAATAACAAAAAACGAATTCTTGAGTTCAAGTATTTTTCATTTCAGCCATTATCACTTAAGGTATGTACAAACAAGTACTCATCCTAATTAAATGATCAAGGATTTGATATTTTCTTAAAACTCACTTTTTATTAAGTGTGACAAGTTTTTATTAAACTTTCTTTTTAAGAAAATGTTTTATTAAATTAATTATTTAAAAATTTGAAAATGGCATATTCTATCTAGGTTTGGAATATCCTTTCAAGATATTTTAATCTCCAGATTCGAACCATACCACTAAAAGACAAAAAGGAGCGGAGTCTACTCCGGCGGTTCCTTAAGTGGCTATGGCGGTTCCTTATCGATAAGGAACCGCGGGCTGCAATAAGGAACCACGAGCAGATATAGCCGTTGGAAGTTTGTCTTATAAATAGTGGACAATTCTCAGATTTTCTCATCACCTCTTTTGCACATATATTTCCAGATTCTTTCATACTTCTTAAATCGCTCAAATCCTTGGTCATTTGGTTGATTACTACTTGTTTAGAAGTGAATCTTTATCCTCCCATATCTTCCTCTCAAAGTGCAAAGAGAAGAACACTTCATCCTTGAAGTGTTGTGTCTACCTCAAAGATCCATTGAAGATCTAAACTTATTTATTCATTGTTGTGTCATTGTTGTGAAGATCTAAGTAATTGTGTCTATTTGGAAGTTGTGTATGTATAGGTTAATATTTGGTCCTTAAAGTATATTGGTGTAGATTGGTCCTAGCTAAGATTAGGGCTCGACTTTTAGCTTAGAGTCGGAAATTGGATAAGTGACGTTGTGTACGGTTTCTCCACCTTAAGGAGCTTATTGATTAGTGAGTAAGGTGTACTCGAGGAGTGGAGTAGGAACGAGGAGTGAGCTTCGTTGCCGAACCACTATAAATCCTTGGTGTTTGGTTTGATATTTCTTTTCCTTATCTCTTTACATTCATTATTCATTACATATGCATACTTGTGATTATTAGTTTAGTTGCACTATCCTTGTCTACATTGTGTATAAGAAGATTTTACGTAAATACTCAAGCCTAAATTTTTGAAAAGGATTTTTAAAAACCATCTTTTAACAAGTAAATTTAAGAAACTATTCAACCCTCCTGGAACGAGTCTCTCATGGGGTTTCCAGAATGTCCAACCATTCGATCTAAGAGTTTACGAAACTTTTTAAAAGTCCAAAACACTAACAGCCACCCCATAAGCACTTAATGGTCGAACTGCACTAATCAAACTTGGGACAAAATGACCCGTTAACCTATAAGGTTTAAGGGTCTGAGATTTACACCATTGGAAAGCCTCAAGACTCTACTTTCGGCCCATACCAACCACGAGTAAATAGCTATTACCAATTAGCAGGAAAGTTACATTCTTTGAAGGTTACAAAATCAGAATTTAGGTTTTCAAACTCGGGTTTACTGTTTTAGCCATAAAATCCATTTGGTGATAGCTATTGACGCGAGGTCAGCGATGTTCGTTAGATTATAATGTATACTAACTCACCAGGTCTTACAATGTCAAATATAGGGTCCAGGACCTGCAGCAAAAAGCTATACAAGTATGTTGGGTCAGATTGGGTTCACAACCGTAAATCGGCCATAACTTACTCATCTGGAGGAGTTGATCGCCCATCCAACTTGCTACTAACATGTAAAGGGTCCAATGAATCCATATTATCTATAAAAACACAGCCTACAATGGGAAAATATGTGAGTTTTGGGCTCACAAACCCGCTGTCCGAAATTTGCTTTTAAAATCTTAATTTGATCATAACTTCCTCATCCGGAGGAGTTGTGCCCCTATCCAACTCGCCACTAATATGTAAAAAGCCTAAAGAATCTATTTATGACATCAATATTGCATGTTATAGTGAAAAATATAAGGGTTTTAGACTGACATACCTGCTGTCTGAATTTGGGCATAATAAGCACTCAACCAAACAACCTTAATCCTACTCCTATTAACCAAAATCCTCATCACAATAACTAATTAACCTAATGCATAACCATTTCCTTGATCAAACATACGAGAACACAGATTTTTGAATTATATGATTTTCTAAAAATCAATTGCATGTGTATAAAAATCAATGGGTTTAGGTTAAGGTTTTACCAAGGAGGATTGTGGTGCACTTTAATTGAATATTGGTCATAAAAATCAATGGAAATGGTGTTCTTGTTGATGTTGTTCGTCAGCCTAGAGAGAAAAAAGAAGGAGAAAGTCAATTTTTGGTAACTAAAACAAACTGATGGTTTGGTGTTGGGTTTTTTGTCTACGAACAGAAAAAAAGAGGGGGAGAAAAGTGGGCTTAGCCCAATATTAAGTCTCTTATTATTACTTAAGCCCAATAATTAAAATACATCTAGTTCTAGCCCGACTCGATTTCCTAAAATGCTAATCGTTTCGACTAACTGCAAGTTATAATACGAAAACAAAATATTTATAGAAACATAGTATTTTTGACTTCATAAAATCGAAACATATAGTCATCGGTTCTCGTTCCGTCGGTTCGGGTAAACTTTTTATAAAACACGCGCGGGTGGTTTTAAATAAAATTTTTTGATTTAAACAAATATGGAATAATAAAATAATTTTTTTATAATTCTGAATAAATTATTATAAATGATCAGGAAAATACTTAAAATATAATTTATTTAAAATTATCAAGATCTCAGGATTTTTGTAAGAAGAAAACAAGAAAACGTAACATGTTGGAAAATTCAAGAAACATGAATAAAAGAATAATATAATACCGGAAAAATACGAGTTCTCACAGTCGACCCCTTTAAAGGAACGCTGGTCCCTCAGAGTTCAACTGGAGACGGAAGAAGATGTGAACAAATGGAGATACAAGGTTAAAAATGATTCTCCTCTTTCCTAGGTAATTTCTAAGCCACGACGAACCTTAAGAATTGGAATCCAACTATGCTTCAGCTTCTTAACTCCTTTTCGAATTTATTTCAAACTCTGATTAAAAAAATAGCCTTTCAGCAAAAAGAAATATGAAGAGATAGAATGAACACGAGAATATCTTAAACGGACAAGGTGCGCTAAAACAAGTTAAGATTGATAATCGACAAGGGATCGCAAGTCGCGCAAAATGTAAGACATGGCAATCTTAAAACGTAGGAATCTACTTACTAGAGAAATAGAGGGGGAAATATGAATTACATAAAAAGACATTTAAAATACGAGTTGCCACAGTTATCCGTCTCGGATTTTGTATTAGTTTAAAACTCAGCTTAGATACTTTCTTGATTAAAAGAAAATTTTACAAGGTTTGGTGATTTGAAATCAAAATTATATATATTTAGTGAGTAAACAGTCGCTAAGTCCTTTTTCTTAATCAGGATTTCAAAGCAAAAAGTAAAACAGTTCAAAATAATTATTTTGATCGGCTTAAGAGCTTTTGGATGACTGTATGAAATTATTGTTAAAACTTGGGTTAATGTTTACGATTAGAGAAAATATATTTTCTAAATTATTTAGAATCATTAATAAAATATTAATTAAATAAAAAATTTCATTGAATTGAAAGTAAGGTATGATGCAAAGCAAATAGTTCAAAAGATATGACATGATGTCATTTTAAACACTAGTTTTAAAATATACAAAAGAGGATGTATAGACCCGACATTTAACTTGCGATGGTTATTTTGGCAAATTAAACACTTGGAAAAATGTGTAAAATTTTCTTAGAAATTCATAATATCCTATAGAATTCCATAAAGGCGTTTAATGCATCAAATGGTAAACATGGGACATATCCGAGTTTTTAAAAATGTGACAAGATAGCAAACGAATATGAAGCAAATAATAGTCAATAATTAGTATGCAAACAATGACAAAAGGAAATAAAACGAAATTCGTACCAATTTCTTAACGAGCATGATAGAATAGAGGCGTCGATGATTAAAATAATAAGAACAAAGGATTTAGGAAGATTAATTCACGAGTGTGGTTGGTGTCACCAACAACGGCTTATTAAGTTCTCGGTGGTCGATACACGATCGGAAGAAAAAAGTCAGACAACAAATTTTCGAATCCAGGAAAATTCTTAAGAAGTCACTTGTGTATAATTCAAGTAAAATGAACAACATTGGCAATTAGAGAGCGAAATCAACGCATGGTTTACACGAGCGAATTTCTATACGATATAGTCTAACACATATCATGACGGATATACGAAATCATCGTTCACGTCCAGTCATAAATCATTATTCGCGTCCAAAGACCTTTCGAATGTCTACCAAAATAGATAAAGAAGGTTGGTCGATGAAGAAGCATAAAAACATTGAAACTTTCAAGTCTGGTATCAATGGTCGGTAATTAGACGAGTGGTAATAAGTATAACATATATCGTTGAGTAAAGAAACATGTACTTGCAGGCACGTAATTCGTTCAAGAAAAGATAAGGAAACATTTTCATATGTCATGAACGCGTGCTACTCGCATAATATGTAAAACTTTTCAAACTTTGTTTTATCCAGCTCTTTAAGGAACACAAGTAAAAAGTTGGTTTTTGGCCAAATATTTAAGGTGACGACTATTCGGCCTAGCATGGCTCCTTCTAAATTACGCATAAATGATCAGGCCATGCATAATTTAGGTCTAGCAATGCGATGCTCAGTTTCGTCAAACTAGTATTACATGTCATATGTTTTAAATATGTATACAATGCCATTTGTAAAAGAGGATTTAAAATGATTCATGAAACTTTTCACAAGAAAGTAATAGGCTTGAAATTTAAATAAAAAATTTTAATGTTACAAGAATTCTTTTATAAGATCTAGGTAAAATAATTCGTGAAAATACCTCGTAAAACAATATTACTTAACGTTATAAAGTAACATTTAAGTATATATAAAGTCCAAGTATAACAATTTGTAAAATTATTTGCAAACAATACCAGTTTGAGTTTATATTGTGACATTATAGTAATGTATAAATAGCAAGTGGATTACACAAGGGTAGTAAAGAGTAATTAATACGAAATCGATGAAATGGTACGAGGTGATAAGGTTTCAAAATCTTTAGCCGGAATCGTCATGAGGCACGTGTCAAAATGATAACAAACGATGTAAAAATAAGAACTTCAAATCTCGACCCAAATTAGTGGTACGATAAGAGAAAAGAAAGATAATATAAAATACAAATAAGTCATATATAAAAGAAAGGAAAAAGGAATTCCCTATGCATTCATATCGTAACTAATTAACATAAAAATGCACAACTTTTTCAACAAAACTAAAGCTCACCATCGGTTTTATCCAAACACTCGGTTTCAAAAGTTTACGATATATATACGTATAACCCGCACTCAAAATTACTATTTTTATACATTTTCAAACGCAATCAATGTTTGTTAGTTGTAAAATATCATTTGTTAAAATTCTACAAGCTCAAACGAACTAAAAAACACATAAAAACCATATTTCAAAATTTCTATCAGGTTTGACTTTTTAGTCAATTTTGACTTTTAAGTCTGACCCGATCAATTAACCCGTTAAATGACATTTTCAAAATTCGGAGTCTAAAGCAATTTAGTGTAAAACATTGTTTCGAACAACTTTCTAGTTTTAACCAACACCTGAAACTAAATGTAAAATGACCAAAATCCCCCAGCACGTTGTGCGCAGGTTTGAATATATTATCCTAAAACGCAGGTTTTTACTTTTAAGGTTTGACCAATTTATACTAGTTTTCGGACTTGGTTACCTAAGCGGTAAAGATAAAACGACATTTAAACAACTTTTTAGTTTTACTCGAGACTTGAAACGGACAAAAAATGGACGAAAATGCCCTCGCATCAGATATGTTAAAAGAATGATATCTAAAAAAACACAGAATTTATTAGATAAAATACCTATAAATATTCAGTTTCAACACTAGTTCTTTCGCAGTAGACGTAAAATGATATTCCAGACAACTTCCGTATTTCGGCCGAAGGCCGAAACAGACCAGCAATTATGATTTTACCCCCTGCAGTTCTGCATCAACAGTAAATTTCCATATACGCAGAAAATAAGTTCTTATATTTTATAATTTAATATGAGCATAACTTGATCGTTTTTGAGATTTACTGGTCGAATTTTATGTCCTAAATGGACGTCTCAACAAGTAGAAATATATTTTAATGTCTAAAGTTTATAAAAATATTTTCTCGACATCGTTAAATTACATGTAAATTTTCTGCAGAAAGTATATTTTTCGACACACTTCGAAATTTAATCAAACTTCATAACAACCCGGTATGTACATACATGACTTGTGAATTCCAAAAGAACGTAAAGTAGATTGTATAATTAAGCAATAAAGAAAAACATAGTATAGAAAATGGTTTAAGAATACCAACGATAATCTAAGAAACCAAAAACGGCGCATGACATCCATGTCTTAGATTTCAAGATGCAAGGTAGGAAGGTCTCTTGGCGGCGTGATTTTCCAAAAACACAAGGCATACTGAGAAAGAAATGAAACACTAACGAGTTGCACTCCCGGGTTGAGGAGGTTTAATGAAAGGGGAGGATACAAGTTTATAGGAGTAAAATCGTATTCCAAACAAGCACCACATTATATTATAGGATATGAATTACAAGATGACGATGGTGGTTCCAAGGTACAAACGAACGTTGTAACTCGAAGTCGAAACGTAGAATGATCAATTAAATAAAATTTAATCGATATACGAGTGTCGTGTATAACGGTGATGTAAAGGTCAATCAAGGTTACGAAAACCCACGATATTAGTCAACACGGATTCAAGGAATGCTTCGAGATGTGTGACTCACAGGATGTCCTTTAGTCTTTTCGGAGATACATTGAGCTACACAATGGTCTATAGACTATTTTTCAAGACATCCAATCACAAATGGTCGGAAGGCAATTTGGATATCTAAATAAGGAGTTAAACAATGAAAGTAACACGCAAGGTAGTAAAATGATAATCAGAAGTTTCATCGGACACAACACTTCTTAATCCAAGACAATGGTATCACGAGAATACATACAACATGTAAAAGTGAGTCGAGGAAAACAAGCGTTTCAAAATGAACGAGTATATGAGGTCAGTCATATCACGCATAGACGAAATAACAATAGTACTCAGAAAAGTGGGTATGAAAAGTCAACAACATACGCGCTCTGAATACAAGTATGTAATGTCATAACAATATAAAATTATTGCAACAAGATCAATTCACAAGAACAAGAATTCAAGAAATGCAGTAAGGGCATATGTAATCAAGTAATATCCAATGATAATTCATGAAGCACAAAGGATTTAAAAAGAGATAGTAATTATCGTCATTAGGGTAGTGTAATACTTCAAAAAGAAATCAAGAGATGAAATACTACAACGATAATTAAGAGTAAATAATAAGGATTAGAGAGTTACACGCGCAAATATCGAAAAATAATGGCAGATTCTGTGTTTGACAGTTAGAAACATGAAATATTTGAACTTTCGGTTATAGATTAAGTTTTGAAAATGACTCAGTTCCCTATAGCAATCGCTCTGATACCAATCTTTGAGACCCCCAAAATCAGGAAAAGAAACACGTAGGCAACATGGGGGTGTCACGTCATGGTACAAGAAACAATGAAATATTGATGACACAAAGTTGACGTAATAAAGACATATATATTGCATCATAAACATTAGAGTTTTTAAATAAAGAGTCCCAGATTTTATAAGCGGATGAATCTATTATTTAAACATGTTTATGACATATAGATACCAAAAAATACAGAATAAACTTCTGACAGCTTTTACCAAAACCAAAATTTAAAAATAACACAGAAATATCCAAGCTGCGTAAATATCATGCAGGCTCCCATCCTTAGCAAAATTAAGCATTGGCATTAGCTGAGAAATAACATGTAAAAAGGTCAACATAAAGTTGAGTGAAATTCATAGGTTTAATAAGTAGTGATGTGGAATATAAACATTAATTTTATAAGAATAGCAACAGGATATGATTTATTAGCGTCGTACAAAATCATTTATATTTATTTTATTGCAATAGCTCACGACACCGAAGCTTTAACATAAATGTTTTACCCCTAGTAAGTATCTAGTCAAAATACTTGGGTAATCAAATGTAAGTGCGTCAAGTTAAACGGGACGGGGATTGTCAATCCCGATGGATTCATCCACAACATTCGCGCTTGCAAAATGTGAATTAGCGGTTCATGATGTAGGGGATTTTTGACTAAAGTACTAATGCAATAAGTAAATGTATAATCTGGGGAAGCATACAGTTCTCGGATAGCATACTAAAAGTTTTAAATGATTGTATTCCACGTATGCTATTCTCCCCCCGCAATTTGTAACAAAGTATATAAGAAAAAGGGGCTATGAACCCACCTTAGCTACGGGGTGAATCAATATGGAACTTGAGGGCTGAGTAGTAACAACAAGAAATCAAGAATTAAGTCATCCAAAACCTACGATAACGGGACGCGAAAACTTAGAAGATACAAAAATAACGTTTAGAAAACGGTTTGGTTACTATTAGTACATAAACCATCTTATAACTCGCAAGGCATTGCAATCTATCGACTATAAATCAATTTGACTCAAAATCACAATATACCTACTGTATGAACATGTTTATAAACATTAACTATACACATCATACCCATTATTAACAAACACTTGTACACTTTGAGTTGAATATTAACGTTGACAAAAAGGATGCACTAAATTTCAGAAACATACTATAAAGATTGTATCATATCTAGAGTTCTGTAATAGTAATAAATTCAAACTTTATGGACCTGAAAAGATAAAATTATTAGATTTCTAAAACTTTAATAAGCACTATCATAGCTATTACCAATCAACATGAAATTCAGTTTTAGTGCAGACTACTCAGATTTGACTTTTTTGACAAAAATTTGCATATAGCCATTTTGACCATCATTTACATTCTGTAAAAGATTTTAATTTGAAATCAATTGGAAATGTTCAAATTTGACCTATTATACTATAGTAAGTCATAAAAATACTCAATTTGTCTTATTATGCTTTGACCTCAAACACAAATTTGGCGCAAATGCCGATTTTGACTAGTTTCGACAAAACGGACGTAACTTACTCATCCGGACACTTCCATAAACCACCCAACTCACCAATTGTACTACACAACCAAGGATAACCAAAAATCAATAATGTTGCATGTATTATTTGCAGAAAAATGTCGTGAATGGCTGTAGCAATCTACTATCATTCTTAGCCTCATTTTGACACTAAAATTCATTTCTAACATCACCTAAACACTTGCACACCCTAAGCAATGCCTCTACAAGTACACAAGACCTATCATGATCATAAAACCATCTTGACATCTGTAGCATATGGTCAAAATACAAAATCCCCAATTTCATAATCAAGGTATTTAATCAAATAGAAATCAAAGCAATACAATGATGCCAAGAGTACCTTACTACAAGTGTGAAGGATATGAGAACCAGAGATGAAGAAGGATTATGGAAGTACTCCAAGGCCTACCCGCAACATATAAGAGTGATAACGACCCTTAAGTATGCGTTTTATAAAAATATAAAACAATTGTATCGAAATATTTTGTGAAAATGAAATATGTAAATAACTTGCACAACCAACCGAGCCTAAGTGTGGTCATGACCTTCATGACATACAACCTGTAGAAAATGCATAATATGATAGTATAAGGTCTCAAATCAAGTAACCCAAGTGGTTTGCACCTAAAAACGCCAATAATTTACTTAACCGTAGGCGTAAAGTCACATTTTGTAGTATAGCTGTTTTGTAAAGGTCGTAGCTCCCAATTCATAAGTCCAACAACTATGAGGTTTTCACCCCTGTAACGGGTCTCTCATGGGGTTTCCATAATGTTCAACCATTCGATCTAAGAGTTTAAGGAACTTTTAAAAAGTCCAAAATACTAACAGCCACCCCATAAGCACTTAATGGTCGAACTGCACTAATCAAACTTGGGACAAAATGACCCGTTAACCTATAAGGTTGAAGAGTCTGAGATTTCCACCATTGGAAATCCTCAAGACTCTACTTTCAGCCCATACCATCCACAAGTAAATAGCTATTACCAATTAGTAGGAAAGTTACATTCTTTGAAGGTTACAAAATCAAAATTTAGGTTTTCAAACTCGGGTTTACTGTTTTAGCCATAAAAACCATTTGGTGATAGCTATCGACGCTAGGTCAGTGGCGTTCTTTAGATTATATTGTATACTAACTCACCAGGTCTTACAATGTCAAATATATGGTCCATGACCTGGAGCAAAAAGCTATACAAGTCTGTTGGGTCAGATTGGGTTCACAACCGTAAATCAGGCATAACTCACTCATCCGGAGGAGTTGATCGTCCATCCAACTCGCTACTAACATGTAAATGGTCGAATGAATCCATCTAAGCTATAAAAACACAGCCTACAGTGGGAAAATATGTGAGTTTTGGGCTCACAAACCTGCTGTCCGAAATTTGCTTTTAAAATCTTAATTTGATCATAACTTCCTCATCCAGAGGAGTTGTGTGCCTATCCAACTCGCCACTAATATGTAAAAAGCCTAAAGAATCTATTTATGATATAAAAAGTTCATGTTATAGTAAAAACTATAAGGGTTTTGGACTGACATACATGTTGTCCGAATTTGGGCATAATAAGCACTCAACCAAACAACCTTAATCCTACTCCTATTAACCAAAATCCTCATCACAATAACTAATTAACCTAATGCATGACCAATTTCTTGAATTATATGATTTTCTAAAAATCAATTACATGTGTATAAAAATCAATGGGTTTAGGTTAAGGGTTTACCAAGGAGGATTGTGGTGCACTTTAATTGAATATTGGTCAAGAAAATCAATGGCAATGGTGTTCATGTTGATGTTGTTCGTCAGCCTAGAGAGAAAAAAGAAGCAGAAAGTCAATTTTTGGTAACTAAAACAAACTGATGGTTTGGTGTTGGGTTTTTGGTCTACGAACAGAAAAAAAGAGGGGGAGAAAAGTGGGCTTGGCCCAATATTAAGTCTCTTATTATTACTTAAGCCCAACAATTAAAATGCATCTAGTTTTAGCCCGACTCGATTTCCTAAAACGCTAATCGTTTCAACTAAGTGCAAGTTATAATACGAAAACAAAATATTTATAGAAACATGGTATTTTTGACTTCATAAACTCGAAATATATAGTCATCGGTTCTCGTTCCGTCGGTTCGGGTAAAATTTTTATAAAACGCGTGCGGGTGCTTTTAAATAAAAAATTTTGATTTAAACAAATACAGAAAAATAAAATAAATCTTTTATAATTTCGAATAAAGTATAATCAATGATCAGGAAAATACTTAAAATATAATTTATTTAAAATTATCAAGATCTCAGGATTTTCGTATAAGAATACAAGAAAACGTAACACGTTGGAAAATTCAAGAAACATGAATAAAAAAATAATATAAAATCGAAAAAATACGAGTTCTCACACAGACTAGCCATTGGACCTTGTCTCCTATAAATAGTTGATCATTTCTCCATTTTTCAATGAACCTTTAGACAAATTCTGCTGCTTTTTTATATTCCAATCATTAGTAAATCACTTAATGTGTTAAGTATGTTTACTTATGATTATCCCCTTGACCCCCTTCTTTATTTGTCAAAAGAGAAGATCACTAACACATTTGTGATGTGATAAAAGATGAGGCCTTGATGAAGATCATACTTTCTTAGATCTAGTCATGTTCATCATATTGTTTATTTGAGTCTTGTGTAGATCCAAAGTATTTGTGTATACTTGGATTAGTATTGTGTAGATCCAATGTATATGTGTATACTTGGACTAGTCTTGTGTAGATCCAAAGTATAAGTGTATACTCGGATGTGTCTTATGTGTTAGTTGTCACTAAACTACAAAGTGATGTATTTGTATTTGTGTTTGAGTTCTCACTTAACTAGAAAGTGATGTGAGTGAAGATTAGTTCTCGCTTAGGATTAGAACTCGACATCTAGCTTTATGTCAGAAAAGAAGACGGGCGACGAAGATTGGTTTTAGCTTAGGATTGGAACTCGACATCTAGCCTTATGTCAGAAAAGAAGATGGGCGACGAAGATTGGTTCTAGCTTAGGATTAGAACTCGACATCTAGCCTTGTGTCGGAAAAGAAGATGGGCGACGAAGATTGGTTCTAGCTTAGGATTAGAACTCAACATTTAGCTTAGTGTCAGAAAACATTGTAAGCAACGTTGTAAGATTTTCTCCGCCGAGAAGGGAGTTTGTGGATATAGTGGAAATCTGGAGTAAGGTGTACTCGAGGAGTGGAGTAGGAACGAAGAAATAGCTTCGTTGTCGAACTACTATAAATCTTTGGTGTCGTTTCTTAGGTTGTTTATTTCCTTACTCTCTAATTATACTTGTCATTGCATTTGGCATTCCATCATCATGATAAATTTATATAGCAAATGTTTTGAAACATTGAAAATTGGCCTAATCATTATGAAGTAAATTTTCAAGTAAAAGTCATTTCTAATGATGAACTTAGTTTTTAATTGAGAAACTAATCAACCCCCATTCAAGTTTCTACATTTTTGTTTTAAGCGGTGTTTGTTTCGACTTATATGTTGGTTTATGAGCTTATTTGATTTCGACATGTATTTTATAAGTTTTTATTTTCTGGCTTATTTTGAGACGTTAAACTTATATAAGTTTATTACGGTATGTCAGTATGATAGACTTATAAAAGCACATAAGTCTCAATAAATCAGAAATTAGGGCTTATGATTTACAATCCGAAAACAAATAAGTGTTAGTAGTTATGAGGCCTGAACAAGGAAAAGATAATCAATAACCAAGCTAATTACCAATGCATGATTATCAGATATCACTTGAAATCGTGTTATCGCTTTTTAAAGTAAACTAATCGACTATAATGTTTGGGTATCACAAATATCTATTTGGGATATACCAAATGTATTTTAAGGATCTAGGTAAAAATCTCTCTCTCTCTCTCTCTCTCTCTCTCTCTCTCTCGCATATGTTATGATATTTATTTATATTAGAGATCACTCAAAGCCTAGTCAATAAATTTAAGTGTGACTAGCAGGGTACCCGCGCGTTGCGGTTGCGGCTACCCTGAAACTAAAACTCTGCAAGCGCGATCTTTTATAGTCATATTTATTAATAATGAAGATAACTTTAAGTTGGGATAACTTTGAGAAATAATAAACCATTTCATATAAAAATAGTATTACGGGATTGTGATGATTGATGGTGAAAGATATTTGTAAACCTATGTAACATTCGTCTCAATATCATATAACATATAAATATAGAAAATCTTCTAAATTTATATGTTTACACGTTTTCATCATAATGACCTTAAAATCTTTCTACTTTGATGTGTACGATTTAATCGAATTCATTAGAAAAATGGTTAATATTTCACTAATTTGTACTAAATTGCATATATAGACAATATATGTCTTCAAAAATGCAAATTTCAGAAGAAAAGTAATTGAATGGTTCAAAATCAAACATAGAAATTTGATATTAAACTTACATTAGTGAAGAATTTAAATAATTGTATCTAGAAAAATATAATTTATAGCAATAATCATTTGTACATGTTGCATATCAATTTGTATTAATTTTGTCATTTAATGTTTATTGCCCACCAAAATCTTGTAACGTTGTACTACTTAAAATTTTGGAGAAAGAGATAGTACACTCTCTTTTATAAGTAGTAAAAACTTATGTGTTGTTAAAAAATAGTACAAATTAATTTAATCGTGTCGTTTTTATCAGTTTCGATGGGTCCTCTCCGGTTCGTCTTCTAACGGTTTTTTTGCTAGTTGAACCGACTGTAACTCTGGATCCTAGTTGAACCTCATCATTTTAGGTAGACAATATGCATAATTTTGTAAATATATATGCTTTTAATTGTTGTACAATATGAAAATAAAATAGCATTTTTAAGTAATGGGGTGTATTAATTATTTTTTAAGTTTGTATTAATTAATATATTAATTAGCTTTAATAGGAATATTAAATTATGTATGAATTATTTTTAATATTATATATTGATCAATTTTAATAATGAGTATTAAATGAATTTATTATTTGTTTTTTCAATTTTGAAGATATGTTGATTTGTACATGAAACATTACAAATAGTAAGTTGATTTTGTAATATTTCTATAAATAGAAGGGATTTCTTTTAATATATAGTAGAAATTACTGGGCCATTAATCACCACATAATTAGCCTACATAATTATAAGGATTCGTGTTACACAACCCATTATATGCGATCGTTAAATGATGTTATAACTAATAACTATTAAAATTATTTGAATTCCTTCCAGCTAAGTCTATGCTTCAACGAATTAACTAATTCCCCGAGGAGTATAGAAGCTGAAGAGTTCAAACTAAAAGACTCGTTGATGAGTCAATCCACTTATGATACTTTCTTTAAGGAGTTACTCTCTAATGGTATCCTTCAGCAAAGCTGAGACCACGAGTCCCTGATGGTACCCTTCAGCTTACGATTGAAGCCATCAACGACTTGAATTCTCTTTTAACCACTAGATGAGTCATAGTGTTCAGGGACTTATGGGAATATACTTTTTACCTTCATCCTCGTTATCTGGTAATCTGAACCCAACAATTGAATTAAAATTCCAATAATAAGCTCATACAACCACATATAAGACGAAACAAACACCCCCTTAATGTCATAATTAATTTTTTTAAAGAGAAATATCTCACACATTTTAAACAAGTTTTTTTAGTTCATAACTACTTGCTTGAAAATTTTATCGCATAACATATGGTATCAAGGTCAGATGAAAATGATAAATTGAAATTTAAGAGGATAGATAAAGATGACCGGTATAAAGAACGTCATGTGAAGTTGTGAACCTAAAAAGACTAGGTCTGCGATAATATAGAAAGCATTATAAATATAGAAAGTCTAGAAAGTAATTATCCATTGGATAAAAACTTCAGTTTTGATCAAAATTATACCAATGGTAAAGAGATTTACCTAAAAATATCAACCTTTTCTATTTTTCAACAATTTTCTATTTTTCATCTAGGTTTATATTTTTCAACAACTTATATATACAAGTATCCAACCCATGTGACCACTTTACCATCGTCGTCTCTGTCCATAGCACCACCATCGTCTCCATCTACTGGATCGTCGTCTCTGCCCATACGCTTTCGTTTTACTAAAAAATGTTGTGTGTGTAGTGTGAGGTTATTTTCAGAACCAATAAAATACAAAATTGCGAGAACCATATTTTCACTCTTAAAAATGCATATGTATTTTCATTGATATGTTTAAATTAAAATTTTACTAACTGTTTTATTGGTTATAGATCCGGGTATGACGAGCGATATGACGAGTGCACATGTGTTTTCATATTATTCATCGGAAAGATAGTTAATTAGTTATGACACAAACGAAAAAAATACATGTGCATGGTCATAGCTTAAACTACATGTACCTATTGACCCAAGACAATAAAAATCAATGTATATCTACTTAGTGAACTAATACGATGAAAATACGTATGTATTTTAAAAGTAAAAAATATGATTTTCGTAATTTTGTATATTTATTTGATTTTGAAAAAACCATATGTTTATAAGCCCTTTACTAAAAGATGTTGCATGTGAAAACTCTGTCTCTAACAATATCCGTCATTTATTCGAAAGTACGATATAAGTTTCTGAGCATCCACAATGCAAAAACTAACCAAAAGCTTTTTACTATTTGGACAAGTGTTTGGAGCAAGTTTTTGGCATTGTGTAAAAGTTTGAAAAGCTTTTATGTAAGACTTGACAAACTATAAGTCATTTGGAAAAGCTTTGGTTATTAAACATGAAATGCATTTAAGACATTAAACATGAAATATATTTAATGAATTTTAATATATTTATTATGTGTCACACTTCCATGAGTTTGTTTATTTGAAAAGACTTTTAATAGATATATAGATGTTCTACGAGTGATTGTTTTAGAAAGTAGAAGCATATTTTTTTGTCATCAAACAATTTCAATGTATTTAGTGAGACGTTATTTTATATTTTATTGCAAAAATCGTGTTTGTGGTTTTGACAAATTATACGTTTGGTCCGTAAATTTTTGAAGTTGTAAAACCGTTTGTATAGTTTGGTGAAATTGTATATTTGGTCCTTTTAAGATTTGAAATGACTAAATTATCTTCATCTTCATTTTTTAATTTTTATACTTGCAAAGTTATTATAGTAATTTTAGGTTGTAAAAGGACTAAAAGTGAAACCCAAAGTTTGTCACACAGATTATTTTTATAATTTCAAAACTTGACAGACCAAACATGCAATTTAGCGAAACCACAAAGACAATTTTTGCAATCACTATCCACTAAAGTGATATAACACGGTTCCAAAAAATTCAAATTTACAATGTTATTCATAGGTTAATGTTTTTTCTATTTGTATACAAAAACATTTTGAAAATCTGTTTTTGATCAATCGGTCAAAACATCGAGTCATCAGTTTAACCCAAGTCAACTGGATTTTTTAAAAACGATATTAATGTATATTTACAACAATTAACTTTTTGTAATTTATATGTTTTATTTATAAAAAAATGTAGAAAAACCTAAAACTCAACCGATCACGAAAACTGGTTAACCTAAATAAAAAAATAAAAAAATTCAAAACTCTATTTAGGAGCCGTTTGTTTAGGGTTCGTTTGGTATGCTGGTTGGAATCAGTATAGGTAATAACTATGAGAACGATGTGTAATAGCAATGGGTATAATTGTTTTAAAAATGTCGTTTGGTTTATATAAGTTCGATATGAATATCTTTATTTTATAAAATAATAAAACCACATATTATCTTATCTAAACATGGAAAAAAAAGAAAACAAAATAGCATCAACAAGCCAAAAAGTTTAGTGAAAATTACCAGCAGGGTCATAATGGCTTATGCATGTCTAGTAGAGGCCATGTTTGTCATTGATTTCCAAAATGACTATGATCCTCGTGAAATATATTTGCAGACTATGTTTATGTCACGTGTCGGCTAATTGTTGGTTCTCAGTAAAATAAATAAATAATGGAAATGATAATCTTGAATCATGTTTGCGTCAGAAGTAAAGAAAAAAAGATTCTTTCATATTTTTATGTTAATAATTAGAGTTTGGTCATTTACTTTTTTATAAATAATTTAGAATTACTAGGGTGAAAAAAATGAGTAACCACGAAGTTTGCGCAAAGTTAGTTTATCGTCACTATTTTTATAAATTATTTATGTTGGCGTTTTGAGTTGTTTTTAGGGAGCTCTTCACGGAGAGATAATATTTGTATCAAATAAAGTCCAGATGAATAATATATTAAGTGTCAAAGTATGGCACTCGTATTTGTTGAGAAAATAGAAAAAAATATACGACTATCTTTTTTTTCATTTTCTCAACAAACACGAGTGTCATACTTTGACACTTAATATATTATTCATCTGGACTTTATTTGATACAAAATTATCTATCCGCGAAGAGCTCCCTAAAAACAACTCAAAATACCAACATAAATAATTTATAAAAAATCGTAACGATAAACTAACTTTGCGCAAACTTCGTGGTTACTCATTTTTTTCACCTAGTAATTCTAAATTATTTATAAAAAAAATAAATGACCAAACTCTAAATAGGGCAAGGTTATCAAGACCCCCCATTTTTTACAATCTCTACCCCCCTTATTTTTTCTATTTTTTTATAATTTTGTATTTGTTATAAAACTATGAAACTGAAAATGCGGAAAAAAATAATAAGTTTTTGTGACTCAAAAATATAAAACAGACAAAAAACACGAAACAGAAACGGATAAAAACTGTGTCTGACTGAAGCAGAAAGGGGACAAACAAAATCTTTAGTACCTTTTTAATACTTTTTAGTACGGTAGAGGGGTATTAATAGTAGAACCCCTCTAAATATTAACATAAAAAGATGAAAGAATCTTTTTTTCTTTACTTCTGACGCAACAAGTGGGGGTGGGGGGGGTGGGGGGGGGGGGGGGGGGGTGGGGGGCAGCAAATAATGCTCGTGAAACATGATTCAAGATTATCATTTTCATTATTTATTTATTTTACTAAGAACCAACAATTAGCCGACACGTTGCATAAACATAGTCTGCAAATATATTTCATGAGGATCATGGTCATTTTGGAAATCAATGGCAAACATGGCCTCTGCTGGACATGCATAAGCCATTATAGCCCTGCTGGTAATTCTCGCAAAATTTTATGTGTTCGGTGATAGAGATCCAAAAATATCACCATTTTCACTAGTAAATGGGTGTTTGGTTAAGCTTATGAGTGGGGCTTATGCTTATATTATATAAGTCATTTATGGCTTATATATTATAAGCATATAAGCCTATGTTAAGTGTTGGCTAGGTTTATTAAAATTAATATAGTAAAATGACAAAAAAAACATATAAATGTTAAATTATATAATTATTAAATAGGGGTATAAAAGTCTTGTTATATATAATAGTTATATAAGCCTACCTTTTGTTATAAAAGCCTCAAATGTTTGGCTTACCAAAACCCCCTTATATAAGCTTATAAGCCTACATATATAAGCTTAACCAAACACTTGTTTCGGCTTATAAGCTTATATAAGCTAATAAGCTTATAAGCCCACTATATAAACTAAAACAAACACCCCCTAAAAACCAAAAAACCATTAACACCCAACAAAATTCAGGTGCAAGTTAATACAATAACTAATCAATTCATATTGATAAACATGAAAATGAATGCAATAGCACAAAATTGATTGAAGAATCTTATATAATAGACGATCGTGACAAGAGACGAGTGGAAGAATACAAAGGCAACGGTGGCTCGACAGTCCGAGACGCATCAACGATCAAAGATAGGTTTGTAATTACAGATTTATGAATTATTGAGTTGTTTCCAAGGAAATTTGACAACGAAGATGAGATACTCCTGCTCATACCAACAACGATGATGGTGTTGAATGGTTTTTCTATTAGTGATAATAAAAAGGAACAAATTGAATTACCAAAATATAGAAAACCTGGCCATAGGAGTGTGTGATGACTGGAATGATGTACATCTGATATTCATCTTTCATATCTATATTTGATATCTAGGTTTGCTAACCAAACAACGTCAATCGGATTCATACTCATTCCGTCATATTTATTCATTGATACCAAACAGGCTATTAATGTTAATGGGAATCAAAAAATGACAATGATAGTTATATCAAATATTTAGTTAAAGATTGATTTCAATCTATCATTGAATCAATGATAGATTCATAGTAAGGATGTGGGGTGCCTTTTGGTGATTATTCCAGTGGGGTCCACATTTATTATTATTTTAACTACAAAACTATTAAGATTTTAAAATTATTTAGAACATATTTATTTTAATAGTTATACCAATAATATTATACCAAACAAAACTAATGGAATTAATATTCCTATTCCTATACATTCCTCTAATCAAAGTCATACCGTTAGTGATTCCAATTTATATACCAAACGCACCCTTAAATTAACCCGATTTTTTCACCTAAACCATTTCAACCAATCGAAACCTACTTTACTTTTGTTGGACTCCCCACTTACTCATAGTTGTTCCATCTAAAACCTAAGAAACCCTAAAACATACCACACTAGTCTAGATCGAGCTTATGGCTTTTGATTTCTTTCAAGCGCTCGCTATTTTTGTCCCATGGTTAAGATTACTTTCATAGTACCAAACACAGGTTAGACATTCCTTTTGTTTGTGATTTGTGAATACTCGAATAATTTGATTTTTATATGATCAGGCAACATAAAGTGTTTTGCCTTTGTGTATTTGTCATTTCTTATAGGGTTTTGGGGTTGTTTGTTAACGTAAGCTCATTTCGGCTTATATAAAATAAGCCTCATATTTGTGGCTTAACTGGAGACTTATGGGCTTATCTAAGTTTGTTATGATATAATAAACTTATATAAGCTAATAAGTCACCAATAAGCAAAATATTTGGGGTTTATGAGATATAAGCCGAAATATGGCTTATTTTCGGCTTATATAACATAAGCCTTAATTTTGTGGCTTATTATGAGACTTGGGGGCTTATATAAGTTGATCATGATGTAATAAACTTATATAATAACTTATATAAACCCATAAGCCTCCAAATAAGCCACTAAGTTGGAGCTTATGTTATATAAGCCGAAATGACCTTACATTATATAAGCCAAACCAAACACCCCTTAGTTGATTATGTTATTGGTTACGTGCCCTTTTGTTGTTGTTGTGGATTATGTAAAGATGTGTACGTGTTGCTGTGTTTGAATTTGTATTCTTTGAATAGACAAAAAGAGTTCATTCAGGGGCTCTTTATTTTAATAGAAAATGTATTTATCATTAATCTCAATTACTTTTATATATTCGGATCTGATCCACCAATTCCCTCTATCCACAAAGCAAGACTCATTAACTTCAACTATTTGTTACTTGTTATTGATTTTTTTTCTGATTCCTTTTTTGAATGTCATATGAGTTCAATGAACCATTCATCTAGCGAACACCCTTCTTGACAACGCACTGGCGCATGTTCTCCCTGCGCTGAACCTTGTTTTTCTTTTATTTACGTCTGTTGGTCTCAATGGTTTCAGCATTGTGTCGAGCGACGTAATTTCTCTGAGAATCGTTCGGAGGAACATAACTACATAAGCTTCTGTACCATCAACAATGACTTCATTGACCAGGGCTGTTATGTGGCCAATACTTGCTTAATAAGTGTGACAACACTTACCCTTTTACCACTTATTTCCAATAATAACAAGACCAAAACGTGTATTTTATGTCGTAAAAGTCGGAATTATGCGTGGTTTGTGTTTTTTATTGTGCTTTAGGACCAAAAGATGAAAAAGGAAGAAAACATGGGCTATCACGGGCTTTTATCGAAGAAAACGAGAAAAGACGAAGTCAAAAGATCAAGAGTGCAAAAAGAACGGAAGTCCAAGGCCTATTCTGAGGATTTATCGAAGAAAGAGTCTAAAGATGGAAGTTTAATGAAGTCGAAGAACTCAAGTCTAATAGAAGAAGAAAATTATAAGACAAGTTTAATTTGTATCGACAAATCCCAAGACGACGTCGAGAAAGACAAAGCATTTAAATCGAGTCGAGAAGAAAGAAAGAAGGAAGCAACACATGCACCTCCCCACCTCCTATAAATACCCTCCTAATGACACATTAGGAGGGTGTTAGTTAGCTAGTTTATTTCTTTAGTTTTCATTTTAGAGAGAGAAAGTATTTAACTTTCTCTCACTAAAACTTCATCTTTTCTTTCAAGTTTAAGCTTTATTTAATCTTTGTATTTGAGTTTCATTAATCAAAAAGTTCAAGTTAAGTTTTTCATCTTAATCTTTTTTCTATCTTTCTTGATTTTAAATTGTCCTTGATCCGAAATTTTTATACAAGGTGCTTGATTTAGATATTTTTGTGATTAAAAAGTTATCCTTTTATTCTTTTCTAAGTCTTACACGGATTAAGCTTTGAGCTATTCATGCTTATTGGCTTATTTAGTGTTTAGCTTATTGTTTTTAGTTTTCTCAAAAAGTTTAGTCTTTTTAAAGTGTCTTTTATAAAGTTTGCGAATTTAGTATTTCAAAAGTTGTCAAATTTATGCTTATTGAGTTGGTTAAGTTTTGGTTTAGTGTTCTTATTTGGAAGTGCTTATTGAGTTCTTAGCTTATTCCACCTTTTCGGATTGCTTGGTGTTTCATCGCAATAATAGGGCTTCTAATATTGCCGGTTTATTCAGACAGCTTATTTGTGATCGCAATAACCCAAGGGGTTCTACTTTGCGATCAAGAGTTTTTCCCCCCGTATTCTGATCTTGATTGCAATCGCTCATTGCGATCGTATATTGCGACGGGTCTTAAGGTTACATTAAGACGAAACTCTGCCCAATTTTAGTTAGCCACATTCCGACAGATTGTGTATTCCGACAGAAGTGTATTCCGACAGCTTTAATCTTAAATTATTCCGACAACTTTAACTTTGACATATTCCGATACTTAACTTAGTATTCCGACAGATTGACATTCACATAGAAGTTACATTCCGATAGAATTGGCTACCATTATTCCGATAGAATTTGTTCACTAATATTCCTAATATTCCGATGCTTAATTTGATATTCCGACAGCTTTCATTCTCTATTATTCCGATGGTTTTGTTTTTGCAGCATTCCGACAGAATCGACTTGTTACGTTCCGATGGTTTGAATTTTTAGTTTTATTAAGTTTTAATTTCCGAAAATTGCACGCTTACCGAAATCTCTGTTTTTACCAAGTGTTTTTCTAGTAATTTTTAGTTTAATTTTTAAAGCTTTAAGTTTACTCAACGACATTTTCCTTTTTACTTTTAGTTTAAAAATAGATAATCAAACAACCTATTTTATTTTCCACCAAGAACGACTGAGTCGCAATTTCTACTAGTAATCAATTCGAAAAGATCGATTTCAACGAACTTTTTAACTGAGTAAAATCGAGTTATTAAATGGCGCCGCTGCCGGCTCTTTTCGTTAAGATTAACGGTTTTAAGTGAGAGACACGTTGGATTTTGGGATCCGTTCACTTTTGAACGTTATTTTCCTTGCTTTAACATTTTCAAAAATCCTAAAAAAATTAAATTTGTTTTTTAAAATCAAAAAAAAAATAGAAAAACATAAAAACCAAAAATATTTCTTGTCTATTTTTCTCTTCCTTTTGTAGGTGTGCATGCGTACTCGTGCTCGTAAGAAGAAAGCAATTCAAGCCGAAGTCATAACTCCACCTATTGTCACCATGGACAATCAACCAATGATCGAGCTTTTGCAATCGCACGTAGAGGGCAACACCGATGCTATTGTCATACCCGATATTGGAGCCAACAAGTTTGAGCTCAAATCCGGCTTCATTCAAATGGTCTCTGCTCAACCTTTCTTGGGGTGTTCGCTTGATGATCCTCATGACCATATAAAAAGGTTTCTTCAACTCACTAATACGGTTAAGTATAATGGGGTTTCACAAGAAGTGATTCGCTTACAACTTTTTCCTTTCTCCTTAGAGGGACAAGCCCGGAATTGGCTTGATAAGGAACCGCCACAAATTATTCTTACGTGGACGGATTTAGAGACTAAATTCATCAACTACTTTTTCCCACCCTCACGTACTACCGCTTTGCGGAATGAAATCATTACCTTTGAACAAAAGTACAGTGAGACATTTAGTGAATATTGGGACCGTTTTAAGGAACTTTTAAGAAAGTGTCCACAACATGGTTTCACAAAAGTACATCAAATAAATACTTCTTACAATGGTTTAAGCATGAATGACCAAGATTCACTAAATAGTGCCTCGGGGGGTAACATTTTGGTTAAGTCTTCTAATGCCGCATGGGATATAATTGAGAATAAGTCTAGAGTGCAAACCAAGAGTGTTCGAACTAATGTGGATAGTGCTAGCACTAATGAGAGCGACAAGAGAATTGATAAGCTTACTTCGCTTGTTGAAACACTTGCTCTCCAAACCGCTAACAATACCAAAGCTATCAATGCACAAGTTAATGCTTTGAGTCAATCATGTGAAATATGCGGGGGATCTCATTCATACACCGATTGTCCTTCGACTCATGACAATCCGGAAAATGTGTATGCCGCCAACGGTAACTTCTCTACGGGAGGCTATCAAGCACGTCCTCAAGGTGACCGCAATTTGCTCAGTTATCGTTCAAAAAACTTTCTTTCACCACCCGGTTTTCCACCTCAAAACCCAAGCAACCTCAATCGCAACAATCAAAACCCACCTCGAGCTCCAAATCAATATCAAACCCAAAGAAACTCATATCCACCTCAAAGAAACAATCAAGTTCACCAACCACCCGCTTATCAACCACCTGCCTACCATGCTCTTCCTCCAACCCAACCCACCATATTTACTCAAGAGGTTGACACTTACATGAGGACTAATGATGTGATAGTGCAAAATCTTCAGCGGGAAATGGCCAACTTAAAAGCAGATATGGTGAAACAAGGGAATGATCTTCGAGCCGATATGCGAAACTCTTTGGCAAGTCAAACGAATGACTTAAGGAACATGATGGCTAGTTTCTTCCCAAGTAATCAAGCCTCTGGTTCGGGTTCTCTTCCAAGTAACACCGTTGCTAATCTAAGAGGGGAGATGAAAGCAATCACCACTCGAAGTGGAAAAGGTTTAAAGGAACCCGAGCTTCCTACACCTACACTGGTGATTGTGACAAAGGAAAACGAGTCCCCTTCTCCAATCCCTCCACCTTCTATTTCTCCAATTCCTCCAACTTCTACTTCTCCAATTCCTCCACCTTCTACTTCAACCCCTCCACCACCCAAGGATGTGAGTGAGAATTCCATTCCAAAGCCTTCACCTCAACCTAATATACCTTATCCCTCAAGGTTGAGGAAAGAGAAATTGAAGAACAAGGATGATATTCAGGTTTCTAACTTTCTTAAAATGTTTAAACAACTGAATTTCAATATCTCCTTTGCCGAGGCTCTTGCTCACATGCCCAAATATGCTAAAATGTTTAAAGATCTTCTCAGTAATAAGGAGAAACTTCTTGATATTTCTCAGACCCAACTTAACGAGAATTGCTCCGCAGTGCTCTTAAGGAAATTACCCACCAAACTTGGTGATCCGGGTCGTTTTCTCATTCCTTGCAATTTCCCCGGGGTAGAGAATTGTATGGCCCTATCCGATCTAGGTGCTAGTATCAACTTAATGCCTCTAAGCATTTGGAAACAATTGTCTCTACCCGAGCTAGTCCCCACACGAATGACATTGGAATTAGCTAACCGTACGGTTTCTTTTCCGGTGGGGATAGCCGAAGATGTCTTCGTCGGTGTCGACAAATTCACCTTTCCGGCGGATTTTGTTGTCGTTGACTACTAGATGGACCCCCGTGTTCCATTAATCGTTGGACGTCCATTCTTGAGAACCGGTCGTACTCTCATTGATGTAGCCGCGGGCGAATTAATCATGAGAGTTGGTGACGATAAAATCGTCTTCAACATGGGAAAATTTTCTAAGCAACCTTCTGAAAACGAGAGCGTTAATTTCATTTACTTTCTTGATGAGGCTTGTGAAGAACATTTCAAAGACGCTTGTAAAAGTGGTTCTTATTCTCTACCCATTGTTGAGACCGTTGCCTCTATTGCTCCCTCACTAACTCCATTTGGAGAAAGTGATCTCCTTTTGAAAAAAATTTAAGCAACTTTGGGAGATGTGGACTTACAATATGACGATTCTCCCTCCAATTAGGATGAAGACATTCGTACCATTGAGTACCTTCTCAATGAGGACCATATTTCTCCACCATCTCCTAAAGATATCTCTATCGATGAACCGAATTTGACTACGCCTTCCATCAAAAATCCTCCGGATTTAGAGCTTAAGGACCTACCGTCTCATCTCGAGTACGTTTTCCTTGAAGACAACAAGAAGTCACCCGTCATCATCGCAACGGATTTGAAAGAAGTCCCGACCTATCGCCGTGCTGAAGAATCATAAGAAAGCGATTGCTTGGAAAATCTCCGATATTCATGGACTTGATCCTCACTTTTGCACACATAAAATTCTCATGGAGGACGACTTTAAACCCACTATTCAAAGCCAAAGAAGGGTGAATCCCAAGATCCATGATGTTATAAAAAAAGAGGTTATCAAACTTCTTGATGCGGGAATGATCTACCCTATCTCGGATTCACCATGGGTTAGTCCGGTCTATTGTGTGCCTAAGAAAGGCGGAATCACCGTTGTTCCCAATGAAAACAACGAGTTGATTCCTACTCGTCTCGTTACAGGGTGGAGAGTTTGTATAGACTATCGCAAACTCAATGATGCTACGAGAAAGGATCATTTTCTCCTTCCTTTCATGGACCAAATGCTTGAACGTCTAGCGGGTAATGACTATTACTGCTTCTTAGACGGTCTCTCCGGGTATTTTCAAATTCCCATCGATCCCCAAGATCAAGAGAAAACAACATTCACTTGTCCTTATGGAACATTTGCTTACAAAAGAATGCCTTTCGGCTTATGCAATGCTCCTGGGACTTTCCAAAAGTGCATGTTGGCTATCTTCCATGACATGGTTGAAGAAACTAAGGAAGTCTTCATGGATGATTTCTCGGTCTATGGTGATTCTTTCTCTTCTTGCCTTGCCAATTTGGAACACATGCTTAAGCGGTGTGAAGACACTCGCCTTGTTCTAAATTGGAAAAAATGCCATTTCATGGTAAAAGAAGGCATTGTGCTTGGACATAAAATCTCAAAAGCCGGTCTTGAAGTGGACCGTGCTAAAGTTGATGTCATAGCAAAATTACCTCCACCTTCGACCGTGAAGGGTGTGAGAAGTTTCCTTGGTCATGCGGGCTTCTATCTTCGATTCATTCAAGATTTTTCTAAAATCGCTCGCCCGATGACCCACCTCTTGGAAAAAGATACTCCCTTTATCTTTTCTAAAGAGTGTCTTGAATCCTTCAATCTTCTTAAGGACAAGCTAACTAAGGCACCGGTCTTGGTTACCCCTAATTGGGAGTTAACTTTTGAATTGATGTGTGATGCTAGCGATTTTGCTATTGGAGCGGTTTTGGGCCAAGAGTGAACAAACACTTCCAACCAATCCATTATGCTAGAAAGACAATGACGGGGGCTCAGTTGCATTATACCACTATCGAAAAAGAGCTTTTAGCTGTAGTGTATGCTTTTGAGAAGTTCCGCCCCTATCTTGTCCTTTCCACCACCATTGTCTATACCGACCATTCCGCGTTGAAGTACTTGTTAACTAAACAAGATTCCAAGCCAAGACTTCTTCGTTGGGTTTTGCTCCTTCAAGAATTTAAAATTGAAATTCGTGACAAGAAGGGAGCTGAAAACCTAGCCGCGGATCATCTAAGTAGACTTGAGGATCCTTATCAAGGGGATCATCCGAATCAAGAGATCAATGACTCTTTTCCCCTTGAGGCCTTAATGTCTATCAATTCCAATCTTGATGGCACCCCGTGGTTTGCGGACATTGCAAACTACTTAGCGGGTGGTATTCTCATCAAAGGGTTAACATCCCAACAAAAGAAGAAGTTCTTTAAAGATGTTAAGACTTACTTTTGGGATGACCCTTATCTCTTCAAACAATGTGTTGATTTGATTATTCGTCGGTGTGTTGATGGGCCCGCAGCTTTAGACATTCTCGAAGCTTGCCATAAAGGACCCACCGGTGGTCACTTTGCTCCCAACTACACCGCGAAGAAAGTGTTTGACTCGGGATTCTATTGGCCCACCATTTATCGTGACGCTCACGAGATGGTTAAAAATTGTGATTCTTGCCAACGCCAAGGCAAGATCACACATAAAGATGAGATGCCTCAAAATTTCATACAAGAATGTGAAATCTTTGATGTATGGGGTATCGACTTTATGGGGCCATTTCCATCGTCTAAAGGGAACAAGTACATCCTCGTAGCCGTTGACTATGTTTCTAAATGGGTTGAATCTAAGGCTCTTCCTACGAACGATTCGAGGGTGGTTGTGACCTTTCTAAAGCAACTTTTTGCTCGATTTGGTGTTCCTCGTGCTATAATCAGTGACCGCGGGACTCATTTTTGCAATGATCAATTTGCTCGAGTCATGGCTAAGTACGGTGTCAATCACCGTCTTTCCACCGCTTATCATCCTCAAATAAAGGGTCAAGCCGAGATATCTAACCGTGGATTGAAGCGAATTCTTGAGAGAACTGTGGGAGAGCATCGTGCCTCGTGGGCCGATAAGTTATATGATGCTTTGTGGGCTTTCCGTACCGCTTATAAGACCCCGATTGGTTGTACACCTTATCGTCTTGTGTACGGGAAATCATGCCACCTCCCTATTGAGCTGGAACATAAGGCGTACTGGGCCTTGAAGTGGGCTAACTTCGACATCAACAAAACCGGCAATCTTCGGAAGATTCAACTCAACGAACTGAGGAATCAAGCTTATGAGAATTCATTAATCTACAAAGAGAAGACCAAGATCATCCATGATGCAAGGATTAAGAACCGAGAGTTCCACGTTGGTGATCAAGTTTTACTCTTTAACTCTTGGTTGAAGATCTTCTCGGGCAAGCTGAAGAGTCGTTGGTCTGGTCCATTCACCGTCGCCAAATTCTTCCCATATGGCACCATTGAGCTTTCTCAGCCAAATGGGCCCAATTTCAAATTGAATGGTCAGCGCGTGAAGCTGTACTTTGGTGAGGACATCTCTCATGAGATGATTCCATCCCTCACCACGTTTCCCTTGAATTAAGTTCTGGGTCAAGTCAGGCTCATGACTCGGTTAACAAAAACAAGCGCTTCTCGGGAGGCAACTCGTTGATCTATCCTTTACCGTTTTCATAATAAGTGTAGGGGGAGCCCCGTATCTGTTTGTTATCTTATTTCTTATGATGTGCAGGGATTAAAGCTTCAAAGATCCATTCTCGATGACTTTTGACGAACCGTGATCCCGTGTACCCGTCTTCCCGGTTCTATCCTAAACTATCGTGATTCAATATTTCATATCTTATATGTTCGCACTGAAATCACCATAGTTGTCCTTTCCTTAGCAAGATTTAAACAAAGTGCACAATGTCCTAAGATTTAAACACGCTTAAACATTAAGGATAATGTTTATATCAAGTGTAGGGGGGGACCTCTATCGAAGTAAGTGGTCTTTTCCATGAAATTGTCCTCATTTTAACTGAAAAATATGATTTTTCGACATTTTTTAAAATTCTTAATCTATTTTGGCCTAGTTGTATAGTAGTATTTTCCTTTGTTGTCGTTATTTAATTTCTTTGCTAAGAATAAATTTTTAATAAAGTGGTTTTAATTTTTAAACGTCATGAATATTTTGACTCAACCCGAGTTTACTTATCTAAGTTTACTCTAGCTAGTATCCTTAACATGTTTAAGTCAAGTTTTGCTAGGCTTTTATATAGGGAACTTTAAAACGCGAAAGTCTTAACTCTCACGGGTTAAGAACAAGAACTTTTCGCAAGTTCCTATAATTGATCCTAGAGAGTTGTTTATCAAGGGAACTTCAAAATGCGATTTCTAAACTTGAAAAAGTCTAAGAATTTGCAAGATCCTATAGATGACTCGAAAACCTAAAACTTTAATTTAATTGGCTAAGCATCCACGAGTCTCATTCTTTGAGATTTTAAATTGTGGAGAACGAGAGATGATAGAGTCAATTATAAGTTTGGTATTCTTTCGTGAATTTATATGAGTTGATTATAAGCCTATTCTCCCATCGCTTGTTAATAAATATATTTGCAATAAATAATGTTGTACGATTTTAAAAGTTACTTAGCTTCTAGCACAAGATCGTTTAAAAGTTGCTCGGTATTAATTAGAGTTCGTAGCCAAGGCATAACTTATTGAAGCGGGATGCGAAGACTGGCGAGTCCGAAAAGGTCCTAACAAGACATGAGGGCTACATTTTGTTGCTAAAGATCCAAAAGTGATGTGAAGAATCATTTATCAAAAATCAATATGAAGGATCGAGACACACGACGAAAAGAAAATACTCCCCTAAAGATCATGGAGAAGTCTATCCAAAAAGACCCTAGCAAGGTATGAGGATAAATAGATCCAAGTCCTAAAAGGAGGCGGATCGTTGTATATCAAAGTCCAAAATAAAGATTGGAGAAAAATGAAGAAGTCGTGGTCCAAGTATGAAGAATCTCTCAAAACTTCAAGTGAAGAAATTCCTATTATGAAGAGAAGACCATTATTTCATGAACGTCTCTCAAGATTTGAAGTATGAAGTCAATGCCAAATATCGGTCCGAGAAAGGTCTCAAATCGTGAAGCGAGTTATGCCAAGATATGAACTTTAAGAGGTCCCGAGAAGCAGTTTTAAAAGATTTTGTCCTTTAGCTAACTATTGATTAAATTGTCCCACTTTATTTTTAGCCTTAATAACTATCGAAATAAGTCAAACAATGCATCCTCGTGATCACTCAAGACAAAATTAAAATATAAGAGATACACCTAGGAATAAGGGAGTCTAAGTAAATAATTGGGCCACATGAGTTCGTGTTAGTTTGCTAACTTATAATAACAATGATCTCGTTTTTGAGCTTGGTGTGGGGAACGTGAAACTTGAGAATGATGAACATTCATGACAACCAAAAACCCCAATGTAAGTCTTTGAATTCTTTACTTGTTTTGTTCTTTTAGTCTCCTTAGTGTTTGGTATTTAATAAAGGCCAAGGTGGGTTATTTATGATGAGAAATGTAATCTGTGCTTTGAAATTAATGCATTGCATGAGGACATTGCAATGGTCAAGTGTAGGGGATTTAATACGTGTGAAAACATTTATCCTTTTACCACTTATTTCCAATAATAACAAGACCAAAACGTATATTTTATGTCGTAAAAGTCGGAATTATACGTGGTTTGTGTTTTTTATTGTGTTTAAGGACCAAAAGATGAAAAAGGAAGAAAACATGGGCTATCACGGGCTTTTATCGAAGAAAACGAGAAAAGACGAAGTCAAAAGATCAAGAGTGCAAAAAGAACGGAAGTCCAAGGCCTATTCTGAAGATTTATCGAAGAAAGAGTCTAAAGACGGAAGTTTAATGAAGTCGAAGAACTCAAGTCTAATAGAAGAAGAAAATTATAAGACAAGTTCAATTTGTATCGACACATCCCGAGACGACGTCGAGAAAGACAAAGCATTTAAATCGAGTCGAGAAGAAAGAAAGAAGGAAGCAACACATGCACCTCCCCACCTCCTATAAATACCCTCCTAATGACACATTAGGAGGGTGTTAGTTAGCTAGTTTATTTCTTTAGTTTTCATTTTAGAGAGAGAAAGTGTTTAACTTTCTCTCACTAAAACTTCATCTTTTCTTTCAAGTTTAAGCTTTATTTAATCTTTGTATTTGAGTTTCATTAATCAAAAAGTTCAAGTTAAGTTTTTCATCTTAATCTTTTTTCTACCTTTCTTGATTTTAAATTGTCCTTGATCCGAAATTTTTATACAAGGTGCTTGATTTAGATGTTTTTGTGATTAAAAAGTTATCCTTTTATTCTTTTCTAAGTCTTACACGGATTAAGCTTTGAGCTATTCATGCTTATTGGCTTATTTAGTGTTTAGCTTATTGTTTTTAGTTTTCTCAAAAAGTTTAGTCTTTTTAAAGTGTCTTTTATAAAGTTTGCGAATTTAGTATTTCAAAAGTTGTCAAATTTATGCTTATTGAGTTGGTTAAGTTTTGGTTTAGTGTTCTTATTTGGAAGTGCTTATTGAGTTCTTAGCTTATTCCACCTTTTCGGATTGCTTGGTGTTTCATCACAATAATAGGGCTTCTAATATTGCGACGGTTTATTCAGACAGCTTATTTGTGATCGCAATAACCCAAGGGGTTCTACTTTGCGATCAAGAGTTTTTCCCCCTTATTCCGATCGTGATTGCAGTCGCTCATTGCGATCGTATATTGCGACGGGTCTTAAGGTTACATTAAGACGAAACTCTGCCCAATTTTAGTTAGCCACATTCCGACAGATTGTGTATTCCAACAGAAGTGTATTCCGATAGCTTTAATCTTAAGTTATTCTGGCAGCTTTAACTTTGACATATTCCGATACTTAACTTAGTATTCCGACAGATTGACATTCAGATAGAAGTTACATTCCGATAGAATTGGCTACCATCATTTCGATAGAATTTGTTCACTAACATTCCTAATATTCCGATGCTTAATTTGATATTCCGACAGCTTTCATTCTCTATTATTCCGCTGGTTTTGTTTTTGCAACATTCCGACAGAATCAACTTGTTACATTCCGATGGTTTGAATTTTTAGTTTTATTAAGTTTTAATTTCCTAAAATTGCACGCTTACCGAAATCTCTGTTTTTACCAAGTGTTTTTCTAGTAATTTTTAGTTTTATTTTTAAAGCTTTAATTTTACTCAACGACATTTTCCTTTTTGCTTTTAGTTTAAAAATAGATAATCAAACAACCCATTTTATTTTCCACAAAGAACGACTGAGTCGCATTTTCTACTAGTAATCAATTCGAAAAGATCGATTTCAATGAACTTTTTAACTGAGTAAAATCGAGTTATTATTGCTGCAACAGGTTTTTCGTATTGTAAGTTCACAAAGCAGCTCGGATGTAGGAATCTGAAGCTTAAGTCTTTTTCTTCCTTGAGTAGGGCCCTCTTCTGGTTTTCGAGACTTCGAATTTGGTTTCAGCCCATGAAGGCAAGCCAACACCTCGGTATACGGGAACACATCACCTCGTCCTAGCTCACCCACCACTTCTGCTAGTAGACACCTATAATTGATAAAATATAAGCTTCTGCACCATCAACAATGACTTCATTGACAAGGACTGTTACATGGTCAACACTTACTGTAACTGTTAGATGTTTGACTACTCCTAAGGCCAGTTCTGTAATTTAGCTTATGTACTAAGGGCATTTTGGTCTTTTTACTAGTTAAGTATCTTTAGATGTAGGAAACTTCAATGTCGGTTTGTATCTTATAAGAGTTTTCTTTTGTAACTCTGTAACACTTTTTGATATAGAAAAAATAGTAGCTTTCTTTCTCTCCCAAACACAACCTCTGATGTGGTGATCTTGTTGTTGCTTATATCTGATGTTTTGTGTTTGTTGTTGAACTTTTGTCACTGATTATCCCCCTCTATTCCTAACAAATTGGTATCAAGAGCTTTGGTTGATCAATTTGGAGCAAGCTTTTGTTTTGGGTTATTGAATCATTTGAATTGTTTTGGATTCATCCCTTTTAGTGGCTTGCTAATTCAATCATAAAGATATCAGTTTTGGGATTTTGGGATTTTCTTTTGTTCAATCATTTGTTATTCTTGACTTCTTGTTTGTTAGTTTGAAAGGATTTGGTGTTAGTTGATTGGGATAATCAGAATTAGTTTGTAGGAGGTTTTAGTTATTGAACAAGCCATTAGAAAACCTATTAGAAAATCCCGTTTGAATTAAACATGTCCTCTCAACCATCAACATCTAGTGTTGTTGAGAAGTTTAATGGAAAAAGCAATTTTAGTTTGTGGAGAGTTAAAGTTCGAGCCTTGTTAAAACAACAAGGTATTTGGGCACCTCTAGCCGGACCCAAACCGACTGATATGACTCAGGCTAAATACAATACACTAGATGAAAAGGCCCATTCTACTATTTTGCTATCTTTATCGGATGAGGTTTTGTATGAGGTTGCTGATGAGGAAACGGCTGCGGGTGTGTGGAAGAAGTTAGAAAAGCTTTATATAACCAAGTCGTTGACGAATAAGTTGTTATTGAAGCAGCGTTTGTTTTCACTTAGAATGAAAGAGGGGTCCGCTTTAAAAGATCATCTTGATGCGTTAAACTCGATCTTGATGGATTTGAAAAATGTTGACGTCAAGATTGATGATGAAGATGCCGCTCTTATTCTACTTGTTTCGTTACCTCCCTCATACGAGAACTTTGTGAATTCCTTTGTTTTTGGTAAAGAAACTATTACTTTGGAAGATTTTTATCGAGTTTGCATTCCCGAGAGCTTCTCACCAAGCATCGGGAACTTTGGAATCTCAACCCGTTGGCTTAACAGTTACGAGTCATCAGGATAGAGGTAGACATCAAACACAAAGAGGCAAAGGAAAAGGAAAGGAAAAGGTAGATCGAAGTCAAGACCTCGAGGGTCGAATCCTCGAGATACTTGTCATTATTGCCATGAAGAAGGCCATTGGAAGTTCAATTGTCTGAAGCAAGGTTGTCAAGATCGGGATGTTACCTAGGATCGTTTTTGTCTTTACAAGATCGAGATCGTAAAGTAGGATCGGGATCGTAAGATCCTACTATAATGTAATTTTCTTAGTCATCTTTGCAATATTTTACAAATCTATAAATTAATATGCATCGTAAACACAAAATTATACGAATATTTCATAAAAATATAGTCCTAAATTATGATTATGAAATTATAAGAAGATTTACATGTGGTTTTTTATATTATATAAAATACAACCTATAAATTTGTAATTTTTTAGCTTGTCGTTCGAGAAAAAGTAAGATCGGATCGTAGTAGATCCTAAGATCCTATGATCAAGATCGGGATCCTGTAAGATCTTAAGCATGCAAAGATCCTACGTAAGATCCGGATCGTTTTTTGTTTACAGTATCGTAAAATTGTAAGATCCTAAGATCAAGATCGGGATCTTAACAACCTTGGTCTGAAGCTTAAGGAGAAAGGCCAGGTTGTCGCGGTTGCTAAAGATGACTCGTGTTCGGAACGCGATGTGGTATTGCCGATTGTTGACTATAAAGGTACACCACTTGCTTGGATCATGGATTATGCGTGTTCTTTTCATATGAGTCCCAATCGGGATTGGTTTGTGACATATGAAGAGTTTGATGGCGGGAATGTCTTTATGGGCAATGATTCACCATGAAAAGTTTTTGGCATCAGAACAATTCAGATTAGGATGCATGATGGAGTTGTTAGAACGCTCACTGATGTTCATCAAGTTCCGGATCTTAAGAAAAATCTGATCTCGCTAGGTGTGTTCGACTCAAAAGGTTTCAATACACCAGCAAGAATGGTGTACTTCGTGTTTCGAAAGGAGCTTTGGTGGTTATGAGAGCAACACAAGGTACTTCTTCTCTTTACACTTTACAAGGTGAAACCATCACAAGTTCTGCTTCCGTCTCGTGTTCAAAGAAAAGTAACTCAGATTTGATGAGGTTATGATATATGCGTCTTGGTCACATGAGTGAGAAGGGCATGGTCATATTGAGCAAGCGGGGACTACTTGACACCCACAAGGTTGCTAACTTTGAATTTTGTGAGCATTGTGTTATGGGAAAACAAAAGCGGGTAAGTTTTTCGAAAGCAATTCATCAAACAAAGGGTACTCTCGATTATCTTCATGCTGATTGTTGGGGGCCTTCTCGAGTAACTTCTCTTGGTGGTGCTCGGTATTTTCTCACAATCATTGACGATTTCTCAAGAATGACGTGGGTGTTTATGATGAAGCACAAGAGTCGGGCGTTTGAGAAATTTAAGCATTGGAAGATTTTGATTGAAAACCAAACTGGAAGGAAGATCAAGCGTCTTCATAGTGATAATGGTTTGGAATTTTGTTCAAGAGAGTTTGAAGACTTTTGTCGAGATGAAGGAATTGCTAGGCATTATATGGTTCGTTACACTCCTCAACAAAACGGGGTAGCTGAACGAATGTACTGGACGCTATTAGAGAGAACTCGATGCTTATTGTTGAATGCCGGATTAGATAGAAATCTTTGGTCCGAAGCACTCGATACAACTTGCTATCTAGTCAACAGGTCTCTTGCCACGGCTATTGATTGTAGGACTCCAATTGAAGTTTGGTTTGGGAAGCCCGCAGATTATTTGAAGCTTCGTATTTTTGGATGCCACACGTATTATCATGTTAGTGATGGAAAATTGGATCCGAGAGGCATTTTCATAGGATACAGTGATGGGGTTAAAGGATATCGAATTTAATCACCATCCGAAAGAAGAGTTATTCATAGTCGAGATGTGACATTTGATGAGAATTACTTGTTTCACTCAAAACAATATCCTGTTGAATCGAATTCGAAGCTTCAGGATGGTGTTTATGGAAAGGTGGAGGTTGTTTCTAAGCAGGTGGAGCACGTTGTTCCAGGAGACATGGACCAAGATGTTACTTCATCAAATGATCCACCTAATTCGCCGCACGTGGAACGCGAGCAAGAAAGGTCTATAGCCCATGGTAGACCTCGTAGGGATGCGAAAGCTCCTACTCGATTTGGTTTTGAAGACTATGTTGCATACGCATTGGAAGTAGCGGGAGAGGTGGAGTCCCTTGAGCCGTCTACTTATCGAGAAGCAATTAGTTCTAAAGAATCTGATATGTGGAGTGCAGCCATGGGTGAAAAGATAGAATCTCTTCATAAGAACAATACATGAGAATTGGTGAAACTTCCTAAAGGAAGAAAATTTCTTGACAGTAAGTGGGTTTTCAAGAAGAAAATCGGTTTACCAAGCTCAAACATCACATTCAAGGCACGTTTGGTGGCGAAGGGATATAACCAAAAGGAGGGCATCGACTACCATGAGATTTTCTCCCAAGTGGTACGTCATACATCTATTTGTGTGTTACTATCCTTGGTAGCACATCACGATTTGGAGTTGGAACAACTATATGTAAAGACGGCATTTCTTCACGGTGACCTTGAGGAAGAAATTTATATGAGCCAACCCGAAGGGTTCGTTGTTCAAGGCAAAAAGATTATGTTTGTAAGCTCCGAAAATCTCTATATGGTTTGAAATTGTCGCCGAGACAGTGGTACAAGAGATTTGATAGCTTTATGGTAAAGCATGGTTTTAGTAGAAGTGCTTATGATTGTTGTGTCTATCATAAAAAGGCACCGTCATGATCACTTATCTACTTACTCTTGTATGTTGATGACATGCTCGTAGCGGCTAAAGATATGGAGGAGGTTGAGAAGTTGAAGACTCTTCTCAACACAGAATTTGATATGAAAGATTTGGGAGCGGCTCAAAAGATTTTGGGCATGGAAATAATTCGAGACCGAAAACATGGTAAGCTTTCACAGAAAAGTTACATCGAGAAGATTATTTCTCGTTTTGGCATGAGTTCCGCAAAATCGGTAAATAATCCTTCCTCGGCCAATGTGCACCTCAAAGTGAAGCATAGATGGAATATATGTCCCGAATACCCTATGCTAGTGCTGTTGGGAGTTTGATGTATACTATGGTTTGCACTAGGCCGAATATAGCTCACGCGATGAGTGTTGTGTCACGGTATATGGCTCATCCTGGAAAAGAGCATTGGAATGCGGTGAAACGCATTTTTCGTTATTTGAAAGGGACATCTGATGTCGGCCTTATTTACGGTGGTGAACGTGAATATTTGGTTGCCGGATACTCAAATTCGGATTATGTTGCGGATCTTGATGCTAGAAGATCCTTGACATGTTATGTTTTCACTATTGGGAATTCAGTTGTAAGATGGAAAGCTACATTACAACCATCGGTTGCTTTATCTACTACCGAAGCCGAGTACATGGCGTTACTTTGGAGCTAAAGTTAAGGTGGAGATCGTTAGATGTTTGACCGTTACTCCTATGGGCAGCTCTGTAATTTAGTTTATGTACTAAGGGCATTTTGATCTTTTTACTAGTTAAGTATCTTTTGCTGTAGGAAACTTCAATGTCGGTTTGTATCTTATAAGAGTTTCCTTTTGTAACTCTGATATAGAAAAAACAGTAGCTTTCTTTCTCTCCCAAACACACCTTCTGATGTGGTGATCTTGTTGTTGCTTATATCTGATGTTTTGTGTTGTTGCTGAACTTTTGCCACTGATTATCCCCCTCTAATCCTTACAGTAACAAGCTTTCCATAATTGTAAATCATATAAACTCAAAACCAAATATTGCTACAGGTAAACCAAATATTGCGCTAGTATGAGCTTTGGTAAAGCCAATATTGATAAACCAAATCATTATCGCTCATCTCTGGTGTTATGCATCTTTTTTCTTACTGTTCAATATTGGCTACTGACGATAATGATTCCTTATCTTCGATTATCAATGGCTACTCATGCATTATAAACTCAAAACCGAAATATGTAAATCATATAAAAAGCACATTTATAAAGACAATATGAGAGACATTAAACTCGATTCAAGGCAGATTCATAATGCAATCTGCAAACCAAATTGTTCACTTCCTTATAGCAACAGCAAATACAGTTAATTTGTAGTATAAACAGTGTGCTATGTGCAGGCTGGTAAGTAGTTGTGTTTAATAAACAATTGGTGATACAAGTATGTTTCCATAAGTATGATTGTATGAAGTTACATTATCTATTTATATAGGATATAAACGAATCCATCTCTAAACGGCTTACACCACCTTCCATCATCGATTTCTTGACATTATCACCTAGCTTGGCTGCTGATTTTCGCATCTCCTCCCCTTCCTTTGAACCCATAAGCTTTTCAACAGCCTCTTTCACCACCACATCCCTTACTAACACGTCCTTATGTTCCCAATCCCTTACCACCACACCTATTCCAAGAACTTCTGTGATCAAAACTGCATTTCTTGGCTGATCAGAGTGCATTGGCAATGTGGCCATTGGCACTCCCATCGATATACTCTCCATACATGAATTCCATCCACAATGGCTCATAAAACCACCAGTTGCAAAATGGCCCAAAATCTCCAATTGTGGTGCCCATCCTCGCTCAACCAATCCCCTACCTTTAACTCTCTCTTCGAACCCATCTGGTAACTCGACCAATCCATCTCCAAACCCAACCACCTCACCTACATCTGCTGCACGAACCACCCAAAGAAACCTTTTTTCACTTCTTTCCAACCCAATAGCCAATTCCCTAATTTGATGGTTACTGAATGTTGTCGACGTCCCAAAAGACACATAAATAACAGAATTCGCCGATTGCTTGTCAAGCCATTGCAAGCACCTATGGCGGTTTTCCAAAACTGTCACACTACTTTCAGTCTGGACCGGATTAAACGGTCCTATAGCCCATATCTTCTTTTTACCAGAAATCTCTTCCTTCTCTAAATACTCTATGTATTTTCCTTCAATAACTCTTGAGGAATCTAATATATCCCCAACATCGTTATTCGTATGAGAATATTGCAACCTTGCAAATTCCTTAAACTCAGGAGTAGCAATCCCATCTTGAGAAGGAAGCTTCTTATATACCTTCTCATCAACCTCAAACGGTTTCCCTAACTTCTCCCAGAAATCCCAAAAGTCATAAAAAGCAGACAATGGACGAAAGTTATAAGTCTCGACATTTTCTATCAATACAACATCTTGAACAACATACGACATGAGTGTATCATGTATGACAACTACTCTAGCAGCTTTTTTCGATAAAGAAAGGACTAGTTCAGCGACAGGGTGGCGAAGATGAAGCGTGGATTCAAATGAGGATTGAAGATGTGATGGAAACGCGATGGATGGGTCTGGTGGAGGGGACGTGAAAGGTGGAGTCTGGAACTCGTGGAGGTCGATGTGATTAGTGGCAAGTAAACGGAGGCGAGTGCGAGCTTGATGGAGGCTGGCAGCTGTGCAGATGAAGTGGACAGGGATGTTGTGGGCGGATACGAGGTTGGATAGATGCATGAGTTGGTTAAGATGGCCGTGTGCTACGAAAGGTACCATTACTACTATTACTCCGGTAGCGTTGCGATAGTCCATTTCTTGACTGGTTTTATTTGTGAACATGATTCTTTTACGAAGGCCTTTTTTGTATTTTGGAATGTAAAATCATGCAAAAGGCGTAGAATATCAACCCTTAAACTCAGAATGAGAAACAAAGAATAAACTTGAATAAAAGTTTACTGATATGTTCTGTACATTGCTGAATGAAACTTAGGCTATTTTTAGCCTTTACAACAAGAAATATGGAAACTAATGTTCCTAAAGACTAGCTAAACCATGTCCCCTTCTATCCAACTTAGGAATGCACTGACATAGTATTCGGTCAAGGCTTTTACCAAATCAAACTGAATTCTAAACTAGAAACATAGAACATAAAGATTTACTAATTTAAAGAAACATAAAACATTAAGACTTACAGTATTAATTTAAACTCTAGCCACACCATGCATTGCATATACTCGAACCCCGACATATAACCGATTAAAGCCAACAAAAGGGAGATCCAAGAGAATGAATGTTTTGTAGGAATATATGCATTATTGATGCACAGAATCTTTTAGTTTTTCATTATTGACTGCAACATTATCCAGAAAATTACAAAATTCCCCTTAACTTAGTACATCTGAAGGAATGTGTTTTAAAATCTTCAGAACTTATGATGATGATGATGATGATGATTTGTAGAACTGTTTAGACCGATCGAGGTTTGTTTTTTGTTTCTAATTTGAGCTCAATCCTCTTTAACAAAAATGTTATATATATATATCAGTTTATCCTTTTGACCCGTTAAGAGTAAAATATGACCTGAAGTTCTGAAATTGCCTCCTCTCAGCAAAACTTAGATACATTACAGTTTTACAATATCAAGGCGGACCTCTTATTACATTGGAATATATAAGCCATAAGTAGGGCTGAGCATCGGGCCTGGACCGGACCGGCCAAGACCGAACCGGACCGAGGACCGAAATGGTCCAATACCCCGGACCGAGACCGGACCAAAATGGTCCAGTCCGTCCGGGTCTAACCTCAAAATATGTTTTCTGTTAACAAAGGCATTTTTATATTTAGCAAAGACGCCACCATGTGAATTGACTCTTTAAATAAATATATGGATTAAAGGGTGTAGCGGCTGCCAATGATGATTAATGTATTCTTTTTCAGGTGGAATCCAAGTGGACAATGTGCTGATTTCAGTGGGTGTGCTCAAATATGCTTCTACTTTGTGTATTGGGTGTTGCGCAGATTATCAAAAGGTCTGCTGATAGAACATTACTTCTAGCTGAACTGTATTTGAATTTTTAACTCCTTGTCTTGTAATTAGAGATATCTGTTTGTTTTGTTGACCTGTAATTTTGGTGCGCTGAGGCTTTGCTCCAGAGCTCCCATTTGCAATATATTCAACAACCAAATAAATGTTTCCCATGTATGACACTTTGGCAGCCTAAATAAAGGCTTTTGAAAAGCCATATATCTTCTTGTATTCTCAAACAGAGTCGATAGATACACATGTTAGTTTAATTCATACACATTAAAACAATCGTGTATACCATCGTGTGCCACAATGTTATCTTTTAAGTTCAACAAAAAGCTGACGATATGGTTGCAGTTTACTAAGACATAGTCACCAATATATAAATGAGAGTTTCTGTCATTTCTTATCAGCATATTTCTTCATTCGGGCTTGTGCACGACCAAGATTGATTTTGAACTGAGCTACTAAAACATCCCTTTGTTGTAACTGTGACTTAGTTTACAAGAAATGAAGCTGCAATAGATGCGTATAATGAATATGGCATGTAACTTAGTTTGTGCTAGCTGTAACAATACCTATGGGTAGTGTGATACGGAAGTTGATAACCATAGCCTAACCAATTCCTAACATGACGCCGCCCCCCCCCCCCCCCCCCCCCCCCCCCAACCCCTCTTGCTAAAAGCCTCACAACTTAATAAAGAAAGTTCAGTCGCAACATCGTTAGAGGATAGCACCATCAGTGATCCCCTGATGTTATCTTAGCTTACGTAAGTGATCACTCTCTGTAGCCCCTGCTAAACCGTAACAAACGGCCATGAATGAATCCATCCAAGTGATTTGATCACATCCATAGCTAGGGCTGAGCATCGGGCCCAGATCGGACCGGACTAGATCGAGGACCGAAATGGTCCGAAACCCTGGACAGAGACCGGACCGGTCCGGTCCTATTAGACATAATCAACGAGATTTTTAGTAAGACCGAACCCGACCAGACCAAGGACCAAAATGGTCCAAAACCCCGGACCGAGGACCGGACCGAAATTGTTAGGTCTGGTTCGGGTCGGTCCGGTCTGGTTAGCAGTCTGCACACTGTTTATACTACAAATTAACTCATTATAATATTTCCTGTTGCTAATGGAAGTGAACAATTTGGCTTGGAGATTGAATTATGAATCTGATTTAAATCAAGTTTAGTGTCTCTCATATCAGTGTTTCTGAGAACGTGTTTTTATATGATTTACATATTTTAGTTTTGAATTTATAAGGTATGAGTAGCCATTGATAATCGAAGATAAGGAATCATTATCGTCAGTAGCCATTATTGAACAGTAATTATTTGTGTATTTGAATCCAAATAATGTTTTCTTTTCAACTTTTTGGCTTTGTAGACTTGTAGTTCCTGCTGGTTGCTATGGATAGGGCTAAGTATGGCAAACCCAAAACCGACCCGGATTGGAAAACCAGACCGGACCGACCCGAACCAGACCTAACAATTTCCGTCCGGTCCTCGGCCCGGGGTTTTGGACCATTTCGGTCCTTGGTCCGGTCCGGTTCGGTCTTACTAAAAATCTCGTTGACTATGTCTAATAGGACCGGACCGGTCCGGTCTCTGTCCAGGGTTTCGGACCATTTCGGTCCTCGATCCAGTCCGGTCCGATCTGGGCCCGATGCTCAGCCCTAGCTATGGATGTGATCAAATCACTTGGATGGATTCATTCATGGCCGTTGGTTACGGTTTAGCAGGGGATACAGAGAGTGATCACTTACCTAAGCTAAGATAACATCAGGGGATCACTGATGGTGCTATCCTCTAATGATGTTGCGACTGAACGATATTATAACTTAATAAAACAATTGGTGATACAAGAACGTTTCCAAAAGTAGGATTGTATGAAGTTACATTATCTATTTATATAAGATATAAATGAATCCATCTCTAAACGGCTTACACCACCTTCCATCATCGATTTCCTGATATTATCACTTAACTTGGCTGCTGATTTTCGCATCTCCTCCCCTTCCTTTGAACCCATAAGCTTTTCAATAGCCTCTTTGACCACCACGCCAATTCCAAGAACTTCTGTGATCAAAACTGCATTTCTTGGCTGATCAGAGTGCATTGGCCATGTGGCCATTGGCACTCCCATAGATATACTCTCCATGCACGAATTCCATCCACAATGACTCATAAAACCACCAGTCGCAGAATGGCCCAAAATCTCCAATTGAGGCGCCCATCCTCGCTCCACCAATCCCCTTCCTTTAACTCTCTCTTCGAACCCATCTGGTAACTCGACCAATCCATCTCCAAACCCAACCACGTCACCTACATCTGCTGCCCGAACTACCCAAAGAAACCTTTTTCTTTCCAACCCAATGGCCAATTCCCTAATTTGGTCGTTACTGAAGGTTGTCGTCGTCCCAAAAGACACATAAATAACAGAATTTTCCGATTGCTTGTCAAGCCATTGCAAGCATCTATGGCGGTTTTCCAAAAGTGTCACACTACTTTCAGTCTGGACCGGATTAAACGGTCCTATAGCCCATACCTTCTTTTTACCAGAAATCTCTTCCTTCTCTATATACTCTATGTATTTTCCTTCAATAACTCTGGAGGAATCTAATATATCCCCAACAACGTTATTCGCATGAGGATATTGTAACCTTGCAAATTCCGTAAACTCAGGAGTAACAATCCCATCTTTAGAAGGAAGTTTCTTATATACCGTCTCATCAACCTCAAACGGTTTCCCTAACTTCACCCAGAAATCCCAAAAGTAATAAAAAGCAGACAATGGACGAAAGTTATAAGTCTCAACATTTTCTATCACTACAACATCTTGGACAACATACGACATGAGCGTGTCATGTATGACAACTACTCTAGCAGCTTTTTTCGATAAAGAAAGGACTAGTTCAGCGACAGGGTGGCGAAGATGAAGCGTGGATTCAAATGAGGATTGAAGATGTGATGGAAAAGCAATGGATGGGTCTGGTGGAGGGGACGTGAAAGGTGGAGTTTGGAACTCGTGGAGGTTGATGGGATTAGTGGAAAGTAAACGGAGACGAGTGCGAGCTTGATGGAGGCTGGCAGCTGTGCAGATGAAGTGCACAGGGATGTTGTGGGCGGATACGAGGTTGGATAGATGCATGAGTTGGTTAAGGTGGCCGTGTGCTACGAAAGGTACCATCACTACTACTACTCCGGTAGCCTTGTGATAGTCCATTTCTTGACTGGTTTTGCTTGTGGATATGATTCTTTTATGGATGCCTTTTTTGTATTTTGGAATATAAAATCATGCAAAAGGGGGATCCAAGACAGTGAATGTTTTGTAGGCATATATGCATTATTGATGCACAGAATCTTTTAGTTGTTCATTGTTGACTGCAACAGTATCCAGAAATTTACAAAATTCCCCTTAACTTAGTACATCAGAAGGAATGTGTTTTAAAATCTTCAGAAATTATGATGATGATGATGATGATGATTTGCAGAACTTTTCAGACCGGTCGAGGTTCCTTTTTGTTTCTAACCACTTTTGAGCACAGTCCTGTTTAACCAAAATGTTAAGAGTTTATCACTTTATCCTTTTGACCCATTAGAGTAAAATATGACCTGAAGTTCTGACAATAAAACTTGGATAACATTATAATTTTACAATACCAAGGCAGACTTCTTATTTACATTGGCATATATGAAATCATTTGTGACATTCGTCAAATTTCCATCAATTATTTATTCATGTAGTGCGAGTATTTTAACTGCTTATCGACTAGTCGTCGTCATGAACGTGTTAATTTCTTTGCTTTGCGGACAAAGCCCTTTTTAGGGAGAGCATATGTAACATCTCAATGTTTCGCGACTATTTAGTCGAATGCAATACGCAAGTTGTGAGCGTGTTATGTTGTACCGTGTGTTTTATTTGTTCTAGTTATTAAGGTTTGATAACGTCTCGCACAATTGTCTTTTGTTTTGGGATCGTACGCTAAACGGTTTTGCTGTCGTGTTATGTCAGTCGCGTCTAAACCTAAACATATTGAAACCGAGTCGAGTTTATTACTATCACAGCATGTGTATAAAACTGAATATTTAAACCTTCAATTTCATTGCCAAGCTTGTCATACAAGTGTCCCAAATCAGTCACAAGGCTACATTACACTTATAAACTTTATAGTTATTTGCCCCACTAAAGGACAACACATTTGCCTAGTTTACCCCTTTTGGGTATATCACAAGCAAACATTTCCAGAATTACACTAACCCTAGACTAATTATACAAGTTTATATACAAGTCCAAGGTAATGTCCAAAGTCCAAATACAAGTTATCACAAGTTATCACAGTCCAAAAATACAAACATCAAAATCTGCACAAGTCTTCACAATACAACTCCTGGGTAGAAGTTTTGGTCCAGCCAACCTACACGTCTCGTCCGAACCTGCACAACCAAGGGTCTTCATTCTGTCCGAACCTGCAAAACCGAACGTAGCATCCCCATTGTGAGTCTTTTGTCCTTTCGTTTTACTTTCGAAGTCTAGTTGTGCTTGTCTTTGTACGAACCTACGAATAAAAGAAACCATGGTTAGTCATTGTAAAGGCCTTATACTTTTAACCAAAAACTGTAAATTTCTAAACTTTTAAATGCAAACATGTGTATGTTATTATTTTGCTGTCAACCAAACCGAGACCCATTTTAGACCAAACCGAGACCCGATTGAGACCAAACCAAGACTCGATTTTGAAACCAAACCGAGACCCAACTTAGAACCAAACCGAGACCATGTCCAACCAAATCAAGACTTCAATCATGAACCAAACCGAGACCCATGTTTAACTAACCCGAGATCCAATCAAGGACCGAACCGAGCATCAAAACAAACCAACCAAAGTCCTATTTTCTGCCAAATTATTTACCATTCTTACCAAACAAATCCAAAATCTTAATCAAGCATTCTTTTACAGAAAACCTTAACCATGCCGCGAGTATATAGAAACCCCCAATCGAAACCCTAATCATGTAACACCTTTTTAAACATCTAATTAACATTGTCACATTTCAGAAACATTATATAGACACGAGTAACATTCGATTATATAAAACCCCCAATTTTTATAAAACCCTAGATTTACTTTTTATTAATTAAAAAGCTAATTAAACCTAATCTAAACCCAAACCCCTTAATTAATTTAATTGAAAGTGAATTATACAAAAACCCCCAAATTAACCGAAACCCTAATTTTTATAAGTCGACTTTATATTAAAATTAGTTTGATTTTATGAATGAAAACACCAATTAATTATGTTTTAAACCGATTTTGACGAAAACCCCCAAATATTTCAAAACCCTAATTTTATTTATATTTTAATCCGAGAATCATATGTTTCACAACGAGTATTTACGAAGCAATTGAAACCACTGATATATATTAACTCGAAAATCAATTAAAAGTTTTTAAAAGGAATAAAGGAGAATGAACTTATCTTTGATTTGGTATTTGATTCACGAACCGCAAGGATGAACACCATCAGAAAAACCCAAACGGTTTGATGTGGGGATTAACCCACATCTCACGCGATATAAGAACCTCAGACCACCCATATTTAATTTTATAACACAAACTGATTAGATGATAACCCTAGAAAGGGATAGAACCAATCTAGGTTTAGAGAGAGAGAGAGTTGTGGGACGGTGGAGGAAATATCGAGAGAGGAGAGAGAGAGTCAACTCCCAGTTATGGGGTTATGTGTGATAAACACACGCATATACTCCTTTTCGTTCCTTGTTTATTCCGCCAGGTGGGCCGGGCCGGGTCTATGGACCTTGGGCCGGTTTGCTGGGTAAATGTTTTGGACCCCCCAATTTGGGCCTTGTGAGTTTAAATTAGTTTGGTTAAAGCCCAAACGAAATTTGTTAAATTTAAGTTATGTTTTGACCCGTAAAACCCGACTCGTTAATAAACCGATTTTATTTAACGTACTTTTCCGTACAATCGTATTTTCATAAAACGTATGGTTTCGTCAAGCACAACTAGGGTGTCGAGTCATTTAATCATACAAGTATTCGTATCGTAACTCGATTCTTAATTTAATTAGGTCGCGGCTAGCGTAACCGTACTCTCGAGCTATTTTATCTTCGTTCTCTTTGCTGAATTTACGAGGTGAGTTTATAGCCCCATACTTTACTATTTTCACTGCTTTTGGGGTGAGACATTGCTTGATTTTAACGTTTGAACACAAGTGCACTTACTGATTTATCTATTAGTCTAAGTCCCACTAAAAACCCAGTTGCTTTGGCCCGTGAATCGTGAACCGTTAATTACTTTGTGTAAGCGCGAATGTTATGGATAGATCTATCGGGATTGACGTCCCTGTCTGTCTTGTCCAACAAGGGGACAAGCGGGCACAGTTTCATTTGAATCTGATATAGGATGTCGTGGGTTTAGGCATCTAGTTTGGGCTACATTTATATGATTATACTGCCGGTGTTGTTAACGCTTCGGTGTCACGAGCTTAGACTGTAATAAATACTTTTGGGATGACTTTGTATATGTTATATTGTCATCACATTTGGGAAAATCTTGTGGTTCATTAAACCTTTCAAACTAACTAAACCTATGAACTCACCAACTTTATGTTGACACTTTAGCAATGTTTTTCTCAGGTATTAAGAAGGAAGATGCTAAATAAGGTCTCATGCATTGCCGTCATTTCTTTGAAACAATGATCATTTGTACCATTTGAGAAAACTATGTTTTGTAACCGTATTCAGTTTATGCTTCCGCACTTTGTCAAAACAACTCATTTTATTAATTACAAGTGATCTATTTTCCGAACGTCTCATTTAGAGGTCGTTCTTTGTGACTATGTGTGTATGATAATCATGACGTCACCACTCCCTTGTCGCCATTATACTCTGATATTTTGGGAGTGTGACAGATTGGTATCAGAGAACTAGTTATAGAGAACTAGGTTGCATTAGTAATTCTAGACTATAACTGCTCTATGTTTAATCGATTATCATGCAGATTGTAAGTACTAAGTATATGTAGATACATAAGTAATAAATGGGATACATGTGAATTAACAATTACGAGGTATATTTACATGGGTTACATGTGCAACAACAAAATCGGAATTATGTTATATGGGATACATGTGAATTCAACAATGATTGCTATGTTATGTTAATGTCCTTTTTACGGACTAATTTTATGAGATATTTACACACCTTTATTTTGTTTATGATTACAGCGATGTCTTCATCCGATGAGTCCACGTCTACAGGAGCGTACTACAACCGTAGTTCGCAGTCGACCATCAGTTCATCAGTAGGACTACCTAGAGGATCGCCGTCAGGATATCCGTGGTACCGGATGGTTTCAGATGATGATGTAGAGAGAGAGGTTGAGGAAGTTCGTCATTCACCGATTCGTATTCCTGACGCATCAGCTGACGATGTGCTTAGCCTAGAAGGCGGGGGAGAGGATGACATGGACACTGACGTGGTGCAGTCACCAGGTCAGGCATCAGTGACTGGAGATGAGACGGTAGAGGAGACAGAGGATGATGGGATGGAGTTTACAGATGGGGAAGGAGAGCCTATGGAGGTCACAGACACTGAGAACCCTCCTACTGCATATGCCGCTACTCCTGAGGTTTCCCTAGCACACATCTCCTCATCTTCATCTGAAGACGAAGGAGAAAGGACTGCTATTCCTGCTCCAGCACCTGGTACTCTACCTTTCTACTATGTGAGACGACGTCTTCGGGGGAGAGCTGCTCGACCACCACTTTCACCTTACAGACCCCTCATACCTTTCACTGCCACTGACAGGCATGCAGCCCGCACACCTGCCAGTTCTGTCCCAGAGGCACCATTACTACTACCACCACCAGAGACTGTACCTGCAGTGTACCAGGAGATGCTTACTGACGCTGGTATCTCTACAGGACCGAGAGCTACGACTCCTATTCCTAGGAGAGCTACGTCGACGGTGGTGATGCTTGGGGCGGCAGATGGTTGTGTGACGACACGGTTGAACAGGTTGGAGGATGCTGTAGAGGCTTTAGGTGAAGAGTACAATGAAGTGCAGGATAAGTTAGAGGCACTGGTGAAGAAGAGCCCAGTCAGGGATGAGACAGTGTTGACAGTATGTGTGACCCGTCTACGAGGACAGCTTCTTACTGTTCTTGATCAGATGGAATCCATGCCTAACACTCGTCTTGAGGAGATTGAGAGCCTGATGACCCGTTGGGGAGTAGAGCCATTGGTGGAGACAGGCGGACTAGAGGCACCAGTGGATGACCCTGTTGCAGACTTGGATAAGAGGTTTAGAGCCGCTTGTCATGACACCGATGTGAGATTGAGAGATTCCCAGGCTCGTGAGCTAGTGGTTGAGAGGAGATTAGCAGAGTTGGAGAAGGAGCTTCATCAGCGCCGTGAGGGCACTAGTTAGATTTATTTTGTACCATCGACCTATCCCTGTATGACCACTAAGCTTTGAAGTTGTCTTAGCTAGTTGGTATTTTATTTTCTCTTATTATGTTATGACAAACTATGATGTATTATCAAACGATTTCATGAATGATATTATGAGTTGCAAATTGAGAGATCATTATATATTGTGTATTATATCTTGGAGCATTTCATAATTGTGTTGTGTGTGCCATGCATGTTATGTCTGGCAAAAACTCATTATCCTATTACCTTGTTAGATTATGGCGCCAGTTAGAAGATCCGAAACGCAAAATCCGCCAGCCGCTACCGGTGGAATTGACACTGCCCTGTTAAGCCAAATGATAGCCGAACGAGTGGCCGAGGCACTCGCGACCGCTGAAGCAAACCGTACAGCTAGCACACAGGAGGAGACCAACCAAGGAGCTACAAATGCCATTGCACGTACTTGTACCTACAAGGAATTTCGTGCAGTTACGCAAGTAAGTTTCCGAGGTACTGAAGGAGCAGTAGGATTAACCAGATGGTTTGAGAAGCTAGAATCTCAATTTGGGATTAGCAATGTCGCTGAAGCCGACAAGGTGAAGTTTGCGTCAAGCACGTTAGTGGATGGTGCTTTGACTTGGTGGAACGTCTATGCTCGTGCAGTGACCATTGACGTTGCCCAAGCGACGCCCTGGAGTGAATTTAAAGCTATGTTCGTGAGGAAATACTGTCCCCGAAATGAAGTCAAGCAGATGGAAGTTGAGCTGTGGAACCTAAAGGTCAAGGGTACTGCTCTTACTGCTTACAATCAGCGCTTTCAGGAGCTGATTTTGTTATGTCCTGAAATGGTGCCCAACGATGACCGATTGTTGGAGCGCTACATTGAAGGACTACCTTTGAGCATCAAAGGGAATGTGACTTCATCCAAGCCGACTGATTTGCACGAGGCAATCGACATGGCTCAGAGTCTGATGTACCAAGTGGTACAGGAGTTGGGAGAAAATACTGGGGATAAAAGAAAGTGGTCTGGCAACCACTACAACAACAATACCAACAACAACAACCCAAGCAACTACAACCAGAACAAGCGTCAAGAAGTAGCAAGAGTGTTCACTGCTGGACAAGGAAATACTGGGAACTACGCTGGGAGACTACCTTTCTGCGGAAAATGTGGTCGACACCACGAAGGAGCATGTCCCCCTACGTGCTACAATTGTGGGAAGGCGGGACATAAGGCAAAGGAATGCCGAGCACCACCTCGTGCTACTAATCAAAGAGGACCTGGAACGCAAGGTGGCCAAGGAGCAAATGTCACTTGCTTCGGATGTGGAGAGAAAGGTCACTACAAGAACAAATGTCCGAGCGGTGGAAACCAAGGTCGTAATAACCAGATTCGAGGGAATCAAAATCAGAACCAAGGGAACCAGAAGCAGAATCAAGGGAACCGAGGAGGGAATAACCGAGCCACAACTAGTACTCCTGGAGGATTCACGGCACCTAGCAAAGTGTATCATCTCTGTGCTGAAGCTGCTGTGCAAGACAACAATGTTGTGACTGGTACGTTCCTAGTCAATAACAACTATGCTTCAGTACTATTTGATTCTGGTGCGGATAGGAGTTTTGTGTCGTCTATGTTTAGTGAACGCCTAAATGTTACCCCTACTGCGTTAGACGTTAAGTATAATGTAGAATTAGCCGATGGGAAGTCAGTAACCACCGACGTTATTCTGAAAGGATGTAGTGTAAGGCTACAAGGTCGTTCGTTTAGTATCGACCTACTCCCTATAGAATTGGGAAGTTTTGACGTCATCATTGGAATGGATTGGATGTCGAAGCATCACGCAGAGATTGTATGTCATGAGAAGTGTGTCCGTGTTCCTTATGGAAACGACGTACTCATCATACAAGGCGAAAGAAGTGGTGTGAAGAATGGATCAAGATTGGAAGTCATCTCATGTATCAGGACCCAAAGATACATTGAGAAGGGATGTCCGGTATTCTTGGTTCAAGTAACACAAAAGGAAGGAGAAGAAGATCGCGAGAAGAAGGTGGAATATGTACCGATCGTTAGAGACTTTCCGGACGTATTCCCGGAGGATTTACCCGGACTACCACCAGCACGGCAAGTGGAGTTTCACATCGAGCTTACACCAGGAGCCGCGCCTGTTGCTAGAGCCCCATACCGCCTAGCACCGGCCGAGATGACAGAGTTAGCTGAACAGATAAAGGAACTTTCTGACAAAGGTTTCATTAGACCAAGTTCCTCACCCTGGGGAGCGCCGGTCTTATTTGTCAAAAAGAAAGATGGATCCTTTAGAATGTGTATCGATTACCGAGAATTGAATAAGCTAACGATAAAGAACCGCTACCCATTGCCGAGGATTGACGATCTTTTCGACCAATTGCAAGGATCTAGCATATACTCGAAGATCGACTTAAGGTCAGGATATCATCAACTAAGGGTTAGAGAGGAAGACGTTCATAAAACGGCTTTTAGAACCCGGTACGGACACTACGAGTTCCAAGTTATGCCTTTTGGTTTGACAAACGCACCTGCGGTATTCATGGATCTCATGAACCGAGTTTGCAAACCATACTTGGACAAGTTTGTGATTGTATTTATCGATGACATCCTTATCTATTCTCGTAATGAAGAAGAGCACAAGGAGCATTTGAAGACCATATTAGAGCTGCTAAGGAAGGAGAAGTTATATGCAAAGTTTTCCAAATGTGAGTTTTGGATAAACACAGTGCAATTCCTTGGTCATGTGATCGACAGCAGTGGTATTCACGTTGATCCTGCTAAGATCGAGGCTGTAAAGGATTGGGCGACTCCAACAACACCCACGGAGATCCGTCAATTCTTAGGTCTTGCTGGTTACTATAGGAGATTCATTAAAGGTTTCTCTAAGATAGCTAAACCAATGACGGAATTGACTCAAAAGGATAAGAAGTTTGAGTGGAAGGAAGAGCAAGATTTGGCATTCCAGACGTTGAAGCAGATGTTGTGTGAAGCACCGATACTAGCCCTACCTGAGGGTAATGAAGACTTTGTGGTATATTGTGATGCATCCATAAAAGGGTTAGGTGCAGTACTGATGCAAAGGACTAAGGTCATAGCTTACGCATCAAGACAACTAAAAGTGCACGAGAAAAATTACACAACTCATGACCTAGAGTTGGGAGCAGTGGTGTTTGCCTTGAAGATTTGGAGACACTACCTTTATGGTACTAAGTGTGTTGTATTCACTGACCATAAGAGTCTACAACATATTTTGAACCAAAAGGAACTCAACATGAGACAACGACGTTGGCTAGAGTTGCTCAGTGATTATGATTGCAAGATCCGTTATCACCCAGGCAAGGCAAATGTCGTGGCCGACGCTTTGAGTCGAAAGGAGAGAGTTCTTAGGGTGAAGGCTTTAGTGATGACCATTGACTTAGACCTTCCATCCTTAATTCTCAAGGCTCAGAAAGAAGCAGTCGAGGAAGAAATGCTTAAGACTGAAGATGTTGGAGGAATGATGAAGAAGTTGGAAGCACGTTCGGATGGAACGTTATGCCTTGATAATAGGAGTTGGTTACCATGCCATGGCGACCTACGACCCTTGATTATGCATGAGTCGCATAAGTCAAAGTACTCCATACATCCGGGATCTGATAAAATGTATCATGATCTGAAGATGTTGTATTGGTGGCCGAACATGAAGGCGGACATTGCTACATACGTTAGCAAGTGTTTGACTTGTGCCAAAGTCAAAGCCGAACATATGAAACCATCAGGATTATTGGTCCAACCCGAACTGCCAGAATGGAAGTGGGAAAGGATCACTATGGATTTCATTACCAAGCTACCAAAGACCGCAGCCGGATTCGACACGATTTGGGTAATCGTCGACCGACTCACCAAATCGGCTCATTTCCTACCCATCAAGGAGACTGATGGAATGGATAAGTTAGCAAGGACATATTTGGAGGAAGTAGTCACGAAGCATGGTGTGCCTGTGTCTATAATCTCCGACCGAGACAGCCGATTTACTTCGCAGTTTTGGAAGTCACTGCAGAAGGCATTGGGAACGCAGTTGGATATGAGCACTGCGTATCATCCCCAGACCGACGGTCAAAGTGAACGGACTATTCAAACCTTAGAAGATATGCTGAGAGCCTGTGTGATTGACTTTGGAAATAGATGGGATAGACACCTACCTTTGGTGGAATTCTCATATAACAATAGTTATCACACTAGCATTAAGGCAGCGCCGTTCGAGGCACTATATGGTAGGAAGTGTCGTTCACCCGTGTGTTGGGCAGAGGTCGGTGAAGCACAACTCACTGGACCTGAGATCATACACGAGACTACTGAGAAGATCTTCAAGATTAAGAGCCGTATGCAAGCCGCAAGAGATCGACAGAAGAGTTATGCTGATATGCGACGCAAACCCCTTGAATTTGAAGTTGGTGACAAAGTCATGTTGAAGGTCTCACCTTGGAAAGGTGTGATTCGCTTTGGAAAGCGTGGAAAGTTAAACCCTCGTTACATTGGACCCTTCAAGATCATAGAAAGGATTGGCCCCGTAGCCTATCGTTTGGAATTACCCCAAGAACTTAGCCGAGTGCATAATGTGTTCCACATTTGCAATCTGAAGAAATGCTTAGCCGACGAAACACTCGTTATCCCTCTGGAGGAGATTCAGCTCGACGACAAACTCAACTTCGTAGAGGAACCCGTAGAAGTCATGGACCGTCAAGTTAAACAACTCAAGCAAAGTCGTATACCGATTGTGAAAATCCGATGGAACGCGCGTAGAGGTCCAGAATACACGTGGGAACGTGAAGATCAATTCAAGAGCAAGTATCCTCATCTTTTCGTTAACCAACCTACTACAACAACGTCTTGATTTCGTGACGAAATCTCTAAAACATGGGAATACTGTGACATTCGTCAAATTTCCATCAATTATTTATTCATGTAGTGCGAGTATTTTAACTGCTTATCGACTAGTCGTCGTCATGAACGTGTTAATTTCTTTGCTTTGCGGACAAAGCCCTTTTTAGGGAGAGCATATGTAACATCTCAATGTTTCGTGACTATTTAGTCGAATGCAATACGCAAGTTGTGAGCGTGTTATGTTGTACCGTGTGTTTTATTTGTTCTAGTTATTAAGGTTTGATAACGTCTCGCACAATTGTCTTTTGTTTTGGGATCGTACGCTAAACGGTTTTGCTTTCGTGTTATGTCAGTCGCGTCTAAACCTAAACATATTGAAACCGAGTCGAGTTTATTACTATCACAGCATGTGTATAAAACTGAATATTTAAACCTTCAATTTCATTGCCAAGCTTGTCATACAAGTGTCCCAAATCAGTCACAAGGCTACATTACACTTATAAACTTTATAGTTATTTGCCCCACTAAAGGACAACACATTTGCCTAGTTTACCCCTTTTGGGTATATCACAAGCAAACATTTCCAGAATTACACTAACCCTAGACTAATTATACAAGTTTATATACAAGTCCAAGGTAATGTCCAAAGTCCAAATACAAGTTATCACAAGTTATCACAGTCCAAAAATACAAACATCAAAATCTGCACAAGTCTTCACAATACAACTCCTGGGTAGAAGTTTTGGTCCAGCCAACCTACACGTCTCGTCCGAACCTGCACAACCAAGGGTCTTCATTCTGTCCGAACCTGCAAAACCGAACGTAGCATCCCCATTGTGAGTCTTTTGTCCTTTCGTTTTACTTTCGAAGTCTAGTTGTGCTTGTCTTTGTACGAACCTACGAATAAAAGAAACCATGGTTAGTCATTGTAAAGGCCTTATACTTTTAACCAAAAACTGTAAATTTCTAAACTTTTAAATGCAAACATGTGTATGTTATTATTTTGCTGTCAACCAAACCGAGACCCATTTTAGACCAAACCGAGACCCGATTGAGACCAAACCAAGACTCGATTTTGAAACCAAACCGAGACCCAACTTAGAACCAAACCGAGACCATGTCCAACCAAATCAAGACTTCAATCATGAACCAAACCGAGACCCATGTTTAACTAACCCGAGACCCAATCAAGGACCGAACCGAGCATCAAAACAAACCAACCAAAGTCCTATTTTCTGCCAAATTATTTACCATTCTTACCAAACAAATCCAAAATCTTAATCAAGCATTCTTTTACAGAAAACCTTAACCATGCCGCGAGTATATAGAAACCCCCAATCGAAACCCTAATCATGTAACACCTTTTTAAACATCTAATTAACATTGTCACATTTCAGAAACATTATATAGACACGAGTAACATTCGATTATATAAAACCCCCAATTTTTATAAAACCCTAGATTTACTTTTTATTAATTAAAAAGCTAATTAAACCTAATCTAAACCCAAACCCCTTAATTAATTTAATTGAAAGTGAATTATACAAAAACCCCCAAATTAACCGAAACCCTAATTTTTATAAGTCGACTTTATATTAAAATTAGTTTGATTTTATGAATGAAAACACCAATTAATTATGTTTTAAACCGATTTTGACGAAAACCCCCAAATATTTCAAAACCCTAATTTTATTTATATTTTAATCCGAGAATCATATGTTTCACAACGAGTATTTACGAAGCAATTGAAACCACTGATATATATTAACTCGAAAATCAATTAAAAGTTTTTAAAAGGAATAAAGGAGAATGAACTTATCTTTGATTTGGTATTTGATTCACGAACCGCAAGGATGAACACCATCAGAAAAACCCAAACGGTTTGATGTGGGGATTAACCCACATCTCACGCGATATAAGAACCTCAGACCACCCATATTTAATTTTATAACACAAACTGATTAGATGATAACCCTAGAAAGGGATAGAACCAATCTAGGTTTAGAGAGAGAGAGAGTTGTGGGACGGTGGAGGAAATATCGAGAGAGGAGAGAGAGAGTCAACTCCCAGTTATGGGGTTATGTGTGATAAACACACGCATATACTCCTTTTCGTTCCTTGTTTATTCCGCCAGGTGGGCCGGGCCGGGTCTATGGACCTTGGGCCGGTTTGCTGGGTAAATGTTTTGGACCCCCCAATTTGGGCCTTGTGAGTTTAAATTAGTTTGGTTAAAGCCCAAACGAAATTTGTTAAATTTAAGTTATGTTTTGACCCGTAAAACCCGACTCGTTAATAAACCGATTTTATTTAACGTACTTTTCCGTACAATCGTATTTTCATAAAACGTATGGTTTCGTCAAGCACAACTAGGGTGTCGAGTCATTTAATCATACAAGTATTCGTATCGTAACTCGATTCTTAATTTAATTAGGTCGCGGCTAGCGTAACCGTACTCTCGAGCTATTTTATCTTCGTTCTCTTTGCTGAATTTACGAGGTGAGTTTATAGCCCCATACTTTACTATTTTCACTGCTTTTGGGGTGAGACATTGCTTGATTTTAACGTTTGAACACAAGTGCACTTACTGATTTATCTATTAGTCTAAGTCCCACTAAAAACCCAGTTGCTTTGGCCCGTGAATCGTGAACCGTTAATTACTTTGTGTAAGCGCGAATGTTATGGATAGATCTATCGGGATTGACGTCCCTGTCTGTCTTGTCCAACAAGGGGACAAGCGGGCACAGTTTCATTTGAATCTGATATAGGATGTCGTGGGTTTAGGCATCTAGTTTGGGCTACATTTATATGATTATACTGCCGGTGTTGTTAACGCTTCGGTGTCACGAGCTTAGACTGTAATAAATACTTTTGGGATGACTTTGTATATGTTATATTGTCATCACATTTGGGAAAATCTTGTGGTTCATTAAACCTTTCAAACTAACTAAACCTATGAACTCACCAACTTTATGTTGACACTTTAGCAATGTTTTTCTCAGGTATTAAGAAGGAAGATGCTAAATAAGGTCTCATGCATTGCCGTCATTTCTTTGAAACAATGATCATTTGTATCATTTGAGAAAACTATGTTTTGTAACCGTATTCAGTTTATGCTTCCGCACTTTGTCAAAACAACTCATTTTATTAATTACAAGTGATCTATTTTCCGAACGTCTCATTTAGAGGTCGTTCTTTGTGACTATGTGTGTATGATAATCATGACGTCACCACTCCCTTGTCGCCATTATACTCTGATATTTTGGGAGTGTGACATCATTGTTGGTGTAAAGATTGAAAAAGGTAATCATATGGCCAAATTCTACTCTTTGTTAAAAAAACGTTGCGATAATTCAAAAAACTGACTATTGGAACGAGAAATCAAGGATAATAGAGCAGTGGCCAGGGATGGTTCTCTTTGTTAACAGAAACAGACTAACGTGAATGAGAATTAATCATTTTGTCATTTTTGACCCCGTTTCAAATTTACTCATCCTATTGGTTCATTTAGCAAATATCCATGTTCTTTTTTTTTGTAAAAAGTTGCATAAAAGTTACCATATGCTTAACAAGGAGAACTCCTAAGTACTATAAGTGAATATTGCACACATGAACAATATCTGTATTGAACTGACATACTAAAGCCATCGATATCATACACATGATTTTATAAGCAATAAAAGAACCTATGAATGTTCTTGAGATAAGCTAACCGACAAAGGGGCATCACATTATAGAGAAGTATGTGATGTATTTTATTCTGAAACAAAAAGACGAGTCTTTTAGCTTCAAATAGTTATTGCCCATATTATCAAATCTCACTACTAGCTAGTCGCACGTAATAGAAGAACTAAACATCAATATTTGAAGTTTTTGCTCGATTGTCTTTCTATAAGAAAAAAGATTACAAGTACTTAACTATATCTGGACTTGCAGTCAACCTCACGCTTACATTATTTTGTACCTAACACCTTATTGATGGGTACGTTGCACATGACACTTGCTTCTAAAATACTACTACCCATACTGTATCCAAAATGGTTACTTCTCTCATTGATGCGATTTAACAAAGAATTTGGACCCTAGTTTGTATCTTGAAGTCATCCTGCGAGACTTTTTGGGTCCTATACAATTGTAAATGACTATATGCTTTTATACACTCAAAATTTACTTAGGCTACTTTTTGGGTCACGATTTTTGTGTAGTTCGTTGAGGGTCTTGCTTCTACCGACTTACGTAACACCTTTTACCGTTGCATATATAAGAGTCCTTTCTAGTTCTAGCTACCAGGAGCTTTTAGGTGCTGCCAGGAGATTGTTGCTAAGCAAAGGGTAGTAACAATATTTCACATTGCTCCTCTTAGTCTCTTACATTAGTGCCATCCTCTCCTATGTGTAATAGACTACTGGCAAAGAAGCAAACGTCTCATCCACCCTGTATTTTTCTGATGTGTTACTTTGCAACTAGAATGTATTTGAGATGTATATTCATAAATGCATAAAAAAGTGTCAAAACCACATCTTAGCTACTTACTCCCAAATCAGGGAGCGAACCCTACCTTCCTCATTGCATACATTAACGCAAATCTATTAAAAGTCATATCTATATACAGTACATCACATTGAATTTAACGAAATTTGTGTTCTCAGCGATTATTGACTAAAAATATCAGGGAGCCACGTTGAAGATTATTGACAGAAAGTTAAAAATATATATTAATTTTCGAGCGCGCCAGAACTAACCATATACTAGTGTTACGTTGTTTAAGAACTCGACCATAAAGTTTCGTTGTTGAAGGTTGCGTTAGGCCACCAAAAACTACAGGGACGGAAAGTTCGGCAAGACGGGTCGCACTTTAATATGTTTATAAATTAAAGTACAAAATGGTTCGCAAAATTATAAAATTCCCAAAAATTTACGCTACAAACTTTACGCTAGGAGTCACGTGACCTCTTTGACCCTTGCCTACCTCCGCCTCTACGAAGACATAATACTAACCTCTACTCAAATACTCGGCATACACCAATTTAATCCATCAACAATTTGTAAAACATCTGTAAAACATTTAATCCATTAATTAGGAAGAAAAAAAAGACTCACTTGAAGAAAGAAAAAAAATATGGCCCTCTAAGGCTCTCAAATAGCCTTCGGCAAAGGGTGGCTCTAGTTGATAGGTTTTATTGAGGTTTATTTAAGTTTTTGGAGCAATTTTTGTGTTTTTGTTGTGGTTTTAATTGGCTTCTTTTAGCTAGGTTGGTTGTTTTCATATACAGTAACTTCTTTGCTAATTTTTTAATAAAAAAATCTTGTTCAAAGAAAAAATTGGTTTTTGCAAAATAAATATATTAAAAACATTAAGAATAGTTATTTTGTATATCATGTTTTTCTTTGAATATAAACACACTCATCCCTAATATTTATTTCATTTTAAATATCTTCTAAATAAAATATATTTTATTTTTTAGTTACATTTTATAATTTAAGTATCTTTTAAACCGTTAAGTGTTAAACGAAAATAATTAAACAATCACGACGAGCGTTTAATTATCTTTCTACCAATATGCAATATTATATACTTTCGAAGAGAAAAAAAATCGTTTTTTTTCTTCTTGTTAAAATTTACGTGAAATATCATATATGATAATATTGTTTCATCATATATGATAACAGCGTTAAATCATATATGATATTGGTTTCTATCATATATGATAGGTCATATCATATATGATACTGGTGTTACATCATATATGATATTACTATCATATATAATAATTTTCGAAAACGTGAAAAAAATGAAGAATTTTTTTTTTGTCGAAAGTGTATTGTATAGTACCTATAAAAAGATAATTAAATGCTCTTCGTAACGGTATTTTTTTTCGCATAACGATTAACGGTTTAAGAGATATTAATGTTTGTAAAAAGAGGGTGAAAATATATTTTGTGTTTAATTTTATTCATTGGATTAAAATAAGATGTATGGTATGGATGAGTCCCCTTATATTCAAGGAAAACTATGGTATCCAAATGAACTTAAATAAAAAACATTACTACGTATATTTCACCTGGCTTTTTTGTCAATTCACTTTATTATCATCTCACTAGCTGGGTATCCGCGCGATGCGGCTGCGGATACTATGTAACATAATTTCGACCGACAATATTTAAATTTTATAGTTTTTAATAATAACATCTCGATAATCGAAATTTAAGGATAATGTAGCTTTATCTAATTGTCTAGCCGAATCGATGGTGGTTTCGGTTCTCAGTTGAACCAGTTAATGTGGTTTGATATTCAAAATTGTAGATATATATGTTTTAAATTATTCTGTAAGGTAAATATAAATTTGTATATATGAGTAAAGTGTATTAATTATATATTAATTGTTGTTAATTGATTGAAAAAGTAATATGTAGTAACATTTGTACAATATGTTGTTTTATTTGTAAATAGTGATAATAAGGTGTTTTAATTATAATATTAATTACTACATCTGTTCTAAAATTATTATTCACAGACAAAAAACACACAGTTTTAGAAAAACATCATTTTTCAGCTTTCTCTCTCTTAATTTTTATATAATGACAATTTTACCTTTAACCAATTAATTTTGTACTTATTTATTGTTTGTAATAATAACCTCACGTGAGGGTAATAGGGTAAACTCAAACAAAATTCTCTATCTAATTTTGAAAGTTTTGAAAGTGGACAATAATTTTAGGACAACCCAAAATAGAATAGTCGACAATAATATTGGGACGGAAGTAGTACATTTTAATGATAGTTTTAAATGTAATGTGTTGTAAATATTCTTATGCTTGTTGTGGTTGTACATATGCATTAATAGATTGTATTACTTAGTTCTTTGTTTGTTATTTGCATTAATAAGTTGTACATTATGCTTTATTGTTGGATTACTTAAAGTTTTCACATTTATTGAAGAGAGATATATCAATTCGATTTATAAGGAGTATAAATTTGTAGAATCGTAGTCATGGTTCTAAATAGCCCGTTTTAGCTTGCTTTAAGGTGTGCTAAAACTTGAGGCGCGACTTTCACGTTACGCAATAAGTTGAGACATGCTACGACATGAGGTGCGGTTAATTTTTGAATTCAACTTCAAAATAAGAATATTATTACATAAAAAGAGAGTTTTCTAACTTCAATTATTGTGTACTAACATTTATCATGAGCTAAATATAAATATAATATTGAAATATGATAAATCAAACTAATATTTTTATATAATGTGTCGTTATAAGTTACGTTTTAAAAATGTTAAAATTTTATTTTAACCGTTAAAACGTGTAGTTTGGATATGTCGGCACGTCACGTTTCACGTTATTTATAACATCATTATAGTCCTACTTTATAAACAAAAATTGAAAATAATTAAATATATAATGCTACTACGTCACTTTCACTATATCATCGAGTTTTGGGTTTCTATACTTTTTATTTGGATTCCAAGTCAACCTATGTAATTTGGCACCTACCACCACGTTATTGATGGGTTGCACATGGCAGCATGGCATTTGATTACAACATACAGTATAACTTTGTACTGCATATACCTTTGCAGTAGGGGTAAGCATGGTTCGGTTTGGTTCGGTTTTTAACTAAAACCGAACCGTAATCGTGCTTGCGGTTTTTATAAAAATAGAAACCCGCACCGAACCAAAAATCGCGGTTTTGGTTTTGCGTTTTTTTGCGGTTTCTGTGGTTTTGCGGTTTTTAACCGCACAGAACCATTACTTGTGACTTATATAATAATTGTGGCATTTTGCGGTTTTTTGTTTAAAATGTTGATTTTTTTCGGTTATAACAATGCATAAATTGAATCTAACAAACACTTTACTAATAACTTATATGAATATCAGTCATAATATGCACTAGAAATCTTATAACTCGCATAAAATAGTCGATGTGACGTTTTTCAGTATAAAATAATTATTGTATGGTGCAGTTCGGTTTTGCGGTTCGGTTTTACGGGCGAAAACCGCAACCGAACCACAGTTGCGGTTTTTCCTTTTTCTTAAAACCAAACCGTCGTTTTTTGTCGTGGTGCGGTTTTTATGGTTCGGTTTTTGCGGTTTTTTGCGGTTTTGCGGTTCGCGGTTCAGTTTCTGCTCACCCCTACTTTGCATCGTGTATTTTACTTTTAAACATATTGTATCAGCAGATAATAAGGGGAGAAGGACGAATCCGGTCAAGTTGAGCACTTACCATTCATTAGATAGTTAAGTTAAAAGATTTTGACAAATATGGTCACTACCACAAATGTTTAATTTTGCAATCACACGTGCTCAACAACAAATGATCAACTTACGGTACTTAACCATAAAATGCTCAACTTTGCATCATAAAATGCTCAACTTTACACCATAAAATGCTCAACTTTGCAAACTTGAGTTTTTTTTTTCAAAGTTAAGCACTTGAGGGGTTGAGCACCGTAAGTCGAGCATTTGCCATAGGACACGTGTCATAAATATAATGGAGTTGAGCAATTGTGTATTTGTGCATGACCATATATGTCAAAATCTTTTGCCTTGACCATTTAGTGGATCAAAGTTATAGGATATGACCATTTTCGTCATTTCCCCGATAATAAACATATAAACATATTGATTTAGGGGTGTTTTGGGTTTATTTTTCATAACCTTATCTTTTTTGGCTTATTCTAAAACTTTTTGGTTTATATGTAATATAAGTTTATTACAACATAACAAATTTATATAAATAGAACTGTTTTGAAATAAGCCACAAAAACGAGCTTGTGAAACATTAACCCAAACTTAAATAAGTCATAAACCAGTTGTTGGGACTATATAATTTGGTTTGCAAGTTTTTGCGAGGTTGAGAGGTAAAGTGTATAACTAACCTATGTAGTGACTAAAAGTACAATTTATTGGGCTTGTGATATAAGCTTATGAAGTAGAAACATCTCAAAACATCCCAACTGTGTATGTGTGTATAGTTGACCAAGTCAGACAAGAAAATAGGAGAGTGTGGTGGATTTGGATGGCATTCGTAAAATGCAACCATCTCCTCCATGATCCTAATTTTTTTGGCTTCTATTAAGATCATGGTTTATACTCACTAGGGTGGTTACCCGCGCTCCGTCGCAGGATGTTTGCGCACACAGGTGTTATATACGATGTGGTGTACATGTTTAAAAAATCTTCATGTTTATAATCATAATATGAAAATCATTAAAAAGACACGTTTTCCAGCATTAATGACAACAAATAAAGATATGGATTGTGGGGAATCTTACAATCAATAGCTGTCGATATGTGTGACTAAAATTCAAATTGATAGTTTAAAGCTTAAACTTCAACAACCTTGAAGCAAGGCCCTGTAGCAGTTTTACGTAGAGTGAGTATGACAACGTTCAATAGTTCTGCAAAGAAGTGATTATCCACATTTTCAAAAAGCATAATGACCCCGCCTTTTTGATATAGTTCTCCAAAAGCACAAAACGCAAAGTCAGTTTTAAAAAACGCAATGTGTTAGCTATCCTGTACACACACCAAGATATTTCGCATGTGATCGGAAATGAAGTACTATATGTTTGCCTATAATTTTTAAGAGTGCCATACACGCTGCTACCTGGGTGAGCCGTATTTTACACTCTAGATATCTTATATATCCAATATATAGTGTACTTTATTTACATTAATTATGACTATTCTAAATCATCAGAATCAATAGTATTTTTATGCCTTTCATAATCAACTGAGTTACTGCTATTTAGGCTTTCCTTTTATAATCAACTGGTACAGGGACATTAGTATCCATGGGTACAGTGATATTTTTTTAATGATAATAATAGGCATAAGGGTAACTTTTAGTTGGAATTTAGTTCACCACGTAACACTTTGGATGTATAAGCATCAAAATATTCAAGTAAAACATAAAGTTGATATCTTTTAACACAACTGTGATCTCATATGAAAATCAATAATAGATTATCAAACAAAAAAAACATCCACAAAATATACAAATAAGCATCAAACTGTTTAAATATAACAGAATGTTGACAGCTCTATATCATTTGCATAGGAAACTACAAATAAGAAAGAAAAAACATATTTGAAATTTTTTTCGTACCTGCTTCTTGAATCAGTTAGCAACAAATTTTCCAGTGTTATAAACTTAAAGTGTGTCCGTTGATCTTCTAAAAACTACTGAAGCCGTTGGTGAAACCAAGCTGATCAAGTGCGCGCCACCCATTAAAATTTGTAATGCAATCTAGTACATTTTTAAAGCTTGCACAGATCCCACCTATTAAATAAAGCAAATAAATCACCATGAGTATACACCATGGGTGTGTTTTGTAAAAAAGTTTTATGAGTGCAAATTTGGCCTTAAAACAATGTAATAAGCAAAAAAGCGTACTCATCAAATAAGCAATGGCGTACTCATCATAAAAGCGTACTCATCAAATGATCAGACACCTTTTCTAGTCGCAATGTTGGGAGGCAAATCCTAAACAACCTGATGATAAGCAATCTCAAACAACCTGATAATAAGCAGTAAAAAAAATCAAATGGCAGTGTTTTTTTTCATTATACTCTATTTCAGCTTAAGCCTATTATCCATAAACTCAAAAGCCTAAAAAATGGCATTAACTCAAAAGCAAAGTTAAAATCTGAAACTGACTTACCTTAATAAACTTCTAATAATCTAAAATAGTCACCCTCTTGTAAAAATAATAACATAAAATATACCCACTCAAAACTAAAAAGATTGAATCTTTATAACAATAAAAAGGATTAAACATTGGGATAACAGACAATTAACTACTATGTACTTTATTAGGTTGTATAAGGTATTCTCGACCCGCCTGAATCCTAGCTACACCACCGTCCACCGCCCCCAACTCCGCGGCTTCTGCCTCCAGTTAGACCTAACAAATCGGCCCTTTTGAGCATTCAAGCATCTGAATACCGACAATAAAGAAATTAAACTTGTCAAATGCTTATATTTCGTCCCCATCATCACCAGCTGATCAACAACACCACACACCAAACGGAGGCAATGAAGAGATCGGGGCAACAAAAGGTAATTTTATCCGTCTTTAACAATCAATAGATCTAAAGCATCAGACCCGATCTAAAGTAGATCTGTTTACATATCAAAAGCAGATATGTGACATGTATTATTTGAGAGAAAAACGTAGATCTGTGTGTGTGTGAGAGAGAGAGAGAGAGAGCGATATATACTGAGAGAGATATCTGAACAAACCAACGGTTAAAAAAGTGGTTTTGGAAAAACCCCATACAGAATGTTGAGGAAGTCATACCTGAGACAATTTTTCCAAGCAATGGACGGTCCGACTTTGTTTTTGGTGAAGGAAATGTATGGGCTCCCATCAATTGAATGGTTCATATTTATTTGTCTCACATAATTACATTGTTTTCTATTACCCATTTTTTATTACCCATTTTTCAATTCCCATGAATGAATAAGGGGGTAATGATACCTTTATAAAAGGATGAGAATAACAACTCTTGCAATACACAATAAAAGCAAACACACAGATGATTGTTTCAGAGAGCTTCAAACATCTTGCCTCATATTATTGTTGTATTGTGTTATTCTACTCCGCCATTGTCATTATGTTGTATTCGTTCGCTGAAGAAAGGCAACATTGGTCTGCATCAATCCTGGGGTCGTTACTGTAGAAACTAGAAGGAGGGGTTGAATAGTTTCTCTTCGATTAGTCACCTAATTAAAATTACTTTCAATTAGGTTTGTATCAAAACTATCTTTTACTTGAAGCTAAGTTGCATAATGATTAGGTTCAATTTAAATGCATTAGCAATGGTAATAGGTAAGTGTACTGATAATGAAATAAGTAAAGAGTAAGGAAAGAGACAACCTAATGAGAAGACACCAAGATTTATAGTGGTTCGAAAACGAGGCTCTATCCTCGTTTCTACTCCACTCCTCGAGTACACTGTAACACCCCCAATTTCAGTCATAACAGCAGAAGGGTCATCAGGTGTTACTATCATGGTTCAATCTCATAATCATAGAAAACGGCTCAAAACGAGTCGTTTTAATAAACATCCATTCAATTTCATATAATTAAGATAAAATTTGATACACGGTCCCAGATGATTCAAAAGTTTACAACTATTATAAATGATAAAAGTTATTTGAATGGATATGTTTTAGAAAAGCGGGCCAAAACATTTCAAATATGCAAGCTTCACGAAACCGCCTTCCTCGAGTGCCTTCAATATGGACCTGAGATAAAACAGCTTAAAAAGTCAGCAAAATTTGCCGAGTGAATCTATAGAGTTTAAATTTAAATAAAGAGAACACAAGTATTCAAAATAACCTTCCATGGTTAATAATTTACCGAAATACCATTATGTTGTACGGACATAATTATCGGTTTCATTACATAAGCCTCGTGATATTGAACGTTAACATATATTATTTCAGCCCAACACACCTAGCCAAGTGCGTATATTTCTCTTATACAATGCATCCGATGTTTCACTACTAGTGCATCACAACACCACGCGAGAGCTAATCGCGACCGGACTGGGCGTCACCCCGATAGATCTATCCATAGCATTAGCGTTACTTCGATTAACAATTCACGATTCATGGGTCTTTTAAGGCTAAACAAACTTATGTAATAACTTTCATCTAAACATACAATTAAGTTCCTTGTGTTCAATTTTTAAAACAAAGAGGGTTTACCACAACTTCTTGTTTTACCCTTCATTTATATTAATTGCTTTTCTAATAAGTAGGGTTTCCACAACTTCTCGTTGTGCCCTTCAATTTCAATAAATACTTTTCAAGTAAATAGGATTTCCACAACTTCTCGTTGCACCCTTTATTTTCAATAAAACAAGCATGTTATCCCCCTCGTGGGTTTATAAAACAAGTAAACATGTTAAAAGCGAGGCTATAGACTCACCTTAGCCAATAGTGGTAATGAGACGATCGCCGACGATTAGTGATGCCCGTTTAAACACGAAATCGCAACCTACCAAATAAGGCGCGTTCGTTAAAAATCGACTTAAGTATAAATCATACCTAAATAATATAAAAATCAAAATTACAAAACCGAAACAATCCCGAAAAATTTAATAATACAAGTGTTATTACAAAACCCTTTTATTCAACACTATTCTTTTAAACAATTGCACTCTCGATATTGACTCGTCTTAAGACGCCAAGTCAACGCAAGTCAACTTATCATTTTACTTCCCTCGGACCAGTAACTAAGTCATTTATATAATGACTTAACACTTGAGTAAATCACCATGTCCAATGGCGAATACTCAACTCACGCCACATAATTATTGAACTACGTGTCCAAAATACCAATCAGCATGTACACTCCAAATGTACACACCAATCTACCCTATCTACACTTGTCCGATTTCGACGAAACTTGGTCACAAACTCACTTATAATATGAATAAGACTCAGTCCAAATTTCATTCAAAAATATTACTCCTAAGACCTTCTGCCCGACACATCTTCGTGTTATAAAAACCGGACAGATTTACGCCTTTTACGTGTGAAACTATTTTGACGTATTTAAACAATTCCGTTTACAAAACCGACACTCGGGTTTGAAAATAGACTCATGACCTGAGGTTTAGACTCCAACATCAGTCCTTGAACATTTTTAAAACTCATTCTATAGTCCCCGAGATTCGATCCAAATATCGACAACAATTTTCGGATTGTGCCGGTACTCGTCTCCCGGTACACAAATACCAAAACAGCATAACTTTTCGCTCGAAATGAGTTAGAAGCTCATTCAAGCGGCAAATCGAAGCTAAAAGAATTATCTACAAGCCTATCCTATTAGTTTATTCATTTACAAACAGTAAGATTTTCAAAAATTACGTTTTACCCACTGGTCTAAAACACCTTCTAAAATCTCCCACCAAATCATATTTTTGATCAATTCCAACCATTTTCCTCATCATCCTACACTCCTAATATCATCCTAAACAAATCATCTAACCCATAACACCCTTGAATAATTATTTAAAATTTACCCACTCAAAAATTCAAACATGCAATACTTAAAATATATATATAACACCACTAACAACAATTATATAATAAGAAATTAGATCAAACCTCCATGGATCATCATCAAAATTTGAAAGTTATTGCATGTTGCAAATTTTTACACCAAAATGATCACCATCAAATTTCCTAGATGGGATATGTTTTAGTTTTTCATGATTCAAAGTAAAAATTGAAAATCAAATGGGTTTATGTGGGTGAGGGTGGCAGAAATAGCAAGAAGGAGGAGGAAGAGAGATGAAATTTTTCTTGAAATGAATTTTATATTAAAAGTTGGTAGTGGAAAAATTATATATAGTGGGGTGAGGGTAGTTTTTGCAAATTTTGCATAGTTTTGGTCCAAAATGCATTTAAATAGTTGTAAGGGTAGAAAATGTAAATATTACATTTTTAAAAATATTTACGGGACTCGGGTTTCGTAAAAATACTTTTTAAAAGTTAAAACGCTTCAAAAATAAATTAATATAACTTCGACACGACTTAAAACGTAATTAAATCGAAAACGTCGAAAATATTAAATATCGAGACAATCGATAATAAAACGTAAATTTTTGGGCATCCGTCGGTATCGCGATCATTCGTAGTTCTCGTCATTCGTTAAACGCAAAATACGAGAAATGAAAATAAATATAATAAAATCATTCATATGATAAATTTGAGAATATATTATCGATACTTAATGTTTTTCTTGTCGGTCTTCATCGAAACGACATTCTTACGTTAAGTTTCAAGCCATAACCTTCTTGGTTAATCGATAATTTAAAATTCTCATTAAAATAAATATTTAATACTTAATAGTCGAGATTAAAACAACGACCTGAAATTGACGGATTGTCACATTATCCCCACCAAATTGGGATCTTCGTCCCGAAGATCAACTTGCGTTCTTCCTCGATCGCTCGTTGAAATCAAAGAGTTAAACGTATTCTGGTCCTCGTCTAGAGTTCCATCACACATGACAATAGGAATTCGACTTCGTTTCTGTTGCCTAACTTCCTTATCGATAAAATCAACAAGTACTTTGATGAAATGCAACTTACCGTCGATTCATACTTCATCAAGAAAGATAATAAGATCTTCGTCAGGAAGAAATTTCTTTAGGTTCGACATATGAAAAGTATTGTGAATTCCTTGTAGCTCTCGAGGTAATTTAAGTTTTCATGCCACCGGACCTACTCTCGATATCATCTCGAATGGTCCAGACTAACGGGGACTTAACTTCCCACGTTTTCCAAATATATAACACCTTTTCATGGTGATAGCATGGCATAACTTTTTCACCTACCTCGAATTTCCAAAGTTTTCGCTTCACATCGTCATAACTTCTATGTCTACTACGAGCAATTAACAAACGATTCTTAGTTAGCACGATCGATTTATTTATTGAAATAAAACGAGTAGAGTCAATCAATCAATATTGACAGAAATCAAGTCATATACAGACTGAGTTTTCGAGAGCTTAACAATGAATCCATTGTAATTTGCTCCAACTTCACGAATGATTAAGAATAACACAATCGTAATCACTTAAAAGGCTTATTTACCTCATTTTATTCCAGAATACATCGTAGGCTCTTACTATCGGTGGATACCGTACATTAGTGCCATACAATTAATGTCTCAATAGACGAAGAGTAAAATCACCGCACCCAATTAAAAGTCATGGGTTATGCAGTTTCCTCATTCTTCTTAGGCTTCCTACGAGCGTATACAAATAAAAACAACCCCAAATCATAAAGGAGATGTATCACGATCAACAACAAAATCTTCACTTCCTTCGAGTAACGATAAGATCGGCGTGTCGCAGAGTTTTCTTTTCATAGTTTGAAAAGCTTTCTCTTCATCACCGCCACACACAAACGGTTCATTCTTTGTAGTTAGCTTAGTTAATGGTTTTGATATCAAAGAGAATCCTTCGATAAACCTTCAATAATAACCAGCCAAACCTAGAATTTGTCGTACTTCAGTTGGAATAGTTGGAACATTCAAGTCTTCGACGGCTTCGATTTTCCCAGAATCAACATGTATGCCACTTTTGTCAATCACATGACAGAGAAGTTGCACAGAACAGAGCCAAAAATCACACTTAAAATTTTTGGGTACATCTTTTCGTTCTTTAACAAGTTCAAGATAATCCTTAAGTGTTCGGCATGTTCTTTCTTTCTCTTCGGGCAGATTAGAATATCATCAAAGAAAACAATTACAAATTTATAAAGACACGGCTTACACGTACAATTCATTGAGTCAATGAATACAAAAGTGTACTGGTCAAACCAGAAGGCATAAACCTAAACTCATAATGATCATCACAAGTTTTTAAAAGCCGTAATAGGAATATCTTCCTCGCGTATGCGAAGTTGATGATAAGCAAAACAAAGATCAATCTAAGAGAAAACACCAAAATCTTGGAGAAAACACGAGAGTTTCGAAGTTGATCAAATAGATCATCAACTCTTAGAAGCGTATAACGATTCTTGATCGTTAGCTTATCCAGCTCTCGGTAATCGATACACATACGAAACGAATAATCCTTCTACGATACTTAAGCTAGGAATAATCCGCAACCCTTTTTTTTTATATATATATACTTACGAGCTCTATTGCACGAAAAGAATTTTCAATTTGGAATTATTTTTCCCTTCAGTAACCTCATCAGCCTTGCCTTTGATTATGTGTCCCACGAGCTAATAAGCCATGAAGACAGCTTCATAAATAGCAATTGGCTTAGAAGAAGTCACATCACCGCATTTATTAATGGTCAGCCGTAAATATACTGCTTGACCTTGACGGTTCGGGTTCCAAAATTCTTGGACATAAAGGAGTCAACTTATGGAAACACTTGATATATCTACCAATGTTAGTTCCCTTCAGTTTCAAATTGTACAACACTTGCTCCATACTTTAGAAATACATCGAGGACAAGCTCCTTAGTTAACCGTTTCCTCACCTTAGTCTATGGTGTCCCATAAGTAACGATACCTATGGAAGCAAGTCTGCCATTCCACCAAGTTAATGTACGACCTTGGTGAGTAGCGATTTCAGTCTGTACCTTATCCTCCTGATTAGGGTCACTGATTCGAAAGACTAACGCCAGCTTTCAATAACTGACACAATCCTCCATCATCTTTAGTCCCCTTAAGAGTCTACGGTTTCCACTTAATGAATGAAGTGTAGTTATAGCCTCTAATTTCGGGTACATTTGTTCCATCCATACCACGAACATTATCGGCTCCAGCTTCATCTCCACCGGTTCCAGTTCCACCAGTTGTAGCTTCCACTCCAATTCCAGATCCATCATTCATGTTGGCCATGAATTTAGCTAAAGATACAGCAACTTATTCACTAATAACTTGGTGCATTCGTGCTTCAGTCATAGCTTTCATTGACTGCATGATTCGTGTGCAACACAAATCATATCATAATGAGTATTCATTCAATGATTGCTTTATACCACAGGAATTTACAAGAGAAAAGCAAAGAAAGATAATAATAGTACGATGTAGAATTAGGAATCAAAAGATAGTCATTCCATTGATCACAAACTAGTACAAGTCGTATTGTCAACATAATGGATAGTCATCGTCTAATGCTATACAACTTAAAAGACTAGTCCTACTAACTGTTGTCACAGTTTAGTTAGGGATTAATAAGAAGATACTACAACTGATAAACTAATCTACTAAGAGTTACTAGGTATTTCACATGGCTAAGAAAGCTCCTCGGTCCCAAAAGAAGAAGATTTCTTCAATGTCTTTCAGAGACGCTTGATATCCTCCTCAATTGGTGCTTCCGGAACAATCTCAATACAACCATTTCACGATCCAGGATTTAAGGAACAAAATCAAAGAATGAATCGAGCAAACGAATTATGAGTCAATAAGAGTTTAATTACGCAGATGCTATATGCTTAAGCCTACATATTTATGAATCGTTATTTACATGGATTGATCAAGTCCTTCCGAATAAGATTCAGAAATTTGTAGTTCAATAATTTATAATTTCCTTGTTCAAATAAATGGCCAATTTATCTCAACAATTATAAATCACTTTATTCAAGCATCGCCAGCTCAACGCAAAAATCAAGATCGAAACAAATGAGAAACTGATTTAACAGAAATGATCACTGATACGATATGGGATCCTGGTTGGCATGTGAATACCATACAAATCAATCTCAATTCCTAACAATCAACAGTACCTTCTCAGACAACTTGTTTTTATCAAAACAGTATAATGTCGAAGATTAATGAAAATGCAAATTAAATTTGCTAAACGAAATGAACGGATCGATAAATCAAGAATAAGAACCAAGGAAATCAAAATCCTTGTAATCAAAAGAATATCAGCAAGAATATTAACCATTTCGTTGGGATCATGTCTATCCACAACTTAGTTAATCTCGAGAATAACAGGATTCATTTCAGGAATAGCTTCAGCGCTAGCATTAAAATGACTAGAGTGGCTTCGTGACAATCGACGTCGTATAAATATCTCGTATAAATATAGAATTATCATTTATAATTAAATAAATGAAAACATACATTGTAATTCACAAGTTCAAATAATCGATAAAGATTACAACATATATATAATCCCATATATATAAATACTTTCATTCTCGTCCATTGGCAACTCGGAGGTTTCGCTTGCAACAGTTATAGTTAAAAGATTTCAAAAATTCATTTTTGGAAAATCTTTTCGTTCTCTATAACTTGAGCTCTGATGCCAATCTGTAACACCCCCAATTTCAGTCATAACAGCAGAAGGGTCATCAGGTGTTACTATCATGGTTCAATCTCATAATCATAGAAAACGGCTCAAAACGAGTCGTTTTAATAAACATCCATTCAATTTCATATAATTAAGATAAAATTTCATACACGGTCCCAGATGATTCAAAAGTTTACAACTATTATAAATGATAAAAGTTATTTGAATGGATATGTTTTAGAGAAGCGGGCCAAAACATTTCAAATATGCAAGCTTCACGAAACCGCCTTCCTAGAGTGCCTTCAATATGGACCTGAGATAAAACATGCTTAAAAAGTCAGCAAAATTTGCCGAGTGAATCTATAGAGTTTAAATTTAAATAAAGAGAACACAAGTATTCAAAATAACCTTCCATGGTTAATAATTTACCGAAATACCATTATGTTGTACGGACATAATTATCGGTTTCATTACATAAGCCTCGTGATATTGAACGTTAACATATATTATTTCAGCCCAACACACCTAGCCAAGTGCGTATATTTCTCTTATACAATGCATCCGATGTTTCATTACTAGTGCATCACAACACCACGCGAGAGCTAATCGCGACCGGACTGGGCGTCACCCCGATAGATCTATCCATAGCATTAGCGTTACTTCGATTAACAATTCACGATTCATGGGTCTTTTAAGGCTAAACAAACTTATGTAATAACTTTCATCTAAACATACAATTAAGTTCCTTGTGTTCAATTTTTAAAACAAAGAGGGTTTACCACAACTTCTTGTTTTACCCTTCATTTATATTAATTGCTTTTCTAATAAGTAGGGTTTCCACAACTTCTCGTTGTGCCCTTCAATTTCAATAAATACTTTTCAAGTAAATAGGATTTCCACAACTTCTCGTTGCACCCTTTATTTTCAATAAAACAAGCATGTTATCCCCCTCGTGGGTTTATAAAACAAGTAAACATGTTAAAAGCGAGGCTATAGACTCACCTTAGCCAATAGTGGTAATGAGACGATCGCCGACGATTAGTGATGCCCGTTTAAACACGAAATCGCAACCTACCAAATAAGGCGCGTTCGTTAAAAATCGACTTAAGTATAAATCATACCTAAATAATATAAAAATCAAAATTACAAAACCGAAACAATCCCGAAAAATTTAATAATACAAGTGTTATTACAAAACCCTTTTATTCAACACTATTCTTTTAAACAATTGCACTCTCGATATTGACTCGTCTTAAGACGCCAAGTCAACGCAAGTCAACTTATCATTTTACTTCCCTCGGACCAGTAACTAAGTCATTTATATAATGACTTAACACTTGAGTAAATCACCATGTCCAATGGCGAATACTCAACTCACGCCACATAATTATTGAACTACGTGTCCAAAATACCAATCAGCATGTACACTCCAAATGTACACACCAATCTACCCTATCTACACTTGTCCGATTTCGACGAAACTTGGTCACAAACTCACTTATAATATGAATAAGACTCAGTTCAAATTTCATTCAAAAATATTACTCCTAAGACCTTCTGCCCGACACATCTTCGTGTTATAAAAACCGGACAGATTTACGCCTTTTACGTGTGAAACTATTTTGACGTATTTAAACAATTCCGTTTACAAAACCGACACTCGGGTTTGAAAATAGACTCATGACCTGAGGTTTAGACTCCAACATCAGTCCTTGAACATTTTTAAAACTCATTCTATAGTCCCCGAGATTCGATCCAAATATCGACAACAATTTTCGGATTGTGCCGGTACTCGTCTCCCGGTACACAAATACTAAAACTAGCATAACTTTTCGCTCGAAATGAGTTAGAAGCTCATTCAAGCGGCAAATCGAAGCTAAAAGAATTATCTACAAGCCTATCCTATTAGTTTATTCATTTACAAACAGTAAGATTTTCAAAAATTACGTTTTACCCACTGGTCTAAAACACCTTCTAAAATCTCCCACCAAATCATATTTTTGATCAATTCCAACCATTTTCCTCATCATCCTACACTCCTAATATCATCCTAAACAAATCATCTAACCCATAACACCCTTGAATAATTATTTAAAATTTACCCACTCAAAAATTCAAACATGCAATACTTAAAATATATATATAACACCACTAACAACAATTATATAATAAGAAATTAGATCAAACCTCCATGGATCATCATCAAAATTTGAAAGTTGTTGCATGTTGCAAATTTTTACACCAAAATGATCACCATCAAATTTCCTAGATGGGATATGTTTTAGTTTTTCATGATTCAAAGTAAAAATTGAAAATTAAATGGGTTTATGTGGGTGAGGGTGGCAGAAATAGCAAGAAGGAGGAGGAAGAGAGATGAAATTTTTCTTGAAATGAATTTTATATTAAAAGTTGGTAGTGGAAAAATTATATATAGTGGGGTGAGGGTAGTTTTTGCAAATTTTGCATAGTTTTGGTCCAAAATGCATTTAAATAGTTGTAAGGGTAGAAAATGTAAATATTTCATTTTTAAAAATATTTACGGGACTCGGGTTTCGTAAAAATACTTTTTAAAAGTTAAAACGCTTCAAAAATAAATTAATATAACTTCGACACGACTTAAAACGTAATTAAATCGAAAACGTCGAAAATATTAAATATCGAGACAATCGATAATAAAACGTAAATTTTTGGGCATCCGTCGGTATCGCGATCATTCGTAGTTCTCGTCATTCGTTAAACGCAAAATACGAGAAATGAAAATAAATATAATAAAATCATTCATATGATAAATTTGAGAATATATTATCGATACTTAATGTTTTTCTTGTCGGTCTTCATCGAAACGACATTCTTACGTTAAGTTTCAAGCCATAACCTTCTTGGTTAATCGATAATTTAAAATTCTCATTAAAATAAATATATAATACTTAATAGTCGAGATTAAAACAACGACCTGAAATTGACGGATTGTCACATACACCTACTCGAGATTTCCACTATATCCACAAGCTCCCTTCTTGGCGGAGAAAACCTTACATCGTCGCTTACATTATTTTCCGACACTAAGCTAAATGTCGAGACCTAATCTTTAGGTAGGACCAATCTACAAAACGTTGCCTACTTCACAATTTAACGACACGAGGCTAGATGTCGAGTTCTAATCTCAAGGTAGAACCAATCTTCACGACGTTGCCTACTTCACCATTTTACGACACAAGGCTAGATGTCGAGTTCTAATCCAAAGCTAGAACCAATCTTCACGACTCTTCACTTTGAAGCTAAGTGAGAACTTCACACAACACAGCTACTAATCACTTTCAAGTTTAGTGAGAACTCACAAGACACAACCACATCACTTTATAGTTTAGTGAGAACTACTACACAATCTATTACAACTCAATTAGACATATCCAAGTACACACATGTAGCTTGGATCTACACAACATAAATCCAAGCAAACACTTATGCAATGGATGTACACAACAAATCCAAGTATTCACAAATAGCTTGGATAAACACAACTAGTCCAAGTATTCATAAATACAATGGATTAACATAAAACAAAAAGGCTAACATGATGAACATGACTAATTCATGGATTCATCTTTATCATAACACTAGTGAGTGAGTGATCTACTCTTTGGACAAGGTAAAGGAGGGGATCAAGAGGATAATCATATGTAAACATACTTAACATATTAAGTGATCATTTACTAATGATTATGCTATAGAAAAGAGAAAGGGGACTAAGAAAAACGTCCAAAAAGGGTTATTGGAAAATGAGATTTGATCCACTATTTATAAGAGACAAAGTGCAACGGCTAGCTGGGCGCGGTTCCTTATCTAGCCCGGCGGTTCCTTATCGCTAGAGAACCGCCTAGCTATTTAAAGGACCGCCTAGTAGACTACGCTCCAATTTTGTTTTAGTGGGGTAGGAATATCTGAGGTTTTTTAAACCTTCAAAGGATATTCTTATGGCATATGGAATATGCCATTTTCAAATTTACATTTTCCATTTTAATAATACATTTTCTTAAAAAGAAAGTTTATTAAAAAATCTTTTGTCATATTAATAAAAGTGAGTTTTAAGGATAATCACTTTGATGATCACTAAGTATGATTAAGAAAAGTTAGTGATATGATTATTACCTTGATGATAGTGTTAGTTAAATAATTCGTTTTGTGTTTTACACTAAATGTGTTGTATAGTTTGTTGTGATCAAAACTAAGAAAGATTAGTTAACACTAATAATGTTTTTAGGCATCACTTGCATTAAAAATCTCCCCCTTTTTGATTACGACAAACTATAAACTCATTTACGTAGAAACACAAAATATCGAATTATTAACGAGTTTATCACTATCATTTCTCCCCCTTTGTCGTAGCAAAAAGGTTAGCACAAGTCTTTGAAGAAAACCGGACTTTGCTAGTAGCTCCCCCTTGGTGGTTTCTCCCCCTTGCTTGGGGCACCAAGTGTATGAGTTAAGGTGACATGCTACACAAAGGTTAGTAGAAAGAAAAGAAACACCAATGTATATATGATCACTACCTACTAAGTAACTTAAGAGGTAGAAGGAGAAGAAATCTCAAATTAGAAGCAAGTATTGCTAAGTATGTCCAAAGAGGTAAATGACAAAATCAAAGTTCAATTGGTGGAATGGAGGTAGAAAAGAAACATCCAACCAATGAAGATGATAAATTTGTCAAGGGGTTAAAGTTTAGAATTGATGGAATCACCCATAATCAATTATAAAGATTAACCACGATCAACTCAAAAGAAAAAGAGAGAATGATCAAAGAAAGAAAACAAAAACAACACAAAGGTTTCATATTACAAAAATATGAAAGAAACAAACAAGGTACATAGTCATACACACAATATGAGTATCTAAAGCAAAAAATATGGAAAATAAACCACAAAGCATAAGCTATTCTAATAGTGATAATTTTCCAAGATTGCTTAAAATGTTATTGACTCCAAAACAACTAAGGTATTATTGACTCCAAGAGTGCTTAGTCCTTTAGTTGGAAAAATAAGACGACGAGGCATCATTCGAAGTTTTGTCCACGGGAACGAAAACTTTGAGAGGAGGTCGAGTGAGGAGGAATTCAAGAAAATTTAACTTCTCATACACATGAGCAAGTTCAATTTTTTGAAATCGACAACAAGCATACGAGGATCCATGATGCAAAACAAATTTGGTTGATGGGGGAAGGCCATCAAACCTAGGGTTTGGTGGTGGTGAGGAGAGTGGGTAGGAAATGTTTTCACAATGCCTTGTGAGGTTTGGAAAGGTTGATAGGTCATTAAGTTGAGGGGTGTCGAAAGGTTTTGGTGGTGGGGGAACATTTTCCTTTTCTCCGGTGATGGGGTTAATGGAGTAGGTCTCATTCCAATACTTGATTGGAGAGAAGGTGGGGTTCTTGGGTGGTTTGGAAGAAGAGGGTTCATTTTTCTTGATCCAAATAGTTCGAACCGAGATCTTCGGTTTCTTGGAAAGCTTGGATGAGGAAGCTTTGGGTGAGGAGGTTTGTGACAATGAAATGTCAAGGTTATGAAAGGAGGAGTTAGGCATTGTTGAGGTGTGAGAATGAAATCTCAAGGTGGGGGTATAAGAAGAAAGTAGACAAGGCAAAGATTTGAAAATAAAATGTGAAGTGTCAAGGAATGTTTAGCCAAATTGAGTAAACATGGAATCTTGACAGGGGATAGGGTGATGAAGAAAGACCAAAAACGAGCCCAAAAATTGGCTATCAGTCCACGGTTCCTTATAGGGACCGGCGGTTCCTTAGCTCTTAAGGGACCGCGCGACTTAATGAGCCGCGTACAGTGGACGTGAAACCATGATTTTACAGGGTTTTGAGAAAAACTAAGACTTTTTCAAAAAATTGCAAATCTTGGAATTTTACCTCTATTAGCACTAAATTATGCTAGGGTTGCATAAAAGCAACACATTCACAAAGAATGTCTTGACAAAGGGTGACAAAATATTTAGATAACATTTTGAACCAATTTTATTCAAGTTTTAGAGGTTGTGATAGATTTAGGTTCAATTTTAATTTAAAATTAAAGTTGATTAATGTACACATAAAGATAGAAACACATAAAGCTAAATCCATAAATCATCCTCATGAAAAACTCATGTAGGGAAGGAAATACAATAAAGAAATGAAAACAACTAACTAAAACAAAGTTAGCTTAAAACTAGTTCTTGATGAGTAGTCTTCTTTGGCTTGGTTTTTCTTGAAAAACACTTACTAAAGAAACTCATCATTATCTCCTAGGAGGATGATTGGCAAAGAGATTCAACAAAAGGCTTTGCAACTTTATGTGAGCCCCAATCATCTCCAATCTAAGGATATCAATGAGATAGTAGTTGTTGAGGCAACAAGGGCAATTAGTGCCATTGTGCATGAAATACTCATAAAAGCGAGGATCACCCAAGTTTGGAGTGTTTGAGGGAGGTGGAGGTGGAGGAGGTATGTTCTCCAAGGGTGATGTGGGTGAGTGTGGAGGTATGTTCTCCAAGGGTGAAATGGGTGATGTGGGTGAGTTTGGAGGGGTAAAAGGTGAAGTCACCAAGGTATCAACAAAGTCATTCACAATGGGAATGCTTTGGATGGGTTAAGGTTGGGTAGTCACATCCAAGAGAGTACTTGGAGTGAACGGTGAGGTTAGCTCATTCATTCTAGATTGGAATGAAGATGAGGTAGAACCATGAGAATGGTTGGTACCATGGGTTGAGGTAGTCTTGCATGGAGCAAGAGGTGGTGAGGGTGATGAAGAGATGAGAATTGGAACAATCTCATTCTTAGGTGTGTGAAAGGGTGAAGAGTTAAGTTTGGGCAACTTAATCTTAATCTTAAGGTTTTTCTTTGAAGTGGAGGTTTTGGATGAGTTTGAGGTTCTTGTAGAAACCATGGTTGTAATGAGTGGTTTAAGGGTTAAGGATGAATGGTTTGATGTGTGAAGAACATGGCTAACAAGGTGGGTTTAAAAGGGTGAGGGGATGATCCAAACTAGTAATGGGTTAAAAACATTTTATGTGAATAATGAATTTAGGTAACCTAGTTTAGGAAATGTGTAGGTTTTTGCAAAGAATCAAGCCAGGTTTACACAGATTAAGGAAAATAGTGTAAATCAAAGATTCTGTCGGACACAGTAGCCGGCGGTTCCCTATCTAGGATGGGCGGTTCCTTATCGATAAGGAACCGCTGGTCGATATGGAACCGCGACCAGAGGTGTTCAAAAATCGCATTTCCTCAAACTTTGGTTATCCCATATTTTTACCAAAGGATTAACAAGCCAAAGTCAACTACTGACCAGAATCTAGGAAGCTAACTAACACATAGGATGCACAAAGCTATACAAGTAGCAAACACGATGGCATTGGCAACATTAGGATTAAAATAATTAGTAATCCAAACAAGTAGTATTAGTTAATACACAACCAAAATAAAGTAAAAAGAAGCAAATGTTCAACATCACATTACATGTTTAGCAACATGTATACTTTGAAACAATTCAAAGTCTTCATCTTCTTTTCTTGCCCAATCCCTTGATCATGTTTCCCAGGTACTTGAATCCCTTCCTTGACTCAACCCGATGTTCATGTAACTCACCTCGGGTTCGAAGACTTTGACGGTAAAGTTCCTCCATATTGAGATTATCCGGAACTTCACTAGTGGAATGATGAGGAGGGGAAACAATGTCATTTAAACCGTCCACGAATGAGTTTGTGGAGTGGTGAGAAGTACTCTAAGAGCCAATGGGAGCACTTGTGCCAATACCATCACCATCACTTGTTGGCATGTCAATGTCCTCATCATTGGACTCTTGTTGGTCGGATTTTCTAGATCTACGATCACATCTTGTGTTTCTCTCATATACCTTTTGAATTTTAAGAACTCGTATTTTTTCCCGGTAATTAAATTATTCTTTTATTTGTACATCTCGATTTTTACAATGTTTTACTTGTTCTTCTGTACTACTTATCATACGTAAATCTTGAGATCTTGAGATTTTAATTAAATTATATTTTAATAATTTTTTGATCATTGATGATATTTTATTCGGAATTATAAAAAAACTTGTTTTTATTTTTTTATATTTGTTTACTGTAGTTACCCGAAATTTAAAATCAACATTTAGACCGAGCTCTAACTTCATTCCGAATATTCGGGCCAATATTTATTACCAAAATTTTATTTGTCATGTTCGTTCTACGATTAATATTGAATGCTTCACTAACCGGCAAGGTTAGGGCTTTAACGTATCGAATAGGTGTCAATTATTATTTACGGGCAAAGTCTACGTCCGTCATCGATGAAATATCCTCGTTATGACATAGAAATATTTTCTATTGTCGTCGTTTTAATTTATCGTTTTACGAGACTTTTTTATAATTTACGTTATGCCTTTTGGCGTCATTCGTTTATATGACGCATTAACGTTTATTAAATAATAAGCCCTCATTTATATATCTAAATATAAATGTTTTCCGAATGTCGATATTTTTATTTTATATTGACCGTTTATTTTTCATGTTTTACGCAAAACTTTCAAATCGTATAACATTTAAATTATCGGGTCTCGATAATACCCGTTTTATCAATTGCAAAACAAAAGAAAAATTATTAACTAAAACACTTATAAAAAAATGACGTGTCCTCCCCTTTACATGATAAAATCCTACTTTATATGTCAAATGAGGTTTGCTACATCCACAAAGGATTCACAAACAAAAATCCACAAAGAGTATGTGTAATGTATTGATTGGGTTAATAAAAAAGAGAAAGACAAATCATTTAAAAAGCCACCAATTAAAACATGACACATAATCTTTGTGGATTTTTGTTTGTAAATCCTTTGTGGATATAGCAAAGCTCATGTCAAATGTCTACATTATATAATCACCACACATATACCATCTTGGCGTCAACATTCAATTGATATACGTGGTGGTATTTAACAATATACAAATGGTCAATTTATACATGCGTGTTAGACGCATGATACAAGCTTACAAACTACGCAAATAAGATTATTCAAGACTCATTTTAACATCAACTTTTATCATTCATTTTACCGTGTAACAAACTTTTAATATATGTTGCAAAAACAAATTGACTCACTGTTGTCACTTTAAGCATTCTTCCATCATGATGATACTCCGAAAAAAAAAGTTAATTAAAAAATCATCTTGACAAGTATTCTTGTATTGTTGGCATTATATTCTTGTATTGTATTGGTATTCGTATCAAGGAGTCCGGCTTCATTTGTTTAGTTCGAGTGTGATTTCGGTTGGTGTTCGTATTTGGTTTTAGTTTCGATTCACTCGTGAGGGCTATAGTTTGTGACGCAACTGACACGGGTCAAGCCTAGCTGTTATATACATCCGAGTTTCTTGTTCATTAGTTAGGAGCTCGAGTTCTTGTTGCGGGTTTTGTTTCGGGCAGATTTCATACTATAAGTATGCGTCTTCGTATCGGTGATTCTATTCGACTTGTACCAACTCATATTCCATCTAGGAGGTACCAGCTAATCCATAATTCACTTTTATATAATTTTTTTAGTAACCTATATAAAAGTACATATAGAATACATATGATGCAAAAGTATTAATTTTAAATCATCTAATTTATAATTGGATAACTTGTTGTTTGAGAAATTTTATCAAAACTCTATAAGAAATAAATGTTTTTGATAACATGATCATCATAAGACTTAAGTAACATCAAGTAATAATGACTATGTTGTTTTATAGTTTTTAATTTCTATTGCTTACTAAAATTTAATAGGAAACTAGAAAACCTTTCATAGATATAAATGTTTCATGTAGTCTTGAGCAATTTTCGAATGAACAAGTAAACTGGAAGTCTATATTTTTTTGTAGCATATAATAAAACAAAATGTTTAAAAATAGCTTCTAATATTAGAATGAAATATTAGATGGGGAATTAATCTTCACATTATTTCTTTGCAACATAAAAGTATATTTGTATTTTTGATCCTTGTTCTTTTTATGCTTTTCAAAATTAGTTCAAACTATATTTTTAGGAAACTTTTATAAAACTCGTTTATTCTCTTACGTTGTCGTTTATATCTCTAAGATGCATCACTTTATTTTAGGTTGTCGTTAGGAGCGCGTGGTTTCTCGACTTATCTAATTTCGTCGTTTTGCTATCGTGACTATTGTGTCGACTTTTATCATCGCTTGATATCGCTTTCTCTATGGTGAGTTCATAGCCCCTTTTACTACTGGATCTCAAAGGCTCGTACACAATCTTCGTCAAAGATAAAACGTGCCTCTTTTTCAAGAAGATGTGTAATAGGTCGAGAAATCTTTGAAAAGTCCTTGATGAATCGACGATAAAAGCCCGCGTGGCCTAGGAAACTCCTAACTCCCTTGACGGTTTTGGGATGAGGTAATTTGGCGATGACGTCTACCTTAGCTTGATCTACCTCAATCCCCGCTTTCGAGACCTTGTGCCCTAAGACGATTCCACTCTTAACCATAAAATGACACTTTTCCCAATTGAGCACAAGGTTGGTTTCCTCACAACGTTTCAACATTCTCTCTAGGTTCGACAAACACGAAGTGAAAGAATCACCAAACACGGAAAAGTCATCCATGAAGACTTCCATCATCTTCTCGATCATATCATGAAAAATAGCCATCATGCACCTTTGAAAGGTTCCCGATGCATTACAAAGTCCGAATGGCATTCTACGATAGGCAAACGTTCCATATGGACACGTAAACTGAAGGTCTACGATTTCTTAGGATTTGTTAAATGATGGATTGATCTATTGATTAGATGGTGGAAATGGGGAAGAAGGAGATGAGGTATAGAGAGAGAAAGGAGAGGAAAGAAAAGTAGAGAGAGAAAGTGTTTTATTAATAATGAAAAGATTGAAAATGAGAAGAACCACCCCTCCTAACATGCTAGGAGGGGTATATATAGCCCACCCTACATGTGGGCTATATGGGCTATACTTGGATCACGAGCCTAATACAATAATATATCGTTGGAGCGACCGATCCTTCATAAATACGTAAAAACGTATTTCCAACAATCTCCCCCTAAGGGAGGTCGCTCCAAGTTACAAAGTTCTAAATATTCTATAGCTCGTGATCTATGCTAATAATGATGTGACCGAGACTTTCTTTGGGAAAACACATTTCCAACAATCTCCCCCTAAGGGAGGTCACACCATTTTACAAAATCTTAAACCTAGCATACTATGCTTGAGTCTTCGATCTTGTTCTTGTGAATATGCTTGATGTGATCTTTGACTTTAGTCTTGAGCATGTTTCCTTGCCTTAACCTTGTGCATTCATCACTTGTGAAATTTGCCTCTTCGTGACTTCATGTTCCACATACTTATACCTTTAAATTCTTGAAAGCTTCAGAGTTTGATACAGCGGAAGACTTGACCTTCAGACTTTCTTGAATTTGTTGAAGTACTAAGTGTATGTAGTACAAACATGTGGTGACGACTTCTTCTGGATTATACACCGCAATGCCACCTTCTTGTTACGCTGCATAAGACAGTTAGCAACAAACCATATACACGGATGAAATGGCCTTGAACATTTCATTCTAATTCGGTAGCATTTTACCTCCGGTCGGTGAAGACCGTTGGACGATATTAAATATCGTACTTGTGACAGGTAGTTTCAATAAAGAACCTCCTTGACAAGATTTCGCGGGTAAACCCGTTCTCTTTACTCGACCGTCCAAAGCTGACTGCGAACGTAAAGAGTGAATCATTTGGATAATATTATCCGCATGATTTGAAGTCGTCAATTCATGTTCCTGGAACAAGTGAAGTTCAATTAAGAACCGCACCATCGTTGCTTTCCAGTTGTCACTAGCTTGATTCATATAGAATCTTGCATGTTACCTACCAAGTGCTGTTTGATGTTAACACTAGAAGGATTTCCATTCGTCACAGTAAATGCTTAATAGTATTACTCTGAATGTTCTGGCAAGATCACTAAGATATTGCGTAGAGGCCTGGAACGTGTTTAAATTCATTTAAGAATTAAACCACTGTTGCTTTCCAGTTATCACAAGTTTGATTCATAAAGAATCGCACAAGTCACCTACCATGAGCTTTTTGACGTTCGCTCAAGAAGGATTTCCATCTTCATTGTAAATACTTTCGTATTACTCGGATGTTCAGGCAAGATCATGAAGATTTTGCGTAGGACTCTTAAGATCTTTCTTACTTTTCACAGTGTGTGAAGAAGCAAGGAAATATGAAAGTGTGTCCTAATGAGATATTTGATGATCTCAAATGGTTCTAGACTCGATCGTGCATTTCGGATTTTAGTGATCGGAGGCTGGAGAGGAGTGCCACCTTTTCAATACCAATTTATTCGGAGTGAATAAATCAATAAATAATGTGTTGTCTCCGTGTGATTAAAACAAATATCTTTTGAGAGATATCTGAGTTAGCTGGGATGGGTTGTGCCTTGCATCACTGGGTCCATGATGTCTATCTTCAATATCGAGAATCATAAATGATTTCAATAGCATATGAATTGACCCGGTTTCTGCCTAAGTTTGTAAGGAGGGCTTCTTTCTTTACACCCTTTATCTTTACAATTCTTTTTCATTCTTCAACCCCTTCAATGCTTACCAATACGTCATAACTAGCACCTTGTTGTGATTGTTCCAGTGCTAACTTAAGTACTTGGTCGGCATTCAGCTACGTTCACAATATTTCTCCATCTTTCCTAAGGACTACTATTTCTAGCTATGGAATGTCCTTGGGAAGATTCCTCCGGTTTTAGAGAAATCATTGGACTTTAACCTATCCTATCATCCTTATGTCACCACAATCTTCACCGTCGTGAATAGAGATGTTTTGGGTAAGTGTATGTCACCATGAAATCCATTTTGAAGTGCAAATCCATTTTGCTCCCCCTTAACATATGCCACGATATCCGAAAACATTTCGCACATGTCGGGATGAGCTAGCACGTTAAGTCAAACCATTTGTGATTAATCATTTCCCATATTAAATCACATTTTCTCCCCCATATTAAAAATATTAACGCAATCGATGTTTTTAATATCAATTGATTTAATAGCATTTTAAGAAAATTTGGGAAGAAAAATGCAAATCTAGTTATCTTCATGATTTTAACAAGCTCCCCCTCAAATTAATGAGGGTGTGCTGAAACGTAAATTAAATACCTTTTAAACACAAGTGTAAGGTATTTATCACGTGCAAAAATCATATATGATAATAAATTCACAAGATTAGCAATTTACGAGGTTGGACCTGAATGATGGAGAACATCATATGAATGATTCACATGGTTCTTGTTCACGAATGTTGGTCTTCCTCGTAACTTCTGAAATTATCTTCCCCTTTACACCATATGGACAATTGATATCGTTGTCTTGACACCAACTTGTGAACTATTGGCACTTTCGGCATCGAAGAGTCTGAACGCTTGACAATTGCTCCCCCTCAATTGTTGACCCGTGTTCTACTTAAAGAGCTGTAGTCGTCGTTTGAGTAGTCGCATCGTCTAGTATGTAGATATCAATTACAACGAACTTCGGATTGAGGAGTTGATAACTTCGGATTTTGAAGTCAAAGCTTTCCGGAGAAATGCTTGACTTCAATGTGAAAAGCGGGTTACTATCAGAAATAATAGCAAACCATATGGAGCATGTTTTAAATCTTTTAAACTTCTGCTCGAACTTTATTTACAACCCCGTGTCATTATTGAATGACATTTCTAGGTTCGTAAATATTATCGATTCCGGAAGACATGCTCGTTTTATCAAAACGTTTTTTGAACACACAATTTTGAAAGATTTAGAAAAACCTTTTGAGAAATTCTTGAAAAATTGTGTTCAAAGTTTTGAAAACCAATTACTTGAGCTTAAGATTTGGAATATCTTGGGAAAGCTCAAGTCCGAGAAGTTGTAAACTTCTCGTTGTAAGGATAAGTTATCATCGGCGATAAACTTTCCTTTTATCTGAAGGACGAGTCCTAAGCTGACATTTACTTAGAAGTCGTTTTCATGAGCTTGAAAACTTTGACTGTTTTAACGGAAAGCTCATGACCGAGAAAGGTGAATTTCTCGTTATGAGGAAAAGTTCTCTTATTTAAAAGATACACTTTCCTTTCTGAGCTTAAAACTTCGAATGTTTTAATACAAGCTCATGACCGAGAAAGGTGAATTTCTCGTTAAGAGGATAAGTTATCATAAAAGATAATCTTTCCTTTATTTTAAGTTCGAGTTACAGTCTGACATTTAACTGTAAGTCATAGTGCATGAGCTTAAAAGCTTTGAATGTTTTTAATATTAGCTCATGCCCGAGAAAACTTAATTTCTCGTTGTAAGGATAAGTTTATCATCGGCGATAAACTTTCCTGCCTTTGAAGAACGGGTTATAGACTGTTATTTATCTATAAGCCTTTGTGCATGAGCTTAAAAACTTGGAATGTTTTTGATGTAAGCTCATGCCCGAGAAAAATTAATTTCTCGTTGTTAGGATAAGTTTACCATCGGCGATAAACTTTCCTTTCTTTGAAGAGCGAGTTATAGTCTGTGATGTGACTATAAGTCCTTGTGCATTGCAGCTTTAACCATGAATCCCCTGAGACATTTGTTTCTCTGATATCTGCTTCTTCAGCAACCAAACTCTAAGAGTGTCCTTAGTTGAACGGTATACAATGATTGGACCGCTTCGTTCTTTTGGAACATCAACTTTGGTACCTGCATTCTCATTAGGAATTTGCTTGTTTTGACATGGGTTAGCGATATCAATTTTAGAAGCACGTGGGGGTTCACAGTTGGCTTTACTTGTGTCAGAGGCGACCTGAGTAGATGATTCACTTATCTTAGCTGGCAAACGTTTCCTTTTATAGAAAACCTTAAGTTTAGGCTTAAGTGACGTATCATCTTTATCGATTTCCTTCCTAGTAGTCTTAGTAGAATCAGAGACTATCCTAGTTAAAGGGCACTCGTTTCCTACAAGAGTGAAAGTTCTACCAGTGGGGCGCCAAACTTTACCAAAGGGTTTGATTTTAGCTATCCACTGGGACTTTATTCTAGCACGGGAGTTCACCTCATCAAGTAATTTCTTGACACAAGAATCATGATTTGCCGTAAAGACACATTTTCTACATGTTTTACAAGTAGCATATTTAATGTCCGAGTATTTCCTAGATGATTGATCGATGCTCCTAGGAGATGACATGCTACGGTTAGCAGTGTTGGGTAATCTAGAAGGTATCTGACTAGGTTGGACATTGCTATATCTTACATGTGTCTTTTGAATAGCTTCCCTTTGACCAGATTTATGGCAAACGTCATTTGAACTAGTTCTAGACGTGGTCTTGGTATTTTTAGGGAAACTAGAGGCAATCATATGATTTGGTCTTGCTAAAGCTGGAGTGATCACATAGGGCCTAGTTGCTGGAGTGACTGGTCTAGAAAGATGAACCAAATCAACTTGGGAGGCAAACCACGGTCTCGAGGATTGTGGTCGCTCGGATCTAAATGCAGTAGGTTGTTTGACAATCGGTTGTCTGACGAACTGATTTGTAGGCGGTTTTCCCAAGATTGATAGTTTTTCAAGCTTAGTGTCCACACTAGGTCCTCTATTTTTCCTTAATTCATTTTTCAACGCGGCTATAGCAAAGACCTTTTCTTGTACTTGAGCCTTTAATGTCTCATTCTCTTTAAGCACTCTATCTTGGGATGCCAATTTAGACTCTAGTAACTGAATTTGTTTCAAAAGATTATCCTTTTCAGCTTTCGAATCCAAAACTTTTTGATTCAATTTTCTTTCAAGAACAACGTTTGACTTTTCAAGTTTTTCAAAGTATGTTTCAAATTTGTCCGTTTTCTTAGAAAATTCAAGTTTGGCATCCTCAAGATCTTTCGATTGTTGAGCTACAATCGTTTCGAGCTCTCTAATCTTGGAATCAGAAGCAGTCAATGAAGCAGTTATAATACAATTTTCATGATGTACTATAGCATTCTGAACAATCTCTCCCCCATTATGACTTACATCGGATGAATCAGAAGTGGTATTTCTATCACTCTTTTCCATCCCATGTTTGTCATAATTAGGTTCAGAATGCTCAATATGCGGCATGTCAACAGCATATACATCATAAACATCATTACATTGTACCATGTTTGCAGGCTCTGCGTCATAAACGGGTAAGGTGTCATCAATAGAAATCTCGTGAACATTCCCTGACGTGCCACTGGTAGCATGTTGTCCTCCTGATTCCGTGCTCTTGCCATCGTTAGGCTCCAAGTTGTCAACCGTATGATCAATCTCCTCTAGCATCTGCGTCATTGATTCTTGCACTCCATTATCATACACTTGCTGAAGTTGTGATCTTTGATAAATCGAAGACGAGACCGATGTCATGAGTTTCAATATTGTATCACGAAAAACTCGAAGCTCGGTATGTGTATCGCGAAGAAATGATTGGCAAATCACTGAACTTTCAGGCTTGATGATATTGAATTGGAGGAAAGGCGTGAGTTGTGTCACAAGAGCCTTATATGCAAGTGCCGATGCAGAGTGATTAAAGTTGTTATGGTTGAGTTGCTCGGCGAGTTGGGTCAAAGTGGTGAACATTGAGTCGATGAATATATGACGATCTTGTCCAAAGATTGTCACAAATTCACTCCCTCCTTGAAGCCGTGAAAGAGTAACAAGATGACACTGGAGCATTTGAAAGGAAGTGATGCCGCTTTTCCTAACATTGTTTTGCATTAAATGCGATTCTCCCTTTTGACATGTCGAATCGAACGAATCCATTAAATATCGATTAAGATGACGTAGATGATATTGTTTCGGGATTTTAGAATTCGTGAAAAAACGTAGAAACAGAAAGTCACAGAAATGACAAAAACCAACGAAACGATCCGAAAATAAATCTGAAAAATCCTCGATGGATGAGAAAATTCGTCTACACTGAAAAATAAGAATATCTTGATTAAAAAATCCGTAGCCACGAAAAATAAAACCCGTCACTTTTGTTTTCAAATTCAGCCGCACAAACTTTTGATCCGTCAAATATTTTACGACTTTGGTTCTTTCGAAATACCCGCCTCACCACGATGTACCAAAGATTAATAAACAAAATTTACTAAACTAAAATACAAAAGTGACAAATAAAATTTTTAAAATAAAATAAAATAAAAAATAAAAATAAAAATAATAATAAAAAAAATTAACTTGATTTAAAACGAAATAAAAAACTAAACTTAACTAAAAAAAATGTTACTTAATTAAAAAAAGTTACAAAGAATAACTGATATGTTAACTTTTGTTTGTCCAAAAAAAAAAAAAAGTTTTTCAAAAACGTGGCATTGAAGGACTTTGTGTTCTCCGTCTAACACCACGTGGCCCAATCAGAATGTCTCCACCGCCCACTCCACCTAGTTATTTCCGCCTCAATATAATAGCCTTGTTTGACTTTGCCTAAAATCTCTCTCTTCCTCACACAGATAACCAAAAACCTGCGTCTCTCTATCTCTCTCAATCTCTCTAGTTCTCTCAAACCTGTCAATCTATATCTCTCTCTCAAATCTCATCACTCAAAATAAACCTCCGCCTGTTACTTCTCTCTTTCTCTTTAACAAACCCATAGATACCTCCGCCTGATTTTCTATTTCAATAACAGATCACCAACCAAATTATACTGAAATCTTTCTTCGTTTTGTAACAAACCCACTGATTTCTCGTATCCTCCGCCTCTTTTGATTTTCTCAGGAATGATCAAGAAAACAATCTTCAAGATCTTTAATTATAAGGTCTCGGGTAGGTTTTCTTTTATTGTCTAATCACAATCTTTCTCTCATCTGTCGAGTCTTCCTTGTCAATTGTTAGAGTCAAAATCTTTGTTGAAAAATCTAAGGTTTTGGTGTTGGTGTTTGTGTGAGACGAGAGGTTGTGAGTGAGGGAGTGGTGTGGGTGGTGAGGGAATAATGGTGAGGGTCGAAAATTGTTTGTGGTTTTGTGGTGAATGAGTGTTGATGGGTCGAGAGGTGTAAGTTCGAGGGTGGTCGTGGGTCTCGTCAGTTTGTGTGTGTTTGCGAGAGAGTGTGTCTGAGAGAAGTCTTGAGTGTATTTGTTTCCCGTTATTTTTGAATGGTCGAGAGTCTCTTTATACGGAATAAACCGTCTATACGGAATAAGCCGTGTCTACACGGAATAAATCGTGTCTATGCGGAATAAACCGTGTCTATGCGGAAAGTCTATTCGGAAAAAGGTCTATTCGGAAAGTCTATTCGGAATGTTGGCTATTCGGAAAGATTTCTATTCGGAAAAATTCGTCTATTCGGAAAAAGTCGTCTATTCGGAAAAAACAGCCTATTCGGAAAAAACAGCCTATTCGGAAAAAAACAGCCTATTCGGAAAAAACAGCCTATTCGGAAAAAACAGCCTATTGGGAAAAAACAGCCTATTCGGAAAAAAAACAGCCTATTCGGAAAGAACGGAAAACTGATAAGAAAACTGAAAGATTTGGATTGGTTTGGACAGTGTTGACAGATTGGACAGTTGGACTGATATGAAAAAGAAGAAGAAAACTGATTAAAAAAAATACTGATTAAAAAATGATTAAAAAAAATGACTGAATAAAAAATGACTGATTAAAAAATTATTAAAAAATGACTGATTAAAAAATGATTAGACAAAGTTGTACCAGAAAAAAAAAACTGATAAACGAAAAAAAAAAAAACAAATAAAAAATTTAAAAAACTGATTAGTTTAAAAATTTGATAAAAAAAACTGATTAATTTGTAAAATTTCAACACGATCCAAAAATAACTTTATAAAATTGAAAAAACTTTATAAAATTGATAAACTTGATAAATAACTTTATGAAATGGATAGATAAAAAGATGATAAAAAAAATAGAGAGACAATAAGAAAAGAAAAGATTTTTACCACCAAATCAAAAGATAAAAAAATATGCAAATCCTAAGATTCAACCATGTCTCTGATACGAATTGAAGGTCTACGATTTCTTAGGATTTGTTAAATGATGGATTGATCTATTGATTAGATGGTGGAAATGGGGAAGAAGGAGATGAGGTATAGAGAGAGAAAGGAGAGGAAAGAAAAGTAGAGAGAGAAAGTGTTTTATTAATAATGAAAAGATTGAAAATGAGAAGAACCACCCCTCCTAACATGCTAGGAGGGGTATATATAGCCCACCCTACATGTGGGCTATATGGGCTATACTTGGATCACGAGCCTAATACAATAATATATCGTTGGAGCGACCGATCCTTCATAAATACGTAAAAACGTATTTCCAACATAAACGTAGTTTTTTCTTGATCACGAGGATCGATGGGAATTTGGAAGTAACCGGAAAAACCATCTAAAAAGCAATAGAAATCGTTTCCCGCAAGACGCTCCAACATTTGGTCCATGAAGGGCAAGGGAAAATGGTCTTTTCGAGTGGCTTCATTCAACTTTTGATATTCAATGCACACTCTCCGTCCGGTCACGAGTCTAGTGGGAATCAACTCGTTGGCATCGTTTGGCACAACGGTCATCCCTCCCTTTTTAGGGACACAATGAATAGGACTCACCCAAGGGCTATCGGAAATAGGGTAAATCATTCCAGCGTCAAGGAGTTTAAGGACCTCCTTTTTGATGACGTCGTGAATTTTGGGGTTCACCCTCCTTTGACTTTGGATTGTGGGCTTGAAATCCTCCTCCATTAAGATTTTGTGGGTACAAAACTTGGGATCGATTCCCTTAATGTCGGATAACTTCCACGCAATCGCCCCTTTGTGATCCTTAAGAACATCGACACGTGCGGTTTTTTCATCATTCGAAAGTTCCTTCGCAATAATAATCGGCAACTTGTCGTCCTCCTCCAAATAGACATATTCGAGGTGAGGAGGTAAATCTTTCAACTCGAGGATAGGTGGAACATTTCATTCTTCCAACGTAAAACCACCACCTTCAAATGGAGTGAAGGTTGGTGTCGAATTATCAAGAATAGGATCTAACATAGTGGGATTGCCACTAGTTTCTTCATCACCAAACCCTAAAACTTCTTGTGAAAATTCCTCGCAAACCACGTCGATCATATCAACGAGGTTTATGGTAGCAACGGAATAAACATGAGAAAGTTGAGAATTTTGAGTTGCGTTTATAACAAGTTCCTCATCGTTGAAACGTAAGGTGATCTTTCTAGCATGAACATCAATTAAAGCCATAGACGTATCTAAAAATGAACGACCTAAAATAAGAGGAACTTGAGGATCCGTGGGGATATCAACGACGATAAAGTCTACGGGATAGTAGAACTTCCCCACTTTCACAAAAACGTCTTCCGCCAAACCATGCATGAATCGTGGAATGGTCGGCCAACTCAATAGACATTAGTGAAGGAGTAAGATTAGGAAGATTGAGCGACTTGAAGATTGCAAGTGGCATCAAATTAATGCTAGCACCAAGATCGGCCAAGGCATAGCATTCTTCCATATCTTGAATGGCACAAGGGATAAAAAATTTACCGGGATTACCGACTTTTTGAGGTATGCGATTAAGATAAACCGACGAACAACTAGACAATTGGTGCAATTTCTCCTTGTTGTTCAACATACTCTTAAAGTTAGCGGCAAATCGAGGCATCATGACCAAAGCATCGGCGAAACTCACATTAAGGTGCAACTCACGAAACATTTTCATAAAAAGCTCAAATTGATAGTTGTCGCGCTCTTGTCGTTTCTCCTTCCTAAGTCACGATGGGTAAGGCAAGGGTGGTGTGGGTTGGGGCATAGGCATAGCCTTTGGAATCTCGAGTTCCAATGTTGGTAAAGGCTCGACCGTAGGTGTGGCATGAGCGGTACTTTGTGGGCTTGAAATATGCTCCTTTTCGACCACCACCTCGGGTTCTTCCTCAATTTCCTCCACCGTTGGAGTAATTGGTTGAGGAGTCGGTTCTTTAAGTGTCTTACCACTTCGTGTGGTAATCACTTTCATCTCTCCTTTCGGGTTTGAAATGGTGTTGCTAGGAAGACCACTCGAAGTAGAGGCTTTGTTTCCCATGACGGCTTCTAAAATGGCATTAAGCTTAGCATCTTGACTATTAAACTTCAAATCTTGACTAGCGGCTTTTTGGTCAATTCTTTGTTCAAGCCTAGCATGACTTTGTTCAATCTTATTGTTTTGACCTCTAATTTGATTAGCAAAATCATTTTTCAACTCATTCCTCATGTTAAGATTTTCCTTCACAAAATTAGCTAATTCCTTGGTGTTTTTAGCCGTGTCCCTAGCTTGACTAGCCAATTGCTCTTGTTTTCCAAAATCTTATCATTTGCCGTGGCGTAATTCAAAAAGTCCATTGGAAGTTCTTTAGTGTAAACATTTTGAAGACCTTGACTCGTGTTTTGAAAATTACGGTTTTGATTTTGATTTTGCAATTGGCTACTACTTCCTTGATTCCCATAGTTGTTATTACCCTTATAATTGTTCCTTTGATTGCTTTGGTAACCAACTTGATTGTTTTGATAATTGTTAGCATTTTGATTTGGTGGAAAACCCGGTGGAGTCAATTGATTAGTGCGAGGAACTTGACCGTTTTAGTTATAAGTTCCCGCGGCCGCGAAGGCACTCGAAGTGTTACCACCGTTGGTAATGCACTCGGAATAATCGTGAGCTCCACCACAATACATACAAGAAACCTCAACCGCTTTAATCGTAGCGGGAGTGGGTTGTTCACCAACTTTAAACTCAATTAACAATCCTTTCAACTTATCAAAAATCTTGTTCTCCAAATTAGCCTCGATTTGTCAAGCATCAATGGTATGTGACAATGAAGGCGAAGGTGTAGACGAAGTCTTATGAACACTCTACGTGCTACGAGGACTATAGACCTTAGACCTATTCTCAATGATTAACAATGCTTCCTCGACCGTCTTACACAAAAAATTACCACCCGCGGCGGCATTAAGATAATCATGCTCATGATCGTTCAAGCCATTGTAAAACGTGTCAATTTGATGCAAGTCGGAAAAACCATGATGAGGACATTCGTGCAACATTTCCTTAAACCTATTCCAAGCCGTTGAAAAACTCTCATTATACTCTTGTGAAAACTTTGAAATCTCGTTTTTCAAGTGCGTAGTCTTAGAGGGCGGAAAAAATTGGTTCACGAATTTTGAAACGAGATCCTTCCACGTCAATATAGAATTGGATGGCTCTTTCTCTAACCAAATTTTTGCGGGCCCCGCTAAGGAATACGGAAAAAGCATCATCTTAATCGAGTCGTTTGAGACGTCCTTAAACTTGCATGTGGCGGTGAGACGATTAAATTGGCGAATGTGGTTATGAGGGTTGTCCTTTTCGTCACCTCGAAACTTGTTGTTTTGAATCATAGACAACAAACCCGTCTTAACCTCAAAATTCTCCGCAAGGATAGCGGGAATCACAATCGCTTCTCCATAACCCTCGGTGGGTGCTTGAAGCAACTCCATCATAGTTCGATTAGCCATGGGTGCTTCTTTCACTACAATGGGTTCGTCAATAGGAGACTCCTCACTAGTAGGAGTGATGGATTTGTTTCTTCGTTTACGAGCACGTCTTGCTTTGGAGCGAGTTTGCATAAACGTCACGTACAACGAGAAGGCGAGCAAAGAAGATTCTTTTTGGTATTTTTACTTTTTCAATTTTTTTGTGGTTTTTGATTGTTTTTACATTTTTTGGATTTTTGGAATGTATTAGGTAGACACAAATCTACAAATCTCCTCCTTAATCAAATCTCTTGATTAAAGAAGCCTCAAGGAATGAAAACGATCACGTGAAGTGAACGCCTTCGATGACTTTAGAACGATGGTGGAACACCAAATCGTTCAAGAGGGTTTAATCAATAGAAACCAAGAAAATATATATGATACTTAGTAATACTTTGGGCGGCAAAACCCTCGATTAGCTTTCAAAATCAAAATACGCACAAGCAAGCGGAGGAAACGAGGCGACTCGAAGCACTTAAGAGCCTTTTTCCTTTAGGTCGTGAAACAAAACCGCCTTATACCCACCTTATAGTTTGTATTTTTCAAAATCGAGCTTCACGAAAGTATTTATCTATTTTTGCCTTTTTCTTTGGTTTGAGATTCGAATACAATGATTGGGTAATGACCTCCCAAGTCAAGGTTGTGATTTCTCACGTATTTGGAGTACTTGTAAATTTATTGTTCTACGTATACAATATAGTAATAGTATTCACAAAAAAACGAAAAACCGATAATACGTATTAGTAGAGTGCTACTAATACAAATACTAATTATGGCTATATAAAAAACAACAATTGTTCAACCAAAACACAACACGCCTCCCCGGCAGCGGCGCCAAAAATGATTGTAGTGTTTTTACCCCTTTAGGAAAAGGAAGGCAAAATAGTGGTAAGCGTTAAGTGTCGGTTTAGCAAAACCAAGCACTAATGACCAATTAAGTCCAAGTTCGTTTCCCAAGGAGGCAAGTGCGTTGTGTGTTGAATTGATTAATGATTTGTGATTATATGATTGAAAAAGGAAGAAAGAAATGAGATTAGAAGAGAAAGACGGTTACGAAAACGAATTAAACTAAGACAAAAAGGCGATCACGCAAAACCGTAATTAATGCAAAAATTAAAATTTTAACCTAAAAATTCCTAAAAATTATTAAAAATCCCAATAATATTCTAAGAGTTTACAAAAAATCCAAACTTGTTAAAACCTTTTAATTAATTAGATAATGACTTTTTAATGCTAATTAAAGCCCTAAAAATCACAATTAATTATTAAAAATCCCTAAACAAGATCTTAAAGTTTGTAAACCTCAAAAATGACCTAATTAAGCTAAAAAGTATTTTTTAAAATTTTAAAACCTAATTAAACTATTTTTAAACACTTAAAAACTATTAAAATCAATTAAACCTTAAATTAATTCTAGAAAATAATTGAAAAGTCCTAAAAATATTTGGAAAGTGACAAAACTCCTAATTAAGTGTCCTTAACCTAGGAAAAATGTAAAAACTAAAAAAAATCAAACTTCAATTTTTAATAATAAAATGATATTAAAATATTCAAAAAAATTCAAAGTTCATAAAAAATTCTAAAAAATTACCAAAAATCTAGAATAATGTAACTAAGATAATAATGCAATTAAAATTTTCTGAAACCTATTTAATAATTTTATATTAAATTTTAAAGTTGGTTAAAAACCCTAAAATCCAATAAAATCAAAAATAAGCTAAATTGAAAACTTAAATAGCTGAAAACCTCAAAATTATGATTAAAAACCTAAAAACTATTTTTTCAGATTTTTAAATTACCTTTTTCTATTTTTAAATTACTTTTCAAAATTTAAACTAAAAATAATCCTAGAAAATTAATTAATAAAGGGAAAAATAAACTTTTTGAACTAAAAAGTCAAAAACCCTAATGAAAACCTAAGAAAAATGCTAAACAATCAAATCCTTAAAGAAATAAGCTAGAAATAGCTTTTTAATAAGCTGATGGTTAAATAAGCTACAAATTAAATACACCTTAAGTATAATTTGAAATGAAACCTAGCAGTCAAAGACCCTAGGGCGCAATGGTAAGTTGTGAGTGTTGTGAGGAGGATGGCGCAGGTTCGAGTCCTGGCCAGTCCTTTTTGGAAACTTTTTTTTTTAACTTAAACACTTAATCCAGCAACTTAATACACTCCAAAACTTACTTTATCAAAGAAAATAAACAAGAATTAAAGCCTAGAAGATCAAATCAAATGCCCAGGTTGAACTTGTGTCTAATGAACAAAAAAAATGAAAGAAAACGTATCTTCACTTGTGAAGATACTTAACAAAAGGACTTGTCTTTGATATTGTGGTGTTTTTGATGGACAATAGGGCACCCCTATACTCAGTTGAGTATAGGGAGTCAGAATTAACACAAAAATACACAAGACTCACACACAATCAATCACAAATTAGCCAATGCAAGTTCCTGATTAAGGCAATGTTTAGGTCTAAGTGTATTTGCTGATGCACTTGGCAAAATAGTGAGAATCAATGGCTAAAAACTTGCACAATAGTTACCCAATCAGCATGCAACCAATACAAAATCCTCAAACAACCTTAAATCTAACAGACTTCAAGCTTTCAAGCACAAATCTCACAAAATCAATCCCTAAATGCAGTTACTGATTTTTTGCTATATTTTCCAAATTTTTGACTTGCAAATTGCTTTTAAACCCACCAAACTGAAATACAAGAGCATATAACACTAACAACTACCTAGTGAGCATATCAAACTAGTTTTAAGCCAAGATTTAACACATTTAAACCCTACTTATCCCTTAATCCAAACACCCCTTAAAAATTGAAAGTCAAATTTTTTCAAATAAATCCTTAACAAAACTTAACCAAAATGATTCAAATTCAAACTAACATGCATAAAGACCTATAACAAGCAATAACAATCCACATAAACAACACTTAACAACTTTTTAAGCAAAATCAAGCAAAATCACAAATAACTGAAAACTTAATAAAAACTTGGAAAAGGGAACAAGGATTCTACCTTGTTGGGCCTACATCCAGGCCCAACAATGGCTGCTTTGCCATCTCCATACAGACTGGGGTCTGTGCAGAACCTCTTTGGTTGTTTGAGAACAAGTGGAAATAATGATGATGATGATGGTTGATCTTGCTATGAACCTGCACATTCACCACTAAACCAGGAAAAGAACAAGTAAAGTGAGCTGGTCACAAAGCAAATAAGCTATAAGCCAGCTTATTAGTTAAGCTGCCTATGGCTTATTTGACTGAAAATAGAAAAAACTGATTTTTTTGATTTTCTTAAAACTTGAGTAACAAATATATCAACAAGGCTTTAACCCTCACTTAAGCTTGATAATCAACAAGATTATCAAGCTTATGTGATCAGCTTAAAACACTTGGACCCAATGCTTAAAAACTTAACAACTTTAGTCACCAAACAGAAACTTAAACTGAAATTTTAACTTGAGAAATTTAAAAATGCAATGTAAAGTAAATGGGCTCTTTTGTTTCTCGTCACAAACTCAATACCATTTCATTTCATTTAAACAAAACTGGCTTTACAAAGTTTTGACCAAGGAGAAGGAAAAAGAACCGCTATGACCCTAAGTCCTATGTGCCTTTATATAGAGGCTACAATTTGCTTCTAGAACTGAATAGAACTCTAAACCCTAATAACTTGAACTTCCCAAGCTACCCTTGGACGAATATTTGAAGATGCCAGTTAGATGCCTTTTTTGAACTTGTCAAGAGCCCATGTGATGATTCTTGGATGTTTGTGAGATGCCAGCAGTGGAGAAGAGATCTTGGACGTCCATTTTTCCTTTGGGAGCACGAAAATGTTGTGAGTTGTTGATCTTGCTGTCATCTTTTTGTTTGGGAGTGAATAGTGGGGCAGGGGAGGGTGGCACAAGCATGTGGGGTGATGGTGATGGGGGTTTAAGGGTGGGTTTAGGTTTAAGTGATGGTTAATCAGCAAACTGGGAGGTTTGGGCAAAAACCCCTTTGATTTGTGTTTAATCCGACCTGGGGAATTTAGGGTTTATATGTTGATTAAGAGAGTATTTAATCTATTTTGGGGAAATTAGTTTTTAAATTATGTGTTTGGATGGAAGGGATTAAGTATTTAATTAAGTCGTGAGTGGAGAGTGACTGGGATGGGGTTGTTGATGTGGTGTTCTGTGATTGGTGGAGGTGGGTGAGGTGGCTATTTGATTGGCTGGGAAAGGTTGGTGTTTTTGACAGCTTTGGCCCCCAAAGGTTTCACTTTCCTTCATCTTGTATAAAACAGCACAAACTTCGAATCCCTTTGTAAATAAGTTTTGGCAGTTTGTCATTTTTGGCACAAGGGTTTTACAAACTTTGAATAAGGACTAAAAGTGCAATTTTGGCAATCTTCAAGGGCTTTCAATGACATGTCTTCATTCTTCAAGGTGTTGACTTGTTTGTTGACTTCTTGGAGGGCCAATATTGACAATTTAGTTTTGTTGAGGGACTAAATTTGCCAATTCTTCAAAGTTAAGGGTCCTTTTTGTAATTTTGACAAACTTTAGGGACCAAACTTGTAATTATGAAGATACAAGGGTATAAAGTGTCAATTCTTCCATATTGGAGGACCCTTCTTCATAATTCTTCAAATCTTCAAGGGTTGACTTTGGAAAATTCTTCATTAGGGCTTGGTTCATCGCGCGGCTTCGTTTCCCGTGTTCGTTTTTGACTGATTCTTTTGATCCTTTGTTATTTTCTCAATATCCGTACCTAAAATACACAAGCAACAAACACAAGTATATATTTGGCATTTTGATGATATTTAATGCATTTTAAGCCCAATTTGGACGATGAGACTATGTATAAAAGCAGTCTCATCACGGGCTATATTGGATCACTAGCCCAATATAATTGGAGTGACCGATCCTTTCTAAATACGTAAAAACATATTTCCAACAATCTCCCCCAAAGGGAGGTCACTCCAAGTTACAATGTCCTAAATAGTCTATAGCTCGTGATCTATGCTAATAATGATGTGACCGAGACTTTCCTTGGAAAAACGTATTTCCAACAATATCCCCCAAAGGGAGGTCACACCATTTTACAAAAGCTTAAACCTAGCATACTATGCTTGAGTCTTCGATCTTGTTCTTGTAAATATGCGGATGAGATCTTTGACTTTGGTCTTGAGCATGTGTCCTTGCTTTGACCTTGTGTATTCATCACTTGTGATATTTGCCTCCTCGTGACTTCATGTTCCACATACTTATACTTTTATATATTCTTGAAAGCTTCAGAGTTTGATACAACGGAAGACTTGACTTTTAGAATTTCTTGAATTTGTTGAAGTATTAAGTGCATATAGTATTAGCATGTGGTGACGACTTCTTCTGGATTATACACTGTAATGCCACCATCTTGTTATGCTGCATAAGACAGTTAGCAACAAAACATATACACTGATGAAATGGCCTTGAACATTTCATTCTAATTCGGTAGCATTTTACCTCCGGTCAGTGAAGACCGTTGAACGATATTAACTATCGTACTTGTGGCAGGTAGTTTCAATTAAGAACCTCCTTGACAAGATTTCGCGGGTAAACCCTTTCTCTTTATTCGACCGTCCAAAGCTGACTGCGAACATAAAGAGTGACTCATTTGGATAATAATATCCGCATGATTTGAAGCCGTCAATTCATGTTCCTGGAACAAGTGAAATTCAATTAAGAACCACACCATCGTTGCTTTCCAGTTGTCACGAGCTTGATTCGTATAGAATCTTGCAAGTTACCTACCAAGTGCTGTTTGAGGTTAACACTAGAAGGATTTCCACTCATCACTGTGAACACTAAGGTATCACTTTGAGTGTTCTGGCAAGATCACTAAGATATTGCGTAGAGGCCTGGAACGTGTTTAAATTCATTTAAGAATTAAACCACTGTTGCTTTCCAGTTATCACAAGTTTGATTCATAAAGAAACGCACAAGTCACCTACCATGAGCTTTTTGATATTCGCTCAAGAAGGATTTCCATCTTCATTGTAAATACTTTCGTATTACTCGGATGTTCGGGCAAGATCATGAAGATTTTGCGTAGGACTCTTAAAATCTTTCTTTCTTTTCACAGTGTGTGAAGAAGCAAGGAAATATGAAAGTGTGTCCAAATGAGATATTTGATGATCTCAAATGGCTCTAGACTCAATCGTGCATTTTGAATTTTAGTGATCGGAGGCTGGAGAGGAGTGCCACCATTTCAATACCAATTTATTCGGAGTGAATAAATCAATAGATAATGCGTTGTCTCCGTGTGATTAAAACAAATATCTTTTGAGAGATATCCGAGTTAGCTTGGATGGGTTGTGCATTGCATCACTGGGTCCATGATGTCTATCTTCAATATCAAGCATCATTAAAAATGATCTCAATAGCTAATGAGTTGACCCAGTTTCTGCCTAAGTTGTAAGGAGGGCTTCTTTCTTTACACCCTTTATCATTAAAATTTGTTTTTCATTCTTCAACCCCTTCAATGCTTACCAATACGTCATAACTAGCTTGGATGGGTTGTGCATTGCATCACTGGGTCCATGATGTCTATCTTCAATATCAAGCATCATTAAAAATGATCTCAATAGCTAATGAGTTGACCCAGTTTCTGCCTAAGTTGTAAGGAGGGCTTCTTTCTTTACACCCTTTATCATTAAAATTTGTTTTTCATTCTTCAACCCCTTCAATGCTTACCAATACGTCATAACTAGCACCTTGTTGTGATTGTTCTAGTGCTAACTTAAGTACTTGGTCGGCATTCAGCTATGTTCACAATATTTCTCCATCTTTCCTAAGGACTACTATTTCTAGCTATGGAATGTCCTTGAGAAGATTCCTCCGGTTCTAGAGGAATCATTGGACTTTAACCTATCCTACCATCCTTATGTCACCACAATCTTCACCGTCGTGAATAGAGATGTTTTGGGTAAGTGTATGTCACCATGAAATCCATTTTGAAGTACAAATCCATTTTGCTCCCCCTTAACATATGCCACCATATCCGAAAACATTTCACACATGTCGGGATGAGCTATCACGTTAAGTCAAACCATTTATGATTAATCATTTCCCATATTAAATCACATTTTCTCCCCCATATTAAAAATATTAACCCAATCGATGTTTTTAATATCAATTGATTTAATAGCATTTTAAGAAAAATTGGGAAGAAAAATGCAAAGCCAATTATCTTCATGAATTACACAAGCTCCCCCTAAAATTAATGAGGGTGTACTTGAAACAAAAATTAAATACCTTTTAAACACAAGTGTAAGGTATTTATCACGTGCAAAGATCATATATGATAATGTATTCACAAGAATAGCGATTTACGAGGTTGGACCTGAATGATGGAGAACATCATATGATAGAATCACATGGTTCTTGTTCACGAATGTTGGTCGCCTCGTCACGTCTGAAGTTATCTCTTGACTCCATGTGTATGATTGATATCGTTGTCTTGACACCAATATGTGAACTTGGCACCCTCGGCATCAAGGATTCTGAATGTTGGACAATTGCTCCCCCTCAATTGTTGACCCGTGTTCTATTGAAAGAGCTGTAGTCGTTGTTTGAGTAGTCGCATCGTCGAGTATGTAGATATCAATTGTAAATTGCTACGGTTGGTGGAGATGATAACTTCATAAAAACAAGATTTCTCTTGTTTTAACAAATAAATGCACTGACACGTACATATATTCGTGTTAGATTGTGTTATTAAGTAAACACAATCCCTTACATGGTTTTAAAGTAAACCATGCCCGAGAAAATTAATTCCTGTTGTTGAGTCAAAGCTTTCCGGTGAAATGCTTGACTTTAATATGAAAAGCGGGTTACTATCAGAAATAATAGCAAGCCATTTTGAGCATGTTTTAAAAGTTTGAACTTCTGCTCGAACTTTATTTACAACCCCGTGTCATTATTGAATGACATTTCTAGTATCGTAAATATTATCGATTCCAGAAGACATGCTCTTTTTATCAAAACATTCTTGAACACACAATTTTGAAAGATTTAGAAAAACCTTTTGAGAAATTCTCGAACAAATTGTATTCAAAGTTTTGAAAACCAAATACTTGAGCTTAAGATGTTGAATATCTTACAAAACGAGCTCAAGTCCGAGAAGTTGTAAACTTCCCGTCGTTGAGGATAGGTTTATCATCGGCGATAAACTTTCCTTTTAACTGAAGAACGAGTCCTAAGTTGACATTTACTTAGAAGTCGTGTTCATGAGCTTGAAAAACTTTGAATGTTTTTAACGTAGAGCTCATGACCGAGAAAGATGAATTTCTCATTTATGAGGAAAAGTTCTCTTATTTAAAAGATACACTTTCCTTTCTGAGCTTAAAACTTGGAATGTCTTAATACAAGCTCATGACCGAGAAAGTTTAATTTCCCGTTACGAGGGTAAGCTATCTTTAAAGATAAGCTCTCCTAAAAATGAAGTCCGAGTTACAGTCTGATATTTAACTGTAAGTCATTGTGCATGAGCGTAAAAACTTCGAATGTTTTTAATATTAGCTCATGCCCGAGAAAAATTAATTTCTCGTTGTAAGGATAAGTCTATCATCGGCGATAAACTTTCCTTTTAATTGAATAACGAGTTCTAAGTTGACATTTACTTAGAAGTCGTTTTCATGAGTTTGAACAACTTTGAATGTTTTAACGTAAAGCTCATGACCGAGAAAGATGAATTTCTCGTTAAGAAGAAAAGTTCTCTTATTTAAAAGATACACTTTTCTTTATGAGCTTAAAACTTGGAATGTTTTAATACAAGCTCATGACCGAGAAAAATTAATTTCTCATTACGAGGAAAAGTTATCATGAAAGATAAGCTTTCCTAAAATTAGAGTCCGAGTTACAGTCTGATACTTAACTGTAAATCATTGTGCAAGAGCTTAAAAACTTCGAATGATTTTAATATTAGCTCATGCCCGAGAAAAATTAAGCTTAAAACCTTTGAATGGTTTTAGGATAAGCTTGTGTCCGAGAAAAATTAATTTCTCGTTTTGAGGGTAAGTTATCGTTGACGAGATAAACTTCCCTGTCTCTGAAGTTCGGGTCATCGTCTGTCATTTAACGAGGAGCCATATACATGAGCTTAAAACCTTTGAATACTTTTAAATTTAGCTCGTGTCCGAGAAAAATTAATTTCTCGTTTTGAGGGTAAGTTATCGTTGCGTAGATAAACTTCCCTTTCTCTGATGAACGAGTTATAGTCTGTGATGTGACTATAAATCCTTGTGCATGAGCTTGAAAACTTGGAATGTTTTTTATATAAGCTCATGCCCGAGAAAAATTAATTTCTCGTTGTAAGGATAAGTTTATCATCGGTGATAAACTTTCCTTTCTTTGAAGCACGGATTACAATCTGTGATCCGACTATAAGCCTTGATACACTGTAAGCTTAACTGCAAATCCCCTGAGACACTTGTTTCTTAGATATCAGCTTTTTCAAAAACCAAACTCTAAGAATGTCCTTAATTAAATGATATACAATGATTGGACCGCTTCGTTCTTTTGGAACATCCTCTTTGGTACCTGCATTCTCATTTGGAATTTACATGCTTTGATATGGGTTAGCGATATCTATCTTAGAAGCAAGTGGGGGTTCACAGTTTTCTTTTCTTGTGCTAGAGGTGACCTGAGGAGATGATTCACTTGTCTTAGCTGGTAAACGTTTCCTTTTATAGAAAACCTTAAGTTCAGGCTTAAGTGATGTATCCTCCTTTTCAATTTCCTCCCTAGTAGTCTTAGTAGAATCAAAGACTATCCTAGTTAAAGGGCACTCGTTTCCTACAATAGTGAAAGTTCTACCAGTGGGGCGCCACATTTTACCAATGGGTTTGATTTTAGCAACCCACTGGGATTTAAGTCTAGCACGGGAGTTCACCTCATTAAGTAATTTTTTGATACAAGAATCATGATTGGCTTTAAAGACACATTTCCTACATGTTTTACAAGTAGCATATTTAATGTCCGAGTAAGATCTAGAATTCCTAGATGATTGATTGGTTCTCCTAGGATGTGACATGCTACGGTTAGCAGTGTTGGGTAAACTAGGAGGCATCTGACTAGGTTTGAAATTCCTATCTTTACTTGTGTCTTTTGCTTAGCTTCCCTTAGACCAAATGTATGGCGAACGTCATTTGAACTAGTTTGAGACGTGTTCTTTGGACTATGTCTAGGGAGACTAGAGGCAATCATATGATTAGGTCTTGCAGAAGCTGTTTTAGTTACATTGGCCCTAGATAGTGGAGTGACTGGTCTAGAAAGATGACCCATATCAACTTGGGAGGCAAACCGCGGTCTCGAGGAGTTTGATCGCTCGGATCTAAATGCAGTCGGTTGTCGAATGAACTGATTTGTAGGCGGTTTCCCCAAGATTGATGGTTTTTCAAGCTTAGTGTCCACACTAGTTCCTTTAGTTTTCTTTAATTCATTTCTCAAAGCAGCTATAGCAAAAACCTTTTCCTGTACTTGAGCCTTTAAAGTCTCATTCTCTTTGAGCAATTCATCTTGGGATGCCAACTTAGATTCAAACAACTGAATTTGTTTCAAAAGATTATCCTTTTCAGCTTTAGAATCTAGAACTGTTTGATCCAATTTTCGTTCAAGAACAATGTTTGACTTTTCAAGTTTTTCAAAATATGTTTCAAATTTCTCCGTTTTCTTCGAAAATTCAATTTTGGCATTCTCAAGCTCTTTTGATTGCTGAGCTAAAATCATTTCAAGCTCTTCAATCCTAGAAGTAGAATTGGTTAACCTAGCAGTCATAAAGCACATATCATGATCTTTAGCATTCTGATCATTTTCTCCCTCATTATGATTCACATCGGATGAATCAGAAGTGGTATTGCTATCACTCTTTTGCATCCCATGTTCGGCATAGATAGGGTCGGAATGCTCAACATGTTGTAAATCATTGTTAGATACAGTATTCAATTGTACCCCAACTATTGGCTCTTCGTCATGCATGCTTGAATCATGTTGGCGATGCAATGACGCTGCTATCAGTGTTAACCGAGGTGGTCTCCTTTGAGTCATCCGTAAGACCATTTGTTTTCTCTGGCATCTGCATCGGATTTTCTTGTATTCCACTATCATGCTCTAGTTGAAGTTGTGAACTTTCATAAATCGAAAGTGCAATAGATTTCATGAAATTGAGCAATCTATCACTGAAGTCTTTAACCTTAATTTGTGTGTCTTTAAAGAATGACTGGCAGATCGTTGAAGCTTCAACCTTGGCAGGATCAAAATGAAAGAAACTCGAAAAATGTTGCTCTAGAACTTGAAGTGAATGTGAGGATTCAATTTGATTAATGTCTTCTTTGTTGATCTGCTCTAGTAGTTGGTTAAATTTGAGGAGCATTTGGTGGACGAAAATGGTACGATCTTGACCGAAGAGTGTCACAAAACCGCTTCCTTCTTTAAGTAGATAAATGTTCGACAGATGGGACCAAAGTGGTCGAAATAAAGTCATTCTACTTTCTCTAGCTTTAACTTTCATTTGATGCGAATCTCCGTCTTTAGATGGCAAATTCAACGAATCCATTGAATGTCGATGAAAGAAAAAGTGCTAGTTGTCGAAGAACTTATAGTGGTTTGACAATTCGTGGAGAATTCGTGAAGACAAATTTGAGAGATATTTCACACCAACCAACTAATAAACCGTAAAAACTTTGTCACAATCCTCGTTTGATGGTATTACTCTTTACGCGGCTCAAAAATTGTTGTCGGCTCAAACGATGATAAATTAAACCGGAGACCAAAGCAAAGTCGGATCACTCAAAAAATAAAGCCCGTCAACTAATAAATCCAACCTGATTAATTTTGCAACAGTCGAATATTTGATCGATCAGTTCGAGTAGAAATGATAATCGACCCACTATATGTCTTCGTTAAAGTAGTGACCGGCCCGTCAACCAAATTAAATCATTGCTCCACTACACTCCATATGCAAAAATTTGTAAATAAATAAAATTTGAACCAAATAATATGTCTCCCATAAAATAATTTGAGAAAAAAAACCCAGTCAAAGTAATATGCCTAGTCAACAAAAGATAATCACAAATTTAACCAAAACGTGGCAACACGTGGTTTGTTGAAAAATGAATAAAACGCGTGGGTTGGTTGTAACAAACGTGGCCTATTTTCGCAATAGTTAACAAACAAAAAAAACAAAAAATAAAAATAAAAATAAAACCCACTTTCTTTAATATCCGCCCAAGAAGTAATATATAACTCAACGCTTTGTTTCTTCCGTCCCTCCTAGTCAAACCCTTCTTCCCAAAGACTCTTTCTCTCTCCTCACTTAAATAAGACTCCTCCGTCTCTCTCTATCTAAATTGACCCAGCCACCGAGATGTATATCTCCCTGTCTTTCACTAAATTCACACAGCCTAATAAACGAAACAAAAAAAACCTTTCTTGTTAAATCCGCCTCCTTTATCCTATTCTCCCAAAAATTGCAGATCTAATCAATCATACAACCATATCAATCTATTCTCAAACCCACGAAATAAATCACCACAAAGGACCTAAGATCTTTGTATTATTTGTACTCAGAATAGTTCGAACCATAAAAGAACAAGAAGGTCATGTCTTCAAGATCATTCATTTGGTCTCGGGTAGGTTGTCTTTTATTGCATGTTGGTTTTGAGTCAAATCGAAACAAAGAAGAGATATGAACATATATGTTCTTAATCTTTCTTTATTTTCGAAAATTGATGAGATGGTTTAACCATACATCAATCTGTGATGATGTAATTCTAACTTGCAAGATCTAAAAGATCTTCTAAAGTTTGAAGAATCTGAGATTCGAGTTGTTGTTTAATGAGACGAAGGGATATAGATATGTGTCGGGGTTTGATGAGAGTTTTCTGTTGATTAATCAAGTCTGGGTGAAAGTGTGTTTTGTTGAGTGTCGGAGTAGATTTGGTTGGGGTTGAGGAGAGAGTAGAGTCGTGAGAGTGAAAGAGGTTGGGTTGGTGTGTCTTGTCAGATGAGTTGTGTTCGTGTGTTCAGTCTGTTCTGGTTTGAGTCAAAATGGTTAAAACGTAAGAAAGCGTCAAGTCATCGCATTCTAGTCAAAATAAACTCCATCGCAGTCACCATAACACTCCATCGCAGTCATACATCTCAACTAGTCATCGTACTCACTGATCGTCCCCTATCGTGTCCACTGAACGTATTCCTCGATCGTATTGGTGATCGTAGGCAGTAATCGTAACGGTGATCGTACTTAGGATCGTACTCACTTGATCACAATTGTGATCGCACTTGGGATCGCAGTTGTGATCGTAGAATATGATCGTGACTTTGGATCGCAAGTAGAAACCCCCGGGGTTTATGCGATCACAAAAAAATCAGATCGTAGCCAAAAAAATTGTATGTTGCCAGATTCTTGATAAAAAACGTTGGATTGCAACAAGAAAAAAATATGCCCAGAAAAAATTAAAATGAGACAGAATGACAGTTATGGACACAAGTGTGATGGAAATAATAAAAAATGAACTGAAACAGATACTTAAAAATGATAAAAGATGAGACAAATGATAGACACAAAAAAAACTTAAAATTGATAAAACAGATACAGTGATTAATAAAATTGTTATTGAAAAAGTGATACTTAAATTTTGAAAAAAAATGAAACAAGTGATTTTTGTCAAATTGATAAGCACCTAATACCAAAAAGAAACGAGAAAAAATTTTAGAAAGAAAAGATTTTTTCCATCAAATCAATAGATAAAAACGCTTCAATCCGAAGAATCAACCAAGCTCTTGATACCAATTGTAGGATCGTATTTTCTAAGGATTAGGCATTGTATGGTTAATCTATTGAATGATGGAAGAAATGGAAGAACTTAGAGAGAGAAAGGTAGAGAGAGAAAGGAGAGAATGAGAAGAAAGATGAAATGTGATAAAATGGTAAGTGTTCAACCCCTCCTAACATGCTAGGAGGGGGTTTATATAGCCCACCCTACATGTGGGCTATATGGGCTATATTGGATCACGAGCTCAATATCATTGGAGTGACCGATCCTTTCTAAATACGTAAAAACGTATTTCCAACATGTGGCTTTTCTCTTTCAATCGTGTATCGACCATCGAGAACTTAATAAGCCGTTGTTGGTGACACCAACCACACTCGTGAATTAATCTTGCTAAATCCTTTGTTTCTTATTATCCTTATTATCGATGCGTCTATTCTATCATGTTCATTAAGAACTTGGTGCAAATTACGTTTTATTCCCTCTTGTTATTGATTGTATACTAATTGTTGAATATTATTCATTTCATACTCGAATGCTATCTTGTCACCTTTTGAAAACCAGAATATGTCACATGTTTACCGTTTTGGTGCAGTAAACACCTTCTTGGATTTCTAAAAAAAATTCTAAATTTTTAAGAACGTTTTACACATTATATCAAGTGGTTAAATTACCAAAATAACTGTTTCAAGTTAAATATCAGATCTATACATCCTTTTTGGTAGATTTATAACTAGTGTTTAAAAGGATGTCAAGTTTTATCTTTTAAAGTATTTGATTGTATCACTTTACTTTCAATCTAATGAAATTATCGATTTAAATTATACTTTATAACAATGATTCTAAATAATTTGGAAATTTGATTCTCTCCAATAGTAACGATAAACTTGAGTTTTTAATAATAACTTCATACAGTCATCCAAAAGCTCTTAAGCTGATCAATATAATTATTTGAACTGAGTAACTTTTACTTTGAAATCATTATCAAGAAAATATTTAAGCTGAGTATGAAAGTAATACCAAATCCTAGACAAATAATTGTGACAACTTGTATTTTAAAATGTTCATATGTAATTCATTTTTCCCTTCTATTTCTCTTGTAATTAGATTGTTACGTTTTAAGATTTTCATGTCTTACAGTTTGCGCGATTTGCGATTCCCTGTCGATTGTCAATCTTAACTCGTTTTAGCGCACCTTGTCCATTCAAGCCATCATTGTGTTTATTTACCCCTTAATTTTTTTTAGCACTGAAAGGTTATTATTTTAATCCAAATTTGCAAATTTATTCAAAAAGGAGTTAAGAAACTGAAGCATAGCTAATTCTAATTGTTAAAATACGCCGTGGTGCAGAAATTTCCTGTGAAGCAATGAATCAGTTCTAAACTATGTATCTCCTTTTATTTGCATCTTCTTCTGTCTCCAGTGGAACTCTGAGGGACCAGAGTTCCTTTAGGGGGGGTCGACTTTAAGAAATCGTATTTTTTCCCGGAAATTAAATTATTCTTTTATTTGTACATCTCGATTTTTATAATGTTTTACTTGTTCCTCTGTACTACTTTTCATACGTAAATCTTGAGATCTTGAGATTTTAATTAAATTATATTTTAATAATTTTTTGATCATTGATAACATTTATTCGGAATTATATAAAAACTTGTTTTTATTTTTTCATATTTGTTTACTGTAGTTAACCGAAATTTAAAATCAACGTTTAGACCGAGCTCTAACTTTATTCCGAATATTCGGGCTAATATTTATTACCAAAATTTTATTTGTCATGTTCGTTCTACGATTAATATTGAATGCTTCACTAACTGGCAAGGTTAGGGCTTTAACGAATCGAATAGGTGTCAATTATTATTTACGGGCAAAGTCTACGTCCGTCATCGATGATAAATATCCTCGTTATGACATAGAAATATTTACTATTGTCGTCGTTTTAATTTATCGTTTTACGAGACTTTTTCATAATTTACGTTATGCCTTTTGGCGTCATTCGTTTATATGACGAGTTAACGTTTATTAAATAATAAGCCCTCATTTATATATCTAAATATAAATGTTTTTCGAATGTCGATATTTTTATTTTATTGACCGTTTATTTTTCGTGTTTTACGCATAACTTTCAAATCGTATAACATTTAAATTATCGGGTCTCATTAATACCCGCTTTATCAATTGCGAAACAAAATAAAATTTATTAACTAAAACACTTATAAAAAAATTACATGTCCTCCCCTTTACATGATAAAATCCTACCTTATATGTCAAATGTCTACATTATATAATCACCACACATATGCCATCTTGGCGTCAACATTCAATTGATATTAGTGGTGGTATTTAACAATATACAAATGGTCAGTTTATACATGCGTGTTACACGCATGATACAAGCTTACAAACTACACAAATAAGATTATTCAAGACTCATTTTAACATCAACTTTATCATTCATTTTACCATGTAACAAACTTTTAATATATGTTACAAAAACAAATTGACTCACTGTTGTCACTTTAAGCATTCTTCCATCATGATGATACTCCCAAAAAAAAGTTAATTAAAGAATCATCTTGACAAGTATTCTTGTATTGTTGGCATTATATTCTTGAATTGTATTGGCATTCGTATCAAGGATTCCGGCTTCATTTGTTTAGTTCGAGTGCGATTTCGGTTGGTGTTCGTATTTGGTTTTAGTTTCGATTCACTCGCGAGGGCTATAGTTTGTGACGCAACTGACACGAGTCAAGCCTAGCTGTTATATACATCTGAGTTTCTTGTTCATTAGTTAGGAGCTCGAGTTCTTGTAGTGGGTTTTGTTTCGGGCTGATTTCATACTATAAGTATGCGTCTTCGGATCGGTGATTCTATTCGACTTGTACGAACTCATATTCCATCTAGGAGGTACCATCTAATCCGTAATTCACTCTTATATAATTTATTTTTTTTAGTAACCTATACAAAAGTACATATAGAATACATATGATGTAAAAGTATTAATTTTAAATCATCTAATTTATAATTGGATAACTTGCTGTTTGAGAAATTTTATCAAAACTCTATAAGAAATAAATGTTTTTGATAACATGATCATCATAAGACTTAAGTAACATCAAGTAATAATGACTATGTTGTTTCATAGTTTTTAATTACGCTGAATAAGACTTAAGTAACATCAAAGCATAGGAACCAGTCACCACCTATCAAAACTCTAATTACGCTGGCTTACTAAAAATTTAATAGGAAACTAGAAAACCTTTCATAGAAATAAATGTTTCATGTAGTCTTGAGCAATTTTCGAATGTACAAGTAAACTGGAAGTCTATATTTTTTTTGTAGCATATAATAAAACAAAATGTTTAAAAATGGCTTCTAATATTAGAATGAAATATTAGATGGAGAATTAATCTTCACATTATTTCTTTGCAACATAAAAGTATATTTGTATTTTTGGTCCTTGTTCTTTTTATGCTTTTCAAAATTAGTTCAAACTATATTTTTAGGAAACTTTTATAAAACTCGTTGTTGGAAATACGTTTTTACGTATTTAGGAAGATTCGGTCACTCAGACAATATACTAAGTAGTAGCTCGTAGTCTAGACATCATTATTTAACTAACAAGTCCAAGCCTAGCCTACAACATGTGTAGGTCGGCCCAAACATGTAAGCCCAAGCCCATTACAAGGCTTAGGTATATAAACCCTCTCCTTTGATGGAGAGGGTCTGTGGTTATTCACTTTTTCACATAGTAAACATTGGTTTTCTCTCTCTAGAAGTGTGTGTAATCCACCATCTCTCTATCTCTTTCTCTCTCTAAAAACATAAGCAAGATTTACATTTCTACAAATGGTATCAAGAGCTTGGGATGAAATATAGGTTTGTTTTAGTGTTGTGTATGTTTTTATAAACATTTCGTAGGTTGTTGAGTGTTTCTTGCCGAATCATCAAATTTTTTTGTGTTTGATCGTGATTGCTAGTAGTATAACGTAGTTAATCGTGTTATAGTGTTTTGTGGTATCTTGGTTTTGGTTAAAACACAATCTTTCTTGGATCAAAAGTTTAAAAAGTTCTTGTTTTTCTTCATTCCGAATTTCAAGCAACCATCATCATCGGAAAGTACACGTAAAAAGGGGTTTCCATCGCAATAACCATCACCATCGGAAAGTGACTGGTTCTACTTTGCGATACTTGGATTTCGATACTTATTCCGATCTGGACATTCCGATCGATCTTTGCGATCTGGGATTCCGACGGTTATAAGGAAGTTTTAAGTCGTTACTCTGCCTAAATTTTGTAAGCTATATTCCGATCTGAATCATTTCGACAGCACTTTGCGATCTGAGCATTCCGACAGTACTTTGCGATCTGAACATTCCGATAGAACTTTGCGATCTAGGCATTTCGATACCAACAACATTTCGACATGTTTATATTACGATCTGGACATTCCGATAGTAACATTCCGATCTGGACATTCAGATAGTGTGACATTCCGATCTGAACATTCCGATAGTGACATTCCGATCTGGCATTCCGATCTAGACATTCCGACAATCCAGTGTAATTTTGACTTGGAATTTTTGGTTTATCGAGAACATATTTTAGGGGATTTTAACATTGTTTCTCGATTTTAACTCACAACAACACAAAAATACTTAACCTTATTTCATTGTTCGATCAACTTTGTAAATCTTAACTTATTCAAATGGAGTACACATCTCTTACAGATAAGTCCATCCTCTCGGGTACGAATAATCGTCCACCAATGTTGGAAAAGTCTATGTACGAGGATTGGACTTCCCGAATGGAACTTTACATGTTGAACAAAGAGAATGGACATCTCATTTGGGCATCGGTGCTCAATGGACCATTAGATTATGGTACAGTGACGGAAGGTACGACTACTCGTCCTCGCACAACGGGTGAGTTGACTAGAGATATGAAGATTCAAGACAAATGTGATAAGTATGCTACAAACATCATTCTCCAAGCCCTTCCTCCAGATGTCTACAAACTCGTCAGCAAACATAAAGTTGCCAAAGAGTTGTGGGATAGAATTCGGGTTCTAATGCAAGGCACCTCGTTAACTAAACAAGAACGAGAGTGTAAGCTTTATGATACTTTTGATAAGTTTGCCTATGTGCCAGGGGAGACTCTCAATGATTACTATCTGAGATTTACCCTATTGTTGAATGAGCTTAATATCTATGGCATGGCAATTCCTACCTTTCAATTGAACACCAAGTATTTGAACACTCTTCCTCCAGAATGGAAAAAATACGTGACGGATGTTAAATTGGCTAAGGACTTGCATAACACCAATGTGGATCAACTTCAAGCTTTTCTTCAACAACACGAATGCCATGTGATCGAGGCTCGATTTTCTACACCTCAAGTTCATGATCCACTTGCAATGTATGCTTCTCAACAAAACATGGCGTATACTTATCAGCAACCATCATACTTGAAGCAGACACCACCACACAACTATCAGCAACCACAACAACCATCTTATCAACCACTAATGATGCCACAGCAAGCATATCAACAAAGTGTTCATCAACAATCTTTTCCACAGCAACCACCATATCAGACATCACCATCACAAGCCAACACTTCTCCATTGGGCTATACTCCTCAGCAAGGATATTTTCCAATAGAAGCACAACCAGCACAAGCTTTCTACTCTAATGAACTTCCACCAATCCAAGCACCGGTCTTTACTCCAAATGATACGCAAGCTGATGTACTAAACCATCTCACCGCCTACTTGTCAAAACTTGTTGCAACTAGAGGATTTCCACCAACAAACAATCAGCTCCGCACCTCTTCAAATCCTCGACAACAAGCTACTGTTCAAGATGGTCAAGTAACAGTGCAACCTATTCAGGGAAGGCAAAATTCATATGGACCTCCTACAAGGACTGGGAACAATCAAGCTGTGAATTCTCAAGCTAGTGGAAATGGAAGTCCTATTGGTCCTAAAAAGGTTGTGACTTGCTACAATTGCCGAGGACAAGGTCATATGGCTAGGGAATGCACTCAGCCGAAATGGAGAAGGGATGATGCATGGTCTCGTGAGAAGATGTATTTGGTTGATGCTCAGTCTAAGGGGAAGATTTTGGATTCAGAGGAGTTAGCATTTCTTGCAGACCCAGGGGCAGCAGATACTGAAGGCATTGCAGTCGTTTCCACTTCTAATGCAGCTTATCAAGCTGATGATGTTGACGCATATGATTCGGTTGTGATGACATTCACTCTGCCCAAGCTGCTCTCGTTGCTAATCTCTCTCACTACGGTTCTGATGTCGTCAGTGAGGTACCAACCACATCTAATAATATTGATGATAACCAAAATCAAGTTGGGCATGAAAATGACAACCTCGAACATCATTCGGGAACTATTAATTCAAATGATGTGGTACCCAAACCTACACATTTGAGTGAACCTCAACCAAATGCTACGACGGGTATGGAATCTTATGCTCAACATGATTTGGTCATGGTGCCTAAACATATTATTGATCAAATGCATATGGCACTCAGACAATCCGTAGATACGAATTCCACCCTAACTGCTGAGCTTACGTTGCATAAATAAAAGGTCAAAACTTTTGAAATGGTCCCTCAAGCAGAGAAAATAACATGTTCTGAATTTGACCAATTTCGTTTTGAAAAGATTGAACACTTGAAAGAAATAGAATCATTAAAAGCTAATATTTCCAATGAATTAAAAGCAAAAGAGTCGGTTGTCAATGATTTTCAGAAACTTAAAATGGATTTCGAAACTCTCGAGTCTAAAAAGGTTGAATCAGAAATTAATGCTACCAAACTTCTTAAATTCAAGGAACAACAGCTTTTAAAACAATACGCTTCCACAAAAAAGGTTCATCTTTTAACTAAATCATTTAAAGAACTCGAACTTAAGCGTCTTCAAGCTTTACCACCTAATCCCGGTTATGCAAAACAAGCTCAGGAACATATTCCCGGTCTTTATGATATGACCATAATTGGCAAATCGAAAGAAGCACCTTTTGTTCGTAGTACTGAGGAGACACAGTCACTTGTGGATGAAAATCATTCTAAAATGCTTTCAAAATTCCATACAATTGATTATGATCAACATAACAAAGATCAATTTTCGAAAAAGACACGCATTAGCTTACAAAAGGAATTAGCAGAATTGACAGTTCTTGTGCCCCAAAGTTTGTCAAATGAAAACCTTCCTAGTACATCTCCTACACTTGTCAAAACAGATTTAACAAAGTTAATTCCACCGGTAAGCAAGGCGTCCGTTAACTTAAATGCGGTTCACCAACACTTAGCCGATTTTGACAAGGTCATTTTGGAACGTACGACGGCTTCGGCCATAACGGAAGGTGAATGGAACTTTGAGCACACTAGAGCTGCGTTCCGAAATGAAATTGTTCCGTTTGTAGACAATGTTAAGGCTTGTCTTAGTAATCTTGATCAAGATTTGTTTTTGGAAATAGAAGAAGTTAGATGTGTTTTCAATGAAATGGGAGATGCTTATGAAAACAGTTTACTTGAAATAGAACGGGCTTCACGCCAAAATGATCAGCTTCTGAAGCAAGTGATGTCTCATGATATAGTTTCTGTCTGTGTGAATAAAAGTGTTGATAATGATTCTATTGTGCATAATGTTGAATCTGTGGATAATGTGGTAGATAGTAATTGTCACGAATCTGACGCTGAATTTTTAAAGCTTCAAGATTCATATTCCTCGCTTTCAAAACATTTTGATGAGATTCAAACACATTGTATTTCGCTTGAATGTAAGCAACAATTTATTCAAGAAATCTTTGAAACGTCATTCGAAGGTGTTAATATCGATGATGCAAACTTTGAAAAGAATTTCTGAGTGAATTTACAATCAAAACAGCGTCAGACAAGTTACAAAGTGGCTACATCATTGCCGATAGAAATAGAGAAATATAAGGAGCTTAACTGTGTGAACATACTTGAGGCCGCTGAGAATTTAAAACTTGATCTAGATAATCTAGTTTCCAAGATTTTGTCCAATGTTGATAACTTAAAACAGAAAAATACACGACTCTTCGATTCAGTAAAGCCCGCATGTGCTAATACCACTGCACAGAATCAATCTTTGATTGAACAATTGAATCGACAGTCGGTGGAAATATCTGATTTGAGGGAACAAATTTGTGATAAAAATCTGGCCTTGGCTGAGTTAAAGGAAACACTTCGTACCCTAAAAGGTAAGAATGTTGTGGATAACGCAGCCACTGTCTCAGCATCGTCCTCTAGTGCAATCAAGAGGAACCTAATAGCCGTCACACCACTTAACAAGGGCCCTAGGACTAAACCATCTCAAACTTTGGTCACTAAAGATAAGGCGGAATCAAAACCAGCTTCTAATATTCCTATGTTGCCTTCTACAGGAGTAATCACCACTACTAAGGCTCAAAGATCTAAGCTTAAAAGAAACAAGAAGAATGATAGGATCTTGCCCCCATCTAGTAGTCAAGTGAAGAGGAAAGTAGAAGCCCATCCTAGGAATGTTATTTCTGTTTTGAATAAAAAGAATCATGTAGCTAAACCTAAAGGCTCTGCGGTTGTGTAGCGTTCTAAGCCTACTGTGAATTCTAATTTGAATTGTTGGAATTGAAATGAATGTATGTTTTCTAGTCGTCATGATTCTTGCCTTATTGACCATGTGAATGAGATGCATGCCCGGAAAAATGGATTAGAATGGAAACCGACTGGGAAAGTGTTAACCCAAGTTGGTTGGATGTGGCGCCCCACTGGTAGAACTTTCACTATAGTAGGAAATATGTGCCCTTTGACTAGGATCACTCCCACTAAAGCGAAGAAAGCGTGCCCTTTAACTAGGAGTACCAAGGCTACCAAAACACAAGCGTGTCCTTTAACTAGGAACACCGACACTACTATAGGAACCAAGTGCCCTTTAAATAGGTCTACTCCCACTGTAGTGCCCGCGAATAATACAAAACCTAATAAAGTTGGAACAGTAAAACCTGTTAGTGCTAAGACTCACATTAGAAAACGTAGGAAATCTAAGGGTCTCAAAAATGTTAGCAATTCTGATAATTCTATATTTGTATCTGCTAACACTCCGGAACCAATAGTTTCCAATGCATTGTCTACTGTTGTTATTGAAAACAGGTGGTCCAAATTGTTCTCTGGTATTTGGACTCTGTTTGCTCCAAGCATATGACCGGAGATCGCTCTCAGCTCAGAAATTTCGTCAGCAAGTTTCTTGGTACGGTTCGATTTGGAAAGATCATATTGCAAAGATAATGGGTTATGGTGAATATCATATTGGGAATGTTATCATTTCAAGAGTGTATTATGTGGAAGGTCTCGGTCACAACTTATTTTCTGTGGGACAATTTTGTGATGCAAACCTAGAAGTTGCTTTTCGAGAGCATACCTGCTTCATTCGTAATTTGGAAGGGGTTGATTTATTGAAAGGTACTCGAGGGAATAATTTGTATACTATGTCTCTACAAGACATGATGGCCGCTTCTCCCGTATGTCTTCTCTCCAAAGCTTCGAAGACTAAGTCATGGTTATGGCATCGACGGTTATCTCATCTTAACTTTGATGCTATTAATCACTTGGCGAAAAACGAACTTGTTCGTGGTCTTCCCAAACTATCATTTCACAAGGATCATTTGTGTTCCACGTGTACAATGGGGAAAAGCACTAAGAAATCATACAAACCCAAGACGGAAGACACCAACCAAGAGAAACTTTATCTTTTGCATATGGATCTTTGTGGGCCAATGCGTGTTGAAAGTCTTAGTGGCAAAAAGTACATCCTCGTCATTATCGATGATTACTCTCGGTTTACATGGGTGAAATTTCTTAAAGCAAAAAATAAGGCACCTAAATTCATCATCGGATTTCTCAAGATGATTCAAGTGCGTCTCAACACCACTGTTCGACGCATTCGTACAGATAATGGAACCGAATTTGTGAATCAAATCTTGCGTGACTATTATGAAGAAGTTGGCATATCTCATGAAACATCCGTTGCACGCACTCCACAACAAAACGGTGTCGTTGAAAGGCGAAATCGCACACTTATGGAAGCTGCTCGAACAATGTTAATTTACGCAAAGGCTCCATTGTTTTTATGGGCAGAAGCAGTATCTACAGCAGTGTACACCCAAAACCGGTCACTAATTCGTAAACGCCATGGTAAAACACCTTATGAGCTTCTCCATGGTAAAATACCAGATTTATCATATCTTCATGTATTTGGTTCTCTTTGCTATCCAAATAATGATGGTGACAATTTGGGAAAACTTCAACCAAAGGCTGATATTGGTATTTACATTGGTTACGCACCCGCAAAGAAGGCATACCGAATCTACAACCGTAACTCTCGCAAGATCCTTGAAACTATGAATGTTGATTTTGATGAGCTGACAGCAATGGCTTCTGAGCAAAGCAGCTCTGAACCTGCACTTCATGAAATGGGACCCAGTAACATTAGTTCTGGTCTTGTCCCAAATAACCCTACTTCATCATAATTTACACTACCTTCTAGGACTGAATGGGATACGTTTTTTCAACCGTTCTTTGATGAATTCTTTACTCCTCCCAGTATTGTCGCTCCAGAACCTGAGGTAATAGCTCCGGTAACCGAAGTTGTCGCTCCAGCAACCGAAGCACAATCAGACACATCTGCACCTACAATTGGTCAAGATATACCATCCACATGTGATTCTCAACCAACACCTGTTTCAACTACCCATGTCATGCCTATTGATGATGAAGAGGATGATGATGATCACGATTTGGAATTCGCTCAAATGTGTGAACTTCCATTCTTTGGTGTACCAATTCCCGACCCTAATCAAGCCGGGTCGTCCACCTTAGAGGTAGCACCTTCTACGGTTTACTCCAATCCACGGATTCGTGAACATGACAGCAAGTGGACAAAGGATCATCCTATAGATTCTATTATTGGTGACCCTAATCGTCCGGTATCCACACGAAGTCAGCTACAAGAAAATGCAATATTTTGTCACTTTGATGCTTTTCTCACTGAAGTTGAACCTAAGACATGGAAACAAGCTTTTACTCAATCCTGTTGGATAGAAGCTATGCAAGAAGAACTTAATGAATTTATACGTCTTGAAGTATGGGAACTTGTCCCATGCCCAGATCAAGTGCAGTTACTCACTTTTAAATGGGTTTACAAGGTGAAACTCGATGAGTTAGGCGGAATATTGAAGAACAAAGCTCGACTAGTAGCTCGTGGATACAAGCAATTATTGGGCATCGACTTTATGGAATCCTTTGCACCTGTTGCCCGTTTGGAAGCTATTAGACTATTCCTCGCTTATGCTGCCCATATGAATATGATCGTCTATCATATGGATGTGAAGACGGCATTTCTTAATGGTGAAATCAAGGAAGAGGTCTATGTTCAACAGCCGGATGGTTTTGTGAATCCTAATTATCCCAATCATGTGTACAAGCTTAAGAAGGCTTTCTATGGGTTAAAGCAAGCTCCTCGCGCATGGTATGATTTATTGTCACAATTCCTCATTTCGCAAGGCTTCGCTAAAGGCAAGGTGGATCCCACGCTGATCATTCAGAAATGAGGTAAATATATGATTATGGTACAAATATATGTTGATGATATTATATTTGCAGCCTCGACCCAAACCTTATCTGACGAGTTTGGGACACTCATGTCTTCCAAGTTTAAGATGTCAATGATGGGCAAGGTATCATTCTTCTTAGGTCTTCAGATATCTCAGAGTCCTAGAGGCATCTTTATCTATCAATCCAAGTATGCCCTTGAATCGCTAAAGAAGTACAAGATGGAATCTTGCGACCCTGTGGATACTCCAATGGTGGAAAAATCTAAGCTTGATGCAGATCCACATGGAGTTGCCGTTGATCCGACACTTTATCGTGGAATGATCGGTACTCTTTTGTATATCACAGCTAGTCGACCTGATCTTCAGTTTGCTATATGTATGTGTGCTCGGTATCAAACTCGGCCTACTGAGTTACACTTGGCTACTGTGAAACGGATCTTTTGATATCTTAAAGGAACCATTAATCGGGGACTTTGGTATTCAAAGGACTCTTCGATTGCACTTATGTCATATGCAGATGCGGATCACGCGGGTTGTCAAGATACAAGGCGTAGCACGAGTGGAACTTTGTAACTACTAGGAGATCGACTAATCAGTTGGGCATCGAAAAGGCAGAAAAGCGCTACAATTTCAAGTACGGAAGCAGAATACATAGCTATGTCCGGGTGCTGTGATCAAATTCTTTGGATGAGATCGCAATTAACCGACTATGGTCTAGGGTTCAACAAGATTCCGATGTACTGCGACAACAAAAGTGCAATTGCCTTATGCTGCAACAATGTTCAATTCTCCCGGTCGAAGCATATTGACATTCGCTACCACTTCATCAAGGAGCAAGTGGAAAATGGAGTGATCGAGCTTTACTTTGTCCGATCTGAGTATCAATTGGCGGATATTTTCACGAAGGCTTTAGATCGCGCTCGAATTGAATTTTTGGCCGACAAGCTAGGAATGAGAACTTTCTCGCCTGAGACTCTAAAGGAACTAGCAGATGAAGCGAAATAATAGTGGTGGTAAAACTATTTTCCGTATCCTTGGTGATCATTTGTATATATTGTTTATATCTTTTTCCACAAAAGCAAATTACAAAAATATAAAACCATATAAAAACCATAAAAGTTGAAAAATATAGAAAAATCCAAAAAATATTTTTACTTTATTTTTCAAAGGCATGTCTTTTGGTACGATAATATTTACGGCCTTAGAAATGTTGATTAATATCGACACGGCGCCATAATTAGAGTTCGTACAAAGTTGTAAATATTTCATAAAACATGCCTAAATGGCTTGTAGTTATTTCTGACTGCAACCCGGTTTTCATATTAAAGTCAAGTATTTCTTATGAAAGCTTTGGCTCACAACGGGAATTAATTTTCTCGGGCAAGGTTTACTTTAAAACCTTGTAAGGGATCAAGTTTACTTTATAACTTGGTCTTACACAAATCTATGTACGTTTCAGTGCATTTATTTGTTAAAACAACAGAAGTCTTGTTTTTATGAAGCTATCATCTCTACAACCATAGCAATCTACAATTTGTATCTACATACTCGACAATGCGACTACTCAACTGACGACTACAGCTCTTTCAATAGAACACGGGTCAACAATTGAGGGGGAGAAATTGTCAAGCATTCAGAATCTTCGATGCCGAACGTGCCAAGTTCACAAGTTGGTGTCAAGACAACAATACCAATCGTACATGTGGTGTCAAGAGATGACTTCAGATGTGACGAGGCCACCAACATATGCTGACAAGAACCATTTGATCTTATCATATGATGTTCTCATCTATCAGGTCCAACCTTGTCAATTCTTTTCTCATATGGTGAATATGTGCTCATGTTACAAATCGGTATCATATCTCATACGCTTGATATCATGAAGATAAAATGGACTTGCATTTTTCTTCCCAAACCCTTTGTTAAAACTTCATTAAATCAATTGATATTAAAAAACATCGATTGGGTTAATATTTTTAATATGGGGGAGAAAATGTGATTTAATATGGGATATTATCACAAATAGTTTGACTTAATGTGCTGGCTCATCCCGACATATGTGAAATGTTTTCGAATATCGTGGCATATGTTAAGGGGGAGCAAAACGGATTTACATATCAAAATAGATTTTCATGGTGACATATACTTACCCAAAACCCATTTATTTCATGACGATGAAGATTGTGGTGACATAAGGATGGTAGGATAGGTTAAGTCCAATGATTCTTCTAAAACCGGAGGAATCTTCCCAAGGACATTCCATAGCTAGAAATAGTAGTCCTTAGGAAAGATGGAGAATGATTGTGAACATAGCTGAATGCCGACCAAGTACTTAAGTTAGCACTGGAACAATCACAACAAGGTGCTAGTTATGACGTATTGGTAAGCATTGAAGGGGTTGAAGAATGAAAAAGAATTGTAAAGATAAAGGGTGTAAAGAAAGAAGCCCTCCTTACAACTTTAGGCAGAAACCGGGTCAACACATATGCTATTGAGATCATTTTAATGATGCTCGATATTGAAGATAGACATCATGGACCCAGTGATGCAATGCACAACCTATCCCAGCTAACTCAGATATCTCTCAAAAGGTATTTGTTTTATTCACACGGAGACAACGCATTATCTATTGATTTATTCACTCCGAATAAATTGGTATTGAAAAGGTGGCACTCCTCTCCAGCCTCCGATCACTAAAATCCAAAATGCACGATCGAGTCTAGAGCCATTTGAGATCATTAAATATCTCATTAGGACACATTTCCATAATTCCTTGCTTCTTCATACACTGTGAAAAGTAAGAAAGATTTTAAGAGTCCTACGCAAAATCTTCATGATCTTGCCTGAACATCCGAGTAATACTGTAACACCCCCAAATTTATACAACTCAATACAGCGGAAGACCAGTTGGTGTTACGGGATAGCACATTACTCACATCATAGACAACGCATAAAAATCGCGTCGTTTATTAATAAAGCATTTCCATTCATAAATATCAAAGTTACATAGGTCCCAAGTCATATTATTTCATACAAAGTTTTACAAAGTATTTGAATGGAAAAATATTGTTTAAGTGCGGGCCATGAATTCTTGTCGTCTTCCCAAGAATTACCTTCAAGTACCTGAGATAAAACATGTTAAAAGAAAAGGTCAGCGATAACGCCGAGTGAATTCATAGAGTTTAATAAAATCCATCAATATAATATCAGTATAAAATTATTACTGAAAATCATTTTGTACAAATCATTTTAATAGGCCATAAAATAGCCAAAGTCATTTTTATACAAATCTTCATCAAAATTATAATATAGGCGTTTGCCTTAAAAAATCATTATACGAGCCACTGTCGTAAAAACATCATACAATACGTCTTATGACGTATGAAAATAAAAACCGTTATATGAATATGGTTATGAAAACCAAAACACGAACATAATATCAATAGTATGACCCTGTATTGCTAGTCAGGCAATACATCGTAATTCGGAGCGTCTAGTAGTATTTCGTTAGTTGGATTATTATAAGCCGCATGACATTGTTACCTTACTAACCAACAACGGGTAGCTAACCCGATACTAAATTTTCCCATCTAAAGTAGCGTGTCGTCACAAAGGTCACGCTATGGAAATCTTCTCATACATAAATTCGCTTACCAATCAATGTGGCACGACGGGGATCAACCGTCAAGGAGCGAACTGGGGTGATCGTCCCCAAATAGTACTATTATATGCACAAGCGTCTATCAAATCCCGGTACTTCACAATTCATGCTAATGGGACTTTTAGTGACATAACCTAACTTTAATAATCCATTTTATTTCATCTATCGGGTCCTTTAATCATTTATCGGGTCATATAATCATTCGGGTCCAAATCAATAAACAAGCAATCGGGACAAATGGTGTCCTATTTTATAAAACTAACATGTTATCTCCCTCGCGGGTTTATAAAACATTTATAAAAACATTTAAAATAGTGCGAGGCTATGAACTCACGTTGATGTGGGAAGGCGGGTTATCGGCAATTCGGACGTACGGTACGTGCTTCAATCACGGAAACCTAGACAAATAATACTCGTCTTAGACTCTTGTCCAATGACTTTATAAAAATAACAATTATGTATACATATGATGATTATATATATATGATGATCAAGTGGGTTTACATATTCTGTTTACTCATTTTAGTGTTATATGTCGATAACTTTTATACTAGTTTACTAGTTTTACCTATTTACACGTTTTAAGTCCAATAAGCTTATTATAAGTTCTTTAACTTGTTTTAATCCATTTTATACTTATATTATCAGTATCTATACTTTCTATGTTGGGCCCAAATGGGTTAAGCCCAATAAGTACTTTTTATAAGTGTTTATCTTATTTAGTCCAATTATTAGTCCAATATGCTTAGTTAGCTCGTTAATGTCCGTATGTCCTATAGTTCGGGTTTTATCGGTTTTTACTTGTATTAGTTACTTATATATCAGTATATGACTTTTAAAAACTTTACATTAGACGGGTTTGATCGTCTAAGTTTTAATTGGCGAAAAACGTTAATTTTACGGTAATAGCCGAAAAAGTCGTAAAAATCAAATTTATAGTTTTTATTACTTATAAGTATTATTCCACTACCATTTTTATAGTTTATACACTTATTTAACCTTTTACATATTTATATAAATAAAATCCATAAGTTAGTGGGTTTTTATTTTACATTTTATACAATATAATTTTGAGTGCTTATATAATAATAATAAACATTAATTCTCAAAATCTGATTTTTATTTTCATGTTCACCAAAACTGCCATATCTAGAGTTTTATATGGAGATAGAAGCTCAAATGTTTATCACATAAACTACATGATATGTGCTTCATTTAACTCTTCTATAGCTACTGTTGAATCATCCTCTAAGTATTTTCTAAAAATCGTCCGATACAATAAACTCAGATTTGTACTCTAAACTTGTTTTGATCATATCTCACTCATTACAATGATTCCATTGCATGGCCAACTCTCACATGTGTACAAGACATATTACTTACTGTTTATTCATTAATCTATGCCATTTTTATCAGTTCACCATTTGATTCTTTACTGTTTTATACAGCCAACAAATTTAAACAAGATTTTAACCTTGTTTCTTATAGTTTTTCACCTTTTTAAGCATGTTTATCAACACCAAATCCCTACACAATATTTTTAATCATCATTCATCATCATATACATATACATAAGTAAAAGAGATACAAGATTACATAATCAAAAATAAGAAGAGGATGAGGAGGACAATCTTTATACCACCAAGTTGATGTAGGTTGATCAAAACATGGATTTTGATGGAGAAACTTGTGGATAACCAAGACCATCTTCAAGACCACCATTCTTCATGATCACCTTGTGGAAAATCAGCCCCAAGACTCCATGGAAACTCCTCCTTGGATGTTATAATCACTACCAATCAATAGGGTTTCAAAAGGGCTTCAACATATGTATGAATAACATGAGATTTTGTGGTTAATGTTTGATCAAATGAGGGTTTTGTTTGTGATGATGGACGGCACAAAATGGGGAGGATGAGAGAAATGTGTGTGGTATTGCATGTTGTAAGTGAACAAATGGTTTTGTGGAAGTAGTTTCAATGTTGGTAGCTTGTTTATGAAGTGGCTAGGACAAGTGTCCTAGCTTACTTCTCAAGCTAGCCACATAAGGGTGTTGTTGGATTATTTAATCTGTCCCATATTGGGCGTGGGGCAAAAGTGGTTTTGTCTCATCCCCAATTATTTACGGGTACTCCTCGATTCTAGTTTCCTCGATTTGCGTGCCCTCGGGTCGTTTTACGAAAAACGTTTTTATAAATTATGAATCAACGACACAAAGCTAATCTAATAAAAATTGTCTCATCAAAAACGGAGTTCGAAAACGTAAATACGTAATCCTAAGGTTTCCGGTTTAGTCGTAAAGGACGTTAAAATAAAATTGTAAGTCCTAATCTCTTCTCGTAAATTTGTGAGTTTATGAACCAACACAAATTTAAAACTCCAAAATAATATTCATGGACAAATTTATTTTCTGAAATGTCGGACTGTCACCAAAGACGGTGTATGTAAACGTAAGCACGTAACGTAGAATCCTCCGGTTTAGACGTAGTCGATGCTACTTCAAGACGTAAATCCAAATTTCTTCCCAAAAATAAGTGAGTTCATAATATAACATTAAAATAATATTTTTAAATAACACTTGAGTATAAAATATCAACCATAAATTGACGGATTGTCACAGCATTTACCCCTAAACAGGATCTTTGTCCTCAAAGATCATCTTACTACTCGCTTATTATAGAGTTAAAGCCATGTGGGTATTTCCTCCACATTCGGTCTTTTCTCACAAGTGCAATTCATTAAAATACGCGAGTTTCATCAAACATAACTACGGGAATAAGATCAGGCTTAATGTTGACTTACTTTCTCTATCCATGATGTTCACAGGTTTTTGATGAATGCAACTTTTCGCCGATCTAAGCTTTACTAAGGAACAATCAGATTTTTCACTTGATAGACATTTTATCAAGTTCGATCTACGAAACATAATTCACGCAGCTTTTGAAGTCCTAGGGTAGATCCAGCTTATATGCCTTTCAAACCAATCTTTTACGTCATCTCAATGGTCCCGTACAACGGGGACTTATATCCCATGATTTGTCAGATCATTAATTCATTTTTCCAAGGTTAAAAATTTTGGCATAACTTCGCTACCCATCTGGCACTTCAAGATCTACATTTCATATTCACATAACCTCCTGCCCACTACCGGCAGTCAATAATCAGATCTTAATTTTGACAATCATTTCAGGTCTCGCGGGTCGGGTATTTTGCAAGGTTAGGTTCGCCATCATAGGAAACCTTAAACCTAAAAGACATGTCCAACTCACAGTGGGTGTATGTCAGGTGTCTTTATCTCAACTCCTACTTACAGATGCTATAATAATTGGATCATGACAAGATTCTATCTCGATCCTAATACAATAATTATCAATAATAATCTCTCTAAAGGAAAATGATTATACGGTCTATTACCAAAGGTCAATCATTCAAACATAAAACAGCACTTATATTACTTTGTATCGTTACTTTACCTCGTCCCTTCGATTTGGGGTGGTACATAGTACTCTCATCAAGGTTCGTTCTCAATGATTTCTGAGCATATCTCTAGAAATTCGATGCGAAGCGAAGATCTTGATAAAGATGTTCGATACAGGCACACTATGTTTACATAACTCTTTTGCATTTATCATTAACGGGAATGATATTAGCAGATTTGGTCAGTCTGTCGACGATGACCCAAATCGAATCGAATTCAGATGATGACCTTTGCAATAGCTAGACGTTTACTAATGTATGAGGCGATGTCTGCCTTCATAATTTGCCATCAGTACAACTTCTTCTGATAATGATACATTAAATCAGAAATGACAGGAATAGAATAATTATACTTACAAGTTTCCAATATAACTATATCTCACAATCTCCATATTTAGACAATCACAAGTGGCCTTTAAAACATTTAACGCTATTGGCTTCTCAATTCTAATGGTTCACATTAGCCGTGAATCCCTTTTTATTATCTATATTACCCTTTTTATAAGCATCGGCTATATTTTAAATTGTTCGGCAATTCATTTTGCACATTCATTATTAAGAAATACATCGTAATTGATTCTTTATCCTTTCCTGATGATATAATTATCATGTCCGTATTTATTCAAAATTTCTTTCTTTATATTTTCTAAGTTCTAGTCTCGTCCCCACTATTATTTTTATCCGTTTTACTCAATCCGACGTCTAAAGCGTCGATAATTATTACAACTAATTAAATATTAAATATTCAATTTTTATGAAATGTAAACGTAAAAATTTTAAATTTCTTAGTCCATCCAATTATATGAAAATGTTCAAAATTAAATTTGAATTTAATTAACAAGATTTTTGGTTGATTTATTGAAAATATTTAATAAGATCCGTAAATGTTCGAAAAACCTTTGTTTATATTTTGGTCAAGATTTTCTTAGTTGAAAATTAAAAATTGTCATTTCAAATTTTAAGTCATGGTTTAAAAGTTTTCCTCAATTCTTCTTAGGTTGTCTTGAAGTATACACAAACATTTACCCCTAAACAGAGGTTTAGTTAAATGGTTTGTGTATAAGGGAATAATCCCTTAAAATCCTTTGTTAAAACATTTGTCAAAACACATTTGCACTTTCTTTTTGGTAAAACCCAAGGTCTTAAAAGGTCTCTTAATTTTTAAAGAGTCAATATATTTCATTATCTATTACTCACACGGTCAATCAATGTAAAGGATTAAGTCTTTAATCTCATGTCAATCATTCAAGGTACATGTTTTTAGTGTTCGGCCAATTCAGGGCAATCTATAATTAATTATTAAATCATTATTATTCTTATATACAAACAAATAGTCCTTAATGATCACAAGCATGAATTTATCAAATTACAGCCTACACACGTGATTCACCAAATTATGAATGCTACATGTGCATCGATCAATCCAAACGACATCACATGAAACTCATAATGTTCATTACAAGTACCGGATGTAGTGATTGGAATAGATAATCTTTTTCGTAGATGCGAAGTTGATGATAACCATGCCATGGATCAAATTGCTAGAACCTGGTAAATGATCGAACAAATCTTCCATTTCGAGTTATGGATATCGTTTTCGATTGTCAATTTACTCAGTTCACAATAATCTTATAAATATAAGGAATAATAACACCATAGCTCTTCATGATGACTAGCTCGGTAGAATAAAATATTTCTCCGACAACTCTCTCAGTTGTACGGTAATTCTTTTAATTCGGATGGTGCTGACGTACAGTGCACAAGCCACAGGCGCAGCATCGGGAATATAATCAATACAAATTTCAATCTGCCTTAATGGCAAAAGTCTAGGTAATTCATCAACAAATACTTACTAAAGTTTCAGATAACATAAACATCTTTTAATACATTCATATTAGGTTCTTCTGGATTGCAATATCTATAACTAGTTCACAACCATTTATGGTATAATTTCAAGTCATAATACAGGATATGGTCATCCATCAAGAATTATTTAGATCACTTTTGATAATCAACATCTTATCATTTAGGGGAATTCTACTCGAGTTCCCATCAATTAAGACAATGTCGTCATGTCATAATCAATCAATCCATTCTACGGGCACTATCAACTTTCCAGTTGCATTGCCGTCGATAAGATGTGAACTTCTCAAAAGACTAATAATAATTGATAATCCTTCACAAATTCAGGGATATTAGGATACACAACTACTATTAAAAGAGTAAGGTCAACGCATAATCTATGCGAGAGAATTTCAAATCAGATACATATGAAAACATTTAACGAATATGAATATATCCCATGTTTTCATAATTTGAGTACGCATTCGAAAGCTCCTCGGATCGTTACCCAGGTCATTCAAATGAAACCTAATCAAAAGAAATGATAGGAACGTCGACACATCCAATCGGGTATCAACACTCAGTAATCAGATACTTTTCCTAAGAATCTCACTACGGAAGAATTGGACAAGAAAGAATTGTCAATTGTCAAATAAGAAAATTTCCACAGATGAGTAAATTCGACTCAGAAGAATAGATGCTACAGGCACATATGTAGGTGTCCCTAACACTATGTCCTTATTTTTCACTTCTTGCAGATCTCATAAATTTTAATCTTTCACAATCTTCAAAGAAAATTTAGTGTTTATTAATTAGTTTTATGGTGACTACTAATCAGCCTTGCATGGTCCATTCCAAATTGTATGTAGGCGCGCAACTATATACAATTTCAAGATTAACGATGCAATACTCAGTTCGTCAAATTTTTATCATCATGTCTATAATAAAAACATTTTCATGCTTAATTCTTAAATAAGAATCAAAATAAATTTACAAAGATTTTCCTTGTTATGAAAACAATTAAGTTTTCCAAGGTGTTTCATAAACAACTTCATTTTGATATTAATCACTTATAAATCTCACTTGAATAATCCTTATTGTGATGAAAATTAAATTTTCTCAAAGGATACCGTTTTAACTTTATAAAAACAAGGTGTGATCTGCAAAAGAGTGATGAAAGCTTGTTCACCAAGAATTAACTACGATATGATAGGAAATGAGCTTAGCCAATTAATCATGAGGTTCATGACCTCGATGGCACTCAAAAGAGAATAATTCACAACGTAACTCAAATAGAGATGAGTACTTGCTCAATGGTTGCATCACTAATGCGAACATTAGAATGAAGCAATAAAAGATAGATAACATCGATACATGTAGGATTTAGCAATCAAAGGTAGTCTTTTCATTAATCACAAACAAGTCAGAATTGTACCGTAACACATTATGTGTCACTATGTCATACAATTCTCAGAACTCATCCTACCAACTGATGTCTCAGTTAAGTTAGGGATTTTAAAAGATACCACAATGAATACTAATCTACAAGAGTCATTAGGTGTTCCACATGTCCCAGAAGATCCATTGGTCCCAATTCAGAAGAAGATTTCTTCAATTTATTCCCTGGACACTAGGCATCCTTATTATTGGACAATGGCCTAGGAACAACCCTTAACACGAACCTACAATCATTTAAAACCTCATAATTCAATCAAAGAACTTAACGAATTCTTCTTAACAATCTCATATTCCATACAGGTTAAGTTTCACTTTTATTCAAGTTTCAACCAATTTTATACTCAATTCGATATCCTACTTTATTCTCCAATACTTTCAACCTTATTCATAAACCTTAAAAGGGCAATAAAAGTTCGATATGAACAACACTTAATTTCCAATCCTATAGCTCTTACAACAACAATTATCAAATGAGTCACTAGTATGAGATGACTCATAAATTCAATTAGACTTCTCGGAAAGGTACTAGTGGCATGAGACTTCTGGGTAATGGTTCCAATGACAGCCTAAAGTGCAACATTCACCCTTTTGATTTCAAATTTAAGAATTGGGTGACAACGAACCAGATGACATCTTTCTAGGTGGTAACGTTTTGTAAAACTCCACTCTATAAGGAAAGATCGTCATGACATCGATATCAGATTTAATATCGCCAATTCTTCTTTAATATCACAATCAACTAATATCTACATTTCACCGAATATCAACCATTTGTTGGGATCATAAATATCCACAACTTGGTTTAGATCTAGGATAGCTAGAATTCCTACGAGAATAGCTTCGATTAATTTACTAGGGGATTTAGGTTTCCTTGTGACAATCTACGTCGTATAAATACCTCGTATAAAAATCAAAATAATCATCAAACAATCATGTAATAAAATTACATCATATATATATATATAATCCAAGTTATATATATATATATTAAAATAACACTTCTCAGTCTGGCCTTGTCGGTAACTCGGGAATTCTTCGGCACCGTTATAGTCAAAAGATTTTTTTAGACATTTTTAGAAAAATGTTTATAGTTAAAAGATTTTGAAATGTTTTATTAAAAACCTTGGTTTTAAAAATCTTTCGTTCTCTATAACGAGAGCTCTGGTACCAAACTGTAACACCCCCAAATTTATACAACTCAATACAGCGGAAGACTAGTTGGTGTTACGGGATAGCACATTACTCACATCATAGACAACGCATAAAAATCGCGTCGTTTGTTAATAAAGCATTTCCATTCATAAATATCAAAGTTACATAGGTCCCAAGTCATATTATTTCATACAAAGTTTTACAAAGTATTTGAATGGAAAAATATTGTTTAAGTGCGGGCCATGAATTCTTGTCGTCTTCCCGAGAATTACCTTCAAGTACCTGAGATAAAACATGTTAAAAGAAAAGGTCAGCGATAACGCCGAGTGAATTCATAGAGTTTGATAAAATCCATCAATATAATATCAGTATAAATTATTACTGAAAATCATTTTGTACAAATCATTTTAATAGGCCATAAAATAGCCAAAGTCATTTTTATACAAATCTTCATCAAAATCATAATATAGGCGTTTGCCTTAAAAAATCATTATACGAGCCACTGTCGTAAAAACATCATACAATACGTCTTATGACGTTGTATGAAAATAAAAACCGTTATATGAATATGGTTATGAAAACCAAAACACGAACATAATATCAATAGTATGACCCTGTATTGCTAGTCAGGCAATACATCGTAATTCGGAGCGTCTAGTAGTATTTCGTTAGTTGGATTATTATAAGCCGCATGACATTGTTACCTTACTAACCAACAACGGGTAGCTAACCCGATACTCAATTTGCCCATCTAAAGTAGCGTGTCGTCACAAAGGTCACGCTATGGAAATCTTCTCATACATAAATTCGCTTACCAATCAATGTGGCACGACGGGGATCAACCGTCAAGGCGCGAACTAGGGTGATCGTCCCCAAATAGTACTATTATATGCACAAGCGTCTACCAAATCCCGGTAGTTAACAATTCATGCTAATGGGACTTTTAGTGACATAACCTAACTTTAATAATCCATTTTATTTCATCTATCGGGTCCTTTAATCATTTATCGGGTCATACAATCGGGTCATACAATCATTCGGGTCCAAATCAATAAACAAGCAATCGGGACAAATGGTGTCCTATTTTATAAAACTAACATGTTATCTCCCTCGCGGGTTTATAAAACATTTATAAAAACATTTAAAAGAGTGCGAGGCTATGAACTCACGTTGATGTGGGAAGGCGGGTTATCGGCAATTCGGACGTACGGTACGTGCTTCAATCACGGAAACCTAGACAAATAATACTCGTCTTAGACTCTTGTCCAATGACTTTATAAAAATAACAATTATGTATACATATGATGATTATATATATATGATGATCAAGTGGGTTTACATTTTCTCGTTTACTCATTTTAGTGTTATATGTCGATAACTTTTATGCTAGTTTACTAGTTTTACCTATTTACACGTTTTAAGTCCAATAAGCTTATTATAAGTTTTTAACTTGTTTTAATCCATTTTATACTTATATTATCAGTATCTTTACTTTCCATGTTGGGCCCAAATGGGTTAAGCCCAATAAGTACTTTTTATAAGTGTTTATCTTATTTAGTCCAATTATTAGTCCAATATGCTTAGTTAGCTCGTTAATGTCCGTATGTCTTATAGTTTGGGTTTTATCGGTTTTTACTTGTATTAGTTACTTATATATCAGTATATGACTTTTAAAAACTTTACATTAGACGGGTTTGATCGTCTAAGTTTTAATTGGAGAAAAACGTTAATTTTACGCTAATAGCCGAAAAAGTCGTAAAAATCAAGTTTATAGTTTTTATTACTTATAAGTATTATTCCACTACCATTTTTATAATTTATACACTTATTTAACCTTTTACATATTTATATAAATAAAATCCATAAGTTAGTGGGTTTTTATTTTACATTTTATACAATATAATTTTGAGTGCTTATATAATAATAATAAACATTAATTCTCAAAATCTGATTTTTATTTTCATGTTCACCAAAACTGCCATATCTAGAGTTCTATATGGAGATAGAAGCTCAAATTTTTATCACATAAACAACATGATATGTTCTCCATTTAACTTATTTATAGCTACTGTTGAATCATCCTCTAAGTATTTTCTAAAAATCGTCCAAAACAGTAAACTCAGATTTGTACTCTAAACTTGTTTTGATCAAATCTCACTCATTACAATGATTCCATTGCATGGCCAACTCTCACATGTGTACAAGACATATTAATTACTGTTTATTCATTAATCTATGCCATTTTTATCAGTTCACCATTTGATTCTTTACTGTTTTATACAGCCAACAAATTTAAACAAGATTTTAACCTTGTTTCTTATAGTTTTTCACCTTTTTAAGCATGTTTATCAACACCAAATCCCCACACAATATTTTTAATCATCATTCATCATCATATACATATACATAAGTAAAAGAGATACAAGATTACATAATCAAAAATAACAAGAGGATGAGGAGGACAATCTTTATACCACCAAGTTGATGTAGGTTGATCAAAACATGGATTTTGATGGAGAAACTTGTGGATAACCAAGACCATCTTCAAGACCACCATTCTTCATGATCACCTTGTTTAAAATCAGCCCCAAGACTCCATGGAAACTCCTCTTTGGATGTTATAATCACTACCAATCAATAGGGTTTCAAAAGGGCTTCAACATGTGTATGAATAACATGAGATTTTGTGGTTAATTTTTGATCAAATGAGGGTTTTGTTTGTGATGATGGACGGCACAAAATGGGGAGGATAAGAGAAATTTGTGTGGTATTGCATGTTGTAAGTGAACAAATGGTTTTGTGGAAGTAGTTTCAATGTTGGTAGCTTGTTTATGAAGTGGCTAGGACAAGTGTCCTAGCTTACTTCTCAAGCTAGCCACATAAGGGTGTTATTGGATTATTTAATCTGTCCCATATTGGGGGTGGGGCAAAAGTGGTTTTGTCTCATCCCCAATTATTTACGGGTACTCCTCGATTCTAGTTTTCTCGATTTGCGTGCCCTCGGGTCGTTTTACGAAAAACGTTTTTATAAATTATGAATCAACGACACAAAACGAATCTATTAAAAATTGTCTCATCAAAAACGGAGTTCGAAAACGTAAATACGTAATCCTAAGGTTTCCGGTTTAGTCGTAAAGGACGTTAAAATAAAATTGTAAGTCCTAATCTCTTCTCGTAAATTTGTGAGTTTATGAACCAACACAAATTTAAAACTCCAAAATAATATTCATGGACAAATTTATTTTCTGAAATGTCGGACTGTCACCAAAGACGGTGTATGTAAACGTAAGCACGTAACGTAGAATCCTCCGGTTTAGACGTAGTCGATGCTACTTCAAGACGTAAATCCAAATTTCTTCCCAAAAATAAGTGAGTTCATAATATAACATTAAAATAATATTTTTAAATAACACTTGAGTATAAAATATCAACCATAAATTGACGGATTGTCACAAATACGAAAGTATTTACAATGAAGATGGAAATCCTTCTTGAGCGAATATCAATAAGCTCATGGTAGGTGACTTGTGTGATTCTTTATGAATCAAACTTGTGATAACTAGAAAGCAACAGCTGTTTAATTCTTAACTGAATTTAAACACGTTCCAGGCCTCTACGCAATATCTTAGTGATCTTGCCAGAACACTTAGAGTGATACCTTAGTATTCACAGTGATGAGTGGAAATCATTCTAGTGTTAACCTTAAACAGCACTTGGTAGGTAACTTGCAAGATTCTATACGAATCAAGCTCATGACAACTGGAAAGCAACGATGGTGCGGTTCTTAATTGAATTTCACTTGTTCCAGGAACATGAATTGACGGCTTCAAATCATGCGGATATTATTATCCAAATGATTCACTCTTTATGTTCGCAGTCAGCTTTGGACGGTCGAATAAAGAGAACGGGTTTACCCGCGAAATCCTGTCAGGAAGTTACTTAATTGAAACTATCCGTCACGGGTATGATATCCACTATCGTCCAACGGTCTTCACCGACCGAAGGTAAAATGCTACCGATTTAGAATGAAATGTTCAAAGCCATTTCGTTCGTGTCTACTTATGTTGCGGCATTTGAAGACGGTGGCGTTGCGGAATCCAAGAAGAAGTCGTCCCGCATGCTTATACTTTACGCACTTAATATCTCATCTAATTCAAGAAAGCCTAAAAGTTAAGTCTTCCGTTGTATCGAACTCTGAAGCTCTCAAGAATTACGAAGGTATAAGTATGTGGGACATGGTGTCATGAAGAGGCGAAGATCACAAGTGATGGATGCACGAGATCAAGGCACGAGATTAATGCTCAAGATTGATATCAAAAATCACATCAGCATGTTCACCAGAAAAGAAAAAGAAAAGAAAGACGAAGACTACGAGCTCAAGACAAGCATAGTATGCTAGGTTTATTTCATTATTGTAACTCGGGTAACGCCCTTGTTTGGAGTGACCTCCCTTAGGGGGAGATTGTTGGAAATACGTTTTTACGTATTTAGGAAGATTCGGTCACTCCGACAATATACTAAGTAGTATCTCGTAGTCTAGACATCGTTATTTAACTAACAAGTCCAAGCCTAGCCTACAACATGTGTAGGCCGGCCCAAACATGTAAGCCCAAGCCCATTACAAGGCTTGGGTATATAAACCCTCTCCTTTGATGGAGAGGGTGTGTGGTTATTCACTTTTCACATAGTAAACATTGGTTTTCTCTCTCTAGAAGTGTGTGTAATCCACCATCTCTCTATCTCTTTCTCTCTCTAAAACATAAGCAAGATTTACATTTCTACACTCGTTTATTCTCTTACGTTGTCGTTTATATCTCTAAGATGCATCACTTTATTTTAGGTTGTCGTTAGGAGCTCGTGGTTTCTCGACTTATCTAATTTCGTCGTTTTGCTATCGTGACTACTGTGTCGACTTTTATCATCGCTTGATATCGCTTTCTCTAAGGTGAGTTCATAGCCCCTTTTACTACTTGCACATTGTTTCTAAACGCGGGGTGAGATTTTACATGGTGGAACACATCCATTTAAAAATTGTATGCTATCCAGAACTTGTATGCTATCCATACTTTTATGCTTCCCAACAATTTTCATTGATATTATTGCTTTTAGTCAATAGCCTTAAGTTTCCTCTCTTGATCATGAACCGTTAATTTACTTATGTTACTAAGCGCGAATGTTGTAGGTGGATCCATCGGGACTGATAATCCCCGTCCCATGTTGCGGTTGTTTAACCATTGACGCATTGCATTTGTTTTATTACTTGAGTATTTAGGCTGAATACTCACTAGAGGAACTTACGTTGAGTTAAGCATCGGTGCATGAACTAAATAGCAATAATAATTGTTTCGGACTATGGTTAATGATCATAACCATTTTCCCTATTTACTTGTTTTACAAATGAATGCTTGTGTTCCACACCTTTATTGGTAAACCTATGAATATCACTCAACTTTATGTTGATGATTTTACATGTTTAATCTCAGGTATTAATACTTAGCTTTTCTTGGATGGGAGCCCGCAAGATATGATCGCAGCTTGAAGATTTATGTGTATATTTAAACTTTGGTTTTGGGTAAAAACTGTCAAAAGTTATCATATTTTCTTGGTAGCTGTATGTTACAAAATCATAATTAAATAATACATTTTCCGCTTATAAAACTCTGGGACCTTTGTTTAAAAACTCTGATCTTTTATGATGTAATGTAAATATTTTATTACATCAATTTTGTGTCATTTATATAACATTGTTTTGTGTACCATGACGTGGAACCCCCATTCTCTCTACGCGTTTCCTTGCCTGATTTTGGGGGTCTCACATGAATAGGTAGAATAACCCGTTTGACCGGTTGAAAACGAGAAAGATCAGGATTGGGAAAATCATGGCCAACCCTTTTAAAAAGGCGAGTGAGAAGCATTGCGTAAGGGAGGTTTGTTTTAGGCTTGTGAATAGCATATGCACTAAACACGCCAGAACATGATCCCGGTTTCCACCAAGACAAAACACATTTTCCCTAAGGATATTGGTCCATTGGACCTATTATCATTAAGGTCGCTTAAGATAACCTCATGACGTTTCACCAAACGTACCTTTGTATGAAGGCTTCTTACAACGGGTCGATTACGCTTTTTGGAGACAATGTCAACAATTTAGTCAAGATCAATTTCCGCATGATCATTTGGAGGACAATTGTTGGAATTAAGGAGAGCACTAAGCTTCCATTTATCTGTGAAGCGACAAGTGCCTACAAATGGGACATCAAGAATTTGACTGAAGACTTCGAGAGAGTATTGTATGAGTTGACCATTCAAGATGAACCTAACAAATATTCCATCATTGTTTTCAATGACGGAATATGTGCTAAAGAACTCTAATAGGAATCGGGGTAGATGTCTTCCTTAATGTGCAACAAACAATCAAACCCAATGTTTTCAAACATAGATTTGATGTAGACATAATCCCTAATATCCTTTTGGATAACTCTACCCTCATGAAAACAACGGGATTGAAGGGAGGAAAAAGTATGGGCGAGATGTGTTGAATGACAAAAGTCGGAAAGGTTAGGCATATATTGTTTAGTGAGTTGATGATCCTTTTTGTATTGTGAAGGCATGACTAGTACCTAAATAAACACAAGAAAATATATTTCCAATCACTCATATGAAAAATAAAATCAAAAATCAAAATATGAGAATGTGTTATATCAATTTCTTGATAAACAAAGGATTGAATCCATATCATTCTCATGTTCACAATGTATCTATTCCATTATTAACCAAGAACATATGAACTATGTTGGATCAACAATGGACTAGAACATTGGTTTTTCAAAACAAGGTTTTTAGGTAAGCATTAACAATGCAATTACCTATTTATTCATGGGTTCATCTCAATTCCATCTTTTAACCAAAATCATTTAGCCAAAATTCGGATTTGTTCTACAAGTGGGTTTTAGTGAAATCTCAATGAATATGAACCTAAGGAATCATAGTAAAATAACCATGTCAACCCATATTCCTATTAAGATTCTAATTCAATTTCAATTTTAAAAATACCCAATTATGAAAGGATGAACCCTAGAACAAAATAGATGAAAATGAAAGAAAATACTTACACATAATTGATGTTTGATGAAGGATGAGTGAACCCACAACTTGGAATCAATTAATTTGAGTGATTGAAGGTTTCTGAAGCTTCAACAATGGTGGAAAAATGGGAACCCGACGGTTGTGTGTTTTTGGGGGAGAGAGGGTTTTGTTTGAAAAAGATTAAATTAATAAAACTGGCGCTCTGACAAGTTTTACTGCCCGCGGTTCCTTATCGATAGAGAACCGCGGGTTGAACCGCCAAAGATAAAGAACCGCCTACAGAGGCAGGTTTTTATCAATGAAATACGCCAAATTTTTAAAAACCAAGTTTTCTAAAATACTTAAAAATATATCTTAAACCTTTTAGAATATCATTGGATCATCATAACACTAAGCAATATGCCTTAATGAAGGATTACGAGTTGAATCGAGATCGAAAAGAACCGATACGGACAAACGACTACTCGTAGCGAAAAAGCAAAGTGGAGAGAAGTCAAGGGAAGTGAATCAAGACTAAGACCAATGCTCAAGGGATTAATGACAATCTTTAAATTGTGGAGACGAAGAGCTTGTGTCATATATAGTGGTTTAAGACGTGCCTTTCTGGCGAAGTGTTAGACGGCTTTGGTAATGAATAAACACAAAGCAAATATTGATGCATAGACTAAAATCACTTTCAATAATAGTCTTAGTCTAAACCAAAATATGAGCAAGGTATTAATTCACTTTCTCTCCCACAAAGGGCCTACTAACCGTATGGGTGCAAACCATGGATATCATGCTTGATACTTTAAGCTACTACTAACTCACTCTACATCACCATAGTGAGTCAAGTATCCAAGCAATGAAGGTTTGAGAGGATAAAAGAAAAGAATCACAAACCACAAACAAATGTAAAGGCAAGGATGCCAAGAACAAGCACATAGTTAAGTAATGATCAAAAGAATGATCAAGGTGCGTGTGGAAGAACGAAAGCGTACCTTGGCCACAAAGAGCATTCCAATCCATCAAGGAATCAATGCAAAGCCCAACAATGACTATGATGAGTACTAAGTCTTCAAGGACTAGTATCATTCTCAATCATCTTGATATCATCATTCAAAGATGTTGAAGATCAATGAAGATGAGTCTTCTACAAGTGCAAGTAACTCAATCCACAACCAATTAAATTATTTATCTTCATGAGTACCTACACAAAGCAAGATGTAAACTAGTAGATACATTTCAAGAGTAGATCTATAATGCATAAAAGCTACTAATCTAAGAGGGATGCAATATTACCAATTAAAAGACCTATTTTCCAAGAATAATTTTGACCAAAGAGAAACTTTAGTACAACTTGACCTTCTAATTGGAGGAGACAATGGATCGATCCAAGTTTTAAAGTACAATATACTTCAAAGATCTTGAGTGACCATCGCTCTGATACCAATTGTAGAAACTAGAAGGGGGGGGGGGGGTTAAATAGTTTCTCTTCGATTAGTCACCTAAATAAAATTACTTTCATTTAGGTTTGTATCAAAACTATTTTTTACTTGAAGCTAAGTGGCATAATGATTAGGTTCAATTCAAATGCATTAGCAATGGTAATAGGTAAGTTTAATGATAATGAAATAAGTAAAGAGTAAGGAAAGAGACAACCTAATGAGAAGACACCAAGATTTATAGTGGTTCGACAACGAGGCTCTATCCTCGTTTCTACTCCACTCCTCGAGTACACCTACTCGAGATTTCCACTATATCCACAAGCTCCCTTCTTGGCGGAGAAAACCTTACATCGTCGCTTACATTATTTTCCGACACTAAGCTAAATTTCGAGACCTAATGTTTAGCTAGGACCAATCTACACAACGTTGCCTACTTCACAATTTAACGACACAAGGCTAGATGTCGAGTTCTAATCTCAAGGTAGAACCAATCTTCACGATGTTGCCTACTTTGCAATTTTACGACACAAGGCTAGATGTCGAGTTCTAATCCAAAGCTAGAACCAATCTTCACGACTCTTCACTTTGAAGCTAAGTGAGAACTTCACACAACACAACTACTAATGACTTTCAAGTTTAGTGAGAACTCACAAGACACAACCACGTCACTTTATAGTTTAGTGAGAACTACTACACAATCTATTACAACTCAACTAGACATATCCAAGTACACACATGTAGCTTGGATCTACACAACATAAATCCAAGCAAACACATATGCAATGGATGTACACAACAAATCCAAGTATTCACAAATAGCTTAGATAAACACAACTAGTCCAAGTATTCATAAATACAATGGATTAACATAAAACAAAAAGGCTAACATGATGAATATGACTAATTCATGGATTCATCTTTATCATAACACTAGTGAGTGAGTGATCTTCTCTTTGGACAAGGTAAAGGAGGGGATCAAGAGAATAATCATATGTAAACATACTTAACACATTAAGTGATCATTTACTAATGATTATGCTATAGAAAAGAGAAAGGGGGCTAAGAAAAAGTCCAAAAAGGGTTATTGGAAAATGAGATTTGATCCACTATTCATAGGAGACAAAGTGCAAAGGCTAGCTGGGCGCGGTTCCTTATCTAGCCTGGTGGTTCCTTGTCGCTAGAGAACCGCCTAGCTATTTAAAGAACCGCCCAGTAGACTACGATCCGATTTTGTCTTTTAGTGGGGTAGGAATATCTGAGGTTTTTTAAACCTTCAAAGGATACTCTTATGGCATATGGAATATGCCATTTTCAATTTTACATTTTCCATTGTAATAAAACATTTTCTTAAAAAGAAAGTTTATTAAAAAATATTTTGTCATATTAACAAAAGTGAGTTTTAAGGATAATCACTTTGATGATCACTAAGTATGATTAAGAAAAGTTAGTGATATGATTATTTCCTTGATGATAGTGTTAGTTAAATAATTCGTTTTGTGTTTTGCACTAAATGTGTTGTATAGTTTGTTGTGATCAAAACTAAGAAAGATTAGTTAACACTAATAATGTTTTTAGGCATCACTTGCATTAACAGTTACGTATGAGGCTTGCAACGAATCAAGCACCTAAAAACCTTTTAATAATAGGGAACGTCTTCCCGTGCGGAGCCTACTATCGGTTTGTTTAGGTTTCATCGGTGTGGTGCGAGTTGTCATTGCTACTCTATTATCATCAAGTAACGATGCTACCTTATTATTTATTCACCATATGTGTTTCCATTCCACAAGTTGGTGCATTTACTTGTAACAGTAAGATACATACCCGAAATATCCAACAATCTTAAAAGGTGTTTAACGCTTGTGATGTTTTATAAATTAAAGTTGAGATATGGTTTTGAGACAAATGAAACCATATATGAGGTTGTTGATTTACTATCAATGTGAACTCATACGCTGAGGGTTTTCATCAGATAGCTAGTAGAACCTTATGGGGAGGAATTTTTAAAGTGTATATTTTGAATATGATGGTTAATAAGTGAAAGCATTAACCTAATAACTTTCAGATATGCGATCGTTTAGACATCGGGAATGAATGAGCCACCGGGGACATACACTCAACACGAAGAACACACTTTATTATACGTTTAATAAATAATAAACGTTTAATAAAACTCTACTTAATTATTTAATTAACGGTATTTAAATTAGTTATGTGTTTAATTAATTTAAGATACACGTGTAATTAAATTAGAGGGGGTGAAAAACTCAAAACCCAAAACTATAGGGAGCCCTATAGCCGGCCGAATTCCCTAGAGGTTCTATAATGGACTTTTGATTAATTGTTAAGCTAATTAATTACTATAATTAGCTTAACTTGGAGTAGAGATCAAGAAAACTAAAGAGGTAGAGAGTCTATATAAACCATTCACCCTTAGTCATAAAATTCGTCCCATACCCCTAAAATCTGATTAAATCAATCGGCCAAATCCCCTCAAACCATAAATCACCTAAAGTGTAAATCTTTGCAAGATCGACTACATTTTGGTACTCCCTTATGAAGTTTCTAAGCCTTATACTCAACACTTGATACTCTTGTCAAGGTTTTAGTTTTTGTTTGTATGCCCTAGTTGGATCGACACAACCTAAACCTTAATTAGGGTTTTGGGTGATTTTCTACAAGCATCTTGTAACGTTCTATAAACCTATCCTTACGTAATCCTTATCTAGAGTTTTGGATCTAGGATTTCTAGTTACAAGATTTACACAAGTTGTTCGAAAAGTGAAGTTATTACTAGCATCGTAGTGATTGTTCGTTTGATGTGTCGTGTGAGCAAATGATAGAGACGGTAATTTAACCGTTAAAGTTCAACATCAAGATAAAGACTCATTAGATTTAATCAATTAATTTAAGGTTGGTTTTAAATTGTTTTTCTTATGTGCTTAATTACGTATATCATACTAGATCTATTTCGTTGCGTACTCATAATTAATGGTTTAACTAGTATTCCAAATCCCAATAGTGGCATCACGAGTCATCGTATGGCATTCATGAGTTACACATAGAATGAACAAGCTAGATCTGCTTAAACTCGCTTTATTTAATTTTCTATGGCGATTACATGCATCCTTGCCATAAAAGTTTTAATCTTGATTTAGATCTATTAAAAGTGGGTAGGTTTAATTAAATTTGCTAATATATTACGAGTGTTTTATTATTCGTCAAAAACTTTCGCTATCACTTTTGTGATTCATGCAACTCACCAAGTACCTTGCTCGAAAACTTGGTGAGGGTATTTGGTCCTCAATTTGGGGAAGACTCATTTGAGACTTGGATCTTATATGTTACTTCTTTTATATAGAGTTTGTCTTCACCTCTACCCATTTTCTGTTTGTTTTATGTGCTTATATGTTTTCCAATATGAATTACAAAAATATAATTAAGCTAGATTCTATTAATCATAAAAGACGGATCTATACTTATATCGAAACTAGCTTTAAAATTATGTCACATTAATTACAGCTAATTTTCCTTGCGAATCGGCTACGCGTTATTTGTTAAAACTTGGGTTTTTTAACAAATATTAATATGGACATAAATCTATGAAACTTGGTTTTATTATAGTTAATTGTTTTGCAAAATCATACTGTCACTCGAGTTGGTCTTACATACCGTAATGATGGCTCATAAACTATCCTATCAACGACGTGATTTGCAAAATTTAATTATCTTGTAATACTTAAAAACATCATGTTTTTTTGTGATTTACTAATAGTGGATATTGCTACTACACTACGTGTTTTAGTTAAACCATCTAGGGTTTGAATGATATTTAATCTTTTCCCGTTTCACATGTATGTTTCGGTATATGTGTGGTAATTATCCCAAGAACTTTTGCCTTCGGGCGCATGAAGAGTAGGATATAGGGTTTGATCACTCTATAATATTTTTCCGTGGTAAACACGCCTAAACTAAGGTTGACAAAATTTTTTTCTTAACTTGTGCTAAAAAGATGATTGCATGCATCTTTTTACACACTTTTGACATTTGTTTTCAAAACTTATGTAATACTGTAGAAACTAGAAGTGGGGTTGAATAGTTTCTAATCGGTTTATCTCCTAATTAAAATTCCTTTCAATTAGGTGAGTGCACAAAACTATCTTTTACTTGAAGGCTAGTTGCATAATGATTAGGTTCAATTCTAATGCATTAACAATGTATAGTAAGTGTAGTAAGTAAAGAGTAAGGAAAGAAATAACCTAGTAGGAAGACACCAAGATTTATAGTGATTCGGCAACGAGGCTCTATCCTCGTTCCTACTCCACTCCTCGAGTACACCTTACTCGAGATTTCCGCTATATCCACAAGCTCCCTTCTTGGCGGAGAAAACCTTACAACGTTGCTTACATTATTTTCCGACACTAAGCTAAATGTCGAGACCTAATCTTAGCTAGGACCAATCTACACAACGTCGCCCACTTCACTCTTTTATGACACAAGGCTAGATGTTGAGTTCTAATCTAAAGGTAGAACCAATCTTCACAACGTTTCCTACTTCACCATTTTCCGACACAAGGCTAGATGTCGAGTTCTAATCCAAAGCTAGAAACAATCTTCACGACTCTTCACTTTGAAGCTAAGTGAGAACTTCACACAACACAACTACATATCACTTTATAGTTTAGTGAGAACTCACAAGAAACAACCACATTACTTTATAGTTTAGTGAGAACTCACAAGACACAACCACATCACTTTATAGTTTAGTGAGAACTAACACAACTAATTACCACTCAACTAATCATATCTAAGTACACACATGTAGCTTGGATCTACACAACATAAATCCAAGCATACACATGTGCAATGGATGTACACAACTCTAACCCAAATATTCACAAATAACTTGGATGAACACAACTAGTCCAAGTATTCACAAATACATTGGATTTACACAAGACACAAATAAACAAATGATGAACATGACTAGATCTTTAGGAGAAGGTGATCTTCATCAATGCTACATATTTAATCACATCACAAGTGTGTGAGTGATCTTCTCTTTGGACAAGGTAAAGAAGGAGATCAAGAGGATAATCATGAGTAAACATACTTAACACATTAAGTGATCATATACAAATGACTAGGATTAGAAAGGAGAAAGAAGGCTGAAGAAGATGTCCGAAAAGGGTTGACGAGAATGCATATTTGATCCACTATTTATAGGACAAAACATCCAACGGCTATATCTGGCCACGGTTCCTTATTGGAGCCCGCAGTTCCTTATCGATAAGGAACCGCCGTAGGTGCTAAGGTACCGCCAGCGTAGACTCCGCTCCTTTTTGTATTTTAGTGAATTTGAACTATCTGAGGCTGTTTAAACCTTCAAAGGATATTCTTATGGCATTTGGAATATGCCGTATTCAAATTTGCATTTTCATTTTAATAAAACATTTTCTTAAAAATAAAGTTTATTAAAAATCTTTTGTAATGTTTGACTAATAGTGAGTTTTATGGCTAATCACTTTTATGATCACTAAGCATGATTAAGATATGTTAGTGTAATGATTATTACCTTGATGATAGTGTTTGTTAGATAATTCGTTTTATGATTGTGTTTGACAATAAATGTCTTTGTAATTTGTCGTGATCAAAACTAAGAAAGATTAATTAATACTAACAATGTTTTTAGGCATTGCTTTGCATTAACAATCTCCCCCTTTTTGATTACGACAAACTATAAACTCATTTACGTAAAATACAAGTTTATTCAAATTACTAACGAGTTTATAACTATCATTTCTCCCCCTTTGTCGAAGCAAAAAGGTTAGCACAAGTCTTTGAAGAAAAAAAGAATCGGACTTTTGCTAGTAGCTCCCCCTTGGTGCTTAATCCCCCTTTCTTGGGGCACCAAGTCAGTGAGCTAAGGTGACATGCTACACAAAGGTTAGAAGAAAGAAAAGAAACACCAATGTATATATGTGCACTACTTACTAACTAACTTGAGAGGGAGAAGGAAAAGAAATCTCAAATTAGAAGCAAGCATTTGCTAAGTATGTCCAAAGAGTGTGTATTGACAACATCATAGTTAAATTGGTGGAATAAAGGAAGAAAAGAAACATCCAAACCAATCAAAGATGATTTAAAATGTCAACGGGTTAAGATTTAGAATTTATGGAATCACCCATAATTAATTTTAAGTTTTAACCATGATCAACTCCTTAACAAATGTGTGAAATAGAATTAGAGGGAAAGATAACACACATAACATTCATATTACAAAAATATGAAATAACATACAAGATAAATATTCATACACCCACCATATGAATATTCAAAACAAAAAAGAATATGGAAAATAGACCACAAAGCATAAGCTACTCTAATAGTGATAATCTTCCAAGATTGCTTAAAATTTATTGACTCAAACAACTAAAGTACAAAAAGTGCCTTAGTTGGAAAAGAAAGACGACGAAGCATCATTCGAAGTTTTGTTCACGGGAACAAAAACTTTGAGAGGAGGTCGAGTGAGAATGAATTCAAGAAAAATTATCTTGTCATAGATATGAGCAAGTTCAATTTGTTGAAAACGACAACAAGCACACGAGGAACCATGATGCAAAACAAAGTCGTTAGATGGGGGAGGTCCATCAAAATTAGAGGTTGGTGGGGAGGGAGATAATGGATAAGAGATGTTTACACAATGCCTAGTGAGGTTAGGGAAAGAAGATAGGTCATTGAGTTGAGGAGAGTTGAATGGTTTAGGTGGTGGTGGAAGAATTTATTTTTCTCCGGTAATTGGATTTATAGAGTAAGTCTCATTCCAATATTGAATCGGAGAGAAAGAGGAATTCTTGGAGGATTTTGGAGAAGAAGAATCATGAGGATTCTTTTTCTTTTTGATCCAAATGGGTTTAACCGAGATTTTCGGTTTCTTTGAAAGCTTAGAAGAAGAAGCTTTAGGTTGAGAAATTTGTGACAAACTAATGTCAAGGTTAGAAGAGGAAGAATTAGGCATTATGGGGGATGAAGGAAAGAACTCCCAAAAGAGAAGAATTTAAAGAAAATAGACAAGGCAAAGATTTGAAATGAAAGAGAAAGGTTTTAGAGAATGTTTAGCCAAATTGGGTAAACAAAGAATCTTAACCAAAACAGTGGTCAAAGAAGAAAGACCAAAAATAAGCCAATATCGGCTTTACTGGGCGCGGTTCTTTAAAGAATCCCGCGGTTCCATATCGATATTAAACCGCCTGGAGGCTAGAGAACCGCGTCCAGTGGACTGCAAAACAAGATTTTCAAAAGTTTTGGAGAAAGATAAGACTTTTTCAAAAAAATTGCAAATCTTAGGATTTTTACCTCTTTTAGCACTAGAGAATGCTAGGGTTGCATAAAAGCAACACATTCACAAAGAGTGTCTTGACAAAGGGTGATAAAATATTTAAATAACATTTTGGTCCAATTTTAAGTCAAGTTTTTAGAGGTTGTGATAGATTTAGATTCAATTTTAAATAAATTGAAGTTGTTAAATGTGATCACATAGATTACTAAATCCATAAATCATCCACATGAGAAAATCATGAGGGAAGGGAAATTAAATACAAGAATTAAAAAGATAATTAACTACTACAAAGATAGCTAACAACTAGGTCTTGAGTTCATAGTTCTCTTTGGCTTGATCTTCTTTTTAAAAAGCATGTTAATTTGAAAACCATCATTCATCTCCTAGGAGAAGGCATGGAGAACAAGACAAGCAAGAAGTCATGCAACCTTCTATGAAGCCCTAGCATCTCCATCCTTAGGTTTTGAATGATGTAGTTATTATAGAGACAACCTGGGCAATTTGCACCATGAGCTTCTAAGAACCCAAAGAAGTAAGGATCACCCATGAAGTGAGGGATATGAATGCCCAAAATAGGAGCATTAGTGTTAGAGGGTGGAGGAGGTGGTGGAGGCATAGTGTCTAAGGGTGAGATGGGAGAGTTTGGTGGAGTGAAAGGAGAGATGACCAAAGGCTCAAGTACAAAAGGGATACTTTGTAGAGGTTGAGGTTGATAAATCCCATCCAAAAGAGGACTAGGGGTGAAAGGTGAAGAAAGCTCATTCATTCTTGATTGGAATGAAGAGGAGGTAGAACCATGAGAATGGTTAGTACCATGGGTTGAGTTTGTCTTGCATGGAGCAAGGGGTGGTGAAGGTGAAGATGAAATGAGAATGAGAGAGATCTCATTTTTAGGAGTGTGAAAAGATGAAGAACCAATGTTAGGTATCTTGATCTTAATTTTGAGGCTTCTTTTTTAGGAAGAAGTTTTGGAAGAAGTAGATGTTCTAGTGGACACCATGGTTGTGTGTTAAGGTTTAGAGAAGAGTTGAAGGGATGAAGAACACAATCAACATAAGAGGGTTTAAAAAGAGAAGGGAATGATCCAAACTAGTAATGGGTTAAAATCATTTTAGGTGAATAATGAAATTAGGTACCCTAGTTTAGGAAAGTGCAGGTTTTTCAAAAATTTTATCAAAGTTTTACACAGATTAAGGAAAATAGTGTAATGCAAAGATTCTGTCAAAACAGGAACATGCGGTTCCTTACGTAGGTTCGCGGTTCTTTATCGCTAAGGAACTGCGGGTTCGATATGGAACCACGACCAGTGGTGACAGAAAAGTGAACTTCCTTAAACTTTGGTCAGCCCAGATTTCACACAGGTAAATATCAAGCCAAAGTTACCTATAAGTCAAAATCTAGGAAGCTAACAAACACATAATGGGCACAAAGCTATGTAAATTGAACGAGCGATTACACAGTTAATTAAGGATTAAAATAGTTAGCAATCCAAACAAGTAGTAATAGTTAATACACACACATAAAAGAAAAGAAAGCAAATGTTCAACACAAAGCATGTTCAACAACATGTTCTCCTTGAATTAAATCAAAGTATTTATCTTCTTTTCTTACAATCCCTTGATCAAATTCCCCAAGTATTTGAATCCCTTTCTTGACTCCACTCGATGATCAAACAACTCACCTCGAGTCCTAAGATTTTCACGATAGAGACACTCCATGTTGAGGTCTTCCGGTACTTCACTAGTGGAATGGTGAGGAGGAGGAGCTAAGTCTTCAAGTCCATCCACGAATGAGTTTGTGGATTGACGGGAGTTACTTGAAGAGCCGACATGAGCACTAGTACCTATGTCACCACCATCACTTGGTGACATATTAAATTCCTCTTCATCGGACTCTTGTTGATTATGTTTTCTCGAACCTTTATCACTTCTAGGCTTTATTTCATATACCTCTTGAATAGGTAACATCACCCATTGAACCGGTTGAAAGCGAGAGAAGTCAAGGAAGGGAAAATCATGAACAAAAAGAGGCGAGTAAGAAGCATAACATAGGGTAGATTTGTTTTGGGTTTGGAAAGAGCATAATTAATTCGTCGAGCGATATAGTATGCCAAATTGTACTTGTTTTCGGTAAAGATGTAAAATAGCATATGCACCATACATGCCGGAATGTGATCCCGGTTCCCACCAAGACAAAATACATTCTCCCTAAGGATCTCGGCCCAACGAACCATGTAATCCTTAAGGTCGTTTGAGAGAACCTCATAACGATTTACAAGTCGTTTATTAGAATGAAGACTTCTCACAGCGTTTTCATCACGCTCTTTGGAAATGATTTCAAGGATAAAATCGAGATCAACTTCATAGTTGTCATTTTGAGGTTTATCGTTGGATTCATCGAGAGCATCAAGTCTCCATTTATCCGTGAAACGACAAGTACCCTCAAATGGCACACCAAGAATTTGATCAAAGGTTTCAAAAGAGTATTGAATGACTTGATCATTCAACAAAAATCTAACGAATATTCTACCATTGCATTCAAAGATAGAATAGGTGCTAAAGAACTCCAAAAGAAATACGGGATATATCACTTCATCTATGTAAAGCAAACAATCAAACCCCGAAGGCTCAAACATAGTTTTGATATAGTCATAACCCGTAATTTCTTCATCAATAGTTCTCCCTTCATGGAAATAACGTTTTGAAAGAGATGAATATGAGTTTTGAAGTTGGATAGAAGCAACAATTTGAGAAAGGTTTGGCATATATCGTCTAGTGTTTTGATGATCTCTTTGATATTCTGAAGGCATGATTAGTACCTAAATACAACAAACAAAAATATTTTTCCAATCACTCATATGAAAAATCAAAATCAAAATTTCAAAAGATGAGAATGTGTTTCATCAATAGCTTGACAAACAAAGGATTAATCCTTGTCATTCTCATGTTCATAATGTACCCATTTCATCATTGATCAAAACATATGAACTATGTAAAATCAACATTGAACTAGAACAATGGTTTTTCAAAAACAAGGTTTTTAGGTAAGCATTTAACAATGCCATTACCAACTTGTTCATGGGTTCATATCAATTCCATCAATCAACCAAAATACTTAGTCAAAATTCGGATTTGTTCTACAAATGGGTTTTAGTGAAATCTCTATGAATATGAACCTAAGGAATCATAGTAACAATACTATGTCAACTCTTATTCCTAGTAAGGTTCTAATTCAATGTCAATTTTAAAAATCCTCAATTATGAATGTATGAACCCTAGAACATATTAGATGAAATTGAAAGAAATAACTTACAATTAATTGATCTTGGATGATGGATGAGTGAAACCCACGAACTTGAATCAATTAGTTTGAGTGATTGAAGGTCTTTGAAGCTTCAACAATGGTGGAAAAACAAGAGAAAACCGTCGTTGTGTGTGAAGGAGAGAGAAAGACTTGTTTGAAAAAGTTATTTTTATAAAATTGGCGCTCTGATAAAAGCTACTGCCCGCGGTTCCTTATCAATAAGGAACCGCGCTATTGAGACGCCGAGATAAAGAACCGCCTACAGAGACAGGTTTTTATCAAAGAAAAACAATGAATTTGTGAAAACCAAAATTTTTAAAATACTTAAAAATATATCTTAAACCTTTTAGGATATCATTGGACCACCACAACACTAGGTAATAATGCCTTGTTGAAGGATTACGAGTTGAATCGAGATAGGAAAAGACCGAAACGAACGAACGACTACTCGTAGCGAAAAGGCAAAAGGAGAGGAGTCAAGAGAAGTGAATCCAGACCAAGATCATTGCTCAAAGAACAAATGACATTCTTCAAATTGATGATGTGAAGAGCTTATGTCATATATAGTGGTTTAAGACGTGCCTTTCTGGCGATAGTCTAAACGGCTTTGGTAATGAATTAAACCAAGCTATTTTGATGCATAGAATAAGATCATTTTCAAGAGTAGTCTTATTCTATTTCAAAATATGAGCAAAGTATAGATTCACTTTCTCTCCCACATGATCGGATAATTATTGCCAGAATTAACAATAACAATATCCTTGGAATATTTCAATTCCAAATGTGTAAAATCCACCTACAACTTAATGAAGTAGTTTGGTATCTCAAGGGATTCACTAATCATCCTAGAGATGAGCTTAACTGCACCAGTTACTCATGATATAGGGCCTACTAACCGTAAGGGTGCAAACCATGGAAATCATGCTTGATACTTTAAGCTTCTATTAACTCACCCTACATCTCCATAGTGAGTCATATATCCAAGCAATGCAGGTTTGAGAGGCAAAAAGAAAAGAATCGCAAACCACAAATAAATGTCAAGGCAAGGATGCCAAGAACAAGCATATAGTCAATTAATGATCAAAAGAATAATCAATAGGACGTGTGGAAGAACGAAAGCGTACCTTGGCCACAAATTGTATTCCAAGCTTTCAAGGAACTAATGCAAATCCCAACTATGACTAATAGTGACTACTAAGTCTTCAAAGACTAGTATCACTTCTACCCATCTTGATATCATCATTCAATGATGTTGGAAATCAAAGAAGATGAGTCTTCTACAAGTGTAAGTAACTCTATCCATAATCAATAGAATGATTTATCTTCATGAGTACCTACACATAAAAAGATGCAAACTAGTAGATACATTTCAAGAGTGAATCTAAGATGCATTAATACTTCTAATTTAAGTAATATGCAATATTAAAATTTTAAAAGGCTTATTTTCGACAAAAAATAGTTTTGACCAAAGAAAAACTTTAGAACAACTTAACCTTCTAATTTGAGGAGACAATGGATGGATCCAAGTTTTAAAGTATAATATACTTCAAAGATCTTGTGTCACCATCGCTCTGATACCAATTGTAGAAACTAGAAGGGAGGGAGGGGGTTGCATAGTTTCTAATCGGTTTAACTCCTAATTAAATTCCTTTCAGTTAGGTGAGTGCACAAAACTATCTTTTACTTGAAGGCTAGTTGGATAATGATTAGGTTCAATTCTAATGCATTAACAATGTATAGTAAGTGTAGTAAGTAAAGAGTAAGGAAAGAAACAACCTAGTAGGAAGACACCAAGATTTATAGTGGTTCGACAATGAGGCTCTATCCTCGTTCCTACTCCACTCCTCGAGTACACCTTACTCGAGATTTCCACTATATCCACAAGCTCCATTCTTGGCGGAGAAAACCTTACAACGTCGCTTACATTATTTTCCGACACTAAGCTAAATGTCGAGACCTAATCTTAGCTAGGACCAATCTACATAACATCGCCCACTTCACTCTTTTACGACACAAGGCTAGATGTCGAGTTCTAATCTAAAGGTAGAACCAATCTTCACAACGTTGCCTACTTCATCATTTTCCGACACAAGGCTAGATGTCGAGTTCTAATCCAAAGCTAGAACCAATCTTCACGACTCTTCACTTTGAAGCTAAGTGAGAACTTCACACAACACAACTACATATCACTTTATAGTTTAGTGAGAACTCACAAGACACAACCACATCACTTTATAGTTTAGTGAGAACTCACAAGACACAACCACATCACTTTATAGTTTAGTGAGAACTAACACAACTAATTACAACTCAACTAATCATATCCAAGTACACACATGTAGCTTGGATCTACACAACATAAATCCAAGGACACACATGTGCAATGGATGTACACAACTCTAATCCAAGTATTCACAAATAACTTGGATGAACACAACTAGTCCAAGTATTCACAAATACATTGGATTTACACAAGACACAAATAAACAAATGATGAACATGACTAGATCTTTAGGAGAAGGTGATCTTCATCAATGCTACATATTTAATCACATCACAAGTGTGTGAGTGATCTTCTCTTTGGACAAGGTAAAAAGGAGATCAAGAGGATAATCATGAGTAAACATACTTAACACATTAAGTGATTATTTACAAATGACTAGGATTAGAAAGGAGAAAGAAGGCTAAAGAAGATGTCCAAAAAGGGTTGATGAGAATGCAGATTTGATCCACTATTTATAGGACAAAACATCGAACGGCTATATCTGGCCGCGGTTCCTTATTGGAGCCCGCGGTTCCTTATCGATAAGGAACCGCCGTAGGTGCTAAGGTACCGTCGGCGTAGACTCCGCTCCTTTTTGTATTTTAGTGAATTTGAAATATCTAAGGTTGTTTAAACCTTCAAAGGATATTCTTATGGCATTTGGAATATGCCATATTCAAATTTTCATTTTCATTTCAATAAAACATTTTCTTAAAAATAAAGTTTATTAAAAATCTTTTGTAATGCTTGACTAAAGTGAGTTTTAAGGTTAATCACTTTTATGATCACTAAGCATGATTAAGATATGTTAGTGTAATGATTATTACCTTGATGATAGTGTTTGTTAGATAATTTGTTTTATGATTGTGTTTGACAATAAATGTCTTTGTAATTTGTTGTGATCAAAACTAAGAAAGATTAATTAATACTAACAATGTTTTTAGGCATTGCTTTGCATTAACAAATACGTATTTGAATCTTTAAGTATATGTCATCCAATGTATTAGCACTTGCAATTGATTTTTATCATCTGGTCAGACCTAGGATGAATTTCAACCCAAGGAGAATTTTGTCATAGGTCGAATCTATGTCAATTTATGCAAGCTTTACATTGGTACGACTTAATTCGAGTTCCCCGTCAGATTTGGAACCCGAGGCATAAGATGAGATGAAATATACTCATGAATTTATTATGTGTAGAACAAGTTTTTTTGAGATGTTCATTGGTACTCGTAAGAGTTGTGAGAACATCCCATTCAAACACTCTATAAAAATAAACTTCATGAATCATCTCATAAATTCTAAGAGTTGCACTTGTAATACAATTAACGCTCGACGCTTACCTCTTGCCCTACTTATTATTAGTTGGTCAGAACTTCTAGTATTAAGTGGGAGGACAAGTAGGATCTTAGTCTTATTAGTAATTAATTGGATATTTAATTCTATTAAGAATTTAATTATCAAAAATATTAATTGAACTTTCTATGTTCTGATTAATTGTGTTATTACAACATAATTCGTAAACCAAAGTTGTTTTCTTTTAGAAAACAAACACAATCTCTTTTCCTAGTAAGAATAGCGAGACTTACTCTTATCTCTTCTCATTAATTGACAAGAATAAGATTGGATTATAATCGAATCATTATCGATTGTATTTAAACTCACTTTTAATATTTCATTACCATAATCCGGTTATGAAATCATTAAAAGATAACATACTTTGTGTATCTAGAGTACTTTTGTCTATAGCTATCAAAATAAATGATATCTTTCACTTGTCACGATGTATGAGTTTAAACCGCAATGAGTAAAGAATTTACTAGCACTTCGCTAGGTATCATTCTTTGACTCTTGTTATTCCTTAAAGTGCTAAATACCATTGTGGCTATGTAGACGATAAAGAAGGAATTGCATGTTAAATATTCTAATATATATTTTAATCCGTGAAGGAAACGACGTCGTTTCATTTTGTGTAATGTCGTTTTGCGTTTAAGTCTATGTCGTTTTGTAAGCAGCCACTGAAATGAGCAATTGAAAAAAAAAATTGTTTATCGTTTAATTCATTGCTTTATGTCCTTTCAAGAAAAACAAAAAACAAAGTTTCAAAACATACCCGTACACTATTTGATATATTACAAAAACTGTTTTAAACTTTCACCTACTTATAACTTTTTAATATAACAAATTTTAATTATCGAATACCAAATGTATACCCGTCGACTCAATTGGGAAAAAAATTACCGTTGGAAAGATCGTTGAATTACGAACCAAACAAGCACAATATTAGAATGTTTATGATATACGTATAAGTTTATGAAAAATGTGGATACACATTTAAAAAAATTGTTACGAAAATAGTTCTTCAGTTTATCCGTTCCTTGCAAAGCCAGTCGCTGACGTAAATATTCTTTTCTTTATCGATCTACTCCATCGTTATTTTTACACGCTTCGCCGCGAATCATTGGTTGTTACCTAATATATATTAAATGCCGCTCTAAACGACATTGTAAATGCCTTTTTAAAGTCGTTTCGTTTATTTAAGGATGTCGTTTTAGAAAACACCCAAAATACAAATGGCCTAGATAAAATAAAAAAAATCAGAAATAAACGATCTTTGACTTTTAACTATCTATATTTTTGGGTATAACAAAGTTTATTTATCAAATTTGAAACGTATATTTATTGATTTTTAGAGAAAAAAATATCGCTGAAAAGACCATCTAATTATGAAACAAATGAACCTAATATTGCAACGCTTCTGACATATGTACGATGTTATAAAAAATGTTGAAACTTAATTAATATACGTTTGTAATTTTTTTTTGTCGAAATAGTCCTTGGGGTTATTCATTCCTTGCAAAGCCAATTATTGACGCGAACAATCCTTCACATTATCGTTTTACTGCAATCGTTAGTCTGGCATCTTCACCGCGAAGCGTGGGCTATATACCTCATTCAAGTTAATTGAAAGCATAAATGGCTAGTCCCTCATTTATATAAGTAGCAATTCATATGCTTTGCTTGATACCTAAGTACATTGTAGGCATTTATTAAAGATTAGGAAAGTCAATAAATTGTTATATGCTTTTTATTGGTGATGTAACATTTATAATGTTGACAAATTTAGTAGGAGCATTACGTTTTATTACTAAAATAATATTTAATACTCGACTTTTACCCCAAGTATAAAATCTTATCGTCCGAATCTTTTCGAATTGATTTCCGGTCTAAAGTGCGACTCAATCGTCTTTTGGTGAACAAGAGAATGGTTTGGTTTTGTTTATCTAATTTTAACTAAAAGCAAGTATGAAAATGTCGTTGAGTAAAATTAAAGTGTTTAAGAATTAAACTAAAAGCTATTTAGAAAAACTTTAAGTAAAAACTCTAAAACTTAAAAACACGTTCTATCGTAATATTACAATTCATTTCTGTCGGAATGCACCAAATCATAACCATCGGAATATCACTAAAATAAGCCATCGGAATAATCAATACACAGGTCCATCGGAATACCAATCTTAATAGCCATTGGAATGTTTTTAGATCGCAAAGATCCAGATCGGAATGTTGTAAAAACTTCTATCGCAATGTGCATCTATCGGAAAGTTGGCTATCGCAATGTTGCTGTAGAAAAATGGGCAGTACTTCGTCTTAACAAAGACCTTAGTCCCGTCGGAATGTGCGTCGCAATGAGCGATCGCAATCCAGATCGGAATAAAGGGGGAATTACCAAGCGATCGCAAAGTAGAACCCTAATGGGTTATTGCGATCAAAACGATGACACCCGTCGGAATGTGTAGAAACCCCAAGGTTGCGATGGAAGCAATGTTAATCCGAAATTTGTGGAAATCTTAAAACTCAATAAGCACAATCAATAAGCTATTTTATCCAAAACTTAAACAACTCAAAAAGCTTAAATTTGACAACTTGTAAAACATAAAAGATTATCAACTTTATGAAATGAACCTTAAAATGACTAAAACCTTAGGGAAATCCGACAATCAATAAGCTAAACTCAAAATAAGCCAATAAGCATGAAGAGCTTACAACTTATATGTATAGGAGCTTATGTAGGAACAAAGGGAATCAACCGTCTAACCATACAACTTCAACTTTAATCACGGATCATAAAGGATTCGGATTAAAGAAAAGACTTTGAATCAAAAATCAAGTGAACCAAGAAATGTAGAATAGGATTAAGAACTTAAAACTCAACCTGAACTTGATTAATGGAATCTGAATACAAAGATAAAAGAAAGCTTAAATTTAAAGGATGAAAATAAAGAAAAACTTAGTGAGAGAAAGTTGGGAACTTTCTCTCTCTAAAACTAGAAAGAAAACTTAAAAAAATAAAACTAGCTAACCCCCTCCTAATGTGATTAGGAGGGTATTTATAGGGAAGTAGGAAGTGCATGTGTGGTGCTTCCTTCTTTCTTTTCTTCTCGAATCGATTTAATTCATTTGTCTTTCTCGATGTCGTCTCGGGATTAATTAAACTCGTCTTAACATTTCTTCATTTATTTAGACTCGGGTTCTTCGACTTCATTAAACTTCCGTCTTTAGACTTGTTCTTCGATAAATCTTCAGAATAGGTCTTGGACATCCGTTCTTTAAGCACTCTTGATCTTTTGACTTCGTCTTTTCCCGTTTTCTTTGATAAAAGCCCGTGAAAGCCCGTGTTTTCTTCCTTTTTCATCTTTTGGTCCTAAAATACAATAAAAACACAAACCACGCATAATTCCGACTTTTACGACATAAAATACACGTTTTGGTCTTGTTATTATTGGAAATAAGTGGTAAAAGGATAAGTGTTTTCACACTTATTAAATCCCCTACACTTGACCATTGCAATGCCCTCATGCAATGCATTAATTTTAAAGCATGGTTTACATTTTCCATCATAACTAACCCACCTTGGCCTTTATTAAATACTAAACGTAAAAAGATAAAAACAAGTAAAGAAATTAAAGACTTACATTGAGTTTTGGCAGCCATGAACGTTTATCATCCTCAAGTTTCACGTTCCTCATACCAAGCTTAAAAACGAGATCATTGTTATTATAAGTTAGCAAACTAACACGAATTTATGTGGGCCAATTATTCACTTAGACTCCCTTATTCCTATGTGTATCTCTTATATTTTATTTTTGTCTTGAATGATCACGAAGATGCATTGTTTGACTTATTTCGATAGTTATTTAGGCCAAAAATAAAGTGAACGATTTAATCAATAGTTAGCTAAAGGACAAAATCTTTTAAAACTGCTTCTCGGGACCTCATAAAGTTCATATCTTAGCATGACTCGCTTCACGATTTGAGACCTTTCTCGGACCGATATTTGGCAACGACTTCATACTTCAAATCTTTGAGAGACGTTCTTGAAATTATGGTCTTCTCTTCATAATAGGAATTTCTTCACTTGAAGTTTTGAGAGATTTACTTGGACCACGACTTCTTCATTTTTCTCCAATCTTTATTTTGGACTTTGATATACAACGATCCGCCTCCTTTTAGGACTTGGATCTATTTATCCTCATACCTTGTTAGGGCCTTTTTGGATAGACTTCTCCATGATCTTTAGGGGAGTATTTGCTTTTCGTCGTGTGTCTCGATCCTTCATATTGATTTTCGATAAATGATTCTTCACATCACTTTTGGATCTTTAGCAACAAAATGTAGCCCTCATGCCTTGTTAGGGCCTTTTCGGACTCGCCAATCTTCGCATCCCGCTTCAATAAGTTATGCCTTGGCTATGAACTCTAATCCGTACCGAGCAACTTTTAAACGATCTTGGGCTAGAAGCTAAGTAACCTTTTAAATCGTACAACCTCATTTATTGCAGATATATTTATTAACAAGCGAAGGGAGAATAGGCTTATAATTAACTCACATAAATTCACGAAAGAATACCAAACTTATAATTGACTCTATCATCTCTCGTTCTCCACAGTTTAAAATCTCAAGGAATGAGACTCGTGGATGCTTAGCCTATTAAATCAAAGTTTTGGGTTTTCGAGTCGCCTATAGGATCTTGCAAATTCTTAGACTTTTTCAAGTTTCGAAATCGCATTTTAAAGTTCCCTTGATAAACGACTCTCTAGGATCAATTATAGGAACTTGCGAAAAGTTCTTGTTCTTAACCCGTGAGAGTTAAGACTTTCGCGTTTTATAGCTCCCTATATAAAAGCCTAGCAAAACTTGACTTAAATACGTTAAGGATACTAGCTAGAGTAAACTTAGATAAGTAAACTCGGGTTGAGTCAAAATGTTCACGACTAAGAAAAATTTAAAACCTCTTTATTGAAAATTTATTCTAGCAAGGAAAGAAAATAAACATAACAAAGGAAAATACAACTATAAAACTAGGCCAAAATAGATTAAAAAATTTGAAAAATGTCGAAAAATCAAATTTTCCGGTTAAAATGAGGGCAAATTCATGGAAAATACCACTTACTTCGATAGAAGTCCCCCCTACACTTGAGATAAACATTGTCCTCAATGTTTAAGCATGTGGGAGTAAACTCCCCTACACTTATGACATTGTGCACTTTGTTTAAATCTTGCTAAGGAAAGGACAACTAAAGTGAATTCAATGTGAACATATAAAATATGAAATATTGAATCACAAGAGTTTAGGATAGAACCGGGAAGATGGGAACACGGTATCACGGGTCGTCAAAAGTCATTAAGATTCTCTTTGAAGCTTGAATCCCTGCACAAGATAAGAAGCAAGACAACAAACACATACGGGGCTCCCCCCTACACTTATTATGAAAGCAGTAAAGGATAGATCATGGGTTGCCTCCCGAGAAGCGCTTGTTTCTGTTCACCGAGTCACGAGCCTGACTCGACCCAAATTTAGTTCATGGGAAACGTGGTGAGGGATGGAATCATCTCGGGAGAGATGTCCTCACCAAAGTACAGCTTCAAACGCTGGCCATTCACCTTGAAATTGGGCCCATTTGGCTGAGAAAGCTCAATGGTCCCATAAGGAAAGACTTTGGCGACGGTGAATGGACCAGACCAGCGGCTCTTCAACTTGCCAGAGAAGATCTTCAACCAAGAGTTAAAAAGTAAGACTTGATCACCAACATGGAACTCTCGGTTCTTAATCCTTGCGTCATGAACGATCTTGGTCTTCTCCTTGTAGATCAGTGAGTTCTCGTAAGCTTCATTCCTCAGTTCGTTGAGCTCGTTGAGTTGAATCTTGCATGATCACCGGCTTTGTTGATGTCGAAGTTAGCCCACTTCAAGGCCCAGTGCGCCTTATGTTCCAGCTCGATGGGGAGGTGGCAAGCTTACCCGTACACAAGACGATAAGGTGTACAACTGATCGGGGTCTTATAAGCAGTACGGAAAGCCCACAGAGCATCATCTAACTTATCGGCCCACGCGACGCGATGCTCTCCCACAGTACGCTCCAAAATTCGCTTCAATCCACGATTAGATATCTCGGCTTGCCCATTGGTTTGGGGATGATAGGCGGTGGAAAGATGGTGATTGACACCATACTTAGCCATGACTCTTGCAAATTGATCATTGCAAAAATGAGTCCCGCGGTCACTGATAATAGCACGAGGAGCGCCGAATCGAGAAAAAAGCTGCTTTAAAAAGTTCACAACCACCCTCGCATCGTTGGGAGAGCCTTAGCTTCAACCCATTTAGAAACGTATTCAACGGCTACGAGGATGTACTTGTTCCCTTTGGAGGATGGAAATGGCCCCGTAAAGTCGATGCCCCATACGTCAAAGATTTCACATTCTTGTATGAAATTTTGAGGCATCTCATCTTTATGTGTGATCTTGCCTTGGCGTTGGCAAGCATTACAATGCTTAACCATTTCGTGAGCATCACGATAAATGGTGGGCCAATAGAATCCAGAGTCAAACACTTTCTTAGCGGTGTAGTTGGGACCAAAGTGACCACCGGTGGGTCCTTTGTGGCAAGCCTGGAGAATGTCAAAAGCTGCCCGTCCGTCAACACATCGACGAATGATCAGATCAGCACATTGTTTAAATAGAAAAGGGTCATCCCAAAAGTAAGTCTTAACATCATTCAAGAACTTCTTCTTTTGTTGGGATGTTAACCCTTTGATGAGAATACCACCCGCTAAGTAGTTTGCAATGTCGGCAAACCACGGGGTGTCATCAAGATTGAGATTTATAGACATTAAGGTCTCAAGGGGGAAAGAGTCATTGATCTCTTTGTTCGGATGATCCCATTGATATGGACCCTCAAGTCGACTCAGATGATCCGCGGCCAGGTTTTCGGCTCCCTTCTTGTCACGAATTTCAATGTTGAATTCTTGAAGGAGTAAAACCCAGCGAAGAAGTCTTGGCTTAGAATCATGCTTAGTCATCAAGTACTTCAACGCGGAATGGTCCGTGTATACGATGGTGGGGGATAAAACAAGATAGGGGCGAAATTTTTCAAAAGCATAGACAACAGCTAAAAGCTCTTTTTCGGTTGTCGTATAATAAAATTGAGCCCCCGTCATTGTTTTGCTAGCATAGTGGATTGGTTGGAAGTGTTTATTCACTCTTTGGCCCAAAACCGCACCAATAGCAAAGTCGCTAGCATCGCACATCAACTCAAAAGGCAGCTCCCAATTAGGGGTAACCAAGACCGGTGCCTTAGTTAGCTTATCCTTAAGAAGATTGAAGGCTTCGATACACTCTTTAGAAAAGATAAAAGGAGTATCTTTTTCCAAGAGGTGGGTCATCGGGCGAGCGATTTTAGAGAAATCCTGAATGAATCGACGATAGAAGCCCGCATGACCCAGAAAACTTCTCACACCCTTCACGGTTGAAGGTGGAGGTAATTTGGCTATGACATCTACTTTAGCACGGTCGACTTCAAGACCGGCTTTAGAGATTTTGTGTCCTAGCACAATGCCTTCTTTTACCATAAAATGGCATTTTTCCCAATTCAGAACAAGGCGAGTGTCTTCGCACCGCTTAAGCATACGTTCCAAATTGGCAAGGCAAGAAGAGAAGGAATCCTCAAAGACCGAGAAATCATCCATGAAGACTTCCACGGTTTGCTCAACCATGTCATGGAAGATAGCTAACATGCACCTTTGGAAAGTCCTGGGGGTATTGCATAAGCCAAAAGGCATTCTTTTGTAAGCAAATGTGCCATAGGGACAAGTGAATGTTGTCTTCTCTTGATCTTGGGGATCGATGGCTATTTGGAAATAACCCGAGAAACCATCAAGAAAGCAGTAATATTCATTACCCGCTAAACGTTCAAGCATTTGGTCCATAAAAGGAAGAGGGAAATGATCCTTCCTCGTGGCATCATTGAGTTTACGGTAGTATATACAAACTCTCCACCCAGTAACGAGGCGGGTAGGAATCAACTCGTTATTTTGATTGGGCACAACGGTGATTCCGCCTTTCTTAGGCACACAATGGACTGGACTAACCCATGGTGAATCCGAAATAGGGTAAATCATACCCGCATCAAGAAGTTTGATAACCTCTTTTTTGATGACTTCATGGATTTTAGGATTCACCCTTCGTTGGCTTTGAAATGTGGGCTTAAAGTCGTCCTCCATGAGAATTTTATGTGTGCAAAAGTGAGGATCAATTCCACGAATGTCGGAGATTTTCCAAGCGATAGCTCTTTTATGTTTCTTCAACACGGTGATAAGTCGGGACTTTTCTTCTTCTTTCAGGTCCTTTGCGATGATGACCGGTAACTTCTGGTTGTCTTCAAGGAAAACGTACTCGAGATGCGGAGGTAAGTCCTTAAGCTCAAGAGTAGGAGGATCCTCAATAGATGGTGAAACTAACGATGGATCATCATTAGTCACCTCTTTAGGAGAAGGAGGAGAAGACGGGTCTTCATTGAGAAGTCTCTCAATAGTACGAATGTCTTCATCCGAATCGGTGGAAGAAGCATCATACTTAATATCGAGAGGACCCAAGCTAGCTTCGAAATCATCCAAGTCACTTTCTCCAAAAGGAGTCAATGCCGGAGCAATTGAGGCAACGGTCTCAACATTGGGTAGAGAAGAGAGAGTACTTTTGCAAGCATCATGAAAATGTTCTTCACAAGCCTCATCGAGAACATCAATAGCATTAACACTCTCATATGAATAAGGTTGCTTAGAAATCTTACCCATGTTGAAGACAATTTTATCGTCACCAACTCTCATGATTATTTCGCCCGTGGCTACATCAATGAGAGTGCGACCGGTCCTCAGGAATGGACGTCCAACGATTAATGGAACAAGAGGATCCATCTCGTAGTCAACGACAACAAAATCCGCCGGGAAGGTGAATTTGTCAACGCCGACAAAGACATCTTCGGCTATTCCCACTGGATAAGCAACCGTACGGTTGGCTAATTCCAAAGTCATTTTGGTGGGGACTAGCTCGGGGAGAGATAATTGCTTCCAAACACTTAAAGGCATTAAGTTTATACTGGCACCTAGATCGGCTAGGGCCATGTAATTCTCTACTCCCGGGAAGTTGCAAGGAATCAAGAAGCGACCCGGATCACCAAGTTTGGTGGGCAATTTCCTTAAGAGCACTGCGGAGCAGTTCTCATTAAGTTGGGTCTGAGCAATGTCAAGAAGCTTCTCCTTGTCACTAAGAAGATCTTTAAACATTTTCGCGTATTTGGGCATGTGAGCGAGAGCCTCGGCAAAGGAGATGTTAAAATTCAATTGTTTAAACATTTTGAGAAAGTTTGAAACTTGAATATCATCCTTGATCTTTTGCTTCTCTTTCCTCAACCTTGAAGGATAAGGTATATTGGATGAAGAAGAAGGCTTTAGGGGAGTAGGATCACTCACAACCACGGGTGGTGGGGAAATGGGGGTAGAAGGCAAAGGAGGTGGGGAAAGTTGCTCTTTTTCCTTGTTCACAATCACGGGTGGAGGTGTAGGAAGCTCGGGTTCCGTATAACCTTTTCCACTACGAGTGGTGACTGCTTTCATCTCCCCTCTTGGATTCGCAACGGTGTTACTCTGAAGAGTACCCGAAGAAGAGGGTTGATTACTTTGGATGAGCGAACCGATCATATCACGTATGTTAAGCGCTTGAGTGCTGAAAGAGTCTCTGATGTCTGCACGAATTTCATTGCTTTGTTTTGCCATGTCATTCCTTAGCTCGGCTCGAATATCGCTCCCTTGTTTCGCCATTTCTCCCTTCAAGTTGATGACTTGACTCTGAAGATTCGTCACCATCTCTCGATTAGTCTTCATGAACGTTTCGACGTCTTGATTCACTGCCATCGGTTGATTGAGAGGTGGAGCTTGGTAAGCTTGAGAATTTCCTTGAGTTGGGTATGGGTTTCTTTGGGATTGATATTGATTGTTAGCACGAGGTTGGGATTGATTGTTTCGTTTATAGCTTTGTTGTTGGTTTTGGTTCTAAGGAGGGAAACCGGGTGGAGCAAGATAGTTATTTGAACGATAACTTAGCAAGCTACGGTCTCCTTGAGGACGAGCTTGATAGCCTCCCGTAGGATAAGTACCGTATGCTGCGTTAACGTTTTCAGAAAAATTGCCTTGAGTGGAAGGACAATCATTGTAAGAATGAGGACCACCACATGTGTCACAAGAAATAGCGACGGCTTTAGCTTGTTGAAAGTGGTTTGTGGCCATGGTCATGAAATTCTTGTTCATCTCAGCGAGTTGTCGAGAAATTTCAGTCATCTCAGGATTGGAAGTAGTAGAAGAAACATTGACTCTCGAGTTAGATCTTGAGGATGCGGATGAATCCCAATTCTTGTGGTGAGTAGTCATGTTTTCAATCAACTCTCTACACTCCTCCGGTCTCCTTTTCATAAAAGTACCACCGGCGGCGGCATTGATCGTGTCACGATCACGAAAAGTGAGACCATTGTAAAAAGTATCAATGAGAGTGACGGGGAGCATGTTGTGATTAGGACAGCGGTCAATCAAATCATTGTATCGTTCCCAAGCATCGAAGAGCGATTCATCATTGTCTTGCATGAATCCACTGATTTGGTTACGAAGGCTTGTGACCATGGATAGAGGGAAGTAGCGCGACAAAAAGCGTTGAGTCATGCCATTCCACGTATGAATAGAATTCTTCGGGAGACGGTCAAACCATTTTTCGGCATGGTGAGAAAGCGAGTGGGGAAAAAGTTGAAGGCGAAGGTCATCCATAGAAACACCGGGGCACTTCATGCTTTGGGTGATGGTAATGAATTTGTCGAGGTGTTTGTTGGCATCATCATCCGGAATTCCGCGAAATGGGTTAGTTTGCACTTGTTGGATCATGTGATGCTTCAACGAAAACTCCTGAGCCGTGACGTGCATTGGCGCAATCGGGCCTCCGCGTCCGTTCATGGTGGGTTGACACAATTCCTCCATTGTTCGTAAATCAGGTAGGGGGACACTGTTGTTGTTGTTATTCAAATTGGGTAGAGGTGGGTTGTTATTGTTGTTATTAACACCAGCCATATCTAAATTTTCACGAGTCTCGGGCTCAGAATAGTTTGAAGATCTAGTACGCATACACCTGCAGAAGAAAGATATACACAGAGAATATCTATATAATCTTTTTGGTGCAAAACCTTTGGATAAGAATTGCTTTTTAAGATTTTTTAATGTTTTTGTATTTTTGAAGAGTTTTATATTTTTTAGGGCTTTGAAGATTTTTAAAGCAAGGAAAATAACGTTCAAAGAACGGATCCCAAAATTCAATGCGTCTCTCACTAGAAACCTTTAATCGTAATGAAAAGAGCCGGCAGCGGCGCCATTTAATACTCGGCTTTTACCCCAAGTATAAAATATTATCGTCCGAATCTTTTCAAATTGCTTTTCGGTCTAAAGTACGACTCAATCGTCTTTTGGTGAACAAGAGAATGGTTTGGTTTTGTTTATCTAATTTTAACTAAAAGCAAGTATGAAAATGTCGTTGAGTAAAATTAAAGTGTTTAAGAATTAAACTAAAAGCTATTTAGAAAAACTTTAAGTAAAAACTTTAAAACTTAAAAACACGTTCTATCGTAATATTACAATTCATTTCTGTCGGAATGCACCAAATCATAACCATCGGAATATCACTAAAATAAGCCATCGGAATAATCAATACACAGGTCCATCGAAATACCAATCTTAATAGCCATCGGAATGTTTTTAGATCGCAAAGATCCAGATCGGAATGTTGTAAAAACTTCTATCGCAATGTGCATCTATCGGAAAGTTGGCTATCGCAATGTTGCTGTCGAAAAATGGGCAGCACTTCATCTTAACAAAGACCTTAGTCCCGTCGGAATGTGCGATTGCAATGAGCGAGCGCAATCCAGATCGGAATAAAGGGGGAATTACCAAGCGATCGCAAAGTAGAACCCTAATGGGTTATTGCGATCAAAACGATGACACCCGTCGGAATGTGTAGAAACCCCGAGGTTGCGATGGAAGCAATGTTAATCCGAAATTGGTGGAAATCTTAAAACTCAATAAGCACAATCAATAAGCTATTTTATCCAAAACTTAAACAACTCAAAAAGCTTAAATTTGACAACTTGTAAAACATAAAAGATTATCAACTTTATGAAATGAACCTTAAAATGACTAAAACCTTAGAGAAATCCGACAATCAATAAGCTAAACTCGAAATAAGCCAATAAGCATGAAGAGCTTACAACTTATATGTATAGGAGCTTATGTAGGAACAAAGGGAATCAACCGTCTAACCATACAACTTCAACTTTAATCACGGTTCATAAAGGATTCGGATTAAAGAAAAGACTTTGAATCAAAAATCAAGTGAACCAAGAAATGTAGAAGAGGATTAAGAACTTAAAACTCAACTTGAATTTGATTAATGGAATCCGAATACAAAGATAAAAGAAAGCTTAAATTTAAAGGATGAAAATAAAGAAAAACTTAGTGAGAGAAAGTTGGGAACTTTCTCTCTCTAAAACTAGAAAGAAAACTTAAAAAATAAAAACTAGCTAACCCCCTCCTAATGTGATTAGGAGGGTATTTATAGGGAAGTAGGAAGTGCATGTGTGGTGCTTCCTTCTTTCTTTTCTTCTCGACTCGATTTAATTCATTTGTCTTTCTCGATGTCGTCTTGGGATTAATTAAACTCGTCTTAACATTTCTTCATTTATTTAGACTCGAGTTCTTCGACTTCATTAAACTTCCGTCTTTAGACTTGTTCTTCGATAAATCTTCAGAATAGGTCTTGGACATCCGTTCTTTAAGCACTTTTGATCTTTTGACTTCGTCTTTTCCCGTTTTCTTCGATAAAAGCCCGTGAAAGCCCGTGTTTTCTTCCTTTTTCATCTTTTGGTCCTAAAACACAATAAAAACACAAACCACGCATAATTCCGACTTTTACGACATAAAATACACGTTTTGGTCTTGTTATTATTGGAAATAAGTGGTAAAAGGATAAGTGTTTTCACACATATTAATATTCATGTAATGTTGTCAATTTAAGAGGGAGCTACAAGATTTATTTCTTGTTAGTCACCCATATTATTTCGAACTTGCTTTGAAATAATGTATTCACTTTCAAATATGAACGACCATTGCTTAAAGGAAAATTGCATTTTATATTATAAGATAACACGCTACCTTTCTGAAACGTTATATATAGAATAATACTCCACAATTCTTTATATAAAGTTATGGTTCTAAATCTACTTATAATATCAATGACATTATCAAATTGTTTACACAATCAACCACATATTGTATTGCTTGTCTTCATAATATGATGTTGTACCTTACACAAGTGGGAGAAATCGCAAAATGTGTACAAGGAACAACACCTAATTGGTTTCACTTGCCCTCAAGGTAAGGAAGCTAATAATTCTACTAGGACTTGAACACACGAGATGTTTGTTGCCCTACTACATTCCAGTGTCATGATATAGTAAAAAGCTACTTCAAGTTTTACTACATGTTTAGGAAATACAATCATGGTTATGTTATACGAAACCATAATTTTGAAGTATAAAATTAACTTGAAATTACTATTGAACTCAAGAGTTTGCGTTCATGATTACTTTAGTTAGTATAATTATGTTTTCTTGTTAAGACATAATTATAAAGCCCTTGAATTACTCACTGACTTATAACATAAAGTGTGTAGTAAAATATTTATGTCTTCTTATTAACACATAAACATAAGGTCCTTGAGTTATTCAAAGACTTATAATGTATACTTGATATGGTTTGTTTTCTTGTAAACACATGAACATATAATTCTTGAACTGCTTTGTCTTCATGTAAACACATGGTTCTTGTATTACTTAAGGAATATACGTTATAGCATGCACTTGGATTTTAAATACTATATATTGTTATTTGGCACGACTCAGTTGACAAGTATTTGATCAAAAGATAATTAAGTTATCTATGGAATTCTGATTTAGTCTCATAATTCCAATACTCATAGAATGCCAAATTATTATGGTATGTCTGAAACAAACTATATTAATATTGTTTGATTCATAATATCTTTAATTACTCTACCTCCAATATCTAGCAAGGTTAGAAAATTACGTGTGTCATTGATACACTCAATATAGTTTAAACCTAGAAGGTATTTAAGACAACCCACAACTGAAATCCCTAAATCATTAAGGATTTTTGGTTATTTCACTCAAACCAATCGAATCCTAAAACCTATTGGGGTTTTTCGATTTTCCTACACTTCCTAGCTTGACGATTGTAGTTTTGGTGTTCTTCTTAGCTTGACGTAACAGAAACCTTTCCTAAGATTATTGGTTAAAAGGTGATTCAAGAATTAGGGTTTATACTACAAACCCTAATTAGGGTTCTTGGGAGGAATCTCAATATGTCTTGATTAAAGTTCTTTAATTCATTAATATCTTATGAATCATGTTATTAACAAACTAGATATGAGAACTTAAATTGTGATTTGTAATTATGTTTGGAAGTTTCCTAATTAAAATCAATTTATTGTTTCTTAAATACTTAGTATTTAGATAATTATCTCTACTTAAAGACGAAAGTGGGAGAATAAACAAATCTTGAAGATATTCAAGAGCAAAATACATAACCTTTTAAATCCACTTATTGGTATCATATTTTGGTGAAGCATGAAAAGTTAAACCAAAGTAAATATTACTCTCATTCATAATCAGCAAAGATACCTCATCACTTGATTGATATTTAATATCAATGTCGAGGAAAATAAGTTAGGAGATCTTTGTAATCTACTAACCGCTAAGATAAATTATCACATCTTGAATCTAATATATATCTCAGAACTATGAATGCGAAGATGTAGTCCTTAGAGGTAAAATCAATCATTTAAATTTGATTGATATTTCGGCTAATTATAAACCTATGAGGTTAGGATGAGTTTCTTTTAAAGAAAGACTCACGGGGACAAAATCGTATACATAATTAATGCATGGCTAATAATAGAAAGCTTTTAATTATATTCAAGCAAAAAATTGACTATGATTAAATCATTCTTTTCCACACGCATTGATTAAATAAATATAATTAATTGTCATACATGTTTTCGTATAGAAATATTATAAATTAAGCTTTATAGTTTTTTCCTTTATGATTACTTTTAGAAACGACAGTGTGTAATCAAAAGGTTATGTGTCTATTAAATCTTTATGTAGTGTACAAGATAAATAATTCAAGTATGGATTAAATCATGCATCTATGAGTTGAATCTAGAATTTAATTACAATATGATTTTAATTAAATTTAAATTAGTTTTGAGTATGTTTGACATTGAATGGGAGCACTATGTTTTTCCTTAAAATTTATATGTTTTATAACATATTGAAGATATCATTCCATCTAAGCTAGATGTTAATCCTTAAGATTGAAATAAAACTTCACTTGAGAATTTAGGGAATAAAACAAATTACTTTGAAATAAATGTTTATTGGAATAAACATATGCAGAAATTAAGTCCAACACAATGCAATACATCATTAAAGCAAGTCTTAAATGATATATTTCACTTGACATAATTTATTACATGAATGAAAACCTTAAGTGTTTTTGTACTAAGGATCCATTATGTATATATTACATGTGTATATGACCTGTTGTCACTTTTGCACAAGAGCAAAGTGAGATGACAACAACATTATCTAATTAAGAGTATTTAGATAACTGTTAATGCAAAAATTTACGAATTATAAAGCATAGTTGAAAAAAACCCGCTTAAAAATACCATTAATTTAAAAATTTTATTATTTAATTACGTCATGACAAGTATTGACACGGAATTACAAATCATGAAATCACGACAAGTAATTACGTATATTGACATGACACGACAAGACATAGCACAAATTTATAAACCACGAATATACAAGAACACAAGTATGCCATGAATTATATAAAATGGGCTTGTTATAATCTTTAAGTCTTACAAGTTTAACTAAAAGGGCCAAGGCCCGTCCCATTAATACTTAACAAGAAAAACCACACAAAACATGTTCATTTTACAAGTTAGAAAAATAAACACAAAAATCCTAATGATGTTTATGGCCGCCGGCTTTAGGAAACCAAAAGGGAGGAAGAAATGGTTTTTGATCTTGAATTTACGTGTGTGTGCTCGCGTTATCATTCCTCCAATCAATCCCTTCGGTAATCTTAATTCTTCAATCGTTTTTTTTTCTAGACATCATATACGAGTTTAATTAATTAAGGAATGAGGATGAAATAAAATGTATTCATGAGACCAAACAAGTACGGAAACATGAATTAGATAGGTTGTTGGTCGTTTTGTTTGTTACCACAGTCGGCCGAGAGCCCCATAGGGATCTCGGTGGGTAATTATTGCTGGGCAGCCACAAAACTATATGGCTCGATGGGAAGTTACTGTTGGGCAGTGGCATTGCCAAAAGGCCAGTAGGTATTGGCTCGGTGGGATATTCCTGCTGGGCAGCCGCAAGCAGTTAAGGCTGCGGTGGGTATTTTGCTTAAGCAGCCCCAAGCCAAAGGCGGCAGTGGGAGCTTTCTGTTGGGCGGTCTCAAAGCCTTAGGCTGCGGTGGGGTTATGGTGTTGGGCAGCCGAGAGGCCACGGGAACCACACGAGGGTCGGTTTAATTATTTTCTTTTCGGGCTTATTAAAATAAATTGGATTAATTAAATATGTGCATAATTAAATCACGACTTTTGTACATGAACTTGTTAACTCGGCTTATTTAAAATAATTAGATTAAACTTAATTAACATGGGCTTATTTTAGTTAACTCAATTAGGAATTATTATTAAGATTCAAGGCTTAATTTATAATTAATCCATGACATATTATTATTTATAATTAGTTATAATCCATGACATATTATTAAGTAATGATTAATTGTAAATTTCATGGCATATGAAAGTTAATTACTAAAATGAACCTTATTAATATGTGACTTATTTAAATCATGACTTACTAATATAGTAATACTTATAATCAACCATGGCTTAATACTTCATGGCTTATTAGAATTAGCTTATTTAATATACTTATTAACTATGACTTATATAAATTAGCTTATTCGATGAACAAGATAAATTACTTATGTATATTAAACGAGCTTATTACTTTTTATGGAAACTTACTATTTATAGAAACCTGTCATTTTTGGAAAGTTACTATTTATATAAACCTGCTATTTTTGATAAGTTACTATTTATAGAAACCTGCTATTTTGGAAAGTTACTATTTATAAAAACCTGCTATTTTTGGAAAGTTACTATTTATAGAAACCTGGTATTTTTGGAAAGTTACTATATATGAAAACCTGCTATTTATGGAAAGTTACTAATTACAGAAATACCAAGTATAATAACACAAGAAACATTAAATACATTAATCAAGAACACATGAACGTATAACATTAAGAAAAGACACGATAAAGCATGAACAAGTAACTCAAGTCATGAATAAGTAATTCAAAACTAAGAACAAGTAACTTATACCATGAACAAGCAACTCATACACATCATTTATTATGTAACTTACGTGAAGTCGGAGTAGTCCAGTTTCGTTATTTCATCTTGCTCACTGCTTGCTGGACACAAGGTACAGATATTCCGTCCTTTAGTAAGGACATCCTTTCTCTTCATGATTAGGATTCCCCGTTTGCTATGCCACATGTTTTACCCAGTTTCATATTATAAAACTTTTCATCGTTTTCCATGCTCTCATTTTTAATTATTTCATATATACGTAATTGCCCGAGCTATATACATGCATGACCATGACTTACATGATTACCACCTAGTTATGGAGGTACCATGACAATGACATATGAGGCACCTGTGTCATGACTTTTCCGCGATGAGAGTGATTTCTCACGGCGTCCCTTCACGTTACATGTTGGCCATTATTATATTATTATGGGGCGAATGGGTGCATCCTAGCTACAAGTTTACAGGTGTACACGTACAGGTGATTGGTATGGTGTGTGCTCTACACCTCATCACATTGGAGTTGATCCCTCCACCCATATTACTATTATTAGAGGTCACCCCTCTAATTGCATGACGAGGCAGCCCCTCTATTTATTCATGCACACGTTGATGTTGGAAATACGTTTTACGTATTAGAAAGGATCGGTCACTCCAACAATAGTATAAGTAGTAGCTCGTAGTTTAGTTAACTTAATATTCAACAAACAAGGCCAAGCCAAGCCTACAACATGTGTAGGCCGGCGGCCCAATGTAAGCCCAAGCCCATCTCATGGGCTTGGGTATATAAACCCTCTCCTTAGATGGAGAGGGTGTGGTTTTCTCATAATTTACACATAGTTAAGTGTGTATTTCTACACTTTCTCTCTCTAAAGTGTGTGTGAAATCTACCATCTTTCTATCTCTTTCTCTCTCTAAACATAAGCAAGATTTACAATATCCTACAAATGGTATCAAGAGCCATGGGATGATTGTATTGTTTATGTGTTCGTGTTCTTGATTTTTTGTGCTTATTTGATCTATTTCATACGAACCAAAAAAAAATTCTTTATGTTTTTTATGGTTTTTTCTTGATACAAATCTTCTACATAGTTGTGGTAGAGATTTGGTATATTTACTTTGGCTAAAAACACAAAAATTTTGGGTGTTTTGATCATTTTTTGGCTTAAAATCTCGAATTGGTTGAGTTTTGTCCGAGAAAAGTGGGTAATATTCCGACAGAAACCATCGGAAAAGGGTTTAGGTATTCCGACAGCTCCCACCGGAAAAGGGTTTACATATTTCGAGCATTATTCTGACGGGTATTCCGATACTGGTATTCCGACAAGTCATTCCGCCGGTTATTCCGATACTGGTATTCCGACAGGTCATTCCGACGGTATTCCGATAGTTATATTCGGACAGGTTTTCCGATTGGTTATTCCGATTGATTATTCCGACAGGGGTATTCCGATAGATTATTTCGACAGAGGTATTCCGATAGTTTACTCCGACAGGGGTATTTTGATAGATTATTCCGACAGGGTATTTCGATCAGTTATTCCGATCAATATTCTGACGATCAAAAAATTATTCCTTAATCGTGTCTTTTTGTTCGTCTTGGAATATTTTGGTCATCGAGAACATATTTTAGGGGATTTCAACATTGTTTCTCGACTTCAACTCACAACAACAAACACATTTACTTTCTCTCATTGTTCGATCAACGTTTGTAAATCTTAACTTATCGAAATGGAGTACACATCTCTTGCGGATAAGTCCATCCTCTCGGGTACGGATAATCGTGCACCAATGTTGGAGAAGACCATGTACGAGGATTGGACTTCCCGAATGGAACTTTACATGTTGAACAAAGAGAATGGACATCTCATTTGGGCATCGGTGCTTAATGGACCATTAGATTATGGTACAGTAACGGAAGGTATAGTTACTCGCCCTCGCACAACGGGTGAATTGACTGGAGATATGAAGATTCAAGACAAATGTGATAAGTATGCTACAAACATCATTCTCCAAGCCCTTCCTCCAGATGTCTACAAACTCGTCAGCAAACATAAAGTTGCCAAAGAGTTATGGGATAGAATTCATGTTCTAATGCAAGGCACCTCGTTAACTAAACAAGAACGAGAGTGTAAGCTTTATGATACTTTTGATAAGTTTGCCTATGTCCCCGGGGAGACTCTCAATGACTACTATTTGAGATTTACCCTATTGTTGAATGAGCTCAATATCTATGGCATGGCAATTCCTACGTTTCAATTAAACACCAAGTATTTGAACACCCTTCCTTCAGAATGGCGTAAGTACGTGACAGTTGTTAAATTGGCTAAGGACTTGCATAACACCAATGTGGATCAACTTCAAGCTTTTCTTCAACAACACGAATGCCATGTGATCGAGGCTCGGTTGTCTACACCTCAAGTTCATGATCCACTTGCCATGTATGCTTCTCAACAAAACATGGCTTATACTTATCAACAACCATCATACTTGCAACAGCCACCACCACTCACCTATCAGCAACCACAACAACCATCTTATCAACCACTAATGATGCCACAACAAGCATTTCAACAAAGTGTTCATCAACAATCTTTTCCACATCAACCACCACATCAGACATCACAATCACAAGCCAACACTTCTCCAATGGGCTATACTCCTCAGCAAGGATATTTTCCAATTGAAGCACAACCAGCACAAGCCTTCTACTCCAATGAACTTCCACCAATCCAAGCACCGGTCTTTACTCCAAATGATACGCCATCTAATGTTCTAAACCATCTCACTACCTACTTGTCAAAACTTTTTGCAACTAGAGGATTTCCACCAACAAACAATCAGCACCGCACCTCTTCAAATCCTCGACAACAAGCCACTGTTCAAGATGGTCAAGTGACGGTGCAACTAGTTCAGGGAAGGCAAAATTCATATGGACCTCCTACAAGGACCGTGAATGCTCAAGTTGTGAATTCTCAAGCTAATGGAAATGGAAGCCCTATTGGTCCTCAAAAGGTTGTGACTTGCTACAATTGCCGAGGACAAGGTCATATGGCTAGGGAATGCACTCAGTCAAAAAGAAGAAGGGATGCAACATGGTTTCGTGAGAAGATGTATTTGGTTGATGCTCAGTCTAAGGGAAAGATTTTGGATTCAGAAGAGTTAGCATTTTTTGCAGACCCAGGGGCAGCAGATAATGAAGGCATTGTAGTCATTTCTACTTCTAATGTAGCATATCAAGCGGACGATCTTGATGCATATGATTCGGATTGTGATGACATTCACTCAGCCTCAGCTGCTCTCGTTGCTAATCTCTCTCACTACGGTTTTGTTGTCGTCAGTGAGGTACCCACCACAACCAATCTTGGTAATGATGATAACCCACATCAAGTTGGGCATGAAAATGACAACCTCGAACAGCATTTGGGAACTAGTAACTCAAATGATGTGGTACCCAATCCTACACATTTGAGTGAACCTCAACCAAATGCTACGACGGGTATGGAATCTTATGCTCAACATGATTTGGTCATGGTATCTAAACATATTATTGATCAAATGCATACGGCTCTCATACAATCCGTAGATACGAATTCCACCCTAACAGCTGAGCTTGAGTTGCATGAAGAAAAAGTCAAAACTTTTGAAATGGTCCCTCAAGCAGAGAAAATAACATGTTCTGAATTTGACCAATTTCATTTTGAAAAGATTGAACACTTAAAAGAAATAGAATCATTAAAAGCTAATCTTTCCAATGAAATAAAAGAAAAAGAGTCGGTTGTAAATGATTTTCAGAAACTTAAATTGGATTTCGAAACTCTCGAGTCTAAAAAGTTTAAATCAGAAATTAATGCTACCAAACTTCTTAAATTCAAGGAACAACAGCTTTTAAAACAATACGCTTCCACAGAAAAAGTTCATCTTTTAACTAAATCGTTTAAAGAACTCGAACTTAAGCGTCTTCAAGATTTACCACCTAATCCCGGTTATGCAAAACAAGCTCAGGAATATATTCCTTGTCTTTATGATGTGACCCTAATTGGCAAATCGAAAGAAGCGCCTTATGTTCGTAGTAATGAGGAGACACAGTCACTTGCGGAAGAAACTCATTCTAAAATGCTTTCAAAATTCCATAAGATTGATTATGATAAGCATAATAAAGAACAATTTGATAAAAAGACTCGTATTCGATTACAAAAGGAATTATCTCAATTAACAGCTTTTGTGCCCCAAATTGCATCAATGGAAAACCTTCCTAGTACGTCTCCTACACTTGTAAAAAAGGATTTAACTAAGTTAATTCCACTAGTAAGTAAGGCATCCGATAGTTTAAATGCGGTCACCAACACTTAGCCGATTTTGACAAGGTCATTGTGGAACGTACGACGGCTTCGGCCATAACGGAAGGTGAATGGAATTTTGAGCACACTAGAGCTGCATTTCGAGACGAAATTGTTCCATTTGTAAACAATATTAAAGCTTGTCTTCGCAATGTTGATCAAGAATTGATTTTGGAAATAGAAGAAGTTAGACGCGCTTTCAATGAAATGGATGATGCTTATTAAAATGGTTTAATTGAAATAGAACGGATTTCACGCCAAAATGATCAGCTTCTGAAGCAAGTGATGTCTCATGATATTGTCTCCGTCTATGTGAATAAAAGTGTTGATAATGATTCTATCGTGCATAATGTTGAATCTGTGGATAATGTGGTAGATAGTATTTGTCACAAATCTGACGCTGAATTTTAAAGCTTCAAGATTCTTATACTTTGCTTTCAAATTTTTTTGATGAGATCCAAAAACATTGTATTTCGCTTGAATGCAAGCAACAATTTATTCAAGAGATCTTTGAAACTTCATTCGAAGGTGTTAATATAGATGAGGCAAATTTTCAAAAGAATTTTCAATTGGATTTACAATCAAAATAGCGTCAGCCAAGTGACAAGGTTGCTAAATCTTTACCGATAGACATCGAGAAATCTAAGGAGCTTAACTGTGTGAACGTACTTGAGGCCGTTGAGAATATTAAACCTGATCTAGATAATCGAGTTTCCAAGAATTTGTCCAAAGTTGATAACTTAAAACAGAAAAATACACAACTCTTCGATTCAGTAAAGCCCGCATGTGCTAATACCACTGCACATGATCAATCATTGATTGAACGACTGAATCGAAAGTCCGTGGAAATATCTGATTTGAGGGAACAAATTTGTGATAAAATATGGCTTTGGCTGAGTTAAAGGAAACACTTCGTACTCTAAAAGGTAAGAATGTTATGGATAACGCAGCCACTGTCTCAGCATCGTCTTCTAGTGCAATCAAAAGGAACCTTATTGCCGTCACACCCCTTAACAAGGGACCTAGGACTAAACCATCTCAAACATTGGTCACTAAAGATAAGGCAAAATCAAAACCAGCTTCTAATATTCCCGTGTTGCCTTCTGCAGGAGTAATCACCACTACTAAGGCTCAAAGATCTAAGCTTAAAAGAAACAAGAAGAATGATAGGATCTTGCCCCCATCTAGTAGTCAAGAGAAGAAGAAAGTAGAAGCCCACCATAGGAATGTTATTTCTGTTTTGAATAAAAAGAATCATGTAGCTAAACCTAAAGGCTCTGCGGTCGTGCAGCGTTCTAAGCCAACTGTGAATTCTAATTTGAAATATTGGAATTGAAATGAATGTATGTTTTCTAGTCGTCATGATTCTTGCCTTATTCACCATGTGAATGAGATGAATGCCCGGAAAAATGGATTAGAATGGAAACCGACTGGGAAAGTGTTAACCTATGTTGGCTGGATGTGACGCCCCACTGGTAGAACTTTCACTATAGTAGGAAATACGTGCCTATTAACTAGGATCACTCCCACTAAAGCGAAGAAAGCGTTCCCTTTAACTAGGAGTACTAAGGCTACCAAAACACAAGCGTGTCCTTTAACTAGGAACACCAACACTACCGTAGGAAACAAGTTCCCTTTAAAGAGGTCTACTCCCACTGTAGTGCCCGCTAACACTCCAAAACCTCAGAAAATTGGAACAATAAAACCTGTTAGTGATAAAACTCACATTAGAAAACGTAGGAAATCTAAGGGTCACACAAATGTTAGCAATTCTGATAATATTATATCTGTATCTGCTAACACTCTGGAACCAATAGTTTCCAATGCATTGCCTACTGTTGTTGTTGAAAACAGGTGGTCTAAATTGTTCTCTGGTATTTGGACTCTGGTTGCTCTAAACATATGACCGGAGATCCCTCTCAGCTCAGAAATTTCGTCAGCAAGTTTCTTGGTACGGTTCGATTCGGAAATGATGATATTGCAAAGATAATGGGTTACGGAGAATATCATATTGGGAATGTTATAATTTCAAGAGTGTATTATGTGGAAGGTCTCGGTCACAATTTATTTTCTGTGGGACAATTTTGTGATGCAAACCTAGAAGTTGCTCTTCGGGAGCATACCTGCTTCATTCGTAAATTGGAAGGGGTTGCTTTATTGAAAGGCACTCGAGGGAATAATTTGTATACTTTGTCTCTACAAGACATGATGGCCGCTTCTCCCGTATGACTTCTCTCCAAAGCATCGAAGACTAAGTCATGGTTATGGCATCGACGATTATCTCATCTTAACTTTAACGCTATTAATCATTTAGCGAAAAACGAACTTGTTCGTGGTCTTCCTAAACTTAAATTTCACAAGGATCATTTGTGTTCCGTGTGTACAATGGGGAAAAGCACTAAGAAATCATACAAAACCAAGACTGAAGACACCAACCAAGAGAAACTTTATTTGTTGCATATGGATCTTTGTGGGCCAATGCGTGTTGAAAGTCTTAGTGGTAAAAAGTACATCCTCGTCATTGTCGATGATTACTCTCGGTTTACATGAGTGAAATTTCTTACAATAAAAAATGAGGCACCTAAATTCATCATCGGATTTCTCAAGATGATTCAAGTGCGTCTCAACACTACTGTCCGACACATTCGTACAGATAATGGAACCGAATTTGTGAATCAAATTTTGCGTGATTATTATGAAGAAGTTGGCATTTCTCATGAAACATCCATTGCTCGCACTCCACAACAAAACGGTGTCGTTGAAAGGAGAAATCGCACACTTATGGAAGCTGCTCGAATGATGTTAATTTACGCAAAGGCTCCATTGTTTTTATTGGCAGAAGCAGTATCTACAGCAGTTTTCACCCAAAACCTGTCACTAATACGTAAACGCCATGGTAGAACACCTTATGAGCTTCTACATTGAAAAATACCAGATTTATCATATCTTCATGTATTTGGTTCTCTTTGCTATCCAAATAATGATGGTAACAATTTGGGAAAACTTCAACCCAAGGCTGATATTGCTATTTTCATTGGTTACGCACCCACAAAGAAGGCATACCGAATCTACAATCGTAGTTCTCGTAAAATCCTCGAAACTATGAATGTTGATTTTGATGAGCCGACAGCAATGGCTTCTGAGCAAAGCAGCTCTAAACCCGCACTTCATGAAATGGGACCCAGTAACATTAGCTCTGGTCTTGTCCCAAATAATCCTACTTCATCATCATTTACACCACCTTCTAGGAATGAATGGGATACGTAGTTTCAACCGTTCTTTGATGAATTCTTTACTCCTCCAAGTATTGTTGCTCCAGAACCTGAGGTAATAGCTCCAGTTATCGAAGTTGTCGCTCCAACAACCGAAGCACAATCAGATACGTCTGGACCTATAATTGGTCAAGATATATCTTCAACGAGTAATTCTAAACCAACTACCGAATCAACTACTCATGTCATGCCTATTGATAATGAAGAGGATGATGATGATCACGATTTGGAATTCGCTCAAATACGTGAACTTCCATGGTGTACCAATTCCCGACTCTAATCTAGCCGGGTCGTCCACCTCAGGGGAAGCTCCTACTACGGTCTACTCCAATCCACATATTCGTGAACATGACAGCAAGTGGAAAAAGGATCATCATATAGATTCTATTATTGGTGACCCTAATCGTCTGGTATCCACATGAAGTCAGTTAGAAGAAAATGCAATGTTTTGTCATTTTGATGCTTTTCTCACTGAAGTTGAACCTATGACATGGCAAGAAGCTTTTACTCAATCCAGTTGGATAGAAGCTATGCAAGAAGAACTTAATGAATTTATACGTCTTGAAGTATGGGAACTTGTCCCATGCCCGGATCAAGTGAAATTACTCACTTTGAAATGAGTTTACAAGGTGAAAATCGACGAGTTAGGCGAAATATTGAAGAACAAAGCTCGACTAGTAGCTCGTGGATACAAGCAATTATTGGGCATCGACTTTATGGAATCCTTTGCACCTGTTGCCCGTTTGGAAGCTATTAGACTATTCCTCGCTTATGCAGCCCACATGAATATGATCGTCTATCAGATGGATGTGAAGATGGCATTTCTGAATGGTGAAATGAAGGAAGAAGTCTATGTTTAACAGGAGGATGGTTTTGTGAATCCTAAATATCCTAATCATGTGTACAAGCTTAAGAAGGATCTCTATGGGTTGAAGCAAGCTCCACGCGCATGGTATGATCTATTGTCACAATTCCTCATTACGTAAGGCTTCGCTAAAGGCAAGGTGGATCCCACGCTGTTTATTCAGAAACGAGGTAAAGATATGATTATGGTACAAATATATGTTGATGATATTATATTTTCAGCCTCGACCCAAACCTTATCGGATGAGTTTGGGACACTCATCTCTTCCAAGTTTAAGATGTCAATGATGGGCAAGGTGTCATTCTTCTTAGGTCTTCAGATATCTCAGAGTCCCAGAGGCATCTTTATCAATCAATCCAAGTATGCCCTTGAATCTCTTAAGAAATACAAGATGGAATCTTGCGACACCGTGGATACTCCAATGGTGGAACTAACTAAGCTTGACGCAGATCCACATGGAGTTTTCGTTGATCCGACACTTTATCGTGGAATGATCGGTACCCTTTTATATATCACAGCTAGTCGACCTGATCTTCAGTTTGCTATATGTATGTGTGCTCGGTATCAAACTCGACCTATTGAGTTACACTTAGCTACTGTTAAACGGATCTTTCGGTATCTTTAAGGAACCATTAATCGGGGACTTTGGTATTCGAAGGACTCTTCGATTGCACTAATGGCATATGCAGGTGCGGATCACGCGGGTTATCAAGATACAAGGCGTAGCACGAGTGGAACTTTGCAACTACTAGGAGATCGACTAATCAGTTGGGTATCGAAAAGGCAGAAAAGCGTTGCAATTTCAAGTACGGAAGCAGAATACATAGCTATGTCCGGTTTTTGTGCTCAAATTATTTGGATGAGATCGCAATTAACCGACTATGGTCTAGGTTTCAACAAAATTTCGATGTATTGTGACAACAAGAGTGCAATTGCCTTATGCTGCAACAATGTTCAATTCTCCCTGTCGAAGCATATTGACATTCGCTACCACTTTATCAAAATGCAAGTGGAATATGGAGAATAGAGCTTTACTTTGTCCGATCTGAGTATCAATTGGCGGATATTTTCATGAAGGCTTTAGATCGCGCTCGAATGGAATTTTTGGCCGACAAGCTAGGTTTGAGAACATTCTCGCCCGAGACTCTAAAGGAACTGGCAGATGAAGCGAAAGAATAGTGGTTAATAACTAGGTTTTCACTTAGTTATGAAAGAGTTATCGTCCGATCTTTTCGAATTGATTACAAGTTGAAAGTGCGACTCAATTGTTCTTGGTGGGAAATAAAAAAAATTTGGTTATCTATTTTAAACTAAAAATGAAAATGTCGTTGAGTAAATAAAGATGAAAGCTTTAAAATTTAAAACTAAAAATGAAGACTTTAAAAATTGAAAAGAAAATGATTTAAAACTTATAAAAATGTAAACTTTAAATATTTAAACTAGAACAAGACAAGTTAGAATAAAGCTAAGTAAAAAGGTGGGAAAAGGTTGAAATTCAAAATCTGTAAAACCAAAACCTTATCCGGAATATTATCCGGAATGAAGAGCTGTGGCTTATCCGGGAAAATAAAATGCAGCTTATCCGGAATCGAGCTATTGGGATCTTATCCGGAATAATTTGTTGAGGTGCTTATCCGGAATCGTCTTCGGGTTCTTATCCGGAAAAAGCAATATGATGCTTATCCGGAAAAAATGACACTTGAGGCTTATCCGGAATAAGTTCTGGATACTTATCCGGAATACTTTCTTCTGAACCTTATCTGGGAAATGCTATCCTACACCTTATCCGGAATAATTTTTATCCAGAATGAACTGATGGTCACTATCCGGAATCCTTAGTTGTTGAACCTTATCCGGAATACTCTGAAGGGTTGCTTATCTGGCAAAACGTGAAGATATGCTTATCCTGAATACTTGACTATCCAGAATAGGAAACAAATGAAGCTTATCCGGAATAATCTGACTATCCGGAATAACTGAAAGAACTACTATTCGGAATAAAGGGGAAGATGCATATCCGGAATAACTAGATGAGTGCTATCCGGAATTACTGAAGAAGCTACTTATCCGGAATAAAAGGGTTATAAAAATAATCTGAAACACTCAAACTTAGCAATAAGCACAATTAAGCCAAAAATCAATAAGCACTTACCAAAACTTAAACCAAAAAGATTTTTAAGAAAAACAAATAAGCTAGAATTTAAAAACTTTTAAACATTAAATAAGCTAGAAATTAAACAACACTTTTTATAAAAACTTAAACTTATCAAAAACAACTTATATATAAAAACTATTAAAACTTTAAGATTAAAGAAATAAGCACTTTTATAAAGAAACTTTTAAGATCACCAATTTAATAAGCACAACCAAATAAGCTAAACAATCAAACCATCAACAAGATTAAGATAAAACTACATGATTATCAAGATTAAGTAAAAGATTAAGAAAGGTAGAATGAGAATTAAGGAAATAAGCTTGATTGATTAAAGATTAAGATCAAAAGATTACAAGATTAAAGTTGATAAACTTGGAAAACTAGAGAGAAGAAAACTTAAGAAAAAATTTGAAAAATAAACTACTAAAAACTAAAAACACCTAACCACTAACACCCTCCTAATGACATATTAGGAGGGTATTTATAGGAGCTGGGGAGATTACATGCTTAAGCTATCTAATTTCTTTCTTCTCGACTCGACTCGACTTAATCTTTGTCTTTCTCGACGTCGTCTCGGGATTAGTCGATATTAGTTGAACTTGTCTTATAATTTTCTTCTATAATTAGACTTGAGTTCTTCGACTTCATTAAACTTCCGTCTTTAGACTTTTTCTTCGATAAATCTTCAGAATTGGCCTTGGACTTCCGTTCTTTTTGCATTCTCGATCATTCGACTTCGTCTTTAGTCTTTTTCTTCGATAAAAGCCCGTGATAGCCCATGTTTTCTTCCTTTTGCATCTTTTGGTCCTAAAACACAATAAAAACATAAACCACACATAATTCCGACTTTTGCGACATAAAATACACGTTTTGGTCTTGTTATTATTGGAAATAAGTGGTAAAAGGATAAGTGTTTTCACACTTATTAAATCCCCTACACTTGACCATTGCAATGTCCTCATGCAATGCACTAATTTCAAAGCACGGTTTACATTTTTCATCATAGATAACCCACCTTGGCCTTTATTAAATACTAAACTTTAAGGAAACTAAAAAGATAGAAATATGTACAAAACAAGTAAAAAAAATTAAAGACTTACATCGGGGTTTTGGCAGTCATGAATGTTCATCATCCTCAAGTTTCACGTTCCCCATACCAAGCTTAAAAACGAGATCAGTGTTATTATAAGTTAGCAGACAAACACGAACTCATGTGGCCCAATTATTAACTTAGACTCCCTTATTCCTAGGTGTATCTCTTATATTTTAATTTTGTCTTGAAGGATCACGAGGATGCATTGTTTGACTTATTTCGATATTTATTTAGGCTGAAAATAAAGTGGGACGATTTAATCAATAGTTAGCTAAAGGACAAAATCTTTTAAAACTGCTTCTCGGGACCTCATAAAGTTCATATCTTGGCATAACTCGCTTCATGATTTGAGACCTTTGTCGGACCGATATTTGGCAGCGACTTCATACTTCAAATCTTTGAGAGACGTTCTTGAAATTATGGTCTTCTCTTCATAATAGGAATTTCTTCACTTGAAGTTTTGAGAGATTCTTCATATTTGTACCACGACTTATTCATTTTCTCCAATCTTTATTTTGGACTTTGATATACAACGATCCGCCTCCTTTTAGGACTTGGATCTATTTATCTGTTGGAAATACGTTTTTCCAAGGAAAGTCTCGGTCACATCATTATTAGCATAGATCACGAGCTATAGACTATTTAGGACATTGTAACTTGGAGTGACCTCCTTTGGGGGAGATTGTTGGAAATACGTTTTTACGTATTTAGAAAGGATCGGTCACTCCAAATATAGATACAAGTATTGGGCTCGTGATCCATTGTATTAAGGTATAGCCCATATAGCCCACATGTAGGGTGGGCTATATAAACCCCCCTCCTAGCATGTTAGGAGGGGTTGAACACTTCCATTTCATGACATTTCATCTTTCTCATCTTTCTCTCCTTTCTCTCTCTTCTTTCTCTCTCTAAGTTCTTCCATTTCCCTTCCATCTCAATAGGTAAATCATACATGGCTAAATCCTTAGAAAAGAATGATCCTACAATTGGTATCAAGATCATGGTTGATTTTTTGGATTAATGTGTTTTTATCTTTTGATTTGGTGGTAAAAATTTTCCTCTTTCACTATTTCTTTACTTTTGGTGTGGCGTGTTTGTTTTTAACTATTGATTTGTTGGTTAAAATTTTTTGTCTTTCACAATTTTTTTAACTTTAATATCGACTTTTGTCTAATATCAATATTTTCATATAATAAAATTTTATATATTAGTCATTTTTTGATATTATAAAATTGATATTATTACAGTTGTGTCTCGAATCTGATTTCACTTTTGAATTTGTCTCTTGTAATAGTTGTGTCTCAAACTGGTACAATTCTTTTTCTAATCTATGTTTGTCTTTCTCAACCGTTTTTCAATATTTTCTATCAACTTCTCATATCAACGTTGTGTCTTTATGAAGTTCATCAACTTTTAGTTATCAGTTGTCTTGTCTTCATCGGAAGCATCCAGGTTTGCTCGTTTAGATCGCATAAACCCTAAGGTTTGTAAACTGCGATAGTCATCCTTCGATCGTTTGTTACGATCCAAAGTTACAATCTAAGACTACGATCGGACCTACGATCGGACTCACGATCGGACTCAAAAGGATCTTCGATCGGACTCAAAACGACTTACGATCGGACTAACAACTCGACTTTTGATCGGACTCACAATAGACACAGACTCTCGACTATGATTCAACATCTCTCGACCATAAAACAGACCAAAATCAAAACCAACACAAGACTTTCGACCTCACAACAAACAATCCCTCACCCTATTCCCTCGACTTCCTCGACTCCCTCGACTCCATCAGACCCACAACACTCTCGACTCGTCACACCAAAAACACACACTCGTACCAAGCCTCTCGACTGAAAAACTCCAACGACACCTAGACTCGAACACCACTCACAACTTCAACAGTCCATCTGACTCATCGACCACAATACCAAACTCAAACCTTTTCGACACTTGACTCGACCCAATCTCAAACTGGTTTCGAAACACACGACTCTCACCCACACCCCCTCACAACACTCGTCCCTACACACTCTCGAACCAAACCCAAACTATTTTCGACTCAATAGTTTGACTCCAACAAACACAACCAAAACAGATTTCATCCAACCGGACTCATACAAACGCAAACAAACCCAAAACTCGACTCAAAACAAAATTAAAATAAAGAAATGAACAACCTACCTGAGACCAAACTCAATTGATCTTGAAGAATCTAATTTCAGTGAACATACGGTGAGAAATATTGTGATTCGTTGATATGGACTAAATGGAAGTGACTGGGTATTGATTTGATCAAAGACGAATCTGTGTTGTAGAAGATAGGGCGGATCATCTGCGTGTTTGATGAGATTAGTGTGGGATTAAATTATTTGTTTGAGATCTGAGTTTTGTTAAACAAACAGACGGAGCTTTTTAGGATTGTTAGGTTGCTTAAATTTAGGGTCAAGACTTGTTTTATTTAAACCCAAGTGAGATTACACGTGTAGGGGGAAGAAACTTAGTCAAGTCAACTTCACTGCCACATTTTTTTTTGGGTTTATATCCAAATTGGAATATATCCAAAAATTTTAATAAATTTTCGTGAGTGGAGGCTGCCACGTTTTTTGGCTGAGAAATTTTTATTTTTTTTTAGATTGTGTTAAATTGGAATATATCAAAATTTTAGTAGTTATACAAAATTTTACTTTCTTACTTTTTTATTTTTATTTTTTATTTTTTTAAATTTTGTGATATTAAGTTATGGTCGGGACAAAGACAACGCGACAAAGCGACGGGACAAAGTGACAAGGTTTATTTTGCCGACGAATTTTTGATCGGGTACTTGTAAGTGAAGACGGATTTTATCATCCATCGAGGATTTTTCAGATTTATTTTCGGATTGTTTCGTTGATTTTGTCATATTCCGTGACTTTCTGTTTCTAAGTTTCTTCACGAATTGTTTAATTCCGAAAACAACCACATCCATAATTACCTTTCATCGACATTCAATGGAATCGTCGAATTCGACAGTTCAAGCGGAAGAACTGCAACACATGGAACTTAACGAGATCAAATTGCGTCAAAAAACATTGGAAATCTTTCACGAGCTCAAGACACATCTTGCACTTCTTTATCCGCACAACATGACTAAACTTCCAGCCACGGTTCAAATATTCTTTGGCAAAGTGGATAATTTTAAAGAGAAGATTTTCAATAATTTGGATGAGTTACGGTTGCAACTTGAAAAGGAAAAACTTCATGAGGTTAAAGCAAAGTTATGTCTAGAAATTATTCGCACACAGCTTAAGGACTTCTTTTCCTCAACAATGGTACCTCCTTTTGATTATTCGACTCTAATCCTTCACCAGCTTTTCAACGCGCATACGGGTTGTCAGACTGAAACCTTTAGAAGTGGTTTACTCAATCACATCAATATACTTGAGAAGTGTATTGAGGTCAGGTTCGTTAATTACAACGAGATACGGTTGAAAAAGGGTCAGATTCAAAGAATCAAAGAGTCGTCTAAGTCATTGAATGCAGCAATACCTCATGAACATGAGAGAGAGACATGCTTCAAGTTGTCGTCAAAAGATGATTACATCTGCCCCGAGCAAGAAATAGGTGCCAGTCTGGTCGTCAAGGTAAGCAATGGCAAGGAATCAGGAGGAACGCATGAAACAAGCAGCAAGTCACAATCACCAACTGTTCAGGTGCCAAGTTTCAACAATATACAACATGTTGAGCTTTCTGAACCTAATTATGCCAAACATGGGATGGAAAAGAGTGATAGCGATACCACTTCTGATTCATCCGATGTGAGTCATAATGGGGGAGAAAGTGTTCAAAATGCTAAACATCATGATTAGTGTCTTATGACTGCTTCTTTAAATAATTCTGATTCTAGGATTAAAGAGCTTGAAACCATTTTAGCTCATCAATCCAAAGAGCTTGAGGATGCCAAAATTGAATTTTCAAAGAAAACAGAAAAATTTGAAACGTATTTTGAAAAACTTGAAAAGTCAAATGTTGTTCTTGAACGAAAATTGGATCAAACTGTTCTAGATTCTAAAGCTAAAAAGGATAATCTTTTGAAACAAATTAAGTTGCTTGAATCTAAGTTGGCATCTCAAGATGAATTGCTCAAAGAGAATGAGACTTTAAGGGCTCATGTACAGGAAAAGGTCTTTGCTATAGCTGCGTTGAAAAACGAATTGAGGAAAATCAAAGGAACTAGTGTGGACACTAAGCTTGAAAAACCATCAATCTTGGGGAAACCGCCTACAAATCAGTTCGTTAGACAACTGACTGCATTTAGATCCGAGCGACCACAATCCTCGAGACCGCGGTTTGCCTCCCAAGTTGATTTGGTTCATTTTCCTAGACCAGTCACTCCTCCATCTAGGCCCAGTGTGACTAAAACAGCTTTTGCAAGACCTAATCACATGATTTCCTCTAGTCTCCCTAGACATAGTCCAAAGAACACGTCTCGAACTAGTTCAAATGACGTTCGTCATACATTTGGTCTAAGGGAAGCTAAGCAAAAGACACAAGTAAGAGATAGGAATTTCAAACCTAGTCAGATGCCTTCTAGTTTACCCAACACTGCTAAACGTAGCATGTCACATCCTAGGAGCATCAATCAATCATCTAGGAATTCTAGATCTTACTCGGACATTAAATATGCTACTTGTAAAACATGTAGGAAATGTGTCTTTAAAGTCAATCATGATTCTTGTATCAAAAAATTACTTAATGAGGTGAACTCCCGTGCTAGACTTAAATCCCAGTGGGTTGCTAAAATCAAACCCATTGGTAAAATGTGGCGCCCCACTGGTAGAACTTTCACTATTGTAGGAAACGAGTGCCCTTTAACTAGGATAGTCTCTGATTCTACTAAGACTACTAGGGAGGAAATTGAAAAGGATGATACATCACTTAAGCCTGAACTTAAGGTTTTCTATAAAAGGAAACGTTTACCAGCTAAGACAAGTGAATCATCTCCTCAGGTCACCTCTAGCACAAGAAAAGAAAACTGTGAACCCCCACTTGCTCTAAGATAGATATCGCTAACCCATATCCAAGCATGCATATTCCAAATGAGAATGCAGGTACCAAAGAGGATGTTCCAAAAGAACGAAGCGGTCCAATCATTGTATACCATTCATTTAAGGACACTCTCAGAGTTTGGTTGCTGAAGAAGCTGATATCTAAGAAACAAGTGTCTCAGGGGATTTGCAGTTAAGCTTACAGTGTAAAAGGACTTATAGTCACATCACAGACTATAACTCGATCTTCAAAGAAATGAAAGTTTATCGCCGATGGTAAACTTATCCTAACAACGAGAAATTAATTTTTCTCGGGCATGAGCTTATATAAAAAACATTCCAAGTTTTTAAGCTCATGCACAATGGCTCCTCGTTAAATGACAGACGATGACCCGGACTTCAGAGACAGGGAAGTTTATCTACGCAACGATAACTTACCCTCTTAACAAGAAATTAAGTTCTCTTGGACACGAGCTTATCCTAAAACCATTCAAAGGTTTTAAGCTCGTGTATAAGGCTCTTCATTAAATATCAGATGATGACCCGATCTTCAAATAAAGGAAAGTTTATCGCCGATGATAAACTTATCCTCAAAAACGAGAAATTAAATTTTCTCGGACACGAGCTTACTTTAAAACTATTCAACGGCTTTAAGCTCGTGTAAAATGGTTCATTGTTAAATGTCAGACATTGACCCGTTCATCAAAGGTAGGAAAGTTTATCACCGGTGATAAACTTATCCTTACAACGAGAAATTAATTTTTCTCGGGCATGAGCTAATGTTAAAAACATTCGAAGTTTTTTAAGCTCATGCACAATGACTTACAATTAAATATCAGACTGTAACTCGGACTTAAATTTTAGGAGAGCTTATCTTTAAAGATAGTTTATCCTCGTAACGAGAACTTCATTTTTCTCGGTCATGAGCTTGTCTTAAAACATTCCAAGTTTTAAGTTCATAAAGTAAAGTGTATCTTTTAAATAAGAGAACTTTTCTTCTTAACGAGAAATTCATCTTTCTCGGTCATGAGCTTTATGTTAAAACATTCAAAGTTTTTCAAGCTCATGAAAACGACTTCTAAGTAAATGTCAACTTAGGACTCGTTCTTCAGTTAAAAGGAAAGTTTATCGCCAATGATAAACTTATCCTTAACAACGGGAAGTTTACAACTTCTCGGACTTGAGCTCGTTTTGCAAGATATTCAACATCTTAAGCTCAAGTAATTGGTTTTCAAAATGTTGAACACAATTTTTCGAGAATTTCTCAAAAGGTTTTTCTAAATCTTTCAAAATTGTGTGTTCAAAAATGTTTTGATAAAAAGAGCATGTCTTCTGGAATCGATAATATTTACGATACTAGAAATGTCATTCAATAATGACACGGGGTTGTAAATAAAGTTTGAGCAGAAGTTCAAACGTTTTAAAACATGCTCAAAATGGCTTGCTATTATTTCAGATAGTAACCCGCTTTTCATTTTAAAGTCAAGCATTTCACCGGAAAGCTTTGACTCAACAAACGGCGACTACAGCTCTTTCAATAGAACACGGGTCAACAATTGAGGGGGAGCAATTGTCCAGCATTCAGAATCCTTGATGACGAGAGTGCCAAGTTCTTATATTGGTGTCAAGACAACGATATCAATCATACACATGGAGTCAAGAGATAACTTCAGACATGACGAGGCGACCAACAATCGTGAACAAGAACCATGTGATTCTCTCATATGATGTTCTCCATCATTCAGGTCCAACCTCATAAATCGCTAATCTTGTGAATACATTATCATATATGATCTTTGCACGTGATAAATACCTTACACTTGTTTTTAAAAGGTATTAATTTACGTTTTAAGTACACCCTCATTAATTTGAGGGGGAGCTTGTGTAATTCATGAAGATAATTGGATTTGCATTTTTCTTCCCAAATTTTCTTAAAATGCTATTAAATCAATTGATATTAAAAACATCGATTGGGTTAATATTTTTAATATGGCGGAGAAAATGTGATCTAATATGGGAAATGATTAATCACAAATGGTTTTACTTAACGTGCTAGCTCATCCCGACATGTGCGAAATGTTTTCGGATATCGTGGCATATGTTAAGGGGGAGCAAAATGGATTTGCACTATCAAAATGGATTTCATGGTGACATACACTTACCCAAAACATCTCTATTCACGACGGTGAAGATTGTGGTGACATAAGGATGGTAGGATAGGTTAAAGTCCAATGATTCTTCTAGAACCAGAGGAATCTTCCCAAGGACATTCCATAGCTAGAAATAGTAGTCCTTAGGAAAGATGGAGAAAGATTGTGAACGTAGCTGAATGCTGACGAAGTACTTAAGTTAGCACTGGAACTATCACAACAAGGTGCTAGTGATGACGTATTGGTAAGCATTGAAGGGGTTGAAGAATGAAAAAGAATTGTAAAGATAAAGGGTGTAAAGAAAGAAGCCCTCCTTACAACTTAGGCAGAAACCGGGTCAATACATATGCTATTAAGATCAATATTTAATGATTCTTGATATTGAAGACAAACATCACGGACCCAGTGATGCAAGGCACAACCCATCCCAGCTAACTCAGATATCTCTTAAAAGATATTTGTTTTAATCACACGGAGACAACACATTATCTATTGATTTATTCACTCCGAATAAATTGGTATTGAAATGGTGGCACTCCTCTCCAGCCTTCGATCACTAAAAATCCAAAATGCACGATTGAGTCTAGAGCCATTTGAGATCATCAAATATCTCATTAGGACACACTTTCATATTTCCTTGCTTCTTCACACACCGTGAAAAGTAAGAAAAAATCTTAAGAGTCCTACGCAAAATCTTCATGATCTTGCCTGACATCCGAGTAATACGAAAGTATTTACAATGAAGATGGAAATCCTTCTTGAGCGAATATCAAAAAGCTCATGGTAGGTGACTTGTGCGATTCTTTATGAATCAAACTTGTGATAACTGGAAAGCAACAGTGGTTTAATTCTTAAATGAATTTAAACACGTTCCAGGCCTCTACGCAATATCTTATTGATCTTGCTAGAACACTCAAAGTGATACCTTAGTGTTCACAGTGATGAGTGGAATTCCTTCTAGTGTTAACCTCAAACAGCACTTGGTAGGTAACTTGCAAGATTCTATACGAATCAAGCTCGTGACAACTGGAAAGCAACGATGGTGCGGTTCTTAATTGAATTTCACTTGTTCCAGGAACATGAATTGACGGCTTCAAATCATGCGGATATTATTATCTAAATGATTCACTCTTTATGTTCGCAGTCAGCTTTGGACGGTCGAATAAAGAGAACGGGTTTACCCGCGAAATCCTGTCAGGAAGTTACTTAATTGAAACTATCCGTCACGGGTACGATATCTAATATCGTCCAACGGTCTTCACCGACCGGAGGTAAAATGCTACCGAATTTGAATAAAATGTCAAAGCCATTTTATTCGTGTCTTATTATGTTGCTGCATTCGAAGACGATGGCGTTGCGGTGTACCTGTTGAAGACGGTGGCGTTGCGGTGTACCTGTTGAAGACGTCCTCACATGCTTATTCCTTCTGCATCAAATACTTCTGCAAATTCAAGAAAGTATGACTTTAAAGTCTTCCGCTGTATCAACTCTGAAACTTTCAAGAATTCAACAAAGTATAAGTATGTGGAACATGAAGTCACAAGGAGGCAAATATCACAAGTGATGAATGCACAAGGTCAAGGCAAGAGAACATGCTCAAGACTAAATTCAAAGATCTGATCAGCATATTCACAAGAACAAGATTGAAGACTCGAGCATAGTATGCTAGGTTTAAGATTTTGTAAAATGGTGTGACCTCCCTTTGGGGGAGATTGTTGGAAATACGTTTTTCCAAGGAAAGTCTCAGTCACATCATTATTAGCATAGACCACGAGCTATAGACTATTTAGGACATTGTAACTTGGAGTGACCTCCCTTTGGGGGAGATTGTTGGAAATACGTTTTTACGTATTTAGAAAGGATCGGTCACTCCAAATATAGATACAAGTATTGGGCTCGTGATCCATTGTATTAAGGTATAGCCCATATAGCCCACATGTAGGGTGTGCTATATAAACCCCCCCTCCTAGCATGTTAGGAGGGGTTGAACACTTCTATTTCATGACATTTCATCTTTCTCTTCTTTCTCTCCTTTCTCTCTCTTCTTTCTCTCTCTAAGTTCTTCCATTTCCCTTCCATCTCAATAGGTAAATCATACATGGCTAAATCCTTAGAAAATAATGATCCTACATGTAGAAAAGCTAAATCGGATCCGGTGGTCTAATGTGGTGGTAAGTGGTGGTGGAAGCCATTGATGGCTTAGAGAGAGAGAAAGAGAGGTTGAGAGTAAAATGTGTGTATTCCCAAATGAATAAAATAACAATCAACACCCCTCCTTGGAAGCTAAGGAGGGGTATATATAGTCACGCACTTTACAACAAGCCTAGTCTAGTCTAAATGTGCGTGACTATGATAACTAACGGGAATTCTTAAATGTCGTCACATAAAGTGAGTTTCCAACAATCTTCCCCCATGGGACGACGTGTAGAATTCCTTACAATATTCTACCTATCAAGTACAAAATAATTAAGAACAAGAGCTTACATGAAGCATCCAATGCTGATGAAGTCTTCTGAGGCCTTTGACTTCAAAACGACTCATCTTTAACGTAACTTGTAGTAGAAATACTGTAACGGCACGAGCTAAGTAACCCATACACTTCTGGTTAAGGAGAAGCTTCTGAATTAGCTTCCCCCTAATTCATGCCACGTAAACTTGATGTAGAAGCATTTTAAATAGCTTCCCCCAAGTAGATCAACAACTTTTCATCTCACGCTTGAATAATTCTTCTGAATTTTTCTTCCCCCTGAGAATTCAAGTTATGCATACCAGAAAGAATCAAGACACTTCTTCCCCCACATAGTTGAAGAAGGTAAATCAATCCCAATTATGAAGCTCAAATACTGAAGTGGACACTTTATCCCATTCATGAAGTTGACATCGTAACACCAGAGTCAATCAAGTCCCGGAAATGCACACGTCTTCTTCCGGAGATGCACCAGAGTCAATTAAGTCCCGGGAATGCATATAGGATAATGATGATGTTTAATTGCAACAATCAAACAATTAAACCTCGAATCAGTAGTGTACCGTTTGGAGATTGATAACGACACGAGTCAAAACACTGATTTTCTCTGCGGCTATGACAAATGTCATCCCGGAATATCTTCAAATCAAAAGAAGGTATGAAGTTCATCACGTGTACTCGTTGTGCGTTCAATATGTCTGCTTCTTCCCCCTTGATGGTTTCGAAACTCGGAACCATCAATAAATTGTACGCACATGAACCTGAAATCTCGTGAGAATAATAAATTAGCTGAATTATAGATTTGGTGAGAATCAGCTGTTGATCGAAAATCTCTTCTCATAAACTCTCCATGGCCACCTTTACCATACCACATGAAAGCAATTTGAAGTGACCACTGAAAGAATGAACCGGATACATCAAACGTGAAGCTGAATAAAAATCCTTCGATCTTGTGATTTAAGCTTGCACTATTGTTGAATGAAGAACGGTGGAGAAATCTCTAAGTACTCAATGCATCACTGAAGAAGTCTATAAGCACAACACCTCTTGAAATTATCCACGTCGACTAACGCGCGTGACACTGAGTACAACAATGTAACCCCTTTAAGTGATAGTTATCCGAGTCATCAACCATCCACCCCGAACCCGGAAACCAGATAACCAAGTCTTCATTCTAGGATTAAGCACCAGCAAGTTATCTAGTAAAAGATAAAATAAATACACGCCTTCGAAAAATCTGTCTTCAACGTCACGTAATTAATACCCGATCAAACAAAATCTGAAGCCACTAAAAATCGCCCATTCTTTCTTGGTCTCATCTCAAATAAATCCTTGTCACATTTGTCACTTCAATTTGTCGCGTCACATTTCTCGTCAGCCCAAACAGTGTCAAGAAAGAATTAAAGAACCACAAATGCGACAAAAAAAAACTACAAATTCAAAAAAGGAATTTGTTTGTTTGAGCATCCATACTCCTTAACAATGTCTCGACACTTTTTGTCCCGACCGGATGTCACAATGAATTAAAACGTAATACACAACAAATTTATTTAAAAAAATTTAAAAAAATTTGTGTGTATGTGTTATTAAAACATACGGTTTAAAACATTGTTTTTAGATAATGTGAGTCCATTAAAAAATCTTCATGGCCCAAGAAAATTTCGAGCCCATCACTGGTCCATTACCCGGTCCACCATCATATAACGAAAATACCACTTCAGCCCATCATGGTAGATTAAGAAATGTCGGCCCATCATCTGATAGAGGAAGCGTTGCCCAAATAAAATGCAATATCTGGTGCACCCACATGACCCGATCCATCATTTCACACATAAGTTGCAATAACCCTAAAAATTAGGTCAAATTAACCTAATAAACACTCCTCCCAATCTTCGCAGCCTCCAAAACACTCTCAACCCAACCTCGTTGAATCCGCCCCATCCTCCTCCATCTACTCACTCACCATCTCTGCTAATCTCATCAGATTAGCTAGCAAACAATATACAAATAATCCCATACATAATCATCATGTAATCCCATCTCAATCTTTCTTAAATCACTGCTAAACCCACGAAATATTTCATATTAGACGAACCCAGATGATGAGTCGTCTAAAATAAAACGATTTGAAGATGCATTAAAGACTTGGCTTCAAGATCATAAGAAAGTGGTCTCGGGTAGGTCAAAATCAGTGCATGTTGGTTCTTGTTTATAGAAGCGAAACAGAATAATGATTATAACAAGTTTTGTTATAAATCTTATTTTAATTTCGTATATTAACATTGGTTAAAAGCCAAACAAGGATCTGTGATGATGTTTGATTTTTGTGAATAGATCTTAAAAGATCTCAACATGCATGTTTACACGAAAACAATGAATCTGAGATCAGTTACTTTTCAGTTTTGTTTGAGTCTAGATGATGGGATTAGGTGTCGATGGGATAGGTTTAGTTTTGGAGTTGTGATGATAAAAGGTTGGAGGTGATGTTGAGTCAGTGAGTTTATCTGAGTCAACTCGGTAATGACCGAGTTGACTCGGTTGAGATGGGTCGGTTTGGTCAGGTTACGTTTTTGGTCCCGGGTCATGTTGTCAATTCTTGCTATCGCAATGTACATTTTTAAAAAAATGCATCGCAATAATTGATCAATCCATCGCAAAGTATCATCGCAAAGTTTTCTTTAAAAACCCATCGCAATAAAACTTCCATCGCAATGTTACGAGTAAACGGGCAGCATGACGTCTTGGCTGTGCCATTGCGACAGGTCAGCCACCCATCGCAATGTGACTCATCGGAATGAGTCCCATCGCAATGGGTATGGCGAACCCATCGGAATGTGTAAAAAACCACTCCATCGCAATACATGCGATCGTACCAAGAAGATAAGTCCAAAAGTGGTCCTTTTTTTTCTGAAAATTCGGGACTGATTTCTGGGCAGATTTTCTGGCAAATCTTGGTTTTTCACCATCATCTTCATAAAAATTACCAGAAAAAACAGTACTTAGATGAGGACTAAAGTGATATTCCAAGATACAAAAGATGACCAAATAGTATAAAGTGACTGATGTGACTGTGACCAGCAACTTGACCATGATAATTTGACCATGTTTGACCAGTGATATAAATTTGGACCAGTTAAAACAATGATAACCGTTTGGACAAGAAAAATAATACTGTGACAAAAAATTTTGACAAGTCAGACACGAACAATGATATAACGAGACTCAAAAATAGATTAGACCACCAAAATCGAAAATATAATCACGATCCAAGGATGGAACCGTGGCTCTGATGCCAAATGTAGAAAAGCTAAATCGGATCCGGTGGTCTAATGTGGTGGTAAGTGGTGGTGGAAGCCATTGATGGCTTAGAGAGAGAGAAAGAGAGGTTGAGAGTAAAATGTGTGTATTCCCAAATGAATAAAATAACAATCAACACCCCTCCTTGGAAGCTAAGGAGGGGTATATATAGTCACGCACTTTACAACAAGCCTAGTCTAGTCTAAATGTGCGTGACTATGATAACTAACGGGAATTCTTAAATGTCGTCACATAAAGTGAGTTTCCAACACTACATTATCCTCATACCTTGCTAGGGTCTTTTCGGATAGACTTCTCCATGATCTTTTGGGGAGTACTTGCTTTTCGTCGTGTGTCTCAATCCTTCATATTGATTTTCGATAAATGATTCTTCACATCACTTTTGGATCTTTAGCAACAAAATGTAGCCCTCATGCCTTGTTAGGGCCTTTTCGGACTCGCCAATCTTCGCATCCCGCTTCAATAAGTTATGCCTTGGCAATGAACTCTAATTAATACCGAGCAACTTTTAAACGATCTTGTGCTAGAAGCTAAGTAACTTTTCAAATCGTACAACATTATTCATTGCAGATAAATTTATTAGCAAGCGATGGGAGAATAGGCTTATAATCAACTCACATAAATTCACGAAAGAATACCAAACTTATAATTGACTCTATCATCTCTCGTTCTCCACAATTTAAAATCTCAAGGAATGAGACTCGTGGATGCTTAGCCAATTAAATCAAAGTTTTGGGTTTTCGAGTCATCTATAGGATCTTGCAAATTCTTAGACTTTTTCAAGTTTAGAAATCGCATTTTAAAGTTCCCTTGAAAAACAACTCTCTAGGATCAATTATAGGAACTTGCGAAAAGTTCTTGTTCTTAACCCGTGAGAGTTAAGACTTTCGCGTTTTAAAGTTCCCTATATAAAAGCCTAGCAAAACTTGACTTAAACACGTTAAGGATACTAGCTAGAGTAAACTTAGATAAGTAAACTCGGGTTGAGTCAAATTATTCACGACTTTGAAAAATTTAAAACCACTTTATTAAAAAATTTATTTTAGCAAAGAAAGAAAATAACGAAAACAAAGGAAAATAATACTATACAACTAGGCCAAAACAGATTAAAAATTTTGAAAAATGTCGAAAAATCAAATTTTCCGGTTAAAATGAGGACAAATTCATGGAAAAGACCACTTACTTTGATAGAAGTCCCCCTACACTTGAGATAAACATTGTCCTCAATGTTTAAGCATGTGGGAGTAAACTCCCCTACACTTAGGACATTGTGGACTTTGGTTAAATCTTGCTAAGGAGAGGACAACTATAGTGATTTCAATGTGAACATATAAGATATGAAATATTGAATCACGACAGTTTTAGGATAGAACCGGGAAGATGGGAAGACGGGATCACGGTTTGTCAAAAGTCATTGAGAATGGATCTTTGAAGCTTTAATCCCTGCACAGAAGAAGAAACAAGACAACAAACACATACGGGGCTCCCCCTACACTTATTATGAAAACGGGAAAGGATAGATCACGGGTTGCCTCCCGAGAAGCGCTTGTTTTTTATAACCGAGTTACGAGCCTGACTCGACCCAAAACTAGTTCATGGGAAACGTGTTGAGGGATGGAATCATCTCATGAGAGATGTCCTCACCATAGTAAAACTTCACACGCTGGCCATTCACCTTAAAATTGGGCCCATTTGGCTGAGAAAGCTCAATGGTACCATAGGGAAAGACTTTGGCGACGGTGAATGGACCAGACCAGCGGCTCTTCAACTTGCCCGAGAAGATCTTCAACCGAGAGTTAAAAAGTAAGACTTAATCACCAACGTGGAACTCTCGGTTCTTAATTCTTGCATCATGGATGATCTTTGTCTTCTCTTTGTAGATCAGCGAGTTCTCGTAAGCTTCATTCCTCAGTTCATTAAGCTCGTTGAGTTGAATCTTCCGAAGATCACCGGCTTTGTTGATGTCGAAGTTAGCCCACTTCAAGGCCCAGCATGCCTTATGTTCCAGCTCGATATGGAGGTGGCACGCTTTCCCGTACATAAGACGATAAGGTGTACAACCAATCGGGGTCTTATAAGCAGTACGAAAAGCCCACAAAGCATCATCTAACTTATCGGCCCACGAGGCACGATGCTCTCCCACAGTACGCTCCAGAATTCGCTTCAATCCACGGTTAGAAATCTCGGCTTGCCCATTAGTTTGTGGATGATAAGCGGTGGAAAGACGGTGATTGACACCGTACTTAGCCATGACTCTTGCGAATTGTTCATTGCAAAAATGAGTCCCGCGGTCACTGATTATAGCACGAGGAACACCGAATCGAGCAAAAAGTTGCTTCAAAAAGTTCACAACCACCCTCGCATCTTTCGTAGTGATACAAGGATTTTGCTAGGTTCAATTTTGTCTCGATATCCTCTCGAATTGATCTTGGTTAAATGTGAGAGATTAGTTGTTCTTGGTGAAACAAATATTTTTGGTTTTGGTAAAATAAATGTGCAAGACTTAATAATAAAAGACTAGTAATTAAAACTAACACTAGTTGAGACGTAAACGGTGCATAATTAAAACGTTAAAAGTAAATGACGCGAAATTAAACAACGTAAAATTAAAACTTGACGAAAAGTAAATTGATAATAAAATAAAAATGCGGAATGAAATTAAAATAGACTAAGAATAAAACGAGAAAGTTGACATTTAAACTAAAGCAAAATCGTAAAACAAAACAAAGCACCCGATCGGAATAGATTCCGATCGACTGATCGGAATGAAAACATCACATCTCCAATCGGAATTTCACAATAAGAGGCTGATCGGAATACCAATATGGAGCCAATCGGAAAAAGGAGAACAAGTACTACCAATCGGAATAGTCAAAGCTAGCACCATCGGAATAAGTAAAAAAAAATGAACAATCGGAATATGTGAACTCGTACCAATCGGAATATGCCCAAAAGGGCAAATCGGAACAATCTAAAGCCCCTTTCCGATCTACTGATCGGAATGAAGGGTGCCAGTCGGAAAGATGGATCGGAAAAGAAGGGGTGCAATCGGAAAGCTTGATCGGAAAAGGGTTTCACCCTTTCCGATCTAACTTGGACTCGAAATTAAGCAAAGGACAAAAAGCTATTAAATAAGCCGAAACTAAAACTTGCACGAATCTAATGGAAATGGACTAAATAAGCACGAACATCAACTTATCAAACTTAAAATAACGAACTTTAAAAATCAAAACATAAAAAGATGAACTTTAAATCACGAAAAATCAAAAAGATCAAAACTTTTTAAATAAGAACTAGATGAAAAAGATGATAGAAACAAGATTAAGCTTAAAAAGTAAAAGTTTGATTCAAAACAAGAAAGATTAAAAGATGAAAGATTAAAATTCTAGAGAGAGAAACTGTCACTTTCTCTCTCTAAAACTAATCCTACTCCTAAAACTAAACTAATCTAAAAATTGACTAACTCCCTTCATGTGGTGATATGAAGGGTATATATAGGAAAGGGAAGTGGTTGGTGTCTTCTTCTTTTCTTTCTTTCTTTCTTCACGTCTTTTCGTCTTTAAAGTTCCTCGACTTTTTCGACTTTGTCTCGGGATTAATTAAAACTCGTCTTATAATTTGTTTATTTATTAGACTCGAGTTCTTCGGCTTTTTAGTAAACTTCCGTCTTTTGACTTGTTCTTCGATAAATCTTCAGAATTGGTCTTGGACTTCCGTTCTTTTTCCACTCTTGATCTCTGGACTTCGTCTTTTGTCGTTTTCTTCGATAAAAGCCCGTAAATGCCGTGTTTTCTCCACTTTTCACCTTTTCGTCCTAAATTACAACAAAAACACAAACCACGCATAATTCCGACATAAATGACATAAAATACACGTTTTGGCTCGGTTATCATTGCAATTAAGTGGTAAAAAGGATGGGTGTTTTCACACCTATCAAATCCCCTACACTTAACCATTGCAATGTCCTCATGCAATGCATTAGTTACAAAGCAAGATTACATTTTCCATCATAATCAATCCACATTGGCCTTTATTAAAGAAAATAGAAGATTATAAACATACAAAATAAAGAAATCAAAAACATACCTTGGGTTTTGAAAATGTCGTGAATGATCATCATCCTCAAGTTTTCACTTTCTCCAAACCAAGCTTAGAAACGAGATCATTGTTATTATAAGTTAGCAAACTAACACGAACTTATGTGGGCCAATTTTTCACTTAGACTCCCTTATTCCTAGGTGTATCTCTTATATTTTATTTTTGTCTTGAATGATCACGAGGATGCATTGTTTGACTTATTTCGATAGTTATTTAGTCCGAAAATAAGGTGAACGATTTAATCAATAGTTAGCTAAAGGACCGAATCTTTTAAACTGCTTCTCGGGATATCAGAAAGTTCATATCTTGGCATAACTTGGTTCGCGATTTGAGACCTTTCTCGGGCCGATATTTGGCAGCGACTTCATACTTCGAATCTTCGAGAGACGTTCTTGAAATTATGGTCTTCTCTTCATAATAGGAATTTCTTCACTTGAAGTTTTTGAGAGATTCTTCATCTTTGGACCACGACTTCTTCATTTTTCTCCAATCTTTATTTTGGACTTTGATATACAACGATCCGCCTCCTTTTAGGACTTGGATCTATTTATCCTCATACCTTGTTAGGGTCTTTTCGGATAGACTTCTCCATGACTTTTGGGGAGTTCTTGCTTTTCGTCGTGTGTCTCGATCCTTCATATTGATTTTCGATAAATGATTCTTCACATCACTTTTGGATCTTTAGCAACAAAATGTAGCCCTCATGCCTTGTTAGGGCCTTTTCGGACTCGCCAATCTTCGCGCCCCGCTTCATAAGTTATGCCTTGGCTATGAACTCTCGTCATTACCGAGCAACTTTTAAACGATCTGGGGCTAGAAGCTAAGTAACCTTTTAAATCGTACAACCTTATTTATTAGCAAATTAATTTATTAACAAGCGGAGGGAGAATAGGCTCATAATTAACTCACATAAATTCACGAAAGAATACCGAACTTATAATTGACTCTATCATCTCTCGTTCTCCACAGTTTAAAATCTCAAGGAATGAGACTCGTGGATGCTTAGCCTATTAAATCAAAGTTTTGGGTTTTCGAGTCGCCTATAGGATCTTACAAATTCTTAGACTTTTTCAAGTTTAGAAATCGCATTTTAAAGTTCCCTTGATAAACGACTCTCTAGGATCAATTATAGGAACTTGCGAAAAGTTCTTGTTCTTAACCCGTGAGAGTTAAGACTTTCGCGTTTTATAGATCCCTACATAAAAGCCTAGCAAAACTTGACTTAAACACGTTAAGGATACTAGATAGAGTAGACTTAGGCAAGTAAACTCGGATTGAGTCAAAATGCTCACGACGTTTGAAAATTAAAACCACTTATCAAACATTTATTCTAATAAGGAAAGAAAATAACAAAGGAAAATACACTATACAACTAGGCCAAAATAGATTAAAAATTTTGAAAAATGTCGAAAAATTGATTTTCCGGTTAAAATGAGGACAAATACAAGGAAAAGGCCACTTAACTTCGATAGAAGTCCCCCCTACACTTAATATAAACATTGTCCTCAATGTTTAAGCATGTGGGAGTAAACTCCCCTACACTTAGGACATTGTGCACGTTGTTTAAATCTCGCTAAGGAAAAGACAACTAAAGAGATTCCTATTTTAATATTGAGAAATATAAAATAGTGAATCGAAAAGAGTTTAGGATAGAACCGGGAAGAAGGGAACACGGAATCACGGTTCGTCAAAAGTCATCAAGAGTGTGTCTTTGAAGCTTGAATCCCTGCACATGATAAGAAAGAGAACAAGAAACACTACGGGGCTCCCCCTACACTTATGGTGAAAATAGATAGATAATTGGGTTGCCTCCCAAAAAGCGCTTGTTTATATTAACCGAGTCACGAGCCTGACTCGTCCCCGAATTAAATTGTCCATGGGGAAGCCTAAAATGTGATACCGGGATCAAAGACCTTGTCCTCGTTCCCGGTTGACATCAACAAAGGAGAGGCGGGGGGATAAGTCTTGAAAGGGAGAAAGGTCCTTTCGACAGACGAAAAGTATGTGAATTCAAGGTCCACGGGAGGTGGGTTGGGTGTAGTAAGCACATTGTCCTCCCCCAAAGACAATGGATGCTGAGCAAGCGGCAAAGCCGTATTGTTATCAATTATAGCATAATCAATGTCACCTCCCGGGTCAAAGCACTCATCCTCCGAGATAGTCTCTAAAGGGGAGGATGAAAGGTGCTCGGGAGGGGAACTTGGGACAATACCTTCAAGTAGCAAATTATCAAAAATAATGTCCCCCTCCGTGTCATAATCATCAATACCTGGAGGGATGGAGTGGATGTCAATTTCTTCCAGCAATGGGTCATTATCTTCAACGGTAGGAGGAGATGGAGGTAAAGGCTTGGAAATAGGAGAAGTCAACTCTTCGATTTGAGCAATAAGAAGGTGTACTTTCCGTAACCTATCGCGAAGAAGCACGTCTTCCACCTCATCCACAAGATCAAGTTCATCGTTGAACTTCTCGTAAACCGGAGAGAATAAATCGTCATCGTCTGCATCTCCCGGTGGAGATTGAGAAATTTCAAAAGTGAAAGTCTCATAGCAGAGAGAAGAATCGTCATCACTAGGATCGACCTCTTCCGGAAGAACAATGTCGTCCTCAGGCTCCATAGCAGGTAAGTCACAAACCTCATCATCCAATACTTTGTCGAGACCAACATCACTAATCTCATTCAACGAATCTAGATCCTTAGATGCAGTAGGAGCATCGACAGTAGGAGCATCGACAGTAGGAGCAGCAACTGCAGAAGATTGGTTGAAAATGTAGACATCATCGTCGTCGTCATCATCATAATAGATGGGACGAGTCCAATTAGGAGTGACGTAGTCGGCTAACTCTTCCTTTATAACCTCCACATCTTTAAGAAGCTCATGCAGCAACTTTTGTTGTTCATCGCCCCGAGTATGTTCAATTTCACCGATTCTATCCCACGCTGTAATTAAACATTTTGGTGTAGAAAATAAGGGAAAACGACTAAATTGGCTCAAAAAGGTGTCGGTGGTTTTCAAGGTTTCGTCCACATCAAGCAACGGTTGCCTTTCCTGATGCAAGTCAGCTCGGAGTTGAGCTAGACTTTCTAGAATGTCATTTAAAGAAGTGAGTTGTGGATCAAGACTAGTTTGCTCATTGGATTGATGATTGAGGGTGTGATGTGGGGGCTCACGGTTATAGACACTAGGATGATAGAACGGTACTTTCTCAAAGATTTGCGACGGATCACAAGAAGAAGCATCGTGAGGGCCCCCACAAATATAGCACCATGGGTATGGAGAGAAACTGGGTGCCTCTTGTTGATAGCTATTATCATTGTCATAATTGTACCCCGGTTCTTGCCCGTGTCTATACGGGTATTGAACCGGGCACGAAACATGCCAATGAGAATCGCTTCCACAATAGATGCACGGGGGAACAGGAGGTAGGTTCAAAAAGTACGAATTAGTCGAGTTGCACAAAGGACAAAATCCGGATTGTGTGTAGTCGATATCGTTTCCGCACCGCTCACATGTACACCATTGGCAAGAGTGGTTCCCAGATAATTGCTTCCCACACCGGACGCAATGGATATAAAAATCCATAAAGAAAGATAGATAAGCAAGAAGAATATTTTTGGTGCAAAACTTTGAAAAAGAAATGCTTTTTATGATTTTTCAAATGTTTTTGGATTTTTGAAAATTTTTGAATACGAAAAATAACGTTCACGAGTGAACGGATCCCAAAAGCCAACGCTTCTCTCACAAAAAACTTTCGATCCTCACGAAAAGAGCCGGCAGCGGCGCCATTTGATACAAGGATTTTGCTAGGTTCAATTTTGTCTCGATATCCTCTCGAATTGATCTTGGTTAAATGTGAGAGATTAGTTGTTCTTGGTGAAACAAATATTTTTGGTTTTGGTAAAATAAATGTGCAAGACTTAATAATAAAAGACTAGTAATTAAAACTAACACTAGTTGAGACGTAAACGGTGCATAATTAAAACGTTAAAAGTAAATGACGCGAAATTAAACAACGTAAAATTAAAACTTGACGAAAAGTAAATTGATAATAAAATAAAAATGCGGAATGAAATTAAAATAGACTAAGAATAAAACGAGAAAGTTGACATTTAAACTAAAGCAAAATCGTAAAACAAAACAAAGCACCCGATCGGAATAGATTCCGATCGACTGATCGGAATGAAAACATCACATCTCCAATCGGAATTTCACAATAAGAGGCTGATCGGAATACCAATATGGAGCCAATCGGAAAAAGGAGAACAAGTACTACCAATCGGAATAGTCAAAGCTAGCACCATCGGAATAAGTAAAAAAAATTGAACAATCGGAATATGTGAACTCGTACCAATCGGAATATGCCCAAAAGGGCAAATCGGAACAATCTAAAGCCCCTTTCCGATCTACTGATCGGAATGAAGGGTGCCAGTCGGAAAGATGGATCGGAAAAGAAGGGGTGCAATCGGAAAGCTTGATCGGAAAAGGGTTTCACCCTTTCCGATCTAACTTGGACTCGAAATTAAGCAAAGGACAAAAAGCTATTAAATAAGCCGAAACTAAAACTTGCACGAATCTAATGGAAATGGACTAAATAAGCACGAACATCAACTTATCAAACTTAAAATAACGAACTTTAAAAATCAAAACATAAAAAGATGAACTTTAAATCACGAAAAATCAAAAAGATCAAAACTTTTTAAATAAGAACTAGATGAAAAAGATGATAGAAACAAGATTAAGCTTAAAAAGTAAAAGTTTGATTCAAAACAAGAAAGATTAAAAGATGAAAGATTAAAATTCTAGAGAGAGAAACTGTCACTTTCTCTCTCTAAAACTAATCCTACTCCTAAAACTAAACTAATCTAAAAATTGACTAACTCCCTTCATGTGGTGATATGAAGGGTATATATAGGAAAGGGAAGTGGTTGGTGTCTTCTTCTTTTCTTTCTTTCTTTCTTCACGTCTTTTCGTCTTTAAAGTTCCTCGACTTTTTCGACTTTGTCTCGGGATTAATTAAAACTCGTCTTATAATTTGTTTATTTATTAGACTCGAGTTCTTCGGCTTTTTAGTAAACTTCCGTCTTTTGACTTGTTCTTCGATAAATCTTCAGAATTGGTCTTGGACTTCCGTTCTTTTTCCACTCTTGATCTCTGGACTTCGTCTTTTGTCGTTTTCTTCGATAAAAGCCCGTAAATGCCGTGTTTTCTCCACTTTTCACCTTTTCGTCCTAAATTACAACAAAAACACAAACCACGCATAATTCCGACATAAATGACATAAAATACACGTTTTGGCTCGGTTATCATTGCAATTAAGTGGTAAAAAGGATGGGTGTTTTCACACCTATCACGTAGGGAGAGCCTTAGCGTCAACCCATTTAGAAACGTAGTCAACGGCTCTGAGGATGTACTTGTTCCCTTTAGATGATGGAAATAGCCCCATAAAGTCGATGCCCCATACATCAAAGATTTCACATTCTTGTATGAAATTTTGAGGCATCTCATCTTTATGTATGATCTTGCCTTATCGTTGGCAAGCGTCACAATGTTTAACCATGTCGTGAGCGTCACGATAAATAGTGGGCTAATAAAATCCAGAGTTGAATACTTTCTTCACGGTGTAATTGGGACCAAAGTGACCACCGGTGGGTCCTTTATGGCAAGCATCAAGGATTTGTACCGCTGTCAGCCCATCAACACATCGACGAATGACAAGATCCGCACATTGTTTGAAGAGGTAAGGGTCGTCCCAGAAATAATGTTCAATATTTTTAAAGAACTTTTTCTTTTGTTGGGACGTTAACCCTTCCTTGAGAATTCCACCCGCTAAGTAGTTTGCAATGTCCGCAAACCACGGGGTGTCATCAAGATTGGAGTTGATAGACATTAAGGCCTCAAGGGGAAAAGAGTCATTGATCTCTTGATTCGGATGATCCCCTTGATAAAGATCCTCAAGTCTACTTAGATGATCCGCGCCTAGGTTTTCGGCACCCTCTTGTCACAAATTTCGATTTTAAATTCTTGAAGGAGCAAAACCCAACGAAGAAGTCTTGGCTTATAATCTTGCTTAGTCAACAAGTACTTCAACGCGGAATGATCGGTATACACGATGGTGGTAGAAAGGACAAGATAGGGGCGGAATTTTTCAAAAGCATACACTACAGCTAAAAGCTCTTTTTCGGTAGTGGTATAATGCAATTGAGCCCCCGTCATTGTCTTGCTAGCGTAATGGATTGGTTGGAAGTGTTTGTTCACTCTTTGGCCCAAAACCGCTCTAATAGCATAGTCGCTAGCGTCACACATCAATTCAAAAGGTAGCTCCCAATTAGGGGTAACCAAGACCGGTGCCTTAGTTAGCTTATCCTTAAGAAGATTGAAGGATTCAAGACACTCTTTGGAAAAGATGAAGGGAGTATCTTTTTCCAAGAGGTGGGTCATCGGGCGAGCGATTTTAGAAAAATCTTGAATGAATCGACGATAGAAGCCCGCATGACCAAGGAAACTTCTCACACCCTTCACGGTTGAAGGTGGAGGTAATTTGGCTATGACATCCACTTTAGCACGGTCCACTTCGAGACCGGCTTTTGAGATTTTATGTCCTAGCACGATGCCTTCTTTTACCATGAAATGGCATTTTTCCTAGTTTAGGACAAGGCGAGTGTCTTCACACCGCTTAAGCATGCGTTCCAAATTGGCAAGGCAAGAAGAGAAAGAATCACCATAAACCGAGAAATCATCCATGAAGACTTCCATAGTTTTTTCAACCATGTCATGGAAGATAGCCATCATACACCTTTGGAAAGTCCCAGGAGCATTGCATAAGTCGAAAGGCATTATTTTATAAGCAAATGTTCCGTAAGGACAAGTGAATGTGGTTTTCTCTTGGTCTTTGGGATCGATGAGAATTTGAAAATACCCAGAGAAACCGTCTAAAAAGCAGTAATAGTCATTACCCACTAGACGTTCAAGCATTTGGTCCGTGAAAGGAAGGGGAAAATGATCCTTTCTCGTAGCATCATTGAGTTTGCGATAGTCTATACAAACTCTCCACCCTGTAACGAGACGAGTAGGAATCAAATCGTTGTTTTCATTGGGCACAACGGTGATTCCGCCTTTCTTAGGCACACAATGGACGGGACTAACCCATGGTGAATCCGAGATAGGATAGATCATTCCCGCATCAAGAAGTTTGATAACCTCTTTTTTGATTACGTCATGGATCTTAGGATTCACCCTTCTTTGGCTTTGAATAGTGTGTTTAAAGTCGTCCTCCATGAGAATTTTATGTGTGCAGAAGTGAGGATCAATTCCACGAATATCGGAGATTTTCCAAGCAATCGCTTTCTTGTGATTCTTTAGCACGGCGATAAGTCGGGATTTTTCTTCTTCTTTCAAGTCCTTAGCGATGATGACGGGTGACTTCCTGTTGTCTTCTAGGAAAACGTACTCGAGATGAGACGGTAGGTCCTTAAGCTCTAAATCCAAAGGATTTTCGATGGAAGGCGTAGTCAAATTCGGTTCATCGACAGAGATATCCTTATGAGATGGTGGAGAAATATGGTCCTCATTGAGAAGTTTCTCAATGGTACGAATGTCTTCATCCCAATTGGAGGGAGAATCGTCATATTGCAAGTCCACATCTCCCAAAGTTGCTTCAAATTCTTTCAAGATGAAATCACTTTCTCCAAATGGAGTTAGTGATGGAGCAATAGAGGCGACGGTCTCAACAATGGGAAGAGAAGAAGAACCACTTTTACAAGCGTCTTTGAAATGTTCTTCACAAGCCTCATCAAGAACATCAATGAAATTAACACTCTCGTTTTCCGAAGGCTGCTTAGAAAGTTTACCCATGTTGAAGACGATTTTCTCGTCACCAACTCTCATGATTAATTCGCCAGCGGCTACATCAATTAGAGTGCGACCGGTCCTCAAGAATGGACGTCTAACGATTAATGGAACACGGGGGTCCATCTCGTAGTCAACGACAACAAAATCCGCCGGAAAGGTGAATTTGTCGACACCAACGAAGACGTCTTCGGCTATCCCCACTGGATAAGCAACCGTACGGTTAGCTAATTCCAAAGTCATTCGGGTGGGGACTAGCTCGGGGGCATTAAGTTTATACTAGCACCTAGATCGGCTAGGTCCATACGATTCTCTACCCCAGGGAAGTTGCAAGGAATCAAGAAATGACCCGGATCACCAAGTTTGGTTGGTAATTTCCTTAAGAGCACTGCGGAGCAATTCTCATTAAGTTGGGTCTGAGCAATATCGAGAAGTTTCTCCTTATCACTGAGAAGATCTTTAAACATTTTAGCATATTTCGGCATGTGAGAGAGAGCCTCAGCAAAGGAGATATTGAAATTCAGTTGTTTAAACATTTTGAGAAAGTTCGAAACCTGAATATCATCCTTGTTCTTCAATTTCTCTTTCCTCAACCTTGAAGGATAAGGTATATTGGGTTGAGATGAAGGCTTTGGAATGGAATTCTCACTCACATCCTTGGGTGGTGGAGGGGTAGAAGTAGAAGGTGGTGGAATTGGAGAAGTAGAAGTTGGAGGAATAGAAGATGGAGGATTTGGAGAAGGAGACTCGTTTTCCTTTGTCACAATCACCAGTGTAGGTGTAGGAAGCTCGGGTTCCTTTAAACCTTTTCCACTGCGAGTGGTGATTGCTTTCATCTCCCCTCTTGGATTAGCAACGGTGTTACTCGGAAGAGAACCCGATCCAAAGGCTTGATTACTTGGGAAGAAACTAGCCATCATGTTCCTTAAGTCATTTGTTTGACTTGTAAAAGAGTTTCGCATATCAGCTCGAAGATCATTCCCTTGCTTCACCATATCTGCTTTCATGTTGGCCATTTCCCGCAGAAGATTTTGTACTATCGCATCATTAGTACTCATGTAGGTTTCAACCTCTTGGTGTAATGCAGTGGGTTGGTTGGGAGGAGCATGGTAGGTGGGTGGTTGATAAGCAGGTTGTTGGTAAACTTGGTTGTTTCTTTGAGGTGGATATGAGGTTCTTTGGTTTTGATGCTGATTTAGAGCACGAGGTTGGTTTTGATTGTTGCGATTGAGGTTGCTTGGGTTTTGTGTGGGGAAACTGGGTGGTGAAAGATAGTTGTTTGAGCGATAGCTGAGCAAGTTGCGGTCACCTTGAGGACGTGCTTGATACCTTCCTGTAGCAAAGTTACCGTTGGCGGCATACACATTTTCCGGATTGTCTTGAGTCGAAGGACAATCGGTGTATGAGTGGGATCCCCCGCATATTTCACATGATTGAGTCATAGCATTAACTTGGGCATTGATAGCTTTGGTGTTGTTGGCGGCTTGGAGAGCAAGTGATTCAACAAGCGAAGTAAGCTTATCAATTCTCTTGTCGCTCTCATTAGTGCTAGCACTAGCCACATTGGTCCGAACACTCTTGGTTTACACTCTAGACTTGTTCTCAATAATATCCCAAGCGGCATTAGAAGACTTAACCAAAAGATTACCCCCCCAGGCACTATTTAGTGAATCTTGGTCATTCATGTTTAAACCATTGTAAAAAGTATTAATTTGATGTACTTTTGTTAAACCATGTTGTGGACACTTTCGTAAAAGTTCCTTAAAATGGTCCCAAGATTCACTAAATGTCTCACCGTACTTTTGTTCAAAAGTAATGATTTCATTCCGCAAAGCGGTAGTACGTGAGGGTGAGAAAAATTAGTTGATGAATTTGGTCTCTAAATCCGTCCACGTAAGAATACTTTATGGCGGTTCCTTATCAAGCCAATGTCGGGCTTGTCCCTCTAAGGAGAAAGGAAAAAGTTGCAAGCGAATTACCTCTTGTGAAACCCCATTATACTTAACCGTATTAGTGAGTTGAAGAAACCTCTTAATATGGTTATGAGGATCATCAATTGAACGCCCCAAGAATGGTTGAGCAGAGACCATTTGAATGAAGCCGGATTTGAGCTCAAAAGTTGTTGGCTCCAATCGCGGGTATGACAATAGCATCGTTGTTTCCCTCTACATGTGCTTGCAAAAGTTCGATCATTGGATGATTGTCCGGTAGAGGTTCATTGTTGTTATTATTCATGTTGGGTTGAGGTGGATTATTATTATTATTGTGTACACCGGCCATGTCTAAGTTATTGAGAGTCTCGGGCTCGGGATAAGACGTTGATCGAGTGCGCATACACCTGCAAAAGAAATAACAAAGCAGAAATATTTTTGGTTTTTTTATGTTTTTTAATTTTTTTGTATTTTTTAAAAATTTTATATTTTTTAGGATTTTTGAAAATTTTAAAGCAAGGAAAATAACGTTCAAAGATGAACGAATCCCAAAATCCAACGCGTCTCTCACTAAAAACCGTTAATCTTAACGAAAAGAGCCGGCAGCTGTGAGACCCCCAAAATCTGACATGGAACAACTAGGCAACGAGGGGGTAACACGTCATAGTACAAGAAACAATGAATTACAGTTGACACAAAGTTGACGTAATAAAAGCATATATATCACATCATAAATGATCAGAGTTTTAAACATAGGTCCCAGAGTTTTATATGCGGAAAGATATATTATTTCATCATGATTTATAACATAAAGTTGCCCAAAAGATATAATAAATTTCTGACAGTTTATACTAAAACCAGTCTTTTAAAAGCATCACAGAAATCTCCAAGCTGCGATAATATCATGCGGGCTCCCATCCAAGCAAAGCTAAGTAATAATACCTGAGATTAAACATGTAAAATCATCAACACAAAGTTGAGTGAAATTCATAGGTTTAGCAATAAAGGTGTGGAACACAAGCATTCATTTGTAAAACAAGTAAATAGAGAAAATGGTTATGATCATTAACCATAGTCTGAAACCAATATTATTGCTGTTTAGTTCATGAACCGAAGCTTAACTCAAAGTAAGTTCCTCTCGGGAGTATTCAGCCTAAATACTCAAGTATAAACAAATGTAAGTGCGTCAAGGTAATCGGGACGGGGATTGTCAATCCCGATGGATCCACCCACAACATTCGCGCTTAGCGCAAAGCATACGGGACAATTAACGGTTCATGATCAAGAGAGGAAACTTAAGGCTATTAACTATAAGCAATAATATCAATGAAAACTGTTGGAAAGCATACAAGTCTGAATAGCATACAAGTTCTGAATAGCATACAGTTTTTTAAATGGATGTGTTCCACCATGTAAAATCTCACCCCGCGTTTAGAAACAATGTACAAGTAGTAAAAGGGGCTATGAACTCACCTTTAGTAAGTAATCACAAGGTAAAAGGGGCTGAGGAAAAAGAAGTCTTCACGGACCTATGCAATGGTGACGCGTAATAAGAATGCGTTCAATGAAGCAATAACGTTTTAGAAGTGGTGGGACATAGTATGACTAGGTAACTTGCGTGCGATGGCGAGACCTAAGCTTAAGTTAAAATTTCGACCCAACACCTTGAACCTACTGTAATAACCTAATATCAACCTTGTATGATGGTCCAAGCATTTATGTGTGGGTTCCGAACACGTTTAAGACTCGGTTTGAAAAACCAAAACAAGGGACTGCATTCAGTTTTCTGAAAAAGGCTGAGAAGATTTGGTCATATCTAAAAATATATAATAGTACAGGAGGTGAAATTTCTTGACATGTATAGGTATTTCTCTTACCTTTAAAAGTTGGGAAAGAACAGCCCTAGAACTATTTTCAATCAACAGGAAATGCACTTTTAGTGACAGACTATCAAAACAGAAAGTTGTAAACGTCTTTCGTACCTTACGGTAGATTAAGCATAAATCCCAATCGGTAAAAGATTTTAACACGAAACCAAAAAGAGAAGCTTTATTATATTTGTAGCTACTGTAAAAAGTCATAAAATCATAAATTAATCCTTTTTACCCAAGTCAATTTACCCATGTTTTAAGCGTAACATTCAGATTTGACCTAGTTTAGTAAAACGACCGTTTCGGGCTCATCCGGACACTTCCCATTTCCATCCAACTAAACACATACTAATCACATCAGTGGGTATCCATTTTTCATATAAAAACACGGTCATATGTTTAAGAAAATTTTGCCATGACCTGTTTGTTTCTGTGGTGATTTCCATACTACAAAAACGACTCCATTTAGCTACCTAACCTCAATCAAGCAACACTTAGGCTATACCAAATCGCCACGCAAGTGTCCTGAGTCCTAATATGCCCTATGTATCTATAATCTCAGTGGGTTTCACCCAAGGAATTCAAAACCAATGAATAAAAAGAATCAAAGTACTAGTAACATCAAAACTAAAATGCTAGGAGTGACTATACCTTCATAACACGTAGGAATTAATCCAAACACGCAAATTAAACAATTCCTCCTCTTGATCCTTAGAAATTTCGTGGCCCTTAGCCACGTGTTAAGTCAATCACGGTACTCAGCAACTGAGTAGAAACAATGTAGTGAGACGATCACCGACGATATGGATGCCCGGGGAAAACACGAAAACCGCAACCTATCACAATAAGGCGCGCGTTAAGACTCGAACTCAATATCGATATATATACCAAATATAACATGACTCAAATGTTTTCAAAGTATACACGTTTCAAAACCATTGACACGAATCAAATGAATTCATACTACCCATTTATCCAACGTTACTCGTTAAAACACTTGAACACTTGAAAATGACTCGTCATACGACGCCAAGTCAACGCAAGTCAAACTATCCTTTACCCTTATTTGGACCAGTAGCTAAGTCATTTATATAATGACTAAGCACTTGAGTAAGTCACCATGTCCGATGGTGAACACTCAAACTCACGCAACACAAGCATTGAACTACGTGTCCAAAATAAAAATCAGCAAGTACACCCCGAATGTACACACCGATCTATCCTATCTAGACTTGTCCGTTTTACATGAAAATTGGTGTCAAGGTCACTTATAACCTGTATAAGACCTCACCAAAATTTGAGCCAAAGTTCACACTTTAAAATCCATCAGCTCGACGCTTTACTCGACTCCAAATTTTAGGACAGATTTGTACACTTGTTTTGTAAAACCGTTTGGACCACTTTAAAAGTACTAACCCGACAATCCGTCTTTTGAAACCACTACTATACTCATCAAACTCAGTTTGTAAACTTTGAAAATCAGTAGTATCAACTATCTAACCAAGCCTAAAGTCCCCGAGAGTCGACCCAAAATCAGCCACAATTTCGGATTGTGCTGACTTGCGTCTCCCGGTACACGAAAACTAAAACTAGCATAACTTTTGACTCGTAATGAGTTATAAGCTCTATCTTATACCAAAACGACCGTCTCGGAAAACTCTACAACAATTTCAAATAATCTCAGTCATTCACGGACCTTAAACCCACGAAACATATTGTTTAAGGCTGCTGTCCCAAATTAGCTTTTTAGAAAACATGACAAATCTATTTTTCACTCAAAACCAATCATTCCCATACCCTTAGGATCATTATACTATCATACCCATCAACCAAACACTCCTAAAAACACTTGTATGAAAAATCTAACAAAAATCAAAGATTAAAAACAAGACTTTTAAGGATCAAAACACGATAATCTTACCAAATATAACATATGCAAGATGATTACAACATCATACAACCATAAAATCATAAGTTCTTGAAATCTTGATGCATGTAAGGAATTTTTGTATCATTAGAATCACAATTAAATTCTAAGAATGGGTCTTTATTTAGATTTTGTTAAAACAAGATGGATGGTGGTGGTTTATGGTGGTGAAGTGGCGGCAACAATGGAGGGTGGGGAGAGAGTTTTTGTTTTGGTGTGTGTGTTTTATGAATAAGTGGAAGAAAAAATCTTTATATAGTGCTAGTTAAGTGGAGGGGCTAATATTGCCAATTTTGAAACTTGTGGACTTAAAAACAATTAATAGTTTTAAAAGGTAGAAAATGGTTATTGGTAAATATTAAAAATATTTACGGGGCTCGGGTTTCGTAAAAATACTTTTCAAAAGTTACAATGCATCATAAAAATGATTATATGATTTCCCGACACGACTTAATACGTAATTAAAACGAAATCGTCGAAAATATTAATTATCGAAACAATCGATAAATAAATGTAAACTTTTGGGCATCCGTCGGTATCGCGATCACTAGGAAATTCTCGTTGTACATTGATTTGAATAAACTCATTATAAAACGCAGGCGGGTGATTTTAAATCAAAAACTTTGATTTAAATTAAATATGAAAAAAAAATTAAAAAATTTTTTTATAATTCCATATGAAGCATTGTCAATGAACAAAATAATACTTAAAAGTATAATTTAAAAATCTCAGGATTTACATATAAAGTATTCAAGAAAACGTAATACATTGGAAAAATTTAAGAAGCACGAATAAAAAGAATAAAATAATGTTGGGAAAGTACGGGTTCTCACAGCAGCGGCGCCATTTAATAACTAGGTTTTCACTTAGTTATGAAAGAGTTATCGTCCGATCTTTTCGAATTGATTACAAGTTGAAAGTGCGACTCAATTGTTCTTGGTGGAAAATAAAAAAAAAATTGGTTATTTATTTTAAACTAAAAATGAAAATGTCGTTGAGTAAATAAAGATGAAAGCTTTAAAATTTAAAACTAAAAATGAAGACTTTAAAAATTGAAAAGAAAATGATTAAAAACTTATAAAAATGTAAACTTTAAATATTTAAACTAGAACAAGACAAGTTAGAATAAAGCTAAGTAAAAAGGTGGGAAAATGTTGAAATTCAAAATCTGTAAAACCAAATCCTTATCCGAAATATTATCCGGAATGAAGAGCCGTGGCTTATCCGGGAAAATAAAATGCAGCTTATCCGGAATCGAGCTATTGGGATCTTATCCGAAATAATTTGTTGAGGTGCTTATCCGGAATCGTCTTCGGGTTCTTCTCCGGAAAAAGCAATATGATGCTTATCCGGAAAAAATGACACTTGAGGCTTATCCGGAATAAGTTCTGGATACTTATCCAGAATACTTTCTTCTGAACCTTATCCGGGAAATGCTATCCTACACCTTATCCGGAATAATTTTTATCCGGAATGAGCTGATGGTCACTATCCGGAATCCTTAGTTGCTGAACCTTATCCGGAATACTCTGAAGGGTTGCTTATCCGGAAAAACGTGAAGATATGCTTATCCTGAATACTTGACTATCCGGAATAGGAAACAAATGAAGCTTATCCGGAAAAATCTGACTATCCGGAATAACTGAAAGAACTACTATTCGGAATAAAGGGGAAGATGCATATCCGGAATAACTAGATGAGTGCTATCCGGAATTACTGAAGAAGCTACTTATCCGGAATAAAAGGGTTATAAAAATAATCTGAAACACTCAAACTTAGCAATAAGCACAATTAAGCCAAAAATCAATAAGCACTTGCCAAAACTTAAACCAAAAAGATTTTTAAGAAAAACAAATAAGCTAGAATTTAAAAACTTTTAAACATTAAATAAGCTAGAAATTAAGAAGCACTTTTTATAAAAACTTAAACTTATCAAAAACAACTTATATATAAAAACTATTAAAACTTTAAGATTAAAGAAATAAGCACTTTTATAAAGAAACTTTTAAGATCACCAATTTAATAAGCACAATCAAATAAGCTAAACAATCAAACCATCAACAAGATTAAGATAAAACTACATGATTATCAAGATTAAGTAAAAGATTAAGAAAGGTAGAATGAGAATTAAGGAAATAAGCTTGATTGATTAAAGATTAAGATCAAAAGATTACAAGATTAAAGTTGATAAACTTGGAAAACTAGAGAGAAGAAAACTTAAGAAAAAACTTGAAAAATAAACTACTAAAAACTAAAAACACCTAACCACTAACACCCTCCTAATGACATATTAGGAGGGTATTTATAGGAGGTGGGGAGATTACATGCTTAAGCTATCTAATTTCTTTCATCTCGACTCGACTCGACTTAATCTTTGTCTTTCTCGACGTCGTCTCGGGATTAGTCGATATTAGTTGAACTTGTCTTATAATTTTCTTCTATAATTAGACTTGAGTTCTTCGACTTCATTAAACTTCCGTCTTTAAATTTTTTCTTCGATAAATCTTCAGAATTGGCCTTGGACTTCTGTTCTTTTTGCATTCTCGATCATTCGACTGCGTCTTTAGTCTTTTTCTTCGATAAAAGCCCGTGATAGCCCATGTTTTCTTCCTTTTGCATCTTTTGGTCCTAAAACACAATAAAAACACAAACCACGCATAATTCCGACTTTTGCGACATAAAATACACGATTTGGTCTTGTTATTATTGGAAATAAGTGGTAAAAGGATAAGTGTTTTCACACTTATTAGTGGTGGTAAATATTCTCCATATCCTTGGTGATCATCTGTATATATTGTTCATATTTTTATCCACAAAAGCAAAAGACAAAAATATAAAACCATATAAAAACCATAAAAATTGAAAAATTCATAAAAATCCAAAAATATTTTTACTTTATTTTTCAAAGGCATGTCTTTTGGTACGATAATATTTACGTCTTAGAAATGTTGATTAATATTGACACGGCGCCATAAATAGAGTTCGTACAAAATTTGTAAATATTTCATAAAACATGCCCAAATGGCTTGTAGTTATTTCAGACTACAACCCGCTTTTCATATTAAAGTCAAGTACTTCTTATGAAAGCTTTGGCTCAACAACAGGAATTAATTTTCTCGGGCAAGGTTTACTTTAAAACCTTGTAAGGGATCAAGTTTACTTTATAACTTGATCTAACACAAATCAATGTACGATTCAGTGCATTTATTTGTTAAAACAAGAAGTCTTGTTTTTATGAAGCTATCATCTCTCCAACCATAACTCTCTACAATTGGTATCTACATACTCAACGATGCGACTACTCAAACGACGACTACAACTCTTTCAATAGAACACGGGTCAACAATTGAGGGGAGCAATTGTCAAACATTCAGAATCTTCGATGCCGAAAGTGCCAAGTTCACAAACTAGTGTCAAGACAAGAATACCAATTGTACATGTGGTGTCAAGAGATGACTTCAGACGTGACAAGGCGACCAACATTTACCGATAAGAACCATGTGAACTTATCATATGATGTTCTCATCAATCAGGTCCAACCTTGTCAGTTCATTCTTTTATGGTGAATATCTGATCATGTTACAAATCGGTATCATTTCTCACAAATGGTCTCATGAAGATTAAAAAGACTTGCATTTTTCTTCCCAAAAACTTTGTTAAAACTTCATTAAATCAATTGATATTAAAAACATCGATTGGGTTAATATTTTTAATATTGGGATAAAATGTGATTTAATATGGGAAATTATCACAAATGGTTTGACTTAACGTGATGGCTCATCCCGACATGTGTAAAATGTTTTCGAATATCGTGGCATATGTTAAGGGGGAGCAAAGTAGATTTGCTATATCAAAATGGATTTCATGGTGACATATACTTACCCTAAACCCATTTATTTCACGACAATGAAGATTGTGGTGACATAAGGATGGTAGGATAGGTTAAGTCCAATGATTCTTCCAAAACCAGAGGAATCTTCCCAAGGACATTCCATATCTAGAAATAGTAGTCCTAAGGAAAGATGGAGAAAGATTGTGAACGTAGCTGAATGTTGACCAAGTACTTAAGTTAGCACTGGAACAATCACAACAAGGTGCTAGTTATGACGTATTGGTAAGCATTGAATGGGTTGAAGAATGAAAAAGAACTGTAAAGATAAAGGGTCTAAAGAAAGAAGCCCTCCTTACAATCTTAGGCAGAAACCGGGTCAACACATATGCTATTGAGATCATTTTAATGATGCTCGATATAGAAGACAGACATCATGAACCCAGTGATTCAATGCACAACCAATCCCAGCTAACTCAGATATCTCTTAAAAGATATTTGTTTTATTCACACGGAGACAACGCATTATCTATTGATTTATTCACTCCGAGTAAATTGGTATTGAAATGGTGGCACTCCTCTCCAGCCTCCGATCACTAAAAATCCAAAAATGCACGATCGAGTTTATAGCCATTTGAGATCATCAAATATCTCATTAGGATACATTTCCATATTTCCTTGCTTCTTCACACACTGTGAAAAGTAAGAAAGATATTAAGAGTCCTACGCAAAATCTTCATGATCTTGCCTGAACATCCGAGTAATACGAAAGTATTTACAATGAAGATGGAAATCATTCTTGAGAGAATATCAAAAAGCTCATGGTAGGTGACTTGTGCGATTCTTTATGAATCAAACTTGTGATAACTGGAAAGCAACAGCGGTTTAATTCTTAACTGAACTTAAACACGTTCCAGGCCTTTACGCAATATCTTAGTGGTCTTGCCAGAACACTCAGAGTGACACTCTATAGTCTTCATAGTGATGAGTGGAAATCCTTCTAGTGTTAACCTTAAACAGCACTTGGTAGGTAACTTGCAAGATTTTATATGAATCAAGCTCGTGACAACTGGAAAGCAACGATGGTACGATTCTTTAATGAATCAAACTTGTTCCAGGAAGCGGAATTGACGGTTCAATCATGCGGATAATTTTATCCAAATGATTCACTCTTTACGTTCACAGTCAGCTTTGGACGGTCGAGTAAAGAGAACGGGTTTACCCGCGAAATCTTGTCAAGGAGATTTTTAATTAAATCTACCTGACACAAGTACGATATTTTATATCGTCCAACGGTCTTCACCGACCGGAGGTAAAATGCTACCGAAATAAAATGAAATGTTCAAAGCCATTTCGTTCGTGTCTACTTGTGTTGCGGCATTTGAAGACGGTGGCGTTGCGGAATCTGAGAAGAATTCGTCCCCGCATGCTTATACTTTATGCACTTAATACTTCATCTAATTTTAGAAAGCCTAAAAGTCAAGTCTTTCCGCTGTATCGAACTCTGAAGCTTTCAAGAATTACAAAGGTATAAGTATGTGGGACGTGAAGTCACGAAGAGGCGTAAAATCATAAGTGATGGATGCACAAGTTCAAGGCAAGAGATTAATGCTAAAGATTGATATTTAAGATCGCATCAACATGTTCACCAGAAAAGAAAAAGAAAAGAAAGATGAAGACTAAGAGCTCAAGACAAGCATAGTATGTAGGTTTATTTTATTATCGTAACTGGGGTAACGCCCTTGTTTGGAGTGACCTCCCTTAGGGGGAGATTGTTGGAAATACGTTTTACGTATTAGAAAGGATCGGTCACTCCAACAATAGTATAAGTAGTAGCTCGTAGTTTAGTTAACTTAATATTCAACAAACAAGGCCAAGCCAAGCCTACAACATGTGTAGGCTGGCGGCCCAATGTAAACCCAATCCTATCTCATGGGCTTGGGTATATAAACCCTCTCCTTAGATGGAGAGGGTGTGGTTTTCTCATAATTTACACATAGTTAAGTGTGTATTTCTACACTTTCTCTCTCTAAAGTGTGTGTGAAATCTACCATCTTTCTATCTTTTTCTCTCTCTAAACATAAGCAAGATTTACAATATCCTACAGTTGATGACATGTTATGACTTATATGAGCTCGTGGGCGTTTACTTATATTGCATGTACAACTTATGACATTTTAATTATCCTCCTTGTTTATAAATTATCTCCCAGGTTTTCCTCAGGACGTAGATATTCATTCTGCTGCTTTTATTCATTATTCATGTTATATTTATTCTTATCATGTCTTTATATCCGTTCACTGATCGTATTGCTCAGCCGTAACTTCTTTTCTTGTCTCATATGGCAGGTACCGAAGGAAGAGATTCGGCATTGAGAGTATGTGCTTAGGATAAGAGCTACCTTAGTCTCCTTGCCTTTATGCATTTTAATACTTATGCTTTGGTTGTACACATGTTTTGTCCTTTAGCCTTCCTTTATTTTCATTTATGTTGAGCTTATGTTAGGAGCCGATGTTTGATTTCAGCTTTCATGTTGGTCTTTTATGTCTTTATGACGTTATGCCTTTATTATGCTTTGATGACACGCCATGATTATGACATAACGGTCTTCTTGCCAAAGTGGGTCGTTACAGTAGTGTTGTATGTGTACACTGATGCTAGAGGATAATCAATTATAGTAAAGTGATATTTTATCTTTTATGATAAATCTACAAAACTAGATGTGCTCAACAAAGAGCATTGTTGTATTACACATTAAAGAATAAGAATACTTTACATTTTAAAAAACTGTAAAGATGACTGTTAGGTGATCGTTGATTTTAAATACCTTATACAAGGTATGACGATATCCTCATACTATGACACTTGCAATAATATGAGCATGTAGAATAAGACACTCATCTTATTTTTCAAATCTTTCACAAATTGTGAAATTTGAAGCAATTATTCGGAAAGTTTACTCATATGACTATTTAGCTTTCCTGTAAAGAAAAGTTAAGAATGTTGGAAACATTAGACTTCAACTTACTAAATTAGTTTCATGCATATCTGTTTTATTATTTGGGTAATTGGTATTGTAAGACAGTTATTATATTCTAATGAACAAAAATACTTGATATTTATTTTCATTCATATAATTACTATTGTCCTATATTTGTATATTTAATCCGTGAATATTTGATTATTCTAAATATGTCCATTGTCGGTTAGCAATATGGGAATACTGTGTACGTTAAGACAAATGCGAGTGTTGGTTATATTCATTGAATATATAGACGGTTCCCGCCAAACTCATGTGTTATTCATAAGGGATGTGTATTTGACACCTCGAACTTTCGAATATTACTTTTGGATCCTTGTCATAAGTAAAATTTTGAATATGGTGATTAAATTGTCCTTAGACTTGAGATGCAAACAAGTTTGTGCATGTGTGAATATCACTTCTTGATTATAAGTTAAACGCTATTCTCGCAAGAGTTAGTTATAAAGGCTAAAGTTTAAAGTGTTGTGAAGCAATGATCCACAGACACTTGCAGTCAAAATATAATTTCTTCCTCCACTTGATATAGTGTGGTTTAGTACCCTTGGCCCTCTCCAGAATTAATCAAATAATTGTGTGACCACATCCAAAGGGTAAATCAAGTTGATTCGTGTTTTACATTTGGTATATTTGAATTAACTTCTATAACGAGAATCTAAAAGTTAAACTATATGGAATGAGTTAGGATTTATATCTATAGTTTAACGATACTAATAACAAAGGGATGATTATTAGTAAGTCACATAATCGTATATCATTTATACTTTTGAGATATTCTTCTTGAAACTATACCTCAATCATTTACGGTTATAATAAAATGTTGTTAGATACTTTATTATGGACGTACTATGTCGTAAACTCTCACAAGTGGGAGTTGTCGGGATATGCGATCGTTTAGACATCGAGAATGAGTGAGCCTATCGAGGGCACACACTCAACACGAAGAACATACTTTATTATACGTTTAATAAATAATAAACATTTAATAAAACTTCACTTAATTATTTAATTAATGGTATTTAAATTAGTTACGTCTTTAATTAATTTAAGATACGCGCGTAATTAAACAAGAGGGAGTGAAAAAGTCAAAACCCGAAACTTTAAGGAGCCCTAGAGTTAGCCGAATTCCCTAAATGTTCTAGAATGGGCTTTTGGTTAATTATTAAGCTAAGTAATTACTATAATTAGCTTAACTTGGAGTAGGGACCAAGAAAACTAAGGAGGTGGAGAGTCTATATAAACCCTTCACCCTTAGTCATAAAATTCGTCCCATACCCCTTAAATTCGATTAAATCAATTGACCAAATCCCCTCAAACCCCAAAATCACCTAAAGTGTAAATTTTTGCAAGATCGACTACCTTTTGGTACTCCCTTGTGAAATTTCTAAGCCTTATACTAAACCTTGATACTCTTGTCAAGGATTTAGTTCTTGCTTTTGTGCCCTAGTTGGATCGACACAACCAAAACCCTAATTAGGGTTTTGGGTGATTTTCTACAAGCATCTTGTTACGTTCTATAAACCGATCCTTACGTAATCCCTATCTAGGGTTTTGGATCTAGGGTTTCTAGTTACAAGATTTACACAAGTTGTTCGAGAACTGAAGTTACTACTAGCATCGTTGTTCATTTGACGTGTGATGTGAGCAAACGATAGAGACGGTAATTTAACTGTTAAAGTTCAAGATCAAGATAAAGACTCATTAATTGATTTAATCAATTAATTAAAGGTTGGTTTTAAATTGATTTTTTTAGTCATAGTAGATCCATTCCGCTGCGTACCCGTAGTTAATGGTTTAACTAGTATTCTAAATCCCAACAATAACTACATGTTACACGTACCTTGTGTGTTTTCTTTATAGATGTTGCGTATGAGGATTGACAGTCTTGTGATTAAACGGTTCAGTAATATGAAACATGTGAAGGCTTTTAAGTATGCGAAATCCGTGAAAGCGGATCGACACATGAACACATAATTGTTAGTAGTTATTAAGTTCTAAATTTTCATATAAGTTGTTTTGAAAGTCTGTCCGTTATATCAGAAAATGTTATTCATAAATATGTTGACAAATGGGTTAACTCTAAAATAGAAGAAATTTTATTATCATAGTTCATTCGAGAAAATATTTGATGTGGGAACCACGTAGTTGTTTAGAAAATTTTAGGCCTTAGCATGGTGGCTATCGCTTAATCTAAGAAGAGTGTATACTATGTTGAGCATTAGTTTAAGATCGACTAGTTCTTTGAAAAAATGTTTTGTTACTAGAAGAAATTTTATGGCATAAAGAGATGAAGAAAAACCTTATTATAACTTTTGGTGATAGAACATATGTAGAGGTAAACGGGTCGTAAATTTTCTAGAAGTGGTTCACTCAAATATTCTAAGATACATGGAATACTCATTCATGTAGAAATTAGATTTTTTCAATTGGTGTGTTTTGTTTCATACCATGAATGATTATAAGTGATGTTAGATTGAAAAAGGGTGAGACTTTTTGGATTTGATAATGAATTAGTACACTTACATTATGAGTATTTATATGATCGAAGCATACGTGTAGTTATCACTTCTTGTAGGAAGTTGAAGTTATCGCCTAAGTTGTGGCGCTCGAGGTGTTAAATGGATTAGATATCCAATGCCTTAACATTTTTAGTATGAGATATTGAAAATGTTCGAAGTTAGTTTTGGTGTGGAACTAATCATTACATGAACCCATCTCACTGATTAGTGCTGCTTTACCAAATCATGTCTTTAAGTGTTAACAAAACTATACCACATGGTGGGGGTATTTGAGGTAAGCTATATGTTTTGCCAAGTTTTCCTTATTGTAAACATGTAATATGTTTATACATAAGGAAATTGGAAGTGAGACAAGAAGCATTAAGTGAAGTAATGGGTATAACTCGAATTGTTTGCTTTATTTATATAAATTCAAAAGTAGGTGGACTGGATTATATTTACTAAAGCGTTTCTTGAACCTAAGCTGATCTTATTGCCTCGTGGTAGCAATATAAGAGTTTAAGAGGAACAGTTATCTAATACCTCATGATTCCATTGTGATGGAATGTGTGAATATTTGAGAATGGCCATTAGTGAAATGTTTGTCAAGTAATCTAGAAATTTGACGTTGACACTGCTAAGCCTCTGACGAGACTTGGTGAGTGTTTTGTGAATGGAAAGTGGTGCGTAGACTTGTCAATATATTTATTAAGTCTCTTATGAGAGACTAATAGAGATTTGCTAGTGGCATGGGTTTTAAACCATTGAGAATCAGTGATGGATACCCAACTCTATTGTAGTACTCCTACATTACTACTTTAAAGGGTACTAATGAAGTCATTAGTTGGTAGAAGGTGCTATCATTAAATTGAACCCATGTATAGCTAAGATAGCACGACGTTGCCGAGAAATGATGAGAATTTTCTCTTAACAAATCTTTTGAGGCGTCTTAGCAACAAAGACGTTAGAGTAGCTTTGCCTATATGACCTAGAGGTGGTGCCGCCTTGAATGGAGAGTTGTGGTTTCTCTCTTAGAGGTTTATGAAACAAGATTTAAGTGCATGGCTATTCATGCTCAGTTTGAGAATGAGATGGTTACAATGGGAAGTGTGTAGATGTGTGATGGGTGAGATCAATAAGGTTTAGTGGTTTAAGTCCTTAGGACACCATCAAATCGATTTCATTTTACATCCATCGAGTAAACGAAAGTTTAATCATAATGACACTTTCGGGACATAACCTATTAGAGTAGCTTAAAACTTTCCAACCTGGTGGGGGATTGTTGGAACTATATAATGAGGTTTGCAAGTTTTTGCAAGGTTGAGAGGTAAAGTGTATAACTAGTTTATGCAGTAACTAAAAATACAATTTATTGGGCTTGTGATATAAGCTTATGAAGTAGAAACATCCCAACTGTGTATGTGTGTATAGCTGACCAAGTCAAACAAGAAAATAGGAAAATGGGGTGGATTTGGATGACATTCGTAAAATGCAACCATCTCCCTCATGATCCTAATTTTTTGGCTTCTATTGAGATCATGGTTTATACTCATCATACCCTTATAAAAGGATGAGAATAGGAGCTTTTAAAATACACAACAAAAGCAAACACACACATGATTGTTTGAGAGAGCTTCAAACATCTTGCCTCATCATATTACTGTTGTATTGTGTTATTCTGCGTTGGCATTGTCATTACGTTGTATTCGTTCGCTGACGAAAGGCAACATGGGTCTGCAATAATCCTGAGGTCGTTACTTATGAGGCTTGCAACGAATCAAGCACATAAACACCTTTTAAGGATAGGGAACGTCTTCCCGTACGGAGCCTACTATCGGTTTGTTCAGGTTTCATCGGTGTGGTGCGAGTTGTCATTGTTACTCTATTATCATCAGGGAACGATGCTACCTTATTATTTATTCACCATTATGTGTTTCCATTCCACAAGTTGGTGCATTTACTTGTAACAGTAAAATACATACCCGAAATATCCAACACCGGCTATATAAGCTGGAACAAACACTCCTTGGCGGTATACGAAGTATATAATACACATATTTTTAAATATGTTCTAATCACTTTCAAATAAATTATTCGCCTTAGTTGCGCGTCAGCTTGCCTTCTACGTGATTGTTATGCTGCAGTTTTTAATCTGAGTTAATGACGTCAGTTTGCTTATGATGTAGACCACAAACAAGAGAAGTGTCACTACAATCTTATTATTAAGTGTTTCGGATGATAAAAGTATAACAAACTTTGAATAGGTCAAACTTGTTCGAAAACTTAACTAGCAGTAATAAGAAATCGAAAGAAGAGTGTTATGTCTATGCGACACTTAGAAGAAGTGTCTTTCCTTATTCCATTTACCTCTATGACGCGTCTTAAGTGATGTCTTCATTTAAATGACCGGTTGTGTAAGTTGTTATGTGTGTGATTTTGATTTGTGTGCGTCATATATGTCTTTAAGTGTGATACGTTTTTATGGTGATGTTTGTTTACATTATGTTGGTGGTGTACCGGTGTTGTTGGTTGTGGAGAGAGAAGCTGACGTGACGCTGAGTTAGCGCTGATAATGCTAGTCACTATCACCACAACCTTAGATTGGTGATAATAAGCGTCCAATAATAGGTCTTAGATGCATCGAGCATGCGTGCACCTTGGTACCGGGACACACGTCTTATGATAGAAAATGAAGGACTTAAATGTTCTAAGACTAAGTTGTGAAGGCGTTGTGTGTCATTCGTATGTGAGTTGTTTAATTTGTTTACATGGGGTATATTTGTGTATAATTAAAGGATATTTAGGTTGCAAAGTTGGTTGTTTTATTACATTAAGTTGGTGGTGATGCTGGTTGTGGCAAAATAAAAATGACATATCGCTACGGTGGCGATAGCGAAGTTAGGTGTGATGACTCCTTATTAGGCTAGATGTAATAAGGAGAAAAAAAACCACATTCACCATCTCACATAAGTTGTCACCCTCTACAACCAATTAGACGACCCAACCAACTTAATGTAATACTCCGTAAACAAAGTAACTTCAACACAAAACATTCCTTATCTAACAAAAATATACTCCCGCAAAAACCATTTGATAAAAAACACATACACAACAAACTTACGACTTAATCATCCGCGGGATCTTTGTTTTTTATCATCCAAAACGTGTGTTAGGATCGTATTGTAATAAGAAAGACATGTATTCTTTGAGTGAAGGCCTCAAGTCTTAGCACCGACCTTATGGCATTATAGAGTAAAAACACACTCGCGTAAGGCTGGTTAGAGTTTAAAAACTAAAACGAACTGAAAATCAATATGATCCAAAATACTAATCAAACTAAATTAGTTGGTCTATGTTTGGGTCGATCCGATTCGATTGAGGTCTGATTCAAATAAACATCGTAACAAATTTTGTGTAAAACGCAACGTTCCAGATAGCGTGAGGCGTGGCGTGACGGCACGTCCAAGCCTCAAGCTTTAGGAGCCATGGCGAAGCAATAGCGTTTTTCAAGGCGTGACAAAAGCGACAATTTTTTTTATAAATTTTTGTAATACACTAATAAATATCGAGTTTACAAAAGGTGTTATCAGCTATGCATAATATTTAAAAGTTAAAACCTTATATCTCTTTATCAACGTTGTACTCAAACTCCGATTAGGCTGTAAAATCCCAAATACAAAATAGCCCAATAATTAGTCTAAATACAAAATAACCCAAAAAATTTGCAAAAGCAACAAAAAAATGCGACACGCCTTGCCATTTTGCGCGCCTTTGTCCGTCATTTGACGCCTTGACTCGCGACACGTCCATAACCTACGCAATGGTGTATATCGTAACGACGAGGTCACGCCTCACACTTAGACGACGCCTTAACAGCGCAAAAACACGCCTTTTATAACCTTTGGTAAAACAAAACCGAATCGAATCGAACCAAACCCAATCTATTATCCTCTGCCTAAGACTCGTGTACTATGCTTAAACCATATAAACTTAGGCATCAAAGACTTGTACCACACCTACACAATCAACTCTCAAAATCCAGATCCCAACCAACCTTCCTTACGTTACGTACCCAACTCACTCACTTTCAACTCTCAAAACAGAATCTCCACTTAACATAATCGAATAAACCTTTTTTTTCTCATTAAAAACAACAACCTTATCAAAACAATGAAATATATATAAAACAAAAATTAGTAAAAACATATTTTATTGATTATTTCAATTTCACGTTTGTACTGTTTATAAAATAACTAACACCAACGACTATCTTCTTCATCTCCTCCATAAACCAATTAACTCACTCAAGTCAAGAATGACGTCACATGTAATAGCTACGATGGTTTCATTAGTTCTGTTCGTCGGAGTAACAGTTTCCGGTGATCGTGGATTGGGTGGATTGGTGTCAACTGTAGCTGAACAAAGGGAGTTTGATTACTTTGCATTGGCTCTTCAGTGGCCTCCCACTTATTGCTCCAAATCCACTAAATGCTGTGCTACCAATGGCTGTTGCAGAGGGTATGCTCACTTTCCTTTTTTGGAAGTTAAATAAGGTTTACTGATATTAGGATGAGGTTTTCTGTGTTTAGGTTACCCTTTTTAGATTTACGGCTCTACGCGGCCTAACCGGGTATCCGGTGATCGTTTTTGACCATTTCACTGTAATCGTACTTGGTGAGATTTGAATCTTAGACCTCTAGTTGAGGTAATTAGGTAACGGGGCGGTGGACAGGTCTACTAGTCACCAAGTGAACAAATTTTATTTTTAGGATAGGTATAACTTTAGAGGTAAGTTTGCTCACAAACATTAAGTTAACCGGGCCCCTCAGCGGTCCCGCGGTTATGTTTGTAAAGGAACTTGACCTCGCTCGTATGAACTTTAGAGGATGTCTATCCTTATTTTTATTACCTATAGAATGGAAAGAAAAGAAAATGTATGATTTCGTAGTAAACAAATTAAGAAGATATGTATTTCTTTTAAGATATAAGTAGACTAGACAAACAAGAGATGTATATATGTGACACAAAAGTTCGAGACCAGGAGAAATCGGGAGTTTTTACAAAAATTAACATTAGGCGGAAAGCATCCATCGGTGAACCCCCCAAAAGCACCCCGGGTGCGCCCATGATTAGGTGACTAACCAGTAACCTCTAGGCATGGTTTGTTATAAATGGATTAGTTTCCATTTTTTTTACTTTTTAAGTGTGTAATCTTATAGGGAATACTTGTTGAAGAAGTTAGAATACTTTTATGTGATTGTGAATGCTGTTATTACTTATGTTAAAAGTTTAAAACTTTCAATGTTTTGTTGGTCCTTCTACGCGTTTATGCTTGGAATTTGTATATGCCTTTATACTCTATTCTTATATGCTTATATTCTCATTTCTTCTTATTTTTGTTCAAATTGTCCTTGCCCTATAGACACATATATATTGCATATTTGCTTACATATATATCTACACACACTAGTGTCGGGGGTTTTTGGGAAGTAATCTCCCCGCCCTCGGTTAGGGGTATGATTGTCTCCATCAATGTTTTGAATTTGTATACGCCTTTATACAATTCTTAAAGTAAAAGCAAAATAATTAAGTCATAGAAGTTGAGGATGTTTACTTATAAGATTCCTTTAGTTATGGATAGACGGATACTAGGAGTCAATTGTTATGAAAATCAGATTAAGGTTTTGGAATTGTAAATGAGTAGTTAGGGACGAAATATCCATATGGAAATTGCTCAGAGTTCAAATTCCCCACTTAGGCTCTCCAACATTAACCGTGCTCTTAAGCGACAACATATCACAATAAAATATGTGAGGTCTCAAGTTTAATGTCTGCTAGGCGCAAACAACCCTGAAGGGGCCACACCAACCTCCTAAAAAGTGGTTTGAGTATGTGTGGCGGTGTGTTCAGACCGGTCCCCGTGGGTTAGTCGGGCAAATGGTCAGAAACCATGGTTATCCAAAAATAACATATTGGACTCCACACGCATTTTGTTGGCAAGTGTGATATGATGATGTTAGCCGTAGCAATGCGCCAAAGGAGCATTTCAAGGAGTTAGAGTTATCATTACTTGAAACCAATCCGCTGAACAGTAGAGCTAGTTAGAAAATATCATGGGTGTAGCTTCACTTCTTTCTAACAGATAGATATTCTTATTTTCATTGTTTAAGAACTTAACATTCAAGAGAAGTGTTTCCCTTTTTATTGATTTTTACAAAGTTGCCTTTTGAATAAGAGTACGATGATGAAAAGCTTACTCCGTATTACATCTTTATGTGTTTTGTTTTTGCAGAGCAAATTCTCCATCAGTATTCACAATCCGTAAGTTTTCTACGCAGTCTTTTCATATTCTTTTTATATAATGTACACACTGCGTAACCTTCCGCCTGGCTAATATCTTATGTTGCAGATGGACTATGGCCAGACTACAATGATGGTACATGGCCATCATGTTGTTCAGGGCCTGAGTTTGACGCAAACGAGGTATCCTGTTGTTATCATAAAATTCGGATGTAAATGAATATCTCCACCCGTTGTTAGTTCTGGAAACTTGAAATTCTAAATCATATAAATGAGGTTTACAATCATATAAGTTTTACAAAAAGACCCCGACACTAGTGTAGCTAATCATACCCCTAACCGAGGGCGGCGAGACTACTTCCAATCATATTCCCCTAACAGAAACTGAATTCTAAATCATATAAAATAGCGTTACCCTGATACGAACTCAGGGGTCTAAGAGATAAATATAAAATCTGCTGGAATATTTAGTTTTATTTATTTATTTACTTTCTAGTTATTAAGTGCTTTCCTTGTTTAAGTTATCTTGTTGAACAAGATTACTGAGTCTTTATATAGGGTTAGGAGTCTATCAGTTTAGGAGGAGGGAATAGGACCGGTCTTCGGACTTGGAACAGCTTTAGATTAGGGTTTATTGTTATTTGTTTTCTGTTTTTCTTCATTATTAATAAAATCATCAGCAAGTTCGTATCAAATTGGTATCAGAGCAAGATCTGGGCCAAAACATTCTTTCACGGTTACTGTTCACGGATATGTTACTATTCATCGGCTACTGTTCATCGGTCAGAAAGTTACTGTTCACAAGACAGTAACCTTAAAATTCTCAAGATGATCTGTGAAGACCGGCTAATTGAAGTTGCAGAGATGCTGGAACAGTTTCACTCTGATTGGAAGGAAAGATTTTCTAAATTAGACGAAAGGTTAGCTCTGTTCCAGTTAAAGATGAAGGAGGAATTTAGACAGGCGCGCCAAGATATCTCAGTGGCAACTGAGAAGTTTTACAGATCATTAAAAGCGGCAGTAAAGGAAGAGATAATCCATGAAGGACAAGTTCATTCAATGAATTCAATGAAGGTCCAACTAAATCAACGAAGTCCTAACAGGAAGGTGAAGGCAAGGTTGTTTTGGAAAAAGTTTGTGGTTGCATGTGTCCAAACTAGAAAACCTAGAGAGCTATTTACCTCGCTTGGTAATGGATCTGAAAGATTGGATTCACATGAACAATTACAAGTTTGCGTAAGAGAGCTCAAAAGAATATATCAAGACTACTGCTTGCTCTTGAAGCACGCAACTGGGATACAACGAAGAACATGGGATCCCGGAATCACGTGAGGCAAGATTTTGGAGCAACACCTTGAGGACAAGGTGTTTTTGGGGGCCGGAGTAATGATACGAACTCAGGGGTCTAAGAGATAAATATAAAATCTGCTGGAATATTTAGTTTTATTTATTTATTTACTTTCTAGTTATTAAGTGCTTTCCTTGTTTAAGTTATCTTGTTGAACAAGATTACTGAGTCTTTATATAGGGTTAGGAGTCTATCAGTTTAGGAGGAGGGAATAGGACCGGTCTTCGGACTTGGAACAGCTTTAGATTAGGGTTTATTGTTATTTGTTTTCTGTTTTTCTTCATTATTAATAAAATCATCAGCAAGTTCGTATCATACCCTCATATAACTTTCATTAGAGAAAGTTTTACAATCATACAAGTTTCATTAGAGAAAGTTTTACAATCATACAAGTTTCATTAGAGATCGGCATGAAATTGTAAAACTTATATGGCTTTCGTATTAAAGGTTATCTATAACAGTGTCTAACTATGTATTATCGTTGTTCTGATCTGTAGATTTCGACATTGCAAGATACTTTGGACAAGTATTGGCCAACACTAAGTTGCAGTAAATCATCAACATGCCATAGCAAAAAAGGAGTGTTTTGGGCTCATGAGGTGCATTTTAGCTACGATCTTGTTTGATTTTACAAACTGAACATTATATAAATAATAAACTAACTGAGATTTCCTGTTTGTTTGATCGGGACGCATCGATTCACAGTGGGGTATGTATCTACCTTCCTCCTTATACTTTCATAGATATACGATCACAAAGAAAATTTTTGTTAACAGATATCATATGCTGTTAGTAGATTATTATTTTTCTATAGGAGTTCGAAACAGAAATCTTGTACTTTTTCTTTCTCTAACGCATAGCCGACCGGACTTATTTGCAGAGAAACATGGCACGTGTGCTTCTCCAGTAACAGGAGATGAATACAACTACTTCATAACAACCATCAATTTGTATAATACGTTCAATGTCACTGTAAGTGTATTTGGGAATTTTGTGCTTTTTAACTCTAAGACAACATGAAATTAAATAACGGGTCAAACATAGAAAGTTAGCTAGAATTGAAACATGTCAAATGTGTTGAGTGAGTTAAATAGGCGAAAAATCAGTCCTCAATCGTGTAATTTAAATTATGTAGTGTAAACAGGTAAGCTTAAAAAGACTAGGTCAACTTGACCCGGCTCGCTTTGACCTTTACCCGCTTAAGCCTTTATCCAACTCCTCTGTTTTGTCACTTATATACGACAATTTGGAAAAGTTATTATTCTTGTTATTGAATAAAAAAATAGACGATTTAAATTTCCATCATAACAAGAACTCTTGATTTAATCAAGTCCAATCTCAGTTCAAAATTGCGTATTTCTAAAGTTTCTCTTATTTTCAGGGAGTTCTTTTTGAAGCGGGATATGTTCCTTCAAACTCAGAGAAGTATCCAGGAGGTGGCATCATTTCTGCTCTTGAAAATGCTTTCCATGCAACCCCACAAATAATATGCTTAAAGGGTGCTTTGGAGGAAGTCCGGTTGTGTCTTACTAAGGATTTCAAGGTTTGTCACTATTTATTAGCCTATTAATTTTCTTCTATAGAACCATCTTCCTCTCAAGAATTGTTTAATCCTTAACCACTTCTAATTCAAATTGCTGCTAACTTCTCTCATTTAATTTCTTGCAGTTCCGAGACTGCGTAGGAGCAAGCGATTGTCCTGATTACGTTAGCATACCAGAATGGGCATCCTCAGGTAAGCCTACTCTCAAGTGTTTCACGGGTAACACATATGTGAGCATCTGAAATCTTTGCATGTGCTGAAAATGAGCGGCTCAGACGAGTTGGGTAACGGGTCAAAATGTGTAATCTTTTTATACGGCTTTGTAACGGGCTGGCCATGTCGGGGTTGACAAGAAACACTGTTTTTTATAATTCTTTTCTGTCGGTATAAATAACTCTTGTTCTAAATATGATGACAAAGCATATATATCATGATCCAATCCAGAATTCACTAAAGAGTCGAAGATCAGATTAGGCTAACTCATGAAATCCAAGAGATGATAATAGGATTCGAAAGGAAAGCTTAGATATAAAATGATTAAACGTATCATACTAATGAATGTTTACAAGATAGAATTGAGAGAGATTAAAGAGTGATTAGATCCCAATCTGACTGACTCAACTTTCCCCCTTTTATACTTGCACCTAAGCTACTCGTTCTGTTATTTCTTGACTCTGCCCTTGTACCTGCAAGTTTGACCATGTAATTTTCAGAACAAACTATTGATGAGGGTAAATTTGGTTCTATAATGTTATTTTCATTTGCATTACTAAATCTACCTTCTTGTTTTTCCACTTGCAGATAGCATCACAGCTGCAGGTCGATTGTTTCCTGGCCACCAATCCTTCTAAATTGTTCAAGTGATGAATGTATTACAAAACTTCACATGTTGATGTTCTATTATAGTCGTAGCACATCATTTATGTTGATCAATAAGTCAAAGGAGAAAGTGACACTAGTTAACTGCATCCGATAGTGAAGTTGTAAACCATTGTAGTTTCATTGTTTGGGATCTTATGTATCCTACCTCCATTTTACGTACTGAATAGAAATTTAAACGATATTGAAGATACATTAGACTACCACCAGGTTCCTATTTCTTGGAACGCACACCACCTTGGAAAATTTCTTATGCTATGTGTTTTGCTCACCAACGTTGCACATACGTTTACGTTTCTGTTGCTCATTCATGTCAAATGCATGACCATCATTTGTAAGTCGACACGCTAAGTTAGTCAAGGAAGGGGGTGGTCTGGTTATATCTTATATGGTTTAGCTACTCATCTCTTTTTAATTTTTATTCTACCAAGTTTCGGTCACATTTTCTTTGAAACGCTATTTTGACTCCTGGTTTCTTTGGTAGAGAATTTATCTCGGCGTTTGTGGCTATGGGAGTGCGATTAACCCTTGAATTTATCTACGCTCCTAGGGTGGGGAAAAAACCGGTTTATGATCCGATCCGGGAAAAAAAAAAACGAAACCGGTTTTCTCAAACTGATATGATGGTTGGTAACGGTTTAATAAAATGTTCGGCACCGGTTTAATAAAATGTCTGGGACGGTTTAAAAACCAGTGAAAAGCTTGTTAAAACTGAATCGGTCCGGTTAAATCTAATCCAATCCGCTTAAAACCTGGTAACTCTAAACAAAACCGGTTTTAAACGGATCCGATTTTAAATCAAACCAGTTTGTTGACCGGTCAACTCAAAACGAACCGCTTTAAAAACCAATTTGGTTTCGGAAAAAAAACCGGTTAGCTATGTTACTCACTAAGGTTCGTTGTGTGACAAAATAATGGGGAATTTAAGATCTATAGCTACCTCACTTTTTTGAACCTAGTTTGAGACGGCAAAATTGACAATTGGAGTCAAAATAGGATTGTTACGTAATATGCAAAAAGTGGTGTCATTCAGTTATACGTGCTACAATGAGTTTGAGAAAAAGGCTTAAAGGCTACACTTCATATTAACTTTTTATCTATATAACAACTTCATGACCAACTTAATGTAATAAAAAAATCATATGAGCAATCGACACATCTAAGATGGTGCCATTACGACAAGTCTAAAAAATAAACCAAATACTTCTCAATTCACATCGGGGGATATAAAGTATAAACCATGTTATTATTTGTAAGTTAATTTATTCTATAATATGTTTGATAATATAATTGTAAGTGTAATTAATATCTAATTCATATTCTAAATGTTCGATGCTCATAAATGGTTGATGTTGGAGCGCTAGGTATCGTGGTATTTGTCTTTCGCCAAGCCTCGCCAGCATTTAAAGCTCGCCAAATTCATCCTTCGCCGTCCCAACGACATAGAAAATGACAAAAAAAATCTATACTCACTTAGGAAAAAGATTTTTATAGACCCTTAGTTTATCATAGACTCAACCAACCAATCACAACCATCCATTTTTATCATGTAACAAAAAAAACTCATTTTTTAAAAATTAAATATCTCACAAACCGTTCATCGTTACGTAAAACAAAACATATCATCGCGACGAGAATTAAATCATCTATCTATCGAGGGGCACATGTATATACTTTCGACGAACTTTTCTTTTGACCTTTTTTCTCAAGTCACGTCTGGAGAGAATCATATATGATTCGTTACGAAACATATATGATTCTCAGAAAATCATATATGATTCATATCACGAATCATATATGATTTTCTGAAAATCATATATATTTCGTGACGAATCATATATGTTTCGTGACGAATCATATATGATTCGTGACGAATCATATATGATTTGTGACGAATCATATATGATTTTCTCCAGACGTGACTTAAGAAAAAAAAGTCGAAAAAAAATTCGTCGAAAGTATATACATGTGCCCCTCGGTAGATAGATGATTTAATTCTCGTCACAATTGTGTATTTTTTTTCGTTTGACGATTTACCATTTATGAGATATTTAATTTTTATAAAATGATGGGAAGTGGATTTTTAAAAAAATGGGTGATTATGATTGGTTAAATAAGTATATGTTATCTAACCAATCATATACCTATCTACCCACTTAATATACTCTCAGTGTCCATTTTTCTTTTTTTTCTTTTCTTTCCTTGATTTATTGGAAGAAACGATAATGAGGATGGTAAGTGTGTATTATGTCACGGACTTGTCTCGACAAGGGTCTTCCGTGCGGCACTTAGTCTCTACTAAGTCAGCCTTGCTCCCAACACTCACCGATCTAGGCAACAAAGAAAGCTACTAAGAAAGAACACAAGAGAACTAGGGGAAAATGCTTGTATTACTAGAGAACTTTACAAGTAGAGAATACAAGTGAATATGAGATGCTTTCCCCAAATGAGGATGGCTCTATTTATACTACTACTCTAGGGTTACATTTGGGCTCTATTTACAACTCCAAGACAAGGCCCATAATCTACAATCTTCCATTAGGGTTTCTATAAGCTTCCATGTATCTTCCAAAGGCTTCCAAAAGCTTCTCCCACTTTCCATAGAATTCCACTAAGTCTTCTAGTCAAGTGTCGAACCATCCGGATCCCCGTTAACCTTGTGAAACTAGGCGGGACGTGACATCCTCCCCCACCTAAGCTCGCGACGTCCTCGTCGTGCCATCCTCGTGATACTTCTTGATCTCGTCCTTGAATTGCCACAATAAGTCTTCCGCTTCCCAACTTGCTTCACTATCGGGCAAGTCACGCCATTTGATCAAGTACTCCTTGTAGCTCGGCACTCCTCGTCTCCTTATCGTACGATCCGACAAAATTTCCTCGACCTCTCGATCATACGAAGTAACAACTGCCGTTGGTGCTCGCTTCGACACTCCTCGGTTAGGATCTTCCCCGTCTCCATGATAAGGCTTGAGAAAGCTTACGTGAAAGACCGGATGAATCTTCAACTTGGGCGGTAGTTGAACTCGATAAGATACCTTTCCAACACGTCCAATCACCGGGAAAGGGCCTTCATACCTCCGTATCAATCCCTTGTGAACCTTCCGCAATGACTTGAATTGTTGAGGCAAGAGCTTCACCATCACTTGATCTCCGACCTCGAACTCAACGTGTCTCCTCCTCTCGTCCGCCCATTTCTTCATTTTCTTAGCCGCTTTGTCCAAAGATGCCCGGGCCATGTCCGCTTGTTCGTACCACTCCTTCATAGTTTTGTAAGCGGTCGGGCTACTCCCCTCGTACGATGCGGCTAAGGCATTTGGTGTCAATGGTTGGCGCCCCGTGACCAACTCAAAAGGACTCTTCCCCGTGGCTTCACTTCGTTGCATGTTGTAGGAGAATTGCGCAACATCAAGAAGTTTAGCCCAATCATGTTGATTGACACTCACATAGTGCCTAAGATAGAGCTCTAATAATGCATTCACCCTCTCCGTTTGCCCATCCGTTTGGGGATGAAAGCTCGTAGAGAAGTTCAAATCCGTCCCCATGATCTTGAACAACTCCGTCCAAAAGCGCCCCGTGAATCTCGGATCTCGATCGCTAACAATCACATGTGGCACTCCCCAATACTTAACCACATTCTTGAAGAAGAGCTTGGCCGTATCATCCGCGGTAACATCGGATGGCGCGGCTATGAAAGTACCATACTTCGAGAATCTATCGACCACCACAATGATACTCCCACTCCCCTCCGACTTCGGCAAGCATGTGATAAAGTCCATAGAAACACTCTCCCATGGTCCTTTGGGTGTAGGTAAAGGTTCCAACAATCCTCCGGATTTCTTTTGCTCTATCTTGTCTTGTTGGCAAATTAGGCACGTCCGAACAAATGTCTCAACATCGTCCTCCATCCTCGGCCAATAGTAGGTACCTTCGACTAATGCCAACGTCCTCTTCATCCCCGGATGACCAGCCCACTTTGAATCATGACACTCTTTCAAGATTACTCGCCTAAGATCACCCCACTTAGGCACATAAAGCCGATCTCCTTTGGTGAACAACATGTCTCCCTTAAGCCAAAATCTCCGAGTCCTCCCGTCCTTCGCTAAGGCAACGATCTTCTTGGCCATAGGATCATGTTCCACTCCTTCCTTGATTCGGTCTTGGAGGAAGAATTGAGCTTGTGTAATTGCCGCAAACTCCGCTTTGCGACTCAATGCATCGGCTACCACATTAGCCGTCCCCGGCTTGTACTCCAATTGGTAGTCGAACTCGGCTAGGAAGTCTTGCCAACGAGCTTGCTTGGGACTTAACTTCTTTTGGGTTTGAAAGTAACTCGTGGCAATGTTATCCGTCTTGATCACGAATCTCGAACCCAACAAGTAATGCCTCCAAATCCTCAAGCAATGGATAACCGCCGTCATCTCCTTCTCTTGCATCGTGTACTTCCTTTCCGTCTCATTTAGCTTTCTACTTTCGAACGCGATCGGGTGTCCATCTTGCATTAGAACTCCTCCAATAGCAAAGTCCGATGCATCCGTGTGTAACTCGAAGGGCATCGTCACATCCGGTAGTCTCAACACCGGCTCTTGCACAATCGCCTTCTTTAATTTCTCGAACGCCGCTTGACATGCTACACTCCAATCCCAAGCTTTGTTCTTCTTCAAAAGATCCGTCAATGGTGAGGCTACCGCCGAATAGCCCATGATGAATCTTCGATAATAGTTCACCAAGCCAAGGAATGACCGCAACTCCGTCACTTTGGTTGGTGGCTCCCAATCTTGGATAGCTTTAATCTTTGCCCCGTCCATCATCAAGCCTCCATCCTTGATCTTGTGGCCCAAGAATTCGACTTCATCTTGAGCGAAAGAGCACTTCTCTAACTTCACATAAAGTTCATTGTCTCGCAACACCTCGAACACCTGTTTCAAATGCAAGACATGCTCTTCCAAAGTATGACTGTAAATGACAATATCATCCAAGTATACAACCACAAATTTATCGAGGAATGGATGAAATAACTTATTCATGAGGGTGCAAAATGTCGCGGGAGCATTTGTCAATCCGAACGGCATGACTAAGAACTCGTAAGAGCCATACCTCGTGACACACGTCGTCTTGGCCTCGTCTCCCTCCGCTATCCGTACTTGGTAGTACCCCGATCTCAAATCCAACTTAGTGAAGTATCTCGCCTTCCCAAGTTGATCAAACAAATCCGCAATAAGAGGAATAGGGTACTTATTTTTAATTGTTACCTTGTTGAGTGCCCGGTAGTCTATACACATCCGCAAGGACCCGTCCTTCTTCCTTTGAAATAGCACCGGCGCACCATATGGGGCTTTCGAGGGTCGAATGTAGCCCGCATCCATCAACTCCTTGAGTTGCCTCCTCAACTCTTCTAACTCGGGTGGTGGCATTCGGTAAGGGGCTTTGGCGGGGGGCTTGGAACCCGCTTCCAACTCGATGGTATGATCCACCTCTCGCCTTGGTGGTAGCTTCTTCGGCAACTCCTTGGGCATCACATCCTTGAACTCCTCAAGAACCCTCTCGATCACCTCCGGTACCTTCACTTTGCTTGATTCCTCCTCCGTCTCTAGCCTTGTTACCGCCAAATAGCAAGGCTCGCTTTTGTTGAATCCTTTCTTGAATTGCATGGCCGAAAGGGTCTTTGCTCCACTCTTGGAATCCCGCTCCGTGCTCACCATACAAGTCTTTCCACCATCTAGGATACATAGAGAATTAGCAAACGACATAGGAAAAGCTCGTACCTTATCGAGAAACTCTAACCCAAGAACCACTTTGAAGTCATCCATCGGGACCACCGACAAATCAATCGTCCCTTCCCAATCTCCAATCTTCGCTCGGACATCCTTAGCCACTCCATGAATTGGTTTGGCCTCCGAGTTTACCGCCTTGATAGTTCCACTCCCCTTTGTAGCGTTAATCCCTAGCCTCCTAGCTTCATCAACCGCCACAAAGTTATGAGTCGCACCGGAATCGACTAAAGCACGCACCTTTACTCCATTAATAGTTGCTTCGACATATTGTAGGCCTCGCCCTACAACCTTTGGCACCTCCGTCTTCGCCTTGATTGCATTCAAGATCCTCATCGACCCCATGCTTCCGCCATTACTCGTACCTTCGTCTTCATGAGTCGACATTGCGTTGAGGCTTGCTTTCTTCGGGCAATCTCGAGCTCTATGAGGTCCATCGCAAATGAAGCATCCACCACTTTTGTAACTCGTCTTTAAGTCTTTCTCCTTTCCGGTAGGGGGTTTCTTCGCATAATCGAACTTCGGTTTTTCTCCCCCACCTTTCTTATGGCTCGCCTTCCGATCTTTTGGCTTTGACGGTTCCCTCCTCGAACTAAAGTCAATCAAGGCCTCGGCGTGGGCAATAGCCGTAGCCACGTCTTGGACTCCTCGTCGCTCTAACTCCGTCTTAGCCCACCCTTGCAAACCATCAAGAAAGTAAAAGAGAGAATCTTGCTCGGATAGTTCCGGAATCTCCAAGGTAAGTGTAGTGAACTCTTTCACATACTCCTTAATCGCTCCGGTTTGCTTAAGTTTACGAAGCCGACTCTTCGCCTCGTTCTTAGCATTCTCCGGATAGAATTGCCTCTTGAAATCCGCAACAAAATCAACCCAAGTGTTAATAGTAACCGTACCTCGTTCGATATCTCCATGTCGACGTCTCCACCATAACGCCGTGGTGTCCTTCAAGTAGTGAGTAGTCGTCTCGATCTTCATAGCATCCTCCACTATCTTGGCACCCTTCAAGTATCGCTCCATCTCCCATAAGAAATCATCGACCGCTCTAGCCTCCCGCTTTCCTATGAAAGATGATGGTTTAGGAATGTCCATCCTTGGACCATGATTACTAGCGCTACCCACACTAGCCAAGGACATCTTGCACAACTCTACGTCCGCGTGCAAGCTTCCAATAGTATTATGGATTGCGGAGATCTCTTCCCCGAACCTTTTTTCCATCTTCTCCATTCCATCCTTGAACATATTTCGTACGTCAAGGATTTCCTTCTTCATGTCGCCGCTAAGAGCATTTAGGACTACTTTGAAGTCTTCCCTCATACTCTCAAACTCGGATTCAAGATTTGCCAAGCCCTCAACTTGGGTCTTCATATCCGCCATGGATCTCTCGAAATCCGCCATTCTCTTATCCATACTTGTCATAACGTCCCTCGACGATCCTCTCTTCTTGGGGTCTTGGTTATCATTTCGACCACGGTTCCCATCAACACCACTTCCGCTAGCATCATTCTTCTCAATTTCAATCGCCAGCGCCTCGAATCGAATCTCGCTCTGATACCACTTGTCACGGACTTGTCTCGACAAGGGTCTTCCGTGCGGCACTTAGTCTCTACTAAGTCAGCCTTGCTCCCAACACTCACCGATCTAGGCAACAAAGAAAGCTACTAAGAAAGAACACAAGAGAACTAGGGGAAAATGCTTGTATTACTAGAGAACTTTACAAGTAGAGAATACAAGTGAATATGAGATGCTTTCCCCAAATGAGGATGGCTCTATTTATACTACTACTCTAGGGTTACATTTGGGCTCTATTTACAACTCCAAGACAAGGCCCATAATCTACAATCTTCCATTAGGGTTTCTATAAGCTTCCATGTATCTTCCAAAGGCTTCCAAAAGCTTCTCCCACTTTCCATAGAATTCCACTAAGTCTTCTAGTCAAGTGTCGAACCATCCGGATCCCCGTTAACCTTGTGAAACTAGGCGGGACGTGACAATTAGTATGACTGAGATAGGATAATGTTTTTTTTTTTCATAAAAAGTAAATTGTATTTATATTTTTGTGGTTTTGTTTATTTTTAGTTTTGGTTTAAATTTATAACTTTGTTTCAAAAATATATTTTTAATTTTATAAAAATACATTTATAACTTTGTATTTTTGTTTTTCGTATTTTAATTTTATTTTGCGAGCCCGAACTTCCAAGCCCATGAACATCTCAACCAAACACCCCCCAATATAAGTAAACCCCACCAGCAACTACATTATTTACTCACACAAAACAAGAACATCAGTCGCGTGTTTGTCGCAACCAAAATACATCAAAAACCCTTTCCCTCATTCTTCATCATCTACACATCAAAAACTGTATGTCTCTATACTATATTAATATATACTTCTCATGTAGTAACTATATATTTTGATTCTCATAATTAGGGTTTATATGTATTTGCTCTTAAACACCATTAATCCTAGTTTACAGTTATATTAAGGTTGTTTAAGATAACTATATGAACTTTTAGTCAAGGGTTTTTTCTTAAAAAGAAAAAAAAAAGAAAAGAATAAGGTAATTTTTTTGTTGTAGAATTTTTTTTCTTGTTTTTGCGATTCTAGATTCCTTTAGATGGGAATTGTTTTTTTTTTATAGAGAAGAGAATTTCGAAAACCGTTTAGATGGAGTTGTATTTTTTCTTTTTTAAAAGAGATGTTTATATAACATAAGCTTTAATTTTGTGGCTTATTTGGAGACTTATGGACTTATATAAGTTTATTATTGATATAATAGACTTATATAAGTCCCAAGTCTCCAAATAAGCTTAAAAATTTAGGGTTTGTGAAATATAAGCCGAAATATGGCTTATTTTCGGCTTATATGACATAAGCCCCATTTTTGTGGCTTATTTTGAGACTTAGGGGCTTATATAAGTTTATCATGATATAATAAACTTATATAAGCCCATAAACCTCCAAATAAGCCACGAAATTGGGGCTTACATTATATAAGCCGAAATGGGCTTACATTATATAAGCCAAACCAAACACCCCCTTAGGCGGCGAGGATGGAAGGCAGAGATGTTATCAATGGTTATTAGGGGTAGGATGAGATACTTGAATGGTAGGTTGGGAAATCCGTGAAAAACATGTGGAGAAGGGTAGATTGGGTTTTCATTTTTCTAGTTAAAATTTGGAAAAGGGAGAATTTACTTTTTTCCAAATTGTTGGAAAAGAGTGTGATTAGACGGGGGGGTTCAGTTTTTTCTTTTTCCCTATGAAATTTTTTTCCAGAAAAAATGGAATGTTTTTCACCAACTAAACACACCGTAAATGTTTTATAGTTATTGTTTAGATTATAAAATATTGTCCTTTTTAGTTAGGAACTAAGAGAAATTGCGTATTGGGTGTTTTTAAATGAATGGTTTGTTGTGTAAACTTGAAATACTTTGGAGGTGTTTTGGATGAAAGATGTGGCTATTTTAGGTTTAAGTAAGCTGTTCTTAACGGACAGTTCAATATTGGTTATTAACTGCTTATTTGATGCTGTTTATATGATATGATTGTTTGTGAGTGAAATAAGAGATTAAGCAGTTTTGGATAAACATTTTTTTAGCTGATAAGCTGTTTTAATGAGCAATCTCTTGTTAATTGCTTATGTAGCTGTATTGCTTATTGTGTTTTGATATGGTAAACAAGCGTTTTGAGGGCGTTTGTGGTTATATCACACGAATTGAACATTTTCAAGTGAAATAAGCAAACAAAATATGCAGTTCATTTTTCTTTTCAAAATTGCTTATTTCACTAAGCAACTACGTAGATAACAGGTTTTGCTACACAATCCTAACGGCCTCCTTAGTTTATTAGATAGATTGGTGTAAGAATTTGTAGAAATAAATTATGCACTTGTATAATGTAGGATACGTGGGAATCCTTGAAGCCTTGTCTCATGTGTTTCCTCTAGATGTGGTTTTTATGGCTTATCCTGGTGCTTTGAACATCTTATTTGCGGCTGGTGTTTGGGCGGCTTCATACACTCTTGTTGCAATTTCTCAGTTTTTTCGCCTCTCCAATTTTATTCGTGTGTCTGTATTCAGTTGGTAAATCAGTTTGAGTGTGTAGTTGCAGAGAAGGTAGAGATCGAAACTAACAGTGTGCAGTTATGGGTTATGCTCAGCTAGTCATCGGCCCTGCTGGAAGTGGAAAGGTAACATACAAAATATAGTTGTTTTATGCTTACATCGACAAACCCACTTATAGTAAAATACTCGTTTTAACTCGTTAATACATCCCACTTACTCATCTACCTATCCTGTTTTGCCATATTTAATTATGTTTTTATAGGCTTTTGCCAAATCTAATATTCATCTGCTTCTGACAGTCTACTTATTGCTCAAGTTTGTACAAACACTGTGAAGCTAATCGCCGAACAATTCATATTGTGAACCTTGATCCTGCTGCAGAGAATTTTGACTATCCTGTGGCCATGGGTAATCCCATCTTTCTTGCTTAAATCATGCCAATTTTTCACTAATGTACTTTCCAGTAAAAAAATATATGTGCATTGTTTCAGATATCCGTGAACTTATATCTTTGGAAGATGTTATGGATGAGCTTAAGCTTGGTCCAAACGGTGGTCTCGTGTACTGCATGGAGTATCCTTTCCACTTTTTATTTTTATTTTTTTGGCGATATCTTTTAGTTTCTAGAGATGGAAATTTTCTGTTGTCTACAAATAGATGAATTTGAGGCTTTTCATTTTGAGCTATATATTTTATCACTGAATTGAATTCCTTAAGTCTCTTTCGTTAGACACCTTGAAGAAAATCTGGATGAGTGGTTAACCGAAGAACTGGACAATTTCATGGAAGATGATTATCTAGTGTTTGACTGCCCAGGTACTACAAATTTTGGTTTCATACAATGTTTGACTATTAACCACTACGCAAATGTTGAATGGTTACTTATTTTACAAATTTGGAGTTGAACACGCATCTACTGAGTTGGTAATTAGCGTGTGTTAGTTAATAACGATAGTAGGTACTAAATTTCTCTGAAATTGTTTTACTTTACAGGTCAGATTGAACTGTTCTCTCATGTATCAGCTCTTAAGAACTTTGTGGAACATTTGCAGCGTAAGGGTTTCACTGTTTGTGCTGTGTACATGCTTGACTCCCAGGTTTGTGCTCGATTTGTTATTTCTTTAAGTATAGGTCGTTATTTTGGGATATGGTTTATCGCTGAATGGTCAAATGGGTAAAATTATAGTCCGCGACAAAATCTCAAATTTTAGACTTCACTTTCAATAAAGAATGTGTATCCGAAATACTAAGATAATGTGATCTTATAGACACGATCTGTTATAAATAAATTTGGACAAAAAGTGTTATGGGTCAACCCGACCCGACCCGCTTTGACTAAAACTAAAAACCAATTTCAACCCAAACTTGTTTTGACTTGTTATTCTCATTTTTCTATCCATATGTCAAATTACTGTTTTGCTTATCTTATGACGTTTGCTGATTATTGTCTATGTAACTTAGTTCATCACGGATGTGACCAAGTTTATTAGTGGTTGCATGGCATGTCTATCTGCAATGGTTCAACTTGAACTGCCTCATATTAACATCCTCTCCAAAATGGACCTTGTGACTCGAAAACGAGACATTGAAGAGTTAGTTTTTATATTACTTTTAACAGGTTTTCACTACGATCATCTTCATTTTACTCATATATGTTTCGTAAATTTCCAACAGTTACCTGAATCCAGAGCCTGAAATACTGCTGTCGGAACTGAATCAGCGCATGGGTCCTCAATTCCAAAAGCTTAACAAGGCCCTAATTGACGTGGTGAGTTCCAAATTTTATGGATTTCTATTACTTATTTTAGTTTTTAACATCCTAACGTAGATGCCATACATGAGTTGATAGCCAAATTTCTATGTTAAATAAGATAACTGTATATTCAAACTTAAAAACCGTGACCAAATCTTCATGGTGTACCAGGTGGATCAGCACAGCATGGTGAATTTTGTGCCACTTGATTTGAGGAAGGAGAGCAGGTAAATCGGCGCAACCCTTATATGGGCGCAACCCTTATATTACTTGAACAATTTTTTCTGTTTAGTGAATTTTTTGGGTTATATTTTAGTATCATTGGATAAGTAAATAGTGGACTTCTTGATTTATATATTGAATTATATAATGGTGAATGGGAATTGATCTTCTCGGCCTTGTATATTTTACAGCATACAGTACATTCTTTCACAAATCGACATGTGCATTCAATATGGAGAAGATGCTGATGTGAAGACCAAGGATTTCGACCCTGATGAGGATGAGGACTAGAATGTTTATGATCTTCCAAGACTCATCGTAACTGTTTATGTTTCTTTTGATATTATTAACGGTATTGTGAACGATACAGTATATTTTCATGAGTAACATCTCACATTGGTGCTCTATTGAGGTGGCAATATTGGTGTGCCGGGTTGGGTAACATTACAAAATGATTAAGGTTTTAACGCATTTTAAAACACTAAGATGACCCACATACTTCTCGTTCTGTTCCTTAATTTTTTACCCTTTACGCGACCAATCTGTTTTTCTACGTATGGTGTTGTCATGCATCTTAGCTTACATGCAAAACCCTCAATCTTTTTGTCGTTTTAACAAGGAAAATGTGAAATCTACCTCATGTATCATGTGAAAGTATCATGTCATTCATAACGTTGGTGTTTTCTTAGGTGAAATGACTGAATTTTGTCAGACTGTGTTCTTTAACTCTCTTATCATAACAGTTTTATTGCTAATGCAAGTATTTAGCTTTGTCGGTCATCATTTGGATCAAGATCCTTCAAAACTTGCCTACCAGTTGAACTAACCTTGCTAACAAAAACCCAAATTGCTACGAAAAGTGAAAAAACTTTACCCGTGGCTCATAAATGCACGTCATGGTGAACCCAGGGGTGTGCCCAACAATATCAAGTTTTTTTTTAATTTCGGAACATACCTGCCGTTTTCCAACACGAAACTTGACCCATCCCTCATTCGTACTCGAACCTTTCCTGTCCCCCGTACACGGCATTCCCTACCATCACCTAGCAGTACATTACCATCTTCATACTCCATAAAATCAACCAAGTAATCTCTCATGTGTGTCATATGGTATGAGCCCCCTAAATCCATGATCTAGTCCAAAAGTTCATCAATACTCATAGCCATCATAACATCAGCATTGTCATACCCATCAGCTCTAGAATCAGATACATGATCTTCATTCTAGACAAAACCTTGAGATTTCTTGTGATTATACCTGAGACAATCCATCTTCAAATGATCCTTAGAGTGACTTTGACCACGAACTATCTGCACCCTGCTCCATGTCTCTCTGACCACATCTCTCCCTCACACGCAACCCTTCACCACCATCACCCTTTACTTCCGTCATCTTCTGAAGTTCCCTAGAATTATGTGTCGCGACCACGTCTTCTAGCTTCAAAACATCCTGACCATATAGCAAAGTCTCCACGAAATTATTGTAAGACGATGGTAAAGATGTGAGTAACAATAATGCCTGATCCTCATTCGATATAGCTGTATTTATAGCCGCTAAGTCACCTACGAGCTTGTGAAACTCATCAATGTGTTCAGACTGACTCTTACCTTGATGCATTTGAAAAGTGTATAACTTTTTCTTCAAGTACAAACGATTAGCTAGAGACTTCGTCATGTATAAAGTCTCTAACTTTTTCCGCATCCCCGCTGCAGTCTTCTCCTTGGTGATCTTCTGGAGTACCCGATCACCTAAACACAAGATCAGTGCGCTGTAAGCCTTTTTCTGAATGACGTTATCGTACGCCACTATTGTGGTGGCGGGTAATTCCTCCAATGCTGCATCTAATCCCAGATGTTCCAGCAAAGCCTTCATCCTTACCTTCCATAACCCGAAGTCATTCCTCCCATCGAATTTCTCGATGTCAAATTTGCTCAGCGTCATCTTATTTTAACCCTTTGCTAACCGTTTAACCTTTTGTGAATTTACCTACACAAAAAACATGATCTAGCAAAGTAGTCCGTGTATAAAACACCCTTACTTTATCGAAATAACCCTAAGATAAAAATCTTAAAAATAGATTAAACCAAGTAAGAAGCAGATGTGGTTGATGATGAAACCCGTGGTACGCCTTGAGAAAAGCAACCAAGATGTGTACATATTCGAAGGTCATCAACAAATAAAATCTATAGCAAGCACTCCTACAATGAGCAAGCTCCAAACCACAAAAGAATTGGCAAAACATTACACCTGACCACCTGCAAATACTGAGGACACAGCTTGCAATGCCTACTTGAAGCCGTTTTCAAATCTCAATGAACAAGATAGAATGAAATGCAGGCAATGCATCCTTTTACATGGTGAAACTCTCAAACGGTCATGGTTTTGGGTAAAGTGGATTACCCCGATAAAATATGTAAATCACAGAAAAGTTGAAGGATGGAATGTAGCTCACATACCACATTAACCTCAAGCAAAGCTTGGACAGCCTCTAAGACGATTTTTACATGCCACAAAACGAACTAAACATTTGAAATACACTAACAAGAACATCAATAGGGAAATACCACCAAATGGAGCACGTACCACCAAAACAATCGAGGTGCAACACATCACTACATCAGTAGAATAGAAAGCCAAAAACTTTTGCCTCCTTAAAAAAACCCTCCCATAAAAAACCCATCCGGAAAAACCCATGGAGAAGGAAAAAAGAGTACAACTCTCGTCTGGCACTCCGATCTAGACCCACACACAACCAAAAACAACCATCCCGAATCACAAAATCCATGAAGAACCGAGCCATTAATGAGGAGGCTGAATGAGCGAATCTGGTAACTTCCAAAGATGCAAAAGAGCCTCAACATTGGTCGTCCTCTTGAACTTACGCGTTAGAAGCTTGAGACGAACAGTAGACTTGATCACATCAATAATCTGATCCTGAGACCTCTTCTGATTCTTGAATAACCTGTAGTTCCTCTTTTGCCAACTGATATAGGAATATGATAGGTGACAATAGAGTCCAAAGATGCCGTAACAGAAGGTTGGATCAAGGCATATTGTGTAGCACTGGTAATGAAGCAAGATTGACAAATGCTTCTGCAAAACTAAGTTAAACTAAAGGGGGTGGATGGATTTATGTTCTGAAACTAATTATTTGATTATTGTGACTTGTGTGTGATACTTCCAACTTTTTTTATTTGGTTAAAGAATGTTGCTTCAAATTGTCTTGACCACTTTGGGGTCAAAGAACTAATTTTGGATAATAACTCTCATCCCAACTGCAAATGCTAAGATCTAAGCTGAGATGACCAGAAATTAAGAGATGATTTGGAAGAGAACAAGCCGTTTATTTTATACAGATTCACCAAACCATTCAAAACTGGCTGATCTTGAGTTGATTCTTGGATTATTCAAAGAAATCTTTTCTTATAACCAATGTTTTAAAAACCGGTTCGAACCGGGCGGTTCAACCGGTTGAATCGGGAACCGGAAGAACGGCCGGTCCGTTGTCAACCGGGTTTAAATTGAAACTCGAACCGGATTAAACCGTCGGGTTTTGATCGAACCGGGTCAAACCGCCGGAATAAAACCGGCCGGTTCAACAGTTATTTAAAGAAAAGAAAGAGCATAGTGAACTGTAGATCATTATGTCACCGGATTTGTTTATATATAACTGAACTATGGCATACTGAACTATGGCATAGAAACGATCAAAAAAAAAAAAAAAAAAAACTATGGCATAGATAGCAGTTAAAAATAGATCGATTGGCAACATGATGCATTGATGGATTTAAGAAGAAAAAATAACAATAACATGTAGATGATTGATGTTAAAGAGATGTTGACTATGTAACTGGATTCATCATATATTAATTTTGTTATAGATCGGCAGATTATGGATTCATATCTAGAGATGGCAAAAAAATTTGAATCCGATACCCGAATCCGATTTAATTAGAGATTCCCCGAGTTGACCGGGTATGGGGATAGGGATGGGGATTCCCCGATAATAAAAAGCGGGTATGGAGGCGGGGATGGTAATACCCTTGGTTCCCCAAACCCGTTCCCGAACCCGTCCCCGAATATCTATATTCTACATATACATTTATATATCTTATATGTTTCAAATATCAGTTGAAACAGTATCAATCGATGGTTAATATCTCCTTTGACACTAACCTTCTAAATGAACTCTTGTGTGTTAATTTTGTTAATTTTAATACTCAGCATTATCGCATAAATGTTAATCTCGTTAATGTTGTTTGATATTATCGTAATTGTGTTATTCGTAATGGTTGCGTCATTTGAAACATATTTTAAATGTTAATTGTGTAACGGGGAAAAACATCCCCGATTCCCCACTGGGGATCCCCGTTCCCCGCTGGGGATGGGATGGTATGTAACTTGTAATCCCCAATGGAGATGGGGACGGGGATAAGTATTTAACTCTGGGGATGGGATGATAGAAATCATTCCCCGCAAATCCGGCCCCGTTGCCATCTCTATTCATATCCATGTATGGCGGTAAAGGTAGTATGTTTTATAGGTGAAAGGGTTTTAGCTTTGTGATAGTATGTTTCTAACAGTGTTCATCGAAAATGGTAAAAGGATCTGAGCTTTGTGGTCATTGAAAATGGAGAATTTGGTTAAAAGAATGAAGAAATAAGGCTACCCGCAACGCACCTGAAAATTTTCGGTCGCATGTCGGTCGCGATCGAATCTCCGCGTTGCGGCGATTTGGTCGCCAGTGTCGGTCGCGCACAAAACGACTCTGGTCACGACCATGTTATGATTTGTGTCTTGGTATGATTTGTGTCCAAAAAAATCAAACGGTAACATTTTTCTAGCCGTTTAATTTGAAAAGTTTTGAACATTTTCTTTAAATACCCTATCTTATTACCAATTATCACAAAAAAGTAACACACAAATCTCCAAAAATGTCTTATGAATTGTTTTTTGCCGACTCTTCCGACGACGAAGAAGAAGTTACTAGTGAGTTAGAAGCTTTTACGCAAGCTTGCGCACAGGCTTATGAAGCATCACGCCCCAAAAAACGTGCGTATATATAGAGATTATCAGGGTGCACATAATCGTCTAGTAGATGCGTATTTTACTGAAGGGCCGCAATATGTTGCAGAGACATTTCGTGAACGATTCCGAATGGATCGCGATTTATTCTTACAAGTTGTTGACGATTTGAAAAATAACTATTCTTATTTTCGAAACTCAACGGATGCTTTGAATCGAGAATGTCTTTCGCCCTTGCTGAAGTGCACATCCGCTATTCGTCAATTGGCGTACGTAGCCGTGCCTGATTCTCTAGACGAATATTTGCAAATGGGTGCGACAACAGCCCGACAGTGTCTTCGACGGTTTTGTACCGGCATAATGCAATTATATGGTACAGAGTACTTGCGAAAGCCTACTTATACTGACATCGAGAAACTTTATGCTCGTCACGAGGAAAAACACGGGTTTCCTGGGATGCTAGGAAGTATCGATTGTACACATTGGCCGTGGGAGAATTGTCCCGTTGCTTTCAAAGCTCAATTTAGTAGGCGTGATCAGGGGTCAACACCGTTCATTTTATTGGAGGCGGTTGCATCGCAAGACTTATGGATTTGGCATGCATTCTTTGGTGTAGCTGGGATGAATAACGACGTGAATGTTTTACGTTAGTCCCCTTTTTTAATGATCTTAAATCGGGGAAAGCACCTGAACTGGGATTCGTGGCTAACAACGTGCATTATCGTCGAGAATACTATCTTATTGATGGGATATATCCGCAATGGTCGGTTCTTATTAAGTCTATAAAAGATCCGCCGACAAATGATCACAAACGAAGATTGTATAAAACGAAGTACGAAGCAGCAAGAAAAGATGTTGAGCGAGCCTTCGGTGTATTGAAAACAAAATGGAAGATGATTGATATCCCGGCCCGAGGATTGTCAAAAAGTCGACTGTCAGACATAATGTACACGTGTATCATATTACACAATATGGTTATTAAACATAGGGGGCGGCGATATCACTCATTTATCATCAAGTAGAAGAACATGCTGATAACGATCCGATGAATACGCATGAAGAAAGGCTACAAATTACTCAGCAAATAGTCGACCCACATCTACACTCAACCTAAAAGTCGATCTAGTGGAACACATTTGGAATAATCGCAATGAATAATGGCGATATCACCCATTTAACGTTTAATGTTTTTTAAATTCGAATAATTGTGTATGTTTTTTTTTTAAATAAATGTAATGTTTTTTATTAAATTTATTGTGTTTAAAAAAAAAAAAATCAATTAGATCGCTGGGTTGTGGCAAATAGATCGCACTAGGTTGCCGGCCGAAAAAACTAGATCGCGACCTTCATGCGTTGTGGGTAGCCTAAGAAACCGAATATTTAAAAGTTCGGTCAGAGACTTATGTAGGTAGGCTCGAGTGTGCACTGTGCAGTGTATAGTATTGGATACAGTGGACAACTGGCCATAAATGATTTTCATTTATAATTTACACGTAACTACACTTTATACTTTATTTCCATATAACTGACGATGCTTAGCATTTTCTAACATGATGGATAAAGACAATTTTCTTTTTAATATAAAACCGGTTTGACCGGCGGTTCAACCAGTTGAACCGATAACCCGGTCATTCGACATAAATAGAGGTTTGCAATTTTAAGTCTTTAACAATATAAAGCCAAAAGAAAACGCACCCACATCTTGTAGCAAAATGGTTCCATATTAAGAAAAATATTGAACATTCAACGGATGTTCCTGAATCAACAAAAACCAACAAAACTGAAGTAGCCAAACTAGGGCTCTTCTTTCTAAATATCTCAACATGCAAAATAACCATCACTACTAGATCCTCACTCGTCGTCTGAATCTTCATCGTCTCCACCAGCAGCAGCATTCAAAGCATTCAACCTCTCAATAAGCTTTTGCCTCCTCTGATCATAAGTCAGTTTCTTGAGGTTGTACCTAACACAATGTTTCAAGTATTTAGTTGTAACACAACCATCTAGCTTGAATTATGAAATAGCACTTCATAGATTTCCAGCACAATCAATACGGCACACAATCTAATTACTAGGTACTTGTGTTTAGCACATTTTAACAAGTCGGAAGTAAAACTTTAGCCCAAACATATTCAAAAACAAAATTAATAATTGTTACCTCTTGTGTTCATTGGGTGGCTGCCTGGCAGTTTTTGTTGGGTTGGGATTAGCACGGATAGCAGCGTGCACCTTTTTGTAAACTTCCTCAATGCTGTCTGGTTCAACCCCAGCCTTAATGTACTCAGAGAACTGACTCTGGTACTTCTCTTGTTCATCTTCCATTAGAGTCTGCGTCCATTTTAAAAATATTTAGTTTCAAGGAAGAAAGATGCTGATTCAAATTAATTATATCTGGTCATAAATTTTTGTAATAAATCACATACATACCCTCATGTAGGAAGCAACGTGCCCACCATAAATGTACTTGCGGTGAACCTCAGGATCAAGTTTCTTTCCATCCTTGCTGTATCCAGCAAACCTCTTATCACTGTGAGGAATGTCAATTCCACCATCAAGTGCTCCCTGAGAGATTTAGTACGTAAAGCAGCATGAGATAAAAGTTCTGGAAAGAAGTTCTGATAACAACATTTTAGCTAGATTTTCCATGATATTTATACAGAAATATTGTATAGAAGACATCAGTCACTTCGTTCCACCTCCTGACATATTTTATTCTCAAAGTAAATTTGTAATAAATTTTGTGACATTCTAGATCATGATGGTAAAAAGGAACATGCACATAAGGACAACCATATACCTTGAGGGCACCAAAAACACGGTTCCCAGTGGTTGTGCGGAGAAGACCAACATCTAGAAGAGCACGGAATGGCCTTCGGCTCTCTGCAGGTTCAACTGAGAAATCCTCTCCTGTGGCCTGTAAATAATATCACTTAAATGACAATCTGGTCCATTTAACAAAGTCCGTTAGAGATGGTACAAAGTCATTTTACATACCTCAACATTTCCCTGATACTCCTCATCCATCTCAAGCTTCTTCAAAACTCGACGAGCCAACAGAAGTCCAGTACAATACGCTGCAATTAAAATAAAATCAAATGTTAGGCAAATTTACACCACTTCAAACACAAGTTTCAACAATGGGGAGTAAATACCTGCAGCGTAGTTTGTAAGTCCAACTTTAAGCCCATACTGAGGAAGCTCATGAGCATAAGCAGTTGCAAGAATCATATCACCAGCAATGCTAGCAGACACAATTTGTGCAATTATATCCTTGTTGGTCTAGCATAATCGTTAAAGAAATTCTTTAAGTAAATTTAAGAAGAGAGGTGAATCAAGTAAACAGAAGGAAAAAACCAAATTTTGTAGCTTATAAATGTTTTTTCACGAGCAAACTACTGTGAATTGGACCAAATAAGCACATTATATGTGCTTAACTGGGTCAATCATATAAACAGTTAGCCAACTAAAAAATCATTATATGCACATCACAACAAAAGGTTAAGCAAGTAAATAAGGATACAAATCGCACAACATAGCGGTACTTGGGAGTGTTGTACTTGTTCTTGTCCTGGTTAATCAGACGGATCCTTGCACGATAATCAGTCTTGCCCTCTGCGTCAACAAATGAAAGTTAAATAGAGCTCAGTAATGAAACATGAGACATCAAATAATAACAAACATAGGCATACCTCTCCTTCGCTTGAATTTGACTTGAAACCTCTTGAAGTAAGACCTTGACTTCTGAGATTTGACAAACACCTTCGAAAAAATAACACAAGCAAAAAAAATTAGTTAGGCAGATGCAAACCACAGGGTGATAGAAACCAAAAACATATCAACTTTCTAAACCCCCATGGCTTGTAAAATGTGAAATACTTGTAAGCAAGTAGCTACGCAATTATTGCAACAAAGAACACCCAAACTTAAACCAGCAGTTGTTTAGAGGAATGTTACATTTATAAAACATGGCAAAAAAAATCAAAATGACAACAAAATCAGTTTTCTGCATATAAGCTTATGAAGTGGAACTGAGCTAAGCTCAGCCTTAACAGCACATTGATAAACACATAAGCCGTAAAAAATGAGTATATGCGCTTTTTAAGGGGTTGTTAGTTTCGGCTTATAACTGGGTTTATGAGCTTATTTGATTTCGGCTTTTATTCCATATAAGCCCCAATTTTCCAGCTTATATTAGTTATTTATTGCACTATGATAAACTTATATAAGCCCATAAGTCACAAAATAAGCCAGAAGATTAGGGTTATGAAATATAAGCCGAAATCAAATAAGTTCATAAGACCACTTATAAGGCGAAACAAACAACCCTCAATTTCAAAGAAGCTTATTTCAAAGCTTAAGCCATATAAGCCTCGAAGCCAATCACAGCCTAAGGATGTTTGGATAGCCTTATTTTTCGGGCTTATGGGCTTATCAACAGTGACGGAGCTAGGATTTAATTCTTGGGTGGGCCGAAAAATGATGAACCTGAATCTGCTATCTAATGAAAACATGGCCTAGCATCATCGATTTCCTATTATCAACAATTTATAATAGCTACAAGTTACCACTCACAATTGTGGTAAGTGCACTGTTATAAAATTGCTACTGATACTTTCAAGATACCAATTGGGTGGGCCATATCCATTCAGAAATAACTAAATACTAAGTATAATATGACTTGTGACAAAATACTTGTACTACTCCTACTAATTTGCAAATTGTTTGGGTGGGCCTTGGCCAACCCACCTTATAACGTAGCTCCGTCTCTGCTTATCAAATGAAACTTATGATCTAAAATCAAACATAAGTTAATAAGCACATAAGCCGTTAAAAATGAGAAATGCTTTTTTCAATTCAGAATAAGCTCATAAGCCAAAAAAAAAATTAAGCTACTAAAACACCCCCTTAATCAAAATCTCAAACCATATTCTTACCAACAACAAAAAAAAATCATTTTTATAACTCAGAAAAAATTAAACCTAAAAACCATATAACTAATACAAATATAACTAGTTAATATGATAAAAAAAAACATAAATCTGATATTAGTGTAAGATTGTATGAGAAATGAGAATGTTTACCATGATTTATTTCCGGTGAATGACTGGTTACAGAGGCAGTGAACAAAAGAGGCTACAACGGCTGAGATTGGTTTATATATTGTAGTCTTTTGTTTCTAGGGTTTTGTACGGTTTGGTGAATGTGTTAGTTTTAGACCTTGGAGTTTTGTTCAACTATCATGTATTCTCCTTATGCTTTTCTAGTATACAAGAAACTATAGTAAGTGGACAACTAATCTTTGAATTTACATTTCATAATTCATACCCATCTTTAGTTTCAGTAATGGTTACTTTTGCCAAACATACCTTTAAAATTTAAACGCATTCGGCTATCGCATACTTGTAATGTTCAATTATGGATTTTCTGTTTATGATATGATGTGAAAGTTATCGAGTGTGTCAATTTTGAAACTCATGGAACTTAAACAAGGATCGGAAAAGAGATAATAAAAAAAATTAAGTGTGTAGGTTTCATAGTAGCTTCAAATTTTAAGAGGATTATATTTTTTGGAATTTACGATAGTTTTACAGTAGTTATACATCAAATGGGTAATTTGGTCATTGTATCTATCTTCGTTTTCTTCACTATGTAGTTATACACAAGCACTATATTTGGTTAATAGACACAGTTTTTTAGGTGAAACGGTAATCATCAAAACATTTAGATAACTTTATCCTTATGATTGAAGCCGCAAATTCTAGTACATGGAACAAGTTTGATTCAATTAAGAATCGCACCATCGTTGCTTTCCAGAGCTTGATTCATATAGAATCTTGCTTGTCACCTATCGCAATGTTGTTAGATGTTGACATTGGAAGGATTTCCACTCGTCACTGTGAACACTAAAGAGTGTCACTCTGAGTGTTTTGGCAAGATCACTTGGATATTGTGTAGAGGGCGTGGAACAAGTCTGAATTCTATTAAGAATCAAACCATTGTTTCTTTCTAGTTATCAAAAGTTTAGTTCATAAAGAACCGCACGTATCACCTACCATGAGATTGTTTGATGTTGGCTCAAGCAGGATTTCCATCTTCATTGTAATACTTTCGTATCACTCGGATGTTCTGGCAATATTACAAGAATATTGCGTAGGACTCATAAAATATTTCTTACTTTTCACAGTGTGTGAAGAATCAAGGAAAAATTGCATAGTATCCTAATGAGAAAATTGATGACATCGGGGATCTAGACTCAAGTGTGTGTTTTGATTTAGTGATTGGAGGCTGGATAGGATTGCCACCTTTTCAATACCAAGTTATTCAGAATGAATAAAACGAAAGATAATGTGTTGAACTCCGTGACATATAAAACAAATATATTTTGAGAGATATTTGAGTTAGCTGGGAAGGGTTGTGAATTGCATCACTCGGTCCATGATGTCTATCTTCAATACCGAGCATCATTTAAAATGATCCCGATAGTTTATTTGTTGACCCGGTTTCTACCTAAGTTGTAAGGAGGGATTCTTTGTTTTCACCATTTATCTTTACATTTATTTTCCATTCTTCAACCCCTTCAATGCTTACCAATCCGTCATTACTAGCACCTTGTTGTGATTGTTCCAGTGTTAGCCTAAGTACTTGGTCGGAATTTTACTTTGTTCACAATCTTTCTCCATCTTTCATAAGGACTACCAGACTACTATTTCTAGCTATGGAATGTCATTGGAAAGATTCCTCCGGTTCTCGAAGAATCATTGGACTTATACTCATCCTACCATCCTTTTGTCACCACAAACGTTGTGAGTTAAGTATGTTTTGGGTAAGTCTTTGTCGCCATGAAAACTTCTTTGAGACTCATTCAAGGTACTTATGATACAAAATCAAATCATTTTGCACCATGAATGTTTTAATCACGAAATCCATTTGCTCCCCATTTACATGCGCTTCTTAATGCGTGAGAATTTAAGTAAACATTTTTCACATGTAGGAGTAGAGCCCACTATTAGACTCTTTGTTTTCAATTACATATTTTTACAAGTAACCTTAATCCCATTTTCACCCCTTATCCAAATTATAAATCTTTGATATTTTGGATACCAATGGATTAACCGATCGAGGTCAAATGAAATTATGGTTGAATTTTGAACATTTTAATTATCCCGCTCAAATAAATGAGGGTATATATGTAGTGTTGAGTATGTGATTTTGAATATATTGAAAAATTCTAGAAAAAATCATACTCAAAGACTTCATACGCCATATCACAAGCATAGATCGTATATGATAAAATATTCGTAATTTTACCAACTACGAGGCTTGATTCGAAAGATGAGAACATCATATGATAGAATCATGTGGTTCTTTTCAGCAAATATCGATGTCCCCGTAATGTTTTGCGAGAAGTTGTCTTAGCGTCTCGAAAACCGAAAATCCTTTCTTAAATAGATATAGATCAAGCAGCATCTAATAATCTGAATTATTGACAATTGCTCTCCCACAATTGTTGACCTGTATTCTATTTAAAGAGTTGTAGTCGATGTTTAAGTAGTCGCCTTGTCGTGTATGTAGACACCGATTTGTTGACAAGACAATTTTTAATAATAAGATTTCTCTTATTTTTATAAATAAATGCACTGGCGTACAAAAAATCGTGTTAGATCATGCTATTACGTAAACATGATCCCTTTCATGGTTATAAAGTAAACCATGCCCGAGAAAATTAATTCCTGTTGTTGAGCCAAAGCTTTCCGAAGAAATACTTGACTTGAATATGAAAAGTGGGTTGCAGTCTGAAATAACTACAAGTCATCTAAGCATGTTATAAAAAGATATGTACAACTTCTGCTCGAACTCTATTTATGGCACCGTATCATTGTTAAACGACATTTCTAAGGTCGTAAATATTATCGATCCGAGAAGACATGCCTTTTGAAAGAAATATATTTTTAATTTTTCTTGATTTTCAGACTTTATGGTTTTTATAGGTTTTATATTTATTTTTCTTTTGTTTTTTGGTGTTTAAATATATATACAGTGTCCACTGACTTGAGCTACAAAACTTTGAATGTTTTGATAAATAGCTCAAGACCCGAGAAAGTTGACTTTCTCGTTGAGAGCATAAGTTATCTATAAAGATAAACTTTCCTTTAAAATGAAGAATGAGTCATAAGCTAACATTTACTTAGAATTCGTATGCAGAAGTTTCCTATAGCGTTAACATAAGTTGTTGGACTTGAATCAGGCTGTAATTGACGTATATCAGATACATAAACAGCAGTCATATCGGAGGACTTTGAAACAACTTGATTTTCTCCATCGAAATATCCATAAACCACAGGATCAAGTAGATATTACAACTCTGTCATTGATGTCGTGATCGTCACATCTGTTGTAGGAACAAAACTTTTAATGTAGTCCGAGTTTCAAGAGCTTAAAATTTCGAGTGTTTGATAAAAGCACATGACCGATAAAAATTAAATTCACATTTCGAGGATAAGTTATCATTAAAAATAAACTTTCCTGTAGTTGAAGTCTCGGACTAAATCTGTTATGTCACTATGAACCATTTTTCATGAACTTAAAACTTTGAATGTTTTAATTATAGCTCATGTCCGAGAAAAAATAATTTCTCGTTACGGGGTAAGTTATCATTAAAGATAAACTTTCCTTGATGTGAGGTCCGAGTCCTAAGTTGTTATTTACTTAGGAATCATTTTCATGAGTTTTAAAACTTCGAATGTTTTAATTTTTTGCTCATGACCGATAAAACTTAATTTCTCGTTTTTAAGGATAAGTTATCTTAGTTGAAATATACATTTTCCTTTAATTGAGTACCCGGGAATAATATGTTATATGATTATACACCATTTTACTTGAGCTTAAGATTTTGAATATCTTAATAAATTAGCTAAAGTCCAAGAAACGGTAAGCTTCCATTGTGAGGATAAGTGCACTTAAATATACAATTTCATTGCCTTTAAAGATCGGGTCACAGTCTGTTACGTGACCGTAGGCCATTTGGATAAGCTTAATCGCGAATCCCCTTATATACTTGATTCTTAGATATTATCTTCTTCAGCAACCAAACTATGAGATTGTCTTTCATGCCATGATATACAATTAGTTTTCCACTTTGTTCTTGTTGAACCTTGATTTGAGTATTTGCACGTTCATCAGTTGTTTGTATAATTTCATATGGGTTAGTGATATCTTTGTTAGAACCATGTTAGAGTTCAAAATCAACCTTGGTTGTGCTAGAGGGAAATATCTTTCCCGTAGGAATCCACCTAAGACCAACGGATTTGAAGATCCTACCCGTGGGTTTCCACCTAAGATTGGATCTAGGCGACATGGTTTTTTCATGCACAAAAAAAGACTTATCAAGAGAAAACCTATTTCTCAATGGTCCCTCTTTTAGCACGTGAGTTCAATTAATTCAAGACCTTAGTTACACAAACAACATGATTTTTCGTGAAGACACTTTTCATGCATACGAACCAAACACCATGTTTGGGGTCCGTGTGGAATATAGAAATCCTAGTGTGATCTGCTACACGTGCTTCAGATGACTTTGCACAACTACTCTTAGAAAAGTAGACCAATTCCTAGATGATTGACTAACGATCCCAGGTTTAGGAATGCTTACCATTACCAGTGTTATGTAATCTAGCATAAGGCATCACATTAGCATTTTTTACTTGTGTCCTTTTGTTAGTTTCCTTTATATAGTGATTATGAGGCATGTTATTTGACCTATGTTTTAGCATGTTCTTTGGACTATACCTAAAGTCACTAAAAGAAATATTGTTTTGAGGTTTTGCAAAGGCAACTTTAGTCACAATTGGCCTAGTTAGAGGAGTGACGGGTTTTGAAAAGTGATTCACATCAACTTGGGAGGCAAACCATGGTTTAGAGGATTTAGGTCTTTTAGATGTATACGTAGTCGGTTGTCTAACAACTGATTGGTTTCTGAGAGGCTGTGAAGGCGGTTTCCCTAAGAATGATGGTTTTTCAAACTTAGTATCCACACTAGTTCCTTTAAGTTTCCTCAAACATATCTATTGCAAAAACCTTCTCTTTAACATGAGCCTTTAAATCAACATTTTCCTGTTGTAATTTCTCTTGAGAAGCCAACTTAGATTCTAGCAAATTAATTTGTTTCAAAAAATGTGCCTTTTCTACTTCAGAATATTGAATTTTACGATCGAATTTTCGTTCAAAACGAGGTTTGCTTTTTCAAGCTTTTCAAAATATGTTTCAAACTTTTCTATTTTCTCTGAAAATCCAAGTTTGGCATCCTCGAGATCTTTTGATTGTTGAGCTAAAATCATTTCGAGCTATTAAATCTTATACTCAGACTTAGTTAATGAAGCAGGCATATGGCATAGATCATGAACATTTTGATCAATCTCTCCCCTTTATGACTCATATGTGATGAGTCAGAAGTGATATTGTTATCATATTTTTCCATCACACTTGTGTCATAAATAGGTTTAGAATTCAATTTCATCGGCATATACACATATACAACATTCCGTTGTACCTAATTTGTAGGCTCTTCATCATAAACGCGTCTGGTGTCAGCATAAAAGATGTCGCCAACATTCCTTGATGTGCTGCTAGTATCATGCTTTCCTGATTCTAGACCATCTTCATTAACCTTTTGCAGCTGCATATGAGTTTCTTGCGCCCTACTATCATATGCTTGTTTGAGTTTTCCTCCTTCATAAATCGAGTTCATAACATATTCCATGTATTTTAACAATCTATCACGGAATTGTTGAACCTCGGTTTATGTGTCATCACAAAATGACTGATATATCTTTGAATTATCAAACTTATCGATATTGAAGTTGAAGAACGGTGTAAACTGTGTCATTAGAACTCTAAACGCATATGTGGATGCACTGTAATGAAAGTCTTCTTTGTTAAGTTGCTTTGCTAGTTGATCCAAGTTTAGTACCATTGAGGTTCCATTGAAGTTCGATGTGAGAAATGAAGTTAAGAATTACTTATGATCGAGCGGTGAAAGAAAGTAGTTGTGTTTGTTGAAGTAAGAACAATACGGGATTTTAAATTCGTGGAAAAACCGAGAAATAAAATTCGCGGGATTATGCGAACCAATGAAAAATCGTAAAAATTCTTTAGTCCTTGTTTGTAGATTGATTAAAACCTCTAAATACTCATTATATCCAAATACACCAAAGCGGGAAATAGTCATTCCAACATCAAAAGTTCGTTGAAATTAAAAAAAACGAAGTCTTTATTTCGGTACTAGAGTTATTTTGGTATGAGAGCTATTTCAGTACTAGGGTTATTTTGGTATGAGAGTTATTTCAGTACTTGAGTTATTTTGGTACTTGGGTTATTTCGGTACTAGGTTTATTTCGATACACGCTTTATTTTAGTACTAAGCTTATTTTGGTACTAGGGTTATGTTGGTATGAGAGTTATTTCGGTAAAATGTAGCGAAATACTTATTTCGGTAAAAATGAGCAAACACCAATTTCGAAAATACCTAAAGACGTGTTAATCTTCAAAAAATGGGATTTTTGAAGGTTTCCAGCGAAACGATTTGTACTTCCAAGTAAAATACACCTCAAGGAACCTTAAAACGTAATTATTTAATTGAATTTAGAGTCGAAAATTTTAAATCAAGATTTGTACTTGATTTTAAAATTTACCAAAAAATCAACCAAACAAGCTAAAGTTTTGTGTTTTATGATAAATTATGAAACCTTAATGAATACTAAAACAATAGAGATGTTTTAGATGAAGATTTTATGCATAAAAACACAAAAAATTGATTCATGTACTATTTATGTAGTAAATCATGAAATTGATAGTTGATAGTTTAGGGTCCGTGTATATAATGACGAATAACGATTTAGGAAAACCATTAATGAATTTAAAAACCGACGAATTCGTTCTTCGAGGAGGTTGATAAGGGCCAAATAAACGTTTTTGGATTAGTTTACGTTTTTGGAAAGAAAAAGGGTTTAAAAGTAAAGACGATACTACACTAAGACGGACTAAACTACGACGAATTGTGCGGGTACACAAATCACGACGAAAATAATATTAAAATAATAAAAAATTCTAAAAAATTTTAAAAAGTTGCAAACTAATTTATTTTATCCTAGTTTAATCAAAAATGAAATTAAAAATATTTGAAAATCCTTAATAGGCCATACAACAACCCAATAATAAAAACAACCCAAATCTAATGGGCTTTTTGGCCTAATTTAAATTTTATGAAAAATAAAATTGAAAAAGCCCTATTTGATGTAAAATTAAATCTAAACAAATTCTTCCAAATGCCCAAAAGTTGAAAACCAACTTATCACAACTTAATAAGCAATAAGGTGTCTTATTGGGCCTTGATGAGCCCAAAAATAAAAGAGTTGGTGTCTGATAACGCCTCATTTATACATGTTTTTAATGATGCATTTGTCTTTTTTTGTTATGTAAATAAATAAATTATATGTTGAAATATTACTAATAATGTGTATTGTTTGATTGTAGTGATGGAATAAACATATAGACCAAAGATATTAAGAAATAAGAATAAAAATAAAGAATGCTGAAAAAAGGTCAAAGTGCGGCGCACAATTATCAATGTGCGGCGCACATTCTGTGAAACACGATTTTGGAGAACTACCCAATGTGTGGTGCACAAAAGAGAGTGCGGCGCACATTTACAAAATGGAAGTGTGGCGCACATTTGACTAAGTGCGGCGCACATTTGCTGCAGTTACACCATTAAGTATCATTATGCATGGCTATTATGGGAGAAACCTTTTGATATACTCCAGGACTTCTTAGCTATGTTTTTGTGGTTATAAAAGTGACCCAAAGCCTGACATAAGGAGATATCTCATTTCATTTTACTCCATTGTTATTAGGGTTCTTACAAAATCAAGGATTTAACAAATCTTTGATCATTGTTACTAGTATAAGGGTAACCTTAGTTGGTTCACACCATTGCTGTTGTAGCAAGGATCTCAGAATATTGCTTGTGATTGTAATAAGTTTGGAACAAAGCTTATAACCTTTTTGGAGCAATCATTGATTAATACTTTGTGGTATAATTCTCATTTCCTTTATGTTAATTCTTTACTTTGATTTGCATATTGGTGAAATGAACTTATTTACTGTTATTATGGAGTAGTGTGTTGTGTACATTGGTTAAGGTTTTTACAGCCTTATGATTAGATACAAATTTCGGCTTTGCTAGGGAAAGTGCGGCGCACAATTATGCACTTTCTCCCTGGGTACTTGATTATAAGTACGATTTAGATGCTCTTGTATTTTATGTTATTAAGTAAGATCATTGTTATATGTTGGATTTGTTCATGACCATGACTAGTACCCATGTGAATGGATGAATTTCATGTCATCTAGTAAATGAACCTTGTTATTCGCTTTTGTCGCGATTAGTGGAATAAAACATAACTCTTGCTTAGTTTCATCTAATATTTTAGTTATCGAAATCAAACATAAACCCTTGTTAATGCTTTTGATATGACATAATCTTTAGTCGGATTTTTGTTATGTTAATTAGATGTTGCGTGTGCGACTAGTAATCGACATGTTGTCTTACATTGTTTATGTGCTTATAATCATCATTGTCATCTATCTTTCATATGTTTGTAACCTTAACCAAACGCACCTTAAAACCATTTGATAAGTATATCTTTAGAACTTGTGACACTCTAGAGGTAATTGTTTTATAATTCTTTAGCATCAATCCTGTGGAACGGACTGGACTTTACCATTAAGCTATGCTATACAGATAGGGTATACTTGCACGTGTTTGTGTTTCTAGTCATTTGTATGTGGTAATATCTTGAAAAAATTTTAGACTTGTAAAACGAACATCATATTTTTGGCGCCGTTGCCGGGGTTTGATTTGTTATTGGTTTAAGACATTCTAAAATACTTCGTAAACTAAAATTTCTAAACACGCCGTACAGATTTATGGCAATCTGAAAAAGTTTTTACAAAACAGCATAAAAGTGCGCCACACATTTCGTGACAAATTTTCAAAATGTTCGAAGAAACAATCCCAAAACACCACCAAAACCTTTTACTCTCAACACTTACTGCTGAAAACATGAGAATTTGTTTGTGTGTACTTATGCTTTTTGAGCTTTTGTGTTTGTTCATATTAAATCTTAAGAAAAACAAAAAATATTTACTTTCAAAATTTTATTTCTAATTTATTTGCTCTTTGGTAGAATAATTTGCTTTGGTATAACTTGTTTAGTATTTATCATGATTTGTGGTAATTTTTCTGAATTTTTAAACACAACAAAAATACAAAAAAAAATGAGAAAACAAGTGAAAACGAAAAAATGGTCATATTATTCAAGACACTTGTGGAAAATGTACCAAATTTGGTTATGATATTTATGATTGATCACTTTATGAGAAAATGTTATATTGCATACTTGAAAACTTAGACTAGTTGGTTTACAAGTAGAGAAAAGGAGGAACCTTATTCTGATTACAGAAAGTGCGCCGCACATTTAAATTATGCGCCGGTTTTTCTGTATCGCGCGAAAGTACGCCGCACATTTCCGAAGTGCACCGCACAACTGGAGAAACAGAAAACAGAAAAAGCTAGTAACATGCTCAAATAGAAATATTCATTGAAACTAACGAGTTGCTTGAAAACTTTAGGGTATAAAATATCATTTAGATATTATGGCACTAACATACTAATGTTTCTTTTGATGCGTTATTGTTTTAAGATTGAGATGGATACAAACACTAGCCTTGGTAGACTATGCTTAGGAGTGAATGAGCATATTAGCCTAAATGACAAAATAGAATCGGAAGGTGATAGGTGTGTAAACACCCATCCTTTTTACCACTTAATTACAATAATAACCGAGCCGAAACGTGTATTTTATGTCTTTTATGTCGGAATTATGCGTGGTTTGTGTTTTTGTTGTGATTTAGGACGAAATTGTGAAAAGTGGAGAAAACACGGCATTTACGGACTTTTATTGAAGAAAAAGATAAAAGATGAGGTGAAGTCAAGAGTGCAAAAGGAACGGAAGTCCAAGACCAATTCTGAAGATTTATCGAAGAAAAAGTTAAAAGACGGAAGTTTACTTAAAGCCGAAGAACTCAAGTCTAATTTATTGAAGAATTACAAGACGAGTTCAAAGAAATCCCAAGACAAAACCATTTAAAGTTCAAGATTAATGAAGAATAAAGGCTTAAGGACTAATGGTGCAATTAAAAGAAGATTAAAGAAGGAAGGACTTAATCTTGTAATTAAGAGAAAATGAAGGAGGGGAGGAAGCTTCCCAAGCACCCTTAATCCTCCCCTATATATATAGATTAGTTGTTAATTATTTTTATGGGTTGGCTAATAGTGACAATTAGTTCTTCCACTTTTAATTACCTTTTCATTTAAATACTTGTCAAATTTAAATTCCTGTCTTGCACCTTAATTACCATTTAATTTCAAGTAAAATTTTCTTTTAATTCTTGTTAATCTTTATCTTTATCTTGTTAATCTCATTCTACCTTTCTTAATCTTTGATTTTTATTGTTTATGTTCATGTTCTTATTTTTCTTATTTTGATCAAAGTGGGTTTTGTTTATTTTGATTAGTTTTGTGAGTTTGATTGTTTTGGATTGATTGTTTATGATTAATAGATGTTTATTTGTTTGTTTGATTTAATCTTGTGGTTGATTTAGCTTTATTTTGATTAAATTCGTGCATATATTTGTCCCTTGTTCTTCGGAAAGTTTGTTTCTGAGTTTGCAGGTTCTGATCTTCCCAGGAAAACAATCCAAGCCGTTATTCCGAATAGAGGTCTTGACCATTGTGCTTTATTCGGAATATTCAATATTCCGAATAAGGGTCCTAAAAGGTTGTCCATGCGGAATAATTGATATTCCGCATAAGGAGGATATTCCGAGTAGTGGGATTTATTCCGCATAGGAAAACATTCCGCATAGGCCCGTTATTCCGAGTAGGGGTGTTATTCCGCATGGTGGTTTATTCCGCATAGGGATTATTCCGAGTAAGACTTTATTCCGAATAGGGGTGTATTCCGGATAGGCAAGAACATTCCGCATAGGGGACTTATTCCGAATAGGTGACAATATTCAGGGTAGGGAACTTATTCCGAGTAGGCCATATTATTCCGAATAGGCAAACATTCCGAATAGGGCTGTATTCCGGATAGGCAAGAACATTCCGAATAGATCATTATTCCGAGTAGGATGACATTCCGGATAGGTGACATATTCCGAATAGCCATTTATTCCGAATAGGGGTTTGTTCCGGATAGGGAAATCTTAGTTTTTAATTTTCCCGCCTTTTTACTTAGTCGCACTTTACGTTTATTGCCTTAGATTTATTTTAGTCTTGCCTTAGTTTAAGCTTTAGTTTTAGTTGCGTTTTAAGTTTACCTTAGTTAGATTTAAGTTTGCGTTATTTACATTTAGTGTCCTTTAATTTCTCGTCTTGCTTTTTAATTCTTGCACTTTTACTTTTAAATTAGTTTTAGATTTTAATTACTGCGCTTTTACTTTAATTGTTCTGCACTTTTAATATACTACAACGACGCATTTTTGTTTCACCAAAGACAGCTGAGTCACACATTAAACTCATTTTCCAATTCGAAGAGATTGGTACTACGATAATTTTTAACCTGAGTAAAATCAAGTTATCAAATGGCGCCGCTGCCGGCTCTTTTCGTAAAGATTAACGGTTTTCTGTGAGTGACGCGTTGCTTTTTGGGATCCGTTCACTTGTGAGCGTTATTTTCTTGCATAAAAAATTAAAAATTGATAAAAATCCATAAAAATTAAAAATTTCAAAAATCCAAAAAGATTTTATTTTTATTGTGTATATATATTGTCTTTGTGTTTGGTTTCTTTTTCTTTTGCATTTTCAGGTGTATGCGTACTAGATCTTCTAATTATCAAGAGCCCGAGACTTAAGAAGATTTAAGTATGTCTGGTGTTAACAACAATAATCATCCACCACACTTCAACAATAACAACAATGTTCTTCCACAGCCCGATCTTCGGACAATGGAGGAGCTTTGTCAACCTACCATGTTTGGACGAGGAGGACCGATTGCGCCGATGCAAATCAAGGCTCCGGAGTTTTCGTTGAAGCACCACATGATTCAGCAAGTGCAAACTAACCCATTCTGTGGATTGCCTGATGATGATGCCAACAAACACCTCGACAAGTTCATTACAATCACCCAAAGCATGAAGTTGCCTGGTGCCACAATGGATGTTCTACGCCTACAACTCTTTCCACATACTTTATCGCATCATGCCGAGAAATGGTTTGATCGTCTCCCGAAGAATTCTATTCATACTTGGGATGACATGACTCAACGCTTTTTGTCGCGCTACTTTCCACCATCCATGGTCACGAGCCTTCGCAATCAAATCAACGGTTTCATGCAAGAACCCGATGAATCTCTTTTTGATGCTTGGGAAAGATATAATGTCTTGATTGATCGTTGTCCAAACCACAACATGCTCCCTGTGACCTTAATCGATACTTTCTACAACGGTTTGAATTTTCGAGATCGTGATACGATTAATGCAGCCGCCGGTGGCACATTCATGAAAAGGAGACCCGAGGAGTGTAGAGAGTTAATTGAGAACATGACTACTCACCACAAAAACTGGGATTCCTCCGCTTCTTCAAGGAACAATCCGAGAGTCAATGTTTCTGCCACCTCAGCAAACCCTGATATGACCGAACTCACCCGCATGATGACTGAAATGAGCAAAAGTATCACGCTTCTCGCTTCAAACCAACAACAACAACAAGTTAAAGCGGTTGCTAATCCTTGTGAAACATGCGGCGGTCCTCACTCATACACCGATTGTCCTTCTACACAAGGAAATCCGGAAAATGTGTATGCAGCTTATGGTAATTATTCACCGGAAAATTACCAAGCTCGACCTCAAGGGGATAGAAATCTGCTGAGTTACCGGTCCAACAACTACCTTTCACCCGGTTTTTCTCCTCAAAACCAAAACCCCGCCAACAACTACAATAGAAGCAACCAAATCCCACCAAGAGCTTCTAATCCTTATCACCCACCCGCTCAACAAGCCCCACCCATTAACCCCGATGTTGAAGCCATCATGAGAACCCAAGGTGAGCAAATCAAGAATCTGCAGAGCCAAATTATCAATCTTAAAGGAGATATTACCAAGCAAGGAAATGAGATTATATCCGAGCTTCGAGATAATATTCAATCTTCCTTCAGCAATCAAACCAATGATTTGAAGAATATGCTTGCTAGTTTCTTGCCCGCAGCTCAACCTTCTACTTCAAGTTCTCTACCTTCAAACACCGTCACCAATCCGCGAGCTAATGTGAGTGCTATTACTACTCGTAGTGGAATTACCATTGTCGATCCACCAATCCCACCCCCATCATCTACACCTCCTCCACCACCATTTATCCCTAATCCTCCTACACCTAGTATTAGTACACCATTACCGTCTCCGCCTCTTCATGACGATGTTCCTAGGAAGGACCCTTCAACATCTCAACCTTTACCTACTACACCTGCACATTCCCCACCCAAACCCAATATCCCTTATCCTTCTCATTTAGGCAAGACCAAAATTCTAACCAAGGATGACGCTGAAGTGTCACGCTATGTGAAGATGATCTCTCAAATGAACTTCAACATTAGCTTTCTTGAAGCACTTGTCCACATGCCCAAATTTGTCAAAGCATTTAAGGAATTGCTTAACAAGAAGGAAAAGTTGATTGAGCTCGCCAACACACGCTTAAATGAAAACTGCTCTGTAGTTATTCTTAAAGAACTTCCAGAAAAGCTTGGAGATCCCGGTCGTTTTGTGTTGCCTTGCGAGTTCAACAAAACCGAAGAATTTACTGCCCTTGCTGATCTCGGGGCCAATATTAATCTGATGCCTTTGAGTGTTTGGAAAACACTATCATTGCCCGACCTCACTCCAACAAAGATGACTCTTGAACTTGCAAATCGCACTCTCGCTTACCCCGTTGGTATAGCCGAAGATGTGTTCATCAAAGTTGGCACATTACTTTCCTGGTCGATTTTGTCGTAGTTGATTATGAAATGGACCCTCGTATTCCTTTAATACTTGGTCGGCCATTCTTGAGAACCGGACGAGCTTTAGTGGATGTGGCCGAAGGTGAGTTAATCTTACGAGTCGGGGATGATGCACAAGTTTTCAAAATGGGGAAGCTTACAAGCAAATCCTTTGGAGGCCGAGAATCAGTGAATATGATTAATGTGCATGATGACTTTGTTGTCTACAACAATCCTCTATTAGATTCTTCCTTTGATAATCCACTTTTTCAAGATGATGTGGATGATTCTCGGTCTAATTTGGAACCTTCTCCCATTTATGATTCTCCACCGGTCTTTGATGCTTATGATGACGATTCTAGCTCAGATTCGGATGATTTTGATGATTGTAATTCTGAGTATCCCGAGCTGCCCACATATGATGATTTTGATGAGGCTGATACTCTTTCGAGCGATTCTTCACATGATGAAGATCCTCTGCCATCACTCGATCCTACTTTGGACGATTACTCATTTGAGGAAGATTTCTCTACGTTTCTCAACACTTACTTCCCTCATGAGAGTGATGCTCCTCCTTTGGACTTCGAAGATTATCGTCTTGATCCTACTTTGGATTTGAAGACAATTCTTTCAAAGGAGAAGAAACCGGTCGACACCAATATCCGCAGCACGTATGAGTTAACACCTCTTTGTCCCCCTTCTGAGGACGAGGTTGTGTTTCTTCGCGGATCTTCTTCCCAGTCTGCTGAGCCTGAGTGCTATTTTCCCCTAAAGGAAAAGGTGTTCGACCCCGGTATCAATATTCTGCAGCCATCTCAGTATCCACCTGATGAAATAAAAGGAATTATCGTTGGAACTCATGGGAATCTGCTTGCACCACTTCACCCTTACTTCCACCGTGCTCCATCGCTGCTTAAGGGAACCTTGCCTACTATTCTTTGGCTTGCCTTGTTCGCCTTAAGCCTATGCTATTTGATGGACGAAAACTATGTCTTTGATCCTGGTGGATATGTTTTATGCTTCTTCCGTTGATAATCAAGGTCGAGTCAGGCTCACGACCCGGTTAACAAAAATCAAGCGCTTCTTGGGAGGCAACCCATGCATCTATCTTTTCACTTTCTTCATCATAAGTGTAGGGGTGACCCTTTGGTTTGCTATTTCCTCTCCTCTCTTAATCAAGGATTCGCGCTCAATGATCCACTCTTGATGATTCTTGACGAACCATGATTCCGTGTTCCCATTTTCCCGGTTCTATCCTAAACTCTTTTCGATTCACTATTTTATATTTTCCAATATTAAAATAGGGATCTCTTTAGTTGTCTTTTCCTTAGCGAGATTTAAACAAAGTGCACAATGTCCTAAGTGTAGGGGAGTTTACTCCCCAATGCTTAAACATTGAGGACAATGTTTCTCTTAAGTGTAGGGGGACTTCTATTGAAGTTAAGTGGTCTTTTCCTTGTATTTGTCCTCATTTTAACCGGAAAATCAATTTTTCGACATTTTTCAAAATTTTTGATCTATTTTGGCCTATTAGTTTTTCCTTTTGTATATTTATTTTCTTACCTTATTAGAATAAATGTTTAATAAAGTGGTTTTAATTTTCAAAACGTTGTGAATCTTTTGACTCAACCCGAGTTTACTTATCTAAGTTACTCTAGCTAGTATCCTTAACGTGTTTAAGTCAAGTTTTGCTAGGCTTTTATATAGGGAGCTATAAAACGCGAAAGTCTTAACTCTCACGGGTTAAGAACAAGAACTTTTCGCAAGTTCCTATAATTGATCCTAGAGAGTCGTTTATCAAGGGAACTTTAAAATGCGATTTCTAAACTTGAAAAAGTCTAAGAGTTTGCAAGATCCTATAGACGACTCGAAAACCCAAAACTTTGATTTAATAGGCTAAGTATCCATGAGTCTCATTCCTTGAGATTTTAAACTGTGGAGAACGAGAGATGATAGAGCCAATTATAAGTTTGGTATTCTTTCGTGAATTTATGTGAGTTAATTATAAGCCTATTCTCCCATTGCTTGCTAATTATTTTATCTGTAATAAATATGGTTGTACGATTTGAAAAGTTACTTAGCTTCTAGCCCAAGATCGTTTAAAAGTTGCTCGGCATGGATTAGAGTTCATAGCCAAGGCATAACTTATTGAAGCGGGATGCGAAGATTGGCGAGTCCAAAAAGGTCCTAACAAGGCATGAGGGCTACATTATGTTGCTAAAGATCCAAAAGTGATGTGAAGAATCATTTATCGAAAATCAATATGAAGGATCGAGACACACGACGAAAAGCACAAACTCCCCAAAAGTCATGGAGAAGTGCATCCGAAAAGACCCTAGCAAGGTATGAGGATAAATAGATCCAAGTCATAAAAGGAGGCGGATCGTTGTATATCAAAGTCCAAAATAAAGATTGGAGAAAAATGAAGAAGTCGTGGTCCAAGTATGAATCTCTCAAAACTTCAAGTGAAGAAATTCCTATATGAAGAGAAGACCATTATTTCATGAACATCTCTCAAGGTTTGAAGTATGAAGTCGCTGCCAAATATCGGTCCGAGAAAGGTCTCAAATCGCGAAGCGAGTTATGCCAAGATATGAACTTTATGAGGTCCCGAGAACCAGTTTTAAAAGATTTTGTCCTTTAGCTAACTATTGATTAAATCGTTCACTTTATTTTCGGCCTTAATAAATTATCGAAATAAGTCAAAAATGCATCCTCGTGATCATTCAAGACAACAATAAAATATAAGAGATACCCCTAGGAATAAGGGAGTCTAAGTGAATAATTGGCCCACATGAGTTCGTGTTAGTTTGCTAACTTATAATAAACACATAATTTATAAAGAACGACTCAAAAAGAGACGTTTTAGATTTATCGTTCCTAAAACATTTGTCAGAGTAGCGTAGTCCCAAGTAATCGTTACCAAAAGATAAGTTAAAACAACATATTGGTTTGTTTTAAAAATGGAACGATAAATAAATCAAAGAGTTTGAACAACGACAGCAGTGCACAACTTCATTCCCGTGACCTCCAAGCTTCCACTTCTTGATTACCTGAAATACATGTGAGTAAAACAATCAGCAAAAATGCCGAGTGAATCTATAGGTTTATGAAATCAATTTGAACACAAGCAAAGATTATAAGTTTGTGGCATGCTTATAAGCATCGAATAATAATTTGCATCAACAATGATAATTGTATATAGCATAAATTGCAATAAGCTCATGGAACCGAGCCCTTAGACACTCCCATATCAGTCTAATAAGACGAGAGATTTATTAATTGTCGGTTACCTCCAGATTATTGGTACATTGCCGTATACCTGACTTCTCAATACAATATGTTCAAACAGTGTGGAGGTCGGGCCTAAGCTTCTATGACAAGTCCACAAAAACTGAACCGGGGCGGCTTCCCCCATAGATCTATTAATTGTACTAGCGGTTAACCCATCATAGGTTAATTAACGGTCCATAATTGAGGCTTTAACTAAGGCAATCACTTAATGCAATTTAAAGGCAACCACGGGTCCATTCATAGAAGGACAAGCATACCATAAAAATCTTGTGTTCTAAGTTAAAAAAAAAACATGTGTTCCCCCTCGCGGGTTTTAAAAACATATAATTGCGCAAACGAGGCTATAGACTCACGTTAGTACTTATAGTAGTTGAAGACGATCGCCGACGATAGTAGATGCCCGAAAAACACGACAACCGCAACCTAGCAAATAAGGTGCGTACATTAATAATAGACTCGAGAAATAAATGATACTTAATAAAATCAAACTCAAGTATAAAATCACGACAAATCGAGAGAAAACGATGCAAGTGGTTCTATTTTACTCTCCTATATATTCATTTTTTTATTATATGCCTTTAATAAAAATCTGCCGGAACATACCGAATGTCCAAGCCGTTTTCCCATACTTAAACATATCAAATTTTTATGATACTACTCAGAGAACTTACTTACTATATATAGAAAGTCCTCCCAAAAGCCCATTAAAAGATTTTACTTCTAAAGTTCCCTGCCCGACTCATCTTTGAATCACAAAATCCGGACAGTTTAGCGACCTTGACTTACGAAACCATTTTGACCATTCTAAACAACTCCATTTGTAAAACCGCCACTTGATTCTAAAAATAGACTCAAAATGCTAAACTTGGAGCCTTAGAACAGCCCTTGAATCATTTTGAAACTCATTTTATAGTCCCCGAGATTCGATCCAAATATCGACAACAATTTTCGGATTGTGTCGACACTCGTCTCCCGGTACACGATCATTCAAAACATCATAACTTTGCGCTCGTTTTGAGCTAGAAGCTCTACCTTATATCAAATCAAAGCTAAGGAAATTATCTACAACCCTAGGCTATAAGTTAAGTCATTTTCAAAACATAAAAATTCGGATTTTTCAGTTTACCTACTGCCCAAAATTGACCATTAAAACCTCTTACAAAATCATGTTTTTGATCAATTCTAACAACTTTTCTCATCATCCTACACCCCTAATATCATCATAAACCATATCTAACACTTGCATCATCATCAAAAACAAAAACCCAAAAATTAAAAATCAACTTTTTAACAAAAACATAGCATGAAAATCTTTTGATCATCACTACTAACACATGCATACAACAAATTTGGATCAAACATAACCAACTTTTCTTGAAAAATTTATATGGTTGCATGTATGAAAATTTTATACCAAATTGTAGCCCTTTAAAAATGGAGGAAGGGACTTTGCTTGGTTTCTCTTGGATCAAGCTAAAAAAATTTTGATCATGGTGTTTGTGTTGTTAATGGTGGATGGCTAAAAACAAGGGTGAAGAGAAAGTTGGTTGTGTTTTTTGTTAAATGAATTTATTAAATAGAATGTGGTAGTGGAGATGTTAGGTATAGTGTGGAGTTAGGGTAATTTTTGCCAATTTGTGATAGTTTTGGTCCAAAATGTAAATATTAGTTAAAAAGCGGGAAATGACTAAAAGTCAATTTTAAAAATATTTACGGGACTCGGGTTTCGTAAAAATACTTAAAAGTTTAAACGCACACGAAAAATAATAATATAATGACTCGATACGTAATTAAAACGATATCGTCGAAAATATTAAATATCGAAACGATTGATAATAAAATATAAAATTGTGGGCATCCGTCGGTATCGCGATCACTAGTAGTCCTCGTTGCTCGTCAAAATATTAAAATAAAATATTTAATATCGGTTTCAACTTAAACCGTTAAACATAATAATATTTAACGTTATAAAATACTTCAAATAATTGAAAATAGAATTAAATTATGACCTTATTTTTACGGGTTTTACATCCTCACCACCTTAAGGGAGCGACGTCCCGGCGCTCAACTCGCCTCATACACGAGTTGTTCACTACCCGGAAGGATGACGACATTCCTTATAAAGAAGTCTTCACGTTCCTACGTGAATCTCGATCCACGATCTCCACTGGTTCTTTTACAAAACGCAACTTGTCGTCAAGTTGTATCTCACCATAAAGGAATAAATAAATCCTTATCCACCAGTCACCCGTCAAGTTCGACACATGAAAATTTTATGAATCACACGAAGCTCATTCGACGACAAGAATAGGTGACAGGATTTTCGGGTAAGTCCAGTTAAAAAGAATGTTGCAATGTAAAGGATAGGCACTGGCCGGATAGCCATGGACACACATCAAAAAGAATTAACAAGAAAAACATTTTCGGCATCGGAGGGTGCTCACACGCGGGTCCCTACTTCAAAAGATAATACAAAGACACCATCTCACTTTCGCCAACGCGCATTAAAGTTTTAATAAACATCGTCGTTGAAAGTCAAAAAGATATTACATAATATGTGTTCTACATGATCGGACGTCATCGGATGATGCCGTCTCAAGTTCTCACAACTTACGATCATTTGACTAGATCACACACCACATAAGTAAATAAAAATAAAAGGTCGAACAATAACATCAAGTATAGATTTCCATCGTTAATCATCGAGAAAACCTTGAACGAACCCTTGATAATAACCACTTGTGGTGTCGGCTTCAACATACTCCTCGAGGTCGTAACGAAATTATTAACTCCATTCATTAAGAGATTCGGTCCTCAATCATTCCACGAGTACACGCATAAATCCTGGTGACACTTATCGTTTCTTCTTATACACTGCTTCCCGAGATTCATTTTAAACTCAGAATAAAATAGTAATCTTCAATACGAGGAACAGAACGAGATAAAAATGAATTCAATAAACGCATAAACGGACAAGATGTGGTAAAATGATTTAAGGTTGACGATCGACGAGGGATCTCGACTCACGTAACCGTAAAACATAATAAATCACAATACTAGATAAATGAGAGCGAAGAATAAATTATACATTATCATTAAAATAACATTTGTCACAATTATCCATCCCGGATTTGGTATTACCTTAAAACTCAATTGAGGTACTTTCTTGATAAAGATGATATATTAAAAATAGAAGTTAAATAGCTTCATAATTTATTTTGGTTGTCTTAAGAAACTTTGAAAGATTGACATGAATTTATTAATTAAACTCGTATTGATGGTTACAATTAGAAAATATAATTTCTAAATTGAATCACTATTAGGAATATAAATTAAATTGGCAATTTCATTACATTAAAAGTAAAGTATGATAAGTCAATTACTTCAAAAGATAAAAACATAATTTCAATTTAAATATTAGTTTTAGTTATACAAAATATGATGTATAAATTAAACCTTTTACATGTAATGGTTATTTCGATAATTAAAAATCATTGGAAAATGTATAAAAGTTCCATAAAAATTTTATAATACTTTGTAGAAATACATAAAGGTGTTTATTATTTCAAAATAACATGGGATATATTCGGGTTTCGAAATGTGACAAGATAACAAACGAATACGAATGAAAATAATAGTCAACAATTAATACGAAATCAATGGTACAAAATAGAACGAAGCAAATGTCGTATGAATTCTTAAAGAGATTAATAAAATAAAGGCGTTGATGGTAAGACGATAAGAAATAATAGATTAAACAAGTTGTCAAATTTGGTTGGTGCGGTCGATGGTTCACCAATATCAGCTCGTTAACTTAGCGGTGGTCGTTACACGATCGGAAATAAGATCCATACAAAAATTTTAATAAAAGGAAATTCCTAATAATCACTTGTAAGTAAAACAAATCAAACGAACGATGTTAGTGTTTAAAAGGGAGAAGTCAAAGCACGGTTCACAAGAGTGGATTTCGAGACAAATGTCATTTTAATGTTAATACTTAATTCATTCTTCGCTCTCAATTTTCTAGTATTGTGAATTATTATGTTTTACGGTTATGTGATTCGAGATCCCTCGTCGATCGTTAACCTTAAATCATTTTACCACATCTTGTCCGTTTATGCGTTTATTGAATTCATTTTTATCTCGTTCTGTTCCTCGTATTGAAGATCACTATTTTATTCTGAGTTTTAAATGAATCTCGGGAAGCAGTGTATAAGGAGAAACGATAAGTGTCACCAGGATTTATGCATGTACTTGTGGAATGATTGAGGACCGAATCTCTTAATGAATGGAGTTAATAAATTTGTTACAACCTCGAGGAGCATGTTGAAGCCGACCCCGCAAGTGGAAAGACTCTTTGATCAAGTGGTTATTATCAAGGGTTCGTTCAAGGTTTTCTCGATGATTAACGATGGAAATCTATACTTGATGTTATTGTTCGACCTTTTATTTTTATGTACTTATGTGGTATGTGATCTAGTCAAACGATCGTAAGTTGTGAGAACTTGAGACGACATCATCTGATGACGTCCGATCATGTAGAACATATATTATGTAATATCTTTTTGACTTTCAACAACGATGTTTATTGAGACTTTAATGCGCGTTGGCGAAAGTGAGATGGTGTCTTTGTATTATCTTTTGAGTGAGGACCCGCGTGTGAGCACCCTCTGATGACGAAAATGTTTTTCTTGTTAGTTATTTTTGATGTGTGTCCATGGCTATCCGGCCAGTGGCTATCCTTTAAATTTCAACATTCTTTTTTTAACTGGACTTACCCGAAAAATCCTTTCACCTATTCTTGTCGTCGAATGAGCTTCGTGTGATTCATAAAATTTTCATGTGGCTAGTTTGACGAGTGACTGGTGGATAAGGATTTATTTATTCCTTTTTGGTGAGATACAACTTGACGACAAGTTGTGTTTTGTAAAAGAACCAGTGGAGATCGTGGATCGAGATTCACGTGGGAACGTGAAGACTTCTTTATAAGGAATGCCCTCATCCTTCCGGGTAGTGAACAACTCGTGTATGAGGCGAGTTGAGCGCCGGGACGTCGCTCCCTTAAGGTGGTGAGGATGTAAAACCCGTAAAAATAAGGTCATAATTTAATTCTATTTTCAATTATTTTGAAGTATTTTATAACGTTAAATATTATTATGTTTAACGGTTTAAGTTGAAACCGATATTGAATATTATATTTTAATATTTTGACGAGCAACGAAGACTACTAGTGATCGCGATACCGACGGATGCCAAAATTTTTATATTTTATTATCGATCGTTTCGATATTTAATACTTTTGACGATATCGTTTTAATTACATATCGAGTCGTTATATTATTATTTTTCGTGTGCGTTTAAACTTTTAAAAAGTATTTTTACGAAACCCGAGTCTCGTAAATATTTAAAAATTTGCAATTTACATTTTTACCCTTTTATACTATTTTATTACATTTTGGACCAAAACTATCACAAATTGGCAAAAACTACACTAACCTTACACTATATATATGTTTTCCACTAACACAATTCATTTAAAAAAATTCATTAAAACAAAAACACCATCTTTCTTCTTTCTTTTCCATTTTGGCCTACACCACCACCATCCATTCCATCAATTTTTTTTTGATGATCAACTTTGATCCATACAAAAAAAAACAAGTCCCATTCCTATTTTTGAAAGGTGATTCTAATGATACCATTTTTACTTACATGCATTGAGTTTTGAATTTTGATAAGAAAACTAGGCTTGTTAGGTGGTGATTTTGATCATGCATGTGTTAGAGATGATGATCAAATGATGTTTATGTAATGTTTTGGTTAAAAAGTTGAATTTTAATTTTTGGGTTTTTGATTTTGATGATGATACAAGTGTTAGGATTGGTTTATGGTGATGTTAGGATGTTAGAATGATGATAAAAGTTGTTGGTTTTGATCAAAAACTTGATTTTGTAAGAGATTTTTATAGTCAATTTTAGGCAGTAGGTTTGAGGCCATTTTCGAGGGTCTTAAGTCTGAATATAGGATGATATGATGGGATTGTGTTGTAGAGAATTTTGTTAGCTTCGATTTGATATAAAGTAGGCCTTCCAACTCCAAACGAGGTGGAAGTTACACTAGTTTGATTTTCGTGTACCGGGAGACGAGTGTTGACACAATCCGAAAATTGTTGTCGATATTTGGATCGAATCTCGGGGACTATAAAATAAGTTTCAAAATGATTCAAGGGCTGTTCTCAGGCTCAAAGTTTAGCATTTTGAGTCTATTTTTAGAATCAAGTGGCGGTTTTACAAACGGAGTTGTTTAGAATGGTCAAAATGGTTTCGTAAGTCAAGGTCGCTAAACTGTCCGGATTTTGTGATTCAAAGATGAGTCGGGCAGGGAACTTTAGAAGTAAAATCTTTTAATGGGCTCCTGGGAGGACTTTCTACATATAGTAAGTGAGTTCTCTGAGTAGTATCATAAAAATTTGATATGTCTAAGTATGGGAAAACGGCTTGGACATTCGGTATGTTCCGGCAGATTTTTATTAAAGGCGTAGAATAATAAAATGAATATATAGGAGAGTGTAATAGTATCACTTGTATCGTTTTCTCTCAATTTTGTCGTGATTTTATGAGTCGAGTTTTATATTCTTATGTATGGGTTATTTCTCGAGTCTATTATTAATGAACGCACCTCATTTGATAGGTTGCGGTTCTCGTGTTTGAAAGGCATCATCTATCGTCGGCGATCGTCTCATTACCACTATTGGCTAAGGTAAGTCTATAGCCTCGCTTTATACTAGTTATTAAATGATTTTAAACCCGCGAGGGGGAATACATGTTTTATAAACTTAGAACACAAGATTTTTATGGTATGCTTTGTCCCTCTACGAATGGACCCGTGGTTGCCTTTAAATTGCATTAAGTGATTGCCTTTGTTAAAACCTCAATTATGGACCATTAATTAACCTATGATGGGTTAACCGCTAGTACAATTAATAGATCTATGGGGGAAGCCGCCCCGGTTCAGTTTTTGTGGACTTGCCATAGAAGCTTAGGCCCGACCTCCACACTGTTTGAGCATATTGTATTGAGAAGTCAGGTATACGGCAATGTACCAATAATCTGGAGGTAACCGACAATTAATAAATCTCTCGTCTTATTAGACTGATATGGGAGTGTCTAAGGGCTCGGTTCCATGAGCTTATTGCAATTTATGCTATATACAATTATCATTGTTGATGCAAATTATTATTTGATGCTTATAAGCATGCCACAAACTTATAATCTTTGCTTGTGTTCAAATTGATTTCATAAACCTATATATTCACTCGGCATTTTTGCTGATTGTTTTACTCACATGTATTTCAGGTAATCAAGAAGTGGAAGCTTGGAGGTCACGGGAATGAAGTTGTTGATCTCGTTTTTAAGCTTGGTTTGGAGAAAGTGAAAACTTGAGATTGATGATTATTCATGACATTTCCAAAACCCAAGGTATGCTTTTGATTTCTTTACTTTGAATGTTTGTAATTCTCCATCTCTTTAATAAAGGCCACTATGGATTGATTAAGATGAAAAATGTAAACGTGCTTTGTAACTAATGCATTGCATGAGGACATTGCAATGGTCAAGTGTAGGGGATTTGATAGGTGTGTAAACACCCATCCTTTTTACCACTTAATTACAATAATAACCGAGCCGAAACGTGTATTTTATGTCTTTTATGTCGGAATTATGCGTGGTTTGTGTTTTTGTTGTGATTTAGGACGAAATTGTGAAAAGTGGAGAAAACACGGCATTTACGGACTTTTATTGAAGAAAAAGATAAAAGATGAGGTCAAGAAGTCAAGAGTGCAAAAGGAACGGAAGTCCAAGACCAATTCTGAAGATTTATCGAAGAAAAAGTCAAAAGACGGAAGTTTACTTAAAGCCGAAGAACTCAAGTCTAATTTATTGAAGAATTACAAGACGAGTTCAAAGAAATCCCAAGACAAAACCATTTAAAGTTCAAGATTAATGAAGAATAAAGGCTTAAGGACTAATGGTGCAATTAAAAGAAGATTAAAGAAGGAAGGACTTAATCTTGTAATTAAGAGAAAATGAAGGAGGGGAGGAAGCTTCCTAAGCACCCTTAATCCTCCCCTATATATATAGATTAGTTGTTAATTATTTTTATGGGTTGGCTAATAGTGACAATTAGTTCTTCCACTTTTAATTACCTTGTCATTTAAATACTTGTCAAATTTAAATTCCTGTCTTGCACCTTAATTACCATTTAGTTTCAAGTAAGTTTTTCTTTTAATTCTTGTTAATCTTTATCTTTATCTTGTTAATCTCATTCTACCTTTCTTAATCTTTGATTTTTATTGTTTATGTTCATGTTCTTATTTTTCTTATTTTGATCAAAGTGGGTTTTGTTTATTTTGATTAGTTTTGTGAGTTTGATTGTTTTGGATTGATTGTTTATGATTAATAGATGTTTATTTGTTTGTTTGATTTAATCTTGTGGTTGATTTAGCTTTGTTTTGATTAAATTCGTGCATATATTTGTCCCTTGTTCTTCGGAAAGTTTGTTTCTGAGTTTGCAGGTTCTGATCTCCCCAGGAAAACAATCCCAGTCGTTATTCCGAATAGAGGTCTTGACCATTGTGCTTTATTCGGAATATTCAATATTCCGAATAAGGGTCCTAAAAGGTTGTCCATGCGGAATAATTGATATTCCGCATAAGGAGGATATTCTGAGTAGTGGGATTTATTCTGTGACAATCCGTCAATTTATGGTTGATATTTTATTCTTAAATATTATTTGAAAATATTATTTTAATGTTATATTATGAACTCACTTATTTTTGGGAAGAAATTTGGATTTACGTCTTGAAATAGCATCGACTACGTCTAAACCGGAGGATTCTACGTTACGTGCTTACGTTTACATACACCGTCCTTGGTGACAGTCCGACATTTCAGAAAGTAAATTTATCCGTGAATATTATCTTGAGATTTAAATTTGTGTTGGTTCATAAACTCACAAATTTACGAGAAGAGATTAGGACTTACGATTTTAGTTTAACGTCCTTTACGACTAAACCGGAAACCTTAGGATTACGTATTTACGTTTTCGAACTCCATTTTTGATGAGACAATTTTTATTAGATTCGTTTTGTGCCGTTGATCCATAATTTATAAAAACGTTTTTCGTAAAACGACCCGAGGGCACGCAAATCGAGGAAACTAGAATCGAGGAGTACCCGTAATTAAATGGGGATGAGACAAGTGGGACACTTGCCCCACCCCCACAAACCCATGGCTAGACTTAGCCACATAACCTATGTGTTGTCAAAAACTTCACAAGGAAGCTAAGACACTTGTCTTATAACTCCCCAAAACCATTTCACAAAACCATTTCCTCTCATTTCCTCCATGCAAAACAACCAAAATCCTCTCTTCCTCTCTCAATGATTTCGTCCCACTCTCACACAAAACACCCCATTTGATCTAAATTTAACCACAAACTATTGTTATAACTTACATATGTTAATCTCATTCCAAAGAGATGAAGATTGGTGCAAGTTTTAACATCCAAAGAGAAGTTTCTATGGAGTCTTGGGGCTGATTTCTCAAGGAGTTTTCATGAAGAAAAAGAACTGATTTTTGGAGGAATCTACAAATACTTGGTGATCCTAGAAGTAGTGTTGATATCTCATAAGATTGGTTACCCAAAACCATGTCTTGTTCATCCAAAAGCTCATCATTTCATCACTTTGGTGGTATAAAGATTGTTCTCCTCATCCTCTTGTTATTTTTACTATGTAATCATGTATTTTATTTCCTATTGTATATGTATATGATGATTATATGATGATAAAAGTATTGTGTGGGGATTTGGTGTTGATAAACATGATTAAAAAAGTGAAAAACTATAAAGAACAAGGCTAAAATCTTGCTTAAAAGTGTTGGCTGTATAAAACAGTAAAGAAGCAGGTCATGAACTGATAAAATGGCTTAGATTAATTGATATACAGTAAGCTATGGGTCTTGTACACATGTGAGAGTTGGCCATGCAATGGAATCATTGTAATGAGTGAGATATGATCAAAACAAGTTTAAGATACAAATCTGAGTTCACTGTTTTGGACGATTTTTAGAAAATACTTAGAAGATGATTCAACAGTAGCTATAGAAGAGTTAAATGGAGCACATATCATGTAGTTTATGTGATAAAAATTTGAGCTTCTATCTCCATATAGAACTCAAGATATGGAAGTTTTGGTGAAAGTGAAGATAAAAATCAGATTTTGGAAATTAAAATATAATAATATTATATAAGCACTCAAAAATTTTAATGTATAAAATATAAATTAAAACCCACTAACTTATGGATTCTATTTATATAAATATGTAAAAGGTGGAATAAGTGTATAAATTATAAAAATGGTAACTTGTTAAGTTTTATAAGTTATAAAACTATAAACATGATTTTTACGACTTTTTCGGCTAATACCGTAAAATTAACGTTTTTGTTAAATAAAACTTAGATGGTTGGACCCGTCTAATGTAAAATTTATAAAACTTATATACTGATATATAAACATGTATAACAAGTAAAAACCGATAATACCCGAACTATAGGACATACGGACGTTAACGGACTAAATTAACATTATTGGACTAATAATACAAACAAAATGGACTAAAACACTTATAAACTTATTATTGGACTTAACCCATTTAGGCCCAACTTGTAAAGTGTAGATACTGATAATATAAGTATAACTTGGATTAAAACAAGTTAAGAAACTTATAATAAGTTTATTGGACTTAAAACACGAAAATAGGTAAAACTAGTAAACTAGTATAAAAGTTATCGACATATAACAATAAAATGAGTAAACGAGAATATGTAAACCCACTTGATCATCATATGTATATAAAATCATCATATGTATACATAATTGTTATTTTTATAAAGTCATTGGACATGAGTCTTAGACGAGTATTATTTGTCTAGGTTTCCGTGATTGGAGCACGTACCGTACATCCGAATCGCCGATAACCGCCTTCCCACATCAACGTGAGTTCATAGCCTCGCACTCTTTTAAATGTTTTTATAAAATGTTTTATAAACCCGCGAGGGAGATAACATGTTAGTTTTTATAAAAATAGGACACCATTTGTCCCTATTGTTTGTTTATTGATTTGGACCCGAATGATTGAATGACCCGATTATATGACCCGATAAATGATTAAAGGACCCGATAGATGAAATTAAATGGATTATTAAAGTTAGGTTATGTCACTAAAAGTCCCATTAGCATGAATTGTGAACTACCGGGATTTGGTAGACGCTTATGCATATAATAGTACTATTTGGGGACGATCACCCCAGTTCGCGCCTTGACGGTTGATCCCCGTCGTGCCACATTGATTGGTAAGCGAATTTATGTATGAGAAGATTTCCATAGCGTGACCTTTGTGACGACACGCTAATTTAGATGGGCAAATTGAGTATCGGGTTAGCTACCCGTTGTTTGTTTAGTAAGGTAACAATGTCATGCGGCTTATAATAATCCAGTTAACAAAATACTACTAGACGCACCGAATTACGATGTATTGCCTGACTAGCAATACGGGGTCATACTATTGATATTATGTTTGTGTTTTGGTTTTCATAACCATATTCATATAACGGTTTTTATTTTCATACAACGTCATAAGACGTATTGTATAATGTTTTTACGACATTGGCTCGTATAATGATTTTTAAGGCAAATGCCTATATTATGATTTTTGATATGGATTTGTATAAAACGACTTTGGCTATTTTATGGCCTATTAAAATGATTCGTACAAAATGATTTTTGGTAATAATTTTATACCAAAGTTATATTGATGGAATTTATCAAACTCTATGAATTCACTAGGCGTTATCGCTGACCCTTTTCTTTTAACATGTTTTATCTCAGGTACTTGAAGGTAATTCTCGGGAAGACAACAAGAATTCATGGCCCGCACCTAAATACTTATTTCCATTCAAATAATTTGTAAAACCTGTATTAAATATAATGACTTGGGACCGATGTAACTTTGATATTTATGAATGGAAATGCTTTATTAATAAACGACGCGATTTTTATGCGTTGTCTATGATGTGAGTAATGTGCTATCCCGTAACACCAACTAGTCTTCCGCTGTATTGAGTTGTATAAATTTGGGGGTGTTACAGTTTGGTACCAGAGCTCTCGTTATAGAGAACGAAAGATTTTTAAAATCAAGGTTTTGAATAAAACATTTCAAAATCTTTTAACTATAAACATTTTTCTAAAAATGTCTAAAAATCTTTTGACTATAACGGTGCCGAAGAATTCCCGAGTTACCGACAAGGCCAAGACTGAGAAGTGTTATTTTAATATATATATAACTTGGATTATATATATATATATATATATATATATATATATATATATATATATATATATATATATATATATATATATATATATATATATATATATATATATATATATATATATATATGATGTAATTTTATTACCGGATTGTTTGATGATTATTTTGATTTTTATACGAGGTATTTATACGACGTAGATTGTCACAAGGAACCCTAAATCCCCTAGTAAATTAATCGAAGCTATTCTCGTAGGAATTCTAGCTATCCTAGATCTAAACCAAGTTGCGGATATTTATGATCCCAACAAATGGTTGATATTCGTAGAAATGTAGATATTAGTTGATTGTGAAATTGAAAGAAGAATTGGCGAGATTAAATCTGATATCGATGTCATGACGATCTTTCCTTATAGAGTGGAGTTTGACAAAACGTTATCACCTAGAAAGATGTCATCTGATTCGTTGTCATCCAATTCTTAAATTGAAATCGAAAGGGTGAATGTTGCACCTGAGGCTGTCATTGGAACCATTACCCAAAAGCCTCATGCCACTAGTACCTTTCCAAGAAGTCTAGTTGAATGATCAAGTCATTTCATACTAGTGACTCATTTGATAATTGTGTTGTAAGAGTTATAGGATTGGAAATTAAGTGTTGATCATATCGAGCTTTTATTGCCTTTTAAAGATCTAAGAATAAGGTTGTAAGTATTGGAGAATAAGGTAGGATGTCGAATTGAGTATAAAATTTGTTATAACTTGAATAAAGAAAAATTTAACCCGTATGGAATATGAGATTGATAAGAGGAAGTCGTTAAGTTCTGTGATTAGATTATAAGGTTTTAATTTATTGTTGATTCATGTTAAGGGTTGTTCCTAGGCCATTGTCCACTAACGAGGATGCCTAGTGTCCAAGAAATAAAATTGAAGAAATCTTCTTCTGAATTGAGACCGATGGATCTTTCGGGACATGTGGAACACCTAATGACTCTTGTAGATTAGTATTCATTGTGGTATCTTTTAAAAAATAATCTCTAACTTAACTGAGATATCAGTTGGTAGGATGAGTTCTGAGAATTGTATGACATAGTGACGCGTAATGTGTTACGGTACAATTTTGACTTGTTTGTGATTAATGAAAAGACTACCTTTGATTGCTAAATCCTACATGTATCGATGTTATCTATCTTTTATTGCTTCATCCTAATGTTCACATTAGTGATGCAACCATTGAACAAGTACTCATCTTGATTTGAGTTACGTTGTGAATCATCCTTCGTGAGTGCCATCGAGGTCATGAACCTCATGATTATTTGGCTAAAGCTCATTCCCTATCATATTGTAGTTAAGATCTTGGTGAACAACTCTTTGTCACTCTTTTGCAGATCACACATTGATTTTATAATGTTAAAACGGTATCCTTTGAGAAAATTTAATTTTCATCACAATAAGGATTATTCAAAGTGAGATTTATAAGTGATTGATATCAAAATAAAGTTGTTTATGAGACGCTTTGGAAACTTAATTATTTCCATAACAAAGAAATTCTTTGTAACTTTATTTTGATTCTTATTTAAGAATTAAGCATGTAAATGTTTTTATTATAAACATGATGGTAAAGTTTTGACGAACTGAGTATTGCATCGTTAATCTTGAAATTGTATATAGTTGCGCGCCTACATACAATTTGGAATGGACCATGCAAGGCTGATTAGTAGTCACCATAAAACTAATTAATAAACACTACATTTTCTTTGAAGATTGAGAAGAATTAAAAATTTATGAGATCTGCAAGAAGTGAAAAATAGGGACATAATGTTAGGGACACCTACATATGTGCCTGTAGCATCTATTCTTCTGAGTTGAATTTACTCATCTGTGGAGATTGTCTTATTTGACAATTGACAATTCTTTCTTGTCCAATTCTCCCGTAGTGAGATCCCTAGAAAAAGTATTTGATTACCGAGTGTTGATACCCGACTGGATGTATTGACGTTATTATCATTTCTTATGATTTGATTTCATTTGAATGACCTGGGTAACGATCCGAGGAGCTTTCGAATGCGTACTCGAATCATGAAAACATGGGATATATTCATATTCGTTAAATGTTTTCGTCTGCATCTGATTTGAAATTCTCTCGCATAGATTATGCGTTGACCTTACTCTTTTAATAGTAATTCTGTATCCTAATATCCTTGAATTTGTGAAGGATTATGAATTATTATTAGTCTTTTGAGAAGTTCACATCTTATCGACGGCAATAAAAACTGGAAAGTTGATAAGTGCCAGTAGAATGGATTGATTGATTATGACACGATGACATTGTCTTAATTGATGGGAACTCGAGTAGAATTCCCCTAAATGATAAGATGTTGATTATCAAAAGCGACCTAAATAATTCTTGATGGATGACCATATCCTGCATTTAGACTTGAAAGTATACCATGAATGGTTGTGAATTAGTTATAGATATTGTAATCTAGAAGAACCTAAAATGAATTTATTAAAAGATGTTTATGTTATCTAAACATTAGGAGGTATTTATTGATGGATTACTTAGACTTTCGCCATTAAGGCAAGTTGAATTTGGTATTGATTATATTTCCGGTGCTGCACTTGTGGCTTGTGCACTGTACGTCGGCACCATCTGAATTTAAGGAATTACCGTACAACTGAGAGAGTTGTCGGAGAAAGATTTTATTCTACCAAGCCTGTCATCATGAAGAGCTATGGTGTTATCATTCCTTATATTTATAGATTACTGTGACTGAGTAAATTGACAATCGAAAACGATATCCATAACTCGAAATGGAAGATTTGTTCGATCATTTACAAGGTTCTAGCGTATGTTTTAAAGATTTGATCCACGGCATGGTTATCATCAACTTCGCATCTGCGAAAAAGGATTATGTATTCCAATCACTACATCCGGTACTTGTAATGAACATTATGAGTTACACGTGATGTCGTTTGGATTGACTAACACACATGTAGCATTCATAAATTGGTGAATCACGTGTGTAGGCTGTAATTTGATAAATTCATGCTTGTGATCATTAAGGATCATTTGTTTGTTTATAAGTATAAGAAGGAGTTAGTAATTATTTATAGATTGCCCTGAAGTGGCCGAACAATTAAAAACCTGTACCTTGAATAATTAACATAAGACTTAAAACTTAATCCTTTACATAAAATGACAGTTGGATTAATAATGGTAAGATGTATGCATATAGACTCTTCAAAAATTAAGAGCCCTTTTAATACTTTGGATTTTACCAAAAAGAAATGGAAATATGTTTTGACAAATGTTTTAACAAAGGATTTTTAAAGGGATTATTCCCTTATACACAAACCATTTAACTAAACTTCTGTTTAGGGGTAAATGTTTGTGCATATCTCAAGATGACTTAAGAAGGACTGAGTAAAACCATTTATACCATAACCTGAAAACTTAAAACAACAATTTTTGCTTTTCAAACTAAGAAAACTTTGACCAAAATATAAACAAAGGTTTTTCGAACATTTACGAATCTTATTAAATATTTTCGATAAATCAACAAAAATATTGTTAATTAAATCCAAATTTATTTTGAACATTTTATATAATTGGTCGAACTAAGAAATTTAAACTTTTAACATTTACGTTTCATAAAAATTAAATAATTATTGTTAATTTACATATAATAATTATCGACGCTTTAGACGCCGGATTGAAAAAAAAACTGATAAAAATGATAGTTGAGACGAAACTGAAACATAAAAGATATGAAGAAAGAATTTTGAATAAATACAGTTATGATATTTATTTCATCAGGAGAAAGTGAACGTAATTACTAACGCATAATATAGAAAGAATATCTGAGTGAATTGTGGACATGATAATTATATCATCATGAGAAGTGAATATAGATACCGATGCTTTATGTAGAAAAGATAAAGAACCAGTTAGGACATGTTCCTTATTAATGAAGGTGCAAAATAAATTTCCGAACGATATAAAAATAAACAATACTTGTAAAAAGGATAATATAGATAATAAAAGGGGTTCGCGGCTAATGTGAACCATTAGAATTGAGAAACCGATAGCGTTAAATGTTTTAAAGGCCACTTGTGGTTGCCTAAATATGGAGATTTTGAGATATAGTTATGTTGGAATTTGTAAGTATAAGTATTCTATTTATGTCATTTATGACTAAAAGTATCTTTGTCTGAAGAAGTTTTACTGATGGCAATTATGAAGGCAGACATCGCCTCATACATTAGTAAACGTCTAGCTATTTCAAAGGTCATCATCTGAATTTGATTCGATTTGGTTCATCGTCGACAGACTGCCCAAATCTGCTAATATCATTCCCGTTAATGATAAATGCAAAAGAGTTATGTAAACATAGTGTGCCTGTATCGAACATCTATATCAAGATCCTCGCTTCGCATCGAATTTCTAGAGATTTGCTCAGAAATCATTGAGAATGAACCTTGATGAGAGTACTATGTACCACCCCAATCGAAGGGACGAGGTAAAGTAACGATACAAAGTAATATAAGTGCTGTTCTATGTTGAAATGAATGACCTTTGGTAATAGACTGTATAATCGCTTTCCTTTGGAAGGATTATCATTGATAATCATCGTATTAGGATCGAGATCGAATATTGTTAGGATCTAAATATTAGAGCATCTGTAAGCAAGAGTTGAGATGAAGACATCCGACATACACCCATTGTGAGTTGGACATGTCTTTTAGGTTTAAGGTTTCCTATGATGGCGAACCTAACCTTGCAAAATACCCAACCCGCGAGACCTGAAATGATTGTTGAAATTAGGATCTGATTATTGACTGCCGATAGTGGGCAAGAAGTTATGTGAATGTGAAATGTAGATCTTGAAGTGCCAAATGGGTAGCGAAGTTATGCCACAATTTTTAAAACTTGGAAAAATGAACTCATGATCTGACAAATCATGGGATATAAGTCCCCGTTGTATGGGACCATTGAGATGATGCAAAAGATTGGTTTGAAAGGCATATAAGCTGGATCTACCCTAGGGCTTCAAAGACTGCGTGAATTATGTTTCATAAATCAAACTTGATAAATATCTATCAAGTTAAAAATCTGATTGTTCTTAGTAAGGCTTAGATCGGCGAAAAGTTGCATTCATCAGAAACCCGTGAACATCATGGATAGAGAAAGTAAGTCAACATTTAGCCTGATCTTATTCCCGTAGTTATGTTTGATGAAACTCGCGTATTGTAATGAATTACACTTGTGAGAAAAGACCGAATGTGGAGGAAATACCCACATGGTTTTAACTCTATAAGAAGCGAGTAGTAAGATGATCTTTGAGGACAAAGATCATGTTTAGGGGTAAATGCTGTGACAATCCGTCAATTTATGGTTGATATTTTATTCTCAAATATTATTTGAAAATATTATTTTAATGTTATATTATGAACTCACTTATTTTTGGGAAGAAATTTGGATTTACGTCTTGAAATAGCATCGACTACGTCTAAACCGGAGGATTCTACGTTACGTGCTTACGTTTACATACACCGTCCTTGGTGACAGTCCGACATTTCAGAAAGTAAATTTATCCGTGAATATTATCTTGAGATTTAAATTTGTGTTGGTTCATAAACTCACAAATTTACGAGAAGAGATTAGGACTTACGATTTTAGTTTAACGTCCTTTACGACTAAACCGGAAACCTTAGGATTACGTATTTACGTTTTCGAACTCCATTTTTGATGAGACAATTTTTATTAGATTCGTTTTGTGCCGTTGATCCATAATTTATAAAAACGTTTTTCGTAAAACGACCCGAGGGCACGCAAATCGAGGAAACTAGAATCGAGGAGTACCCGTAATTAAATGGGGATGAGACAAGTGGGACACTTGCCCCACCCCCACAAACCCATGGCTAGACTTAGCCACATAACCTATGTGTTGTCAAAAACTTCACAAGGAAGCTAAGACACTTGTCTTATAACTCCCCAAAACCATTTCACAAAACCATTTCCTCTCATTTCCTCCATGCAAAACAACCAAAATCCTCTCTTCCTCTCTCAATGATTTCGTCCCACTCTCACACAAAACACCCCATTTGATCTAAATTTAACCACAAACTATTGTTATAACTTACATATGTTAATCTCCTTCCAAAGAGATGAAGATTGGTGCAAGTTTTAACATCCAAGGAGAAGTTTCTATGGAGTCTTGGGGCTGATTTCTCAAGGAGTTTTCATGAAGAAAAAGAACTGATTTTTGGAGGAATCTACAAATACTTGGTGATCCTAGAAGTGGTGTTGATATCTCATAAGATTGGTTACCCAAAACCATGTCTTGTTCATCCAAAAGCTCATCATTTCATCACTTTGGTGGTATAAAGATTGTTCTCCTCATCCTCTTGTTATTTTTACTATGTAATCATGTATTTTATTTCCTATTGTATATGTATATGATGATTATATGATGATAAAAGTATTGTGTGGGGATTTGGTGTTGATAAACATGATTAAAAAAGTGAAAAACTATAAAGAACAAGGCTAAAATCTTGCTTAAAAGTGTTGGCTGTATAAAACAGTAAAGAAGCAGGTCATGAACTGATAAAATGGCTTAGATTAATTGATATACAGTAAGCTATGGGTCTTGTACACATGTGAGAGTTGGCCATGCAATGGAATCATTGTAATGAGTGAGATATGATCAAAACAAGTTTAAGATACAAATCTGAGTTCACTGTTTTGGACGATTTTTAGAAAATACTTAGAAGATGATTCAACAGTAGCTATAGAAGAGTTAAATGGAGCACATATCATGTAGTTTATGTGATAAAAATTTGAGCTTCTATCTCCATATAGAACTCAAGATATGGCAGTTTTGGTGAAAGTGAAGATAAAAATCAGATTTTGGAAATTAAAATATAATAATATTATATAAGCACTCAAAAATTTTAATGTATGTGTTTTGGTTTTCATAACCATATTCATATAACGGTTTTTATTTTCATACAACGTCATAAGACGTATTGTATAATGTTTTTACGACATTGGCTCGTATAATGATTTTTAAGGCAAATGCCTATATTATGATTTTTGATATGGATTTGTATAAAACGACTTTGGCTATTTTATGGCCTATTAAAATGATTTGTACAAAATAATTTTTGGTAATAATTTTATACCAAAGTTATATTGATGGAATTTATCAAACTCTATGAATTCACTCGGGGTTATCGCTGACCCTTTTCTTTTAACATGTTTTATCTCAGGTACTTGAAGGTAATTCTCGGGAAGACAACAAGAATTCATGGCCCGCACCTAAATACTTATTTCCATTCAAATACTTTGTAAAACCTGTATTAAATATAATGACTTGGGACCGATGTAACTTTGATATTTATGAATGGAAATGCTTTATTAATAAACGACGCGATTTTTATGCGTTGTCTATGATGTGAGTAATGTGCTATCCCGTAACACCAACTAGTCTTCCGTTGTATTGAGTTGTATAAATTTGGGGGTGTTACATATTCCGCATAGGAAAACATTCCGTATAGGCCCGTTATTCCGAGTAGGGGTGTTATTCCGCATGGTGGTTTATTCCGCATAGGGATTATTTCGAGTAAGACTTTATTCCGAATAGGGGTGTATTCCGGATAGGCAATAACATTCCGCATAGGGGACTTATTTCGAATAGGTGACAATATTCAGGGTAGGGAACTTATTCCGAGTAGGCCATATTATTCCGAATAGGCAAACATTCCGAATAGGGCTGTATTCCGGATAGGCAAGACCATTCCGAATAGATCATTATTCCGAGTAGGATGACATTCCGGATAGGTGACATATTCCGAATAGCCATTTATTCCGAATAGGGGTTTGCTCCGGATAGGGAAATCTTAGTTTTTAATTTTCTCGCCTTTTTACTTAGTCGCACTTTACGTTTATTGCCTTAGATTTATTTTAGTCTTGCCTTAGTTTAAGCTTTAGTTTTAGTTGCGTTTTAAGTTTACCTTAGTTAGATTTAAGTTTGCGTTATTTACATTTAGTGTCCTTTAATTTCTCGTCTTGCTTTTTAATTCTTGCACTTTTACTTTTAAATTAGTTTTAGATTTTAATTACCTGGCTTTTACTTTAATTGTTCTGCACTTTTAATATACTACAACGACACATTTTTGTTTCACCAAAGACAGCTGAGTCGCACATTAAACTCATTTTTCAATTCGAAGAGATTGGTACTACGATAATTTTTAACCTGAGTAAAATCAAGTTATCAGAAGGAGAATGGATAGGATCATAATGTAAGGACTCAGCCGATAGCGGGGTTCAAAAGGTCTTAACTTTTTATCGTATGGAGGACTTGACACCAAGTGAGAAATACTTAATGCCTTGCCATGTGGAAGGAAAATTTGATTATGATGGGCAAGTGGATTTCGAGTTGGAAAGAAGCTTAATTAGTAATGAATTTGTAGTTGAGCTTGGTTTAACCTACAACACTCATCAAAATGGGGACAAGGAGATAGATAAAAAGCGCGTTGTTATGATCAAAGACGAATTATTTTTCATTGACTTATTTGTCAATCCGAAGGAAGACGATTGTGAACCTTGTGTAATCTTTGGGAGATATTTACTAAAGCAATCTAATGCACAACTTGGCATTACTTGTGGCATACTTACTTTATGGCCAAAAGTACACGAAAGCTTAGACTTTAGGAAAATTGATGAAATACTTGATAACCTCAACTTTGATGATTTAGCACCTATTGAAACCGAGGATATTGATGCTCCCAGATTTGTTTGTAGCATGGGGAAAAATAAAGAAACAAATGAAAAAAATCCGCACACACTTACAAGTTGAGCTATAATAGTGAGGGACCTTCACTCACTACTAATAAGCCTTTGACTAGAGAAAGGCTATCTATGGAGGAATTTCAATAAGACATAGAAGAAAGAGCCATGTTGTTGAACATGAATCGACCAATCATTGAAACTTTAAAATATAGTGATAAATATAAAATGATTGTTGATGGGGTCTTGCTTGACAAATTGAAATTTGAAGATGGACTCACACCGGATTATGAAGACGTGGCTATCCACATGCTTCGTGAGAACAAGGTAATGCTTGAAAAAGAAGATCCGGGGTACTTTATCCTACCAATAAGGTTGGAGGGTAAAACTACTTATAATGCTTTGGTTGATACCGATTCAAATGTTAATGTCATGCCTTATGGAATCTTCAAAATGCTAGATGTTGGTAGAGTCAAACCGAGGTTTGATCATATCAAAATGCTTGATAACTCCTATACGGAGGGATTTGGATGTTTACTTGGAGTTCTTTACTAAGTGGGGACAACAACACTATTAGCCGATTTCATGCTTCTCGACATTCTTATTGATCGAGATATTCAGTTAGTGGTTGGAAGAAAAATTTTGCACACCATTGGTGCAAACATAAATGTTGGAAAAACTATTATGACTAGCTTTGATGGGTTTGTCCATCAAAACTATAATGTACTAAAAGCAAAGAAACATGATGATAGTGATGATGAAGACGACAAGCACTATACTGTGAAAAGAGATGAGAACGGTATGCCAATCTATGGTCCACATTTCCAACCATGGACCGAACTAAAAGAACTTTTGGACGCATCACTAAGTGAAAGGAGCTACCATAACCCTTTCTTTGACATATGTGTATACAAGAAGATTGTGGGAATGCTTGAATCACTTCCCGTTTCATTGAAATACAAAAGATTGGCAAGTGGGGAACAAACGAGAATTTGAAAACACTGCTAAAGATGGAAATAGTGAGTGGCATGTTGCCATGGTCATTATTGATCCATGTGGAAAGAGGTACGAAAAAATGTACGAGACAAAAGACACCAATAGAGAGGTCTCGGGACGTTACACGGAGAGTGATATCATGTCACCTCTAAACTTCTGCTACAACTAAAGTAATGGAGGAATTAAGGAGTGCGCCATTGGCTCGTAGTTACTTTATGCATTTTTACTCTTTTTTGTATGTAGATAAAAAAACGAAGTGAAATCTAAGAGTCCTAGAAGTTTTAGGATGGTCTTAGAAGAGGAAATGTTTTCCTATTAGGACTTGTTATCTTTCTTTTATGAGATCGCTTGAATTGGAGGTTTTAGTTTGAAAATTTTGTGTCTAGTAAATAAAAAACAGTAATATGGTATGTGAGCACAGAATGTGGGCCGCACTTCTGGACGGATTTTTTGTATATACTTCCTTTTATCTCATTTTGAAACTAAAAAAAACATAAAACACACCTGACGATTTTCGAATCATCACCCAAAAATATTTTCGTTTCTTACTCCAATTCATATTCGAGATCATGTCTAGGGTAAGTTTTTATCTTTAATTCATTTACATTTTATTTTATTTAGGGTTTAAATTTTGATTAATTTTTCAATTAGGGTTCTTAGTGATTGATAATCGAATTACATTTTGATTTATAATTAGAAATATGGATATTGATTAAGATAGGATTAAATTGTTAGATGAAATTGAAAAAAAAAATGGGGTTTTGAAATCAAACCCTAAGGTTGAGCAATGTCGCGGTTTGGAATGAATTGGGAATGGTTTAATGTTAGACTCTAACCATTGTTATTGATTTGGAACCATTAGTTAGAGGATTTTGGTTTAGATTATTAGAACCCCGACATGTGCAGATATACGCAAAATGTGCGACGCTCTTTTTAGAAAGTACGCCGCCCTCTAGCGGATTTTTACAAGAAAGTACACCGCACTTCTCAGAAGTGCGCCACACTTTTCACCTGATAAAAAATAGAATGTTCAGAACACTAGCATAGGGTTGCCGTTGACCCCTAATGTTTATCTCAAGTTAATATATGTTTGTTTATGTGATAAATTTTGCAGAACACAGGTTCTGGAAACTATGAGACCGGCTCATCTAGCCGAGGGAAGAGGCGAAAGCCTATCGAAACATCAAGCGCCGCACTCATGGGGGTTCCTAATCATCCATTCTTGAATTGGCCTGGATGTACAACTGATGCTAAAATCATTTACAACAATGCTCTTAGTCTTCTACTGCCGAAACAAATTTTCGCACCAAGCATTGTGGATTTTGAAGTTTTGAGGGACCTTGGTTGTGAAGCTCAAATTCGGGAAATGCTATCAATAGTTGTGATAGAGGCTGGAGGAAATGAAGTCTTGTTTCGATCCAATGCTTGGGTTCGTGCTTTTACTTGTAGGGAAAAGTTTTATGCGGAGCTTTGTCTTGAGTTTTTCTCGACATTCAATCTTGATGAAGACGTTGATGATGATGAGTTATTGACTATGAAAATCATGAATTTTAGACTTTGTGGGAAAGGACATTCTTTGACTTTGAAAGAATTTGCTAAGTACTTGGAGTTATACACTAGAGAGGAGCGAGATGAGGAAGGATTTGAAGTGTATTTTCAAGGAGGAGAACGTAAGCATACGAACTTCAATGCTAATGAGTTTTGGGCATTAATTTGTCCGGATGAGGATCCTTTGAGCTTATTTAGGAGCTCAACCACTAGGATTTCTAGTCCACTTTTGAGAGTTCTCCAAAAGATGATTGCTTACACGGTTTGCCAACGCACCACGGGATATGATAAGGTTCAAAAGAATGATTTGTGGTTGTTGAGCATGTTTAGGGACAAGATCCGTGCGCAATATGCTAATGTGGCTTGGGTTATTGCAAAGTGGATGAAAAGGAAAGGTCATGGTAGTCAAGCGGGTAGTATGATTGTGTGTGGACAATTTGTGACTAGGTTATCCCGAAGAATGAGACTTTTAACCGATCAAGTTATGAGTAATCTTAGTCCGCTATGTCACACCCTCAATTTGGCCCACGTGTACAATTATACGAGGATGTGACTATCATGACAACCAAGAGACATAGATACAAGAATAACTAAGAAAAGTCAATTTTCATTCATAAAACATAAATATAGAATTTGTTCCAAAGAAAATTGTTTTACACATCATGATAACATAAATTAAGTTTCCAAATGTCATACATCAAAATCAAGTCTTAAAGTTAAATCATGATAGTTTTTATTAACTCCATAGCACAACCACGTCACTCCTCCGCCTTGACACCTGAGAAAAACATTGCTAAAACGTCAACGCAAAGGTCGGTGAGTTTATAGGTTTAAGTATAAGTAGTGTGATGAACCATAAGATTTTAGTTAGGCAACAGGCAAATAATCTTATAACAAATACAAGATTATCACCAAATAGCATACGTTCATGATATCCCACGTCTAAGCTCATGACACCGAAGCGTTAACCGTACTAGCAACATAATATGAGAGCCTAAGCAAATACTACTCCAAAGTATTCGTAACTCCTCAAATGTATTTGTATCCAATTTGGTCACACAACCAACATTAGATAGGGAGTCCAATCCCAATAGATCTATCCATAACATTTGCGTTTACACAAAGTAATTATGGTTCATGATAGTGGGCTAAAGCATCTAGGGGTATCGCTACTTAGACATTGATAGGTGTGAAAACACCCATCTTTTCTACCACTTAATTACATTAAAACGGGACCTAAACGTATATTTTATGTCGTAAATGGCAGAATTATGCGTGGTTTGTGTTTTTATTGTGTTTTAGGGTCGAGAAGGTGAAAAGTGGAGAAAACACGGCTTTCACGGGCTTTTATTGAAGAAAAAGACAAAAGACGAAGTTGAAAGATCAAGAGTGGAAAAAGAACGGAAGTCCAAGACCAATTCTGAAGATTTATCGAAGAAAAAGTCAAAAGACGGAAGTTTACTAAAAAGCCGAAGAACTCAGGTTTAAATTATGAAGAAATTACAAGACGAGTTCAAAGAAATCCCGAGACGAAGTCTTAGAAGTCGAATAATTTGAGAAGACTGAAAGACTGAAAGACTGAGGACCAAGATAGAAAGAAAGAGGAAGCCACCAACCACTCTCCTCTCCTATAAATACCACCCTCACAACTTGTGAGAGGGTGGGTTAGTTTTAGTTTTAGCTTTAGGATTAGATTAGGTAGGTAGTTTCTCTCTCTAAACATTTGCTTTCTCTCTCTAGATTAATTTGTGTTTAAGCTTTTGTTATTGAATCTTTACTTTTTAATTAAGCTTTTAATTCATCTCCTTCTTCCTTTCTTGCTTGATTTGTTCTTAATCTTTGAGTTCATGTTCTTGAGTTTTTATGATTTTAATCAAGTGGGTTTTGATTGATTTGGCTTTGTTTGTTAGTTTTAATGATTTGTTTTGATTGATTATTGTTAGTTGATGATTATTGGTTGTTTTGGTTTAATCTTTTGGTTTGTTTTGGTTAGATCGGATCAAATTCGAGCTTCATTCTTTTTCCCCTGTTCTTCGCCTAAGTTACTGTATCATCCCAGATTTTTATGAATAGAAATTCTATGCGGAACATTCCGAATAGGAGTCCCTATTCGGAAAGTTTGGTTATACGTCTATGCGGAATATTCCGAATAGGATTCCCTATTCGGAAAGTTTGATTATTCCGAATAGGAGTCCTTACTCGGAATATCTGATTATTCCGAATAGGACCCCTTATTCGGAATGTTAGAATATTCCGAATAGGAGTCCCATTCGGAAAGTCTGAGTATTCCGAATAGGAGTCCTTATTCGGAATGTTTGATCATTCCGAATAGGTTTTTCAGTTTTTAGCTTTAAACTCTATTTTTCCCGCCTTTTACTTTATTTGCACTTTTACTTGCTTTCCTTTTATTTTAAGTTTTAATTTGCGTCATTTACTTTTATTACCTTTAATTTCTCGTCATTTATTTCCCGTTAAATTTTAATCTTTCATTGTTTCCTCTTATCGTCTTTACGTTATTTTCAGTTTGTTTCAAGTTTTTACTTTTCATTAGTTTTAGACAACGACACCCCTTTATTTTATTCACCAAGAACAACTGAGTCGCACAATTAACCAGAGATCAATTCGAAGAGATTCCGAGAAACGAACTTTTCAACTAGTAAAAATTCAGTTATTAGACATCATGTAGGCATGTATGAGTTTTAAGGTACTTATGTTCATCCGTAAAAACAAGCAATGTTCTCACCCCAAAGAGTTAAAAGCAATTAAAAGTGGGGTTATAAACTCACCGACCTTTGTGTTGACGTTTTAGCAATGTTTTTCTCAGGTGTCAAGGCGGAGGAGTGACGTGGTTATGCTATAGAGTTAATAAAAATTATCATGATTTAACTTTGAGACTTGATTTTGACGTATGACATTTGGAAACTTAATTTATGTTATCATGATGTGTAAAACAATTTTCTTTGGGACCAATTCTATATTTATGTTTTATGAATGAAAAATGACTTTTCTTAGTTATTCTTGTATCTATGTCTCTTGGTTGTCATGATAGTTACATCCTCGTGTAATCGTACACGTGGGCCAAATTGAGGATGTGATATATTGGTATCAGAGCCATGGTTATAGAGAACTAGGTTACTTTTATAAAAATCATTTTTACAAAGGTTTTGGTCAAAAATGAAATGTTGAAAAAAGAGTAATACTAGACTATAACTACTTCTCCATCTCCATAGACCACATCACTTCACGCCTTCGACAAGTAAGTTGTAAGTTAATATTACGTTATATTACCTCGTTACATCTATTACTACACCATTACATCGTTACAAGTACTAAATACCGTAATTTATAACTCTATGCATAATGGTTTGTGCCATGCTATATGAACGCAAAATCGATGTTATTTCGACACTACTTGAAATCCTACGCTAAATGGTTTGTGCCATGCTCTATGAATACAAAATTGAATTTTATTTCGACGCTACTTGAAATCCTATGCTAAATGGTTTGTGCCATGCTCTATGAATACAAAATTGAATTTTATTTCGACACTACTTGAAACTTTATGCTTAATGGTTTGTGCCATGCTATACGAATGCAAAATTGAATTTTATTTCGACACTACTCGAAACTTTATGCTAAATGGTTTGTGCCATGTTACGAAAAATGCGAAATTTATATTATTTCAACTCAAATGGTTTGTGTCATGCTATTAATCATGTATCAACATGTCTTAAACATTTTTGTGCTAAATGGTGTGTGCCATGACAAACTAAAGTTATAACATATTGCAAAATTGATTTGTTCTTACACATGCCTTTCTTGATTTGGCAGTGACATGTCTATCTCGCCCGAAGATTCGTTGTACTACTTGAGCTCATCTACGGATGGAGCACGACACGAATCCTCCACTAGTGGTGCCTCACCTTTATCGTCCACTCGAGGAGAGCCAAGTGCTCGTGCACCTACTCGCTCCTCGCCACCACCACTCATTTGCTACACAAGGCGTGGTAAGGCACCCATGATTTCTCCATCCACTTCATCATCTCATGCCGCTAAGGCACCTCGCCAACACTGTACCACGAGGATGTCCGTGAGAGCCTCTATGTTTGGGAAGAGGTTGGCCGCAAGACATGTGAGCTCTACCCGCACTACCCACAAGTCTTCAATGTCACCATCCGTGAGAGTGCCTCCTAGACACAATGCCTATTTTCGACCCACTATGCCCATGCCACCCCCGCCTTTCGACTTTAATGGAGTCGAATGCTCTGCGGCCACCGAGGCACGTGGAATGCTCCCTCATCGTTTTACTAGGCTTGCTACTTTACGAGGCAAGGTGACCCATGTGCTTCGCAACATGGGTGGGCTATCTTACGAGTCATTGGTGAGACTTGAGACTTGTTACGGGGCGGTCATTGTGGATTTGGGTAGGAATGCCCCACCCCTACCCGACCGTTTCGCGGGACTAGCTAGGAGGGTCGAGGACCAACATTACGAGATCGAAGCTTTGCGCACCCTTCTACATAGGGCATTGATTGACTTATTCGAGAGGATTGCGGCCCTTGAGCACCGTTTCTATTAGATTTATGTTTAGTTCATTTGTGTACACTTTCATTCCAAATTTTCTCTCCATGTATTGTAATCCCTAAAAATTCTAAAACTATGTGTTAACTCTTTGTATTTCCTTTTTAATCGTGGAATGAATTATTGTGCACTACATGACTTGTGATCACCTCATTTTTGCTTATGATAACGTGTTTTGAAGAATACCCGTACCCTCTAGCCATTAAACTTACAATCCTAACCTCGCCATAAACTTTGTTGTATATTTAGGACTATGGCACCAAAAACCCGCAAGAATAGAGTGACCCGACTCCGGTCGCACCCATCACTATCGACCCATCGGTGTTGAGCCAAATGATATCCGATGGAGTTGCCGCCGCCCTTGCCGCTAACGAGACTAATCCAAGTACGTAAGAAGAAACAAATCAAGTGCCAACTATGATACCCCCTACTCGTACGTGCTCGTACAAGGAATTTCGCTCATGCTTTACTAGCACTTTTAATGGCACCGAAGGTGCCGTGGGCCTTGCACGATGGATTGAGAGACTTGAATCTCAATTTAGTGTGAGCAATGTTACCGAAGGTGACAAAGTGAAGTTTAGCTCTAACACCTTGGTTGATGGAGCATTGACTTGGTGGAATATTCATGTGAAAGCCATAGGTTTGGAAGCGGCCAATGCTACTCCTTGGTCTCATTTCAAGGGAATGCTTCTCAAAAAGTATTGCCCTAGGAATGAAATGAAAAGATTGGAAGCCGAGTTGTGGAACCTCCGTATACATGGAGTTAACTTGATGGCTTACACTCAAGGGTTCCTTGAGTTGAGATTGATGTGTCCCAGAATGATACCAAATGAGACACGAGCCGTGGAAAGATACATCTTTGGACTACCACCTTCAATCCGAGGAGATGTCATCTCTTTAAAACCCAATGATTTGAACGTAGCCATTGAAATGGCGGATGGTTTGATGGACTCCGTCACCTTAGAAACTGGTGATAATAAACGGAAATGGGAAGGAAACCATGGCCCAAATCATGGTGACCACCCTAACAAACGCCAAGATGTGGTAAAAGTGTTCAATGTGAACGGTGGATCCGGTTACCAAGGAAAGCTACCGTTTTGTGGTAAGTGTGGAAAACACCACAATGGTGCATGTGGAGGCACGTGTCACAATTGTGGGAAACTTGGTCACTTTGCCAAGGATTGTCGTAGTGCGCCAAAGCCCACGAACCAACGGACTCCTATCACTCCAAATGCTCAATACACGGATGTCACTTGCTATGGTTGTGGCGAAAAAGGTCACTTTAAGAATAGTTGTCCTAAAGCTACTACTCAAGGCCGAGGAAACCAAATCCGAGGCAACAACAACAACAACAACAACCAAGCTCGTCGACAACCTCGTCAAAATCATGGAAATCTGAATGGTAGGAACAATGAGAATCAAACGGAAGCACCGGGACGTGTGTACGCTTTATGTGCTGAAGCGGCCATCCAAGACAACAACTTGGTCACCGATACGTTCCTTATCAATAACAGCCATGCTTCCGTATTATTTGATTCCGGTGCCGATAGAAGTTTTACATCCATTGCCTTTAGCGAACTATTAAATGTGAACCCTACTCCGTTAGATGTCGACTATAATGTAGAATTAGCCGATGGTAAATCGATCACTACAAACACCGTACTTAAGGGTTGTACCTTAAGCCTCCAAAATATTCCTTTCATCATCGATCTTTTACCTATCGAACTTGGAAGCTTTGACGTTATCGTTGGTATAGATTGGCTATCCAAGTACCATGCGGAGATAATTTGCCACGAAAAACAAGTCCGTATTCCCTACGGAATCCGAACCTTAACCGTCCTCGGTGAAAAGAACGGTGCGAAAAGCCGGGCTAGTTTAAATGTCATATCATGTACTAAAACTCAAAAGTACATCGAAGAAGGTCGTCCTATTTTCCTTATTCAACTAGTATAAACGAAGCCGAACCGAAGGAGAAGAAAATTGAAGACGTTCCAATTGTTTGTGATTTTCCCGGAGTTTTTTCCGAAGACTTACCCGTATTACCTCCACTTCGTCAAGTAGAATTTCACATCGAACTAACTCTCGGAGCCGCACCCGTTGCAAGAGCACCTTATCGACTGGCGCCCGCCGAAATGAAGGAATAAGCCGATCAACTAAAAGAGCTTACCGACAAAGGATTCATAAGACCGAGTTCCTCACCTTGGGGAGCCCCAGTTTTATTTGTGAAAAAGAAAGACGGATCGTTCCGGATGTGCATCGATTATCGCGAATTGAACAAACTCACTATAAAGAATTGTTACCCTTTACCAAGGTCGATTATTTGTTTGATCAACTTCAAGGTTCGAGCATTTATTCAAAGATTGACCTTAGGTCGGTTAGCATCAGCTTAGAGTTCGAGAAGAAGACATTTCCAAGACGGCGTTTCGAACCCGATACAGTCATTTTGAATTTCAAGTCATGCCATTTGGGTTAACCAATGCACCCCTGGTATTCATGGACCTTATGAACCGCGTGTGTAAACCTTATTTGGAAAAGTTCGTGATCGTGTTTATTGACGATATCCTTATCTACTCTCGTAGTAAGGAAGAACACGAGGAACATCTAAAGAAAATTTTGGAATTGTTGAAACAAGAACAACTATACGCCAAATTTTCAAAGTGTGAATTTTGGATTCACACGATACATTTACTTGGACACGTGATTGAAGTGGAAAAGGATTGGGCGACTCCTACGGAGATTCACCAATTCCTTGGACTTGCCGGTTATTTTAGACGATTTATCGAAGGATTTTTGAAAATCGCTAAGTCTATGACGGAATTGACTCAAAAGAACAAGAAGTTTATTTGGGGAGACGACCAAGAAACTTCTTTCCAAACTCTCAAACAAAAACTTTGTGACGCGCCCATTATCGCACTACCCGAGGGTAGTGAAGACTTTGAAGTATATTGTGGTGCATCGATTAAAGGTCTAGGCGCGATTCTCATGCAAAGGAAAAAGGTCATTGCTTACGCTTCTCGACAACTAAAACCGAACGAAGAAAACTACACTACTCACGATTTGGAGCTAGGCGCAGTTGTCTTTGCTCTCAAAATTTGGAGACACTACCTCTACGGTACTAAGTGTGTAGTTTACACCGATCACAAAAGTATTCAACATATCTTGGACCAAAAAGAACTCAACATGAGACAACGACGTTGGTTGGAACAACTTGGAGATTACAATTGTGACATTCGTTATACCCCGAGAAAAGCTAACGTTATAGCCGATGCTTTGAGTAGAAAACCTCACGAACGACCTCTAAGGGTTCGAGCCTTAGTGATGAATATTGGCTTAAACATACCCGCAAAAATCTTAGAAGCCCAACGAGAAGCTATTAAGATAGAAAACATCGATAAAGAAGAAGCAGGTGGAATGATCACCAAGAACCTCGTTGCACGTGCCGATGGAACATTGTGTCTTGACAATAGAAGTTGGTTACCTCGTTACGGTAATGTTCGAGCTCTAATCATGCATGAATTGCACAAGTCCAAGTATTTTATCCACCCCGGATCAGACAAAATGTACCATGACATGAAAATGTTCTATTGGTGGCCAAACATGAAAGCCGACATCGCGACTTATGTTAGAAAATGCCTAACTTGCGCCAAAGTTAAGGTTGAACACCAAAAGCCTTCCGGATTACTAGTCCAACCTAGGATCCCGGAATTGAAATGAGAGAGAATTACTATGGACTTTATTACCAAACTTCCTAAAACGTCCGCGGGTTACGACACCATTTGGGTCATCGTTGATTGTTTAACGTAGTCCGTACACTTTCTCCCTATGAAGGAAAACGAAAAGATGGATCAATTGGCACGATTATACTTGAAGGAAATCGTTGGTAAGCACGGCGTACCAATTTCTATCATATCGGACTGAGACGGTCGATATTGCTCAAGATTTTGGCAATCTCTCCAAGAAGCGTTAGGAACGCAATTGGACATGAGTACGGCTTATCATCCTCAAACGGATGGCCAAAGCGAAAGAACCATCCAAACATTAGAAGATATGCTTCGCGCATGCGTAATCGAGTTTGGAAACGGATGGGATCGACACTTACCGTTAGTAGATTTTTCGTACAACAATAGCTACCACACTAGCATTAAAGCGACACCGTTTAAAGCACTTTACAGTCGAAAGTGTCGTTCACCCGTTTGTTGGGCGGAAGTTGGTAATGCACAACTTACCGGTCCGAAAATCATTCACGAGACAACGAAGAAAATCGTACAAATCAAAAGTCTTATGCAAGCGGCTCGTGATCGACAAAAGTGTTATGCCGATAAAAGACGAAAGCCTTTGGAATTTAAAGTCGGAGATTGAGTAATGTTGAAAGTTGCACCGTGGAAAGGTGTAATCCATTTTGGTAAACGAGGAAAGCTAAAACCTCGATATATTGGACCTTTCGAAATTATTCAACGCGTTGGTGACGTTGCCTATCGTTTAGAGTTACCTCAAGAACTTAATCGTGTGCATAATGTTTTCCACATTTGCAACCTAAAGAAATGCTTATCCGACGAAATGCTTGTTATACCAATGGACGAAATCCAACTCAACGACAAACTCGTGTTCGTTGAAGAACCCGTCGAAATTATGGAACGAGAAGTTAAACGACTCAAACAAAGCCGTATACCTATTGTTAAAGTGCGTTGGAACGCACGAAGAGGACCCGAATTTACTTGGGAACGCGAGGATCAATTCAAAGAGAAATACCCTCACTTGTTTACTAATGTGGTGTCGACTTAAATTGTATCGTTTATTTTGCTTTGCGGACAAAGCCCTCTTTAGGGAGAGCGAATGTAACAACTTGAATTTTCGCGTCTATTTTAATAAGGCGTGCCCGTTTGTAAGACGTTTCACTTGTTAACAGTTTGTGCTGGTTATTAAAGTTTATTAAGCCTTCGAGAATACACGTATCCACACTAGTCTAAGCCTTATGATTAAACTTTAGTATGACAATGATAGTATTACATATCGACGCGTCTACGATTCATATTCGTTTTAACAAACCCTTGGTGGACTGAATATCATGTTGGGTTACCTTAATGGACCGAATGTTATTAGTTTTATGTTGGGTCAAACCTGCCCACACCAACCTTGAGTTGGGTCGAGTATGTAAGGATTGAACAAGTAAACACAAGTGAGTTAAAGAAAACTCAAAGATTTGAAATCTCCATTTTTGTAAACCTGGGAACCAAACTTAGTCAACCACAGTCAACCCAAAATCTGGAAATCATAGTTTATTAACCCACTTAACACAACAAGCCAACACACATGCCGAGTTTGCCATTTTTGGGTATATCACAAGACCTCCAATTCCAGATTAGGATTAACCATATGCTGAGAATACAATGTTAAGTATACAGTCTGTTTTTCACAAGTCCTTAACAAAAAAAAAACTAAACAAAACACATTTCTATAATCTGGGCAACCAAAGGAGCTTTAGCAAATCTCCTGAGTTTCCAGCCAAGCCTTCACTCTCTCCAAATCCAACATAGCCGAAACCCCAAAAGTTTTCATTGTGAGTCTCTTCACCCACCTTTTCTCCTTTATTCTTGCATTTACCTAGTTGTGCTTGTCAAAGTAGAACCCATATGCGAAAAACAACCATGAACCGTATTAGAAACTATAACGAGACCTTTATGCATTTTAAACAGTATTTGTATTAGAGAACTTAAAAACTATAATAGAAAAGACCAAGACCATGCGAATTAAACCAATAACCTGTCGAAAACTCTAAGTATAAACGAAATTAATTGTGCCTAGAACATTTATAAGATTTATTTCACCAAAAACATTAAACATATTCAAATAAACCCACGAACATAAAAAGACCTAAATCATAGAAACCCTAATATTCGAAATCCACTTTTAAATTGTAATTAATATCAATTGATGCCTAGAAACACTAATTAGTTTCATTAAATCATTTGAATAAGAAAACCCCCAATTGACCGAAACCCTAATTTTTGTAAAATGATTATTATTATGAAATTGACATCAATTAAGATTCAAAAACGCTAATTAATTATAACCAATCGTCCGATTTAGAAAACTCCCAAATTCTTCGAAACCCTAATTTTTGGAAACATACTTTTATCGAATAATTAACATCACGAGGAGTCCAGAGACATAAGTTAATTAGAATGAAACCCAGTTTTGAGAATAACCCCAAAAGTTCAAAACCCTGGTTAATTATAAAGTTATTTTCGAGATACTCATATCTTAGATATTTGGAAAATCAAACGAGTTTGAAAACCCCTTTTATTTTTGAAAGAGATCATAAAAACGAATCTTTTTTTAAATCTTATGAGAAAAGAAAACAACACTTATCTTTATGATGATTCATCATTGAATCATCCAAAAGAACACATTAGAACACCATACGAATCGGATTGATTAGGATATAGGGACAAAGTCATGATAAACGAATCATAGAGAAACAAGGATACACTTTTCTTGATGTATATGTATCGAATAAACATAGATCTCAGTTTGACTTTGTGAAAGAATAATGAAAACTGAATATGGATATTAACTAGGAAAGAGAGAGAAGAATGGGGCGGTGGGATTTTTGTGAATGATTAATAATGAGACAAACAAATATACCGAGTATATAAAAACGTGTCCCCATGATTCCTTTGTTTGTATCGCCATTTGGTTTGGGCCAGGGTGAGTCAAACGGTCAAATGGCAGAGCCCATGTTATAATCTTGGGAGATTTGGGCCGCCGGGTGTAAATTGGGTTTATGAAAGCCCAACAACCAAATTTTGGTTATACATTGTTAAGATAAACCCGTTTGACAACCGTGAGTAATTGTCGCGTCTTCGGAAATAAAATGTAAAGTCAAGCACACTTAGGATGTCATGCATTACTATTTATAAACTTATAGTCGTCGTAACACGAAATTTATACTTAACTAGGTCGTGGATAACGTGGTCGTGTTCTCGAGCTTTCTTGCATTTTCATCCATTTGCTTGATTTACAAGGTGAGTTTATAGCCTCACTTTTAATTGCTTTTAACTCTTTGGGGTGAGAACATTGCTTGTTTTTTTCGGATGAACATAAGTACCTTAAAACTCATACGTGCCTACATGATGTCTAAGTAGCGATACCCCTAGATGCTTTAGCCCACTATCATGAACCGTTAATTACTTTGTGTAAGCGCAAATGTTATGGATAGATCTATTGTGATTGGCCTCCCTATCTAATGTTGGTTGTGTGACCAAATTGGATACAAATACATTTGAGGAGTTACGAATACTTTGGGGTAGTATTTGCTTGGGCTCTCATATTATGTTGCTAGTACGGTTAACGCTTCGGTGTCATGAGCTTAGACGTAGGATATCATGAACGTATGCTATTTGATGATAATCTTGTATTTGTTATAAGATTATTTGCCGATTGCCTAACTAAAATCTTATGGTTCATCACACTAATTATACTTAAACCTATAAACTCACCGACCTTTGTGTTGATGTTTTAGCAATGTTTTTCTTAGGTATCAAGGCGGAGGAGTGACATGGTTGTGCTATGGAGTTAATAAAAATTATCATGATTTAACTTTGAGACTTGATTTTGATGTATGACATTTGGAAACTTAATTTATGTTATCATGATGTGTAAAACAATTTTCTTTGGGACCAATTCTATATTTATGTTTTATGAATGAAAAATGACTTTTCTTAGTTATTTTTGTATCTATGTCTCTTGGTTGTCATGATAGTCACATTCTCGTGTAATTGTACACGTGGGCCAAATTGAGGGTGTGACACGCTGATCATATGTGATACCATTGAAAAACCACTTTGAGAGATTTGATTGGAGCGGATGGAAGGTTGTTACGAGAAGACGCGTCGGTGAGAGCACCGCGTGTGAGCATGTCGCGACCTCCTCGTGCATCACTCTAAGATGTTTGTGATAGGATGGGAAGGATGGAGGTTAGGCAAGACCAACTTGGGTTTATGATGGAGCGACAATGTTATAGCATGGATCGATATGCTCCAGTTTCGAGAGGATGGCGGAACAATATAGCGTTCCAATGAGTGGACCTTATGGACCACCCGGATATCACCATGAGCCATTCTACTACACCCAACAACCGCCACCTTATCCTCCACACTTCTACCCATCCAATGCTCCAAGGAATGATGATACTGAAGAGGATATGTGATGCCTCTTGTATTTGTGACTTATGTGTCAGTCATAATTTGAAACAATTTCAAAACAATTTATTTGGTTATGTAATATGCCTTTGTTGGAATGTAGGACAAAACTAATACTTTGTGTGTGGATTTTTAATCTTTTATTGGTATGTAAGATATGTTTGCGTATATATTTTGTGTTCAGTTGCAGAAAATAAGCGAGTCAAAACAATAAGGCAAAGACTGAAGATTTCGGCTTCGTTCGCGACTCGGAATAAAAGGGGAGTATTATTCTTATTTTCCTCTATTTTTACTTTTTCCTTATGTTTAGCATTAGGGACAATGCTCATAATAAGCATGGGGTGTGATAAGCGGAAAATAAGAGCGTTTTTAGTTGAAAATTTTGTTGTACTTTCTGTGACAAAAAGTACGCCGCACTTTAAAATTGTGCGCCGCACTTTCTGGTGGATTTTTGAATTTTTTTTTTGTGTTATGTACTTAAAAAAAATTGTTGAAAGATTGATAATTCCTGTAATTGTAAAGCTATTTTGACTCGGAATTGATAATGTTACTTACACAATATCCTATTCACAATAGTGAGGATTTTTAGCCTATAATTCGTAAGCATTCTTGCGCTTTAAATCAAATTTGTGAGTATGCCGATGATTAGTTTTAATTCTATAACTTGTGCTTGGTAATCATTACGAGACCTTAGTGGGATCATACTTGTATGATAAAAAGTATTGTAAATGATAAGGAGGCAAAAGAAAAGAGAAAAGATTGAAAGTTTTTGCCGATGTTTTAAGACGATAATATATTGTGGAAAACCATGTTGCGAGATGATAGTAGATCGTAAGTATGGGGGAAGACATATTACCCCAAATGAAAAAATAATAATAAAATAATAATAAAGGCAAAAAGGAAGCCTTACAAGTGTAACAAGTGTGAAGTACAAATATGTAGAAACAATAAACATGGTGAAGAATGATATGTTATTTACTCTTTTTAACATGCGGTGGTAATAAATTTTCAGAAAAAGACCTCTTTTGATATTTTACTTGGTGCTTGCGCCAAAATGGTTTAGTTTAGTTCCTTGTACAAGCTTATGGTAATTTACTTTTCATGACTGTGCTTTTTGAGCAATAATTTACCTATATAAAGAGAGTGTGAAATCAAATTATCTACTTCGTAATGTGTTTTGTGGCGTTATCTTTGCTTTCAATTATTGGCCTTATCTATTTCTCTCGACACCTATTAAAATATTTTTTTACCTTACTTGAGGACAAGCAAGAAGTTAAGTATGGGGGAATTTGATAACGCCTTCATTATACATGTTTGTAATGATACATTTATCCTTGTTTGCTATGTAAATAAATAAATTATGTGTTGAAATGTTACTAATAATGTGTATTGTTTGATTGTAGTGAAGTAATAATCATATGGACCAAAGATATGAAGAAATAAGAAGAAAAATAAAGAATGCTGAAAAAGACCCAAAAGTGCGGCGCACAATTATAAAGTGCGGCGTACATTCTGTGAAATACGATTTTGGAGAACTACCTAAAGTGTGGCGCACAAAAGATAAAGTGCGGCGCACATTTGCAAAATGAAAGTGCGGCGCACATTTGACTAAGTGCAGCGCACATTTGCTGCAGTTACACCATTAAGTATCATTATGCATGGCTATTATGGGAGAAACCTTTTGATATACTTCAGGACTTCTTATCTACGTTTTTGTGGTTATAAAAGTGATCCAAAGCCTGGCATAAGGAGATATCTCATTCCATTTTACTCCATTGTTATTAGGGTTCTTATAAAATCAAGGATTTAACAAATCCTTGATCATTGTTACTAGTATAAGGGTAACCTTAGTTGGTTCACACCATTGCTGCTGTAGCAAGGATCTCAGAATATTGCTTGTGATTGTAATAAGTTTGGAACAAAGCTTATAACCTTTTTGGAGAAATCATTGATTAATACTTTGTGGTATAATTCTCATTTCGTTTATGTTAATTCTTTACTTTGATTTGCATATTGGTGAAATGAACTTCTTTACTGTTATTATGGAGTAGTGTGTTGTGTACATTGGTTAAGGTTTTTATAGCCTTATGATTAGATACAAATTTCGACTTTGCTAGGGCAAAGTGCGGCGCACAATTAGTTTTGTGCGGCGCACTTTCTCCCTGGGTACTTGATTATAAGTACGATTTAGATGCTCTTGTATTTTATGTTATTAAGTAAGATCATTGTTATATGTTGGATTTGTTCATGACCATGACTAGTACTCATGTGAATGGATGAATTTCATGTCATCTAGTAAATGAACCTTGTTATTCGTTTTTGTCGCGATTAGTGGAATAAAACATATAACAAACTCTTGCTTAGTTTAATATAATATTTTAGTTATCGAAATCAAACATAAACTGTTCTTAATGCTTTTGATATGACATAATCTTTAGTCGGATTTTTGTTATGTTAATTAGATGTTGCGTGTGCGACTAGTAATCAGCATGTTGTCTTACATTGTTTATGTGCTTATAATCATCATTGTCATCTATCTTTCATATGTTTGTAACCTTAACCAAACGCACCTTTAAAACCATTTGATAAGTATATCTTTAGAACTTGTGACACTCTAGAGGTAATTGTTTTATAATTATTTAGCATCAATCCCGTGGAACGAACTAGACTTTACCATTAAGCGATGCTATACATGATAGGGTATATTTGCCCGTGTTTGTGTTTATAGTCATTTTTATGTTATAATATCTTGAAAAATTTGAAGACTTGTAAAACGAACATCAGTGTCATAAGCTGTAATTAAGCAGAAATTCCTATTTTGGGATAACTAAAACTTTGCAAAAAGAAAATTTGAAAAAGATTTACCAATAAGTTCAAAATAATCAAAAAGCCAATTTAGCAAAACGACAAAATGGTCGTTTTTGCTTATTACTTGATGAAATCAAATGAAACCTTTTGAAAAACCTAAGAAATGCAAAAATAAGAACAATGGAACTTTAAAACTTGAAATAAGCTCAATAAGAACTGTTTTAAAATGAAAATAAGTTGAAAAGCTACTAAAATTTAAACCATTTAAAACCAAACTTAGGAAAACTAATAATATGTTGGAAAAATGAGATAAGATACAAAAAATGTTGAATCCAAGATCGTAGACTCAAACAGTAAAAACCATTTTATCTAGGTTATCAATTGTATATGTGATGAACACAGCGGAATAATACAATTGACTAGAACAAGATGTTTAAGAGACGAATGATTCCCAAAGGGTTTGTATTATTGATAAACACAAACCACTCTAGGTGTGTATGCATTGAATCCCACACCTAGAGATCATACAAGCAGTACGTTACATTTTGTGTGTTGGAAGTGATTAATAAAACCTATGTCTGGTGGTTCCTTTTATAACTTAAGGAACCCTGGGATACATGGAAACTAAATAAAATAATAATGACTAAATCAAAACTGACTTATTCATTCTTATCCTTTGTTGACCAAATCTTCATACTTATCACTAGCAATGGGAAGTACTCTAGCAGGGGCAAGTACTCCAGCAGGGGAAACTTACTCTAGCAGGGGAAAGTACTTCAGCAGGGGGAACTCCAGCAGGGGGAACTCCAGCAGTAGGAACTCTAGTAGTGATAATGTCCTATTTGGTCTTTCTTGTTTCCATAGTGATTTGACTCATCAACTTTTGACCCAACAATCTTCCCCTAGTTGATGATGTCAAAACACTTCCCCTTAAGCATACAACATCAAAGATCAACAGGCTGAACATTCTTTGTAGACAACTTCCCCTTTTTGACATGATCAAATAGGGGTCTTGTAAGTGAACAACCTTGATTTTTAATTACTATCCACCAATACCATACTTCTAACCCAAGTATTCCACCTTTCAAAATACCCTTCATGAAGCACATAGGCATATCCTCCTAATAAAAAATGATTTTGAGCAGTAGATACTTACACTAGTTGTAGTAATACTAATGAACAGTAGCAAAAATCTTCACCTTGACATCATATGTGAATGACTAACACTTTATCAAATGAGCTTCCCCTTAAAGTGTGCTAGTCATTTATGAATCTTCTAATTCAGTAGGATTTATGTAATGATCACATATGAAGAATATGAATTATAACTTACTTGAAGATGAAGTAGAATAACCCGAACCTGTGTTTTATATCTTGCACTAACCACGTGACAAAGAGGTTCTATATACAAAATCCTCATTTTCCAAGAAAATGAGACACTGAGCACGATAATGTAACTCCTTCGAGTGATAGAAAATATGTGCATAGAGTACCATAAGAGAGATCACATATTCCTAGATCTTGTATCACTTTGTCACTAAGCGTGTAAGCATAGAGCAAATACTCACAAAAATCTCCTTCATCTTCAAATAAATGATAAAACCTATTCTTCGTAATCAATAAAATTAAATCAAGCCTTTATACCTTTAAGACCAGTTGTTGTGAATATACCAAACTCCAAAACCTTGTTGTCCCAAAACCAAATCTGACAGCAGCGGGAACTTTCAAAAACAGTGGGAATCTGTTAATGAAAGCAGGGGGATCTATTGAAGGCAGGGGGATCGTAGCAGGGGCTTTTAATGAAAGCAGGGGGAACTTTTTCACAAGCAGGGGGAACTTTTAATGCCCCTATTTTTGTTATTAACTGTGCCAAACCCACTCAAAGTGGGAATGAATTTTATAACAGGAGAAATAAATAACAAAAACATGTGAAACTAAAATTACCCTTATGTGAAGAGTTTATACCTGCTATGACATCTTTGTAGCCATACCCCATCATTCGCCCCATCAAAAAATATTCATGTGAACACATTTAACCTCATCCCACGTGTACCATTGCTACTCCTTTTCTTTGATCTGTCCTTTCTGTTTGCTTTGTACCACACACGAACATATACGACTTTTTCATTGCAGCAAGTCATGGGACCACACAAAAGTCCACGTCTTTTATTTTGGCTAATCAAAACCAACATGTGATCCACAACCAACCATAAAAAGAATCATTCCTGGTACAAACAGTGACTCGATTTGTCTCTATTCTGTTGGGCCAAACGAATATAGACTATCACTAATCAATATTAAATTGTACCTTGTACTACGTCATATAAACTCAGTAGGTCCCTTTTTCTTCCGTGAATTAATCAACTCCTGGGCCCACACTTATTAATATCACACGTTTACTGTATATCAATCAGAATAAACCTCTTGTTTTGGCTTCACGTGTCACGATACAGGGACCTCAATTAAATAAAAAGAAACAGCAATTTAATGTTATAACTTTCACACGAGAATTAGATGCATCGTTTGCTATCACACTGTTTAAATACAAAACACATCACGCATTATTTCTAAATACTTTTTATGTATTCACTGTCACATGAATGGACCGTGTAAACATGTCAAGCACTTTAAAAATTCATCACGTGATGCAATTTTGTCAACAGTATTCACATAAACAGAATATAATCCAGTGTGACTGTTTCGTTTCTTGGCAGCAACAATGGTTAATTAATTTAGGGTTTCACCATAAACCCTAGATCTTCATAGCAAAAGAATTAAACATCTTGATTCACCTAGATATCGAGAGCCACCCGCTCAGATACCACTTGTTGAATCCAAGATCGTAGACTCAAACAGTAAAAACCATTTTATCTAGGTTATCAATTTTATATGTGATGAACACAGCGGAATAATACAATTGACTAGAACAAGATGTTTAATAGACAAATGATTCCCAAAGGGTTTGTATTATTGATAAACACAAACCACTCTAGGTGTGTATGCATTGAATCCCACACCTAGAGATCATACAAGCAGTAGGTTACATTTTGTGTGTTGGAAGTGATTAATAAAACCTATGCCTGGTGGTTCCTTTTATAACTTAAGGAACCCTGGGATACATGGAAACTAAATAAAGTAACAATGACTAAATCAAAACTGACTTATTCATTCTTATCCTATGTTGACCAAATCTTCATACTTATCACTAGCAGTGGGAAGTACTCTAGCATGGGCAAGTACTCCAGCAGGGAAACTTACTCTAGCAGGGGAAAGTACTTCAGCAGGGGGATCTCCAGCAGTGGGAACTCTAGTAGTGATAATGTCCTATTTGGTCTTTCTTGTTTCCATAGTGATTTGTTTCATCAACTTTTGACCCAACAAAAAAATAAAGTTGTGACTGCTTAAATAAGCTAGAATAAAGCAATAAGCAAAACTTACAAAGTTGACCAAAAGTCGACAAAAGTTAACTCAAAGCAAAAAGAAAGAAAATGAACTTTGGACTGAAATAAGCTTGTAAAAAGGTGAATGAGACTTGTTTGGTGTACTCTTGAGGTCAAGAGCAGTGACTGCTTGATTGAGCAGTTGCTTGCTTTGGTTTATATTGTTAGACAGTCAACCCCAATAAGCCAGTTGGGCTTATTTGGTGTAAAAGCAGTTCAAATAAAAGCAAAATAAACAAATCACCAACCACACAATCAATTTTAAGCAAAGAACAAGGAAGTGCAATAAAAATAAAAGTCTTAAGCTACCAATGGTAAAAATCATATACTTATAGTGGAAGCAGAACAAACTTGTTCTAGACCTTGGTGCACAAAGTTGAACTTTGGCTTATCACTAAGGCTAGAATAAGTTGCATATCAAAAAATAAGCTAAAAATAGATGGAAAGCAACATAAACACTAGAAATATCCTAAATTATGCAGACTAAAAACTCAAATCAAGTGAACTACACTAGCTGGTGTGTTTGACTTAGAAAAAGCAATCTTTTGCACAAATCATCACTCAAACCAGCCACACACACTACCTAAGTTATATCAGATAACACCATAACTCAGACGAAGGATAACTATACACCATTTGATATCAGGCAAATAGGAAGAAAAAACAAAAAATGAGACACTTCTGCTAAGTTTAACAAAAAACTAAAATTGATAATATTATACTAAGACTATGAATCATAAAGATGATAAGCACTAATATTACTCTAATAGAGATGTGTAGGATATAAAATACCTATTCCTAGGTGTCAACTAGTCACAAGCAGCCCCCCAAACGCCTATTTTGCAAAATCAAAAAATAATAAAGCAAATCAAAATTTTAAGCTAGATCAAAGGAATAAATCAACTTAGAAATAAATAGAGCATGTAATAACAGGAAATGAACAACTAAATTAGCAACTAGCCAATTAACAAGCAAACCACACGAAGCACCCAAAAGGATAAAAGGAAAGTTGTTTAAAAGAATTGAGTTCAAACTTACAAACTTCTTACCTACATCCAATCCAAAAGAAGCAGTGATGCAAAACCTCTTAACGGGCATATCTTTGGCTTAAGTGAGCTTGTGAGATCAGCTTGTGAGAAATAAGACTACAACCGTCTTATTGAAGGACTACAACAGTCCTTGAAAGAGAAAGTGAATGTAAATGTCTTGAACTAAAAGACATGTTTGAACATAGCACAAATAAAAGCACTACAAGTGCAATAAGCTGGCCAATGAGCTCAGTTGTTAAATGAGCTTATTGGCCAGCTTATTGTACAATAAGTTACACTTAAACTAAAATCCACTGATTTTTAATGAAAACCTTAGATTAAAACTTACAAGTGAAAATAAAGGAGTAACCAACAGAATATTAACAAGATATTATACCGTAGATATGCATTTGAGTTTTCATCAGCTATAATAGCTTGGGTCCCAAAATATACTTAACCAAAATAGTTTGAAAAATCAATTTTTGTTTGAAAAATAAAAGACAAGTGCAAGAAGTTAAAAGAGACTAAAAAATAAAATGTATCATAAAATATGTTAGGCTCAAAATCCCTTTAATTAGTCAAAGTTGAGGTTTACAAAATTTTGGAACAAAGAAAATACATTCTGTTGCTATTCTATTTATAATACAAGGATGAAAAATCTAGAACAAGTAAACCCTAATGACATGAAGTTCCAACTCTGCCCTTGATTCCTTGAAAATATGTTGGTCCATCCGAATTTGAATTTAGGTCAAAATCTCTTCATGTGATCTCTGATATGCAACATGTGATATGCCAACTGTGGAGACCAATTTGGACCATTAGATTTGTTGTGGAGGCCAAGCAAAGGACCACGTCCATATCTTGGTGCAGGGGAGGCTTGTGGAGGGTCCCATGGTGATGAGGTGGCAAATGTATTCACGTGGGTGGTTTTAGAAAGCTTTGAATAGTCAATATGGAGGTTTGGGTGGAAAACCCTATGGTTTGATGAATGATTAAAATGGGGGGATTGGTTAGTGTTTATGGGTGAAATAGTGACATTAGATCTATTTGTGACAAAAAGATTATGTTAACAGCGTGTTTAAAAGTTCAAATCTTGGGCCATTAAAACTAAAAACAAATTAAAAAGGTTTGGGCTTGGTGTATGGACTCGGTAAATAACGGGTAAAAGGGTTTGAAAAATGGCAGTTTTGTCCCCCCATATTTTGCACATAAAGCTGATTATTTCCTTTACAAATAAGTTTGAGCTTTGGTAGTTTCAGTCCTTGTGGTTCTTATAACTTGATGAAGGACTTGTTATGTAACTTTTTTCAAACTTGAAGGGCCATTGTTTTTATGTCTTCAAACTTTAGGGACTTATCTTGTACAACGTGATTCTTCAAGGGTCATTTGTGATAACATGCCAAAGTTGAGGGGCCAATCTTGTACATCTTCAAATCTTCAAAGGTCATTTTAGAAATTCTACATCCGGTCTGGTTCTTTTGTACAACTTCGTTTCCCGTGTTTGTTTTTGCTTGATTTTATGATTTCCAAGTCATTTCTTGATATCTATGCCTGCACATACACAAACAACAATACAAGGGTATTTGGCACGTTTTTGATGATATTTTATCTTTTTTAAGTACTATTTAGGGTATGAAAACATGTATAATACGAGTCTTCTCAGAAATCAATCAACAAAACACAATAATAAGATCAATCACCACATGGCTCTTGATACCAATTGTAGATTATGGTAATCGTAGAGAGAGAGTGAGTTGGAAGGTTTTTCTAGAAAGATAAAGTTAGAGAGAAGATAGAAAGAAAATGTGTGAAATGTATAATGAGAAAATAACAAACCAACCAACACCCTCTCCATCAAAGGAGGGAGCTTTTATACCCAAACACTTGAGATGGGATTGGGCCATCGGTCCTGACATATCCATAGACCAGGTTTGCTTATAATGATAATAATAACTCAACTAAGATCCCGTAATGCTATAGTTGGAGTAACCGAGTCTTCTGACGGTAAAACTGTATTTGCAACATGCATATGTTAAACGGGTTTCAAGTATACCAATTTAACTCGTTTTATATACAAACGTTTCCACATTTCACGGGTTAAACAAGTCGTTTAACCCATTTAACCGATATAATAATATATAGATAATTTTAATTTACAAAAAAAACTTAGACAAGTTGACGGATCGACCCTCTTAATATATTCACAACCTGAACCTTGTTTGTTTATGTATTGGAAGGTCATGAGTTAAGAAGAAAACAACAAACATTTTCTAGGGTTTTTAGTTTATATTAGGTTTAGGCTATGTGTCATGGTTCTATTGGTAAATATGATGTTGTCTCTAGTGGTTGGTTTGAATGTAGTAAAGAAAAATTGGTGAAAAGTGTTTTGTGTACGTGTTATTCTAGGTTTGATCGCATCTAGGGGAAAAAAGAGATAGTGTTTCTATGTTTTGTGATTTCAGGAAGGAGATATCATAAGGTTTTTATATCCGAATAATGGGGATGCATAGTATTCAAATCAAGGGTCACATTCTTATGTTGATACAAAAGGGGAAAGAAATCTTTGGGTTCAAATGCAGTCTATACACATGAATAAAAAGTGGTTTACTGTTGGTTGAGGAGAGGGAAAATGAATGTTGTGGAAAAGAGAGTAGTGAGGGACATTGTTTTAACCGTTGGGTGTTAGGGAGTTTACGTAGGATACTTTTTTTAAAGAAAAGAATATACTTTCCTTGTAACGGTGAGTGAGGATCGGTTTAGGCATATAAGCAAGGGCGATTTTATTGCTAAAGTTTAGGAGAGGGTTTAGTGGGCTTCATAAGCTTATGGACTTAATTAACTTTGAGTAATGGAAAATAAGGTGTTTGTTATTTATCTATTTATTAGTCGAAATCCTTGTGGCTTAGGTTTAGGTTTTGTGTTTGCATGTTTAAGGTTAAGTATACACATTTGGTTAGGGTCTTGGGTTAATCACTAAGGTTTAGCTAGGGTTTAAGTTACGGCTTAAGATTAAGGGTTTACAAGTATGAATAGGGCTTAGATGATCAAAAAGGAAAAAAAACTGAAAACTCGATTCATTTTTATAACTTAAGTACGAGCACTTATGTGATAAAAAGGGGGAAATAAATAAATTACAAGTTAAAAGTAGAAATTCTAGGTTGTCAAATTAGGTATCATGGGGAGGGTTTCCTCCTCATTTGGGTTCAACGGGGTTCCACTTCATCTAATTTAAATACAAATATAGAACTACAATACGATACATAAAAAAAAATCAATACGAAAGATTAAAAAAACAATACGAAACATAAAAGAACATGCGAAACTTTAAAAAACACACGAAACATAAAAATGATAAGAAACTTAAGAGATACAGTATTGCCCAGTCAGAATCAAGCATTTGGATAGTTTTTCATTATATCTTCTTGCTTCTTTCGGATGTAAGCGACTTATGTGCCACCACAATTTCGGGATCCAACATGAGAAACTCCAGCTCTACATTCCATCATCGCCAATTCTTTTTGTATCTATACCTCGTAAGTAGATTCCACATCTACACATTTTCGTCGATAATCAGCTGAAAAATATCGGACACAGATGCCGATTGACTTCCACCGGTGGTCCCTCGGCACTCGACGTGTCTATAGATTTTATTTTTTTTGGCCAATCGTGGTTTTCTGACAGGTCTCACATTAGGGTCGAATAGTTCTGCGAGGGTTTCCAAATCGATCGGCTCGACCACATCCCACTTAGGGAATTGTTTCAAAATATTTCACGCGTGAACATAACTAAACTTTTTTCGCTCAAGTTGTTGACTACAACTAAACTTTGTATGAGTATCGTTTCTTGTACCGCGGTTAAATTCGTCCATAATCTGGATTCAAAACGTGTCATCGGATTGATCGTTTTTTATTTCAGTGTTTTGCGAAACTTCGATCCAAGTTTCTATTAGCAATTACATCCTTATTTGCCAATGGGTATTCGCCCGTGTAACCTTCACGTCATCATCCTCGTCCAAATTAATCGTGGTTTATTTTCTTGATCTTGAACTTTTCACGAGTTTTTTCCCTCAACCCGTTGCTTTTCGATGGTCTTTGGAGTGTGGTACTTTGAATTGTGTTTTGTGATGGTTGTGACGGAAAATATGGTTGTTGTGATGGTTGTGATTGAAAGTAGTTTTGTTCGGATGGTAGTGATGAAAAATAGTGTTGTTGTGATGAAAAAAATTATGGTGGGGTATTTTTTTGGATTTTGGTAATTTGAAAAGCCGATTTGTTGTTGGTTACACAACTGTTTTTGATAACTTTGATTGGGTGTCATTTGCATTTTGTGATGATGGGTAAACGGATTCGAAGAAGACAAGTATTGTTGTGGTTAGTGGTTAGTGTTTAAAAGAGAAGTAAAATAACCGGTCTTTGGAGGTAGAGACATTTTTCTTTTAATTTAAGGTTATTTTGTTAGAGTGAAATCTTTTAATTTAAGGTTATTTTGTTAGAGTGAAAAATTATGATAAAAAGATATGTTAAACTCTTTTATGTAGTGCTAACTTTTTCGATCTACAATTATAAGCAACTTAGGTTTGCAACTTTGAACAATAATATAAGCAAAAAAGAAAACACCCAATCTAGTAGCAAAATACTTGCCATATTAAGTAAGATCTTAAACATTCAATGATATTCCCGAATCAACAAAAGACAAAAAAAAAAAAAACCTGAAGTCGCCAAACTCTTGTTCTCTTCTAAAATATCTCAACATACAAAAAAATCATCACTAAATCTTCACTCGTCGTCTTCATCCTCGTCTCCAGCAGCAGCATTCAAAGCATTCAACCTCTCAATAAGCTTTTCCCTCCTCTGATCATAAGTCAACTTCTTGAGGTTGTACCTAAACGAATCAACACAACAACCATTAGATCAAGATCACAATGCATTCACTAGTCAGTTGTCAAGTAACAACTGAAACCTCTCAGCTTGTATTAAGATGTGATCTAAAAAATGATCAACAGGTCTGGTTCACGTCAAAAAAGAAAGATCTGGACTTTATGTGTCAAGATCATTATAATACATGACATATTAAGTACTACCTAAAACTTAACAGGTGCAGAGCATTTACCAGCTATTCGTGTTCAGAACATTTTAACCAGTTAGAAGTAAAACTTAACCCAAATCGACCTATTCAAATTCAAATAAGAACAAAAATAAAGATTGTTACCTCTTGTGTTCCTTGGGTGGCTGCTTGGTAGTTTTCGTTGGGTTAGGATTAGCGCGGATAGCAGCATGCACCTTTTTATAAACTTCCTCGATGTTGTCTGGCTCAACCCCAGCCTTAATGTACTCAGAGAAGTGGCTCTGATACTTCTCTGATTCATCTTCCATTAGAGTCTGCATCCATTTTAAAAATATTTGGTTTAAGGCACAAAGACGCTAATACATGTTCTCATAAATTTTTGTAATAAAATACAATCATATACATACCCTCATGTAGGAAGCAACGTGCCCACCATAAATGTACTTGCGGTGAACCTCAGGATCAAGTTTCTTCCCATCCTTGCTGTATCCAGCAAACCTCTTATCACTGTGAGGAATGTCAATTCCACCATCAAGTGCTCCCTGGGACATAAAGCCACATTAGACATAAGGGCCAGGAATCAAGTTCGAGTTTGAGCAATGAAAATTTTACATGTGTCAAAATAGGCTGGTTTAATTTGACCCACCAACATTTTTGTTAAAATTCATGATATTTATCACTCACTTCGAAGATTTAGAACACTTAAACGCCTTTTCGCTTTACATGTCCGAACAATTTTAAAATTTAAAATGAACTATCTCTAAGCACTTAGATAAAGTGTTCGTTTCATTATATATTTTAGAGGGTTAACATGTATAACAAATTTTGTAAAAAAAATACATAAAAAGTAAAACGCCTCTCTAAGAAATTCTAGATCTGCACACAAGGACTACCACGTACCTTGAGGGCACCAAAAACACGGTTTCCAGTGGTTGTACGTAGAAGACCAACATCTAGAAGAGCACGGAATGGCCTTCGGCTCTCTGCAGGTTCAACTGAGAAATCTTCTCCTGAGGCCTGTAAATAAAATCAATTGAATAACAATTTGATCCATTTAACAAAGACCATATACATGGTTAAAACTCATTTTACATACCTCAACATTTCCCTGATACTCTTCGTCCATCTCAAGCTTCTTCAAAACTCGACGAGCCAACAAAAGTCCAGTACAATACGCTGCAAATAAAATCAAACATCAGTCAAACTTCCACCACATCAATCACAAGTTTCAACAATGGGGGAGAAGAATACCTGCAGCGTAGTTTGTAAGTCCAACTTTAAGCCCATACTGAGGAAGCTCATGAGCATAAGCAGATGCAAGAATCATATCACCAGCAATGCTAGCAGATACAATTTGTGCAATTATATCCTTGTTTGTCTAGCGCATAATCGTTAAGGAATATCTTGAAGTAAACAATTTAAAACAGAAAGCGTAATATGTAAATAGGCATAAAAAACACATTTTGTAGCTTATAAATGTTTTTTGACGAATAAATAATGGTAAGACGGAATAAGCACATTAGATGTGCTTAGGGGTGGAAACGAGCCGAGCCGAGCTCGAGCTCGCCAGGGCTCGAGCTCGGCTCGTTTAAGTTTTACAAAGCTCGAGCTCGAGCTCGGCTCGTTTCGAGCCTTATTATTTAGGCTCGGGCTCGGCTCGTGGTATGGTAGACAAGCTCGGGCTCGGCTCGTTTATACGAGTTTGCAATGTAAACATAAAATTTGGCTCGAGCTCGGCTCGTAATATACCTAAATTAGGCTCGTTAATAAGCTTCTTATTAAGCTCGTTAAGAAGCTCGTAAATAAAACATTAGGCTTGTTTAAGCTCGCGAGCCCAAACGAGCTTTGTACATAAAGCTCAGGCTCGAGCTCGTTTAATAAACGAGCTGCAACTCAGGCTCGAGCTCGGGCTCGAGCTCGTTTAGGCTCGACTCGTTCGAGCTTTTTACCGATCCAATCCCGAGCTTTTGACGAGCAGCTCGGCTCGTTTCCACCCCTAGATGTGCTTAACTAGACCAATCGTATGAACACTTACCCACCTAAAACACGATCGTATGCACAACATAAAAATGGTCAAAAAGTAAATAAGGATACAAATCGCACAACATAGCGGTACTTGGGAGTGTTGTACTTGTTCTTGTCCTGGTTAATCAGACGGATCCTTGCACGATAATCAGTCTTGCCCTCTGTGTCAAGAAATGGAAGTTAATTAGAGCTCAGTAATGAGACATGAGACATCAAATAACAACAAATATATGTATACCTCTCCTTCGCTTGAATTTGACTTGAAACCTCTTGAAGTAAGACCTTGACTTCTGAGATTTCACAAACACCTTCAAGAAAAAGAGCACAAGCAAATAGAATTAGAATTTAGCTATGCAAATTGGAGAGATATATTTTGAAGGCTTTTGTCAAACAAACAATTAATCAAATAAAAATCATAAGATGATGATAAACAAATATACAACTAGTTTCGAAAGTCCAAATGCGTGCAAAGTGTGAACTAGTTGCAACAAAATAACTAATGCGAATGTTACATTTACAAGACATGATGAAAAAAATAAGAACGAATCTAACTTAAATAAAATCAGTTATGGGTGTTTGCATAAACTAAACTTCTAGGCTTATGGGGCATATTTGAAACTAAAAAGCTCACAACCCCACTTTTTTCTGCTTATGAGCTTATCAAGGGAGTTGTTTGTTTCAGCTTATATATCCAGCTTATAACTTCTTTAGTTTTGGGCGTATGCTTCATAAACTCACTTTTATAATCAACTTGCATAACCTAAAAAGTTTAAAAACAAGCCACAAAGAAACTATCTTATGTAACATAAGCCAAAAATTAAAGAAACCAAGTCTGCTTATGACTCATCAAGTGAGTTTATGTGCTTTTCCAGTTTCAAATAAGCTCATAAGCCAAAACACAAGCTACTCAATTCTTACCAACAAAATTCATTTTAATCACACAGTAACAAATAAACCTAAAAACCATATATATAAACAAATCACTAGTATTATTCACCATATATTTATATAAACAATCAAATAGTAAACAATAGACAATTTATTTAACACAATCTGAACTTTATTAATGTAAATTTGTATGAGAAATGAGACAGTTTACCATGATTGATTTTCGGTGAGTGACTGGCTACAGTGGCAGTGAAGAGAAATGGGTTTGAAGAATGAAGGGTATAAACCTTAAAAGGTTTCAGATCAACGGTTGAGATTGGTTTATATCATAGTGTTTTGTGTTTTAGGGTTTTCATTTTGGTCCGGGCCACATCTATTTAGGACTAGCCAAATTTAAACCATCTAATAGATTCATCGCTATATAGGTGGCATATTGTTCAAGGCAAAACAAGGGTTTTTATGTACCAGTCAGGCATTTGTAGGGTGACAAAAGAAAGTCTTTTCGTACATAAGTGCCTCGTTAACTAGAAAACTTTTCCCATGTTTTACAGATTGAACCGAAAGCCTTGATAATCTCGCTTGCACTGAATAAACACTAATCTAGATATAACCAATTAAAAATCTAAGTTTGTACAGAAAACAACTAGTAGCTACACTAGGACTAATTAAACAAAAGATAACAACTCAAACCCTTGCATAAATCCAAACGAAAACCATATTATCACAATATAGATCCAAACGATAACCATATTGATTTATGAGTACATATATCGATAACTTATATTCGGACAGAAGAAATTTTACATACCCATGACAAATTTCAACAAGATGTGGGACACGGTCAGCATCTCCATCAACCAATTCTATTGTAACATCCAAATTCACCAATTGATCATCAAAAACACTAAATTCGACCTTCAATTTCATCTAGTCATCATGAAAATCATCATCTTAATTGTTAATAATCATCAAAAACACTAAATCACCAATTAACTCTTTTAACATCTTACAAGATTATGAGTAATTGATGATGATGATGATGAACACAAAAAACTAATGGTACGTATAAGCGTACAATCATCAGGATTATGAATCGCTTCATTTTTCAGCCTTTTTTTTAAGGAAAGGTTGATTAACTGGTTCCTTGTTGTTTATTTCGTGATTGGCACGATTGATTTATGTAGATTTTGGATTTTTCAGTTAAAGATTTGAGATGTAGCAGAGAGAATTGGGTGATATGTGTGTTTTTTGTGACGAAAAAATGAGGAAGACACGATGGTTTACATATTTATATTTTTAGCCCTTTTATCTATTTTAATATATTGGCAATATTAGTCTTTCAGTTTTTTTTATCATATGATCTGGTCCCTCCTAATGGATGAGTCAGATTGAGTCCTTAGATTCCACTAAAAAAGAGGGTTGTTAAATAACCGGACTCTTAAAATTATGATAAAATGGTATGTTATTTGTACTCCTTTCCTTTTGTCTTATAATTATAATTTATTACTATTAATTTTTTCAGTTTTAATTTGACAATTTTGACCTTAAATATCTTGATTTGTGTTAAATATCTTGATTTTTGCAAAATATATGAATGAATTGGGTTTAAATTATTTTTTCATTGACATAATTTTCATCAAAATTTGCAATATTAAGACCAAAAAGTCTAACACCAATAACTATAAGACGGAGATAGTAATGTTTTGAAAAAAAAATGTGAGAAAAAGGGAATACAGCTATTTGATAAAACGGTTTGATTTCTTGGTTTAAATATGAATTTGACGTTTTCTGGCAATATAAGCAAAAAAGAAAAGCGCCCAATCTAGTAGCAATACTTGCAATATTGAGTAAGATCTTAAACATTCAATGATGTTCCCAAATCAACAAAAACCAACAAAACTGAAGTCGCCAAACTCTTGTTCTCTTCTAAATATTATCTCCAACATACAAAAAAACAATCACTAGATCTTCACTCGTCGTCTGAATCTTCATCGTCTCCACCAGCAGCAGCATTCAAAGCATTCAACCTCTCAATAAGCTTTTGCCTCCTCTGATCATAAGTCAACTTCTTGAGGTTGTACCTAACCCAATCAAAACAACAACCATTAGATCAAGATCACAATGCATTCACTAGTCAGTTTTCAAGTAACATCTGAAAACCTTTCAGCTTGTATTAAGATGTGATTTAGAAATTGATCAACCGGTCTGGTTCACGTCAAAAAAGAAAGATCTGGACCCATTAGACTTTTAAGTATCAAGATCATTTAGATTCATAAAACCTGACATATTAAGTAAAACTTAACGGGTCCAGAGCATTTACTTACTATTAATGTTCAGAACATTTTAACCGGTTAGAAGTAAAACTAAACCCAAATCGACCTATTCAAATTTAAATAAAAACAAAAATAAAGATTGTTACCTCTTAAGTTCACTGGGTGGCTGCCTGGCAGTTTTCGTTGGGTTAGGATTAGCGCGGATAGCAGCATGCACCTTTTTGTAAACTTCCTCAATGTTGTCTGGCTCAACCCCAGCCTTAATGTACTCAGAGAACTGACTCTGGTACTTCTCTTGTTCATCTTCCATTAGAGTCTGCATCCATTTTTAAAATATTTAGTTTCAAGGCAGAAAGACGCTGATTCAAATTAATTATATCTGGTCACAAATTTTTGTAATAAATCACCATTATATACATACCCTCATGTAGGAAGCAACGTGCCCACCATAAATGTACTTGCGGTGAACCTCAGGATCAAGTTTCTTCCCATCCTTGCTGTATCCAGCAAACCTCTTCTCACTGTGAGGAATGTCAATTCCACCATCAAGTGCTCCCTGGGACATTCACAAAATGAAGCCACATTAGACAAGAAGGCCAGGAATCAAGTTCGAGTTTGAGCAATGAAAATTTTACATGTGTCAAAATAGGCTGCTTTAATTTGATCAACCAACAGTTTTGTTAAAATTCATGATATTTATCAGTCACTTTGCAGATTTAAACCACTTCAACGCCTAATTGAGCCACTTACATGCCCGAACAATTTCAAATTTTAAAATTAACTATTTCTAAGCACTTTAAAAAAGTGTTCACTTCATGATATATTTTAAGGGTAAACATGTAACAATTTTGTGAAAACAATACATAGAAAGTAAAACCCATCTTCAAGACATTCTAGATCTGCAGACAAGGACTGCCATGTACCTTGAGGGCACCAAAAACCCGGTTTCCAGTGGTCGTACGGAGAAGACCAACATCTAGAAGAGCACGGAATGGCCTTCGGCTCTCTGCAGGTTCAACTGAGAAATCTTCTCCTGTGGCCTGTAAATAAAATCAATTGAGTAACAATTTGATCCGTTTAACAAAGACCAATATATATGGTTAAAACTCATTTTACATACCTCAACATTTCCCTGATACTCCTCGTCCATCTCAAGCTTCTTCAAAACTCGACGAGCCAACAGAAGTCCAGTACAATACGCTGTAATTTAAATCAAACAACAGTCAAATTTCCACTATATCAATCACTAGTTTCAACAATGGGGGAGAAGAATACCTGCAGCGTAGTTTGTAAGTCCAACTTTAAGCCCATACTGAGGAAGCTCATGAGCATAAGCAGATGCAAGAATCATATCACCAGCAATGCTAGCAGATACAATTTGTGCAATTATATCCTTGTTTGTCTAGCGCATAATCGTTAAGGAATATCTTGAAGTAAACAATTTAAAACAGAAAGCGTAATATGTAAATAGGCATAAAAAACACATTTTGTAGCTTATAAATGTTTTTTGACAAATAAATTATGGTAAGACGAAATAAGCACATTAGATGTGCTTAACTAGAACAATCGTATGAACACTTACCCACCTAAAACACGATGGTATGCACAACATAAAAATGGTCAAAAAGTAAATAAGGATACAAATCGCACAACATAACGGTACTTGGGAGTGTTGTACTTGTTCTTGTCCTGGTTAATCAGACGGATCCTTGCACGATAATCAGTCTTACCCTCTGTGTCAACAAATGGAAGTTAAATAGAGCTCAGTAATGAGACATTAGACATCAAATAACAACAAATATATGTATACCTCTCCTTCGCTTGAATTTGACTTGAAACCTCTTGAAGTAAGACCTTGACTTCTGAGATTTCACAAACACCTTCAAGAAAAAGAGCATAAGCAAATAGAATTAGAATTTAGCTATGCAAATTGGAGAGATATATTTTGTAGGCTTCTGACAAACAAACAATTAATCAAATACAAATCATAAGATGATGATAAACAAATATACAACTAGTTTCGAAACTCCAAATGCGTGCAAAGTGTGAACTAGTAATAACTAATGTGAATGTTACATTTACAAGACATGGTGAAAAAAATAAGAACGAATCTAACTTAAATAAAATCAGTTAAGAACGAATCTAACTTAAATAAAATCAGTTAAGGGTGTTTGAATAAACTTAATTTCTAGGCTTATGGGGCATATTTGAAACCAAAAATCTCACATCCCTACTTTTTCTGCTTATGAGCTTATCAAGGGAGTTGTTTGTTTCATCTTATATATCCAGCTTACAACTTTTTAAATTTTGGGCGTACGTTTCATAAGCTCACTTTTATAATCAAATTGCATAAACCAAAAAGTTTCAAAACAAGCCACAAAGAAATGATCTTATGTAACATAAGCCAAAAACTAAAGAAACCGTAAGCAGACTTCTTTCTGCTTATGACTCATCAAGTGAGTTTATGTGCTTTTCCAGTTTCAAATAAGCTCATAAGCCAAAACACAAGCTACTCAATTCTTACCAACAAAATTCATTTTAATCACATAGTAACAAATAAACTTAAAACCATATACAAAAACAAATCAAACAGTAAACAACATACAATTTATTTAACATATATAATCTGAACTTTATTAATGTAAATTTGTATGAGAAATGAGACAGTTTACCATGATTGATTTTCGGTGAGTGACTGGCTACGGCGGCAGTGAAGAGAAATGGTTTTGAAGAATGAAAGGTATAAACCTTAAAAAGGTTTCAGATCAACGGTTGAGATTGGTTTATATCATAGTGTTTTGTGTTTTAGGGTTTTCATTTTGGTCCGGGCCACATCTATTTCATGGGCCGAAGAGTAAGGCTTAACACAAGTGGTAAAATAGTTAAGTTTAGGACTAGCCAAATTTAGACCTCCGGTATAATGTAGAATCAACCCCTTTCAACTCTAACTTTATTATTGTCCTATCAATGTTGTCACATTACATAAAAAAATAATAATAACAAAAATATCTTTTTGTTATGTCATTTACTTTTCTCTCACTATATTTAACTTTTTTTTTTTCATTTTTATACAAACTAGGGCTTTTGCCCGCGCTTCGCTGCGGCGCGAAGGACGGGCGTTTTTGGCAAGAGTTACACAAAAAGCCAAACAATAAGGGGTCAGCCTACTGCTATTCACCTTCACGACTAACATTTTATACAAACAATTAAAAATGTTTATATCTTTTAAAAAAACACGTGCGACAGTAGGAAGGTAGAACTTCATAGAATATTGTACATTTATACCTTGAAAACTTTTGTCCTACAATAATTTTAATTTATTTTCGCCTCACCTGAGTTCGTATTGGGCTCATGAACTTAACATAGTTGGCGTATGTCACGGTCCCACTTGATCTCAGGCCACTGAATTCGGCCATTTTTGATTTCTGCAAACCAACCAAAATGAATACAAATTTCAGTATTTAAATGAACAACGTATCCATACATATTTTATTCAAAAACAAAAGGAAAAAGATTATATCATTATTTACCTCTTATTGAAGAACTACGACTGAGATACTGCTGATCAAATCACACACTTTGAACATAATGAAGATGGTAGGCTCAGATAGGGAAACACATAGGAATAGGAGGATACACACGGCATGGCTGCAACCTTAACAGGTTGCCCCGCTAAGATCCGTGTAATCTCATCCTCAACCCGGCCCGTTTAAACTCATCACAACCCACGTAATTAATAAGCACAACTGCAAACTTAGTAATCTGCCCCGCAATGAGTCGTAAAAACCACATCTCTCATCAAATGTGTTCACTTTCAGGGTAGCCTTTATAAGCAATAAGAATCTGATATTAATCAAGACGGTGATGCAGTTTAAGCATAAATGCATAGAATACCCATACAGCTCATAGATCCCACAATGGAAAGGCAACCTTAAAAGGCCACCTGAGAGAAACCAAACGGCTGTAAGCGGCAACGAAAGCCGCGATCGTGGCTACCGTCGCCTGCCAACAACCCCGCCAACGAAAAATTGTGAGCCAGCGTACACATTATGTAAAACCCGATTGAAATCCTGAATCTGATATTAATCAAGACGGTGATGCAGTTTAAGCATAAATGCATAGAATACCCATACAGCTCATAGATCCCACAATGGAAAGGCAACCTTAAAAGGCCACCTGAGAGAAACCAAACGGCTGTAAGCGGCAACGAAAGCCACGATCGTGGCTACCGTCGCCTGCCAACAACCCCGCCAACGAAAAAATGTGAGCCAGCGTACACATTATGTAAAACCCGATTAAAATCCTCACGGTTCCATCAAATACGTCTATAATAAAAGAGGGGAATCACGTTCCCCTCTGACGAACCTAATATTTTATTAACCCATCTCACATAAACACATTTCACATAAACACATCTAACATACTCATCATTGTGCCTCTTTCTTTATCTCACTCTTTTTCAATAAAGGTAAATCAATCAGAGCAAAAAAAAAAGAATCAGAGCTAAACACATCTGCTTTATAACAAATAAAAATCAGTAGCAAAAAAAAAATGAGGGTTTCCATGAAACCTAATAAAGGGTTTCCATCGAATCTGATATGAATCCAATATGTCTAGAAGAGCTAAAACAAATTAGGGTTTCCATAAAACCCAATAGAGGGCCTCCAACAAACCCAAAAACCACGGCTTCATGATACAGATCAACAAATCAGGGTTTCCATCAAACCCAAGAGAGGGCCTCCAACAAACCCCAAAAAACCACCGCTTCATGACACGGATCTAATTAGATCGATTAGATCTTGTTAGAGAGAGCAACAAATCACACAAAATTAGGGTTTCTATCAAAACCCAAAGTTTTCTTCAATTACATCAATGCTAGAGAGAGAAAGTTACACAGTGATGGAAGTGGTGTGGTGAGTACGTGAGATGTGTTTCTGTGTGTTTATGTGAGTGGGTGGTGAGTATGTGAGATGTGTTTATGTGAGTGGATTAATAAAATATTGTGTATGAGAGGGGAACACTGTTCCTAGGGGAACGTGATTCCCCTCTATTATAAGGTAATAGGGCTTTTGCCCGCGCTTCGCTACGGCGCGAATGGCGGGCGTTTTTGGCAAGAGTTACACAAAAAGCCAAACAATAAGGGGTCAGCCTACTGCTATTCACCTTCACGACTAACATTTTATACAAACAATAAAAAATGTTTATATCTTTTAAAAAAACACGTGCGACAGTAGGAAGGTAGAACTTCATAGAATATTGTACATTTATTGATACAAGGGTTTTGTATAGGGTTCAGATAATCTCGGTATCCTCTCGAATTGATCTCGATCTTAAGTGGAATGATTGTTCTTGGTTACTAAAAAAGAGGGTTTGGATTTTCTAAAACTACTAAATGACAAATGCTCTAAAATGTAAACTTAAATTAAAGACAATTACTTTAATGACAGTTAATAAAAACTTGAATTAAAATTAAAATTAAAATTTAAATATAAAATTACAATTAAAATATAAGTGTGAAATAAAGAAACAATAAAGAAACCTCAGAAATCCTCAAAAGAAATTGATTCGGAAGTATGTCATTGATCCGGAACTTTGCTCATCCGGAACTTTTCACTCGAAACCCCTTGATTCGGAACTTCGTTCGGAAGTTTGGCTCGGATCTTTATGCGGAACTTTTCACCCGGAACTTGGCTGGGAACTTTGGTTCATCCGGAAGTTTTGCTTCATTCGGAACTTTAGGTTCATCCGGAAGTTTTGCTTCATTCGGAACTTAGGTTCATCCGGAACTTTTTGGAAAACAACTTTATTCGGAAGATTTTAAAAGAAGTTTATTCGGAACTTTTTAAAGACACATTCATTCGGAACTATCACTTCATTCGGAACTTTTTGACTCATTCGGAACTTTCAAACAAAAACTCATTCGGAACTTTTTAGACTAAAAACTCATTCGGAACTTGGGTGTTCATCCGGAACATTTGGTGTTCATCCGGAACATTTGGTGTTCATCCGGAACATTTGGTGTTCATCCGGAACCTGGGAACACAGACACAGTAATTTTACCCGAAGAACAAGGAAAAAGATTTAAAGCTAAAAATCACCAAGTTTTTCACCAAAAACTTAAATAAACTAATCACAAAGCATCTACTAACCATAAACTACAAATCCCATCAACAAAAACACAAATCCCAACAACTTTTGAAGATCAAAACTCAATAAAATAAGAACTTAAGAACTTGAAGAGAAAGATGGTGATGAACAAGATGAAATGGAAAGATTAAACAAGAACTTGTATTGATGATTACTGTTTTAACAATCACAAAACAAAAATGAAAATTACAAGATTAAAAATCAAAGATCAAGATCACCAAACACCCTAGTGGTGTTGGTGATGATACGAACTAAAAAGAGAGAAAAGTGGGGAGAAAGAAAACTAAAACTAACTGGCTAAAATGTGTGAGGGTGGACTATTTATAGGCTTTTCTTTTGGTTGGTGAGTGGGCTTTCTCCCGTTCTTCTTGTCTTCTCTTCTTTTCAGAAAAGTTGACGTTTTCGATTCTAATTCGGGATTTGTCGTCGATTAAATTCAACTCGTCTTTTAATTTCTTCGTTTAATAGAATTGAGTTTCTTCGACTTATATAAATCTTCCATCCTTGGTCCTTTTCTTCGATAAATCTTCGAATAGGCCCAGTGACTTCAAATCTTTTGCATCTCTTGGACAATAGACTTCATCTTGAGTCTTTTTCTTCGATAAATCCCGTGCAATCCCATGTTTTCTCCAATACCCATTCGGTTGGCTCTGAAAACACAATAAACACAAAAACCACGCATAATTCCAAACAAATGATATTAAATACGCGTTTTGGTCTCGTTTTAGCCAGAATTAAGTGGTAAAAGGATGGGTGTTTACACACCTATCAAATCCTCTACACTTAACCATTGCTATGCCCTCATGCAATGCTTAGTGATAAAGCAAATTTACACTTTTCTCATAATTAATCAACCTTGGCCTTATTCAAATACTACTAAATAAAAATTAACACACTAAGAGAAATTAAAACTTTAAAGTAAACAAAAGGATGGAAATAACTTGTAAAGAAACCAATGACTTACATTAGGGCTTTGGTGCTGCGAAGATTTATCACCCTCAAGTTTCACGTTCCCCAAACTAAGTTTAAAAACGAGATCATTGTTATTATAAGTTAGCAATTCAAACACTTACACACATGGCTTAATTAAATGCTTAAACTCCCTTATTCCTAGGTGTATCTCTTATATTTTATTTTTGTCTTAGAATGATCATGAAGATGCATTTTTGGACTTATTTCGATAGTTTATTTAGGCTGAAAGCAAAGTAGGACGATCTGATCAATAGTTAGCTAAAGGACAAAATCTCTTAAAACTGCTTCTCGGGATATCAAAAAGTTCATATCTTGGCATAACTCGGTTCACGATTTGAGACCTTTCTCGGGTCGATATTTGGCATGTACTTCATACTTCATATCTTGAGAGACGTTCTTGAGATAATGGTCTTCTCATCGTTCATAGAGTTTCTTCACTTGGAGACTTTTGAGAGGTACTCCAACTTTGTTGACCACGACTTCATGATTATTTCTTCAATCTCTAATTGGGATTTTGAGAAACAACGATCCGCCTCCTTTTCGGACTTGGATCTATTTATCCTCATACCTTGTTAGGGTCTTTTCGGATAGACTTCTCCATGATCTTTATGCGAGTTGATTGCTTTTCGTCGTGAGTCTTGATCCTTCATATTGACTTTAGGAATAATGCTTTTCACATCACTTTGGATCTTCAGCAATAAAATGGAATCCTCATGCCTTGTTAGGGCCTTTTCGGACTCGCCAATCTTCGCGCCCCGCTTCATAAGTTATGCCTTGGCTATGAACTCTTATCATTACCGAGCAACTTTTAAACGATCTTGGGCTAGAAGCTAAGTAACTTTTCAAATCGTACGACCTTACTTATTGCAGATAAATTATTAGCAAGTGATGGGAGAATAGGCAAATAATTACACCAAGTGAGCTTGTGCAAGAATACCGACTTATAATTGACTCTATCATTTCTCGTCCTCCACAATTTAAAATCTCAAATAATGAGACTCGTGGACACTTAGCCTAATAAACCAATTAAGGTCTACATGGTTAAGGATACTAGCTAGAATAAACTTGGATAAGTCTATTCGGGTTGAGTCAAAATAAACGCAACGGGCCTAATATGTCAAAGACTTCTAAACTAGCTACACCACTTTATTTAGAATTTTTGACTTTATTGCGGGATATATACATATGAAAGCAAAGATAAAAATTTAAAAACTACGACTAAGTGGCCAAAGTTAATTAAAAATTTGAAAAATGTTGAAAAATATGATTTTCCGGTTAAATGAAGGCATTTTCATGGAAAAGTCCACTTAAAACTTCGATAGAAGTCCCCCCTACACTTATAATAAACATTGTCCTCAATGTTTAAGCATGTGGGAAAAGTCTCCCCTACACTTATGACATTGTGCACGTTGGTTAACTCAAGTTAAGGAAGAGACGACTAAAGTGATCAATTTCAAATGTGAGTATGAAGAAAATTGAATCACGATAGTTAAGAGATAGAACCGGATTTCGGATAACACGGGAGCACGGTTCTTCAAAGTTTCCAAGAGTGCAGTTATCCCTGTAATCACATCACCACACAAAAACAAACGCGTATAGAAGTCCCCCTACACTTAGGGGATTAAAACATAAAAGGATAGATACTCGGGCTGCCTCCCGAGGAGCGCTTGTTTTTTATAACCGAGTCACGAGCCTGACTCGACCCAAAATTAGTTCATGGGGAACGTGGTGAGGGATGAAATCACCTCCTGAGAGGTGTCCTCACCAAAGTACAACTTCACTCGTTGGCCATTCACCTTAAAAGTCGGTCCAATAGGTTGAGCGAGCTCGAGAGTACCATATGGAAAAATTTGGGCAATGGTGAATGGGCCGGACCAACGAGATTTGAGCTTTCCCGAAAAGATTTTCAACCGAGAGTTAAAAAGTAAGACTTTGTCTCCAACATGGAACTCTCGGTTTTTGATCTTGAGGTCGTGAATGAGCTTAGTTCTTTCCTTATAGATCAAAGAATTTTCATAAGCCTCATTCCAAAGTTCATTAAGCTCATTGAGTTGGATCTTGCGTAGGTCACCGGCTTTGTTAATATCAAAATTAGCCCACTTCAAGGCCCAATAAGCCTTGTGCTCCAACTCAATGGGGAGGTGGCACGCTTTCCCGTACACAAGACGATAAGGCGTACAGCCGATCGGGGTCTTGTAAGCAGTACGGAAAGCCCACAAAGCATCATCAAGTTTATCAGCCCATGAGGCACGATGCTCTCCCACGGTTCTTTCCAAAATTCGCTTAAGTCCTCGGTTGGATATTTCAGCCTGGCCATTAGTTTGTGGGTGGTAGGCTGTGGAAAGACGATGATTTACACCGTACTTAGCCATGACTCTAGCAAATTGGTCATTGCAAAAATGAGTCCCACGATCACTAATAATGGCACGAGGCACACCGAATCTAGCGAAAAGAGCTTTCAAAAAGTTACAAACCACCCTTGCGTCATTAGTGGGTAAAGCTTTGGCTTCAACCCACTTTGAAACGTAGTCAACGGCTACAAGGATGTATTTGTTTCCTTTAGAAGAATGGAATGGCCCCATAAAGTCGATACCCCAAACATCAAAGATTTCACATTCTTGTATGAAATTCTGAGGCATCTCGTCTTTATGTGTGATGTTGCCTTGTTTTTGGCAAACATCACATCGTTTAACCATATCGTGAGCGTCACGATATATGGAGGGCCAATAAAATCCCGAATCAAACACTTTTTTGGCGGTGTAGTTGGGACCAAAGTGACCACCGGTGGGTCCTTTGTGGCAAGCATCAAGGATTTCTGAAGCTGCCGGTCCATCAACACATCGGCGGATAATTAGGTCGGCATATTGTTTGAATAGGTAAGGGTCGTCCCAAAAGTAAGTCTTGATGTCGGTGAAGAACTTTTTCTTTTGTTGGGACGTCAACCCTTCCTTGAGAATTCCACCCGCCAAGTAGTTTGCAAAGTCCGCAAACCACGGGGTTTCATTCGATTTCGAGTGTATAGACATTAAGGTCTCCAAGGGAAAAGAATCATTGATTTCTTTGTTCGGATGATCCCCCTGGTAAGGATCCTCAAGTCTGCTGAGATGATCCGCGGCTAGGTTTTCTGCTCCTTTTTTATCGCGAATTTCGATTTTAAATTCCTGGAGCAGCAAAACCCAGCGAAGAAGTATTGGTTTGGAATCTTGCTTTGTCAACAAGTACTTCAACGCGGAATGATCGGTGTAAACGATTGTGGTGGAAAGGACAAGATAGGGGCGGAATTTTTCAAAAGCATAGACAACAGCTAAAAGCTCTTTTTCGGTTGTTGTATAATGCAATTGTGCCCCCGTCATTGTCTTGCTAGCGTAATGGATTGGTTGGAAGTGTTTGTTCACTCTTTGTCCCAGAACCGCTCCAATAGCAAAATCACTAGCATCACACATCAACTCAAAAGGCAGCTCCCAATTAGGGGTAACCAAGACGGGTGCCTTAGTTAGCTTATCCTTAAGCGAGTTGAAGGCTTCAAGGCACTCTTTGGAAAAGATAAAAGGAGTATCTTTTTCCAAGAGGTGGGTCATCGGGCGAGCGATTTGAGAAAAATCTTTGATGAATCGACGGTAGAAGCCCGCATGACCCAGAAAACTTCTCACACCCTTCACGGTTGAAGGTGGAGGCAACTTGGCGATGACATCGACTTTAGCACGGTCTACTTCAAGACCGGCTTTGGAAATCTTGTGTCCCAGCACGATGCCTTCTTTTACCATAAAATGGCATTTTTCCCAATTCAGAACAAGGCGAGTGTCTTCGCGCCGCTTAAGCATACGTTCCAAATTGGCAAGGCAAGAAGAGAAGGAATCCCCGAAGACCGAGAAATCATCAATGAAGACTTCCATGGTTTGTTCAACCATGTCATGGAAGATAGCTAACATGCACCTTTGGAAAGTCCCGGGCGCATTACATAAGCCAAAAGGCATTCTTTTGTAAGCAAAAGTGCCATAGGGACAAGTGAATGTAGTCTTCTCTTGATCTTGGGGATCGATGGGTATTTGAAAATAACCCGAGAAACCATCAAGAAAGCAGTAATATTCATTACCCGCTAAACGTTCAAGCATTTGGTCCATAAAAGGTAGAGGGAAATGATCCTTTCTCGTGGCATCATTGAGTTTGCGGTAGTCTATACAAACTCTCCACCCAGTAACGAGACGAGTGGAAATCAACTCGTTGTGTTCATTGGGAACAACGGTTATTCCGCCCTTCTTGGGCACACAATGGATTGGACTAACCCATGGTGAATCCGAAATAGGGTAAATCATACCCGCATCAAGAAGTTTGATAACCTCTGTTTTGATGACTTCATGTATTTTTGGATTCACCCTTCGTTGGCTTTGAATAGTGGGCTTAAAGTCGTCCTCCATGAGAATTTTGTGTGTGCAGAAGTGAGGATCAATTCCACGAATATCAGAAATCTTCCACGCAATAGCCTTCTTATGATCTTTCAACACGGTGATAAGTCGGGCTTTTTCTTCTTCCTTTAGGTCCTTAGCAATGATGACTGGCGACTTCTTCTCTTCTTCAAGGAATACATACTCGAGATGGGGCGGCAACTCCTTAAGCTCTAAATCCGGAGGATTTTCGACGGGAGGCGTATTCGAAGTCGGAGTATCGATAGCAATGACCGTGGGAGATGGAGGAGAAGGATTGTCTTCGTTGAGAAGATTGTCAAAGAAATTCATGTCTTCATCCCCATCGGTGGGAGAATCATTAGTAGCTAAATTCACATCTCCCATGGTATCTTCAAGATTGTTCCAAAATAAATCACTATCTCCAAATAGAGACAATGATGAATCAATAGAGGACACGGTCTCAACATTGGGAAGAGAGGTAGGAATACTTTTGCAAGCATCATTAAAGTGTTCTTCACAAGCCTCATCAAGAACGTCAATACAATTAACACTCTCATATGAATAAGGCTGTTTAGACAACTTTCCCATGTTGAAGACTACTTTATCGTCACCCACTCTCATGATAAGCTCACCGGCTTCAACATCAATGAGAGTGCGACCGGTCCTCAAGAATGGACGACCAACAATTAGTGGCACACGGGGGTCCATCTCGTAGTCGACGACAACAAAATCAGCAGGGAAGGTGAATTTGTCGACTCCTACAATGACGTCTTCGGCTATCCCCACTGGATAAGCAACCGTACGGTTAGCCAATTCCAAAGTCATTTTGGTGGGGACAAGCTCTGGGAGAGATAATTGCTTTCAAACACTTAGAGGCATTAGATTAATACTGGCACCTAGATCGGCTAGGGCCATGCAATTCTCTACTCCCGGGAAATTGCAAGGGATAAGAAAACGACCCGGATCACCAAGCTTGGTTGGCAATTTCCTTAAGAGCACTGCAAAGCAATTCTCATTAAGTTGGGTGTTGGCAATATCGAGGAGCTTTTCCTTGTCGCTCAGAAGATCTTTAAACATTTTCGCATACTTGGGCATGTGAGCGAGAGCCTCAGCGAAGGAGATATTGAAATTCAGTTGTTTGAACATTTTAAGGAAGTTCGAAACCTGAATATCGTCCTTGCTTTTGAGCTTCTCTTTCCTCAACCTAGATGGATAAGGTATATTGGAAGAAGAGGAAGGCTTTGGGAGAATAGGATCACTCACATCCTTGGGTGGAGGAGGGGTAGTAGGAAGAGGTGGAGAAATTGGGGAAGGAGAAGGATGAGGAATAGGAGCAGGTGACTCGTTCTCCTTAGTCACAATCACCGGTGGAGGTATAGGAAGTTCGGGTTCCTTTGTACCTTTGCCACTTCGAGTAGTGATTGCTTTCATCTCCCCTCTTGGGTTCGCAACGGTGTTACTCGGAAGAGTACCCGAAGAAGAGGGTTGATTACCTTGGAAGAAACTAGCCATCATGTTCCTCAAGTCATTAGTTTGGCTATCCAACGTGTTTCTCATGTCGGCTCTCAAATCGTTTCCTTGCTTGACCAAGTCTGCTTTCAAGTTACGCACTTCCTGTTGGAGATTTTCCACGATCACATCATTGGTCCTCATGTAGGTTGCAACCTCTTGGTGTAGTGCAGTGGGTTGGGTTGGAGGAGCATTGTATGCGGGTGGTTGATAAGCAGGTTGTTGGTAAACTTGGTTGTTACGTTGAGTTGGTTGTTGCTGCTTGTGAGGAGGGATGTATGGTGTACGAGGTTGTTGTTGTTGTTGAGGAGGGCGGTTGAGGTTTTGTTGTTGGTTTGGGTTGTTTGGGGGAAAACCAGGTGGTGAGAGGTAGTTGTTGGAACGGTAGCTAAGCAAATTACGGTCACCTTGAGGTCTAGCTTGATAGGCGGGTTGAGGATAGGTGCCATATGCCGCATTCACATTCTCAGCGGGGTAGTCTTGGGTGGCGGTACAAGTGGTGTAAGAGTGAGGACCACCGCATATCTCACAAGGTTGGCTGACAGCGTTAACTTGAGCGTTTTTAGCGTTTTTGTTGTTGTTGTTGTTGCTGACGGTGTGGGTGACAAGCGATTCAAGAAGCACAGTGATTTTGTCCAATCGCTTGTCGCTGTCACTAGTGCTAGCACTAGCGACATTGGTCCGAACACTCTTGGTTTGCACACGAGATTTATTCTCAATGATGTCCCAAGCAGCATTGGAAGTCTTAGCCAATAGATTACCCCCCGAGGCACTGTTCAGTGAATCTTGGTCACTCATGCTTAAACCATTGTAAAAAGTATTAATTTGATGTACTTTGGTAAAACCATGTTGTGGGCATTTCTTAAAAGATCTTTGAAACGATCCCAAGATTCATTGAACGACTCATCGTACTTTTGTTCAAAATTTATGATTTCATTCCGCAATGCGGTAGTACGAGAGGGTGGGAAAAAGTAATTGATGAACTTAGTTTCCAAATCCGTCCACGAGAGAATACTCTGTGGCGGTTCCTTAGCAAGCCAATGTCGGGCTTGTCCCTCTAAAGAAAAGGGAAAAAGTTGTAATCTAATAACCTCTTGTGGAACACCATTGAATTTGACCGTGTTGGTGAGTTGCAAGAATCTCTTGATGTGGTCGTGTGGATCATCAATGGTTCGTCCCAAGAATGGTTGAGCGGAGACCATCTGGATAAAGCCTGATTTTAGCTCAAAGTTGTTGGCGGCAATTGGAGGTATGACAATTGGGTCCGTGTTGCCATCTACATGAGCTTGCAGCAATTCAATCATCGGGCGATTATCCGGAAGGGGCTCATTGTTGTTGTTATTGTTCATGTTGTTGAAAGGTGGGTTGTTGTTGTTATTATTGTTGTTTGGAGGTGGTACACCGGCCATGTCTAAGTGATCGAGAGGCTCGGGCTCTTGATAAGACGTGGATCGAGTGCGCATACACCTGCAAAAGAACGAACAAAGAAAAACAAAGCAAAAATATTTTTGGTTTTTATGTTTTTTAATTTTTTTGTATTTTTGAAAATTTTATATTTTTTAGGATTTTTTTGAAAATTTTTATGAAAAATTAACGTTCACGGGGAACGGATCCCAAAATCCAAGTTCTCACAAAAAACTTTTGATCTTAACGAGAAGAGCCGGCAGCGGCGCCATTTGATACAAGGGTTTTGTATAGGGTTCAGATAATCTCGGTATCCTCTCGAATTGATCTCGATCTTAAGTGGAATGATTGTTCTTGGTTACTAAAAAAGAGGGTTTGGATTTTCTAAAACTACTAAATGACAAATGCTCTAAAATGTAAACTTAAATTAAAGACAATTACTTTAATGACAGTTAATAAAAACTTGAATTAAAATTAAAATTAAAATTAAAATTTAAATATAAAATTACAGTTAAAATATAAGTGTGAAATAAAGAAACAGTAAAGAAACCTCAGAAATCCTCAAAAGAAATTGATTCGGAAGTATGTCATTGATCCGGAACTTTGCTCATCCGGAACTTTTCACTCGGAACCCCTTGATTCGGAACTTCGTTCGGAAGTTTGGCTCGGATCTTTATGCGGAACTTTTCACCCGGAACTTGGCTCGGAACTTTGGTTCATCCGGAAGTTTTGCTTCATTCGGAACTTTAGGTTCATCCGGAAGTTTTGCTTCATTCGGAACTTAGGTTCATCCGGAACTTACTGTTTATTCGGAACTTTTTGGAAAACAACTTTATTCGGAAGATTTTAAAAGAAGTTTATTCGGAACTTTTTAAAGACACATTCATTCGGAACTATCACTTCATTCGGAACTTTTTGACTCATTCGGAACTTTCAAACAAAAACTCATTTGGAACTTTTTAGACTAAAAACTCATTCGGAACTTGGGTGTTCATCCGGAACATTTGGTGTTCATCCGAAACATTTGGTGTTCATCCGGAACCTGGGAACACAGACACAGTAATTTTACACGAAGAACAAGGAAAAAGATTTAAAGCCAAAAATACCAAGTTTTTCACCAAAAACTTAAATAAACTAATCACAAAGCATCTACTAACCATAAACTACAAATCCCATCAACAAAAACACAAATCCCAACAACTTTTGAAGATCAAAACTCAATAAAATAAGAACTTAAGAACTTGAAGAGAAAGATGATGATGAACAAGATGAAATGGAAAGATTAAACAAGAACTTGTATTGATGATTACTGTTTTAACAATCACAAAACAAAGATGAAAATTACAAGATTAAAAATCAAAGATCAAGATCACCAAACACCCTAGTGGTGTTGGTGATGATACGAACTAAAAAGAGAGAAAAGTGGGGAGAAAGAAAACTAAAACTAACTGGCTAAAATGTGTGAGGGTGGACTATTTATAGGCTTTTCTTTTGGTTGGTGAGTGGGCTTTCTCCCGTTCTTCTTGTCTTCTCGTCTTTTCAAAAAAGTTGACGTTTTCGATTCTGATTCGGGATTTGTCGTCGATTAAATTCAACTCGTCTTTTAATTTCTTCGTTTAATAGACTTGAGTTTCTTCGACTTATATAAATCTTCCATCCTTGGTCCTTTTCTTCGATAAATCTTCGAATAGGCCCAGTGACTTCAAATCTTTTGCATCTCTTGGACAATAGACTTCATCTTGAGTCTGTTTCTTCGATAAATCCCGTGCAATCCCATGTTTTCTCCAATACCCATCCGGTTGGCTCTGAAAACACAATAAACACAAAAACCACGCATAATTCCAAACAAATGATATTAAATACGCGTTTTGGTCTCGTTTTAGCCAGAATTAAGTGGTAAAAGGATAGGTGTTTACACACCTATCATTTATACATTGAAAACTCTTGTCCTACAATGATTTTAATTTATTTTCGCCTCGCCTGAGTTCGTATTGGGCTCATGAAATTCAGTATGTGCCACAGCTATTTGGGTAGCATCAGCCTCAATGTTGCTTTCTGGCGCACCACTGTCCGCTGCAAGAATTTCCATGGGTGCTTGTACACTAACTTCAGAAGCATCCATGTATTGGCTTTGGCTTAAATCTGCATCTTGATCATTTACAATAGGTAATGCTTCTGAGGGACGATCTCTCTGTCCGAAGATTCATCATTCACTTTGTCCACAACTACCGAGTCCCCTTCGTTTGACAGGTTAGTAATTTCACTGGAATAAGTGATCTGATTCGCTTCCTCGACCTGCTGACGAAGTTGTGACTCTGATTCAGGTTCTACCATTTGTGACCACACCTTTATTGCTAAAAAAAGATATAGAAAGTAGTAATCATAAAAATACCGACCATTAAGACGAATTGAAACCTCGTTGTCAATTCAGCGTGCATACACTCCTTTGTTCCTATGGCTGTATCACAAACAGATCCTTCAAAATCAACCGAATTCGGGCTCTCACATTTCGAACACATACCTGACAATATAAGATCTTGATCAAATCATAATGATGAATCAAAACAGGAGGCATATTATAACAAAAAAAAGTTAACCGTACATGTGATGGGACACCAATATAGCCTGCCGAATATATAAAAAGATACACCGAAACCTTAATAACAATTCCAATATTTAATTAACCTTCTTTTACACAGCTTATTATAGACCTGTGATAGATAAAAATGTAAATGGCAAGGGACTAATCGTTGGCTCAGATTTGAAGGCGTCCTCCCAGCGATTCAAGTGATCGACCTGCTATGGCTGCAAACACGATGTCGTGCTGCCACGCCAAAAATCAGGTCGACCAGACCTATCATGATCACTAAACTAATAGTTGTTGGAAACCGGAAAATAGACGCACAAAAAGATTTCTTCATCGCCATAAATCCAGATTTAAGAGTATCCGACCCGACGTGGCTACAAACACTACTTTGTGATGCTTCGCCAAGATACGGGACACTTTGACCTTTATAACATTAGGAATAGTGAAACCCAACATTAGGAACAGTGAAAGCCAACAGAAACATAATAAGCAGATGCTCCCCATAAAACAGCGAGTTACAAAAGCAAGACGACCGTGACAACCGTCGCCTTCCATGAAGAGCGGCAACGAATGACACGACCGTCGCTATCGCTGCCCGCCATCAGCAACAGTAGAGAGGAGAAATGCGAATCACAATAAATAGTAATTTATCACACATACCTAATTGAACGACCATTTGACAAACATGTTTCTCTTTCACAACCCCCAAAATTGACCACAGCCGTGTTCTCACAGGAATAGAATAAACATATGCTTCCCCCACAAACACAAACAAACAATAACTTATGTTATTTCAAGATATCGTTCAGTATTCAGATTCATTTACCTTTCGAAACACATATCATTTGTTTAGTATTTTTGCCAATGTTCTCCTGACATTCACTCTTCTCACACTTATAGTGGCTTTAAAAATTGACCACCAACGTTGATTAGATCGGGCGCCAAAAAAACATGGCCGCCCATTGATCATGCGTGTGTTTATATGTTTCTTATCTCAAAACAAAAACAACTCTCACATTATATTCCTTTTCTTCTTCCTAGACGTGTAAACAAATAATAACTTATGTTATTTCAAGATATCGTTTACTATTGAGATTCATTTACCTTTCGAAACATCACCTCAGAACAACACATTCATCTTATTTATGACCACAACTTTTTGCTAAAAAGAAGATGCAGAAAATAGTAATCATCAAAGATACCGACCATTAAGACGAATGGAAACCTCGTTGTCAATTCAGTGTGCATATATTCCTTTGTTCCTACGGGTGCATCGCAAACATATCCTTGAAAATCAACCGAAACGGGGGCCTCGCAGTTTAAACACATACATGACAATATAAGATTTCCATCAAATCATAATGATGAAGCAAAACAGGAGGCATACTATAACAAAAAAAGTTAACCGTACCTGTGATGGGGCACCAATATAGCCTGCCCAATATATAAAAAGCTACACCGACAATGGAAAGCGACTAATTGTTGGCTCAGAGTTGAAGGCGTCCTCCCAGCGATTCAAGTGATCGACCTGCTATGGCTGCAAACACGATGACATGTTGCCACGCCAAAATTCAGGTCGACCACACCTATCATGATCGCCAAACTAAGAGTAGTTGGAAACCGGGAAAATAGACGCACAAAACGATTTCTTCATCGCCGTAAGTTCATATTTAAGAGTATCCGCCCCGACGTGGCTACAAACAAACCACTTTGTGATGCCTCGCCAAGATACGGGCCGCCTTGACCCTTATAACATTAGCAACAGTGAAACCCAAAAGAAACATAATAAACAAATGTTCCTCATAAAACAGCGAGTCACAAACGCAAGACGGGCGTGACAAAATTGTATTGCATTTATAATAAAAGAGGGATTCTCAGTTTGTTCCTCTCACAAAACTAAAAAAAGTACCTTAACCGACCACATTCTTTCAACATAATGGAGATGGTAGGCTCAGATAGGGAAACACATAGGAATAGGAGGATACACACGGCATGGCTGCAACCTTAACAGGTTGCCCCGCCAAGATCCGTGTAATCTCATCCTCAACCCGGCCCGTTCAAACTCATCACAGCCCACGTAATTAATAAGCACAACCGCAAAGTAAGTAATTTGCCCCGCAATGAGTCGTAAAAACCATAATGTAAAGATTTTACTAGGTTAAAGTTCGTTTCTCGGAATCTCCTCGAATTGATTTCCGGTAAATTGTGTGAGATTAGTTGTTCTTGGTGAAACAAATATTTTTGGTTTTGGAAAAATAAATGTGCAAGACTTAAAAATAAAGGACGAGTAATTAAAACTACAACTAAGTGAAACGTAAAACGGTGCAATATTTAAAACGTTAAAAGTAAATGACGAGAATTTAAATGACGTGAAATTAAAACTTAGCGAAAAGTAAATTGACGATTGGAATGCTAATAGGAATGCTAATTGGAATGTTGATTGGAATGCTGATTGGAATGTTGATTGGAATGCTGATTGGAATGTTGATTGGAATGCTGATTGGAATGTTGATTGGAATGCTGATTGGAATGCTGATTGCAATGTTGATTGGAATGTTGATTGGAATGCTGATTGGAATGTTGATTGGAATGTTGATTGGAATGTTGATTGGAATGTTCATTGGAATGCTGATTGGAATGTTGATTGGAATGCTGATTGGAATGTTGATTGGAATGCTGATTGGAATGTTGATTGGAATGCTGATTGGAATGTTGATTGGAATGCTGATTGGAATGTTGATTGGAGTGCTGATTGGAATGTTGATTGGAATGCTGATTGGAATGTTGATTGGAATGCTGATTGGAATGTTGATTAGAATGCTGATTGGAATGTTGATTAGAATGCTGATTGGAATGTAAAACCCTTTTCCAATCAAGGTGATTGGAATACGTGATTGGAAAGGGGTTTACCCATTCCGATCTAACTTTTTGATCCGAAAATTAAGCAAAAGCAATAAGCTATGGTTAATAAGCTCAAACTAAAACTTGCACGAATCTAAATCGAAATTGACTTAATAAGCATGAATAACAACTAATCAAACTTAAAAATAAGCAAACTTTCAAATCAAACTTTTAAAAAGATGAACTTTTTAAGAAAACTTTAAATCAAATAAGCATTAAGATGAAAATAAGATCAAAGATGAACATGAATCAAAGATAAGCAAGATAAGAAAGGTAGAAGAAGATGATTAAAAATAAGAACTTGATTAAAAGAAAAGATTCAAAAATTAAAAGACTTACTTGAATTAAAAGTGCATAACATGAAATTAAAAAGCAAGAAAGTAATTAACAAGAAATAAAAATGGTGGAAGTGGTGGTTTGTCAAACCACCCAACAACATGAAAATAAAGCTAGCCTAAACTATATATAGGGGTGATTAGGGAGGAGCTTAGGAAGCTTCCTCCCTCTTTCCTCTTTTCCTTATTTGCACACTTAAGCCTTTTCTTCTTAATTGTTTGTTAATCTTGGACTTAATGATTTTGTCTTGGGATTTCTTTAAACTCGTCTTTGAATTTTCTTCGTAAATTAGACTCGAGTTCTTCGGCTTTTAGTAAACTTCCGTCTTTTGACTTTTTCTTCGATAAATATTCAGAATTGGTCTTGGACTTCCGTTCTTTTTCCACTCTTGATCTTTCGACTTCGTCTTTCGTCTTTTTCTTCGATAAAAGCCCGTGAATGCTGTGTTTTCTCCACTTTTCACTTTTTCGTCCTAAATCACAACAAAAACACAAACCACGCATAATTCCGACATAAATGACATAAAATACACGTTTTGGCTCGGTTATTATTGTAATTAAGTGGTAAAAAGGATGGGTGTTTTCACACCTATCAAATCCTCTACACTTAACCATTGCAATGTCCTCATGCAATGCATTAGTTACAAAGCACGTTTTACATTTTCCATCATAATCAACCTACCTTGGCCTTTATTAAACAACTAAGGAAAATCAAAAAGATAGAAAATAACAAGATGCAACAAGGAAGAAACTTGTAAAGAAATCTAAAACTTACATTAGGGCTTGTGTGTCATGAATGTTCATCACCCTCAAGTTTCACGTTCCACATGCCAAGCTTAAAAACAAGATCATTGTTAGCACAAGTTAGCATAACAAACATTTACTCATGTGGTTCAATTAATCACTTAAACTCCCTTATTCCTACGAGTATCTATTATATTTTATTGATGTCTTGAATGATCACGAGGATGCATTGTTGACTTATTTCGATAATTTATTTAGGCTGAAAGTAAAGTAGGACGATTTGATCAATAGTTAGCTAAAGGACAAAATCTCTTAAAACTGCTTCTCGGGATATCAAAAAGTTCATATCTTGGCATAACTCGGTTCACGATTTGAGACCTTTCTCGGGCCGATATTTGGCATGTACTTCATACTTCATATCTTCGAGAGACGTTCTTGAGATAATGGTCTTCTCATCGTTAATAGAGTTTCTTCACTTGGAGACTTTATAGGGGTACTCCAACTTTGTTGACCACGACTTCATGATTATTTCTTCAATCTCTAATTGGGAATTTGAGATACAACGATCCGCCTCCTTTTCAGACTTGGATCTATTTATCCTCATACCTTGTTAGGGTCTTTTCGGATTGACTTCTCCATGATCTTTATGGGAGTTGATTGCTTTTCATCGTGAGTCTTGATCCTTCATATTGATTTTGGGAATAATGCTCTTCACATCTATTTTGGATCTTCAGCAATAAAATGGAATCCTCATGCCTTGTTAGGGCCTTTTCGGACTCGCCAATCTTCGCGCCCCGCTTCATAAGTTATGCCTTGGCTATGAACTCTTATCATTACCGAGCAACTTTTAAACGATCTTGGGCTAGAAGCTAAGTAACTTTTCAAATCGTACGACCTTACTTATTGAATTTATTTATTTACAAGTGAGGGGAGAAAAAGATCATAATTAACTCACATAAGTTAATGAAAGAATACCAAACTTGTAACCAACTCTATCATTTCTCGTTCTCCACAATTTAAAATCTCAAGGAATGAGACTCGTGGATGCTTAGCCTAATAAACCAATTAAGGTCTACATGGTTAAGGATACTAGCTAGAGTGAACTTGGATAAGTAAACTCGGGTTGAGTCAAAATATTCACAACGGGCCTAATATATCTAAGATATCTAAACTTGCTAAAACCATTTTATTAAAATGCTAGAAAGTGACAAAAATAAAGGAGACTACAACTAGGCCAAAATAGATTAAAATTTTTGAAAAATATCCAAAAATTGATTTTCCGGTTAAAATGAGGACAAATACAAGGAAAAGACCACTTAACTTCGATAGAAGTCCCCCTACACTTAATATAAACATTGTCCTCAATGTTTAAGCATGTGGGAGTAAACTCCCCTACACTTAGGACATTGTGCACTTTGTTTAAATCTCGTTAAGGAAAAGACAACTAAAGAGATTCCTATTTTAATATTGAGAAATATAAAATAGTGAATCGAAAAGAGTTTAGGATAGAACCGGGAAGAAGGGAACACGGAGTCACGGTTCGTCAAAAGTCATCAAGAGTGTGTCTTTGAAGCTCTAATCCCTGCACATGATAAGAAAGAAAGCAAGAAACACCACGGGGCTCCCCCTACACTTATGGTGAAAATAGATAGATAATTGGGTTGCCTCCCAAAAAGCGCTTGTTTATATTAACCGAGTCACGAGCCTGACTCGTCCCCGAATTAAATGGTCCATGGGGAAGCCTCGAATGTGATACCGGGATCAAAGACCTTGTCCTCGTTCCCGGAGGACATCAACAAAGGAGAGGCGGGAGGATAAGTCTTGAATGGTAGGAAAGTCTGCTCAATATAAGAAAAGCAAGTGAAATCCAGATTGACGGGAGGTGGGGTGGGTAAGGGAATCACATTGTCATCCTCCAAAGACAATGGATGCAGACCAATTGGCAAAGCCGTAAAATTATCAATCCTAGAATGGTCCATGTCACCTCCCGGGTCAAAGCATTTATCCTCATGAAAGTAGATCTTGTCGATATCCTCGTAGATAAAGAGTGTAGAAACTCGTTTGAAAAGATCACGATCAAGTACGAAACCATCATTCATTTGTGGGGATTGTTGATAAGGTAAATCCTCACGAATGTGGTAAACGTAATTCTCATAAGAGGAGTGTTGATTAGGTAACTCCTCGAGAATAGGATGATTGGTCAAGTGAGTTGGTTCGTCATTATTATGAAAAATAAGACGTTCCAACTCATCAAGTTTGGCATCGATGTTGGAAAAATCGACCTCGCTTGTAGGAGAAAGCGGAGGTAAAAGAGCTAGCTCTCGGTCGATAATTTCCTCAATCTCGGGCTCGAAGACGAAATGATCATACTCACCACATGTTGAACTCTTGTTGGGAGGATCAAATATCGCATGTGGAGTTGTGAGTATGTGATCATTGACTAGCGAAGCAAACTTGTCCGTAAGCTCCACAAAAGTCGGCACATCACACAAATTTTCCGGAACACCCGCGGGCTCACTTGGGATGACAACAAGTTCCTCGACACTAGACTTTAGGGATTTGTCCGATTCCATAGCCGAGATAATGTCAAGATGTTGATCCTCCATGGTGAGAGAGCCAACGGGCTCCTCGGGTGTGATAGCAATAGACGAAGGAGGAAGGGGAGAAGTCTTACTTTGCTTTAGAAATTCCTCCTCGTCGAAAATAACCTCAATATTGTCATCGCTCTCCTCATTACCTAAAGGGCCAATAATAAGCTCAGGGATATGAGTACTCGTCTGATATCGCTGCTGTAAAAATGACTCCATATAAGTTTGCAGCGTGTGTAAAAGCTCTTTGCATTGTTCTTGAAAAGCTGTAGCAAGATCGTTTCTTTGTTTTTGAAAGGCTGTAGCAAGATCGTCAATTGGTTCTTGGTAACTCATCCCGTGACGAGGCTGATGATCAATTGGGTATTGCAGGGGTTGGTCAAAACTGGAAGGGGTATAATTATAGTAATTGTGATCCCCTGTAGGACAGTGAAAACTTTCGTGAGGACCCCCACAGTTGTTGCAAAACGGGTGAGGAAAAAGACTGGGTGCGTCTTGTGGATAGCTATTTTCATTGTCATAATTGTACCCCGGTTCTTGCCCGTGACCATACGGGTATCGAACCGGGCACGAAACATGCCAATGAGAATCGCTTCCACAATAGATGCACGGGGGAACAGGATGTGGGTTCAAAAAGAATGAATTAGTCGAGTTGCACAAGGGACAAAATCCGAATTGTGTGTTGTCGATATCGTTTCTGCACCGCTCACATGTACACCATTGACAAGAGTCGTTCCCATACAATCGTCTCCCACACCCGACGCAATGGACATAAAAATCCATGGAGAAAGATAGATAAGCAAGAAGAATATTTTTGGTGCAAAACTTTGAAAAAGAAATGCTTTTTAAGATTTTTCAAATGTTTTTGGATTTTTTTTATTTTTTTTTATTTTTTTTGAAAATTTTTGACTCGAAAAAATAACGTTCACAAGTGAACGGATCCCAAAAGCCAACGCGTCTCTCACAAAAAACCGTTAATCTTCACGAAAAGAGCCGGCAGCGGCGCCATTTTAATGTAAAGATTTTACTAGTTGAAAGTTCGTTTCTCGGAATCTCCTCGAATTGATTTCCGGTAAATTGTGTGAAGATTAGTTGTTCTTGGTGAAACAAATATTTTTGGTTTTGGAAAAATAAATGTGCAAGACTTAAAAATAAAGGACGAGTAATTAAAACTACAACTAAGTGAAACGTAAAATGGTGCAATATTTAAAACGTTAAAAGTAAATGACGAGAATTTAAATGACGTGAAATTAAAACTTACCGAAAAGTAAATTGACGATTGGAATGCTAATAGGAATGCTAATTGGAATGTTGATTGGAATGCTGATTGGAATGTTGATTGGAATGCTGATTGGAATGTTGATTGGAATGCTGATTGGAATGTTGATTGGAATGTTGATTGGAATGCTGATTGGAATATTGATTGGAATGCTGATTGGAATGTTGATTGGAATGTTGATTGGAATGTTGATTGGAATGCTGATTGGAATGTAAAACCCTTTTCCAATCAAGGTGAATGGAATACGTGATTGGAAAGGGTTTTACCCATTCCGATCTAACTTTTTGATCCGAAAATTAAGCAAAAGCAATAAGCTATGGTTAATAAGCTCAAACTAAAACTTGCACGAAGCTAAATCGAAATTGACTTAATAAGCATGAATAACAACTAATCAAACTTAAAAATAAGCAAACTTTCAAATCAAACTTTTAAAAAGATGAACTTTTTAAGAAAACTTTAAATCAAATAAGCATTAAGATGAAAATAAGATCAAAGATGAACATGAATCAAAGATAAGCAAGATAAGAAAGGTAGAAGAAGATGATTAAAAATAAGAACTTGATTAAAAGAAAAGATTCAAAAATTAAAAGACTTACTTGAATTAAAAGTGCATAACATGAAATTAAAAAGCAAGAAAGTAATTAACAAGAAATAAAAATGGTGGAGGTGGTGGTTTGTCAAACCACCCAACAACATGAAAATGAAGCTAGCCTAAACTATATATAGGGGTGATTAGGGAGGAGCTTAGGAAGCTTCCTCCCTCTTTCCTCTTTTCCTTATTTGCACACTTAAGCCCTTTTCTTCTTAATTGTTTGTTAATCTTGGACTTAATGATTTTGTCTTGGGATTTCTTTAAACTCGTCTTTGAATTTTCTTCGTAAATTAGACTCGAGTTCTTCGGCTTTTAGTAAACTTCCGTCTTTTGACTTTTTCTTCGATAAATCTTCAGAATTGGTCTTGGACTTCCGTTCTTTTTCCACTCTTGATCTTTCGACTTCGTCTTTCGTCTTTTTCTTCGATAAAAGCCCGTGAATGCCGTGTTTTCTCCACTTTTCACTTTTTCGTCCTAAATCACAACAAAAACACAAACCACGCATAATTCCGACATAAATGACATAAAATACACGTTTTGGCTCGGTTATTATTGTAATTAAGTGGTAAAAAGGATGGGTGTTTTCACACCTATCAAATCCCCTACACTTAACCATTGCAATGTCCTCATGCAATGCATTAGTTACAAAGCACGTTTTACATTTTCCATCATAATCAACCTACCTTGGCCTTTATTAAACAACTAAGGAAAATCAAAAAGATAGAAAATAACAAGATGCAACAAGGAAAAACTTGTAAAGAAATCTAAGACTTACATTAGGGCTTGTGTGTCATGAATGTTCATCACCCTCAAGTTTCACGTTCCCCATGCCAAGCTTAAAAACAAGATCATTGTTAGCACAAGTTAGCATAACAAACATTTACTCATGTGGTTCAATTAATCACTTAAACTCCCTTATTCCTACGAGTATCTCTTATATTTTATTGATGTCTTGAATGATCACGAGGATGCATTGTTGACTTATTTCGATAATTTATTTAGGCTGAAAGAAAAGTAGGACGATTTGATCAATAGTTAGCTAAAGGACAAAATCTCTTAAAACTGCTTCTCGGGATATCAAAAAGTTCATATCTTGGCATAACTCCGTTCACGATTTGAGACCTTTCTCGGGCCGATATTTGGCATGTACTTCATACTTCATATCTTCGAGAGACGTTCTTGAGATAATGGTCTTCTCATCGTTAATAGAGTTTCTTCACTTGGAGACTTTAGAGGGGTACTCCAACTTTGTTGACCACGACTTCATGATTATTTCTTCAATCTCTAATTGGGATTTTGAGATACAACGATCCGCCTCCTTTTCGGACTTGGATCTATTTATCCTCATACCTTGTTAGGGTCTTTTCGGATAGACTTCTCCATGATCTTTATGGGAGTTGATTGCTTTTCGTCGTGAGTCTTGATCCTTCATATTGATTTTGGGAATAATGCTCTTCACATCACTTTTGGATCTTCAGCAATAAAATGGAATCCTCATGCCTTGTTAGGGCCTTTTCGGACTCGCCAATCTTCGCGCCCCGCTTCATAAGTTATGCCTTGGCTATGAACTCTTATCATTACCGAGCAACTTTTAAACGATCTTGAGCTAAAAGCTAAGTAACTTTTCAAATCGTACGACCTTACTTATTGCATTTATTTATTTACAAGCGAGGGGAGAAAAAGATCATAATTAACTCACATAAGTTAATGAAAGAATACCAAACTTGTAACCAACTCTATCATTTCTCGTTCTCCACAATTTAAAATCTCAAGGAATGAGACTCGTGGATGCTTAGCCTAATAAACCAATTAAGGTCTACATGGTTAAGGATACTAGCTAGAGTGAACTTGGATAAGTAAACTCGGGTTGAGTCAAAATATTCACAACGGGCCTAATATATCTAAGATATCTAAACTTGCTAAAACCATTTTATTAAAATGCTAGAAAGTAACAAAAATAAAGGAGACTACAACTAGGCCAAAATAGATTAAAAATTTTGAAAAATGTCGAAAAATTGATTTTCCAGTTAAAATGAGGACAAATACAAGGAAAAGACCACTTAACTTCGATAGAAGTCCCCCCTACACTTAATATAAACATTGTCCTCAATGTTTAAGCATGTATGAGTAAACTCCCCTACACTTAGGACATTGTGCACTTTGTTTAAATCTCGTTAAGGAAAAGACAACTAAAGAGATTCCTATTTTAATATTGAGAAATATAAAATAGTGAATCGAAAAGAGTTTAGGATAGAACCGGGAAGAAGGGAACACGGAGTCACGGTTCGTCAAAAGTCATCAAGAGTGTGTCTTTGAAGCTCTAATCCCTGCACATGATAAGAAAGAAAGCAAGAAACACCACGGGGCTCCCCCTACACTTATGGTGAAAATAGATAGATAATTGGGTTGCCTCCCAAAAAGCGCTTGTTTATATTAACCGAGTCACGAGCCTGACTCGTCCCCGAATTAAATGGTCCATGGGGAAGCCTCGATTGTGATACCGGGATCAAAGACCTTGTCCTCGTTCCCGGAGGACATCAACAAAGGAGAGGCGGGAGGATAAGTCTTGAATGGTAGGAAAGTCTGCTCAATATAAGAAAAGCAAGTGAAATCCAGATTGACGGGAGGTGGGGTGGGTAAGGGAATCACATTGTCATCCTCCAAAGACAATGGATGCAGACCAATTGGCAAAGCCGTAAAATTATCAATCATAGAATGGTCCATGTCACCTCCCGGGTCAAAGCATTTATCCTCATGAAAGTAGATCTTGTCGATATCCTCGTAGATAAAGAGTGTAGAAACTCGTTTGAAAAGATCACGATCAAGTACGAAACCATCATTCATTTGTGGGATTGTTGATAAGGTAAATCCTCACGAATGTGGTAAACGTAATTCTCATAAGAGGAGTGTTGATTAGTGTAGAATCTTGATAACCTATGAATCTATGAAGGGGTTGATGATTTCTAGAGAGAGAAACTAGAGAGAGAAAGTGAGAGAAAACTATGTGTTATTTATTCAAATGGAAACAAGAAATGTTCAACAACCAACCCCTTTCCAAGGAGGAAAGGGGTATTTATACTTTCCAAGCAACATTGGGCTTGGGCCGGTCCATGACAAGCCCATGGACCGGTTCTTACTTAACTTAATAAGCAACTATTACCTACGAGCTATTACAATCATTAATAATATTATGGAGTGACCGATACTTCTAATATACGTAAAAACATATTTCTAACAGTCTCCCCCTAAGGGAGGTCACTCCACGTTACAAAGTTCTAAACCTAGCATACTATACTAAGTCTTCGTTCTTTAGCTCGTAATCTTTTTTCTTTTCTTTCTTTTGTTGTGAATATGTTGGTTTGATCTTTTAGGCTTTGGCTTGAGAGCATTGTTCTTTTGGCCTTTCACGTGCGATCTTTTGCCTTCTTGTGAATTTTGCCTCCTCGTGACTCCATGTTCCACACACTCATGTCTTTTTGTTGAATTCTCGAAAGTTTCAGAGTTTGGTACAGCGGAAGACTTTATCTTGTACTTTCTTGAATTTTTGCTAAACTTTGATGCAGAAAAACATAAGCATGTGGGAACGACTTCTACAGGTACACCGCAACACCACCGTCTTCACTGGTACACAGCAACGCCACCATCTTCAACAGGTACACAGCAACGCCACCATCTTTAACAGGTACACAACAACGACACGAATAAAATGGCTTTGAACATTTTATTCTAATTCGGTAGCATTTTACCTCTGGTCGGTGAAGACCGTTGGACGATATTAGATATCGTACCCGTGACGGATAGTTTCAATTAAGTAACTTCCTGACAGGATTTCGCGGGTAAACCCGTTCTCTTTATTCGACCGTCCAAAGCTGACTGCGAACATAAAGAGTGAATCACTTGGATAAATTATCCTTGTGATTTGAAGCCGTCAATTCATGAAACCTGGAACAAGTGAATTTCAATTAAGATTTTCACCATCGTTGCTTTCCAGTTGTCACGAGCTCAATTCATAAAGAATCTTGCACGTCACCTACCAAGTGCTGTTTGATGTTAACACTAGAAGGATTTCCACTCGTCACTGTGATCAATAAAGAGTCACTCTGAGTGTTCTGGCAAGATCATATGATAATGCGAAGAGGCCTGGAACGAGTTTAAGTTCGATTAAGAATTAAACCACTGTTTCTTTCCAGTTTTTCACAAGATTGGTTCTAAAAGAACCGCACGTGTAACCTACCATGAGCTTGTTTGATGTTGGCTCAAGCAGGATTTCCATCTTCATTGTAATACTTGCGTATCACTCAGATGTTCTGGCAATATTACAGGAATACTGCGTAGGACTCATGAAAATCTCTTACTTTTCACAGTGTGTGAGAAAGCAAGGAACAAATGGAAACTGTCCTAATGAGACTTTTGATGATCTCTTGGCTCTAGACTCGATTGTGCGTTTTGATTTAGTGAGCGATGGCTGGAGAGGAGTGCCACCTTTTCAATACCAGTCTATTCAGAGTGAATAAACCAATAGATAACGTGTTGATCTCCGTGTGATTAAAACAAATACCTTTTGAGAGATATTTGAGTTAACTGGGAAGGGTTGTGCATTGCATCACTGGGTCCATGATGTCTTTCTTCAATACCGAGAATCATTAGCAAAAATGACCTCAATAGCATATGTATTGACCCGGTTTCTGCCTAAAGTTGTAAGGAGGGCTTCTTTCTTTACACCCTTTATCTTTACAATTCTTTTTCATTCTTCAACCCCTTCAATGCTTACCAATACGTCATCACTAGCACCTTGTTGTGATTGTTCCAGTGCTAGCTTAAGTACTTGGTCGGCATTCAGCTACGTTCACATTCTTTCTCCATCTTTCCTAGGACTTCTAATTCTATCTAGGGAATTGTCCTTGGGAAGATTCCATCGGCTCTGATGAATCATTGGACTAAACCTATTCTTACCACCCTTTTGTCACCACATTCGTCGTGAATTAAGCGTGTTTTGGGAAGGAATTGCCACCATGAAAAAATCATTGAAAATCACTTAAGGTACTTGTGATATTGAAATCAAAAGTTTTGTACCTTAGGTGTTTTGATCATCAAAAACGCTCCCCCTTAACACGTGCTTTACACATATTAAGTTGGAATATCGTTAAGTCTTTTTCATCTTTTAACCAAGTATCATTTATGTCTCCTTAATCCCATTTTCTCCCCTTATCCAAAATGTTAACCATTAATATTTGGGATATTGAATGGATTAACCGGTCTTTGGGTAAAAAATGAAATCGATGTTTGGCCATAGAACATGTGAATGCTCCCCCTTAAGTTAATAAGGGATAGTTGTAGTGCTTTAGTATGATATATTTTGAAAGATTTAGAATCTCGTGAGAAATTCTTGAAAAATTATCATACCTTCACACTACATCAAGCCATTAAAGCACAATATTCACAAATATACATATTCACAATTGAAAACCAATATAAAGTGGACCTGAAATGTACGGCCATTAGATGGATCGTTGCAGTAGCTTGTGGTGCACTCCATATGGTCTTCCACCAATGAATCTTTCCAAGCTCCTCATCAATCTACGTTCACAGAGGTTTTGATCAATCTTCTTGATCACATACTTCGCCATCTGCCGATAACCCGGATGCCAATCCTCTGTCATCTCTGGCAAAGTCCCACCCGAGTTAAGATGCTCCAACTTTCCTCTGACTTGTAGAAGAGTCCCATCACTGTACTTATATAGCTCACCCACCCTCATAAACTTCATTAAACCTCGACTGTTCAAGTAGAAAATGCCGCAATTCGGGACAGAAATGCCGGTATAAGGACATCTATCTACATGTTGAGGTAGAACTTGATTCACTGGACGGGTTAAGTTGAGCTTCCTTTGGTAGCTTTCGACTCCCAACTGGAGATCTTCAACTCGTTTCTTGATAACAACGCTTCGTGTGAACATACGAAGTGCTGTATTCAAGGCAATGAGGTCTTCACGAGGAATATGTGTGAGTTGATCGCGGGTCATCAGAAGCAGCATATCTTCGATATCCTCAAGGCGAATGATAGAAAAATCTCCCTGCTGGATTTTGTATTCTCTGTCATCCTCCTTTTTCAAACGAATCTCCGTCACATGATAATAGCCATTCTTGGCTTCAGTTTTCAACCCTAAGATGCTGGAGATGCGGATATCGGATCTAACGTTGCTTCCAGAATTGACTAGGCAGCAACCCCTGTACGCCCTTCGGACTCGTTCGTCCCAATGAGATTCACCTATAACATCATACATATCATAATTACGAGTTACCCTAGGGACCCAGAGTCTGTTTACCTTTTCCTCGATCCAGGGTATTGTCCCCCAGTTGGCAGCTTTCAGCAAGGTTAATGATGTTGCGTACTTTGATGAACCCTTCAGAAGATACTCAAGATCATAGGTGACGAAGAAGTCGAGAGCTATCTGATTATCTTGAGTAGGATCAAGTGGAGGTGGAGCTCTTTCTGATTCATGAAGACCTGGTCGTTGAACGGTATTCAGAGCCTTCAGGATCTCATCGGCATAATACTCGAACTCCATTCGGGTTAACCGGGTTTTGGCGCGAAGTCTCTTATCCTTCAGCGCTTTCTTCACCAAAGATGGAGTAACCGAAGTCTTATACTCATGAGCAAGAAATGCACATAAGTCAATCGGACTGCGGATACGGAGATACAAAACATCTTTGTCAGCGTCTGTGATCGGATCATATTGCGCTGCTGCCGTGATCCAAGCCTGTGGCGGTGCAGTCTCGTCAATCTCCAACGTATCTGCCCAGTCTCGTGTGCTTGGTTCAGGAACCGTAGAATGTTGTGCTTGTCGTAGAGGAGTAGAAACGCGAACATCTGCTGGTTCTGATTCAGGCATTTCGGCAGTGTCGTGAACGGGTGAGTGTTGTGCAGCTTCAGGTTCGGTTACCGATTCTGCAATCACAGGAGCAACAATAACAGAACTAATGGGGTTAGTGGTAATAGGTAAAGATACAGCAATAGAAGTACCAGGAATCGATGACGCTGTAGTAGCATTCACATCGTGGCGCCACTTAGATCGTCTTGATTCCGATGATGTTGATTTGTCCTTCTGTGCTGCATCTTTCTTGGACTTGGTTCCAGACTTAGCAGGTTTCTTGGAACTGGTAACCTTATCTCCCTCTTTAGGCTGTTCACCCCCATCATCATCCTCATTGTTATCCCCGTTGCTCCCCCTAGCACTCTCCTCATTACCATCACCACCATCATCGCCATCATCATCATCATCATCATCATCCTCATCCTCATCATCATCACCATTATCGTCATCTTCATCATCCTTTTCTTCTTCTTCTTCTTCTCCACCTTCATCTTCACCAGTACCCTCGTCTTCTTCACTTTCTTCCCTTTCTTCCTCAGGTAGAATGTGGTAGGGTACCACACTTCCAAACGTTTTGAATAACCTATCATCCTCCATGATAGCGTCATTCAGGGATTTGTAAAGAGCCCGTTGAATCCTAGACTTATCAAACGATCCAAGTTCCACCATACGAGCTTTGAGGATCTTCTTTAATTCAAAATCCGTTAACTCATAAGCAATTTTATAGGCGGATTCTGAAGGATTGGATGACTTGATCATCAAATTATCAGCTGTGAGTGTCTTCAACTCATCACGCAGTTTTGGCATAATGGACTCAACAGATTCTTTCACTCTTTCTTCAACAGAAGCTTCAAGTGCTTCTTTCTGCTCCTTGTATTTATCCCTCATCGCTTGAAGTCTGGTGATACGTGCAGCATGCTTATCGGCCTCAGCCTGCTTAACCCGAGCTAGTTCTTCTGCATGAGCTTTTCGCGTCAATTCCATATCTGCAGCGAACTTAGCAAGCATCTCTTCTTGGGCTTTCCTAGATGCTTCTTCACTTTGAACTCGTCTATGTAGCTCTTGGCGAAGTTCATCCATTTCTCTCTTGTGATTATCCGTATGTTTATCCAACATTTCTGCCATCACCAATGCAGCCATTGTAGATGTTGCAGAGCTGCTCTAGGTTGATGGAAGAGGCTCGGTTGTTACTACGGTACTAAGGATTGGAGTTATTGGTGGTGGAAGAAATGGTGTTGAAGCCGGTCTGGTTGGTAAGGGTTGGATTGGTGGAGGTTGAGTTGCTAAAGGTTGAGTAGACATCATGATAGTAGGAGCAACGGACTCCTTTTCAACACTTGCTGAAACCGGAATGGATGTCTCCTTCGAAGTAGAATACCGTTCAGGTGATCCAAACTCATCAATATCATCTGGTTCCTCGTACTCTTCTTCAACATTTATCCTTGCACCTGAACCACTACCGCCCGTATCTTTCCTACTCCTTTGAATTGCTATCTTCATCATTTGTCTCTCTGCTTTGTCAAGAGTAGGATCAACAACATCTTCTTCGTCACGTAGACGTAACTCATCAGCCTTACCCTTTCCCTTCTTAACCTCCGTCTTTTTCTTCTTGGTTTCGGGTTCAGGTAAAGCAGCTGGTTGCTTGCGTTTACCTTTACTCTTCACTGTAGTAGACGAATCTTCTCCAGTCTAAAGGTTTGCTTTCAGCTTCTTGATTTCTAGCAGCAGTAGCTTGTAATCAGCAGAACCTTTGATTTTATCCGTCAGAAGATAATCAGGAATAGGACCAGGAATCACACCACCAGAAGGTCCTTCATGCCTTAGATCCACAGTATCATCCGCTTCTTCAGTGTGATAACGACTTGCTGCACGCCTATCAATAGTAGCATCATTTTTCATAAAATAATTAATGATAAGCTTGATAAACCAAGGATAAGGAAAGAAATTAGTCTTCAGCTTCTTGTTATGGAAGAGTTGAAAGGTGAATTCTTCCCATATCAACAATGCATAATCTGCATTTGCAGCTTTGTACATGCCATAGAAGAGGTTCATAATAGGACTGCGCAGAGCATCATGCCCACTTGTTTTTGGTGTAAGACATCTACTGAGAACACCTAACAATGCTCTCCAAGGTTGTCCTACTTTAGCAGTGGTAAACTCAGACGCAACTCGTATTTCAGGACATCTAATAGCGTCATATAACTCCATGAGTTCATCTTTAGTAGGATCCCTCGAAAATGACATGCCTTTGGGTGTATCTCGTATACCAAAAATCTGACGGAAGTCTGAAACTGTGAGCGTCTGCTGCTTGTTGTCGATGGTGAAGGTGATCTTGTTTGAAGTGATTTCCTTGGTAGCCCAGAATTCATACATATAATCATAAGGCACCGAGGCACTACTTCTTAAAGCATTCTTAAAATGGGATTGATCAAGGATTGCTATGGCTACTTTAAATCCATGGTGAGTGTATTTTGAGACTTGCTTCAGCCGGTAATTGTTTGGTATGAACTTGAGGGTTCGTGCTTTATCAATAGCGGCTTCTCTAGAGTCTTGGATTGCTTGTACTGTTGGATTAGTCATTGTATCTGCTTAAGATAAGACATGAAAGGTTGATGCACAAAAACATATAGATATATATCATTCTTACTACTAAGCATAACACATTTCATAATCATAATACAACAAGTACATATAACATGCAAACAAACTATCAATCAAACAACACTTCATCCGGAACTTTCCTCATTTGGAACATCCTTTATTCGGAAGTTCTTCATTCGGAACTTCCTTCATTCGGAAGTTCTTCATTCGGAACTTCTTCATTCAGAAGTTCTTCATTCGGAACTTCTTCATTCGGAAGTTCTTCATTCGGAACTTCCTTCATTCGGAAGTTCTTCATTCGGAACTTCTTCATTCGGAACTTCTTCATTCAGAACTTCCTTCATTCGGAACTTCTTCATTCGGAACTTCTTCATTCGGAACTTCTTCATTCGGAAGTCCTTCATTCGGAACTTCTTCATTCGGAAGTCCTTCATTCGGAAGTCCTTCATTCGGAAGTCCTTCATTCGGAACTTCTTCATTCGGAAGTCCTTCATTCGGAACTTCTTTATTCGGAAGTTCCTTCATTCGGAAGTTCTTCATTCGGAACTTCCTTCATTCGGAAGTTCTTCATTCGAAACTTCCTTCATTCGGAAGTTCTTCATTCGGAACTTCCTTCATTCGGAAGTCCTTCATTCGGAACTTCCTTCATTCGGAAGTTTTTCAGAAAATTCCTTCATTCGGAAGTTATTATCCAAGTTCATCCGGAACTTCAAACCACAGCTTTTGATGATCTAATCTATGCGCGTTTGTGAGTTCTAAGGCAAACTAAGGCAAATAAACATCATCTAAAGCTATTCCGAGCAAAACCCACCACAAATCCTAATCAATTACTGCTTAATTTAGACACAAACCCTAATTTGGATTTAATCTAAAACGAATCATTTAACCTGATTCAACTGATGAAATAGGCGAATTATAAGTTAAATATAGATGATAATTACCTTTTAAATTGAATGAATCGGATTGGATGAATAAACGAGAGGTTTTAGATCTTGTGTGTGTGTTTTAACAATGGCGGCAAGGAGATAGTGATACAGTGAAAAGAAAAGGGGGCGGGGGGTTTTGTATTTGACTTAGGTCAAATTTTTGCAACTTATACCCATTGTCACTTTTGACCCTACAATTTCACTCCTTTTCCTTTTTGGATACTAACTTTTCACAAATAACTTTTGCCAACTAAACCTTCACACAACTTAAGCAACTCAATCTATTAGCAAAACTCCAAGATCTTAAAGCCATTCCTATCACATTGAACGAGCACAAGTCGTATTCTAAAGCAAAACCACTCAATTACCAATCAGCCAATTAATTTTCCACGATCACTTTTGAAAATCAGTTTAATGACGAAGATGATTTAATATTTTCTCCCCCTTAAACGATGACCCGTTTTCTATTTAAAGAGCTGTAGTCATTGTTTAAAGAGTCAAATATTGATGAAAGCATTTCCAATTTGTATCTTGAAAAAGTTTGATTCGAGGTGTCAATAAGATTTCTCTTATTTTAACAAATTAATGCACTGAGACGTACATAAATTCGTGTTAGATCAAGTTATAAAGTAAACTTGATCCCTTTGCATGATTTGGCTTGTAAATCACGCCCGAGAAAATTAATTCCCGTTCTGAGCCAACGTTTTCCAAGGAAATACGTGACTTTAATATGAAAACCGGGTTGCAGTCTGAAATAACTACAAGCCATAATGGGCATGTTTTAAAAATGTACAACTTTTATACGGACTCTATTTATGGCACCGTGTCAATATTGATCGACATTTCTAAGGCCGTAAATATTACCGTACTAAAAGACATGCCCGTTTTAAAAAAACGAAAAATATTTTTGGTTTTTCTTGATTTTATAATTTTTATGGTTTTTGTAGGTTTTATATTTTTTATGATTTTTGTTGGTTTTATATTTTTGTATTTTCTTTTTGTGGTTTATATATTTACGATAATATACATGATCACGAACAAAGGATACTCTGAACAGTTTACCACGACTATTCAGCTGATTCTTCTGCCAACTCTTTGAGAGTCGCTGGAGTGAATGATTTCATGCCAAGCTTGTCGATCAAAAACTCGATTCGTCCTCGATCTAAGGCTTTGGTGAACATATCCGCCAGCTGGTACTCAGTAGTGACAAAATACAGCTCGATCACTCCGTTCTCCACCTGCTCTTTAATGAAATGGTAGCGAATGTCTATGTGCTTGGCCCGGGAGTGTTGAACATAGTTGCAGCAAAGGGCAATGGCACTCTTGTTGTCACAATACATCGGGATTTTGTTGAATCCCAAACCGTAGTCAGTTAATTGTGATCTCATCCAAAGGACTTGAGCACAACAACCGGACATGGCGATGTATTCAGCCTCCGTGCTAGAAATTGCAGCGCTTTTCTGCCTTTTTGAAGACCAACTGATCAATCTATCTCTAAGGAGTTGCACAGATCCAGAAGTGCTACGCCTCGTGTCTTGACATCCAGCATGATTGGCATCTGCGTATGATATTAAAGCAATAGAGGAATCTTTCGGATACCATAGACCACGATGAAGTGTTCCTTTTAGATACCGAAAGATCCTTTTCACAACATGTAGGTGCTTTTCGGTAGGCCGAGCCTGATACCGGGCACACATGCATACAGCAAATTGCAAATCAGGCCTGCTAGCAGTCAGATACAGAAAGGTGCCGATCATCCCACGGTAAAGTTTTGGATCGACAATATTCCCATTCCTATCTTCATCTAACTTGGATTTCTCCACCATTGGAGTGTCCACGGGGTCACAATTTTCAAAGTTATATTTCTTAAGAGATTCTAGAGCATATTTGGATTGATTAATAAAGATGCCTCTGGGATTTTGAGAAATCTGTAATCCTAAGAAAAATGAAATTTTTCCCATCATCGACATCTGAAAGCGTGTGGACATTATCTTCTCAAATCGATTTGACAATTCTATGTTAGTGGCAGCAAATATTATATCATCAACATAAATTTGTACCAGAATCATGTCGTTGCCTTCCTTGAGAGTGAATAGAGTGGGGTCCACCTTGCCTTTGGAGAAGCCTTCCGAGATGAGGTATGTTGAGAGGAGATCGTACCACGCGCGTGGAGCTTGTTTCAACCCATAGAGAGCCTTCTTAAGCTTGTACACATGATTAGGAAACTCCGTGCTAACGAACCCATCCGACTGACTAACATAGACTTCTTCCCTTAGTTCACCGTTCAAAAATGCCGTCTTCACATCCATTTGATAGACGATCATATTCATATGAGCAGCATACGCAAGGAATAGTCTAATGGCCTCCAACCGTGCAACAGGAGCAAAAGATTCTTCAAAGTCTATACCCAAGGCTTGTTTATATCCTCTAGCAACCAATCTAGCCTTATTCTTCAATACTGCACCCATCTCATCAAGTTTAACCTTATAAACCCATAACAAAGTAAGGATATTAACCTTGTCAAGGAGAGGAACTAATTCCCATACTTCAAGTCTTTGGAATTCATTTAGTTCCTCCTGCATGGCTTCAATCCAAGATGATTGAGTCATAGCCTGCTGCCAATTTTTAGGTTCAACTTCAGAGAGAAATGCATCAAAGTAGCAATATAGTGCACTCTCTTGTAATTGATGGCGTGTAGAGACTGGTCGATCTAGATCTCCAATGACATTCCTGATTGGGTGATCTTTTGTCCATTTAGTGCTATGGTTTTCAATCCTAGGTGGTCTGGAGTGAACAATAGAAGGAGCTTCTTCTGAGGTAGACGCGGCTGAAGGGTTTTCAGGTATCGCTACACCAAAGAAAGGAAGCTCTTGTAGGTGAGCATATTCCAAGTCGTGATCAATAGAATCCTCTTCCACATCATTAGGCACAAGTAGGGGTGACGATTCAGGTGTAGTTTGAGAATCACTTGGTGAAGGTGCATCCGGTTCAATGTGAATTGAAGATGCATTAGATAAAGCTTCATTGGCTGGAGCAACAACTTCAGGAATTTGAGCTATCACTACGGGTGCTGGAACTTCATCATTTGGGGGATCAAAGAATTCATCAAACAACGGTTGAAACAGTTTATCCCACTCGGGCCTTGATGGTGGTAAAAATGATGTAGAAGTAGGATTATTGGGAACTAATCCGGAACTAATAGCACCGGTTCCCATCTCATGAAGCGCGGGTTCAGAGCTGTGTTGCTCAGAAGCCATCGCTGTCAGCTCATCGAAATCTGCGTCCATAGTTTCTACAATCTTGCCAAGACGACGGTTGTAAATTCGGTATGCTTTCTTGGACGGTGAGTAACCAATGAAAATACCTATATCGGCTTTCGGATGAAGCTTACCCAAGTTCTCACTATTAATGTTTGGATAACAAAGAGCACAAACACATGAAAAAGTGAAACATCGGGTTTACGGTCATGTAGAAGCTCATAAGGTGTTTTTCCATGGCGTTTCCGAATGATAGAACGGTTTTGGGTGAAACATGCAGTAGATATAGCCTCTGCCCACAAGAACAATGGAGCGTTCGCATAAATAAGCATAGTCCTAGCAGCTTCCATAAGTGTACGATTCCGTCTTTCAACGACACCGTTTTGTTGTGGAGTGCGTGCAGCGGATGTTTCATGTGAGATACCAACTCCTTCATAGTAATCACGAAGAGTCTGGTTGACGAACTCTGTTCCATTGTCTGTACGAATACGGCGGACAGTAGTATTCAAACGTACCTGAATGAATTTCAGAAAAGTGATGATAGCCTTCGGTGCTTCATCCTTTGTACGTAGAAATCTAACCCATGTAAACCTGGAGAAATCATCCACAATAACCAGAATAAATTTCTTACCGCTCACACTTTCAGTTCTCATTGGTCCACAAAGATCCATATGCAAAAGATGAAGTTTTTCTTGATTGGTGTCTTCAGCTTTGGGCTTGTAAGATTTCTTGGTACTTTTCCCCCTTGAACACGCGGAACATAAATGGTCCTTGTGAAATTTAAGCTTTGGAAGACCACGAACTAATTCGTTTTTAGCCAGATGATTAATAGCATTAAAGTTAAGATGAGATAATCTGCGATGCCATAACCATGACTTGGTCTTAGATGCTTTAGAGAGAAGACATACTGGAGAGGCGGCCATCATGTCTTGTAAGGACAAGGTATAGAGATTTGCACCACGAGATCCCTTCAACAAATCTTTTCCTTCCAAGTTGCGGATGAAACAAGTGTGTTGTCGAAAAGCAACCTCAAGGTTGGAATCACAAAACTGTCCTACTGAGAATAAATTATGACCAAGACCTTCTACATAGTATACCCTTGAAATCGTCACGTTTCCAATCTGATATTCACCATACCCCATTATATTTGCTATATGATCATTCCCGAATTTAACCGTACCAAGAAACTTGCTGACGAAATTTCGGAGCATCGAGCGATCTCCGGTCATATGCTTTGAACAACCGGAGTCCAAATACCAGAGGATGATTTGGACCACCTGAAAATATCACCACACGAGGACAATGTAGAGGTATCGGAATCTGAGTGTTCCTTGTTATTAGCAGGTATAGATTTAATAATCTTAGATTTGCTAACTCTAGGTTTCTTAGATTTCCTAGCCTTCTTCTTCCTAGTTGGTGGTGTAGATTCTAGTTGGCTTAAATCCTGTGGTATTTCTTCACTGATAGGCACTATAGTGGGAGCTGACCTAATTAAAGGGCGCTGTTTCCATACTTGAGTGCGAGTGTGCCTAACTAAAGGACGCTCAGACCTAACCTCAATGGATGCATTCCTAGTTAAAGGGCACATTTTTCCATCTAATGTAAAGGTCCTACCAGTGGGACGCCATTGCCAGCCAACTTGGGCACGAGTTCTACCCGTTGGCTTCCATTCAAGACCATTCCTAATGGCATTCATTTCATTTACATGATCAATAAGACACAAATCATGACGTTGGGAAAACATACATTCATTACAATTCCAACATTTTAAATCAGAATTCACAAATGGTTTAGGCTTCTGCACAGGCGCAGAGCTTTTAGTCTTAACATGATTCTTATTATTTAAAACTGAACTAACATTCCTATGGTGATCTTCTACTTTCTTCTTTTTGGCACTACTAGTGGAGGGCTTGATCTTATCTTTCTTGAGTGGCGATCCTTTAGCCATAGTAGTCTCTTTTAATCCTGTAGAAGGCAAAGTGGGAATATTAGCAGCATATTTTAAAGGTGCCTTACTTGATTGTGCCAATGACGGTTTTGCTCCTGGAGTCTTATTGAATGGAGTTACAGCAATGGGCCTATTAGTAAGTAGTGCAGAACCTGGTTTACCTATGTATTGCAAATATGCTAAGCAATATTGAACTCGCTTAATATATTCATGAGCCGAATAATAGTAGCTATTTGAGGGATCTAAGGCATAAAGATCGTCTAAAATATCCCTAATAAGATCTACATGCTTAATGGCATTCCTCATATAATCATCGTAGGTAACCGGGTTTCTCTTATGAAGCGGGTTCTTATAAAGCACTACTGACTTGGTTGTTGGGGCACTAGTGGACGGTGCAGAGTCGGTAGCTAAGTTATCAACAACTTCTTGTCGGGTGATAAGAAGTGTCTCCTTTAACTCGGCCAAAACCATGTTTTTGTCAATGAGCAGGATGTTCAAGTCAGAGATTTCTTCACACTTTTGGTTCAGTTGTTCAACATAAGATTGTTGCTGTGCTGCATTAAAAGCGAAGCGTTCTTCTAGTGAACCATAAAGAGCGGATAGTCCCTGTCTTGTCCGATCCATCTCCCCTAGAACAGACGAAAGTCTAATTTCTAAGACCTAGTTTTTAGACTCTGCAGCCTCTAGTTCCAATTTGAGTGTTTCATTTGATGACACATCTCTCTTCAATCTCATAATCTCTTCCTCTAATGCCTTAACAATTGCAATCATCTTGTCACTCGTCTCAACACCGTTTTCACAACCATTTGATATCAAAAGATCCTCATTTTGAGTTTGTTGTTTTAATTCTAAAGATATACAATGTTGTTCTAGTTGATTAAAGCGTTTTGAAAGTAAATTGTAAGAATCTTGTAGCTTTAAAAACTCAGTGTTAGATTCGTGACAAGAATGATTATCTACCTCATTTACAGTATCAGCAACATTTACAGAGAGATCACAAACATCATCACAAATATTCACAGCATCACAATTAATCATAGCGGATGTAAGCTCATTCGAATAATTAACATTTACAGTAGTAAGCACATCACACGAGATTACTGCAGACAAGAATCGGTCATATTCGGTTAAAATCTTTTCTTTTTCAATTAGTTGTAGTTCGTAAGCGGTGTCCATTTCATAAAACACTTTTTGAACTTCTCCAATTTCAAATTCAAGATTTTCTTTAAGAGATGCAAAACTTCCTTTTAGACTTTCGACAAATGGGTTGATCTCATTTTTAAACACCTCGTTCATGTGTTCGAAAGCCCATTCTCCGGCGTTTAGGCCATTTGAAGTCGTACATTCCAAAATGACCTTGTCAAAATTAGTAAAGTATTGATTAATCTTTTGCAAGTTTAACCATACAGTGCTAACAGGTGGGAGATCCTTTGGAATTTCCTTAGGACCTTCCATGTTGACAAGTGTAGGAAATGTACTAGGGTTTTCTGCATTCAACATGTAGGTTGGTGCTGTAATGAGATCTTTGTCCATATGGAAGCGAATTCTAAAATCCGTTTTAGCAAGCTCCTGATTCATTTTAAAATAATCACACTCGGGATATTTTGCAGAATTGTATGACCGATCCTCATCAACTAGATCCTTACTTGTGCGATCATCGAAAAAACCAATCGGGTCTAAGGCCAATCCTAATTGAGTTGCATTATAAAGTCTTGGACTATGTCTTAAAGCTTGTTTTGCATACCTTGGGTTAGGGGGAAGGCCTTTTTGACGTGATAAGTTAAATTCTCTAAACGAAGCATCAAATAAGTGCACTAGTTGAGAAGCAGCGTATTGTCTTAAAAGCAAGTAATCTAGACTTCTAATCTTATTAGTATCATTAATCTCCATTTCATTCTTCTTAGACTCGAGTGATTCAAAATCCGTTTGAAGTTTTTGAAAATTAGTGACCACTAACTCCTTTTCTTTAAGTTCATTAGACAAATTTGCTCTTAAGTTTTCAATTTCTTGCAAGTGACCCATTTGTTTGTTTCTAAAGTGATCATATTCGGGATTTGTTAGAACACTAGACGAAGGTACTAATTCCAAAGTTTGAACTTTCTCATTGCTTAAGGCAAGCTCATCAGACAAATTCTTATTCTTAGCTAGGGTTTCTAAGAGTGCAGCATTCATTTGGCTAAGTAATGTAGCAGGAACCATGACCAAATCTTGTTGAGCAGGAGTAGGCGTATGCGAAATGGCTCCCGGTTGTGATTCACTCAAAATCTGGGGACTCACATTGATATTACTATCATTGATTGTCTCCTCATTTGATAGACTCACCACCGAAGACTCATTCGAATCAGCACTCTCTTGCACAACTTGATGTGGTTGAATACTAGCATCAGTGGGATTATCGGTGGTATTACTAAGTACCTCAGATCTCTTTTCTGGCCCTAAGCTGGAGATAGTTGCCATAAGAGCAGCCTTTGCAGATTGAATGTCATCACAGTCTGAGTCATACGCATCAAGATCATCGGCTTGGTAAGCTGCATTCTGTGTAGTGACAACGTCTTGTTCAGCAATCCCTGGATCAGCAAGAAATGCAAGCTCCTCTTCATCAAGTTCCCTTCCTTGTGCCTGAGCATTCACCAGATAGATCTTCTCTGCAAACCATTGTCCATCCCTTCTCCTCTTGGGTTTCTTACAATCCCTGGACATGTGACCCTCTTCCTTGCAGTTGTAGCATGTAATCATTCTCAACTTGCCTGTGGAATTAGCCCGTGGAGCAGGATTGACCATTGGAGCCTGATTGATCGTGCGAGCATTGGTAGTTGATGTGGTAGGTCTCCCCTGATATGGTTGAATAGGCTGAACCATTACCCTGCCATTCTCAATAGTAGCTTGTTGGCGAGAATTAGATGAATTCCTCAACTGATTGTTGGTAGGAGCTGATCCCCTAAATCCTCGTTTGCTTAAAGTCCTTGTGAGATAAGCAGACATAGTGGTTAACACTTCAACTGGGTCAGCACCTTGTTTGAATACAGGAATGGGGACTTCCTCATCATCACAGTACATTGCTTGGTCTTGATGAGCTGCATAATCACTAGAAGGAATACTCATTTGATCAGGGTAGCTTGTTGGATATGCTGCATTCTCTTGATAAGAAGAATATGAAGATTGAGCATAAGGTGCAATACTTGTTGTGTGAGGTTGTGTAGCATATTGTGATGAAGGTGCACTAAACCGATATTGTTGCTGATGTGAGGTGGGTGGTTGCGGTAGAATCGAGTATTGGGGGAAGGTTGGTGTCATGTAAGGTGATGGATGATAGGCTTGATGTCCCAAAATATAAGGAGTGTTGTTGTGAGACAAGCTTGGTTGATTCGCCATCAAAGCTAATGAATCAGGGTACATACCTCGAGGCGAACGGTGCATGATCACATGTTTCTCATGCTGCTGAAGAAAAGCATATAGTTGATCCAAATTGCACTTATGCAAATCCCTGGTTAACTTAACATCGGTAATATACTCACCCCATTCAGCTTGAGGTAAAGTATTCAAGAATTTGGTGTTAACCTGGAATGGTGCAATCACGAGATTGTATACATTCAGATCGTTCATGAGTGTGGTGAATCTGAAGTAATAATCGTGAAGCATTTCCCCTGGGTTGTACGTGAATCTATCAAACAGATCATATAACTGACATTCCCTTTCCTGTTTGGTGAGAGACGTACCTTGTAGCAACACCTTAAGACGTTCCCATAAATCCTTTGCCACCGTATACTGACTTACCATCCGATAGATATCATGGGGAAGAGCTTGGAGAATGGTTTGAAGAGCTTTTTCGTCTGCATCGGCAACAAGTTGTTCAGCTGGTGTAAGTTCTTCAAATTCTCTTGGTCGAGTCACATTGTTAGCCACGATGGTACCATAGTCAAGTGGACCATTTAAAATTGACTTAACCATAAGCCTCCCATAAACTGGTTTTCCCTTAAGGTAAGACATCATCCGGCCTTGCCATGCTTCAAACACTTCTTTGATGAGCATTGGCGGGCGATTATCCGTTCCCGTAATGACGGAAATATCCGTAAGTGATGTCATCTGAGGCATTACTGAATTCGGATTCATTTTGTTAACTTCAAAGAGACAAAGATTATCGGTTGATCGAGCAGTGAAGTAAAGCTTGTGAATTGTGTTGAGTTTTTGTTGTAAGAAACCAAGATTAAATCCTCTAAAAAATCGTCGAAAAAACAAGTAAAATAACCCTTGATTCGGAACTTTTTGTTGATTTGGAAGTTTGATTCGGAAGATTTTGGCTTGGAAATAGCTTGATTCGGAACTTTTGGTTCGGAAGTCTTGATCCGGAACTTTCCTTTGATCCGGAACTTTTTCCTTGATCCGGAACTTTCCCTTGATCCGGAACTTTCCTTGATCCGGAACTTTCTCCTTGATCCGGAACTTTCCTTGATCCGGAACTTTTTCCTTAATTCGGAACTTTCCTTGATCCGGAACTTTTGGTTCGGAACTTCCTTGATCCAGAACTTTTGGTTCGGAACTTCTTAATCCGGAACTTTGGTTGATCCGGAACTTTTTGGTTCGGAACTTTTTGGTTCGGAACTTTGGTTGATCCGGAACTTTTTGGTTCGGAACTTTTTGGTGTTGGTTCGGAACTTTGCTGGGTAATCAGAAACTTTGTTCGTATGAACAGTCGACCACAAAAATAAAGATTAAACCCATATTTTGACCAAATGACCCAAAAAGTTTTGTGATTTCAACAATAATAAGTAAAAACTAATACTTATCCACTAATCCCAATCACAAAAACACCAAAAACACCAAGAATCAAGATGGATTTTCTTAAAGAACACTAATACAATCAAAAACTAAAAAACCACACAAATCACTACCTTAAATCACCCCATAGCTCTTGATACCAAATGTAGAATATTGATAACCTATGAATCTATGAAGGGGTTGATGATTTCTAGAGAGAGAAACTAGAGAGAGAAAGTGAGAGAAAACTATGTGTTATTTATTCAAATGGAAACAAGAAATGTTCAACAACCAACCCCTTTCCAAGGAGGAAAGGGGTATTTATACTTTCCAAGCAACATTGGGCTTGGGCCGGTCCATGACAAGCCCATGGACCGGTTCTTACTTAACTTAATAAGCAAATATTACCTACGAGCTATTACAATCATTAATAATATTGTGGAGTGACCGATACTTCTAATATACGTAAAAACGTATTTCTAACAATTAGGTAACTCCTCGAGAATAGGATGATTGGTCAAGTGAGTTGGTTCGTCATTATTATGAAAAATAAGACGTTCCAAACTCATCAAGTTTGGCATCGATGTTGGAGAAAGATAGATAAGCAAGAAGAATATTTTTGGTGCAAAACTTTGAAAAAGAAATGCTTTTTAAGATTTTTCAAATGTTTTTGTTTTTTTTTTTTTTTTTTTTTTTTGTTTTTTTTTTGAAAATTTTTGACTCGAAAAAATAACGTTCACAAGTGAACGGATCCTAAAAGCCAACGCGTCTCTCACAAAAAACCGTTAATCTTCACGAAAAGAGCCGGCAGCGGCGCCATTTTAATGTAAAGATTTTACTAGTTGAAAGTTCGTTTCTCGGAATCTCCTCGAATTGATTTCCGGTAAATTGTGTGAGATTAGTTGTTCTTGGTGAAACAAATATTTTTGGTTTTGGAAAAATAAATGGGCAAGACTTAAAAATAAAGGACGAGTAATTAAAACTATAACTAAGTGAAACGTAAAACGGTGCAATATTTAAAACGTTAAAAGTAAATGACGAGAATTTAAATGACGTGAAATTAAAACTTAGCGAAAAGTAAATTGACGATTGGAATGCAAATAGGAATGCTAATTGGAATGTTGATTGGAATGCTGATTGGAATGTTGATTGGAATGTTGATTGGAATGTTGATTGGAATGCTGATTGGAATGTTGATTGGAATGCTGATTGGAATGCTGATTGGAATGTTGATTGGAATGTTGATTGGAATGCTGATTGGAATGTTGATTGGAATGTTGATTGGAATGCTGATGGGAATGTTGATTGGAATGCTGATTGGAATGTTGATTGGAATGCTGATTGGAATGTTGATTGGAATGCTGATTGGAATGTTGATTGGAATGCTGATTGGAATGTTGATTGGAATGCTGATTGGAATGTTGATTGAAATGCTGATTGGAATGTTGATTGGAATGCTGATTGGAATGTAAAACCCTTTTCCAATCAAGGTGATTGGAATACGTGATTGGAAAGGGGTTTACCCATTCCGATCTAACTTTTTGATCCGAAAATTAAGCAAAAGCAATAAGCTATGGTTAATAAGCTCAAACTAAAACTTGCACGAATCTAAATCGAAATTGACTTAATAAGCATGAATAACAACTAATCAAACTTAAAAATAAGCAAACTTTCAAATCAAACTTTTAAAAAGATGAACTTTTTAAGAAAACTTTAAATCAAATAAGCATTAAGATGAAAATAAGATCAAAGATGAACATGAATCAAAGATAAGCAAGATAAGAAAGGTAGAAGAAGATGATTAAAAATAAGAACTTGATTAAAAGAAAAGATTCAAAAATTAAAAGACTTACTTGAATTAAAAGTGCATAACATGAAATTAAAAAGCAAGAAAGTAATTAACAAGAAATAAAAATGGTGGAAGTGGTGGTTTGTCAAATCACCCAACAACATGAAAATGAAGCTAGCCTAAACTATATATAGGGGTGATTAGGGAGGAGCTTAGGAAGCTTCCTCCATCTTTCCTCTTTTCCTTATTTGCACACTTAAGCCCTTTTCTTCTTAATTGTTTGTTAATATTGGACTTAATGATTTTGTCTTGGGATTTCTTTAAACTCGTCTTTGAATTTTCTTCGTAAATTAGACTCGAGTTCTTCGGCTTTTAGTAAACTTCCGTCTTTTAACTTTTTCTTCGATAAATCTTCAGAATTGGTCTTGGACTTCCGTTCTGTTTCCACTCTTGATCTTTCGACTTCGTCTTTCGTCTTTTTCTTCGATAAAAGCCCGTGAATGCCGTGTTTTCTCCACTTTTCACTTTTTCGTCCTAAATCACAACAAAAACACAAACCACGCATAATTCCGACATAAATGACATAAAATACACGTTTTGGCTCGGTTATTATTGTAATTAAGTGGTAAAAAGGATGGGTATTTTCACACCTATCAAACCACATCTCTCATCAAATGCGTTCACTTTCAGGGTAGCCTTTATAAGCAATAAGAATCTGATATTAATCAAGACGGTGAAGTAGTTTAAGCATGATTTACGTTTACTTTTCACATACTGCTGATCAAATCACACACTTTCAACATAATCAAGATGGTAGGGTCAGATAGGGAAACACATAGGAATAGGAGGATACACACGGCATGGCTGCAACCTTAACAGGTTGCCCCTCCAAGATACGTTTACTTTTCACATACTGCTAATCAAATCACACACTTTCAACATAATGAAGATGGTAGGCTCAGATAGGGAAACACATAGGAATAGGAGGATACACACTGCATGGCTGCAACCTTAACAGGTTGCCCCGCCAAGATCCGTGTAATCTCATCCTCAACCCGGCCCGTTCAAACTCATCACAACCCACGTAATTAATAAGCACAACTACAAACTAAGTAATTTTCCCCGCAAAGAGTCGTAAAACCACATCTCTCATCAAATGCGTTCACTTTCAGAGTAGCCTTTATTGTATACCTTATAACAGAGGGGAATCACGTTTCCCTAGGAACAGTGATCCCCTCTCATACACAATATTTTATTAATCCACTCACAGAAACACATCTCACATACTCACCACCCACTCACATAAACACACACAGAAACACATGCATAGAATACCCATACAGCTCATAGATCCCACAATGGAAAGGCAACCTTAAAAGGCCACCTGATAGAAACCATACACAAAGGAGACAAACTAATATTTCATATGACAACCTCTAATTACATAACATACCTAGTGGGTTGAATGACATTCAGTTTGCATAAGAAATCCAACTAATAAGCACATCCATTAACCAATGATCCATTTTAGAAAACAATAAGAAGACTCTATTCTAAAGTATAGCACCGAAAGAGCCATAAGCACGCTGAAAGTTTTCAGCGTACACAATATCATGCTTTTGACTAAATTTGAAGTAATAATATCCTTTTACAGTCGAGTGAATCATCAAATATTACTAATCATAAAATAGTGGAGTATCCATAACCAATAAATGGCACTTAATAAAAAAAGAGAAAAAAATGCAAGAAAGTGCATCACCTACGCTTATAATCTCGGGAAAAGCTCAAAACATCGAAGAACAATAAGTCCTTAACATAGTTGGCGTATGTCACGGTCCCACTTGATCTCAAGCCACTGAATTCGGCCATTTTTTATTTCTGCAAACCAACCAAAATGAATACAAATTTCAGTATTTAAATGAACAACGTATCCATACATATTTTATTCAAAAACAAAAGGAAAAAGATTATATCATTATTTACCTCTTATTGAAGAACTACGACTGAGCTACTGCTGATCAAATCACACACTTTGAACATAATGAAGATGGTAGGCTCAGATAGGGAAACACATAGGAATAGGAGGATACACACGGCATGGCTGCAACCTTAACAGGTTGCCCCGCCAAGATCCGTGTAATCTCATCCTCAACCGGGCCCGTTCAAACTCATCACAGTCCACGTAATTAATAAGCACAACTGCAAACTTAGTAATTTGCCCCGCAATGAGTCGTAAAAACCACATCTCTCATCAAATGTGTTCACTTTCATAGAATCTGATATTAATCAAGACGGTGATGCAGTTTAAGCATAAATGCATAGAATACCCATACAGCTCATAGATCCCACAATGGAAAGGCAACCTTAAAAGGCCACCTGAGAGAAACCAAACGGCTGTAAGCGGCAACGAAAGCCACGATCGTGGCTACCGTCGCCTGCCAACAACCCCGCCAACGAAAAATTGTGAGCCAGCGTACACATTATGTAAAACCCGATTGAAATCCTGAATCTGATATTAATCAAGACGGTGATGCAGTTTAAGCATAAATGCATAGATTACCCATATAGCTCATAGATCTCACAATGGAAAGGCAACCTTAAAAGGCCACCTGAGAGAAACCAAACGGCTGTAAGCGGCAACGAAAGCCACGATCGTGGCTACCGTCGCCTGCCAACAACCCCGCCAACGAAAAATTGTGAGCCAGCGTACACATTATGTAAAACCCGATTAAAATCCTCACGGTTCCATCAAATACGTCTATAATAAAAGAGGGGAATCACGTTCCCCTCTGACGAACCTAATATTTTATTAACCCATCTCACATAAACACATTTCACATAAACACATCTAACATACTCATCAATGTGCCTCTTTCTTTATCTCACTCTTTTTCAATAAAGGTAAATCAATCAGAGCAAAAAAAAGAATCAGAGCTAAACACATCTGCTTTATAACAAATAAAAATCAGTAGCAAAAAAAAAATGAGGGTTTCCATGAAACCCAATAAAGGGTTTCCATCGAACCTGATATGAATCCAATATGTCTAGAAGAGCTAAAACAAATCAGGGTTTCCATCAAACCAAAGAGAGGGCCTCCAACAAACCCAAAAACCACGGCTTCATGATACAAATCAACAAATCAGGGTTTCCATCAAACCCAAGAGAGGGCCTCCAACAAACCCCAAAAAACCACCGCTTCATGATACAGATCTAATTAGATCGATTAGATCTTGTTAGAGAGAGCAACAAATCACACAAAATTAGGGTTTCCATCAAAACCCAAAGTTTTCTTCGATTACATCGATGTTAGAGAGAGAAAGTTACACAGTGATGGAAGTGGTGTGGTGAGTACATGAGATGTGTTTCTGTGTGTGTTTATGTGAGTGGGTGGTGAGTATATGAGATGTGTTTCAGTGAGTGGATTAATAAAATATTGTGTATGAGAGGGGAACACTGTTCATAGGGGAACGTGATTCCCCTCTATTATAAGGTACTAGGGCTTTTGCCCGCGCTTCGCTGCGGCGCGAAGGGCGGGCGTTTTTGGCAAGAGTTACACAAAAAGCCAAACAATAAGGGGTCAGCCTACTGCTATTCACCTTCACGACTAACATTTTATACAAACAATTAAAAATGTTTATATCTTTTAAAAAAACACGTGCGACAGTAGGAAGGTAGAACTTCATAGAATATTGTACATTTATACCTTGAAAACTCTTGTCCTACAATGATTTTAATTTATTTTCGCCTCACCTGAGTTCGTATTGGGCTCATGAAATTCAGTATGTGCCACAGCTGTTTGGGTAGCATCAGCCACAATGTTGCTTTCTGGCGCACCACTGTCCGCTGCAAGAATTTCCATGGGTGCTTGTACACTAACTTCAGAAGCATCAATGTATTGGCTTTGGCTTAAATCTGCATCTTGATCATTTACAATAGGTAATGCTTCTAAGGGACGATCTCTCTGTCCGAAGATTCATCATTCACTTTGTCCACAACTACCGAGTCCCCTTCGTTTGACAAGTTAGTAATTTCACTGGAATAAGTGATCTGATTCGCTTCCTCGACCTGCTGACGAAGTTGTGACTCTGATTCAGGTTCTACCATTTGTGACCACACCTTTATTGCTAAAAAAAGATGTAGAAAGTAGTAATCATAAAAATACCGACCATTAAGACGAATTGAAACCTCGTTGTCAATTCAGCGTGCATACACTCCTTTGTTCCTACGGCTGTATCACAAACAGATCCTTCAAAATCAACCGAATTCGGGCTCTCACATTTCGAACACATACCTGACAATATAAGATCTTGATCAAATCATAATGATGAATCAAAACAGGAGGCATATTATAACAAAAAAAAAGTTAACTGTACCTGTGATGGGACACCAATATAGCCTGCCGAATATATAAAAAGAAACACCGAAACCTTAATAACAATTCCAATATTTAATTAACCTTCTTTTACACAGCTTATTATAGACCTGTGATAGATAAAAATGTAAATGGCAAGGGACTAATCGTTGGCTCAGATTTGAAGGCGTCCTCCCGGCGATTCAAGTGATCGACCTGCTATGGCTGCAAACACGATGTCGTGCTGCCACGCCAAAAATCAGGTCGACCAGACCTATCATGATCACTAAACTAATAGTTGTTGGAAACCGGAAAATAGACGCACAAAAAGATTTCTTTATCGCCATAAATCCATATTTAAGAGTATCCGACCCGACGTGGCTACAAACACTACTTTGTGATGCTTCGCCAAGATACGGGACACTTTGGCCCTTATAACATTAGGAACAGTGAAACCCAACATTAGGAACAGTGAAACCCAACAGAAACATAATAAGCAGATGCTCCCCATAAAACAGCGAGTTACAAAAGCAAGACGACCGTGACAACCGTCGCCTGCCATGAAGAGTGGCAACGAATGACACGGCCGTCACTATTGCTGCCCGCCATCAGCAACAGTAGAGAGAAGAAATGTGAATCACAATAAATAGTAATTTATCACACATACCTATTTGAACGACCATTTGACAAACATGTTTCTCTTTTACAACCCCCAAAATTGACCACAGCCGTGTTCTCACAGGAATAGAATAAACATATGCTCCCCCCACAAACATAAACAAACAATAACTTATGTTATTTCAAGATATCGTTCAGTATTCAGATTCATTTACCTTTCGAACACACATATCATTTGTTTAGTATTTTTGCCAATGTTCTCCTGACACTCACTCTTCTCACACTTATAGTGGCTTTAAAAATTGACCACCAACGTTGATTAGATCGGGCGCCAAAAAAACATGGCCGCCCATTGATCATGCGTGTGTTTATATGTTTCTTATCTCAAAACAAAAACAACTCTCACATTATATTCCTTTTCTCCTTCCTAGACGTGTAAACAAACAATAACTTATGTTATTTCAAGATATCGTTTACTATTGAGATTCATTTACCTTTCGAAACATCACCTCAGAACAACACATTCATCTTATTTATGACCACAACTTTCTGCTAAAAAGAAGATGCAGAAAATAGTAATCATCAAAGATACCGACCATTAAGACGAATGGAAACCTCGTTGTCAATTCAGTGTGCATATACTCCCTTGTTCCTACGGGTGCATCGCAAACATATCCTTGAAAATCAACCGAAACGGGGGCCTCGCAGTTTAAACACATACATGACAATATAAGATTTCCATCAAATCATAATGATGAAGCAAAACAGGAGGCATACTATAACAAAAAAAAGTTAACCGTACCTGTGATGAGGCACCAATATAGCCTACCCAATATATAAAAAGCTACACCGACAATGGAAAGCGACTAATTGTTGGCTCAGAGTTGAAGGCGTCATCCCAGCGATTCAAGTGATCGACCTGCTATGCTTGCAAACACGATGACGTGTTGCCACGCCAAAATTCAGGCCGACCACACCTATCATGATCGCCAAACTAAGAGTAGTTCGAAACCGGGAAAATAGACGCATAAAACGATTTCTTCATCGCCGTAAGTTCATATTTAAGAGTATCCGCCCCGACGTGCCTACAAACAAACCACTTTGTGATGCCTCGCCAAGATACGGGTCGCCTTGACCCTTATAACATTAGCAACAGTGAAACCCAAAAGAAACAGAATAAACAAATGTTCCTCATAAAACAGCGAGTCACAAACGCAAGACGGGCGTGACAAAATTATATTGCATTTATAATAAAAGAGGGATTCTCAGTTTGTTCCTCTCACAAAACTAAAAAAAGTACCTTAACCGGCCACATTCTTTCAACATAATGGAGATGGTAGGCTCAAATAGGGAAATACATAGGAATAGGAGGATACACACGGCATGGCTGCAACCTTAACAGGTTGCCCCGCCAAGATCCGTGTAATCTCATCCTCAACCTGGCCCGTTCAAACTCATCACAGCCCACGTAATTAATAAGCACAACTGCAAAGTAAGTAATTTACCCCGCAATGAGTCGTAAAAACCACATCTCTCATCAAATGCGTTCACTTTCAGGGTAGCCTTTATAAGCAAGAAGAATCTGATATTAATAAAGACGGTGAAGCAGTTTAAGCATGATTTACGTTTACTTTTCACATACTGCTGATCAAATCACACACTTTCAACATAATCAAGATGGTAGGGTCAGATAGGGAAACACATAGGAATAGGAGGATACACACGGCATGGCTGCAACCTTAACAGGTTGCCCCGCCAAGATACGTGTACTTTTCACATACTGCTGATCAAATCACACACTTTCAACATAATGAAGATGGTAGGCTCAGATAGGGAAACACATAGGAATAGGAGGATACACACGGCATGGTTGCAACCTTAACAGGTTGCCCCGCCAAGATCCGTGTAATCTCATCCTCAACCCGGCCCGTTCAAACTCATCACAGCCCACGTAATTAATAAGCACAACCACAAACTAAGTAATTTTCCCCGCAAAGAGTCGTAAAACCACATCTCTCATCAAATGTGTTCACTTTCAGGGTAGCCTTTATTGTATACCTTATAACAGAGGGGAATCACGTTCCCCTAGGAACAGTGATCCCCTCTCATACACAATATTTTATTAATCCACTCACAGAAACACATCTCACATACTCACCACCCACTCACATAAACACACAGAAACACATGCATAGAATACCCATACAGCTCATAGATCCCACAATGGAAAGGCAACCTTAAAAGGCCACCTAACGACACACATCAATTAACATATCAATTTTTTGCAACCCTAATCTCAAACACATCAATGGCGGCAGATCTCGATCCTTTTTCATCTGATCTTCTATATCTCTTGTAATCCAATTGTGGCAAAGTCCCTGCTGTCTTAGGATTGATTTATTATCTTCTAAGAGTGAGCGATTTTACACTATTTTGGATCTTGATTTATAGTGATTCGATTTTTCTTCTGGGTTTGATCCTTTTTTGCAATCTCAATTGACGTCTCATTGATTAATCCTGTAACATGATTCCTCCTTTTAACATTCAATCCTTGCTGCTATTAATTGTGAGGATTTTTAGGCTTGTGCTTAATGCCCCCTAATTATTCGGTGAGCAATTGATCTACCGATGGATCTTATGTTCTAGGTTACGATTCTTGTTTACATATTAATTGATTGGTACGTTTTTTGTTTTTTTTTTTGGGTCTTTTCCTGGATCTTTATTTTCTGTCGAGTTTTACTTTACCCTTGATCTCCCTTCAATCCAAACGGTCATGACTTTTCATGATCTCACCCGCACGATATCCAAATCCATTTTCATTACCAATTTCCCTGATGGTACTTCATCCTCTGATCTTTGGAATTTGTGCCAAGCATATGGTACGGTGGTGGATGTCTACATTTCGAATCTCCGTTCAAAGGCGGGTAAACAGTTTGCTTTCATTAGGTTTATTAAGGTCGGGAATATAGATAGATTGGTTGGTAATCTCAGTACCCTCTGGGTTGGTCGTTTTCATCTTCAAGCAAATGTTGTTCGTTTTGAACGACCTCCGGCTCGATCTTATAAACCTGTTCATTAACACCCTCCTGTCAGACCTTTAAGTTCAAGTCCTTCGTTCGTGTCTGCTGTGAAAGGATCATTGAAGAAATCATTTAATGACTCCCCTACTATGGTGCTAGATGATTCTTGTGTGAAGTCGCATGACCTTTCTCTCCATGTCATGGGGGAAGTTAAAGATTTTGCTTCTATTAATAACTTGAAGCTGATTTTATCTAAGAAGGGTTTTCTTAATACTAATATCAGCTATTTGGGAGGTTTATGGGTTATGATAGAACTTCCTACGGCTGAAGCCAAATCTAAGTTTATGGCTCACGTGGGTGTTGCCTCCTGGTTCGTGAGTACATCTCATGCACAGTCTGATTTTGTTCCTAGAGAAAGAGTCATTTGGGTTGATATTGAAGGGGTTCCCATGAAGGCTTGGACACGTAATACTTTCCAGAGAATTGGGGATAGGTGGGGCAGTGTTTTAGATTTGGAGGAGAACAGAGAGGATTTTTTCACTCGTAAACGATTATGTATTCTCACTAAATGTGAGGATAACATCCTAGAGAAATTTAAAGTCACTGTTAATGGAAAGGTTTTTGTGATCAGGGCCAAGGAACTTTTTGTATGGTCACCAACATTCACTGAGAATTCCGAATTGGAGTATGATTCTGATGCTGATCTCAACCAGAAAGTTCAAGAGAATTCACATGTTTTGTCTAAGAAACACAATATGGAGGAGGAGAGTGACGAAGATACAGTTGATGATACTGTATTTGGAGACAAAGCAGATTCTTTACCTAAAGATGATGAAGATACCCAACATAATGTTCCTAAGACGACTTCTGAAGATCCTTTTGATATTTACTCCATGCTTAATAAGGACACGATTATCAAGGAAACTACTGCTGAATCTTCGAGTATTCCAGTTCCTCCAGGTTACACGCCAGTGAATTCTTTTCATGCAGATACAACAGGTGACAACCATAGTGACATGAATCAATCTCATGTAAAACCAGCAGGCTCTAGCTCGCGTATTCTGGAGAGTACACAGAACGTAGATGATCATGTGTCGTTGGAGAATCAAGGGAGTAATTCTAAACGTAAAGAAGGTGGTTCCATCCTGGAAACACTTGATGAGATGATAAAGGTTGGACAAGTTATGGGTTTTCAAATGGAGGGGTGCTCTAAAGACTTGGAGGCTATCATCGGATCAATAGGAGATAAAGATGTTCATCGATGAATTGTTTATCTTTAAACATTCAAGGCCTTGGATCCAAGGCTAAAAAGACATGGATCAAGGAGTTGTGTAACAAAAATAAGGTATCGTTTTTAACTCTTCAAGAGACCAAGGCGAATAACATCTCTGATATGGAGGTAAAACATCTTTGGGGAAATTCTTCTTTTGACTTTATTGTAGGTGAAGCTCTAGGTAATTCTGGAGGTATACTTAGTGTATGGGATCCAAACGTTTTTCGTAAAGATAACCATACCATTTCGGATAATTTCATTGCTTTATTTGGGGAGTGGAGGCCAAATAAGACGAAAATGCTTATCATTTCTGTTTATGCGCCTCAAGAAGTGCCTGCTAAACGTTCTTTATGGAATTATCTGTCTTCTATTATTAATTGTTGGAATGGTGAGTACATTCTTATGGGAGATTTCAATGAAGTTAGGCGACAAGAAGAACGTTGTGGAACTATATTTAATGCAAATGGTGCCAGGGCATTTAATACTTTTATAGATAATTCAGGGCTGGTTGATATTCAGTTAGAAGGTTATACGTTCACTTGGGCTCATCCTTCGGCTTCGAAAATGAGTAAATTAGATCGGTTCCTCATTTCTGACGGGTTACTCTCTGTTTTTCCTCATCTGTCTGCTGTTTGTCTTGATAGGCATTTATCTGATCACCGTCCTATTTTACTTCGGGAAATTTTGGTTGATTATGGTCCTACTCCTTTTCGGTTTTATCATTCATGGCTTCAACTCCAGGGTTTTGATGACTTTGTGGTACAATCTTGGACTTCCATTTCCTTAATAGATTACAATGACATGATCAGGTTCCATAAGAAACTTCGGATTCTCAAGTCTTTGATATGTTCTTGGGTTGCTAATTATAAGTATACTCACACAGCCCGGATTCATGATCTTAAAACTAAATTGAGTGATATCGACAAAAGCCTGGACCAGGGGATGGTTAATGTCGAGATACTTTTGTCTCGGATGGAATATAATAAACAGTTAGATGAAGCAAAGGCTGTGGATGCTAGCGAGTTTCTTCAAAAAGCCAAAATCCAGTGGGCAGTTGAAGGAGATGAAAACTCTAAGTTTTTTCACGGGTTAGTAAATAAAAAGAGGGCAAACTTGGCTGTTAAAGGAATCATGATAGAGGGAGAATGGATAGATGATCCTTTGCGTGTTAAGGAGGAATTTCATATTCACTTCTCTAACAGATTTTGTGATCCGGGTAATATTCATGGCGCCATTAATCTTGATTTTCCTGTGCGTCTTTCTAATGATGAGGCTGCTGATTTGGAATCTTCCATATCCATTGAAGAAATTCGATCTGCCGTATGGGGTTGTTGGGAAAATAAGTCTCCGGGGCCAGATGGATTTACGTTTGAGTTCTTTCGTAAATACTGGCACGTTTTAGGTGAGGATTTCAGTAAAGCGGTTAAGTGGTTTTTTCAACACGCTTCCTTTCCGGTGGGATGTAATTCATCTTTTATTGCTCTCATTCCTAAGATTCATGATCCAAAAACGGTGGGGGATTACCGTCCTATTAGTCTGATTGGTAGCGTATATAAAGTAGTCACGAAGATCCTCGCTACTCGGCTCTCTTCAGTTATCTCCAATCTTGTTTCGGAGGTTCAAACTGCGTTTCTGCCTAACCGTCAAATCCTCGATGGCCCTTTTATTATTAATGAACTCCTTGCTAGATGTCGCCATAAAAAACATCAGGCAATGGTTTTCAAAGTGGATTTTGCTAAAGCGTATGATTCGGTCCGTTAGGATTACTTGGAGATTATGTTAAAATCATTTGGTTTCGGTTCTAAATGGTGTTCGTGGATTGTGGTAGTTTAAACTCTAGTATGGCGTCCATCCTTGTTAATGGCAGCCCAACGTCAGAATTCCGATTTCATAGAGGTCTGAAGCAAGGAGATCCTTTGGCCCCCTACTTATTCATTCTTGTTATGGAGTCTTTGCATATTTCTTTTTCTCGGGTTATTGAAGCGGGCATTTTCAACGGTATCAAGATTGATTCTTCGGTCACTATATCTCATTTGTTCTATGCGGACGACGTAATTTTTATAGGAGAATGGTCAAGACATAACTTTCGAGGTATTATGCATACTTTACGTTGCTTTTCTTTGATGTCAGGACTTACCATTAATCTTAAAAAAAGTCACTTGCTTGGGGTCAGAACTCATGATGCTTATGTTCAAGAAGATGCTAATCTTATTGGGTGTTCGGTAATGCATACGCCCTTTAAATATTTGGGTGTCATGGTGGGAGATAATATGTCTTTGATCAAGAATTAGGATGATACGGTTAATAATCTTAGGAAGAGACTTTCAAATTGGAAGTTAAAGACTCTCTCCATAGGAGGTCGTCTCACGCTTCTTAAATCGGTTCTTGGGTCATCCCCTGTTTATCACATGTCTCTCTATAAGGTTCCTAAGGCTGTTCTAAGTACAATGGAAGCACTTCGTAGGAATTTTTTTAACGGTATTCGTGAAGGAGAGAGGAAAATTGCTTGGGTGAAGTGGTCTAAAGTCCTTGCTTCTAGATCAAATGGTGGATTGGGGGTGTCCAGCTTCTACGCCCTTAATAGAGGTCTTCTTTTCAAATGGGTTTGGCGTTTTTTTTCTCGTGACAAGTCTCTTTGGTCTCGTGTTATTCATGCCATGCACGGTTCTAACGGGAGGGAACTTTATGCTTCTCATGCTACGACTTGGAGCTCGATTATTAAAGAAGTTGACATCTTGAAACATAAAGGTATTGATCTTATTTCTCATTGTAAAATTCGTGTTGGAAACGGTAGGAATACAAGATTTTGGTTGGACCGCTAGATTGGAGACTCTTGTCTATGCTCAGATTTTCCTAGATTGTTTGTTCTCGAAAATAATAAGGAGTGTACGGTGGCTGAGAAACTAGATGGTTCGTTTATGACTTCTTTTCGAAGGGAGGTTAGAGGGGGAGCAGAATCTTCACAGCTCACTAAGATTCAAGACATTCTTCAGCCTGTTTCCTTCTTAAACACGGAAGATCGTTGGCGATGGGATTTAAATGGTGATGGGACATTCCGCGTTAAAGACATTCGAGTTTTGCTTGATGATAAGTTCCTCCCTAAAGAAGGTGATCCTACTAGATGGATTAATTCTGTACCGATTAAGGTAAACATTCATGCTTGGAAGATTTACCTAGATCGTCTTCCTACCCGGCAAAATTTGTCTCATAGAGGTGTTTTGATTCCTTCGTCTGAATGCCCCATCTGCCTTGGTAATTTGGAAGATACGTCACATTTGTTTTTCAACTGTTCCATGGCAATCGACGTCTCACGGTTAATATGTAAGTGGTGGAATCTGGATTGGCAATTGTGTAATTCTTATTTTGCTTGGTTATCTTGGTTCAAATCTATCCGCATGCCTCCAAGCTCTAAACAGGTTCTAGAAGGAGTTTTCTATACGTCATGGTGGAGCATTTGGAAGTTTAGAAATCAGCTTTTGTTTGCGGATACAAAGCCTCGTAAGGATGTTATTTTTGACGATATTGTTCTTCATGCTTTTACGTGGTGTACTGCTAGGAGAAACATTTCTGTTAATTGGGATAGTTGGTTACAACATCCATACATTATTTCTTTGTAATTTTTTCTAGCTCCTTGCTAGAGTTCTAATAAATTAGCCGTTCAAAAAAAAACCTTAAAAGGCCACCTGATAGAAACCATACACAAAGGAGACAAACTAATATTTCGTATGACAACCTCTAATTACATAACATACCTAGTGGGTTGAATGACATTCAGTTTGCATAAGAAATCCAACTAATAAGCACATCCCTTAACCAATGATCCATTTTAGAAAACAATAAGAAGACTCTGTTCTAAAGTATAGCACCGAAAGAGCCATAAGCACGCTGAAAGTTTTCAGCGTACACAATATCATGCTTTTGACCAAATTTGAAGTAATCTTATCCTTTTACAGTCGAGTGAATCATCAAATATTACTAATCATAAAATAGTGGAGTATCCATAACCAATAAATGGCACGTAATAAAAAAAGAGAAAAAAATGCAAGAAAGTGCATCACCTACGCTTATAATCTCGGGAAAAGCTCAAAACATCGAAGAACAATAAGTCCTTAACATAGTTGGCGTATGTCACGGTCCCACTTGATCTCAGGCCACTGAATTCGGCCATTTTTTATTTCTGCAAACCAACCAAAATGAATACAAATTTCAGTATTTAAATGAACAACGTATCCATACATATTTTATTCAAAAACAAAAGGAAAAAGATTATATCATTATTTACCTCTTATTGAAGAACTACGACTGAGCTACTGCTGATCAAATCACACACTTTGAACATAATGAAGATGGTAGGCTCAGATAGGGAAACACATAGGAATAGGAGGATACACACGGCATGGCTGCAACCTTAACATGTTGCCCCGCCAAGATCCGTGTAATCTCATCCTCAACCCGGCCCGTTCAAACTCATCACAGCCCACGTAATTAATAAGCACAACTGCAAACTTAGTAATTTGCCCCGCAATGAGTCGTAAAAACCACATCTCTCATCAAATGTGTTCACTTTCAGGGTAGCCTTTATAAGCAATAAGAATCTGATATTAATCAAGACGGTGATACAGTTTAAGCATAAATGCATAGAATACCCATACAGCTCATAGATCCCACAATGGAAAGGCAACCTTAAAAGGCCACCTGAGAGAAACCAAACGGCTGTAAGCGGCAACGAAAGCCACGATCGTGGCTACCATCGCCTGCCAACAACCCCGCCAACGAAAAATTGTGAGCCAGCGTACACATTATGTAAAACCCGATTGAAATCCTGAATCTGATATTAATCAAGACGGTGATGCAGTTTAGCATAAATGCATAGAATACCCATACAGCTCATAGATCCCACAATGGAAAGGCAAGCTTAAAAGGCCACCTGAGAGAAACCAAACGGCTGTAAGCGGCAACGAAAGCCACGATCGTGGCTACCGTCGCCTGCCAACAACCCCGCCAACGAAAAATTGCGAGCCAGCGTACACATTATGTAAAACCCGATTAAAATCCTCACGGTTCCATCAAATACGTCTATAATAAAAGAGGGTAATCACGTTCCCCTCCGACGAACCTAATATTTTATTAACCCATCTCACATAAACACATTTCACATAAACACATCTAACATACTCATCACTGTGCCTCTTTCTTTATCTCACTCTTTTTCAATAAAGGTAAATCAATCAGAGCAAAAAAAAAGAATCAGAGCTAAACACATCTGCTTTATAACAAATAAAAATCAGTAGCAAAAAAAAATGAGGGTTTCCATGAAACCCAATAAAGGGTTTCCATCGAACCTGATATGAATCCAATATGTCTAGAAGAGCTAAAACAAATCAGGGTTTCCATCAAACCCAAGAGAGGGCCTCCAACAAACCCAAAAACCACGGCTTCATGATACAGATCAACAAATCAGGGTTTCCATCAAACCCAAGAGAGGGCCTCCAACAAACCCCAAAAAACCACCGCTTCATGATACGGATCTAATTAGATCGATTAGATCTTGTTAGAGAGAGCAACAAATCACACAAAATTAGGGTTTCCATCAAAACCCAAAGTTTTCTTCGATTACATCGATGTTAGAGAGAGAAAGTTACACAGTGATGGAAGTGGTGTGGTGAGTACGTGAGATGTGTTTCTGTGTGTGTTTATGTGAGTGGGTGGTGAGTATGTTAGATGTGTTTCTGTGAGTGGATTAATAAAATATTGTGTATGAGAGGGGAACACTGTTCCTAGGGGAACGTGATTCCCCTATATTATAAGGTATACAATACAATTATTTGTTGATACAAAAGTTGGATGGACCGTGCTTGACGCGAATTATGCCTAATTCGGGTGCTTGATGACTCCAGCTCTTGCACCAAGTGAACTTTTTTGAATACCCTATACACTAAATAACAGACACCGTTAGACTTACCGTGGCCGTGTGTCACATGATTAGACTCCAGCGTGAGAGTAAGTAATCGATTTAAGAGATAGGTGAAGATTTTTAGTATTGTTAATATTGTACCTTTGTGGAACCTCTGGGTTCTTTTTATACCTGATGGAACCCTAATTGGGCTCCCCTATTCTTGCGGCCTAAGCAAGAGATAAATACCCAATATAACCGGACCCGTATTGCGTGAATAAAGAGAGTGTATATCCTCTTAGCTTAGGTGAATCATAACCTGCTTTAGATTATGATTCTTGTCTGATCATGTCCACGTGTGGCCAGGACACAATTGAGATAGAACCGCGTGCGACAAAGGCTAGGGCCTCGTGGGTTTTAGTGTTGTCTATTTGTGATCCATACGTAATGGATACGGGTAAAACCCGTGGGTCGGGTTGTCCAGCCTAACTAGGGACTATACATCATCATATCCACCCAGTCTAGTAGTCGCACGCGTGTCGCGACTTCTAGACTATAAACAATTGAGTCGCACTATGAAATTGGCTTTGGTAGAATGAATGTTTGCAACGAGTACCAAAGAAGTTTCAAATCCTCTCGCCAAAAACACACATTCATTCCCCCTTTTACCTACTACGTTGAAATTCGGAAAAAGTGTCTGCCACGTCACCACACCGATTCATCTTCCACCGTCACATATTGCAAGTGGGTTACATGTAGCGATCATCTATATTAGGAACAGTAACCCTAAGAGTATATATACTCAATTTTCCTTTTCACTATGAGTCTTCACAGTAAAAACACATGCAACTGCCATTAACAAACCTTCCTTCTCCAACACGAATTAAGCAAAGAAAGTAAGGTAATCCACACCGCGATCTCAATTTTCCTTAACCGCTAGTTCTTCAATCATGGTAAACGACTTTCTGAAACTAAATCCATCATTACGGAGCTCGAATTGATTCAATTTACCTCCTACCATTATATCTCATGTACTTGCACCCAGAAGTACCGGCTCCTAGAGCTAACATAGGTCAATTCCCCAATGGGAAAGTGGGGGTTAACACGAAATTTTTTGATTTTGCCAACAATCGTATCCCCTTATCCCGGTTTCTTGTAAATATCCTTATTTACCACGAAATCCACATATCTCAATTGCACTGCATTGGCGCAGCCAAAATTTCCAACTTTGAAATAAACTGTCGCACACTAGGAATAGATCCCACTGTCAACTTATTATGTGCTTTCTATTCACCCGCATGCGCCAACGGATGGGTATCATTCTCCAAACGTGCGGGCGGACCCCAATGCTATGAAGAAAGAATAGACTCGCTAAAACAATGGAATACCAAGTTCTTCTAGATTGATAATATAATTTTTTCCCCATGATTTCCCTTTTGTCACCCAAGAGACGCTCCGGAGAGATCCCAAGCCTGACCCTGGTTCGTACAGCGAGGTTGATGCCCAAGTGATAAATACAAACCACATACTTATCCAGTCGCATCCTGAGGCGTTACTGTATTTGATTGACTTAAGCCACGTGTCGATTGTGGGTGAGAACGAGATTCCCCAATTCTATGATCCCGATAGCCAGGGTTAGTGAGCATCTCTCCGCCTATTTTGACCTTGTAAGTATCTATATCCTTTGTTATTTGTCTAATTCGCTTTTCTTTCTTTTCGCATAAATGGATATCCTGTCACAACCACCACGCCAAGTCCTTTCGCCGCGTCACCAGGTGCTGAGAAAGTTGCGCCCACCATAGGTGAAAACGCTGGCAGGGATGAATATGTGTTCGTCCCCAACTGGTGCGTGCCCAGATCTTCGGATCTGTCTGGGGCGTTTGACTGTGCAAGTTTCCTAGATAACCTTATCCCCTAGGAGGGCACACTTGCTTAATAACCTAAACGACGTTGCGCTAGTTGATGAAGTGAACCATGGTGTCATGCACAACTTTACGCTTGTGTCGCGCATGAATAAGAGGTTTCAAGAACTATCCCTTCAAGTGCAGTCTTTCGAGGCCCAGTATGCGCATATTCTTGAGGAGAAGGATAAGGTCCTTGCTGAAGCCCTATCGAAAGTAGCAAATGAAGAAGTGAGGGCAAAGCTAGACACCACCACTATCCATGTTTTAACTGAGGACAAGGCAGATTTACTCACAGCTATTTCTGAGGAGCGTGCGAAGCTTCAGCGGATCTGTTCCAATAATTCCTTGGCCATGAGGAGCCTTGAGGGTGGTAAGGACCGAGTGTTCAAGGATATAGACTCGCTATGCGTGGATGTAAAGGAAAGAATGCGCGATCAAGACGCCAAACTTTAGCGCTTTAGCGTTGAGTTTGATGAAGACCTTTATCCGTGCCTAATGTCTGTGGTTGCTGAGAGACGGTAGTTGGTGCGTCACGACCTCTAGTTAGCCGCGATGAGGGCATTAGAAGCCTAGGATGTAAAGAACGCCTTTGTTAATTTCATTGTTGCGGCCATATATGCGGGCACCAGCTCGGGATTGGAGCGTGCACACAAGGAAAAGCTTCTTACCAAAGAGCTCGACCATGTACCATTCTATGACCCCCTTGCTCAAGACAGGTTGGATGAGGCCATGAAGAAAATAAAGGATTGTCCGTTTTCGTCCTTCGGTGTTGGAGGAATTGATATCGAGATCCCATTTAGTGAGATAATCGAAGGGTTAACCTTGGCAAGGCACAAAGCAGAAGGCGCAGAGTCCCAACATGATTTTTCCTTAAATATGAGCATAGAGCAATTGAAGGTTCCCATATCAGCCTCGTGATCTGCTGAACCCTTTTAAGATAGCCAAGGAAGCCCCCTTGCAGGAAGTTCTAGATGCTCATGTCGCCCGTGTGGCCCAAAAGAAAGAAGCTCGTGGCGAAGAATTCTCGCACGGTGCCGACGCATCTCATCTACCCAATCCTAGCACTGTGCATGTTCTTCCCCTTCCTTTGTTTGAGCGAGACACTCACGCGTTGAAGGACATGGAAAGGGTCCGGAAGGAGCATAAGACGTCTTCTTCCAGTGCGGTGACTATGAAGCTTAAGAGATTTGCTTCTACTCCTGACTTATTGTGAAACAATGTCCTGTGTTGTAAAAACAGTTTTATTTTTGTGAGTACGAATGTTCGCACTTTGTTTGTAATATCTTAAGTACTATGAACTGTAGGTATTAATTCCCACGTCCTAAAAACATGCCATGTGTTAATTGTATAACACAATGTATTTTTTGCTTATGACTTGTGTTTAATATCATAATTTTGTCTCAATTGGTGAAGTTAATTCATTACGTGCGGTGTACCGCTATTACCATAAGGACGGTCAAGGACTTTGACGAGTTGTTAGGTGTGCACAATGTGTCTTCGCAGGCCCAACATGGAATGTGTTGGCTGCATTATCTTGCTACGACGTCATGAGTAGCAAGGTGCCTAACAATGATGCCTGATACGTGGTTGATGGGGTTGCATCCCTCTAACATGACAAGCTAAATTACTAGGTTCACTAAATCCTCTTATTTCTCATGGAAACGATATGTACATGTACGCCCATATGCATAATATAGTATAATTTAAATAACATAAGTAAGTTAAAGAAGAAAGGGTCGCACAACTAGCTAGGAACCGCGATATTTTATTAATATTTGTAAGTTTTGAAATACAGGAAATTGTAACGTAAAAGAAAGAATACATGAGGTTTATTAGAGCTGGCTACAGCTAAGATCTCCCATTTTGAGGTCGTGGCCTTAAAGGTATCACTTCTTCAAGTGGCAGATGTTCCATGTACGCCCTAGATCACGGTTGTGCATGTCGCGCAATCTATACGCGCCTTTTCCCAAAGCTTCGGTCACTATGTAGGGTCCTTCCCATTTTGGTCCAAGTTTCCATGTATTCTCCGCGTGGCTTGCTTCGTTTGCACGATATACAAAGTCGCCCGGTTTGAACGAGGTTTTCCGCACTCAAGCGTCGTAATAATCTTTCATTTTTTACTTCGCTTTAGCCTCATTTATTGCAGCTAACTCTCATCTTTCTTGTAGCAAGTTAAACCGTAGTTCCTCGTCATTCGTGACTAAATCCACTTCTGTTGTGCGAAGTGTTGGTAGTCCAATTTCTACTGGAATTACCGCCTCCGTCCCGTATGTTAGGGTGAAAGGAGTGTCCCCATTCCCCGTGTTTATCATGGTGCGGTGCGCCCATAGTACATGGGATAGCTCATCTACCCATTTTCTATTTTCCTCACCTAGGCGTGCTTTGATCCCGTCACCAAGATTAAAAATAAATTTGATTTTTTGTCGTTAACAAAATTTAATAAAGATTAAAAATATAAACATCGTTTTAACGCGATATTTATATCTTTTTAACGCGATATTCAAGAAAAAATGCGCGAAACTGTATTTATCTAGGGCGTGCTATTCTTTAGTCGTTATCTATTTAACATGTCAAATTATCACGTTTTTGCAAACGTAATATTGGATATCCTGAGTTATATATTGTGGGTACGATCATTCACACGCCTATACACCAACATAAATTTTATAAATTTATTTTGTATTTATTGACGAGCAATACACATTAAATGACAAAGTAAATATAAATTAATATAGAACATGTACAAATGATTATTGCTATAAATTATAATATTTACAATAATATAAGTTTAATATTAAATCTATATTTGATTTTGAACCATTTAATTTTTTTATAAATTTGAATATTCGAAAACATATATCGTCTGAGAAAAGTTCAACATAGACCTATTATTTAGCATATACTCAATCAACCAATCACAACCCTTCTTTTTTTTATCTAACAAAAAAAATATTTTTTAGAAATTAAATATCTCACAAACCGTTAATCGTTACGCAAAACGAAACATACCATTGTGACGAGAATTAAATCATCTTTCTATCGAGAGATAACTTTGTATACTTTCGACGAATTTTTTCTTCTGAGAAAATCATATATGATTCGTATCATGAATCATTTATAATTCTGGAAAATTATATATGATCCGTGATACGAATCATATATGATTTTGTCAGGAAAAAAAAAGTTCGTTGAAAGTATATACATGTGCCCCTCGATAGAAAGATGATTTAGTTCTCGTTATAATAGTATATTTTTTTATCACTTAACGATTTACCGTTAGTGAGATATTTAATTTTTAAGAAAAAATAGAAGGTTAGCAGGGCGGAGCCAGAAAATATTTTGAGGGGGGGGGGGGGGGGGGAAATCCCGTCGGACTATAAAAATAGAATGCAAAATAAAGCGATCATAAACTTGACATCGTTTCTAGTAAAGTTCGTTGTACAAAACTTGCGAGTGTATAATAGAGTTGTAATAAAGTTAATGTTGTTGTAAAACAAAACTTAAGAATAACGGTGCTTAATATAAAAGTCTAAAAATACGCACAAATATGTATATCAATATAAATATATATATATATATATATATATATATATATATATATATATATATATATATATATATATATATAGTGTAGTGCTATTTGCAGAATCATTTTTTTGGTACAGAACTTACAGAACTGTTTAAAATAAATCTAAATCATTAGATATATCTGATCAAAGGCTAAGATGAATTGTGACAAAAATGTAATTAATCAAAAATTGAACCACTATATGTAAATTAAAAAAATGCAGAAAGGGTATTATAGGAATTTCGAAATTAATAATTTTCTAAAATCATTCGTATTTTAAGAGTAACCTCCCAAATAACTTGGTCAATCTACTACTCTCTTTCTCTCTCTCACAACACCATTATCACAAATCTGCCTCCTATTTTTTTTTCAACCGACACTAATGAAAAATAACAAGATCTGGTGATGTACATAATTGATTGTGAAATATAACAAGCGTCTAACCACATGTATTCGATTTGATTCAAGGTAATGATATCATCTTTTGTTTTCTATTTCAAGAACCGACTTGTGTTAGATCTGCTATATTTTTTCGTGCATGTATGTTTTAGCAGATCGTTTTGAAATCAAATGGTGAACCTGTCTTGCTTTTTATTAATGTATATAAAACTGGTCTCCTATAAAAAAGATGCCTTTTGAATCTTAGTATTTAATAAGTAATGTATATAGAACTTAACCAAAGATTGCTATCTCTGAGATGAGCGGATCAACATGTTGTACGAAGTGATCAACCATATATACTATCTTTAATCATGTATTTATTAAAACTAAAAGTTTGGTATTTTTCAGTGGTGAAGCGATGACCAAACTGTCGTCATTTTAGGACTTTCGGATATTAACACATCCTAGACTTTGTTATTTAATTTTTTCTATTATTTAATCTTTAATTAACTAGAGCATTTGTTTATTTTTATCATATACTAGCATCTAACTTCAAATGTAGTACGGTTATATTTAACCACTTTTATCATTATTTAATTTTTAATCAAATGCACTAGAGCACTTGTATATTTTACCAAATTGTGGTCATTTTGGGAATACGTGTGTTTAATAAATTTATTGATCAGTAAATGAATGCTCATATAACTTTAAAGTGATAAGTCATTTGCTTTAAACTAAAATAACATTACGTAGTATTTGGATGAATTCGTTTATTAGTTGGTACATGAATGCTAATGTGATTAGCAATTTAATATTTAATTTTTTTTATTAGTTGGGACATACATGTTTTTGGACCGCGAACATACATGTTTTTCGACCGTAAACATTCATGTTTTTGCAAATCACATAACAAAAAAGTGTAGCAAACATAAATGTTTTTGCTAGTGATCAAATTTAAAATGGGAAGATACGTTGGAGGGTGTCCACTCAAATGGTATTTCTCTAGTCACTTACTCATCATAATTATTTTATGTATACAGTTCTTAGATTTTGATGTAGGACAAAAGTTGTAAAAAAGTATCTAGATTAATTAAGTCTCCAAAAGTTGTAAAAAAGTATCTAGATTAATTAAGTCTCCAAAACTATTGTTGTAGAAAATAACATTTTTTAAACTATAGGTGTATCGTCAAAATGTATATTTGACGATGGTTTACCGATTTCGTCAACTTGAATAATAAATTAGTAGATTCTTGGTGTGTTTTACTGTTTCAATGGAAAGATGTTGATTGATTTACATAGTTAATATCTTATAGTTATTTAAGCTTTATTTTTTGTTTGTGACAGGATTGTATTTCTGGTGAATTGATTATGAAATTTAAAGTAGTCATCTCAAACATGCATGTTTCTGGAAGGCGTACATATATGTTTTTGGAAAACATATATATTTTTTGAAGACGTACATACATGTTTTTATAAGACATACATATGTGTTTTTGGGAGGCTTGCACATATGTCCAAATGACGTCGACAAGAAAAAGAATACATGCATGTTTTTAAATGGCATGTAGATTATTGTTTAACAAGATATTTGTACATGTATTGTTTTTTAATTGACATCAAAGTTTGTATACGATATTTATTTTTTCGTTGTTAGTATAGAGATCTTATTTATATGTTTATGTTTTTTTGATAGATTTTCAAGATAATGTACAATAAAAACATATATGCAATTACCATTAAAAAAACATGTTTAATGACCAAACAATAAAATAAATACAAATGTAAATATAATATATATAAAAAAACACGTGTATTTTTTCAAAAACATGTATGTTTGCGAAAAATTAAAAGTAAAAAGTAATTTTATTTTTTAAATTTCGAAAATTAAGAGCCATAAAAACGTTTTTAATAAAAAAAAATGTAAAAGTGTATTTTACTATTATGCCCTTTTCATCTAAATAAAAATATTTAATAATACTAATTTTTGATTGGTTGAAAGTGGTTCTGTAAGTTATGTATCAAAAAAGAGGTATATATATATATATATATATATATATATATATATATATATATATATATATATATATATATAATACGAGTACAAAGAGTGACATTATTATATGCTCTAAATGAAAACTTTCATTTTTGTTTATTAAGATTGTCAATTATTTTAAAAACTATCTTTCAAAATTGAGTTACTAAATCATGAAACTTCAAATTATATTTTACATACTCTTTAAGATGGATAAATAATGTAATTACATAGAAAAAATAAGTAAATGAATCACGTGACTACATTACATAACAAGACAAAAGCCATCACTGTTTGTTTTATATTTTATGTTATCTGCGCATCTTCTTCCCTGGTGACTGTCTTCTCTGCCAGTTCAAGTTCAGCATAAAAACATTCTTTTCCACACTATGAACTGTTTAGAAATCGATTTTGGCTTCCAATTTTGATAAGTCAGACACTTTTTAGGAGGGACACTTTAAGAAAATATCTCAAAAATTCAAAAAATTTACACTAAATTTTTTTCCGATGGGGGGCACGTGCCACCTCGTGGCTCCGCCTCCGAAGGTTGGTTTAAAAGAATGTAATTGGTTGATGTGGTTTATGCTAAAAACATGGTGTACATTGATCTTAACTTTATATCGTCTATGTATGTATTTTAGTACAAATTCAATAAAATAACAATCATTTTGCTAATTAATTCGGTTAAAGCGTACATATCAAAATATGATTATTTTAAGGTTATAATATATAAAAACATGTAATCATATAAACTACGAAAATTTTCTATATTTACATATTATATAATATTATGACGAATCTTAAACACGTTAGCAAATAATATTCACGATCGATTATCACAATTTCGTAATACTATTTTTATATGAAATGGTTTATTATTGATTAAAGTTATTTCAAATTAAAACTATCATCATTATTTGTAAAGTTATTATTGAAAATTACGTATACTCATAAAATATTACGCTCGCAAAATTATAGTTTCAGGGTATCCGCAACCATACCACCGAATGCTAGGAGGTCGGTTGCACGCATTCCTTAAATTTTCCCTAAGAGCTCATATTATATAAATTCATTGGGTTCATCAAGGGGGAGTGGGCTAGCACCCCGCTAGACACCTCTGAGACGTGGGTATAGAAAAACCACGGCTACCTGCAAATGCTAGCAATCCATACTTGAAACCCTTTTCCAAATCTCAACGAACAAGATAGAATGAAATGGAGGTAATGCATCCTTGCACGGGCTGAAACTCTCAGCACTCAGCAGTCATGGTTGAAACTTGCCTGGGAAAAGTGACTAAGTGAGTGTTTGTTGATGATGGTCAAGATTCGAATATAACAAACTATGTGTAGTGATTTTAGAGCCTGAAATTAAAGCAAATGCAAAGATTTAAGCTTAGATTACCAGCCTGAGACTATCTATAAGAAAACGATCAGATTTTTCGGGAGTGCCAAACATATTTCAAGATTCAAAAGAAACTAAAAGGTGAAAAATATTAGCCCCTTAGAAGTTAGAACACATCTTTTATTTTATACAGATTCGCAAAACCATTCCAAACTGTTATTCAAGAAACCTAGTGTTCTAAAAACAGTGTTTTGGTTGAGGATATTATTATATAATAGCGATTTGCAACTATAAACAATATAAGCCAAAAATGTTTAAAAAATAATAATATATAAGCCAAAAAGAAATGCACGGCCATCTGGTCGCAAAATACTTGCCATATTAAAATACTAGTATAAATTTAAACATTCAACTGATGTTCCCGAATCAACAAAAACCAACAAAACTTTAAGTCGCCAAACTCTGTTGCTTCTTTTTCTAAATAACTCAATGTTCAAAATAACCATCACTAGATCTTCACTCGTCGTCTGAATCTTCATCGTCTCCACCAGCAGCAGCATTCAAAGCATTCAACCTCTCAATAAGCTTTTGCCTCCTCTGATCATAAGTCAACTTCTTGAGGTTGTACCTAACCCAATAAACACAACAACCATTAGATCACGATCACAATGTACTGTATTCACTAGTCAGTTGTCAACAAACATCTGAACCAATTAGCTTGTATTAAGATGTGATTTAGAAATTAATTTAATAGGTCTGGCTCCCGTCAAAAAGAGAAAGACCTGGACAGACAAGACTTAATGGCTCCATATCATTTACCAGTTATTCGTAAAACTTGCCATATTAAGTAAAACTATAGGTCCAGATCACTTACCAGTTATTCGTAAAACTTGCCATATTAAGTAAAACTACGGGTGCAGATCACTTGCTAGCTATTAGTGTTGAAACCATTTCAACAAAGAATTACTGTAAAACTTAACAATAATGGACCCATTTAAACGTTAATAAGTCCAGAACATTGCACCACCAACGTGTTATTTTAGTCAGCACAAGCCTCAATAATAACGAACAAAGATAACAACTGTTACCTCTTGTGTTCCGTGGGTGGCTGCCTCACAGTTTTTGTTGGGTTGGGATCAGCGCGAATAGCCGCATGAACCTTTTTGTAAACTTCCTCAATGTTGTCTGGTTCAACCCCAGCCTTAATGTACTCAGAGAACTGACTCTGGTACTTCTCTTGTTCATCTTCCATTAAAGTCTGCATCCATACAAAACAGTATTTAGTTAGTGAGCACAGAGAAACTGATGTACTGTATTTTAGATTTGACCATACGACTTCCGTAATAAAGATTTGGTTGTCATACCCTCATGTAAGAAGCAACGTGCCCACCGTAAATGTACTTGCGGTGAACCTCAGGATCAAGTTTCTTCCCATCCTTGCTGTATCCAGCAAACCTCTTCTCACTGTGAGGAATGTCAATTCCACCATCAAGTGCTCCCTGAGACATTCAAAATGTTAAGCAGCATTAGACAAAAGGGCCAGGAAAGAAGTTCGAGTTTGAACATTTAACATGCGTCAAAATAGGTTGGTTTAATGACCCACAAACAGTTTTATTAGATTTCATGATATTAATACAAATGTTATATTCAATAAACATCGGTCACTCCACAGATTTAAACCACTTCAATTTTGAGCCGCTTTACATGTTCAAACAATTTAAAATTTAAAACTATATTTCTTAGCACTTAGGTTATGTTTTCACCTAATGATATATTTAATTCCAAGGGTAAATTTGCAACATATGACGTGAAAAAAAAAAGAAGGTAAAACACCTCTTTTAAGACATTCCAGATCATGAATGTAAAAAAAGAACATGCAAACAAGGATAGTCATGTACCTTGAGGGCCCCAAAAACACGGTTTCCAGTGGTTGTGCGTAGAAGGCCGACATCTAGAAGAGCACGAAATGGCCTTCGGCTCTCTGCAGGTTCAACTGAGAAATCCTCCCCTGTGGCCTGTAAATAATATATCACTTAAATGACAATTTGATCCACTTAACAAAGTCCATTAGAGATGGTAAAACCTCATTTTACATACCTCAACATTTCCCTGATACTCCTCATCCATCTCAAGCTTCTTCAAAACTCGACGAGCCAACAGAAGTCCAGTACAATACGCTGCAATTAAAATCAAACATCAGTAAAATTTCCACCACATCAAACACAAGTTTAAACAATGGGGGAAAAGAATACCTGCAGCGTAGTTTGTAAGTCCAACTTTAAGCCCATACTGAGGAAGCTCATGAGCATAAGCAGATGCAAGAATCATATCACCAGCAATGCTGGCAGATACAATTTGCGCAATTATATCCTTGTTGGTCTAGCACAATCGTCAAGGAAATTTTTGAAGTACAGTATTGTAAACAGAAAGTTATTTAAAATGTTTTTTGATGAGATAACTATTGCAAATAGAACCAAATAAGCACATCATATGTGCTCAACTAGAGCAAACCTATGAAGTATGAACAGTTAGCCCTCCAAAACAACATTATATGCACAACCCAAAAAGAAACAATAAAATAAATAAGGATACAAATCGCACAACATAGCGGTACTTGGGAGTGTTGTACTTGTTCTTATCCTGGTTAATCAAACGGATCCTAGCACGATAATCAGTCTTACCCTCTGCATCAATAAATGGAAGTTAAATACAGATTGATAAAGATATATGAGACAGGAAAAAATAACTAAGATACACATACCTCTCCTTCGCTTGAATTTGACTTGAAACCTCTTGAAGTAAGACCTTGACTTCTGAGATTTCACAAACACCTTAAAAAAAGGACCAAAAGCGAAAAGAATTAGTTATGCAAATTGCAAATCAGACGCAAATCACGAGGTGATAGAAAACAAAAGACATCAACTTTCTAAACCCCAGTAGCTTACAAAGTGTGATGTATTTACAACAAACTAGCTATCTAGTTATTACAGAAAGAACACCCAAATTTAAAACAATGTCACATTTAAAGCCATGATGGTCATCAAAATCAGAGTGACTTCAACTTAACTAAACCAAAATGTCATAATCAGTTCAAGGGTGTTTGGATTAGCTTATTTCCCGGGCTTATGAGCTTGTCAAATTGAGCTTATGAACTAACATCAGCCTTGATTGCAAGTTGATAAGCACGCAAACCGTTCAAATGTGAGTTATGTGCTTTTTCAATTTCAATAAGCTCATAATCCAAAAATAAGCTACTCAAATACCATGTATCAAAAACTCAAACCCTCTTCTTACCAACGACAAAAAAATCACTTTGATCACATAGAAATAAATAAACTTAACCAACATATTCAACTTTGACATATCACCATTAGCAAAAAAAAACACAATTCCAAAATCATATACTACCAATACACTAAAAACAAATATTTTTAACACCTCTGACCAACTAATTTCATACCATCATTTCAGGGTGTTTCGATAAGCTTATTTTCCTGGCTTATGGGCTTTTTCAAAACTGAAAAAGCTCAAAACACTACTCTTTTCTGTATATTAGCTTATCAAGTTGAACCTATAAACTAAGATCAGCCTAAACCGCAACTTGATAAGCACAATGTGCTTTTCCAATTTGAAATAAGTTCAAAATAAGCCATGAAATAAGCTTATCCGAACATAAACAATCAAACAGTAAACAATATACAGTTTATTTGTATGAGAAATGAGAAAGTTTACCATGATTGAATTTCGGTGAGTGACTGGCTACGGCGGCAGAAAGAAAGAAAAATGGTTAAGAATGATGAAGATTATAAACCTTTAAAAGGTTTCAAATCAACGGTTGAGATTGCTTATAGGGTTTTTGTTTGGTTTGGTTGATGTGCTGTTTCAGACCTTGGAGTATTGTTAAGTGTTATGTGCAGTCCCTTGTCTAGTTATCTAGGAAGTGGCAATTTTTGAAAAGTAAGCAATGTTTTTCAAAGTTTAAAGGTAAAAACTATACAATACCAACACAGTTATTATAATGTACATAAACAATGAATTTTCGAAATTGTTCTATTTTTATCAATATAACCCTGAAATAACTGTATTACTTTTCTTTTCTTCAACCACCTTCATTTTCAACTATCATTAAGGGTCCATACTAAACAAAAGATACCAACATTTATTCATTCAATCAATTGATTGTTATATCTTATTCTATTTGATTATATTCCAATCATATATACGACATGACTGAATTTATAGGAATCTTATTCAACATGAAATCATGAATGATTGTAACACCATATTTAATAGGATATGAAGCTACAGTAAATTATGGCGTATCATCAAAGCATGCAAGGTAAATGTCTAAACATTCATGACCATAAATAGAAATATCGGAATCAAACATCGGTAGTCTAGTAACTCACACATAAGCAATATAAGCACTGGACTAAACAATGTCCGAAAGAAGTAAAGTATGATAAAGTAGGAACAAATGCATAAGGTAAAAGAGGTCGGATAGCTTCCAATCCGAATGCACATACTTTGGAGTTCCTACTTGCGTCCTTGGGTACAGTTCAACGGGTCATGGTATGGCACTAAAGTTAGTCTTGTCATGACTATTCCTAGTACATAAATATTAGAAGACATTTTATCATATTATATTTTGGCCCATATTGTTTAGACCCATGTTCTAGAATTATCTGTTTGTATCTTTATATTTGGCTGAAAGATTGAATGGAAATCAAGGAATCAAATTAAACTTCCAATATGGTAATCAGAGCCAACTAAGTTTTCTCATACTTCTTCTCTAATTAACGTCTCAAAATTCTCCATAACATTTTTTTTTCTCCAGAACCTAAATTTTATGGTTTATTTTGTTTCTCCTATTATTAATCACATAAAATCCTTCACATTAATTGTTTTCTCCTTAGTGCAAAGATCAGAAAGTTTCATTGGTGGATATTTGTTCAAATATTGGGATTAGGTCTCAACATTATTATGGTTAATTATACTCCTGGAAATAAAGTACATGGCCCTCCAAGTTCGTATGGTACTCGGCAACAACAACAACATTCACAAGTTTTTCATCCAACCCCCGCGCATCTCGATCAAGGTATTCTCGGTCCTCCTCCGGGTCAATACAGGTCTCAAGCCACCGCACTTCCAAGTGCCTTCAGCACAGTGACATCACAGGATCCGACATGGCATATGGATACAGGTGCTTCTTCTCACTTAAATTCTCATACAAGTAATTTAGGTACTATTCTTAATAAACGCTTATACCCATCTATCTATGTTGGTAACGGAAATTCTATTCCTGTTATATTTTGGCCTGTGTTGGTGACAGGAATAGAATTTCCGTTACCAACATAGATAGATGGGTATAAGCGTTTATTAAGAATAGTACCTAAATTACTTGTATGAGAATTTAAGTGAGAAGAAGCACCTGTATCCATATGCCATGTCGGATCCTGTGATGTCACTGTGCTGAAGGCACTTGGAAGTGCGGTGGCTTGAGACCTGTATTGACCCGGAGTAGGACCGAGAATACCTTGACCGAGATGCGCGGGGGTTGGATGAAAAACTTGTGAATGTTGTTGTTGTTGCCGAGTACCATACGAACTTGGAAGGCCATAGCATTATTCCCTCCGCTCATCGCCCTTTACATCTTCGTAATGTTCTTGTAACCCCTAACATCATAAAAAATCTAATTTCTGTCCGTCAATTTACTAGAGATAACAATTGTACTATCGAATTTGACGCGTTTGGTTTTTCTGTGAAAGATTTCCTGACTCGTCATATCCTCCTCCGATGTGACAGCTCAGGCGACCTCTATCCAGTTACCAAGCCGTCAACTCTCCCAACTGCTTTCCTTTCTACTAGCTCCTCCACGTGGCATCAACGCCTTGGTCATCCAGGTGATGAAGTGTTGCGTTCCCTTGCTTCTCGTAATTTTATTTCTTGTAACAAAACAAAGTCTCCACATATTTGTCATGCTTGTCAGCTCGGCAAACATGTGAAGCTTCCCTTTCATACTTCTGACTCTATTGTTGAACATTGTTTTGATATTATCCATTCTGATTTATGGACATCTCCCATTGTTAGCTCTAGTGGTTTTAAATATTATGTTTTGTTTCTTGATCACTTTTCTCACTATCTATGGGTCTATCCCCTTCGCAACAAGTCTGATATGTTTGACAAATTTTTGCATTTTCGTAAGTATGTTAAAAATCAATTTAAATGTGAAATCAAAAGTTTTCAGTGTGATCATGGTGGTGAGTTCGATAACACCCAACTTCACAATCTCTTCCTCAAAAATGGCATCCAATTTCGTTTCTCATGCCCTAAAACCTCACAACAAAATGGCAAAGCCGAACGCATGATCCGTACAATTAATAACACCATTCGCACTCTCCTCTTTCAATCACACCTCCCCCCACCTTTTGGGTCGAAGCTCTTCATATGGCTACATATCTTCTCAACCTTCTGCCTTCGACAGCAATACATAACGAAATTCCCTTTACCCGCCTATTCAACAAAACACCAGACTATTCTCAACTTCGCATCTTTGGATGTCTTTGCTACCCTCACCTACACTCACCTCATAAACTTGCACCCCGCGCCACTCCATGTATCTTCTTGGGCTACCCCGCTTATCACCGCGGTTTTCGGTGTCTTGATCTCGAAACCAATAAAATTCTCATCTCCCGTCACGTCACCTTTGACGAAACACAATTCCCTTATAAATCCATGACCCCTACCAATACACCCTCTTACACTTTTCTCGATCCTATGCCCTCCCTCTCCTACCCCTTGTCGCTAACATTCCAAACACGGTGAATCCACCCCCTGCCACCACCCCTAATACAACGACCCACCCCATCACTACTCCTAACAGCCCACTCCCACACAATTCTCCATCACCCGGTCCATTGCCTCGTAGCCCAATACATCCCGATATCCACCTACCCGCGACACCAATTCTCGATCCCCTCCCCGAAGCCACTCGTACTCACACCATGACCACCCGTTCTCAGTCGGGTATCGTTAAACCCAATCCTCGTTATTCTCTTACCACGTCTGCCATTTCTCCTATTCCTAAATCTCCTTTTCTTGCTCTTAAAGATCCCCAGTGGCGTAATGCAATGTATGATGAGTATAATGCGTTAGTTAAGAATGGTACTTGGGTTCTTGTACCGAGGCCATCAAGTGTTAACATGGTTCGTTCTATGTGGTTATTTAAGCATAAGTTTCATGCTGATGGGTCCCTCAGCCGATATAAGGCCCGTTTGGTTGCTAATGGAAGTAGTCAACGATTAGGTGTTGACTGTGATGAGACTTTTAGTCCGGTTGTCAAACCTGCGACCATTAGGACTGTTCTTAGCCTTGCTGTGTCCCGTGGATGGCCTATTCACCAACTTGACGTTAAGAATGCATTCCTTAACGGTGACTTATCAGAGACTGTTTACATGCATCAACCCTCGGGTTTTGTTGATTCTAGGCACCCTCATCATGTTTGTCTTTTGCAGAGATCTTTATATGGACTGAAGCAAGCACCTCGTGCTTGGTTTCAGCGGTTTGAAGGTTATGCTACAAGAGTGGGTTTTTATCACAGTCGTTGTGACACTTCACTGTTTATTTATCGACAAGGCTCAGAGGTTGCTTACCTACTTATATATGTGGATGATATCATTCTTACAGCCTCATCTAACACCCTTCTACAATAGATTATTGGGTCTCTACATCGTGAGTTTGACATAACAGATCTTGGGGCACTAAACTATTTTCTTGGTATCTCTGCTACTCGCCACTCTACAGGCTTGTTCTTGTCTCAGAAGAAGTATGCTCTTCAGCTTATTGAGCGTGCTCACATGGTTTCTTGTAATCCCTCCCGGACACCCGTTGATACAGAGTCTAAACTAGGTCCGGAAGGCGTGCCTGTTCAGGATCCTACTTTATATCGCAGTCTCGCAGGTGGTCTTCAGTATCTCACCTTTACCCGTCCAGATTTGTCTTATGCAGTTCAGCAGGTTTGTTTATATATGCACGATCCTCGTGAGCCTCACTTTGCGGCTCTCAAACGGATTTTGCGCTATGTTCAAGGGACATTGGACTACGGTCTCCACTTATATGCTTCCGCTACTACTTCCCTAGTTGGTTATACCGATGCAGACTGGACAGGCTGCCCGTCGACTCGCCGATCCACTTCTGGTTATTGTGTATTTTTGGGTGATAATCTATTATCTTGGTCATCTAAACGACAGCACACTCTTTCTCGATCTAGTGTTGAAGCTGAATATCGGGGTGTAGCTAATGTTGTTGCCGAGACAGCCTGGATTCGTAATTTACTTCGAGAGCTCCACTGCCCCTTATCTTCTGCTACATTAGTATATTGTGACAACGTGAGTGCTATCTATATGTCTGCTAACCCGGTACAACATCAGCGTACCAAGCACATTGAGATCGACATCCATTTCGTTCGTGACATGGTTACTGCTGGCACAGTGCGCGTTCTTCATGTTCCATCTCGTTATCAGTATGCGGATATTTTTACCAAGGGTCTTCCCTCCGTCTTGTTTGAAGATTTTCGGTCCAGTCTGAGCGTTCGGCCTCCTCCCGCTCGAACTGCGGGGGCGTATTAGAAGACATTTTATCATATTATATTTTGGCCCATATTGTTTAGACCCATGTTCTAGAATTATTTGTTTGTATCTTTATATTTGGCTGAAAGATTGAATGGAAATCAAGGAATCAAATTAAACTTCCAATAATAAAATCATAGTCTTTGTGAGTTGCTTAAGATTTGGCTTAGGTTTAGATTAACTTACGTTATAGGAGACACAACACAAATCTTATTAACATGTTAAATCGTTACTTACCATATTAAACTTCAAGCACAAAACTATGGACAAATGTATTATAGGTAGAAGAAGGGTGACTAGACTTACAGGGGACGAGAATGTGGTGTGAGTACGACATGATTACAGTGGAACTCTTATTTCGTTCCGGTTCCTCGACGAGCCACAGCGGACTCATATCTAAGCTCCTAAACCCAACTCCCTAACGAACCCGTCATCTTCCGAAAACCACTTGAACCATCATATGATTTGTAACGTAAGGTCAAGAAACAATGGTCATGTGGTGTTGTGGTTTTCACTCACCGACCAAGGGAAATAAGGAAGGCAGTGTGTTTTTTTTTTTTTTAGTTTGGTACCATCGTTTGAACATCAAGGAGTAAGGAAAAGTTGGGTAATGAATGTGGGCATATGCAGCCGAGAGGAGGAGATGAAGTTGGAGTATGAGATTTGTGTTTGTGGCTTATATTCGCCACATATAGGAGAGGGGTTAAGATCTTGCAAATCCTAGGAGATACTAGTGTATCTTAGTAAGATTTCCCAAATCCCCTAAGTAGATTTCCTCAAATGGTGTCGTTGCACAAGTTATTTTGTAGCACTATTTAAATATCTTGGTTTCTAGAAGTATTACTAGTCGAGTGGTGTATGAGTTTTGACTATGTTTTTTTAAAAATCTTGCAAGACTTGGTAGATATAAGTAGATTCTAAGGATCCAAATTAGATTTGGTAGATTTAATTTAGATTTAGGGATATCTAGTTAGGTTTTCTTAGTACTAGCTTAGATCTCATTAGATTTGGTTAGATGTTAAACAAGTATTGTACTAAAAGTTTATGCTAAAAAAATTAATGTATATAATTTTTAATGGGTAATATTTTTTTATCATCATTATTAGTAATTATTTATGCACATAAAAAGTGTCTAAAAATAAAAATAAAATAGCTCCATGGTTAAAACGTCAAGTTTTAAAGTAATATAAGTAAATATATAATATTTACTATATTATGATCTCGTTTGTAAAGGTCGTTGATAAAAATATTATAGGATGAGTAGTAATAAGAGTAAAATTAGTGACGTGTTAAAATCCCAAATTTTGGGGTTTTACACATGTATATGGCTAAGGTAATAAATAAAACATAAGCATTTAATCTGTAACTACTGGAGAAAACAGTTGGCTGCATACGAGAAATACTAATGAAGGAAGAGATTGTCCTTACTGAAGGACGGAAATCTGTACCTTATGTCCAGTAGAAGCTAAGGAAAATGATGAAGATAATACGTCTCGACGGATAACACTACATAAGAAACATGGACGTGTATGAGTTGTCTGAATTACATGTGTTTTTACTGGTTTCATGTGTTATTAGATTGTTATACGTATTTTGTCATGTTTTACTGTTTACTGTGGTTATTCTTACGTTCTGTTGCGTATTATTCATGTATTAGTGTATTATAATACTTGTATTGTAATACTAAGTAACTTTCTAAAAATAGCAGTTTTCCATAAATAGTAAGTTTCCAAAAATAGAAAGTTTCCAAAAATAGAAAGTTCCCAAAAATAGTAAGTTTCCATAATTAGAATTAAGCTGAATTATAAATAATAAGTGAAGTTAAATTAGTACAATACAATTCATGGTTATAGCTTAATAATTAAATAACTGGTTAATTTAATTAAACTATACGTTATATGATTTTAATTAAAATACATGTTTAATTAAAATGACTAAGTATAAATACCTAAGGTTATACATGAGTTAATTTAATAAATTAATTAACCTAAAGTTTATTATGACATGATTTACAAAAATAGTTTTTATAAAAACCTGAATCCCGAGGCCGTGTTCTAAATAGGTTGAACCAAATAAGCTATATAAAAGTCCCACCGAGACCTTGGAGGGGTCTCAGTTGACACTAAATAAACCAACCAAACATGTATCCATACCCCGACTTGAAGTCGGGGTCCCTTTGGTCTCGGGTCCGAACAACAAAAACCAACTAAGCCCCATAGGGGGTCTCGGTGGTGCCTCGGTGCACACAAACCGAAAACAAAACCCACCCCGACCCTAGGTCGAGGTTCCTTGCTGCGTCCGAGTCACAAACAAACCAAGCCGAGACCTTTAGGGTCTCGGTGGTGGTGTTTAAACGCAAGCCGAGCACCCCCTTGGGGTCTCGGTGTCTCGGCCGAACCAACCACACACAACCCAAACCCTGTGACATGAATTAATTAATCTTAGATGTGTTATTACATGTTCTTGATGATTAATTAATTTTAAAACATGAATTTTATAAGAAAAATAAATAAGATGATAAGGGTTTTGATTATACCAACGTATGTATAATGAAAAGATGATCACGAACAATAAACAAGTAACAAAAATCGTTCGGTTCTTCCCTTTTCTTTGATGTAGGTCGGCGGCTATGGTGAGACAATGAGGAAGAGGACAAAATTATATAAACCTAAAAATAATGAAGTTAATTTCTCCTGGTGTTTTTAATAAAATAGATATTGGGCCAAAAGGCCCACTTGGCCTCCTTTCTCTTGCTCTAGCCGCGGCATAGGGGCCCACCAAGGGTAACCCGTAGCTTTTCCGTGTTTAAAATAATTAGCGTGTGTGTTCATGATTTATTATTCGTGATTTTGGTATTCGTGATCGTGTCACATTTATAATATTCATGATTGTTCGTTATTTATTGTCGTGACACGTGTATTAATATTATAAATGGAAAGTTTAAATTTTATCGTGTTTTTGTAAGTTACTGTTCACGTGTACTGTTCATAGGTTTTTAATGCGGGTTTTACAACTCTTCCCCTTTAAAAGAACAATTCGTCCTCGAATTGGAGAAACGTAAACTGAAAGAAAACATACCCAAATTAGAACTGGAAATGAGGGTAAGAAGTTCGTATAGACTCCTCCGTCTCCTAAGTGGCTTCCCGCTCAGGATGATACCTCCAGAGGATTTTGACGAAAGGGGTCGTCTTCCTCCGCATGACACGATCTTGTCGCTCAAGAACTCTCTCGGGTTATTCGACATATGAAAGATCCTCTCGAATCTGATCAAGTGGATACTGGACAACATTAACTGGATGATAGTTGTATCCTCTGAGTAAGGACACATGGAACACGTTGTGAACGTGTGATAGCTAAGGCGGTAACGCTAAACGGCATGACACTTCACCAACGCGTTCTATGATGTCAAACGGTCCGATGAAGCGAGGACTGAGCTTCCCTTTGATTCCAAAACGTCTAACTCCTCGTGCAGGTGATTCCTTGAGGAAAACGTGATCACCTACGTTGAAAGACACATCTCTACGACGTTTATCAGCATAGCTCTTCTGACGAGCACGAGCTTCCTGAAGCTTTGCCTTGGCGACAACGAACTTCTCATTGGTCACTTCAATCATCTCTGGACCTTCAAGCAATCGTTCGCCCACCTGATCCCAGCATATTGGGGCGCGACACTTTCTGCCATACAACATCTCGAAGGGAGCACATTTGATACTAGCATGCCAGCTGTTGTTGTATGTGAATTCTACTAGGAATATATAGTCATCCCAGCTTTCTGACCACTCTAGAGCACACGACCGCAACATGTCCTCCAATGTCTGAATGGTACGTTCCGACTGTTCGTCGGTCTGAGGGTGAAAGGCAGTGCTGAGCTTAAGTCTGGTGCCCCAAGCTTTCTGCATACTCTGCCAGAAACGTGATGTGAAACGGGGATCTCTGTCAGAGATGATTTCTGATGGAATACCATGCAATCTCATGATATCCCTATGGAATGTGTCTGCTAATTTGCTGACCGGATGCTCCTTGCGAATCGGCAGAAAATGGGCAGATTTAGTCAACCTATCCACAATGACCCAGATAGCGTCATTCTTCTTCTGAGTAACCGGAAGACCAGTAACAAAATCCATGGAGATTTTGTCCCGCTTCCACGCTGGAATATCTAATGGTTGTAGTAAACCACTAGCTCACTGATGTTCGATCTTCACCTGCTGGCAGATCATACACTTAGAAACGAAAGTGGCAACATCCTGCTTCATACCATTCCACCAAAAGTGTTGCTTGATGTCGTGGTACATCTTGGTAGAACTAGGATGTATGGTAAATGGAGAACTGTGAGCCTCAGTTAACACAGCTTCCCTGAGAGTAGAGTCATCATGAACCACTAGTCTGGTGCCCTGCCATAAGATACCATCGTCATCAACACGAAACTCCGTCTGTTGATCAAGGTTTTGAATGATAGCCCAAATCTCACCATCGTCCTTCTGAGCTTCCTTGATCCTAGAATGTAAGTCTGGTTCCACTCTAAGATTAGCCCAATAACCGTGTTGTCCTCGTACACAAAACTCAATGTCAGTCATCTCTAGGTCACGAATGATCTCATTTGCAATCCAAATGCCAACAATCATACCCGACCTTCTGCTTAGAGCATCTGCCACCACATTCGCCTTACCAGGATGGTACTGAATGTTGGTGTCGTAATCCTTCAATAGCTCTAACCATCTCCTCTGTCTCATGTTCAGTTCCTTCTGGGTGAAGATGTACTTAAGACTCTTGTGGTCGGTGAATATGTCACATGATTCACCATACAAATAATGTCTCTAGATCTTCAATGCGAAAACAACTGCTGCAAGCTCTAAATCGTGAGTAGGATATTTTTCTTCGTAAGGTTTCAGCTGTTGTTGAGTCTAACAGATATAGATCTTGCAGCCTGTCAGGACCGGTGAATGACTTCTGTAATCACAAGTCAAATCACAAAGAGACTCTATACACAATATGAATGTAGAATATAAATATAAACAAGAGAAACAGAATAACTATGAAGACTTGATCCTTTCTAAGGATTTCTAATATTGATAAAGACTAGAACTACGTTTTGTGAATCAATGAATAACCCTTCTGCCTCAGGTTCCTTTTATACTACAAGGAAACCCTAATACAGCTTACAAGAAAACGTGTAAAACTGATATGCATATCTTCTCCTAATATAACTCATGCATATCCTAACAGAATATTAAGTAAATAACAATGTTTGACTTTGACTAGGACCAGGAGCAGGACTTGCTCCTACTACGACTAGGACCAGGAGGAACTACATACCTCCTAGTCTACCTATTACATATAACTATTACAATGGTCCTAACAATCCTCCCCTAAACTTGAATTTGACCTGTTGAGTTCAAGTTTCCAGGAAAACGCGCAAATAAAACCCGAGGATTGTAGCAGCAAAACAAACAGCAACATCAATAAGATAAGAATCAGAAGAACAGCCGCACGAACTACTAGAAGCTTCTCCAAAGCTTGGAACAAATCAGCATCGTGTTGAATCTTTGCAGCAACATGAGCAGATTTGATGAGCCTTTACCAAGTAGCTGCTCGCTCTTGGGCTAGCTAGTCATTCTGGTGGAATAAGCATCACCCTGGGAGACTAGAACCCAGCCCAACTCTTAGAACGTGAATCAATGGTGAGTGGGGGTACCCTGATGATTTTAGGCAAACCATCACAGCCGTCAACGGATTTGATGCGTCTTTACCAGAAGCCGTACCCCTCTGGACTCGCCAACTCTTAGCAATAAAGCATCGGTGAGTTGAACACCCTATAGCTTTAAGCAAGCTATTACAGCTGTCAACGGATTTGATAAGATCTTTACCAAGAGCCGTACCCCCTTGGATTAGCCACTTTTCAGTCCAATACTATGGCAAGTGAAAACCATCCAGTTTTAGGTAACCTGGCAACCATCAACGGATTTGATAATCGCACCAGGAGCCGTACCCTCAAGGTGAATCAACTTTTTCTTGTCGATGAGACATGGTAAGTTGAGAACCATTTGTTGTGTGGACCACGTCCAACACCAAGTGAAACCAAGGACCAGAATAATCTCAAACCAGGAACCACAAGTCAAACCATCCAAGGGATATTATGTACAAGTATAAAAGCTAAACTGTGTTAAAGTATAAGCAGATATTATATAAAATGTATTTTTTTTTTTTTTTTTTTAAGATGTTTTTTTTTTTTTTTTTTTTTTTTTTTTTAACTATAAAGAATAAAAATCACCAAACACTATACACATTGGTGAAAAGAATCAAAATAAGAATAAAGTAAAAATAAGAATAAAGTAAAAACACTTACAACCCAATCACCTTAGATACCAGAAGCTGCCCTCTTATCCGCTAGCAGCCGTGCTTGAATACCCTCCACCAAAGACGTAGCCATACTCGACTCATTCCCTGTAGGAGCAGTAGAAATCTGCAAATGACTTGCCAGCATTGCTTCCATGGAAGAAATAGTCAAAGGATACACAACATCAGTCAACATAAACACCACAAGACCAGAACCTAACTCCAACACATGAACTCCACATCCAGCATAAAGCTTCCAGCGAACAATCTCCCATTGCATTTGATCCTTCCATACGCCCAAAGGAGTAGCGGATGGAGGAGGATCCAACATCAGTTTGAGATCAGCCCAAAGACGCATACCAGGCCAGGAAGACACCGCCATAGGATTAAACGGCATACTAGAATCCACAAGCCCAAACAAGGTCATAAGATCCATACGGTCAACCCATGATAACACACCCTGCAAACCCGTTACCAATCGCACAGTCCCATCACTCAAAGTGATCCGATGGGAGACACCACCAGGAAGTGTTGTAGACCGCTCAGCCGCAAAACCCGCAATGCTGCCATTGCCCAATGGTAAGTCAGAATCGCTATCCGAAGCTGCATCAATTAAGTTCTCAGGATCACGCTTCTCAAAAGGAACTGATTTACCGCGGCGAACACGACGAGTAAGTTTCTGGCGAGTAGAACGTCGAGGCGTGGGAGCCGAAGGAGTGGATTCAACCTTCACCTGAACTTCATCAACAGCAGGAGAAGCAGTAGGAGTAGACTCAGGAACATGTCCACCCAAAGAACCACTCGGAGCTGCATCAGAAGTGGGAGTAGGTTGTGGTGCAGAAACTGGTGGTGATGAAGATGGCACATCAGATGGAGCAGCAGCAGGTATGGTGGAATCAACAAAAGTGCTTGCTGGAACAGGAGTGGTGGAAGTACCAGGTGTGGTGGGGGTAGCATGAGTAGTGGTGGTTGTCACAAAGATAGTAGCAGCAGGACCAGTAGTAGACCCAATAGGCGCAACCAAGGGTGTAGTAGAAGGACCAACAGAAACAGCACCAGAACCAGAAGAACTACCAGTGGAACCAGGAATGGGCAAGGATGAAGAAACAGTAGAAGTAGCAGGCATCGAAGCTGTCACACCACGAGGATGGTAAACAAATTTTTCCGGTATAGGTTGACTCGCACGCCTCACCATGTTCTCATAAAGTTTCTTGAGCTCATCAAAAGTCAAAGCCCGTACCCGTGCCCAAGACCAAGGAGCATTGAAATGAGCAGCAGATTGAAATTTGACATAACGTTGCATCTGCTGGCGTTGCTCAGCCTTAGAAAGAGGTCTGTTCCTACGCTGTTTCTTTAGTTCCTCAGCAAGAGTCAACTGATGCTTACGCATCATTACCATAGCCCGCGGAATGCAGTTGTGTTCATCAACATCATCACCCAACAAATCCTTAAACTGAGCATAATCCCGAGTAAGAACAGTTAACACTTGCATCCATTCGCCATCAGTCCAGTGCATAGCATCATGCTGAATTTGCGCACGCCTTCTTTCACGGAGCTCTTCCTCAGCAGCAATGTCCTCCGCATCAAGCTCAGCCTGAACCCTACGAGCAGCCTCTTCACCAAGTCTGTCTTCTTCAAGCTGGCGACGAGAGCGCTTGCGGGTTGGAGATGGAGGATCAGTCATTGGAGCTTTGCCCTTAGGATCATGTGAGGGATCAGCATGAGAACCAGCAGCAGCATCAGAAGCACCACCCATAGAAGGGGGAACAGTACTAGAACAAGGAGCATGGGAGGACATTGGAGGACCAGGCAGATCATCATAAACTTTATCAGCAAAGGCAGCCTTTGCCAGCAATGTCAAGCCATCCTCAACATTCTCCGAAGCCTCATCCTCAGACTCAGAAAGAACCACATGCTTCTTTCGACGACGCTGTTGATTCTCCAAGACCTTAATACGATCGGCCAGAGGAAGAACAAATTCCCGTGTGAGCTTTCGGTGTTGGTTCAAGTCAGCTTCCAAGCAAATCATCCTCTCATGGTACCTGTGCATAAGATCTAGCAAAGATGTCAGAGTAGTAGGCTCCTCTGCCTGCCCACCAAGAGAACTTGGATCAGGGAAAGCATCACGGGAGCCCGAAGCAACATTGGGGTCAACGTGTGGAGTACTAGCAGCAAAGGGGATATCTGTCGAGTGTGGGGCAGGACTAGGAGGTGGAGTCTCCACAAATGGAGACCTTTGTGGAGCCGAGGAAGGACCAGCCTTGGGAGGAGATGGTTGTTCAACCACCACCTCCTCAACTAGCTCCTCCTCTACCACAGGAGTGGCATTACCGGCAGGAGCCTCCTCCTCCTCCATGGGGTCATCATCTAACACAACCAACTCAGGAGCCTCCTCCTCCTGACCTATGGGACCCTGAGCCAAACCCATCATGGCTTCAGTCAGGGGCCTCCAATCCCCAGGAAACCCATTCATCATGTTATAATACACTTTCGCTGTTAGTTTAGAAGGTACATGCTCAGTCCTATCACGTGGAATGCAAACAAGCATTTCCTGAATAAACCTAGGGTACATAAGGAACTTTTTCCTAGAACCAGCAGTTGACAAATTACTAGCCATCCCCTCAAAGATATAATGTGAAAAGTTAAACACTCTACCCTGGGCTAGACATATAAGACCAGTAGCCAAAGGAGTAGGGAACGCATCCCAACTCCCCGACTTGGGACTCAGACAGTGGATTAAATAGTGAACCAGAAGCTTCCACTGAGGGGAAAACCTATTCTTTTGGAAGTTAAACTTCCCCCCATGTTCATAACCTATGGCAGCCATACCCTCTAAAACTTCCGAATTTGGAAGTGATACAACACCCCCCTCATCTTGAAAATGAAGAGAAGAGCGAATAGATGCTTCAGTGACCACATAGGCACGTCCATCAATGGTAGCATGGATAGCTCGTGGACGTCCAGCCACATTTACCAGTTCAGCAGACGCCCAAAATTGACGTACCACAGTATCATATATGGTAGGACAAACAGTAAATGCATACCTTAAGTTAGAAGCTTCAATAAACTCCAAGATATCAGCAAAATGTTCACTATTAGGACCATCCCCCAGATAAGCAACACGATTATGAGCAGGTTGATAAGCAAGAGCAGCCATGGATCTTGATTAATGGATTGAAGAAGGATTTAGATTGGAATGAGAGGAGTAGAAGCGGTTTTTGTGTGTGTTTTAATTGTAATGAGTGTATGTTGACCATATAAGAAGAAAATAGTAACTGTTCATTGACCCCTATTAATGGGGGGTTGCCCTTTCAAATTATGCCATAATGGCATACTAACCACTTGCCCTTTTTAACATAATAACTTACCCCCAATTGATTTGGTGAATTCAAACTTGTAAATATCAGTATTGGAAGCGTTGACCAAAAGTCAAAGTGCACAATAGTCGGACCAGGAGCAAAACGTGATTATTAAAGGACAAAAGGAATGAACAGTAGCCAGACCAGTACCAGCACCCATATCCAAACACTACTAGACTGGGAAGGATTTGAGACCACCAGAAGGCATCCAATCATAACTAGAAGCTGACCAAATAGGACCAGAAGCCAGTCATGTAAGGCCATATCCATCAGAAGAGAGCAAAAATCCTTCATCAGAAACACCACACACCACCAGAACCAAGAAAGTATGTTGTTAAATACTATGAATACGTTAGACTAACCTAATATGTACACAAAGCCTCCCCTTAGGCTTTGCCTCCCCTCAATCCTAGACTTCAAGGATTGACCATCCCAATATGAACCACCAAGTGGTTAAACCGAGGACCATCAAAAGCTTTAGTCAACAGATCAGCAACATTGTCATCCGTATGAACTTTAAGAACCTGTATCAGCTTCTTCTCATTGGCATCGCGTATAAAATGATGCCGAATCTCAATATGTTTCGTCCGCTGATGAAATTCAGGATTCTTCACAATACAAATAGTGCTTTGATTGTCAATAAAAATTTTAGTGTTCATAAAATTGAACCCATAGTCCAACATCTGATTTTGGATCCATAAAACTTGACCACAGCAACTAGCAGCAGCCACATATTCAGCTTCTGTTGAAGAAGTAGCTACTATTGTCTGTTTCTTACATTGCCATGAAATAAGCCGACGACCCAAAAATTGACAACCACCAGTAGTTGACTTCCTATCATTATTAGCACCAGCATAATCACTATCACTGTATGCTTCAAGTACAAATGGGGATTCTCTAGGATACCATAGACCCAATTTAGGTTGAGCCTTGATATACTTGAAAATCTTCTTAACTGCATTTAAGTTCGAAACCGTTGGAGTCACCTGGTGTCTAGAACAAGCACTTACTGCAAACATAATATCCGGACGTGATGCAGTCAAGTACATGAGAGAGCCAATCATAGACCTGTACATATGAACATTTACGGGTGGATCTGGCTCATTCTTAAGTTTGATTTTAGTAACTTCATAAGGAGTTGCTGCTGGACGAAGAGGATCCATGTCAAACTTTTGAAGAATCTCATGAACATACTTATCTTGACTGATGAAAATCCCATCCGATTGTTGCTTGACCTGAAGACCAAGGAAAAATGACAGTTCTCCCATGGCACTCATCTGAAATTCGCCTTTCATCAAGTGTTCAAACTCATCACACCACTCCTTCCTAGTAGAACCAAAGATAATGTCGTCCACATAAACCTGAACAAGGATAATATCCTTGGAATTCCGCCGAAGAAATAGTGTTTTGTCAATAGTACCTCTTCTATAGCCATTCTTTAACAAGAAAGTGGAGAGACGCTCATACCAAGCTCTAGGAGCCTGATGTAACCCATAAAGAGCCTTGACCACTTTGTAGACTTTCTTTGGATGAAGTGGATCAACAAACCCCTTAGGTTGAGTAACATACACTTCTTCGTCAATTTTTCCATAGAGAAATGCACTCTTGACATCCATCTGGAACACCGTAAAGCCAACATACGAAGCAAAGGCCAAAAACAGACGAATGGCCTCAATCCTTGCAACAGGCGCAAAGACTTCAGTATAATCAATGCCCTCAATTTGAGTGTGTCCTTGTGCGACAAGCCTAGCTTTATTCCTGACCACAATTCCCCGTGCATCCTTCTTGTTTTTGAGAATCCATTTGGTATTGATAGCTGTCTTCCCATCCGGTAGGTCAACCAGAACCCAAACATTCTGAAACAAGAATTGCTGCATTTCCTCCTGCATAGCCTCCACCCAACTTTGATCCTCAAGAGCATGAGAAACAGACCTAGGTTCCACCTGTGAAAGAAAACAAGCAAACAAACAGTGTTGAAAGTCCGTATGATTATTACGCTTTTGATCCTCAATATAGCCCACAAGAGCATGATGATCAGACGAGGCCTTCTGCTGCATTCTGCGTGTCTTTACGGTAGAACCAGGATCTCCAATAATTTGAGTGGTGGGATGGTCTTTATGTGATTGCAAGACTGGATTGGAGGTAACCTCCACTTCTGGTGCCATGTTACCTAGATCACCAACGAAATCAGCATCATATGAAGCATTTTGGAAAATCCCGTCTACTGGTTGTTTATGAATATCATCCAGCTTGGTAGAAGACTTCTTTTCATGATTCCCCAAATCAGAAGGACTGGAGAAACGTGTATTTGAAGCAGACTCACTAGCCGGAGTACCAGTAGGTGAGTGACTAGCACTAGGATCAGAAGCTGGAGTACTAGGAGCAGCTCTGTCAGAAGGCTCAACCAAGGGAAACTCAAAACTACCTTGAGCCGCCGCTTTAGTAGCTTCTTGTTGTTGCTTTAGAAGAGTATCAAGAGCTGCTTGGGAATCCTGGACTTCCAATGGAGTTGCATCACTAGGAGGAGTAGGAGAAACCGTGGTGGAATAGGATGGAACCACAAAAATGTCATCCTCATCATCTGAATCAGAAAGACTAGAAGGAACACCAGTACTAGAGGTTGCAAACACTTGTGGTCCTGCATTATGGTTAGTTTTGAAACGAAAATATCCTAACGAATCACTAAGATAATCAAGATCAAAATACCATTCTGGACCTGTTCCTTGTATGTTTGTCTTCTCCTCAAAATACCTGAGATTAATAGTTTCAACTATTCGTTTGGCTTGAAGATTGTAGACACGATACGCCCGAGAATGAGCTGAATATCCCACAATATATCCTTCATCAGCCTTGCCATCAAACTTCCCCAAATAGTCACTAGTATTCAGAATGGTGACTGGACATCCAAACGGCTTCAAATGAGCAATATTGGGAACTTTGCCCGTGAGCAGCTCATAAGGTGTTTTTTTGTGTGGATTGGTAATAGACACCCTATTCAAAACATAACTGGCCGTATTGACAGCTTCTGTCCAGAACATGGTCGGAAGCTTGGAATCGGCAAGCATAGTCCTTGCTGCTTCTATTAGTGTCCGGTTCTTTCTTTCTGCCACACCATTCTGTTGAGGAGTCCGAGCAGCACTGTAGTCTCTTTTGATGCCCTTAGTATTGCAAAGTGTGATGAGGTCTCTATTTTTAAACTCGGTTCCATTGTCGCATCGAATACCTTTAACTTTTCTTGGACAACTGATTCTCTATTAAGGTAAGAAAATCTCGAAGAATTGAGTAGGTCTCACTTTTGGTAGCCATGAAGAACACCCACGCAAACCTGCTATAACCATCAGTCACCACCAAACAGAATTGCTTGTGGTCTATGCTTCTGATGGAAGTAGGACCAAATAAGTCCATATGTAGAAGCTGCAATGGTTCAGTAATGAGACTTAAAGCAGTAATGGCCTTGAAGGATGCTTTATGTTGTTTGCCTTTGCTGCAGGCAACACAATTTATGTCATTTCTAAACGTCTTGGGAGGTAAACCAGAGACCAGATTCAAATTGGCAAGCTTGTGAATGGTCTTGAAGTTCACATGTCCCATCCTTCGGTGCCATTTTGTGGCTTCATCTTCCGAGGCTTTTGCAACCAGACATGCTAGTTGACCAGTAGGGTTGACTTCATTCAACTTGATGCTATAGAGATTGTGTCTTCTAGGGATTCTGAGTAAAACTTGTGAGTCATCCGGAAGCTTAAAATCTTTGGAGAGCACAAGTGCATCAGTATCGGTGAAGAGTACAAACTGCTTCTTGTCACAGATCTGAGAGACCGATATCAAGTTGAAGTGTTGAAGTGCTTCCACATAGTAGACCTGCTCAAAATTGAGATTTGGAGTCTTTATCGTTCCTTTGCCAGTGATTCTGCCTTCACCTCCACCAAAGTAGACCTTGCCCCCATAAAATGGTACAAAATTAGAGAGAAGGCCTTTATTGCCAGTCATGCTCCTGGAGCAGCCACTATCAACAATGCCTAGACTAGGATCCTGGTATGGAGTAACCTACAACAACAAGATAATCACAATGCAAAAGTTAGTGTCTTAAGGGGACCCAAACCTTTTCAGGTTTGAGCCTGCCTTGTGGATCATAAGTAGAATGCCAAGAAGATTAATGAGATCCACTATTGTTCCTTGGTTGCCTATTCATCATAAGGGTATTATTATTTGACCAGGAACAACCTGCTGAGGGCTTAACAGCAGTTCCCAAATCTCCCAAACCAAAATACGTGTGGTCAAAATGATGCGCATAGTTTGGATTATAGGTTGGAAAATAATTACTAGTTGTCTGGTATCCATTTTCTCTCCAATAATCAGACATGTAAGGAGAGGATACTCTAGAAGTATGAAACAGTGGAGCACTAGGATTAAGTCCTCTAGTAGCATATGGAGCAGCTCCTGGTGATCCAGGAGCAAGTAAAGCATGATTAACAGATGCATGTGTGTCATAATAATCACAATCTTTAATTAAATGAAAGGGACTGCCACAAACAAAACATGTTTTGAAAGACCTTTTATTAGAATGAGACTGTTTCATACTGCCTACTTTATTACACACAGTTCTAGAAAAAACATTCTTCCTAGGACTCAATAAACAAGGACCAGACACACTTGACTTGACAGCGACTTTTTCTTCACACTTCCTAGCACCAGTAGCAGCATGTTCATCCGACTTGGAACTCGTAGGTCTTAACTCTTCACTTGAACCATTAGATGCAGAGTCGCCGGCTTTGTCACTGAAAGTACATGAGACAAAGTCGTTAGAATTAGTAGAACTTGTTGGGGACTCAAGCATCTGTGATCCATCCGAGTCATTATTCCATGAGGTAGGCATGAAAGTTCCAGTAAGAGGAGGAGGAACAGCATGCATTTCTGCTGCTGGTTTAAACCTATTGTAACTAGGTTTGCCCTCATCCTCTTTGTCGGCATCAAAGACGCTTGAGAAAGATAAATCAAATACATCTTCAGAATCAATATATTTTTCAAATCCTAAGCCTCTTTTAGTTCTGCCGGACATGCTACTATCAATTAATTTTGAAAGATTTTTAGGTGCCTTTTGCCATTTGTCAAATCTTAACATTGTAGCATCTAATTTAGCTTGCATCTCCTCTTTTTCTTTGATACTAGCATCTCTTTCAGTTTCTGTATATTTAAGCATATTTGTAGTGTTTTCTAAATCAATGCTTAGTATCCTGATTTTATCCTCATAAGCACGTTGTGTATCTTGTAACCACTTCTTTTGTTGTTCCAATGTGTTTAATGAAGCTTTATAGGCTTGTACCTCTAAGTAATACTTATCATTTTGTTCATTTACTTCATTAAATTGGGACAACAGTTCTGTGTATTTATCATGACAACCAAGGGGACAATGTTGTACCTGAGGTGAGATGCCCATAAGAGCAAACTCTTCTGCTTCTTCTGCATCAGAGAGGTTCCCAGCAATCATTGCCAACACATCAGTCGTTGATTCCGCTGATTCCAGAGTAGAAGCCTGATGATCATTCCAGTTGACCATGGAGTCAACAGATACCAATGCCTTCTTGTCATCTTTAACCTCCTGAACTTTGAAAGCGGAGTACCTGCTCTTCTCCTGATCATTCTTGCTAGGGCACTCTCTAGCAAAGTGACCCTGTTGCTGACAGTTATAGCACTGTACCTTGCTTCTATCGAATCTTGCTGGCTCCCGAGGGTTGTAATTAAACTTCCTTCCTGCTTTCTTCTCAAACTTGTGAACCCTCAGAGTAAGCATGGCCATCTGCCATTTAAGATCTATCTCATCCAGATCCAGCTTATCGATCTGTTTGAAGTCATCAAACGCAAGTTGTTGTTCAGCAGTAACATCAGCAACAAAAGAATGAAGAATAGCTTCTACCATACTACCAGACTTGGCAGGGGGATCAGAAGCAGAAGACATGGGACTAGATGCATATGACATGGGACTAGTATGCTGAATAGTATGCTGGATAGTATGCTGGGGAGACACATTATTGCTCTGGCTACTTGCATATGCCATGGGACTAGACGCCATAGAGCTCACAAAGGCTGAATTTGCAGGAGTGGGAAAAGAGTCACTCGGATATCCTCTCACATGAGGTTCGAATGTTCTGAGCCTATGAAACAAATCATCAAAACTGAGATAATCAAGCCCACCTTTGGCTTTAAGAGAGATTACCACCTGGTTCCAAGAGTAGGGTAGGGCTTTAAGAAACCTTGCATTAACATCACCATCTTCAGGCTTGGACCGAAGTTGATTCAACTGGCTCAATATTTTCTGGAACCTATCATACCCTTGATTCAGGCCTTCAGTTTCTGAGATTTTGAACTCTGTGAATTCATCTCTCAGCATGGACCTTCGCATTTTCTTTGACTCCTCATTTCCGCCAAACCTTGCTTTTATGCCGTTCCAGATCTCTCTGGCATCATCCAAATGGTAGAAGTCACCCATGTGATCTTCAGGAAGAGATTGAAGCAAAATTGTTTTTGCTTTTACCTCCTTCTGAATAGCGATAATTTCCTCATGAGTTTTAGGGTCAAGAAGAGTAATATTACCGTTCTTGTCTCGTCCAGTAAGCTTTCTGCTGTTTCCATTCAGAATGATCTTCCAAAGATCTTGATCAGTGTTGGTGATCCACCATTCCATCTTCATTGCCCAGTTGTCATATTCACCTTTCTTCAGAAGAGGGAATTTTCCATTCGTGTTGGAAACCGTAGCCAGGATCTGCTGAGGTTGCACAATTTTAGGAGTGCCTTCTTCTCCTGTTTGAGTAGAAGTTGAGGCAGACATGATAAACAGATTGTTAAAAATAAGAGAACTTGATTCTTGTTGTATAGAGACCCTCCCAGGCTCTGATACCACTTGTTGAGTCTAACAGATATAGATCTTGCAGCCTGTCAGGACCGGTGAATGACTTCTGTAATCACAAGTCAAATCACAAAGAGACTCTATACACAATATGAATGTAGAATATAAATATAAACAAGAGAAACAGAATAACTATGAAGACTTGATCCTTTCTAAGGATTTCTAATATTGATAAAGACTAGAACTACGTTTTGTGAATCAATGAATAACCCTTCTGCCTCAGGTTCCTTTTATACTACAAGGAAACCCTAATACAGCTTACAAGAAAACGTGTAAAACTGATATGCATATCTTCTCCTAATATAACTCATGCATATCCTAACAGAATATTAAGTAAATAACAATGTTTGACTTTGACTAGGACCAGGAGCAGGACTTGCTCCTACTACGACTAGGACCAGGAGGAACTACATACCTCATAGTCTACCTATTACATATAACTATTACAATGGTCCTAACAGCTGTCGTGATGCGTATGCAATAACCTTACCATGTTGCATGAGAACGCAGCCTAAACCCTTTCCTGAAGCGTCACTATATATCTGAAATCCAACTAAGCCAGATGGGAGAGTAAGAATAGGTGCAGTCACTAACTCCTGCTTCAGATCTTCAAAGCTCTTCTCCCGCTCTTCCGTCCAGACGAATTTCTCTCCTTTCCTCATTAGCTTAGTCAAAGGTAAGGCTAACCGTGAAAAGTTCTCTACAAGCCTACGGTAATAGCCAGCTAAACCTAGAAAACTTCTAACTTATGTTGCAGATGTAGGTCTCGGCCATTTAGTGATAGCTTCAACCTTGATAGGATCCATGGTGATCCCCTCTACAGATACAATATGGCCCAGAAATGCCACCTTGGTTAACCAGAACTCACACTTAGAGAACTTGGCGTACAACTGCTTCTGACGAAGAATCTGTAAGACTGTACGAAGGTGTTCCTCATGTTCCTCCTTGGATTTGGAGAATATCAGGATGTCATCAATGAACACAATAACGAATTTGTCCAGAAACTCATGGAAGACACGATTCATCAAATCCATGAAGACAATTGGAGCATTAGTAAGTCCGAATGGCATGACTACGAACTCGTAGTGCCCATAACGTGTACGGAAAGCAGTCTTGGAGATATCATGCTCTTTAACCCGTAATTGATGGTAGTCGGACCTCAGATCGATCTTGGAGAAATGCATGGCGCCCTGAAGTTGATCGAATAGGTCATCAATTCGCGGCAAAGGATAACGATTCCTGATTGTGATCTTGTTCAGCTAACGATAGTCTATCATAAACGCATGTTGCCGTCTTTCTTCTTCACGAACAGTACTGGTGCACCCCATGACGATGCACTGGGACGAATGAAACCTCGTTCCAGAAGTTCCTGCAACTGATCTTATAGTTCCGTAAGCTCTATAGGAGCCATACGGTAAGGAACTTTAGAAATCGGCTCTACACTTGGTATGATCTCGATTCCAAACTCGACTTCACGAACAGGTGGTATGCCCGGAAGTTCATCTGGAAATACTCAGGAAACTCTAACACAATAGGCTGATCTTGGGTCGATGGAGACTCGACAGTAATGTCATGAATATTGGATATGAAGCCTTGACAGCCGTGTGATAGCAATACACGCGCCTCCATGGATGAAATAATCTGTACTGACCTCCCTGGTAGAATACCATGGTGTATGTACTCTGGAGATTTAACATCACCGAAGATAACCCGATAAGTGTGGCAGTCAATCGTGGCCTGGTGTTTGGATGACCAGTCCATGCCCAAAATCAAGTCAAAATCGCACATGTCCAAAGGAAGTGCGTCAACTCTACGGATCTTGTCATCAAATTCTAGGGGAAGATCTCTGTACACCTGAGTGATTCGTACAGAGTCCCTAAGTGGCGTGGAAATGCATAAGGTATTATCTAATAGCATCGGGGAAATCCTAACACGTACATCAAAAGTAGTGGACACGACTAAATGCGTCGCTCTAGTATCAAACAGAACACATGCTACCAGACCATTCATAAAGAGATTTCCAGCGATGGTACCTGAAGTCTTATTCGCCTGATCTCGAATAGTAGTGAACACGCGACCAGAAGTAGGAGGTGGCTTGGTGTCGGCGTGTCCAGAGGTGCCTTCTATCTCACCCTGGCGACAGTCCTTCTGTTGATGGCCTTGTTGGCCACACTAGAAACAACCACCAGTACCTCGGGGACAAATACCAGAGTGTTTGCGCGAACAAGTAGGACATACAGGATGCATGAATCCTCCAGCAGGCATCCTAGTTAGCTGAGAGTCTGTCTAAGGATTACATGCATGAGACATGATCGTGGAACATAAACATGATTACATAGAAGGTGTAAAATTTACCAGACGAGGTAGAACGGTTAGGTTGTGAACCCCTGCGGTCCTGATCCCCGCCGTTACCATTATTCCTGATTTAACAATTGTTGGAGTGTTAGAATATCATAACATAAAATAGTTGAATCATGAAATAAGGTTAATGTATGGACCTGCTGTTGTTCGAGTTATTAGTGTTGTTACGGTAACCATCGTTACCGCCACGCCTCTCAAAACCAGAACGGTCGTTAGTCTGATCGTTTCCCTTGGATGCTTGATGCTGAGCGGCCGCATGCTTACGGTCGTCAGTCTTTTGCCTGGAATATAATGTTGAACAAAGGGTTATATGAAATGAATAACACTGATGGAAATGAATTGTTTACAATTGGTGATTGAAGATACCTCTTCACTGCTCTGTCATCACCGAACTCCTCTCGTTCCTGAAGCATCTCGAGCTTACGGGCTGCATCGGCCACCTGTGCCACTGTAGTGAAAGTAGCACATACCAAGTTGTTGGCAACCGAAGTGCGAAGTGCCCAACGAAACTTCTCAGCCTGCTCCGCAGCAGTTCCTACGGCTGGACCTAGAAATCCTGCTAAACGGAGAAACCTTTGTATGAATTTGTTGTTATTTTCACCAGCAATCTGCCGAATGTTGTGGTAGTCCATCTTGAGCTTCTCTTTTTCAGCATGTGGAAAGTACTGATTACGTAAGAGCTCCTTAAACCGGTCCCATGTCAGTTGTGCAACCCAATTGTCACCACCGTTGGACTGCTTGACCAATTTCCACCACTGCAACACATCACCTTCAAACTTATAGCAAGCCAGTCTTGCCATGAAAACACCATCACAACCCATTGCATCGAAAATCTTCTCGATGTGAGAAATCCAAGCTTCAGCCTCGTTGGGGCTGTCAGTCTGTTCAAACGAACGGGGTCGCTGTTTGTTGAATCTCTCCAACCAAGTCATAAGAGTAACCAGTAGAGGAGGAGAAGGGTTGTTGTGATTACCATGAGCCTGGAATTCCGCCTGAAGTTCATCTTTGATTTCATTGCGAAGTTGGGGAAGGAGGGCTTGTAGAGCTGCATTGAGAGTTGCTGTCAAATCTGGAGTATTACGATTGTTCACCATCTGACAGTTTAAAACAAGAAAATGCAACTGTTAGAAATACGTTTTAACGTATATTAGAAGTATCGGTCACTCCACAATATGATTTATGTTGTAATAGCTCGTAGTTAGTAATTAGTTATTAGTTGCTTATTAACTTAAGTAAGAACCGGTCCATGGGCTTGTCATGGACCGGCCCAAGCCCAATTTTAGGCTTGGACTATAAATACCCCTTTCCACTAAGGAAAGGGGTTGGTTGTTGTTCCATTTGCATTTTCATAGTAATAAAATCATACACATTTTCTCTCACTTTCTCTCTCTAGTTTCTCTCACTAGAAAACATCAACCCACTTCATAGATTCATAGGTTATCAATATTCTACATTTGGTATCAAGAGCTATGGGGTGATTTAAGGTAAGGATTGTGTTGCTTTTTTAGTTTTTGAATCAATTAGTGATCTTTAGAAAAAATCAATCTTGAATCTTGTTGTTTTTGGTGTTTTTGTTATTGGGATTGATTGATAAGGATTGGGTTTAGCTTATTTTGGTAAAAATCATAAAACTTTTTGTGGTTTTGGATCAAAAATCGGGGTTAAAAGCTTCTTTTTAAGTCTCGGAAACATTTTTTCCAGAATTTTCCGAATAGGGATTCCGAATAGAAGTATTTTCAGTATAAAGGGTTTATTCCGAATAGGGATTCCGAATAGGAGAAATATTCAGAATAGAAGAAGTTTCCGCATAGACTTTCCGAATAGAAGAAATCTTTCCGAATAGCAGAAACCTTTCCGCATAGCAGAAATCTTTCCGAATAGCAGAAATCTTTCCGCATAGCAGAAATCTTTCCGAATAGCAAAAAACTTTCCGAATAGCCTGATTTTTCCGAATAGCAAGATTTTTCCGAATAGCCAAAATTTTTCCGCATAGGAGAAATATTCCGAATATCTTTCCGAATTACCCATCATTCCGAATAGGAGGTTTTTTTCCGAATAAACCAAATTGCCAGATATTCCGAATTGAAGAAAATATTCCGCATAAAGGGTTTTTCCGCATAAGGGTTATTCAGCATAGAGCTTATTCCGAATAGGGTATTTTCAGCATAGGATTATTCCGAATAGGTGTTATTCCGAATAGGGTTTATTCTAATTTTGGGTTATTCCGTATAAGCAAGTTCAAGGGGTATTTGAGTTTTTTTTCGACGATCTTTAGTGGATTTAATCTTGAGTTCAACCAACACAACACAAATTCTCAACCTTTCTTCACTGCTCGATCAACCGATAATATTTGAGTCTGTTAAGTGATCACAATGAATCCAAGTTCATTAATGCCTCAGATGACATCTCTTACGGATATCTCGATCATAACGGGGACTGATAGTCGTCCACCGATGCTTATTAAAGAGGTGTTTGAAGCATGGCAGGGCCGTATGATGCAATACTTGAAGGGCAAACCAACATACGGAAGGCTTATGGTCAAATCGATTTTGAATGGTCCACTCGACTATGGTACCATTGTGGTTGACGACGTGACTCGACCACGAGAATTTGAAGAACTCACTCCAGCTCAACAACTTGTTGCAGATGCAGATGAAAAAGCTCTTCAAACAATTCTCCAAGCTCTTCCGCATGATATTTATCGTATGGTTAGTCAATATACGGTTGCCAAAGATTTGTGGGAACGTCTAAAGGTGTTGTTACAAGGAACGTCTCTCACCAAACAGGAAAGGGAGTGTCAGCTGTATGATCTGTTTGATAGATTCACGTACAGCCCAGGGGAAACACTACACGATTATTACTTCAGATTCACCACTCTAATGAATGATCTGAATGTATACAATCTGGTGATTGCTCCATTCCAGGTTAACACCAAGTTCTTGAATACTTTACCTCAAGCTGAATGGGGTGAGTATATTACCGATGTGAAGTTAAACCGGGATTTGCATAAGTGCAACTTAGATCAAATCTATGCTTTTCTTCAGCAACATGAGAAGCATGTGATTATGCACCGTTCTCCTCGCGGTATGTACCCAGATTCCTTAGCTTTGATGGCGAATCAACCAAGCTTGTCACACAACAACATACCTTATATCTTGGGTCATCAAGCCTATCATCCATCACCTTATATGACACCAACCTTCCCACAATACTCGATTCTACCGCAATCACCCACCTCACATCAGCAACAATATCGGTTCAATGCACCTTCACCACAGTATGCTTCACAACTTCATCCAGCAAATGTTGCACCTTATGCTCAGCCTTCATATTCTTCTTATCAAGAGAATGCAGCATATCCAACAAGCTACCCTGATCAAATGAGTATTCCTTCTACTGATTATGCAGCTCATCCAGATCAAGCACTGTATTGTGATGATGAGGAAGTCCCCGTTCCTGTATTCCAACAAGGAGCTGACCCAGTTGAAGTGCTAACTACTATGTCTGCTTATCTCACAAGAACTTTAAGCAAACGAGGATTCAGAGGATCAGCTCCTACCAACAATCAGTTGAGGAATTCATCCAATTCTCGCCAACAAGCTACTATTGAGAATGGCAGGGTCATGGTTCAGCCAATTCAACCATATCAGGGGAGATCTTCCACTTCAACCAATGCTCGCACGATTAATCCTGCTCCTGCTCCAATGGTCAACAATCCTCCACGGGCTAATACAGGCAAGTTGAGAATGATTACATGCTACAACTGCAAGGAAGAGGGTCATATGTCCAGGGATTGTAAGAAACCCAAGAGGAGAAGGGATGGACAGTGGTTTGCAGAAAAGATCTATCTGGTAAATGCTCAGGCGCAAGGAAGGGAACTTGATGAAGAGGAGCTTGCATTCCTTGCTGATCCAGGGATTGCTGAACAAGACGTTGTCACTACGCAGAATGCAGCTTACCAAGCCGATGATCTTGATGCGTATGACTCCGACTGTGATGACTTTCAATCTGCAAAGGCTGCTCTCATGGCAACTATCTCCAGCTTAGGGCCAGAAAAGAGATCTGAGGTACTTATTAATACCACCGATAATACCACTGATGCTAGTATTCAACCACCTCAAGTTGTGCAAGAGAGTGCTGATTCGAATGAATCTTCGGTGATGAGTCCTTCAAACGAGGAGACAAACAACGATAGCAATATCAATGTGAGTCCCCAGACTTTGAGTGAATCACAACCGGGACCCAGTTCGCATACGCCTACTCCTGCTCAACAAGATTTGGTCATGGTTCCTGCTACATTACTTAGCCAAATGAATGCTGCTCTTTTAGAAACCTTAGCTAAGAATAAGAATTTGTCTGATGAGCTTGCCTTAAGCAATGAGAAAGTACAAACTTTGGAATTAGTGCCTTCGTCAAGTGTTCTCACAAATCTCGAATATGATCATTTTAGAAACAAACAAATGGGTCACTTGCAAGAGATCGAAAACTTAAGAGCAAATCTGTCTAATGAACTTAAAGAAAAGGAGTTAGTGGTCACTAATTTTCAAAAACTTCAAACTGATTTTGAATTACTCGAATCTAAGAAGAATGAAATGGAGATTAATGCCACTAATAAGATTAGAAGTCTAGATTACTTGCTGTTAAGACAATACGCTGCTTCTCAACTAGTTCACTTATTTGATGCTTCATTTAGAGAATTTAACTTATCACGTCAAAAAGGCCTTCCCCCTAATCCACGGTATGCAAAACAAGCTTTAAGACATAGTCCTAGACTTTATAATGCAACTCAATTAGGATTGGCTTTAGACCCGATTGTTTTTCCCAATGATCAAACAAGTAAGGATCTAGTTGATGAGGATCGGTCATACAATTCTGCAAAATATCCCGATTGTGATTATTTTAAAATGAATAAGGAGCTTGCAAAAACTGATTTTAGAGTTCGCTTCCATATGGATAAAGATCTCATCACAGCACCAACCTACATGATAGAGGAAGAAAGCCCTAATACATTTCCTACACTTGTCAACATGGAAGGTCCTAAGGAAATTCCAAAGAATCTTCCACCTGTTAGCACTGTATGGTTAAACTTGAAAGAGATTAACCGATACTTTACTAACTTTGACAAGGTCATTTTGGAATGTACGACTTCAAATGGCTTAAACGCCGGAGAATGGGCTTTCGAACACATGAACGAGGTGTTTAAAACTGAGATCAATCCGTTTGTCGAAAGTCTAAAAGGAAGTTTTGCATCTCTTAAGGAAAATCTTCAGTTTGAAATTGGTGAAGTTCAAAAAGTGTTTTATGAAATGGACACCGCTTACGAACTGCAACTAATTGAAAAGGAAAAGATTTTAACCGAATATGACCGATTCTTGTCCGAAGTAATCTCGTGTGATGTGCTTACTATTGTAAATGTTAATTATTCGAATGAGCTTACATCCGCTATGATGAATTGTGATGCTGTGCATATTTGTGATGATGTTTGTGATATTTCTGTAAATGTTGCTGAAACTGTAAATGAGGTAGATAATCATTCTTGTCACGAATCTAACGCTGAGTTTTTAAAGCTACAAGATTCTTATAATTTACTTTCACAACGCTTTAATCAACTAGAACAACATTGTATATCTTTAGAATTAAAACAACAAACTCAAAATGAAAATCTTTTGATATCAAATGTTTGTGAAAACGGTGTTGAGACAAGTGACAAGATGATTGCAATTGTTAAGACATTAGAGGAAGAAATCATGAGATTGAAGAGAGAGGTTTCATCAAAGGAAACATTAAAAATGGAACTAGAGGCTGCAGAGTCTAAAAACCAGGTCTTAGAAATCAGACTATCAACTGTTCTAGGGGAGATGGATCGGACAAGGCAGGGACTATCCGCTCTTTATGGTTCACTAGAAGAACGCTTCGCTTTTAATGCGGCACAGCAACAATATTATGTTGAACAACTGAACCAAAGGTGCGAGGAAATCTCTGACCTGAACATCCTGCTCATAGACAAAAATATGGTTTTGGCTGAGTTAAAGGAGACACTTCTTCTCACCCGACAAGAAGTTGTTGATAACTTAGCTACCGACTCTGCACCGTCCACTAGTGCTCCAACAACCAAGTTAGTAGTGCTTTATAAGAATCCGCTTCATAAGAGAAACCAGGTTACCTATGATGATTATATGAGGAATGCCATTAAGCATGTCGATCTTCTTAGGGATATTTTAGACGATCTTTATGCCTTAGATCCCTCAAGTAGCAACTATTATTCGGCTCATGAATATGTTAAGCGAGTTCAATATTGCCTAGCATACTTGCAATACATAGGTACACCAGGTTCTGCACTACTTAATAATAGGCCCATTGCTGTCACTCCTTTTAATAAGACTCCAGGAGCGAAACCGTCATTGGCACAATCAAGAAAGACACATTTAAAATCTGTTGCTAATGTTCCCACTTTGCCTTCTACAGGATTAAAAGCGACTACTAAGGCTAAAGGATCGCCACTCAAGAAAGCTAAGATCAAGCCCTCCACTAGTAGTGCCACAAAGAAGAAAGTAGAAGTTCACAATAGGAATGCTAGTTCAGTTTTAAATAAAACGAATCATGTTAAGACTAAAAGCTCTACGCCTGTGCAGCAGCCTAAACCATTCGTGAATTCTGATTTAAATTGTTGGAATTGTAATGAATGTATGTTTTCCCAGCGTCATGATTTGTGTCTGATTGATCACGTTAATGAAATGAATGCTATTAAGAATGGTCTTGAATGGAAGCCAACGGGTAGAACTCGTGCCCAAGTTGGCTGGCAAGGGCGTCCCACTGGTAGGACCTTTACATTAGATGGAAAAATGTGCCCTTTAACTAGGAATGCATCCACTGAGGTTAGGTCTGAGCGTCCTTTAGTTAGGAACACTCGCACTCAAGTATGGAAACAACGTCCTTTAATTAGGTCAGCCCCCACTATAGTGCCTATCAGTGAAGAAATACCTCAGGATTTAAGCCAACTAGAATCTACACCACCAATTAAGAAGAAGAAGGCTAGGAAATCTAAGAAACCTAGAGTTAGCAAATCTAAGATTATTAAATCTGTACCTGCTAATAACAAGGAACACTCAGATTCCGAAACCTCTACATTGTCTTTGTGTGGTGATATTTTCAGGTGGTCCAAATCATTCTGTGGTATTTGGACTCCGGTTGTTCAAAACATATGACCGGAAATCGCTCGATGCTCCGAAATTTCGTCAGCAAGTTTCTTGGTACGGTTAAATTTGGGAATGATCATATAGCAACGATTATGGGATATGGTGAATATCAGATTGGAAACGTGACGATTTCTAGGGTATACTATGTAGAAGGTCTTGGTCATAACTTATTCTCAGTAGGACAGTTTTGTGATTCCAACCTTGAGGTTGCTTTTCGACAACACACTTGTTTCATCCGCAACTTGGAAGGAAAAGATTTGTTGAAGGGATCTCGTGGTGCAAATCTTTATACTTTGTCCTTACAAGACATGATGGCCACTTCTCCAGTATGTCTTCTCTCTAAAGCTTCTAAGACCAAGTCATGGTTATGGCATCGCAGATTATCTCATCTTAATTTTGATGCTATTAATCATCTGGCTAAAAACGAGTTAGTTCGTGGTCTTCCAAAGCTTAAATTTCACAAGGACCATTTATGTTCCGCGTGTTCAAGGGGGAAAAGTACCAAGAAATCTTACAAGCCCAAAGCTGAAGACACCAATCAAGAAAAACTTTATCTTTTGCATATGGATCTTTGTGGGCCGATGAGAACTGAAAGTGTGAGCGGTAAGAAATTCATTCTGGTTATTGTGGATGATTTCTCAAGGTTTACATGGGTTAGATTTTTACGTACAAAGGATGAAGCACCGAAGGCTATCATTACTTTTCTGAAGTTCATCCAGGTACGTTTGAATACCACTGTCCGCCGTATTCGTACAGACAATGGTACAGAGTTCGTCAACCAGACTCTTCGTGATTATTATGAAGGAGTTGGTATATCACATGAAACATCCGCTGCACGCACTCCACAACAAAACGGTGTCGTTGAAAGACGGAATCGTACACTTATGGAAGCTGCTAGGACCATGCTTATTTATGCGAACGCTCCATTGTTCTTGTGGGCAGAGGCTATTTCTACTGCATGTTTCACCCAAAACCGTTCTATTCTTCGGAAACGCCATGGAAAAACACCTTATGAGCTTTTACATGACCGTAAACCCGATGTTTCATTTTTCCATGTGTTTGGTGCTCTGTGTTATCCAAACATCAATAGTGAGAACTTGGGTAAGCTTCAACCAAAAGCCGATATAGGTATTTTCATTGGTTACTCACCGTCCAAAAGAGCATACCGAATCTATAACCGTCGTCTTGGCAAGATTGTAGAAACTATGGACGCAGATTTCGACGAGCTGACAGCGATGGCTTCTGAGCAACACAGCTCTGAACCCGCGCTTCATGAGATGGGAACCGGTGCTATTAGTTCCGGCTTAGTTCCCAATAATCCTACTTCTACATCATTTTTACCACCATCAAGGCCCGAGTGGGATAAACTGTTTCAACCATTGTTTGATGAATTCTTCGATCCCCCGACTGATGAAGTTCCAGCACCTGTAGTAATTGCTCCAATACCTGAAGTGGTTGCTCAAGTTAATGAACCTTTATCTATTGCATCTACAATTCACATTGAACCGGATGCACCTTCACCAAGTGATTCTCAAACTACACCTGAATCATCACCCCTACTTGTGCCTAATGATGTAGAAGAGGATTCTACTGATCACGACTTGGAATATGCTCACTTGCAAGAGCTTCCTTTCTTTGGTGTAGCGATCCCTGAAAACCCTTCAGCCGCGTCTACCTCAGAAGAAGCTCCTTCTATTGTTCACTCCAGACCACCTAGGATTGAAAACCATAGCACTAAATGGACAAAAGATCACCCAATTAGGAATGTTATTGGAGATCTAGATCGACTAGTCTCTACACGCCATCAATTACAAGAAAGTGCACTTTATTGTTACTTTGATGCATTTCTCTCTGAAGTTGAACCCAAAAATTGGCAGCAGGCTATGACCCAATCATCTTGGATTGAAGCTATGCAGGAGGAACTCAATGAATTCAAACGACTAGAAGTATGGGAATTGGTTCCTCGCCCTGACAAGGTTAACATCCTTACTTTGTTATGGGTTTATAAGGTTAAACTTGATGAAATGGGTGCGGTATTGAAGAATAAAGCTAGATTGGTCGCTAGAGGATATAAACAAGCCTTGGGTATAGACTTTGAGGAATCTTTTGCTCCTGTGGCTAGATTGGAGGCGATTAGACTATTCCTTGCGTTTGCTGCTCATATGAACATGATCGTCTATCAAATGGATGTGAAGACGGCAATTTTTGAACGGTGAACTAAGGGAAGAAGTTTATGTTAGTCAACCGGATGGGTTCGTCAGTACGGAGTCTCCTAATCATGTGTACAAGCTTAAGAAGGCTCTCTATGGGTTGAAACAAGCTCCACGCGCGTGGTATGATCTCCTGTCAACATATCTCATGTCGGAAGGCTTCTCCAAAGACAAAGTGGACCCCACTCTATTCACTCTCAAGGACGGCAACGACATGCTTTTGGTACAAATTTATGTTGATGATATAATATTTGCTGCCACTAACATAGAATTGTCTAAACAATTTGAGAAGATAATGTCCACACGCTTTCAGATGTCGATGATGGGAAAAATTTCATTTTTCTTAGGATTACAGATTTCTCAGAATCCCAGAGGCATCTTTATTAATCAATCCAAATATGCTCTAGAATCTCTTAAGAAATATAACTTTGAGAATTGTGACCCCGTAGACACTCCAATGGTGGAGAAATCCAAGTTAGATGAAGATAGGGATGGGATTATTGTCGATCCGAAACTTTACCGTGGAATGATCGGCACCCTTCTCTATCTGACTGCTAGCAGGCCTGATTTGCAATTTGCTGTATGTATGTGTGCCCGGTATCAGGCTCGGCCTACCGAAAAGCACCTACATGTTGTGAAAAGGATCTTTCGGTATCTAAAAGGAACACTTCATCGTGGTCTATGGTATCCGAAAGATTCCTCGATTGCTTTAATATCATACGCAGATGCCGATCATGCTGGATGTCAAGACACGAGGCGTAGCACTTCTGGATCTGTGCAACTCCTAGGAGATAGATTGATCAGTTGGTCTTCAAAAAGGCAGAAAAGCGCTGCAATATCAAGCACGGAGGCTGAATACATCGCCATGTCCGGTTGTTGTGCTCAAGTCCTTTGGATGAGATCATAATTAACTGACTACGGTTTGGGATTCAACAAAATCCCGATGTATTGTGACAACAAGAGCGCCATTGCCCTTTGCTGCAACTATGTTCAACACTCCCGGGCCAAGCACATAGACATTCGCTACCATTTCATTAAGGAGCAGGTGGAGAACGGAGTGATCGAGCTGTATTTTGTCACTACTGAGTACCAGCTGGCGGATATGTTCACCAAAGCCTTAGATCGAGGACGAATCGAGTTTTTGATCGACAAGCTTGGCATGAAATCATTCATTCCAGCGACTCTCAAAGAGTTGGCAGAAGAATCAGCTGAATAGTCGTGGTAAACTATTCAGAGTATCCTTTGTTCGTGATCATGTATATTATCGTAAATATATTAAACACAAAAAGAAAATACAAAAATATAAAACCAAGAAAAACCATAAAAAAAATATAAAACCAAGAAAAACCATAAAAAATATAAAACCAAGAAAAACCATAAAAATTATTAAATCAAGAAAAACCAAAAATATTTTTCGTTTAAAACGGGCATGTCTTTTAGTACGGTAATATTTACGGCCTTAGAAATGTCGATCAATATTGACACGGTGCCATAAATAGAGTCCGTATAAAAGTTGTACATTTTTAAAACATGCCCATAATGGCTTGTAGTTATTTCAGACTGCAACCCGGTTTTCATATTAAAGTCACGTATTTCCTTGGAAAACGTTGGCTCAGAACGGGAATTAATTTTCTCGGGCGTGATTTACAAGCCAAATCATGCAAAGGGATCAAGTTTACTTTACAACTTGGTCTAACACGAATTTGTGTACGTCTCAGTGAATTAATTTGTTAAAATAAGAGAAATCTTATTGACACCACGAATCAAACTTTTTCAAGATATCAATTGGGAAATGTTTTTCATAATCATGTGCCTCGTTAAACAATGACTACAGCTCTTTAAATAGAAAACGGGTCATCGTTTAAGGGGGAGAAAATGTTTCATCATCTTTCACATCAAAAAGATCTTCAAAAGTTTTCAAGGAAACTCACAAAGCTTAATAGTTAATGGTTGGATTGCTTTGGCATTTGTATTGTTGTTGCTTATAAGTTTGTCGTGGATAGTTTTGTGCTTGTGTTAAGTTAAGTTAATCACTAAGGCTCGGATAGTTAACATAAGATAGGGTCAATGTGACAAGTATTAAAACTTGGTACACAAAAGAATGTTGAACGAAGCAAAAAGAAAATTTGAGGGGGCAAAGTTGACAATATGTCTAACTTGTGGAAAAGTTGACCTAGTCAAAACCTTCCCCCCCGTTTCTTCTATTCTTTCACTATTACCAAATCACTGTTTCTCTCTATCCTTGCCGCCATTGATAAACAAACACACACACCTTCACGAAAATCAATCAAACACGAATCAATCAGTAATCTTCTAGATCAGATCTTCACAAAAGGTATATAATCGGTTTAATTATTCATGAACATCAAGTTAATTAACTGTTTACATTGAAAAACAATCGAAATCAAATTACTGCTTAATTAGGGTTAATTAATTTGGGGGTTTTGCTTGGGTTATATTCAGAATTGATCTATTTGCACAGATTTGTCCTTTAGAACACTTGAATCAAACGATTGCATGCCTAATTAGAAAAAATATAAGTGTTGAAAAAATGTTCCGAATAGGAGTTTTTCTGTTCCGCATAGAAGAATGTTCCGAATAGGATTTCATTCCGAATAGGGCAAAAGTTCCGAATAGGGCAAAAGTTCCGAATAGGGCAAAAGTTCCGAATAGGGCAAAAGTTCCGAATAGGGCAAATGTTCCGAATAGGGCAAATGTTCCGAATAGGGCAAATGTTCCGAATAGGGCAAATGTTCCGAATAGGGCAAATGTTCCGAATAGGGCAAATGTTCCGAATAGGGCAAATGTTCCGAATAGGGCAAATGTTCCGAATAGGGCAAATGTTCCGAATAGGGCAAATGTTCCGAATAGGGCAAATGTTCCGAATAGGGCAAATGTTCCGAATAGGGCAAATGTTCCGAATAGGGCAAATGTTCCGAATAGGGCAAATGTTCCGAATAGGGCAAATGTTCCGAATAGGGATGTTTTCCGCATAGGATAAATGTTCCGAATAGGAATTGCTTTCCGCATAGGATAAATGTTCCGAATAGCCTTTTATTCAGAATAAGGATGTTTTTCCGCATAGGTTATATGTTCGGAATAGACTTATGTTCCGCATAGGATTCATATTCAGTGTAGACCTATTATTCCGAATTGAGTGATTATTCCGTATAGAAGATGTTTGCATGGTTTCAAAGCTTAAGGGATTATGTCATATGTACAATGCTTAGGTTTAAAATCATAATGATATTCATACTTGTTTGTATCAACCTTTGTGTTTTATCTTAAGCAGAGACAATGACTAACCCTACCGTACAACAACTACAAGACAACAGAGCCGCCGCCATTGCTGAAGCCAAGACTCTAAAGTTTATTCCAAACAACTTCCGCTTGAAGGAGGTATCTCACTCTACCCATAATGGCTTTAAGGTAGGTACAGCCATGCTTGATAAATCTCATTTCAAGCATGCGCTAAGGAGAAGTGCTTCCGTGCCCTATGAATATCTTTACGAGTTCTGGGCTACCAAAGAGAGGACGTCGAACAAGATCACTTTTTCCTTGGACAACAAGCAGCAGACGCTTACTGTGTCAGACTTCAGGAAGATCTTTGGCTTTCGACCGATTCTCAAAGGTCTACCATCATACTCACCCAACCCAACCAAGGACCAGATCATGGAGATGTTCACCGCCATTAGATGTCTTGACATACGAACCCCGTCTGAGTTTACTACCGCCAAAGTCGGCCAACCATGGAAAGCTATTTTTGGGATTCTTAGCCGATGCTTGACACCCAAAACAACTGGATTTGATGCTGTGCGTCCACCAATCATCAAGATGTTTTATGGTATGTTTAAAGGTATGGGTATTGATTATGCATCACTGCTGTGGGAGGAGTTCACTTTTCAACTCTTCACTAACACAAAGGGTAAAGTTAAAACTTACCAGTACCCTAGGTTTATTAAGTTGATCATACATTACTTTATGGAAAACGATGCATCCATTAACAAGCGTGCAGATAGTCGTCACCACATGATAGATGATGATGATTTGGTAGACTTAAGGCAGGAGACTCATTCGAATACGGTTATTCCTGGTCCCATTCCCAGTCATCTTCTGACCGATGAGATTATTGCATCTGATGATTACAAGAACTTGCTAACAGAAATTGAGAATCAACGCGCAAGTATTCTAGCAGGTGAAGACTCTTCCACCACGGTAAAGAGCAAAGGTAAACGGAAGCAAGCAGATTTACCTGAATCCAAAGCCAAAAAGAAGAAGACAGAGGGTAAGAAGGGAAAGGGTAAGGCTGATGAGATGCGTTTACGTGACGAAGAAGGCATTGTTGATCCTGCTCTTGATAAAACTGAGAAACAAATGATGAAGATAGCCATTAAACGGAGTAGGAAAGATACTGGTGGTAGTGGTTCAGGTGCAAGGGTAGATATTGAGGATGAGTACGTGGAACCAGACGATGTTGATGAATTTGGGTCACCTGAACATTATTCCACTTCGAAGGAGCCTTCAATCCCTGTTTTAGCTGGTATTGACAAAGAGTCGACTCAACCTTTGGTAACTCAACTTCAACCAACTCAACCCTTACCAACCAAACTGGTTTCAACACCATTTCCTCCACCACCAATAAAGCCCATCCTTAGTACCGCAGTAACAACCGAGCCTATCCCATCAACCCAGAGCAGCTCAGCAACATCTGCAATGGCAGCAATAGTGATGGCCGAGATGTTGGATAAACACGTGGATAATCACAAGAGAGAAATGGATGATCTTCGCCAAGAGCTAAATAGAAGAACTCAAAGTGAAGAAGCATCAAGGAAAGCTCAAGAAGAGTTGATTGCCAAGTTCGCTGCTGACATGGAATTTACACGTAAAGCTCATGCAGAAGAACTTGCTAGGGTTAAAAAGGCTGAAGCTGATAGGCATCAAGCACGAATTACGAGACTTAAAGCTATTAAGGATGACCTTAAAGAGCAAAAAGAAGCTCTTGAAGCTACTATTGAGCAGAGAGTGAAAGACTCCGTTGAATCCCTAATGCCTAAACTGCGTGATGATTTGAAGACGCTTGCTGCTGACAACTTGATGATCAAATCATCAAATCCTTCAGAAGCCGCCTACAAGATCGTATATGACTTGACGGATTTTGAACTGAAAAAGATCCTTAAGGCTCGTATGGTGGAACTTGGATCGTTTGATAAATCAAGGATTCAACGGGCTCTATACAAATCCCTGAACGACGCAATCATGGAGGATGATAAGCTGTTCAAGACATTTGGAAGTGTGGTACCCTACCACATTCTCCCTGAGGCAGAACGGGAAGAGAGTGAAGAAGAAGAGGGTACTGGTGGAGAAGAGGAAGAAGAAGAAGAAGACAAAGAAGATAAGGATGAGGATGATGAGGATCAGAATGATGAGGATGATGATAATGATAAGGATGATGAAAATGATGATGAGGATGAGGATGAGGATAATGATGATGAGGATGAGGATGATGATGATAATGATGGTAATGATGGTGGTGATGGTCACCAGGAGAGTGTTAAGGGGAGCAATGCGGATAAAGGTGAACAGCCTGAGAAAGGGGATAAGGGTGCCAGCTCAAAGAAACCCATTAAGTCTGGCACCAAATCCAAGAAAGATGCAGCACCAAAGGAAAAGTCTACATCCACGGAGTCCAGACGATCGAAGTGGCGCCATGATGTGAATGCCACTACAGGGTCATCTATTCCTGGTACATTTATCCATGCATCAATACCTGTTACCACTAACCCCGTTAGTTCTATTGTTGTTGCCCCTGTGATTGCAGAATCGGTAACCGAACCTGAAGCTGCACAACATTCACCCGTCCATGACACTGCTGAAATGCCTGAATCAGAACAAGCAGATGTTCACATCTCCACTCCTCAGCAACAAAACCCACAATCTACTATTCCTGAACCAAGCACAAGGAACTGGGAGGACACGTTGGAGATCGACGAGACCGCTCCACCACAGGCTTGGATCACGGCAGCGGCGCAGTATGATCCGATCACCGACGCCGACAAAGATGTCTTGTATCTTCGTATCCGAAGTCCGATTGACTTATGTGCATTTCTTGCTCATGAGTATAAGACTTCGGTTACTCCATCTTTGGTGAAGAAAGTACTGAAGGATAAAAGACTTCGTGCCAAAACCCGGTTGACCCAAATGGAGTTCGAATATTATGCCGAGGAGATCCTGAAGGCTCTGAATACCGTTCAACGGCCAGGTCTTCATGAATCAGAAAGAGCTCCACCTCCAATGGATCCTACTCAAGATAATCAGATCGCTCTTGACTTCTTCGTCACCAATGATCTGGTGTATCTACTGAAGGGGTCATCAAAGTACGCAACCTCCCTAACATTGCTGAAAGCTGCCAACTGGGGGACAATACCCTTTATCGAGGAAAAGGTAAATCGACTCTGGGTCCCTAAGATAAATCGTAATTATGATATGTATGCTGTCATAGGTGCATCTCATTGGGACGAACGAGTCCGAAGGGCGTACAGGGGTTGCTGCCTAGTCAATTCTAGAAGCAGTGTTAGATCCGACATCCGCATCTCCAGCATTTTAGGGATGAAAACTGAAGCCAAGAATGGCTACTATCATGTGACGGAGATTCGCTTGAAAAGGGAGGATGACAGGGAATACAAAATCCAACAGGGAGACTTTTCCATCATTCGCCTTGAGGATATCGAAGATATGCTGCTTCTGATGACCAGAGATCAACTCACACATATTCCTCGTGAAGACCTCATTGCTTTGAATACAGCACTTCGTATGTTCACACGAAGTGTTGTCATCAAGACACGAGTTGAAGACCTTCAGTTGGGAGTCGAAAGCTATCAAAGGAAGCTCAACCTAACCCGTCCAGTGAATAAAGTGCTACCTCAACATGTAGAAAGATGTCCTTATACCGGCATTTCTGTCCCGAATTATGGCATTTTCTACTTGAACAGTCGAGGTTTGATGAAGTTTATGAGGGTAGGTGAGCTCCATAAGTACAGTGATGGGACTCTTCTACAAGTCAGAGGAAAGTTGGAGCATCTGAACTCGGGTGGGACTTTGCCATAAATGACAGAGGATTGGCATCCAGGTTACCGGCAGATGGCGAAGTACGTGATCAAGAAGATCGATCAAAAGCTCCGTGAACGTAGATTGATGAGGAGCTTGGAAAGATTCGTGGGTGGTAGACCATATGGAGTGCACTACAGGACACTGCAACGATCCATCTAATGGGTCGTACATTTCAGGTCACTCTATATTGGTTTTTAATTGTGAATATGTATATTTGTGAATAATGTGCTTGAATGGATTGGTGTAGTGTTATGGTATGATAATTTTTCAATAATTTCTCACGAGATTCTAAATCTTTCAAAATATGTCATGCCAAAGCACTACAACTATCCCTTATTAACTTAAGGGGGAGCAATAACTTGTTCTATGGCCAAACATCGATTTCATTTTTACCCAAAGACCGGTTAATCCATTCAATATCCCAAATATTAATGGTTAACATTTTGGATAAGGGGAGAAAATGGGATTAAGGAGACATAAGTGATACTTGGCTAAAAGTTGAAAAAGACTTAAAGATTATCCAACTTAATATGTGTAAAGCACGTGTTAAGGGGGAGCGTTTTTGATGAACAAAACACCTAAGGTACAAAACTTTTGATTTCAATATCACAAGTACTTTAGGTGATTTTTCAATGATTTTTCATGGTGGCAATTCCTTCCCAAAACACGCTTAATTCACGACGAATGTGGTGACAAAAGGGTGGTAGGAATAGGTTTAGTCCAATGATTCATCAGAACCGATGGAATCTTCCCAAGGACAATTCCCTAGATAGAATTAGAAGTCCTAGGAAAGATGGAGAAAGAATGTGAACGTAGCTGAATGCCGACCAAGTACTTAAGCTAGCACTGGAACAATCACAACAAGGTGCTAGTGATGACGTATTGGTAAGCATTGAAGGGGTTGAAGAATGAAAAAGAAATGTAAAGATAAAGGGTGTAAAGAAAGAAGCCCTCCTTACAACTTTAGGCAGAAACCGGGTCAATACATATGCTATTGAGGTCATTTTTGCTAATGATTCTCGGTATTGAAGAAAGACATCATGGACCCAGTGATGCAATGCACAACCCTTCCCCAGCTAACTCAAATATCTCTCAAAAGGTATTTGTTTTAATCACACGGAGATCAACACGTTATCTATTGGTTTATTCACTCCGAATAGACTGGTATTGAAAAGGTGGCACTCCTCTCCAGCCATCGCTCACTAAATCAAAACGCACAATCGAGTTTAGAGCCAAGAGATCATCAAAAGTCTCATTAGGACACTTTCCATTTATTCCTTGCTTTCTCACACACTATGAAAAGTAAGAGATTTTCATGAGTCCTACGCAGTATTCCTGTAATATTGCCAGAACATCCGAGTAATACGCAAGTATTACAATGAAGATGGAAATCCTGCTTGAGCCAACATCAAACAAGCTCATGGTAGGTTACACGTGCGGTTCTTTTAGAACCAATCTTGTGAAAAACTGGAAGGTAACAGTGGTTTAATTCTTAATTGAACTTAAACTCGTTCCAGGCCTCTTCGCATTATCATATGATCTTGCCAGAACACTTAGAGTGACTCTTTATTGACCACAGTGACGAGTGGAAATCCTTCTAGTGTCAACATCAAACAGCACTTGGTAGGTAACGTGCAAGATTCTTTATGAATTGAGCTCGTGACAACTGGAAAGCAACGATGGTGAAAATCTTAATTGAAATTCACTTGTTCCAGGTTTCATGAATTGACGGCTTTTAATCACAAGGATAATTTATCCAAGTGATTCACTCTTTATGTTCGCAGTCAGCTTTGGACGGTCGAATAAAGAGAACGGGTTTACCCGCGAAATCCTGTCAGGAAGTTACTTAATTGAAACTATCCGTCACGGGTACGATATCTAATATCGTCCAACGGTCTTCACCGACCGGAGGTAAAATGCTACCGAATTAGAATAAAATGTTCAAAGCCATTTTATTCGTGTCGTTGCTGTGTACCTGTTAAAGACGGTGGCGTTGCTGTGTACCTGTTGAAGACGGTGGCGTTGCTGTGTACCAGTGAAGACGGTGGTGTTGCGGTGTACCTGTAAAAGTCGTTCCCACATGCTTATGTCTTTTGCAACAAAGTTCAGCAAAAATTCAAGAAAGTACAAGATGAAGTCTTCCGCTGTACCAAACTCTGAAGCTTTCGAGAATTCAACAAAAAGACGTAAGTGTGTGGAACATGAAGTCACGAGGAGGCAAAGTTCACAAGAAAGGCAAAGATCGCACGTGAAAGGCCAAAGAACAATGCTCTCAAGTCAAAGCCAAAAAGATCAAACCAACATATTCACAACAAAAGAAAGAAAAGAAGAAAGGACTACGAGCTAAAGAACGAAGACTTAGTATAGTATGCTAGGTTTAGAACTTTGTAACGTGGAGTGACCTCCCTTAGGGGGAGATTGTTAGAAATACGTTTTAACGTATATTAGAAGTATCGGTCACTCCACAATATGATTTATGTTGTAATAGCTCGTAGTTAGTAATTAGTTATTAGTTGCTTATTAACTTAAGTAAGAACCGGTCCATGGGCTTGTCATGGACCGGCCCAAGCCCAATGTTAGGCTTGGACTATAAATACCCCTTTCCACTAAGGAAAGGGGTTGGTTGTTGTTCCATTTGCATTTTCATAGTAATAAAATCATACACATTTTCTCTCACTTTCTCTCTCTAGTTTCTCTCACTAGAAAACATCAACCCACTTCATAGATTCATAGGTTATCAATATTCTACAGCAACATAAATCATAAATCTGAAATGAGATAACATAAGAATGCATGAACAATGTATAAATCAAAGAAGCAGTTTATAATGCATGAAACAATGTAAAAATGCATGATACAATTTATAAAACTTTTATATGAACGGGAGTGAACGCCTATGGCCAATTCACTCGGAACAAAAGACATGGCGCAGGGACGCCAATGGGTCGGTCCCAAAGTTAAAAGTTTCGATAAAAGCACATGCGACTAAATAGGGCCAGTCCTGTACCAACCATTACTTAGTCATAAACCTGCTACAAATATATGAATGCATAAAAAATGAAAATGAATGAATGCATGAAAACCAACTGTCAGTTCTAGTAAGACACTTGTGACTACCCGTAAGTCACATATCATGTTTTATAGAGCTACAGGTCGAAAGCTTGGGCTCTGATACCATAATTGTAACACCCCATTTAATAGGATAGGATGCTACAGTAAATTATGGCGTATCATCAAAGCATGCAAGGTAAATGTCTAAACATTCATGACCATAAATAGAAATACCAGAATCAAACATCGGTAGTCTAGTAACTCACACACAAGCAATATAAGCCCTGTAAATGGAAAGGATTAAACAATGTCCGAAATAAGTAAAGTATGATAAAGTAGGAACAAATGCATAAGGTAAAAGAGGTTGGATGGCTTCCAATCCGAATGCACATACTCTGGAGATCCTACTTGCGTCCTTGGGTACCTGCCGTTTGGGAACATGGAAAAGTAGACGGCTGAGCATAACGCTCAGTGCACGGATATACAATAAAGCATGAAAAACATAGAATATGGAAGCATATTAAAAATATTAAGCATGAATGGCACCGGAAATGAATAAGTCCTGGAAAACCTAGTTGTCTGTCATGTTAACTGGTTTTAGTTCTGAAAACAAAGCTTATGTTACTTATAAAAATCTATATTACTTAATGTACCATTGATATGAGTGTAATTACTCATATCATTTGTATCTTAAAACATTGAAATTATGCATGAAATGTATCAAATATGCCTTGTATACGTGTATTTCTTGTTTGAATGTGTGTAGGTACCAAGTTCACGAAAACCGGCAATATCGACACGAGATTGAAGAAAAAGATCAAAGAAGCCAAAATCAAGATCGACTTTAGCGGATTTTATCATTTGTCAAGTATTTTGGTCAAGTCGGTCCCACAATGGGGTAAATGGGCTCAAAAGCCCATTATTAATTCAAGTTAATGGAATAAGGCTTTTGAAAGCCCAATAGGCCCAAAATGGATTTTAATCGGATGGGAAATTTGGCATTGGGCCTCAAGCCCAATGTTCATTTACTGAAATAGAAGGAAACGAAGGAAGTAAAAAGATGTTGGGCTTTAGGGTTTCACACGTTACAAATAAATAACTTGTTCATACACCCACACGTATTCCCAGTCACAATCTTTTCACATGTTTTTAATCCACTCACACAACTTTACACATTTAATAAATTAAACCGACCCCCCTTATTTACTCCTCACCCACTCACACGTTTTTCCACTCACTTTCATAAATAAATAAAACATTCGATAAGAACTATGTGTATCCTTCTTCCCCATTTATCTCACCTCCAAAACCTGTAAAACTTACTGTTCATAAACCCTAGATGGGTAAAAAAATCAATATTACATGGGGCTTTTATTGCACACGTGTGATTCACGTGATGGAGAATAAAACCCCCAATGTTTTAGGAAGAGAAGGAATGGTAAGGCAAGGTTACGTGGCAGAAGATTATTGGATTGAACACATCATTCCTCCTATCAACCAATCACAAGGCTTCTAAGAAGCACAACTAGCACAAATCAGTGCCACTTTGGCGATCCGCGTGAACAAGAGTGATCACCAGCCATCCGATTCAACAAAGAGAGAGAAAGATAAAGATCAAGGGCCAAAAATAATAAGGAATATTCCTTAGAAGATTCGGATATCCTCTCAGCAAAGCCCTTAGGAGGCTATAAAAACCCCCAATTATCTTGTAAAAATCATCCTTTCTTTTACTTAAAGTTACTCTGTAGAAATAGTGGTAGGATTTAAATCTTGTATTTCCTTTTTAAGTATTGTAATATTTCAGAAATTAATGAAAGTTTAATCATTTTGATTGTCATTCGTGTCTTATTTAAGTTCTTTTACTGTTTAAAATTGATATATGAATTAAAATCCATTTACTGTTTTACAAGGGTAATGTTTAAGATATTAAGAATAAGCTAAATAATAGCTTATCTTTTAATATTAAAAGTGAAGTTTGGATCCAGCTTATCCCCACTGGATAAGTGAAACAAATCTGCTCGGATTCGATCATGTTTCTGTTCGAGTTTGATTCTTATGGTGGTTCGTATGATTGGTGATAAAATGGTGGTAACGGCGATGGTGGGTTCTGATTCCGGTTCTTAGGTAGCTCAGCGCTATCCTACTACTCAAAGGATTCGACTTAAGGTACTAATATCTTTTATTTTGAATGTTATTTAGATTAATAGTTGTTTAAGAGTTAATATGCTTTAGATGATTGAGTAACTGAAAGTTTATGTTTCTGAATGATTGAAAGTTTATGTTGTTTAGTTTAAAGTGTGAGAGATTATTATTTTTAACTGTTTATTTTCCTAGAAAAAAAGTTGTTTATCTGATTAATTTTTCGACAAGTCTAATGACTGAGTGTTAGTTTAAAAGTCGGATTATCTGTTTATAGTTAAGTTATATTTTTATCTGAGTTTGAGAAATAAGTAAGTCTGATACCAGGTTTCTAAAAGGATTTGGGAATAATTAATAATATGAGAGTTTTATTACGTGATTTATTTACTGAGTTTACCTGATCTGTTAAGCTGATAATGTGTTTGGAGAATGGTGTTAGTTTAATTTTAATCTGATAATCTGTTAAGCTGGTCTGTTGAGTTTGTTGTTGAACAAGTTTAATCTTTATCTCAGTATTGCTCAGCCAAGTTTTAGAATGTTAGTTAGTTTTGATTTACTGATTTATATGATTATTATTTACTGATCTTTTTGATTTACTTTGAGCTTTGAGACTTTGTTTTATTTTAATTTGATTTCGTTTTGTGTTAAACTTGGGATTGATCTGCTTTTTACATTTTGATTCACTGTTTATTGAGTTTGTTTAGTCCTAGCTTATCAGATTTACTTATCTGATAAGTTCAAATTCTGTGTCCTCACAGCTTTAAGCAAATAAGCTTGTCCAAAAAGCCTCTCCTGAGACTATATTTTTCATCACTGTCCAAAAAGAAATAAATCCAAAAAGTTGTCCATGTCAGGACTCGAACCTGTGACCTCCTGGTCACAGGTATAGCGTGTTACCCATTTGTGCTAGGCACTCTTTTGATTTTACTTCCCTTAACTTCATTAATATAGTGTTTTTTCAAACTGGCAGTATTTGTTTTAGTTTGTTTAATAAAGTCACGTTTCATTTTATATAAAACTTTTAATTTTAATTAAAGTAATTCTAAATAATAAGTAGTTTAAATATATAAAAATAAAAATAAAAAAAAAAACGTTTTATTTAAAAGTTTAATTAGTTAATCTTTATAATTAGATTTTAATAATTAAATATTAAATAGTTTTTAAATAAATTCGTTTTAAGTAACTTGAATTATAGTAAATTAGTTTTAAAAAGTTTAATTAGATTTTTAGATAGATTAAAAGTTATTTTTATTAAATAGAATTAATTTTTTATAGGTTATTAAAATAGAATAAATTTTAAATAGTGTTATTTTTTTAAGTAATTAATTGTTTGTAGAATTTTAAAATAGCGGGGTTTAGAATTCATGCACTTTAGGATAAGTTTTAATAGCTTAAAATTGGTAGATTTTAATTGTAGTTTAAAAACCGATAACCAATTCACATCAATTGTCCAAATCAAAGCAAAACGTCTCAAATTCATAAGATCTTCGTGTACAACGAACTTGAGTCACCAACGTGTTTAATTGAATTCGTCATTGGTAATTTTAGTCTATTACTTTTTCCGAAAGGTAATTTTCTAATTTACCCTATAACGTAATATCATATTATCACTATACACATCTCCGCACATCAACCATAATAGCCAATATAGGTCATGAGGTCAACAACGTGCATGAATACTTGGAGAGGTGACCTCGTCATGCAAATTAGAGGGGATGCCTCTAATTAACTGGTAAGTGGGTAGGAGGGATCAGCTCCTTGTGAAGGATGCAAGGCACACACCACATTCACCATGAAATCCTGACTGAAACATGTAACTAGGATGCACCCATACGCCCCACATTATAATATAATAATATAATAGCCAAATAACTGAAAAGGGACGCCACGAGTTATCACTCCGCCGTGGTGAAGTCATAACACTTGTGCCTCTAGTGTTATGGTTATGGTACCTCCATAACTAGGTGAAACTGGTCATGCATGTATATGGCTAAGGTAACTAATAAAACATAAGCATTTAATCTGTAAGTACTGGGGAAAACAGTTGGCTGCATACGGGAAATCCTAATGAAGGAAGAGATTGTCCTTACTGAACGACGGGAAATCTGTACCTTATGTCCAGTAGAAGCTAAGGAAAACGATGAAGACTAATCCATCTCGACGGATAACACTAAATAATAAATATGGACGTGTATGAGTTGTCTGAATTACATGTGTTTTTACTGGTTTCATGTGCTATTAGCTTGTTATACGTATTTTGTCATGTTTTACTATTTATTGTGTTTAACTGTGGTTATTCTTACGTTCTGTTGCGTATTATTCATGTATTAGTGTATTATAATACTTGTATTGTAATACTAAGTAACTTTCTAAAAATAGCAGTTTTCCATAAATAGTAAGTTTCCAAAATAGAAAGTTCCCAAAAATAGTAAGTTTCCATAATTAGAATTAAGCTGAATTATAAATAATAAGTGAAGTTAAATTAGTACAATACAAGTCATGGTTATAGCTTAATAATTAAATAACTGGTTAATTTAATTAAACTATACGTTATATGATTTTAATTAAAATACATGTTTAATTAAAATGACTAAGTATAAATACCTTAGGTTATACATGAACTAATTTAATAAATTAATTAACCTAAAGTTTATTATGACATGATTTATAAAAATAGTTTTTATAAAAACTCGAATCCCGAGCCCGTGTTCTAAATAAGCCGAACCCAATAAGCTATATAAAAGTTCAACCGAGACCTTGAAGGGGTCTTGGTTGACACTAATTAAACCAACCAAACATGTATCCATACCCCGACTTGAAGTCGGGGTCCCTTTGGTCTCGGGTCCGAACAACAAAAACCAACCGAGCCCCATAGGGGGTCTCAGTGGTGCTTCGGTGCACACAAACCGAAAACAAAACCCACCCCGACCATAGGTCGGGGATCCTTGCTGCGTCCGAGCCACAAACAAACCAAGCCGAGACCTTTATGGTCTCGGTGGTGGTGTTTAAACGCAAGCCAAGCACCCCCTTGGGGTCTCGGTGTCTCGGCCGAACCACCCTTACACAACCCAAACCCCGTGACATGAATTAATTAATCTTAGATGTGTTCTTACATGTTCTTGATGATCACGAACAATAAACAAGTAACAAAAATCGTCCGATTCTTCCCTTTTCTTTGATGTAGACCGGCGGCTATGGTGAGACAAGGAGGAAGAGGACAAAATTTTATAAACCTAAAAATAATGAAGTTAATTTCCCCTGGTGTTTTTAATAAAATAGATCTTGGGCCAAAAGGCCCACTTGGCCTCCTTTCTCTTGCTCTAGCCGCGGCGTAGGGGCCCACCAAGGGTAACCCGTAGCTTTTCCGTCTTTAAAATAATTAGCGTGTGTGTTCGTGATTTATTATTCATGATTTTGGTATTCGTGATCGTGTCACATTTTTAATATTCATTATTGTTCGTTATTTATTATCGTGACACGTGTATTAATATTATAAATGGAAAGTTTAAATTTTATCGTGTTTTCGTAAGTTACTGTTCACGTGTACTGTTCATAGGTTTTTAATGCGGGTTTTACAATGATCTTAGTGTTAGATAGATTACATTTTTTATACCCATAAACCTTGTTGAACATAGTACCATAAAACCCTCAAATATGATATATGTCCATACTATGTGTTGAGATCCTATCTATGTTACCAAAAATTGCAATATAACATTGGGAAAATCACTTTAAAGTACCTTAAACTTACCAATTTTTATGGTTGTATGTAACCTACTTTTTTTTCTTCATTTTACTAACAAACTTTTGAATTTCGATCTTTATGTGTAATGAGTGACCTGCTTGACCCTTAACCGGTTGCCTATCCATCCAAAATTTACATCGTTAGTCCACTAATCTAACATTCGTTTCTAAATAACAAAAAGTTAATTTTTATAAATGACGAAATATAGGATCTGTGGGTAGGGGTGTCAAAAAAGTTGACCCGACCCGAACCCGACCCGAACCCGAATAATCATATTCGGGTCGGGTCACTCGGGTCCAAAAGCGTATTCGGGTCAATTCGGGTTGACCCGAACTGACCCGAGTTTTAATTAGGCTCGGGTTCGGGTTATATATTTTTACCCTTGACCCGACCCGAGTTGACCCGAACCCGACCAACCCGACTTGACCCGACTAAAATTAGACTTTTTACATTGTTTTAGTACAAAATTAGGCCACTTTTTACACTTTTTCCTCAAACTCGGGTTGACCCGAACCCGAGTTGACCCGACCCGAGTTGACCCGACCCGAATTGACCCGAACCCGAGTGACCCGAGTTCTAATTAGGCTCGGGTTCGGGTTATATATTTTTTACCCTTGACCCGAGTTGACCCGACCCGAGTTGACCCGAACCCGACCGGGTCAACCCGAATCACACCCCTATCTGTGGGCCTAGGAGGAACTAAAAAACCAGACATATAATAGGATGATTTCATTTACTTCACAGATCTAAAAACATGATCTTTTATCTCCTAGTTTTTTTACCAACATCAATTCCACCCACCATTTATACAAGTAAAGTTGCGTCGAAGTCCGGTGAGTAGTAACATGAGCCTTGAAGTGATGGTGGACGATGGTTGTGATTTTAGAGAGGGAGATAGTCATTATCTACATCTCAAATAAAAAAAAACTCAACCGCAACTATTATGAAGTTAGGGTTCTTATGTTTTGTTATGAAATTTGGGGATTTTAATTTCTTTTGATAAATAAAAAAGAAATGATTGAGAATTTTATGGTATTTGAGTGCTGATTAGTTATTTACGAAGTTTGATTTGCGATTTGTGTTAAAATTCTGGAGGTTCGGTTTTTAATATGTGGGTATGTTTAGGTTTTGTTTAAATTGAAGAATGAACTCATATACACACATAAATTTGTTCAGATCTGAAAATGAAAACGAACAGAAAACTAAATGGAGAGAGAATCGGGATATGTGATATTGTCGTGGTTCTTTTATGGTCGTGGTGGTTTGATGGTAGGGATGGCGGTTGGTTGGTGGTACTTCTTGGTGTAACTTGTAAGATGTAGTTTGAATGTTGTAAAATTTTTTTTTAGTGTTTCTGGGTTTTTTCATCATATCAAAAAAAAATTGATCTGGGTCTTTTTTGTGGTTGTGATATGTAAGGAAAAGGTTTTCTTTTTTAAAGGTGTTATTTTATTAATTTATATATGTGTTGGTTTTTTATAACGTAATAAGACAAAAGTAAAAAATATTTATTATGTATCTTATAAAAAAAAATCGGTGAGATTTTTTTTTTCAAGTTTATTTTCTGATAATTTTTGTTTGATAATATAATAAGAAAAGATTTTTAAAATATATTTACTTTTTGACAAAAGTCTTTTTTGAAAATGTAATAAGAAAGTTTTTTTTTTCAAAGTAGATTTTAATTAATTGCAAACGAGCATTAGTAAAAAGGACTCACATTGCAATAAAAATAACGAGTCGTTAGTGTAACCTGCTCCACCTGTGATTGACCGGTTTAACCGGTCACCCAATACTACAAAGGTCGAAATTCAAAAGTTTAATGATACGATGAGAAAAAAAAGTAAGCTACACACAACCATAAAAAGTGGTAAGTTTAATGTATTTTTAGGTGATTTTCCCTATAACATTCACATATCCAAATAACTAGGTGTAATAGTTTTGAAAATTGAATTTTCAATCAGCATATTGTTATGAAATTTGTGATTGTGAGATATAGGTAACATGTGTAATGTGTGTGTACACTGATATGGTTGTTGTGTGATTTATGTTGGAAAAATTGTTTTGTAAAATGAGTTTTTACAAAGTTTTGACATAATTTAATATATGTATATGTTATATATATTCGTAGTGATTAATAGTTTTGCATTATCCTCGAAGAGAGCTTCGCAACGAGCTAAATTATGTCCAAAACAGAGTTAGTATGAATGAGATATCGTGTCTCAAAGTAGGACACGTGAAACACAAATTTTGGAAATGAAATTGTCCCACATCGCTCAAAACATGAAGTGAAAACATGTTTATAAGGAAATCTTGGTTTCTACCTTCAATATTCATTTGTGGGTTTTTACTCCCACGCCTAAGAATGGGGGGGGGGGGGTGTAGAAAGTGATATTTCTAGGCCAAAAACGGGTTCAAAGACACTTTTAAACAAACAAGAGAGATGGTTTCATAACAAGCGCAACCAAACACCATGAAAGAGTTTTTGTCTTTAAACAAGTAGTGTTATTGCACATGTATAATATGAAAAAAGTTTAGGTTACACTCAGTTTGTCCAGATTGTTGGAAATACGTTTTACGTATTAAGAAGGATCGGTCACTCTAACGATAGTCCATGTAATAGCTCGTAGTTTAATTAACTTTCTTTGTTTATCAAACAAGAACAAGCCTAGCCTACAACATGTGTAGGCCGGCCCAAAATGTAAGCCCAAGCCCATGACAAGGGCTTGGGTATATAAACCATCTCCTTTGATGGAGAGGGTGTGTGGTTTCATAATTTACACATAGTTCTCTTAACTTTCTCTTTCTAAAAGTGTGAAATCCACCATCTCTTTCTCTCTCTAAAAACATAAGCAAGATTTACATTTCTTCAAATGGTATCAAGAGCCATGGGATGATTGTTTAGTTCTTGTGTTTGTGTTCTTGATTCTCGCCATTTTTGATCCTTTTTCACACGAACCAATTTTTTTTTTGTGTTTTCATGGGTTATTCTTGATTTACTTCATCTTATTACTTGTTATAGTGATTTGGTATTGTTATTTGGGTTAAAAACACAAAATTTTTGGTTGTTTGATTCATATTTTGGCTTTGAATCTTTATTTGATTGTGTTATTGTACTGTCCGAGAAATAAGGTAAGTAGGAATCCATAATACGATCTAAATTTGTGTTTGCATAAACCCTGGGGGTTTCTACTTGCGATCCATAGTTACGATCTGTTGTTACGATCTAACTGAGATCATTAGTACGATCCAAGTTACGATCTTGACTTCGATAGCTCACTACGATCCATCACTACGATCCCTAGTACGATCCCTCAATCTGATTGCTTAGTACGATCACTTGTTACGATCTGGGAGTACGATCTGAGTGCGATCACTTGTTGCGATAAGGGAGTGCGATCAGGGTACGATCGTTGGGTACGATCTGGGAGTCCGATCTGAGTGCGATCACTTGTTGCGATAAGGGAGTGCGATCAGGGTACGATCGTTGGGTACGATTTGGGAGTGCGATCTGAGTGCGATCATAGGGAGTGCGATCACAACTACGATCTGAGTACGATCATAGGGAGTACGATCACCACTGCGATCTGAGTACGATCCAACATTTTTTCAAAAACGTGCTTTTGGAAATTTTTAGGAATCGTGTGTAATTTTGACTTGGATTTTTTGGTTTATCGAGGACATAATTTAGGGGATTTTAACATTATTTCTCGGTTTTAACACACTACAACAAACACATTTACTTTCTTTCATTGATCGATCAACTTTGTAAATCTTCACTTATTGAAATGGAGTACACATCTCTTACGGATAAGTCCATCCTCTCGGGTACGGATAATCGTCCACCAATGTTGGTGAAGACTATGTATGAGGAATGGGCTTCCCGAATGGAACTTTATATGTTGAACAAGGAGAATGGACATCTAATTTGGGCATCGGTGCTCAATGGACCATTAGATTATGGTACTGTGACGGAAGGAACAACTACTCGTCCTCGCACAACGGGTGAGTTGACTGGAGATATGAAGATTCAAGATAAATGTGATAAGTATGCTACAAACATCATTCTCCAAGCCCTTCCTCCAGATGTCTACAAACTCGTCAGCAAACATAGAGTTGCCAAAGAGTTATGGGATAGAATTCGTGTTCTAATGCAAGGCACCTCGTTAACTAAACAAGAACGAGAGTGTAAGCTTTATGATACTTTTGATAAGTTTGCCTATGTGCTAGGGGAGACTCTCAATGACTACTATCTGAGATTTACCCTATTGTTGAATGAGCTCAATATCTATGGCATGGCAATTCCTACCTTTCAATTGAACACCAAGTATTTGAACACTCTTCCTCCAGAATGGAAAAAATACGTGACGGATGTTAAATTGGCTAAGGACTTGCATAACACCAATGTGGATCAACTTCAAGCTTTTCTTCAACAACACGAATGCCATGTGATCGAGGCTCGGTTGTCTACACCTCAAGTTCATGATCCACTTGCAATGTATGCTTCTCAACAAAACATGGCTTATACTTATCAACAACCATCATACTTGCAGCAGCCACCACCACACATCTATCAGCAACCATCTTATCAACCACCAATGATGCCACAGCAAGAATATCAACAAAGTGTTCATCAACAATCTTTTCCACAACAACCACAATATCAGACATCACCATCACAAGCCAACACTTCTCCATTGGGCTATACTCCTCATCAAGGATATTTTCCAATAGAAGCACAACCAGCACAAGCTTTCTACTCTAATGAACTTCCTCCAATCCAAGCACCGGTCTTTTCTCCAAATGATACGCCAGCTGATGTTCTAAACCATCTTACAACCTATTTGTCAAAACTTGTTGCAACTAGAGGATTTCCACCAACAAACAATCAGCTCCGCACCTCATCAAATCCTCGACAACAAGCCACTGTTCAAGATGGTCAAGTGACGGTGCAACCTATTCAGGGAAGGCAAAATTCATATGGAACTCCTACAAGGACTGGGAACAATCAAGCTGTGAATTCCCAAACTAGTGGAAATGGGAGTCCTATTGGTCCTAAAAAGGTTGTGACTTGCTACAATTGCCGAGGACAAGGTCATATGGCTAGGGAATGCACTCAGCCGAAAAGGAGAAGGGATGATGCATGGTTTCGTGAGAAGATGTATTTGGTTGATGCTCAGTCTAAGGGGAAGATTTTGGATTCAGAGGAGTTAACATTTCTTGCAGACCCAGGGGCAGCAGATACTGAAGGCATTGCAGTTGTTTCCACTTCTAATGCAGCTTATCAAGCGGACGATCTTGATGCATACGATTCAGATTGTGATGACATTCACTCTGCCCAAGCTGCTCTCGTTGCTAATCTTTCTCACTATGGTTCTGATGTTATCAGTGAGGTACCAACCACATCTAATAATATTGATGATAACCAACATCAAGTTGGGCATGAAAATGACAACCTCGAACAGCATTCGGGAACTAGTAACTCAAATGATGTGGTACCCAATTCTACACATTTGAGTGAACCTCAACCAAATGCTATGACGGGTATGGAATCTTATGCTCAACATGATTTGGTAATGGTGCCTAAACATATTATGGATCAAATGCATATGGCCCTCACACAATCCGTAGATACCAATTCCACCCTAACTGCTGAGCTTGCGTTGCATATAGAAAAGGTCAAAGCTTTTGAAATGGTCCCTCAAGCAGAGAAAATAACATGTTCTGAATTTGACCAATTTCGTTTTGAAAAGATTGAACACTTGAAAGAAATAGAATCATTAAAAGCTAATCTTTCTAATGAATTAAAAGAAAAGGAGTCGGTTGTCAATGATTTTCAGAAACTTAAAATGGATTTCGAAACTCTCGAGTCTAAAAAGGTTGAATAAGAAATTAATGCTACCAAACTTCTTAAATTCAAGGAACAATAGCTTTTAAAACAATACGCTTCCACAGAAAAGGTTCATCTTTTAACTAAATCATTTAAAGAACTCGAACTTAAGCGTCTTCAAGATTTACCACCTAATCCCGGTTATGCAAAACAAGCTCAGGAATATATTCCCGGTCTTTATGATATGACCATAATTGGCAAATCGAAAGAAGCGCCTTTTGTTCGTAGTACTGAGGAGACACAGTCACTTGCGGATGAAACTCATTCTAATATGCTTTCAAAATTCCATACAATTGATTATGATCAACATAACAAAGATCAATTTTCGAAAAAAACACGCATTCGCTTACAAAAGGAATTAGCAGAATTAACAGTTCTTGTGCCCCAAAGTTTGTCAAATGAAAACCTTCCCAGTACGTCTCCTACACTTGTCAAAACGGATTTAACGAAGTTAATTCCACCGGTAAGCAAGGCGTCCATTAACTTAAATGCGGTTCACCAACACTTAGCCGATTTTGACAAGGTCATTTTGGAACGTACGACGGCTTCGGCCATAACGGAAGGTGAATGGAACTTTGAGCACACTAGAGCTGCGTTCCGAAATGAAATTGTTCCGTTTGTAGACAATGTTAAAGCTTGTCTTAGTAATCTTGATCAAGATTTGTTTTTGGAACTAGAAGAAGTTAGACGTGTTTTCAATGAAATGGAAGATGCTTATGAAAACAGTTTACTTAAAATAGAACGGGTTTCACGCCAAAATGATCTGCTTCTGAAGCAAGTGATGTCTCATGATCTAGTTTCCATCTGTGTGAATAACAGTGTTGATAATGATTCTATTGTGCATAATGTTAAATATGTGGATAATGTGGTAGATAGTACTTGTCACAAATCTGACGCTGAATTTTTAAAGCTTCAAGATTCATATTCTTCGCTTTCAAAACGTTTTGATGAGATTCAAACACATTGTATTTCGCTTGAATGTAAGCAACAATTTATTCAAGAAATCTTTGAAACGTCATTCGAAGGTGTTAATATCGATGATGCAAACTTTGAAAAGAATTTTCGATTGAATTTACAATCAAAACAGCGTCAGCCAAGTGACAAAGTTGCTACATCTTTGCCGATAGAAATAGAGAAATCTAAGGAGCTTAACTGTGTGAACGTACTTGAGGCCGCTGAGAATTTTAAACTTGATCTAGATAATCGAGTTTCCAAGATTTTGTCCAAAGTTGATAACTTAAAACAAAAAAATACACGACTCTTCCATTTAGTAAAGCCCGCATGTGTTGATACCACTGCACAGAATCAATCATTGATTGAACAATTAAATCGAAAGTCGATGGAAATATCTGATTTGAGGGAACAAATTTGTGATAAGAATCTGGTCTTGGCTGAGTTAAAGGAAACACTTCGTACTCTAAAAGGTAAGAATATTGTGGATAACGCAGCCACTGTCTCAGCAACGTCCTCTAGTGCAATCAAAAGGAACCTTATAGCCGTCACACCACTTAACAAGGGCCCTAGGACTAAACCATCTCAAACTTTGGTCACTAAGGATAAGGCAGAATCATAACCAGCTTCTAATATTCCCGTGTTGCCTTCTACAGGAGTAAGCACCACTACTAAGCCTCAAAGATCTAAGCTTAAAAGAAACAAGAAGAATGATAGGATCTTGCCCCCATCTAGTAATCAAGTGAAGAAGAAAGTAGAAGCCCATCCTAGGAATGTTATTTCTGTTTTGAATAAAAAGAATCATGTAGCTAAACCTAAAGGCTATGCGGTTGTGCAGCGTTCTAAGCCTACTGTGAATTCTAATTTGAAATGTTGGAATTGCAATGAATGTATGTTTTCTAGTCGTCATGATTCTTGCCTTATTGACCATGTGAATGAGATGTATGCCCGGAAAAATGGATTAGAATGGAAACCGACTGGGAAAGTGTTAACCCAAGTTGGTTGGATGTGGCGCCCCACTGGTAGAACTTTCACTATAGTAGGAAATACGTGCCCTTTAACTAGGATCACTCCCACTAAAGCGAAGAAAACGTGCCCTTTAACTAGGAGTACCAAGGCTACCAAAACACAAGCGTGTCCTTTCACTAGGAACACCAACACTACCGTAGGAACTAAGTGCCCTTTAAATAGGTCTACTCCCACTGTAGTGCTCGCGAATAATCCAAAACCTAAGAAAGTTGGAACAGTAAAACCCGTTAGTGCTAAAACTCACATTAGAAAATGCAGGAAATCTAAGGGTCACAAAAATGTTAGCAATTCTGATAATATTTTATCTGTATCTGCTAACACTCTGGAACCAATAGTTTCCAATGCATTGTCTACTGTTGTTATTGAAAACAGGTGGTCCAAATTGTTCTCTGGTATTTGGACTCTGGTTGCTCCAAGCATATGACCGGAGATCGCTCTCAGCTTAGAAACTTTGTCAGCAAGTTTCTTGGTACGGTTAGATTTGGAAATGATCATATTGCAAAGATAATGGGTTATGGTGAATATCATATTGGGAATGTTATAATTTCAAGAGTGTATTATGTGGAAGGTCTCGGTCACAACTTATTTTCTGTGGGACAATTTTGTGATGCAAACCTAGAAGTTGCTTTTCGAGAGCATACCTGCTTCATTCGTAATTTGGAAGGGGTTGATTTATTGAAAGGTACTCGAGGGAATAATTTGTATACCTTGTCTCTACAAGACATGATGGCCGCTTCTCCCGTATGTCTTCTCTCCAAAGCATCGAAGACTAAGTCATGGTTATGGCATCGACGGTTATCTCATCTTAACTTTGACGCTATTAATCACTTGGCGAAAAACGAACTTGTTCGTGGTCTTCCTAAACTTTCATTTCACAAGGATCATTTATGTTCCGCGTGTACAATAGGGAAAAGCACTAAGAAATCTTACAAACCCAAGACGGAAGACACCAACCAAGAGAAACTTTATCTGTTGCATATGGATCTTTGTGGGCCAATGCGTGTTGAAAGTCTTAGTGGCAAAAAGTACATCCTCGTTATTGTCAATGATTACTCTCGGTTTACATGGGTGAAATTTCTGAAAGCAAAAAATGAGACACCTAAATTCATCATCGGATTTCTCAAGATGATTCAAGTGCGTCTCAGCACTACTGTCCGACGCATTCGTACAGATAATGGAACCGAATTTGTGAATCAAATCTTGCGTGATTATTATGAAGAAGTTGGTATATCTCATGAAACATCCGTTGCTCGCACTCCACAACAAAACAGTGTCGTTGAAAGGCGAAATCGCAAACTTATGGAAGCTGCTCGAACGATGTTAATTTACGCAAAGGCTCCATTTGTAACACTCTAATTTTTCATATCGGTACAGCGAAAGGGTCTTTCAGAGTGTTACGGGATAGCACAATAACTCCAATCATAGACAACACATAAAAATGGTTGTACAAGGTTTAACAAACATTCATTCGATAAAAAGGTTTAAAAGTGTACAACAGGTCCCAAATTATACAGGTCATTAAGTTTACAAAACACAGATCAAATGAACATTTTTAATATTAAGTGTGGGCCATCGTCGATCTCCATCCGGATCACCTTCAAGCACCTGAGATAGAAAACATGCAAAAATCATATCAGCGAATGCCGAGTGAATTCATAGAGTTTAATGAAAACCGTTATATAAAACAATCATTTACATTCATTTAAAATCAGAACACAAGTATAATATCGGAAGTAAGTCCACATATTGCTAGTCAGGCAATATATAAATCAAGCATACATCTGAAACCGTCCATGAGACCGTAGTCTCTATATTACCATGATGGGTAACATATTCATCGTAATAGCGTCGTTATCATATATAGGATACATTTTTATTTGAATTAGATAGTAGGATTATTATTAGCCGCATGACATTGTTACCTTACTGTGAAAACAGCGGGCCGCGAACCCGACAAACAATTTGCCCATCTAAGTTAGCGTGTCGTCACAAAAATCACGCTATGGAATCTTCTCATACATAAATTCGCTTACCAATCAATGTGGTACGACGGGGATCAACCGTCAAGGCGCGAACTGGGGTGATCGTCCCCAAATAGTACTATCAAATGCATAAGCGTCTACCAAATCCCGGTAGTTCACAATTCATGCTAATGGGACTTTAAGTGACATAACCTAACTACTAATAATCCTTTTAGTCTCGAATATAGGGTCATAGCATCATTCAGGTCCATATCATTAAGCATACAATCGGGACTACTTGTGTTCTATTTTTATAAAAATCTAGCATGTTATCTCCCTCGCGGGTTTACAAATCATTTTATAAAAATATTTAAAAGAGTGCGAGGCTATGAACTCACGTTGTTAATGAAAGGCGGATTATCGGCTACGGGCGTGCTTCGGTCACGGAAACCTATATAAATAATAATCGGTCTTAGACTCGGTCCAATGACTTTTATCAAAATAACAATATAAATATATATGATTTTGTACATATGATGATGATCAAGTGGGTTTATAAATCCTTATTTACTCATTTTAGCGTTTACGTTTTAGTATCGTCTTACTAGTTCACTAGTTTTACCGATTTTACCTATTTTAAGTTCATTAAATCTTTTATAAGTTCTTTTACTTGTTTTTACCCATTTTATACCTATATGATCAGTATATATACTTTTCATTTTGGGCCCAAATGGGTTAAGCCCAAATAATTCTTTTTACAAGTTTTTATCTTATTAAGTCCAATTATTAGTCTAATAGGTTTATTTAGCTCGTAAATGTCCGTAATTCTTATAGTTCGGGTTTTATCGGTTTTTACTTGTCTTAGTTACTTATACATCAGTATATAACTTTTATAAACTTTACATTAGACGGGTTTGGTCGTTTAAGTTTTATTTGGCGAAAAACGTTAATTTCACGGCGATAGCCGAAAAAGTCGTAAAAATCAAGTTTATAGTTTTTATTACTTATAAATATTATTTTTACCACCATTTATATAACTTACCCATTTAATTAACCTTTTATACATTTATATAAATAAGTTCTATAAGTTAGTGGGTTTATATTTTACATTTTATAAATTATAAAGTGAGTGCTTATATAATAATAATAAACATTATTTCCAAAATCTGATTTTTAACTTCACATTCACCATTTTTATCATATCTAGAGTTCTACAATGACTTAGAAGCTCATTTTTGGATGCAACTTCTTCATAATATGTGCTACATATAACTTAGTTATAGATACTGCCCATTTTGAGTCTAAGTTGCCTTAACAGTCCCTACAAAACTGCTTATTCAGATTGTACCACCTAACTTGTTTTGATCATATCTCACTCATTATTTTGATTCCATTGCATGGCAAACTCTCACATGTGTATAACATCATCTACTTACTGTAAATAGATCAAACCATGCATTTTTATCAGTTCATCATTTAGTTATCTACTGTTTTTATACAGCCAACTAATTAGTCATGATTTTAGCTTCATTTCTTATGGTTATCATCATTTTTAAGCATGTTTATCAACACTTGATCCCCACACAACATTTTTATCATCATATATACATCATATACATATACAAAATGAAAGAAAATACATTTGTTCTTTACAAAATAATAAGAGAAAAATGTAGAGGATGATCTTCTTTACCAATCCAAGTGGATTTCTTGTTTTAGGAAGGCAAGAACTTGATGAACACAACAAGTATCTCCAAGACCATCAAATATCAAGAACATATGTTGGAAAATCAGCCCTAGGACACAAGCAAATCACCTCCAAAGTTGTTTATATGGCCACCAAATGATCAAGGCTTCAAGGAAACACCTTAATAGGACTAGTAAACATGTGGTTTGTAGTTAGAAAAGATCAATGAGGGTGTTTGTTGCTTGATTTGGGACGGCACAAAGGGAGGAGTAGAGAGAGTTTTAGAGTGGATTGCATGGATGAAATGGTAAGAATGAAAACCATTTGTTAGTTTTGTGTTAAGGTGGAAGTAGTTAGCTTAAGGTGTAAGCACAAGCTTACACTTGTGAATACTTGCTAACTTGATGCCACCTATGTGTGGTGGTGTCCATAATGCCGTCCCATATAAGCTAGTGGGATGGGGCAAAGTGTTTTGTCCCATCTCACTAGTTTACGGGTATTTCTCGATTCTAGTTTTCTCGATTTGCGTGCCCTCGGGTCGTTTTACGAAAAACGTTTTTATAAATTATGAATCACCGTCACAAAACGAATCCAATAAAAATTGTCTCATCAAAAACGGAGTTCAAAAACGTAAATACGTAATCCTAAGGTTTCCGGTTTAGTCGTAAAAGACGCCAAATTATGCACGTAAGCCCAAATTTAAATCCGTAAATTGTGAGTTCGTCAACCAACAAAAAAATAAGTTTCAAAATATTATACGAGAAAATATTTCACTACCTGTAAATGTTAGACTTGTCACAGCTTTTCCTCCTAAAAGGGATCAACGTCCTCGTGATCCATTTCATTTGGATGTCCGTTTCTTATTGAAATCGAAGAGGTGCGGATATTTCTTCCACATTTCATCCTCTCGTTCCCAAGTATACTCCGGTCCATGCTTTGAATTCCATCGGATCTTAACAATAGGTATCCGACTTTGTTTCAGTTGCTTTACCTCACGGTCCATAACTTCTACGGGCTCTTCGATAAAATGCAACTTCCCATCTATTCGAACCTTACTAACGGAATTTTCTCATCACTCACTGCTAGACATTTCTTCAGATTAGATACATGGAATGTGTTGTGAACACCATGAAGTTCTGGGGGTAACTCTAGTTTGTAAGCCACCGGACCTACTCTAGATAAAATCTTAAAGGGTCCAATATAACGGGGATTCAATTTTCCTCGTTTTCCAAATCTTATAACGCCTTTCCATGGTAATACTTTCAACATTACTCGGTCACCCACTTCAAACTCCATTGGCTTCCGTCGCACATCCGCGTAACTTTTATGTCTACTACGGGCAGTCAACAACCTCTTCTTAATCTGAACTATCATCTCCGTAGTCTCCCGGATCAGTTCCGGTCCCGTGAGCTGGGTATCCCCAACTTCACTCCAACATACAGGAGATCTACACTTCCTACCATACAAAGCTTCAAACGGTGCAGCCTTAATACTAGAATGGTAACTATTGTTATACGAAAACTCTGCTAACGACAAATGTTTATCCCAATTCTTACCAAAGTCTAACACACAAGCTCTCAACATATCTTCCAGTGTTTGTATCGTCCTTTTACTCTGCCCATCAGTCTGGGGGTGATAAGCAGTGTTAATGTCGAGATTCGTTCCCAAAGATCTTTGGAGAGATTTCCAAAAATTCGATGCGAATCTAGGATCTCGATCTGAAATGATCGATACAGGCACTCCATGCTTGCATACAACATTATCAAGGTATATTCGAGTCAGCTTCTCCAGTGAGAACTGCTCCTTAACCGGAATGAAGTGTGCTGATTTGGTCAGTCTATCGACAATAACCCAAATCGAATTGTTTCCAGATGATGTTCTAGGAAGCTTGGTGATAAAGTCCATTGTAATTCGCTCCCACTTCCATTCAGGAATCTTTGGCTGTTGAAGTAGTCCTGATGGCTTTTGATGTTCGGCTTTAACTCTAGCACAAGTCAAGCATTGAAGAACATACATAGCTATGTCAGCTTTCATATTCGGCCACCAATACAACTTCTTCAAATCATGGTACATCTTATCAGATCCCGGATGAATGGAATACTTAGATTTATGGGATTCTAACATAATCAAATCTCTTAAGCCTCCAAACTTAGGTATCCACATACGACCTCTTAAGCATTTCACTCCATCAGCTCTAACCTCTAAAGGGTCTCCTTCTCCTCGGAACCCTTCATTAACAAAATTCTCCTTCTTACAAGCTTCTATTTGCGCATTTCTAATTAGCTCGGGAAAATTATTGTGCACGGTCAAGACTAGAGAACGCACCCTGATAGGCTCTCTATCTTTCCTACTCAACGCATCAGCAACAACATTGGCTTTTCCTGGGTGATACTTTATATCACAATCATAATCACTCAACAACTCTATCCATCTTCGTTGCCTCATGTTCAATTCCTTCTGGTCGAGAATATACTGTAGGCTTTTGTGATCGGTGAATACCGTACACTTGGTGCCATACAGATAATGTCTCCACAACCTAAGAGCAAAGACTACAGCTCCTAACTCAAGATCATGAGTAGCATAATTCTCTTCATTCTTCCTTAATTGCCTAGAAGCATAAGCTATCACTTTCTCCCTCTGCATCAAAACAGCTCCATAACCTCTAATAGATGCATCACAATACACTACAAAATCTTCACTTCCGTCGGGTAATGATAAGATTGGCGCACTACATAATTTTTGCTTCAATATCTGAAATGCTCCATCTTCATCACTTCCCCAAACGAAAGGTTTATTCTTCTGAGTAAGCTTAGTCAAGGGTTTAGCTATCAAAGAAAATTCTTTAATGAATCGCCTATAATAGCCACCCAATCCTAAGAACTGTCGCACTTCCGTTGGCGTTGTCGGTGCAGACCAATTCTTAATAGCTTCAACCTTTGCAGGATCAACATGAATTCCATCTCTGTTAATCACATGACCAAGAAATTGCACAGAATCCAACCAGAAATCACACTTCGAAAACTTAGCATACAACCTTTCATCCTTCAACAAATTCAAAACAATCCTCAAATGTTCTCTATGCTCATCTTCATTCTTAGAATATATTAGAATATCGTCAATAAACACAATCACAAATTTATCCAAGTAGGGCTTGCACACTCGATTCATTAAATTCATGAAAACCGCAGGTGCGTTAGTTAACCCAAATGGCATTACTTGAAATTTATAGTGTCCATAACGAGTTCTAAATGCAGTTATAGGAATATCTTCTTCACGGACGTGAAGTTGGTGATATCCTGACCGCAAATCTATCTTAGAATACACACTAGATCCTTGCAGTTGATCAAACAAATCATCAATCCTAGGTAAAGGATATCGATTCTTAATTGTCAACTTATTCAGTTCCCTATAATCAATGCACATACGAAAAGATCCATCCTTCTTCTTAACGAACAAGACTGGAGCTCCCCAAGGCGACGAGCTCGGTCGAATAAAACCTTTATCAGACAACTCCTTAAGTTGCTCGTATAAATCCTTTAATTCAGAAGGGGCTAATCGGTAAGGCGCACGTGCCACCGGTGCAGCACCAGGAATTAAATCGATTCGAAACTCTACTTGCCTTATCGGTGGAAGTCCGGGTAAATCTTTAGGAAATACCTCAGGAAATTCACAAATAATAGGTACATCTTCCAATCGTTTCTCCCTAGACTCATTCCCGGTCACTTGAGCTAAGAATAACTCACAACCGTTCCTGATGTACTTTTGGACTTTAATACATGAAACGATTTTCAAACGGGATTCACCTCGACTACCATCAATTACTAACGTCCTATTCCTAAGAGGAATCTTAACCTTCTTCTCTCCACATAAAATAGTAGCATTATTCAACGACAACCAATCCATACCAATAATAATATCAAAACTACCTAATTCTATCAACATCAAATCAATCGGAAAGGAATGGTTCAAGAGATTTAGAGAGCATCCTTCTAATAGCTTATTAGTTTTCACTAATTTACCATCAGCCAATTCCACCTCGTAACTGGTACTTATCTCAACAGGTTCAATATCAATAAGGGCACTAAATTTAGTGGATACAAAGCTCCTATCGGCACCCGAATCGAATAAAGCAACAGCATAATGATTGTTGAGTAAAAACGTACCGGTAACGACATTCGGATCCTCTTTCTTCACCTCAATTGTTCCAAGTTGGTAGATACCACCCTGGGGGTTTCTTCCAGGTACAATCGCTTTCAACTTGGGGCATTCCGATTTCCTATGACCTTCCTCATTACAGTTGAAGCAAATCGTTCCCTTCTTACACCTTTCAACCTTGTGTCCAAGCTTTCCGCAATTTCGGCACTTCCAGCAGTCGCCAGGATGCCTCTTGTTGCCACACTTAGGACATCTATCATCGTTGCGCGGTGCATTGTTGGTAATAGCATTTGCATTCCCCTTTCTCTTGTTCTGACGGCGATTGAAATTCTTCCTATTATCACCTCTATCTACACGATCACCGTCTCCCTTTCTTTTCTCACCTACACGGGCTTTATCTTCCTTATCCTGAATTATCTGTCCAATGAGTTGGTAAGACATTCGAACAGCATCATCAATGGTCAGTGGTTTCGATGATGTCACGTCCCCCCGGATATTCCTGGTCAACCCTTTCACATATTGCTCAATTCGGATCTCTTCAGGTTCAACCAATCGAGGACATAGCAAGGCCAACTCATGGAATCGATTCGTGTAACTATCAATGTCCACACCTTTCATTCTCAGATGAATCAACTCTTGTTCTAACCTAATGATCACACTTACGAGGACAAAACTCCAAAGTCATCCACTTCTTGATTTCAGCCCAAGGAGTAGCATTAGCAGCATCAAGACCCATGAAAGCAATTCTCCCGTTCCACCAAGTCAACGTACGACCTTTAAGAGTAGCCATAGCAAAAGTCACCTTATCTTCCTCCTTACACTTACTAATCCTAAACACCGATTCAATCTTCTCGATCCACTGGTTTAATCCTACAGCACCTTCAGTTCCATTAAAAGGTAGAGGTTCACACTTCATGAACGTCACATAAGTACAGCCACCAACTTCAGGTGCATTCGTTCCAAGTCCTCCTATATTTCCTCCAGCATTAGCATTCACATTATTAGAATTCACATTCACATTAGTACCGCCAATTCCACTACCGCCAGCTCCACTACCGCCAGCTCCACTACCGCCAGCTCCACTACCGCCAGCTCCACTACCGCCAGCTCCACTACCGCCAGCTCTACTACCGCCAGCTTCATTTCTAGCGTTTGCCATAAATTCGGTCATAGATGCGGTAACTTGCTCCGTAATAATCCTACGTACATCATCCTCAGTCACAACCTTCTTGGGCGGCATAGTTCTATAATTTCACAATTTCAAAGTATTAAGCATTCATCTAACAAAGGATTCATATAATATGGATCGAATTCATAATCAAGATACAAATAAGGCACAATATGGAATTCAAGACAAGATACATATTTCATTCGATCTGAAACAAAAGTATTGTCTTAGTACATCCATATCAAAGTTCTAACACTATATATACTCAAAATTTGTGCCAAGTCTACTACTAACAAGTTGGTTCAGTCAAAGCTACAAACACAAAAGATATAAAGGTCACTACTAAATACAGACTGGTCTACTGAGAACCGCTAGATGGTCCATCATCCATCGTCTTCTGAATCTTCGTCGGACGATCACTAGACACATCTTCAGCTGGGCGCTTACGGATTACTCCTCTTTCAACCATGTCGGCATAAAATCTACTTTTCCATCCCACGGATATATTCAGCTCCTTTTCGGCTTTCTCACGCATCGCACGAGCCACACTCAACTGAATCTCCATAGAATTCACTTTTCTCTTCATAGCAGCATACTCACCACTTTCCAACACTGATAACCTCCTAAAAGCCTCATTCAAACCACGTTCTACATCACTCAAATCCAAACTAAGCAATTTCCGCTCTTTCTCGCCAACCTTAGTCTTCGACTCCAAATAAGCAACCTGAGTCTGAACAACACCTAATCCAACCTCTGTCACACAACTCTTAACACGGGAAGCATCTAGTTCACGTCTCAAGGCCCATGGTGCAAGACCATCAATATGAGTAGCCTCTCGAGCACTAGACGACTCTCCTATCTCACGTCTACGAGTATCAGTACCATCAGTACCGTCAGGTGCATCGTCATCCTCATCCTTCTCTGATTCAGAATCAGATTCAGACGATTCAGACATTTCATCCCTAGGTAACTCATCCTCAGAATCAGACAAACAAACTGGTGGGGGCAAAGGCTCGCCCTCTGGAACATCATACGGATAAATAAGCTCAGCTTCCTCATCGTCATCAACCTCAACATCTATACCTACGTCCTCCTAGACATCCTCGTCGTCAATCTCATCATCTAACTCATCTAACCCAATCTCATCCTCATTCTCAATATCAGCATTCTCAATCTCCACATTCTCATTACCCACATTCTCAATATCCACATTCTCATTACCCACATTCTCAATCTCATTCTCTACTAAGTCAACCTGAGGGGCAATCTGATCTCCTAGTCCTAACTCGGGCTCGGGATCCTCAAATGGTTCCTCCTCATCATCAATATCAAAATCTACTAAGTCTAAATAAAGATCATCTTCTATATTAGGTTCGGGAATAGCATGGTTTTCTACAGGAATATTAGGGTCAGCCATGACAATCTGCATTTATATATATTTATCTCGTATTAGGATAACATACTAGTTAAACAATTACATAATGAAATCACGATATATACATATATATAAATTATATTATATATCAAAATATATATCTTCTCAATAGGGCTTATTGGTAACGTCGGAGATCTCTGGCACCGTTATAGTCAAAAGATTTTTCAAATATTTTCTTAAATGTTCATTGTCAAAAGATTTTGAAAAGTTTTGTTCAAAACCTTGGTTTTTAAAATCTTATGTTCTCTACAACGAGAGCTCTGGTACCAAACTGTAACACTCTCATTTTTCATATCGGTACAGCGGAAGGGTCTTTCAGAGTGTTACGGGATAGCACAATAACTCCAATCATAGACAACACATAAAAATGGTTGTACAAGGTTTAACAAACATTCATTCGATAAAAAGGTTTAAAAGTGTACAACAGGTCCCAAATTATACAGGTCATTAAGTTTACAAAACACATATCGAATGAACATTTTTAATATTAAGTGTGGGCCATCAGAGTCGATCTCCATCCGGATTACCTTCAAGCACCTGAGATAGAAAACATGCAAAAATCATATCAGCGAATGCCGAGTGAATTCATAGAGTTTAATGAAAACCGTTATATAAAACAATCATTTACATTCATTTTAAAATCAGAACACAAGTATAATATCGGAAGTAAGTCCACATATTGCTAGTCAGGCAATATATAAATCAAGCATACATCTGAAACCGTCCATGAGACCGTAGTCTCTATATTACCATGATGGGTAACATATTCATCGTAATAGCGTCGTTATCATATATAGGATACATTTTTATTTGAATTAGATAGTAGGATTATTATTAGCCGCATGACATTGTTACCTTACTGTGAAAACAGCGGGCCGCGAACCCGACAAACAATTTGCCCATCTAAGTTAGCGTGTCGTCACAAAAATCATGCTATGGAATCTTCTCATACATAAATTCGCTTACCAATCAATGTGGTACGACGGGGATCAACCGTCAAGGCGCGAACTGGGGTGATCATCCCCAAATAGTACTATCAAATGCATAAGCGTCTACCAAATCCCGGTAGTTCACAATTCATGCTAATGGGACTTTAAGTGACATAACCTAACTACTAATAATCCTTTTAGTCTCGAATATAGGGTCATAGCATCATTCGGGTCCATATCATTAAGCATACAATCGGGACTACTTGTGTTCTATTTTTACAAAAATCTAGCATGTTATCTCCCTCACGGGTTTACAAATCATTTTATAAAAACATTTAAAAGAGTGCGAGGCTATGAACTCACGTTGTTAATGAAAGGCGGATTATCGGCTACGGGCGTGCTTCGGTCACGGAAACCTATATAAATAATAATCGGTCTTAGACTCGGTCCAATGACTTTTATCAAAATAACAATATACATATATATGATTTTGTACATATGATGATGATCAAGTGGGTTTATAAATCCTTATTTACTCATTTTAGCGTTTACGTTTTAGTATCGTCTTACTAGTTCACTAGTTTTACCGATTTTACCTATTTTAAGTTCATTAAATCTTTTATAAGTTCTTTTACTTGTTTTTACCCATTTTATACCTATATGATCAGTATATATACTTTTCATGTTGGGCCCAAATGGGTTAAGCCCAAATAATTCTTTTTACAAGTTTTTATCTTATTAAGTCCAATTATTAGTCTAATAGGTTTATTTAGCTCGTAAATGTCCGTAATTCTTATAGTTCGGGTTTTATTGGTTTTTACTTGTCTTAGTTACTTATACATCAGTATATAACTTTTATAAACTTTACATTAGACGGGTTTGGTCGTCTAAGTTTTATTTGGCGAAAAACGTTAATTTCACGGCGATAGCCGAAAAAGTCGTAAAAATCAAGTTTATAGTTTTTATTACTTATAAATATTATTTTTACCACCATTTATATAATTTACCCATTTAATTAACCTTTTATACATTTATATAAATAAGTTCTATAAGTTAGTGGGTTTATATTTTACATTTTATAAATTATAAAGTGAGTGCTTATATAATAATAATAAACATTATTTCCAAAATCTGATTTTTAACTTCACATTCACCATTTTTATCATATCTAGAGTTCTACAATGACTTAGAAGCTCATTTTTGGATGACAACTTCTTCATAATATGTGCTACATATAACTTAGATATAGCTACTGCCCATTTTGAGTCTAAGTTGCCTTAACAGTCCCTACAAAACTGCTTATTCAGATTGTACCACCTAACTTGTTTTGATCATATCTCACTCATTATTTTGATTCCATTGCATGGCCAACTCTCACATGTGTATAACATCATCTACTTACGGTAAATAGATCAAACCATGCATTTTTATCAGTTCATCATTTAGTTATCTACTGTTTTTATACAGCCAACTAATTAGTCATGATTTTAGCTTCATTTCTTATGGTTATCATCATTTTTAAGCATGTTTATCAACACTTGATCCCCACACAACATTTTTATCATCATATATACATCATATACATATACAAAATGAAAGAAAATACATTTGTTCTTTACAAAATAATAAGAGAAAAATGTAGAGGATGATCTTCTTTACCAATCCAAGTGGATTTCTTGTTTTAGGAAGGCAAGAACTTGATGAACACAACAAGTATCTCCAAGACCATCAAATATCAAGAACATATGTTGGAAAATCAGCCCTAGGACACAAGCAAATCACCTCCAAAGTTGTTTATATGGCCACCAAATGATCAAGGATTCAAGGAAACACCTTAATAGGACTAGTAAACATGTGGTTTGTAGTTAGAAAAGATCAATGAGGGTGTTTGTTGCTTGATTTGGGACGGCACAAAGGGAGGAGTAGAGAGAGTTTTAGAGTGGATTTCATGGATGAAATGGTAAGAATGAAAACCATTTGTTAGTTTTGTGTTAAGGTGGAAGTAGTTAGCTTAAGGTGTAAGCACAAGCTTACACTTATGAATACTTGCTAACTTGATGCCACCTATGTGTGGTGGTGTCCATAATACCGTCCCATATAAGCTAGTGGGATGGGGCAAAGTGTTTTGTCCCATCTCACTAGTTTACGGGTATTTCTCGATTCTAGTTTTCTCGATTTGCGTGCCCTCGGGTCGTTTTACGAAAAACGTTTTTATAAATTATGAATCACCGTCACAAAACGAATCCAATAAAAATTGTCTCATCAAAAACGGAGTTCAAAAACGTAAATACGTAATCCTAAGGTTTCCGGTTTAGTCGTAAAAGACGCCAAATTATGCACGTAAGCCCAAATTTAAATCCGTAAATTGTGAGTTCGTCAACCAACACAAAAATAAGTTTCAAAATATTATACGAGAAAATATTTCACTACCTGAAAATGTTAGACTTGTCACACCATTGTTTTTATGGGCAGAAGCAGTATCTACAGCAGTGTACACCCAAAATCGGTCACTAATTCGTAAACGCCATGGTAAAACACCTTATGAGCTTCTCCATGGAAAAGTACCAGATTTATCATATCTTCATGTATTTGGTTCTCTTTGTTATCCAAATAATGATGGTGATAATTTGGGAAAACTTCAACCAAAGGCTGATATTGGTATTTTCATTGGTTACGCACCCGCAAAGAAGGCATACCGAATCTACAACCGTAACACTCGCAAGATCCTCGAAACTATGAATGTTGATTTTGATGAGCTGACAGCTATGGCTTCTGAGCAAAGCAGCTCTGAACCCGCACTTCATGAAATGGGACCCAGTAACATTAGTTCTGGTCTTGTCCCAAACAACCCTACTTCATCATCATTTACACCACCTTCTAGGACTGAATGGGATACGTTGTTTCAACTGTTCTTTGATGAATTCTTTACTCCTCCAACTATTGTTGCTCCAGAACCTGAGGTAATAGCTCCAGTACACGAAGTTGTCACTCCAGCAACCGAAGCACAATCAGATACGTCTGCACCTACAATTGGTCAAGATATACCATCAACGAGTAATTCTCAACCAACACCCGAACCAACTACCCATGTCATGCCTACTGATGATGAAGAGGACGATGATGATCACGATTTGGAATTCGCTCAAATGCGTGAACTTCCATTCTTTGGTGTACCAATTCCCGACTCTCATCAAGCCGGGTCGTCCACCTCAGAAGAAGCTCCAACTACAGTTTACTCCAATCCACGGATTCATGAACATGACAACAAGTGGACAAAGGATCATCCTATAGATTCTATTATTGGTGACCCTAATCGTCCGGTATCCACACGAAGTCAGTTACAAGAAAGTGCAATGTTTTGTCACTTTGATGCTTTTCTCACTGAAGTTGAACCTAAGACATGGCAACAAGCTTTTACTCAATCCTGTTGGATAGAAGCTATGCAAGAAGAACTTAATGAGTTTATACGTCTTGAAGTATGGGAACTTGTCCCATGCCCGGATCAAGTGCAGTTACTCACTTTGAAATGGGTTTACAAGGTGAAACTCGACGAGTTAGGTGGAATATTGAAGAACAAAGCTAGACTAGTAGCTCGTGGATACAAGCAATTATTGGGCATCGACTTTATGGAATCCTTTGCACCTGTTGCCCGTTTGGAAGCTATTAGACTATTCCTCGCTTATGCAGCCCATATGAATATGATCGTCTATCAGATGGATGTGAAGACGGCATTTCTTAATGGTGAAATCAAGGAAGAGGTCTATGTTCAACAGCCGAATGGTTTTGTGAATCCTAAATATCCTAATCATGTGTACAAGCTTAAGAAGGCTCTTTATGGGTTGAAGCAAGCTCCTCGCGCATGGTATGATCTATTGTCACAATTCCTCATTTCACAAGGCTTCGCTAAAGTCAAGGTGGATCCCATGCTGTTCATTCAGAAACGAGGTAAAGATATGATTATGGTACAAATATATGTTGATGATATTATATTTGCAGCCTCGACCCAAACCTTATCCGATGAATTTGGGACACTCATGTCTTCCAAGTTTAAGATGTCAATGATGGGCAAGGTATCATTCTTCTTAGGTCTTCAGATATCTCAGAGTCCCAGAGGCATCTTTATCAATCAATCCAAGTATGCCCTTGAATCGCTTAAGAAATACAAGATGGAATCTCGCGACCCCGTGGATACTCCAATGGTGGAACGAACTAAGCTTGATGCAGATCCTCATGGAGTTGCTGTTGATCCAACACTTTATCGTGGAATGATCGGTACTCTTCTGTATATCACAGCTAGTCGACATGATCTTCAGTTTGCTATATGTATGTGTGCCAGGTATCAAACTAGGCCTACTGAGTTACACTTAGCTACTGTTAAAAGGATCTTTCGATATCTTAAAGGAACCATTAATCAGGGACTTTGGTATTCGAAGGACTCTTCTATTGCACTAATGGCATATGTAGATGCGGATCACGCGGGTTGTCAAGATACAAGGCGTAGCACGAGTGGAACTTTGCAACTGCTAGGAGATCGACTAATCAGTTGGGCATCGAAAAGGCAGAAAAGCGCTGCAATTTCAAGTACGGAAGCAGAATACATAGCTATGTCCGGTTGCTGTGCTCAAATTCTTTGGATGAGATCGCAATTAACCGACTATGGTCTAGGTTTCAATAAGATTCCAATGTACTGTGACAACAAGAGTGCAATTGCCTTATGCTGCAACAACGTTCAATTCTCCCGGTCGAAGCATATTGACATTCGCTACCACTTCATCAAGGAGCAAGTGGAAAATGGAGTAATCGAGCTTTACTTTGTCCGATCTGAGTATCAATTGGCGGATATTTTCACGAAGGCTTTAGATCGCGCTCGAATTGAATTTTTGGCTGACAAGCTAGGAATGAGAACTTTCTCGCCTGAGACTCTAAAGGAACTGGCAGATGAAGCGAAAGAATAGTGGTGGTAAAACTATTCTCCGTATCCTTGGTGATCATCTGTATATATTGTTTATATTCTTATCCACAAAAGCAAAATACAAAAATATAAAACCATATAAAAACCATAAAAATTGAAAAATTTATAAAAATCCAAAAATATTTTTACTTTCTTTTTCAAAGGCATGTCTTTTGGTACGATAATATTTACGGCCTTAGAAATGTTGATTAATATTGACACGACACCATAAATAGAGTTCGTACAAAAGTTGTAAATATTTCATAAAACATGCCATTATGGCTTGTAGTTATTTTAGACTGCAACCCGGTTTTCACATTAAAGTCAAGTATTTCTTATGAAAGCTTTGGCTCACAACGGGAATTAATTTTCTCGGGCAAGGTTTACTTTAAAACCTTGTAAGGGATCAAGTTTACTTTATAACTTGGTCTAACACAAATATATGTACGCCTCAGTGCATTTATTTGTTAAAACAAGAGAAGTCTTGTTTTTATGCAGCTATCATCTCTACAACCATAGCAATCTACAATTGGTATCTACATACTCGATGATGCGACTACTCAACCGACGACTACAACTCTTTCAATAGAACACGGGTCAACAATTGAGGGGGAGCAATTGTCAAGCATTCAGAATCTTCGACGCCGAACGTGCCAAGTTCACAAGAGGGTGTCAAGACAACAATACTAATCGTACACGTGGTGTCAAGAGATGACTTCAGACGTGACGAGGCGACCAACATATGCTGACAAGAACCATTTGATCTTATCATATGATGTTCTCATCAATCAGGTCCAACCTTGTCAATTCTTTTCTAATATGGTGAATATGTGATCATGTTACAAATCAGTATCATATCTCATACGTTTGATATCATGAAGATAAAATGGACTTGCATTTTTCTTCCCAAAACCTTTGTTAAAACTTCATTAAATCAATTGATATTAAAAACATCGATTGGGTTAATATTTTTAATATGGGGGAGAAAATGTGATTTAATATGGGATATTATCACAAATGGTTTGACTTAATGTGCTGGCTCATCCCGACATGTGCGGAATGTTTTCGAATATCGTGGCATATGTTAAGGGGGAGCAAAACGGATTTGCATATCAAAATGGATTTTCATGGTGACATATACTTACCTAAAACCCATTTATTTCACGACGATGAAGATTGTCGTGACATAAGGATGGTAGGATAGGTTAAGTCAAATGATTCTTCTAGAACCGGAGGAATCTTCCCAAGGACATTCCATAGCTAGAAATAGTAGTCCTTAGGAAAGTTGGAGAAAGAATGTGAACGTAGCTGAATGCCGACCAAGTACTTAAGTTAGCACTGGAACAATCACAACAAGGTGCTAGTTATGACGTATTGGTAAGCATTGAAGGGGTTGAAGAATGGAAAAGAATTGTAAAGATAAAGGGTGTAAAGAAAGAAGCCCTCCTTACAACTTTAGGCAGAAACCGGGTCAACACATATGCTATTGAGATCATTTTAATGATTCTCGATATTGAAGACAGACATCATGGACCAAGTGATGCAATGCACAACCCATCCTAGCTAACTCAGATATCTCTCAAAAGGTATTTGTTTTAATAACACGGAGACAACACATTATCTTTTGATTTATTCACTCCGAATAAATTGGTATTGAAAAGGTGGCACTCCTCTCCAGCCTCCGATCACTAAGATCCAAAATGTACGATCGAGTCTAGAGCCATTTGAGATCATCAAATATCTCATTAGGACACACTTTCATATTTCCTTGCTTCTTCACACACTGTGAAAAGTAAGAAAGATTTTAAGAGTCCTACGCAAAATCTTCATGATCTTGCCTGAACATCCGAGTAATACGAAAGTATTTACAACGAAGATGGAAATCCTTCTTGAGCGAATATCAAAAAGCTCATGGTAGGTGACTTGTGCGATTCTTTATGAAACAAACTTGTGATAACTGGAAAGCAACAACTGTTTAATTCTTAACTGAATTTAAACACGTTTCAGGCCTCTACGCAATATCTTAGTGATCTTGCCAGAACACTCAGAGTGATACCTTAGTGTTCACGGTGATGAGTGGAAATCCTTCTAGTGTTAACCTCAAACAGCACTTGGTAGGTAACTTGCAAGATTCTATACGAATCAAGCTCGTGACAACTGGAAAGCAACGATGGTGTGGTTCTTAATTGAATTTCACTTGTTCCAGGAACATGAATTGACGGCTTCAAATCATGCGGATATTTTTATCCAAATGATTCACTCTTTATGTTCGCAGTCAGCTTTGGACGGTCGAATAAAGAGAACGAGTTTACCCGCGAAATCCTGTCAGGAAGTTACTTAATTGAAACTATCCGTCACTGGTACGATATCTAATATCGTCTAACGGTCTTCACCGACCGGAGGTAAAATGCTACCGATTTAGAATGAAATGTTCAAAGCCATTTCGTTCGTGTCTACTTATGTTGAGGCATTTGAAGACGGTGGCGTTGCGGAATCCAAGAAGAAGTCGTCCCCGCATGCTTATGCTTTATACACTTAATACCTCATCTAATTCAAGAAAGCCTAAAAGTTAAGTCTTCCGCTGTATTGAACTCTGAAGCTTTCAAGAATTACAAAAGGTATAAGTATGTGGGACATGGTGTCACGAAGAGGCGGAGATCACAAGTGATGGATGCACGAGATCAAGGCAAGAGATTAATGCTCAAGACTGATATCAAAGATCACATCAGCATGTTCACCTGAAAAGAAAAAGAAAAGAAATACGAAGACTACGAGCTCAAGACAAGCATAGTATGCTAGGTTTATTTAATTATTGTAACTTGGGTACTGCCCTTATTTGGAGTGACCTCCCTTAGGGGGAGATTGTTGAAATATGTTTTACGTATTAAGAAGGATCGGTCACTCCAACGATAGTCCATCTAATAGCTCGTAGTTTAGTTAACTTTCTTCGTTTATCAAACAAGAACAAGCCTAGCCTACAACATGTGTAGGCCGACCCAAAATGTAAGCCCAAGCCCATGACAAGGGCTTGGGTATATAAACCCTCTCCTTTGATGGAGAGGGTGTGTGGTTTCATAATTTACACATAGTTCTCTTAACTTTCTCTCTCTAAAAGTGTGAAATCCACCATCTCTTTCTCTCTCTAAAAACATAAGCAAGATTTACATTTCTTCACAGATGTATAACTAGGATATGTGGGAGGTTATTACACATGGGAACACTTACACCAAACCTTGTGGTACTACATCTAAGGGCAAACCTGCAAAACTAACCACTGATGAGTAGAATATATGGACAAATGACCTGAAGGCAAAGAGTATAGTTATGCTAATTATACTTAACGAGCATGTTCAAGCTTTTTAGAAACATGAAGATGCCAAGGCTATGTTTGATGCATTTGTTCTGAGATCTGGTGGTAATTACTCCACAAAGAAGGACAATAAGACATTGGTGAAGTCAATATTTGAGAACTTCAATGCTAATAGATCAGAATCATTTGATTCTACTTACAATAGACTTCAAGAGGTTGTGAGCAAACTCATAACTTTGGGAGGAAATGTTGAATATGAGGACCTTAATGATATGTTGCTTAGAAGCATGCCTGTAGAAATGGCTACTGAGGTATCTATTTGATAAAATAAGGATGACATTGACAAAGTTAATTGATGGTCCACGAATCTTGTGCAAACATCGAATCAATAAGAATAAATGAAAAACATTTGCACAATTAAACCAATTGACTAACTAATAACACAAGCTTGTACTTTTCATTGTTTGTATATCTTGTTAATAATGAATCAACAAATATACAAGACTTGCCCGGTTGTTTTCGGAACAACAACCGGGCGATGAATGACAAAATAAACTCCCATGTTCATAGCTAGCTAAGCTTATGTAACAATGGGAGGATGAAACCCCTATCCACTAAAGTGTTACATGTGTGCTTTATGTGGTGGGAATCATTAACCTATTCTATTACACTAAACACAAGTTTCTCTCCTAAACTTGATGTTTCTTCACATAAATACAAGTTTACTTCCATCCTCGTTTCTCTCCTAAACAAATCCTTACACTAAAGAAACGAGGATGGAAGTAAACTTGTGTTTAGTTAGTCAATTGACGGTCCACGAATCTTGTGCAAACATCGAATCAATAAGAATAAATGAAACATTTGCATAATTAAACCAATTGACTAACTAATAACACAAGCTTGTACTTTTTATCGTTTGTATATCTTATTAGTAATGAATCAACAAATATCCAAGACTTGCCCGGTTGTTTGCGGAACAACAACCGGGCAATGAATGACAAACTAAACTCCCATGTTCATAGCTAGCTAAGCTAATGTAACAATGGGAGGATGAAACCCTTATCTACTAAAGTGTTACATGTGTGTTTTCTGTGGTAGGAATCATTAGCCTATTCTATTACAAGGACCACATATATATAGTGGGTGTGAAGCTTCCTTGAGAAGCTTTTACTAAAATACAAAGTAACCCCCTTGTACTTTGTAGTCTTCCACTAATACTTCAAACAGACACTTCTTCAGGTCTTCTAACGTCTTCAGGTCTTGTAATAAGTAATAGTCTTGAGGAGTTAGTAAGCTGTTATGTCATCACTTACTAACTCCATCATCCTTGGTTCTTTGTATCACTTACTGAAATATGCGTCAGCTAATGACGAGTCTATCTCGTAGACTCTAAAGAACTCCAAAGAATGACACACTAAACTTATAACATACGAAGTTCAATGACTAACACTACTTAGGATACTTTACATCCAAATCCCGTGCAAGGGACAAATCAGGCACTGAATTGGCGCAACATCAATGTTGATGATCTTTACAATCACTTCAAAGTGGTTGAACAAAAACTCAAGAAAAAGGTTGGGTCAACCTCTAATGCTACTAACTTGTCGTTTATCTCTAAACTAAGTTATAGTGATGAGACTAATAATGATAACATTCTTAATTATGCTAACACATCCTTTAGTTATGGTAGTGCTTGTGTCAGTACTGCTAGATTAAGTGATAGTACCATCTATGCACTTAGTCAAACTATGAGAATGTTGTAGAGATAGGTGTTGGTGATCTTCAACAACTGAATAATAAGGACTTATAAGAGCTGAAAATAAAAAAACCAGTTGGCCTTTCTAAGCATGAGAGCAAAAAGATTCATCAAGATGACAGGAAAGCAGCTAGAAAAAGTGTCAAGTATGCTAAGATGTACATAACTAACCATCATGGGGGAAATCAAAGAAATTGGAAGAATCATAAGTCCCAACAACTAGGAAACGGGTTTGTTATGAACAATAAATCTTTCTATATGTGCGATAGCTATGATCGTTTGTAGGCTAAATCCATGAATAACCAAAGGAAAGGGGTAGGATATGGGAATAACTTCAACAAGATTGACAACAGCTAATATTCCAAGAAGACCGACCCAAATCTTAATACTAGGATAATTCCCATATTAGTATTTCTCAGAGATGGCCTAAAACCAATTAATAATGTTAGTCATTTTGATCTTGGTAGACCAAAACCAGTTAATTATGGTAGACTATCTAATAATGTCCATCCAAAACTACACTTTGGTAGTAATAAACCAAAACCAGTTAATTCTAGTAGACATGTTAATGTTGCCAACCAAAGATCACACTTTAGTAGTGCTAGACCAAGACCTTTTGTAGCACAATCAAATGTTAGGGGACCTTTTTAGAGGAAAACAGCTTTAGACCATCAAAGTTCACATGAAAAGAATGCTATTAGGCCTAGATTTAATGAGTCTGTATAAAAACCCACTGAAAACAAAACAACCAAGGTGAAAAAGGTTTTCAACAAGTCTCATAATAAAATAGTACGATTAATATGGTTTGGAGACCCAAAGAAAATCCTTCAAAAGTAAGTCATGACAGTGCTTTTAAAGCAAAATAAATTGTCAAAACAGTGGGTTATGACAAAAATAAGTCATATTTGACTTGGGATTTATTAAATAACTCTATGACTTATGAATCCAGTCACATAAATGGGAAAAGTTTTTACAAGACATATAAGTTTAGTTGTCCAACCAAAATCAATCCTAATGTATCTTGGGTTCCTAAAAGATATTTACATAATCTTTTATAAATTTCAATTATTACCTAGTCTTACCGTATAATTGGCAACTTGATATCACCAATCCAATCACATATCTCCGGTTAGGCTATATAATCTAAATTACTTTTGCCACACGCTTACTTTTACCTTTACAAACTTCACCCAGACGTTCATAGACGTTTTTATTTTCTCTAATCACTCATCTTCTTAATTCTAACAATGGCGAACTTAGCTTTCTGTGAGAAACATAATCACATAGCATATTTATAGAAAGATGGTGATCAACAAGCCTTTCATGATATGATTGACTTCCTAACAAGAAGTCACATTCACTTTGCTCTCATTGTCAACCCTAAATTTCTAAAAAGCATCATCTACAAATTTTAGGGTACTACTATTGTGGGAGAGGCTGCTGATGGGAATCCATTATTGAAAGCAACATTAAATAGGGAATAGTTGGTTAATTCTAAAGAAGTTGTTATGGAGTATCTTAGGTTAGGAGATGTTGGTGGTGTTACTTCATTGAGGAATACATAGATCTTGGATGGAATGAATGTCATTGGATATGATACTAGTGGCACTTATACTTTGTTTAATAGAGGTTTTGGTCCCACACTTTACTTCACTACATGAGCTACAAGAGTGCTTCATGGGACCAATTTGGGAGCAATATTGCTACTGCACTGGTTTGTTTATCCTCTAATAGAATTTACAATTTCAGTCATATGATATTTATGAATATGGTCAATAATGTATCTAGCCATACTAAGTTTCTCATGTTTCCTAGATCTATTATGACCATTATTTCTGGGATGGATCATCCTTTAGGAAACCACAAAAGGGTGTATGAGAGTTATACGTTCACACACACAAGGTGTTTGGACAGTTGAAAAGGATTAATAACAAGTAGAATAAGGTAATTATACCATTAATAGATATCATGATTGTTGTAGCTGAAGTTGGCATTGATGAGGGAGCAAAAAGCCTAAATGTATCCCAACCCACATCATCTAGAGCAAAATATGAACCATCTACTTCCTAACATGTTACAACATATAGAAGAAGTAGACAGAGACAGGTATCTAAAGGTCCTTAGCTCAAGACATCTACCTTAAACCTTGAAGCATATGAGGCTACTGATGTTGGTATGCTTGGTAGTGCTGGTGGGGCTACTTCTACTATTACTAAAGTAGAACTAGGAGGAGTAACATAAATAAGTCCCCAACCATATCCAATGATCCACTAACAAGGGTTAATTCTCTTATAGGTAGTGAGGACATATATACACAACTAGAATAGACGGTTTCAAACTTGAGTACTAAGGTTACTTCACTGGAACAAGATAAAGATGTGTAGGCTCAACTCATTGTTACACAAGCTAAAGATATTGCAAGTTTGAAGGAGCTTGTTCAACAAATTCAATAGACATTCCATCTTCATCAAGGAGGTTTAGAGTATCTTCTTCCTCAGAGGAGACTCTTCATGGTTTTGAAGACACTGAAGTCCCCATCAAGCAAGGAGAGGACAAAAATCAGTTGATTGACGAGGAGCTTCATTCAAATGAGATGGATGTGGCTGAGATAGTATTAGGTTTAAAATCAGCTAGAGTTGATGTAGAGGTAAGTTTGGCTTCAGAGGAGGTTAATGCTGGTGATACTGAATTAATGTTGTTAATTAAGATATTAATTATGATAGTGTTATGACTAACGCTAGTGGCAAATTTGCTAGTTATATTGGTGTTTCAGCTGTTGATGAGAGATCTACTATGGTGGTTTTACAAGGATTTCAGCTAAGAGAGGCAAATGTTCAATCTTCTACAATGACATGTCAAACAATTGATATTCAACACAAAGGAAAGGGAGCTCTAGGTTGAGCTCAAGATGTTATTTGAGCCATATATAGTTGATGAGATCTGGATAGAGTAAATAAAGGGGTATCATAAGCTTGTGTGGATGCTCTTTAAGTCATGTTATGTGCATCATGTATTTACCACTGGAGGTGTTAGGGTTTATATGCTCATAGAAAAGGAGTACCCTCTTCATGTTGGTGTTTTAGAGCAAGTGATTGCATCAGGTTTGAATATGACAAATGAGTTTACAAAGATGGATTTAGGTCTTTTGCAAAGGATTAATGCTCAGTATGACATGACCAGGTATGAAATAAGAAGAAACTATCCCACATTTGGTCAAGGATGTAGTAAAAGTACTTATGTAGTTTTAATTATTCCTATTTTTATTCAAGAAACTTATGGATTTTTTTGGTATTACCTGGATTTGTTTGGTATTACTTGTGGATTTGAAAGAGTAATCACAAGTTTAGGGGAGGATTCTTAGGAATAAAATTAGTGATGTTTGGTTTGCATTACCATTAATAATGGAATTAGTGTTGGTAGTAATATATTAGTATTGGTCTTGTCTGTACATAATTGACCAGTTTGGATGTGGTCAAGTTTAGTTATGTTTGTGTTGCTAATTCCGTTGAAGAAGATAAAAACTGAAGACGTATGACTTATCAACATATATTGTGTATATATCTTTTGAAAAAGATTGTTTTAGATCTTTATCTTGTAAAGGATTCCTTGTACAATAAAAGGAGGTCCTATGGTTAATTTTTAAATACAACAACACTTTACATTTTCTAGACTTTAAGGATTCTATAACCCTAGTATTTGTTTTAGAGTACTCGTATTATAATCTATAATATTAACGTGTTTGGTGCATACAACTTATTTATTCATAAACATTTCATAATCTTCATCATATCAAAGAGAGAGTAGATTCCTGATGTTGTTATTTTTTTTTTGCTACCCTTTAGGAAAAGGATGACAAAAGTGGCAAGTATTAAGTGTCGGTTTAGGAAAACCAAGCACTAATGACCAATTAAGTTCGTTCTCAAGGAGTCTAGTGTGGTATGTGTGTAATGATATGGATTAATTTGTGATTATATTTGAGAAAGAAAAATAGAAAAGGGATTAGAAGAGAAAGACGGTTATCAAGACGGATTAAGCTAATTCTAAAAAAGGCGTACACGTAAAGTCGTAAAAACCACCAAAATTAAAATTTAAACCTAAAAATTTCTAAAAATTACCAAAAATCCCTAATAATATTCTAAGAGTTTATAAAAGAATCAAAACTTGCAAAAACCTTTTAATTAATTAGATAATGACTTTTTAATGCTAATTAAAGCCCTAAAAATCAAAATTAATTATTAAAAAGCCCTAAACAAGATTTTAAAGTTTGTAAACCTCAAAAATACTCTAATTAAACTAAAAACTATTTTTCAAAATTTTAAAACCAATTAAAACTATTTTTAAACAATTAAAAACTCCTAAAATCAATTAAATCTTAAATTAATTATAGAAAATATCTAAAAGACCTAGAAAATAATTGGAAAGTTGCAAAAATCCTAATTAAGTGTTTAGAACCTAGGAAAAATATAAAAACCTAGAAAATCAGACTTTTAATTTTTAATAATAAAATAATATTAAAATAATATTAAAAATCCAAAAATAATAAAAAATTCTAAGAACTTGCAAACTAGCTTAATTTAACCTAAATAACTCAGAAATGAAAGTGAAATTACCTAAATACCCCTATTGGGCCTAGAAAATGGGCCAAACCCAAAACAGTCCCTTATTGGGCTTAATTAAGGCCCAATAAGAAAAAGTGTTCAAAATAAGCCCAAAAAGCACAGGATGACTCAAAATTTGATTTTAAACAACTTTTTCCAAAGGCCCAAAAGCTGAAAATGTGAAATAAGCCAACTTATAATAAGCAGCTTATTCTTAATGGGCTTTTAAGCCCATTAAGCCATAAGCTGATGCCATAAGCTAAAATTTTACACACAAGCTTCTTTTGACCTAACAAAGACTTCTGCAAAAAGAAATTTCAAATAAGCCCACCTAATAAGCCAGAAACAGTTCACAAACTTATTCACAAAACGACAAAATAGTCGTTTTTATGATCTAGACCACCTCAGAAGCTGATTCAAGTTGTAAAATGTTTCTTATGACAAAACTAAGCTTAATAACCAAAAACCTACTCATTAAGCACACTCAATAAGCTGGAAAATCAAATAAGCACTTATGTTAAAAGTCAAATAAGTTGGTTTTCTAGAAAAAAGTCAAAGTCAAAGTCCAATAAGCACCAGTCTACTTAAATGGGTCAAATAATGAAGATCTATCACAAAAAATAAGTTGTTGCAAGTCAGAATAAGCTAGAATAGCTTAATGATAAGCTGATGACAAAATTGCACTAGCAGGGGCTAGTTTTGGATGTTGAGCAGTGGAAACTTTTTCCACTGCTTGACTATTTTGACTTTTTGTCTTTAGTGACTTTTTTTGGAGATTCAGATTTGACAAAGGCACCCAAATGATCTTTGGATCAAAAGGAGTCAATCACAATCAAAATAACACAATCACTAACACCCAATTGATACAGTTTAATCAATCAATCCTCAGACATGAACAATAAGCAGTTAAGCACTTATGAGCAGTTTTAGCACAAATCAGCCAGCCAAATTCAACCAAATGCACACACAAGCTATAATAAACTCCAATAAGCAAGTCTAAATAGGTTTCATGCACTGGTTCAAAGAATTAAGCAAGATTCAAGCAATGAAAGTTACTGATGAACACTAACACATGCAGTTTCTACTTTTGCTGATGTATTTGACACACAAGCCAATTTCAACACTTCAAATCTTTCAAACAGGTTATATTAACTTTGTTTAAACCACTTTTATCCCTAAGCATGCATACACACTAAGTGTTCCCAAAATCCTAGGTCAAAACAAGCAGAAACAAGGTCTCTATAGCAGATTGTTTAATTCAAGTGTTCAAACCCAAAAACTTGCAGCAAAACACTCTCAACAAGGTATTTATCAGATACAAAGCATAAACAACAACTTCCCTTAACACAATAGCAAGTTACAAGCATAAACCAGTAGACCCAAACACCCCTTTAACTTTCCCAAATCAAAATTTTCAAAAGCAAAGTGAGATTTCAGGCCAACCAAGCATCAATTAACACTAAAACAAGTATAATAAACAGATTCAAGCAAGAACAAGTCACAAAATTCACAAGAACACAAGTTTCATACAAATATCACCAAAAATCACAATTTAAGCAGATTTTGAGATTAAGTATGCAAACCTCATGGATGTACATCCACACCCACGAATTTTGAGTTTATGTGCTAGCAAGAACAAGCACAAGCTTCCACAATAAGCCTGCTAAGATTGAAAAAGGGTTAAGCACAATATCATAAAAATCAGAAACTTTGGAAAACTTGATTGATGCAAACTTGTTACCCCACACTTGATTATCCCCAAGTTATAAGCTTCACCACACCTTAACCAACTCAGTTAGGATGCTATGATCATCCCTATAGCCCAAGAATTCCAAGATTGGAACAAGACTTAGCAAAATATCAAGAAAATGAGGAAATATGCAAACTTTTGCACACTCCCCTTTGGAAAACAGGTTTTGAACTTCAAGAACTAACAAGCATATAACAAATGAAAGCAGTAAATAAGATTGGCCAATGACTTTTCTTCAAGATTTCAAACTCAATTTCATTAACTTTGAAAATGGGATTTACAGAAACTTGAACAAGGAAAAATCAAAAGCAGCTATGAAATGAGGCCCTATGGCTTTATATATAGCCTTACAATCTATCTAGAAAGGTGATGAATAAGTAAAACCCTAGTGCTGAACTTCCAAAATTGCCCTTGTGAAGTTTGAACTCATTAGCTTCATGTGACTGATTCTTGGACGTATGTGGTGATAGCTGGCATGAAGATGTGATCAAATGGCTTATAAGATGCTTAGAAAGTAAGCATGAATGTGGGACGTTGGATTGTGGCCCTACTGTTTGTCTTATTCCTCTCTTTGTAGCAGGGGAGGCATGTGTGGGACAAGTGAGTGATGTGGCAAGTAGTATTAAGGTTGGGATGTGATTAGGGGAAGCTTAATCAACATTCTGGAAGGTTTTAACACTTAATTGTTGACGATGAAGAAAAACCCAAATTGTGTGAAGAACACTAAGAACAGGTTTTTAATCTGTTTTGGGGGTGGATTAAGTTTAAAAACTTGTTTAGGCGCCAAGATTAATTTAATCTAAAACCTGGTGAGTGGGATTGTGAGGTGGAGGAAGGAAGGCTTGTGATTGGTGGAGAGTGTGAGTGGGACAGGTGTCACCCACTCACTGGTCTAGGTAAGAATGGCTGTCTGCCAAAAATAGTCCCTTAACTCCTTTCTTCTTTTCACTTTGTAAATAACCACCCCAAAATTCGTTTCCTTTGTTAATGAAGTTTCAAACTTCACACTTTTGCCCCAAAAAGTTTCATAAATTAAATTCAGGGGTATTTCTTGCCATGTTTGCATTCTTGAAGGACTGGTTTGGTATTTTCTTCAATGATACTGGTCTAGACTTGTTTAATTGACATTTTGGAGGACTGAAATTGCCAAGTCTTGATGATTGAGGGACCATTTTTGCCAAATGTTGAAAGTTGAGGGTCCTTTTTGTAATTTTGAGATTTTCAAAGGACCAAACTTGTCATTTCTTGTACTTTGAAGGACTTCATGATGTATTTGACTTTGTGGATGATATTGGTTGACAATTTAGCTTTGTTGAGGGGCTAAACTTGCCAAATCTTCAAAGTTAAGGGTCCTTTTTGTAATTTTGACAAACTTTAGGGACCAAACTTGTAATTATGAGGATACAAGGGTATAAAGTGTCAATTCTTCTATATTGGAGGACCCTTCTTCATAATTCTTCAAATCTTCAAGGGTTGATCTTGGGAAAGTCTTCATTAGGGCTTGGTTCATTGTGCGGCTTCGTTTCCCGTGTTCGTTTTTGCATGATTTCTTGTGATCTTTTGTCATTTTCTCAATATCCGTACCTAAAATACACAAGCAACAAACACAAGCATATATTTGGGTATTTTGATGATATTTAATGCATTTTAAGCCCTATTTGGAAGATGAGACTATGTATAAAAGCAGTCTCATCACTCCCCCATACTAAACCATTGCCGTGCCCTCACGCAATGCTAGAATAAAGTATCGAAGCATCTCCACAATTCATTTTATTCACTTTATTGAACGATAAACTAGCTACACTACTACTATTTATAGACATAATGTATGATTTTCATCGCAAAATGGGACGTTTAGGTTCATAGAATAAGAACACGTGAATGCTTCGTTAGAAATAATTTCATCATCCTCGATTTTCACTCCAATTCCATGCCAAGCGTGCAACGAGATCATTGTCATTATAAGTTAGTAATGCTAACACTACTCATATGCCCTAATCACGTACTTATCCTCCCATTATTCCTAAGTTGTATCTCTTATATTTTATTTTGTCTTGAATGTTTCACGAGGATACATTGTTTGACTTATGCGATAATAGAGATTTAGGTCTAAAAATAGAGTCCTAACGGTGTAACTAAGACCATCAAATCAATAACCCCTCCTAATAGACAACGATGTTAAAAAATTAAGTTGACAAGAAGAATCGATAAACACGGTTTTATAACGATTTTGAACATGAGACTTATTACCAAGACTTTTATACGCCCCCTAACGGAAGGGCCTTATTATCTTTGGTTTACCTCCATCTTTTATTCAACTTCGCCATGAAGCTTTTATTATGACTTCGGTCTTGCCTTGCCTTTTATTATCCGCCTCATCGGTGGTTTTATTAGCCAAAGACGTATATCCTCACGCTAAAGCGAATTTTGGATCTTTAAAGCTTCGAAGATTAAGGCCTGATTCACTTTCAATTTTGCATAGATTTTTCGGCCTTGTGGGGCTTCAAATTGTTTGCTAGATTTAGGTGAGCACTTGAAATCTTATTATTGGGTGAAGCTTTCGATTATTCGGGTGCCAATACTTCAAAACCGTGACGCTGGCGATACCTTAATGTCTTTCTAATTTAATTACACGGAAGCTACTAGAAAAGACTAGAAACCCAACAATCCTAACTAAACCGCTAAGTCAATATTTATTAAGCAAAAAATATTTACAAGCGAAGGGAGAATAAGCAAACAACGAGAACACATGAGTTTTTGAAAGAATACGAGTACTCTACGTTTAGCTTAGTAACTTATAATTAACTCTATCATTTCTCGTCCTCATTTATAAGACTTAGCCTAATGTGTAGTTAAGGAACCAAAGCTAAGTGCTCAACACGCACGGTCGAGTCAAAAATTACTCTTATTCTCGCCATCAGAAAATCTACATTCGTGTCTTCAAACACTTATAAAACATGAAAAAATTTTAAAATTTGGCCATTTTTAGCCTTATTTTGCAACAAAAACGATAAAAAGATAAACTTTGGAAAGCGTGAAGGTTTGGCAAGGCAAGTATCTATTCACCCCCCATACTAAAGTTAAACATTGTCCTCAATGTTTCGAGTCTAGGGGTGCAAACACCCCCATACTAGAGACGTAGTCGAATGCCTAATCTAGCATGGAAAGGGTGTAACCATTAAATTAATAGCCGTTTTGTTAGAAATACGTTTTTACGTATATTAGAAGTATCGGTCATTCCACAATATTATTAATGTTGTAATAGCTCGTAGTTAATAGTTACTTATTTAGTTAAGTAAGAACCGGTCCATGGGCTTGTCATGGACCGGCCCAAGCCCAATGTTGCTTGGAAGTATAAATACCCCTTTCCTCCTTGGAAAGGGGTTGGTTGTTGTTCACTTATCATTTTCATATTAATAAAAGACACATAGTTTCTCTCACTTTCTCTCTCTAGTTTCTCTCTCTAGAAAACATCAACCCACTTCATAGATTCATAGGTTATCAATATTCTACATTTGGTATCAAGAGCTATGGGGTGATTTAAGGTAAGGATTGTGTTGCTTTTTTTTTAGTTATTGAATCAATTAGTGATCTTTAGAAAAAATCAATCTTGAATCTTGTTGTTTTTGGTGTTTTTGTTATTGGGATTTATTGATAAGGATTGGGTTTAGCTTATTTTGGTAAAAATCATAAAACTTTTTGTGGTTTTGATCAAAAAATCGGATTGAAAAGTGCTGGCTGAGTCTCGAACTTTTATTCCCAGTTTATTCTGAATAGACATTCCGAATAGGAAAGTTTTCCGAATAGCAGGTTTTTTCCGTATAGACTTTCCGCATAGAAGAAACTTTCCGAATAGCAATTTTTTCCGGATAGCAAAAATTTTCCAAATAGCTAAACTTTCCGAATAGCCAAAACTTTCCGAATAGCCAAAACTTTCCGAATAGCTTTCCGAATAGCCGATCTTTCCGAATAGCAAAGTTTTCCGAATAGCCAATAGCCAAACATTCCGAATTGAAGAATTATTCCGCATAAGGATTTTTCCGCATAAGGTTTATTCAGCATAAGGTCTATTCCGAATAGGGTATTTTCAGAATAGGGTTATTCCGCATAGAGTTATTCAGTATAAGGGTTTTTCAGCATAGGGTTTTTCCGAATAGGGATTATTCCGAATAGGATTTATTCTGAGTTAGGGTTATTCCGCATAAGCAAGTTCAAGGGGTATTTGAGTTTTTTCAACGATCTTTAGTGGATTTAATCTTGATTTCAACCAACACAACACAAATTCTCAACCTTTCGTCACTGCTCGATCAACCGATAATCTTTGAGTCTCTTAAGTGATCACAATGAATCCGAGTTCATTAATGCCTCAAATGACATCTCTTACGGATATCTCAATCATAACGGGAACTGATAGTCATCCACCGATTCTTATTAAAGAGGTGTTTGAGGCATGGCAGGGCCGCATGATGCAATACCTGAAGGGTAAACCAACATACGGAAGGCTTATGGTCAAATCGATTTTGAATGGTCCACTCGACTATGGTACCATTGTGGCAAATAACGTGTCTCGACCAAGAGAATATGAAGAACTCACACCGGCACAACAACTCATTGTTGATGCTGATGAAAAGGCTCTACAAACTCTTCTCCAAGCTCTTCCACATGATATTTATCGCATGGTAAGTTAATATACGGTTGCCAAGGATTTATGGGAACGTCTAAAGGTGTTGCTACAAGGTACGTCTCTTACCAAACAGGAAAGGGAATGTCAGTTGTATGATCTGTTTGATAGATTCACGTACAGCCCAGGGGAAACGCTACACGACTACTACTTCAGATTTACTACTCTAATGAATGATCTGAATGTATACAATCTCGTGATTGCTCCATTCCAGGTTAACACCAAGTTTTTGAATACTTTACCTCAAGCTGAATGGGGTGAGTATATTACCGATGTTAAGTTAACCCGGGATTTGCATAAGTGCAATTTAGATCAAATCTATGCTTTTCTTTAGCAGCATGAGAAACATGTGATCATGCACCGTTCTCCTCGAGGTATGTACCCTGATTCCTTAGCTTTGATGGCGAATCAACCAAGCTTGTCACACAACAACACACCTTATATCTTGGGACATCAAGCCTATCATCCATCACCTTACATGACACCAACCTTTCCCCAATACTCGATTCTACCACAACCACCCACCTCACATCAGCAACAATATCGGTTTAATGCACCTTCACCACAGTATGCTTCACAACTTCACCCAGCAAACATTGCACCTTATGCTCAGCCTTCATATTCTTCTTATCAAGAGAATGCAGCATATCCAACAAGCTACCCTGATCAAATGAGTATTCCTTCTAGTGATTATGCAGCTCATCAAGACCAAGCAATGTATTGTGATGATGAGGAAGTCCCCATTCCTGTATTCAAACAAGGAGCTGACCCAGTTGAAGTGTTAACCACTATGTCTGCTTATCTCACAAGGACTTTAAGCAAACGAGGATACAGAGGATCAGCTCCAACCAACAATCAGTTGAGGAATTCATCCAATTCTCGTCAACAAGCTACTATTGAGAATGGCAGGGTAATGGTTCAACCTCTTCAACCTTATCAGGGGAGACCTACTACATCAACCACCAATGCTCGCACGGTCAATTCTGCTCCAATGGTCTACAATCCTCTATGGGCTAATTCCACGGGCAAGTTGAGAATGATTACATGCTACAACTGCAAGGAAGAAGGACACATGTCCAGGGATTGCAAGAAACCCAAGAGGAGAAGGGATGGACAATGGTTTGCAGAGAAGATCTATCTGGTGAATGCTCAGGCACAAGGAAGGGAACTTGATGAAGAGGAGCTTGCATTTCTTGCTGATCCAGGGATTGCTGAACAAGACGTTGTCACTACACAGAATGCAGCTTACCAAGCTGATGATCTTGATGCGTATGACTCAGACTGTGATGACTTTCAATCTGCAAAGGCTGCTCTTATGGCAACTATCTCCAGCTTAGGGCCAGAAAAGAGATCTGAGGTACTTAGTAATACCACCGATAATCCCACTGATGCTAGTATTCAACCACATCAAGTTGTGCAAGAGAGTGCTGATTCGAATGAGTCTTCGGTGGTGAGTCTATCAAATGAGGAGACAATCAATGATAGTAATATCAATGTAAGTCCCTAGACTTTGAGTGAATCACAACCGGGAGCCATTTCGCATACGCCTACTCCTGCTCAACAAGATTTGGTCATGGTTCCTGCTACATTACTTAGCCAAATGAATGCTGCACTCTTAGAAACCCTAGCTAAGAATAAGAATTTGTCTGATGAGCTTGCCTTAAGCAATGAGAAAGTTCAAACCTTGGAATTAGTGCCTTCGTCTAGTGTTCTAACAAATCCCGAATATGATCACTTTCGAAACAAACAAATGGGTCATTTGCAAGAAATTGAAAACTTAAGAGCAAATCTTTCTAATGAACTTAAAGAAAAGGAGTTAGTGGTCACTAATTTTCAAAAACTTCAAACGGATTTTGAGTCACTCGAGTCTAAGAAGAATGAAATGGAGATTAATGCTGCTAATAAGATTAGAAGTCTAGATTACTTGCTTTTAAGACAATACGCTGCTTCTCAACTAGTAAACTTATTTGATGCTTCGTTTAGAGAATTTAACTTATCACGTCAAAAAGGCCTTCCCCCTAACCCACGGTATGCAAAACAAGCTTTAAGACATAGTCCTAGACTTTATAATGCAACCCAATTAGGATTGGTCTTAGACCCGATTGTTATTTTCGATGATCGAACAAGTAAGGATCTAGTTGATGAGGATCGGTCATACAATTCTGCAAAATATCCCGAGTGTGATTATTTTAAAATGAATAAGGAGCTTGCTAAAACGGATTTTAGAATTCGCTTCCATATGGACAAAGATCTCATTATAGCACCAACCTACATGTTGAATGAAGAAAACCTTAGTACATTTCCTACACTTGTCAACATGGAAGGCCCTAAGGAAATTCCAAAGGATCTTCCACCTGTTAGCACTGTATGGTTAAACTTGCAAGAGATTAATCAATACTTTACTAATTTTGACAAGGTCATTTTGGAATGTACGACTTCAAATGGCTTAAACGCCGGAGAATGGGCTTTCGAACACATGAACGAGGTGTTTAAAAAAGAGACCAATCCGTTTGTCGAAAGTCTAAAAGGAAGTTTTGCATCTCTTAAGGAAAATCTTGAGTTTGAAATTGGAGAAGTTCAAAAAGTGTTTTATGAAATGGACACCGCTTACGAACTACAACTAATTGAAAAAGAAAAGATTTTATCCGAATATGACCGATTCTTGTCCGAAGTAATCTCGTGTGATGTGCTTACTACTGTAAATGTTAATTATTCGAATGAGCTTACATCCGCTATGATTAATTGTGATGTTGTGAATATATGTGATGATGTTTGTGATCTCTCTGTAAATGTTGTTGATACTGTAAATGAGGTAGATAATCATTCTTGTCACGAATCTAACGCTGAGTTTTTAAAGCTACAAGATTCTTACAATTTACTTTCAAAACGCTTTAATCAACTAGAACAACATTGTATATCTTTAGAATTAAAACAACAAACTCAAAATGAGGATCTTTTGATAACAAATAGTTGTGAAAACGGCGTTGAGACGAGTGACAAGATGATTGCAATTGTTAAGGCATTAGAGGAAGAGATTATGAGAAGAGAGATGTGTCATCAAATGAAACACTAAAATTGGAACTAGAGGCTGCAGAGTCTAAAAACCAAGTCTTAGAAATTAGACTTTCGTCTGTTCTAGGGGAGATGGATCGGACAAGACAGGGACTATCCGCTCTTTATGGTTCACTAGAAGAACGCTTCGCTTTTAATGCGGCACAGCAACAATCTTATGTTGAACAACTGAACCAAAAGTGTGAGGAAATCTCTGACTTAAACATCCTGCTCATTGACAAAAACATGGTTTTGGCCGAGTTAAAGGAGATACTTCTTCTCACCCGACAAGAAGTTGTTGATAACTTAGCTACCGACTCTGCACCGTCCACTAGTGCTCCAACAACCAAGTCAGTAGTGCTTTATAAGAACCCGCTTCATAAGAGAAACTTGGTTACCTACGATGATTATATGAGGAATGCCATTAAGCATGTAGATCTTGTTAGGGATATTTTAGACGATCTTTATGCCTTAGATCCCTCAAGTAGCTACTATTATTCGGCTCATGAATATATTAAGCGAGTTCAATATTGCTTAGCATATTTACAATACATAGGTAAACCAGGCTCTGCACTACTTACTAATAGGCCCATTGCTGTAACTCCATTCAATAAGACTCCAGGAGCAAAACCGTCATTGGCACAATCAAGTAAGGCACCTTTAAAATCTGTTGCTAATGTTCCCACTTTGCCTTCTACAGGATTAAAAGAGACTACTATGGCTAAAGGATCGCCACTCAAGAAAGATAAGATCAAGCCCTCCACTAGTAGTGCCAAAAAGAAGAAAGTAGAAGCTCACCATAGGAATGTTAGTTCAGTTTTAAATAAAAAGAATCATGTTAAGACTAAAAGCTCTGCGCCTGTGCAGAAGCCTAAATCATTTGTGAATTATGATTTGAAGTGTTGGAATTGTAATGAATGTATGTTTTCACAACGTCATGATTTGTGTCTTATTGATCATGTGAATGAAATGAATGCCATTAGGAATAATCTTGAATGGAAGCCAACTGGTAGAACTCGTGCCCAAGTTGGATGGCAATAGCGTCCCACTGGTAGGACCTTTACATTAGATGGAAAAATGTGCCCTTTAACTAGGAATGCATCCATTGAGGTTAGGTCTGAGCGTCCTTTAGTTAGGCACACTAGCACTAAAGTATGGAAACAGCGCCCTTTAATTCGGTCTGCCCCCACTCTAGTGCCTATCAGTGAAGAAATACCTCAGGATTTAAGCCAACTAGAATCTACACCACCAACTAGGAAGAAGAAGGCTAGGAAATCTAAGAAACCTAGAGTTAGCAAATCTAAGATTATTAAATCTGTACCTGCTAATAACAAGGAACACTCAGATTCCGATACCTCTACATTGTCTTCGTGTGGTGATATTTTCAGGTGGTCCAAATCATCCTGTGGTATTTGGACTCCGGTTGTTCAAAGCATATGACTGGAGATCGCTTGATGCTCCGAAATTTCGTCAGCAAGTTTCTTGGTACGGTTAAATTCGGTAATGATCATATAGCAAAGATAATGGGTTATGGTGAATATCAGATTGGAAATGTTACGATTTCAAGGGTATACTATGTAGAAGGTCTTGGTCACAACTTATTTTCAGTAGGACAGTTTTGTGATTCCAACCTTGAGGTTGCTTTTCGACAACATACTTGTTTCATCCGCAACTTGGAAGGAAAAGACTTGTTGAAGGGATCTCGTGGTGCAAATCTTTATACGTTGTCCCTACAAGACATGATGGCCGCCTCTCCAGTATGTCTTCTCTCTAAAGCATCTAAGACCAAGTCTTGGTTATGGCATCGCAGATTATCTCATCTCAACTTTGATGCTATTAATCATCTGGCTAAAAACGAATTAGTTCGTGGTCTTCCAAAGCTTAAATTTCACAAGGACCATTTATGTTCCGCGTGTTCAAGGGGGAAAAGTACCAAGAAATCTTACAAGCCCAAAGCTGAAGACACCAATCAAGAAAAACTTCATCTTTTACATATGGATCTTTGTGGGCCAATGAGAACTGAAAGTGTGAGCGGTAAGAAATTCATTCTGGTTATTGTGGATGATTTCTCCAGGTTTACATGGGTTAGATTTCTACGTACAAAGGATGAAGCACCGAAGGCTATCATCACTTTTCTGAAATTTATTCAGGTACGTTTGAATACTACTGTCCGCCGTATTCATACAGACAATGGAACAGAGTTCGTAAACCAGACTCTTCGTGATTACTATGAAGGAGTTGGTATCTCACATGAAACATCCGCTGCACGTACTCCACAACAAAACGGTGTCGTTGAAAGACGGAATCGTACGCTTATGGAAGCTGCTAGGACTATGCTTATTTATGCGAACGCTCCATTGTTCTTGTGGGCAGAAGCTATATCTACTGCATGTTTCACCCAAAACCGTTCTATCATTCGGAAACGCCATGGAAAAACACCTTATGAGCTTCTACATGACCGCAAACCCGATGTTTCATTTTTTCATGTGTTTGGTGCTCTTTGTTATCCAAACATTAATAGTGAGAACTTGGGCAAGCTTCAACCGAAAGCCGATATAGGTATTTTCATTGGTTACTCACCGTCCAAGAAAGCATACCGAAATTACAACCGTCGTCTTGGTAAGATTGTAGAAACTATGGACGTAGATTTTGATGAGCTGACAACGATGGCTTCTGAGCAACACGGCTCTGAACCCGCGCTTCATGAGATGGGAACCGGTGCTATTAGTTCCGGATTAGTTCCCAATAATCCTACTTCTACCTCATTTTTACCACCATCAAGGCCCGAGTGGGATAAACTGTTTCAACCGTTGTTTGACGAATTCTTTGATCCCCCAATTGATGAAGTTCCAGCACCTGTAGTGATAGCTCCAATCCCTGAAGTTGTTGCTCAAGCAAATGAAGCTTTATCTAATGCATCTTCAATTCACAGTGAACCAGATGCACCTTCACCAAGTGATTCTCAAACTACACCTGAATCATCACCCCTACTTGTGCCTAATGATGTGGAAGAGGATTCTATTGATCACGATTTTGAATATACTCACATGCAAGAGCTTCCTTTCTTTGGTGTAGCGATACCTGAAAACCCTTCAACCGCGTCTACCTCAGAAGAAGCTCCTTCTATTGTTCACTCCAGACCACCTAGGATTGAAAAACATAGCACCAAATGGACAAAAGATCACCCAATTAGGAATGTCATTGGTAATCTAGATCGACCAGTCTCTACACACCATCAATTACAAGAAAGTGCACTCTATTGCTACTTTGATGCATTTCTCTCCGAAGTTGAACCTAAAAACTGGCAACATGCTATGACTCAATCATCTTGGATTGAAGCCATGCAAGAGGAACTAAATGAGTTTCAAAGACTTGAAGTATGGGAATTAGTTCCTCTCCCTGACAAGGCCAACATCCTTACTTTGTTGTGGGTTTATAAGGTTAAACTTGATGAGATGGGTGTAGTATTGAAGAATAAGGCTAGATTGGTTGCTAGAGGATATAAACAAGCCTTGGGTATAGATTTTGAAGAATCTTTTGCTCCTGTGGCAAGATTGGAGGCAATTAGACTATTCCTTGCGTATGCTGCTCATATGAACATGATCGTCTATCAAATGGATGTGAAGACGGCATTTTTGAACGGTGAACTAAGGGAAGAAGTCTATGTTAGTCAACCGGATGGGTTCGTTAGTATGGAGTTTCCTAATCATGTGTACAAGCTTAAGAAGGCTCTCTATGGGTTGAAACAAGCTCCACGCGCGTGGTATGATCTCCTTTCAACATATCTCATTTCGGAAGGCTTCTCCAAAGGCAAGGTGGACCCCACTCTATTCACTCTCAAGGAGGGCAACGACATGATTCTGGTACAAATTTATGTTGATGATATAATATTTGCTGCCACTAACATAGAATTGTCAAATCGCTTTGAGAAGATAATGTCCACACGCTTTCAGATGTCAATGATGGGAAAAATTTCATTTTTCTTAGGATTACAAATTTCTCAGAATCCCAGAGGCATCTTTATTAATCAATCCAAATATGCTCTAGAATCTTTAAAGAAATATAACTTTGAAAATTGTGACCCCGTGGACACTCCAATGGTGGAGAAATCCAAGTTAGATGAAGATAGGAATGGGACTATTGTCGATCCAAAACTTTACCGTGGGATGATCGGCACCCTTCTCTATCTGACTGCTAGCAGGCCTAATTTGTAATTTGCTGTATGCATGTGTGCCCGGTATCAGGCTCGGCCTACCGAAAAGCACCTACATGTTGTGAAAAGGATCTTTCGGTATCTAAAAGGAACACTTCATCGTGGTTTATGGTATCCGAAAGATTCCTCTATTGCTTTAATATCATACGCAGATGCCGATCATGCTGGATGTCAAGACACGAGGCGTAGCACTTCTGGATCTGTGCAACTCCTTGGAGATAGATTGATCAGTTGGTCTTCAAAAAGGCAGAAAAGCGCTGCAATTTCTAGCACGGAGGCTGAATACATCGCCATGTCCGGTTGTTGTGCTCAAGTCCTTTGGATGAGATCACAATTAACTGACTACGGTTTGGGATTCAACAAAATCCCGATGTACTGTGACAACAAGAGCGCCATTGCCCTTTGCTGCAACTATGTTCAACACTCCCGGGCCAAGCACATAGACATTCGCTACCATTTCATTAAGGAGCAGGTGGAGAACGGAGTGATCGAGCTGTATTTTGTCACTACTGAGTACCAGCTGGTGGATATGTTCACCAAAGCCTTAGATCGAGGACGAATCGAGTTTTTGATCGACAAGCTTGGCATGAAATCCTTCACTCCAGCGACTCTCAAAGAGTTGGCAGAAGAATCAGCTGAATAGTGGTGGTAAACTATTCAGAGTATCCTTTGTTCGTGATCATGTATATTATAGTAAATATATAAACCACAAAAGAAAAATACAAAAATATAAAACCAAGAAAAAACATAAAAAATATAAAACCTACAAAAACCATAAAAATTATAAAATCAAGAAAAACCAAAAATATTTTTCGTTTTTTAAAACGGGCATGTCTTTTAGTACGGTAATATTTACGGCCTTAGAAATGTCGATTAATATTGACACGGTGCCATAAATAGAGTCCGTATAAAAGTTGTACATTTTTAAAACATGCCCATTATGGCTTGTAGTTATTTCTGACTACAACCCGGTTTTCATATTAAAGTCACGTATTTCTTTGGAAAACGTTGGCTCACAACGGGAATTAATTTTCTCGGGCATGATTTACAAGCCAAATCATGCAAAGGGATCAAGTTTACTTTACAACTTGGTCTAACACGAGTTTATGTACGTCTCAGTGCATTAATTTGTCAAAATAAGAGAAATCTTATTGCCACCACGAATCGATCTTTTCAAAACATCAATTGGAAATTGTTTTTCATCATCATGTGCCTCGTTAAACAATGACTACAGCTCTTTAAATAGAAAACGGGTCATAGTTTAAGGGGGAGAAAATGTTACATCATCTTTCACATCAAAAAGATCTTCAAAAGTTTTCAAGGAAACTCAAAAAGCTCAATGGTTAATGGTTGGATTGCTTTGGCATTTGTCTTGTTGTTGCTTATAAGTTTGTCGTGAATAGATTTGTGCGTGTGTTAAGATAGGTTAATCACTAAGGCTCGGGAATTTAATATAAGATAGGGTCAAAAATGACAAGTATTAAAACTTGGTAAACAAAAGAATGTTGATTGAAGTAAAAAGAAAAAGTGAGGGGTTAAATGTGACCATGTATCAAACTTGTTAAAAGTTTGACCTAGTCAATCATCACCCCCCCCCCCCCCGTTTTCTTCTTTCTCTCATTCATCTGTTTCCCTTTCTTTGCCGCCATTAACATACAAGAACACAAAACTCACGAAATTCAAACAAAACATCTCAAAATCTAACATCTTCTAGATCAAGATCTTCAAAAGGTATCAAATCGGTTTCAACATTCATGCAATTCAATTTAATTACCTCTGTTTAATTGGAATCAATCGAATTAGGTTTCTGCTTAAATTAGAGTTTAATTAAATTGGGGGTTTTGCCTGGGATTGATTCGGAATAGAACAAATGAACAGATATGGCCTTTAGAACACTTGAATCAAACGAATTCGTGCTTAATTAGAAAACTTATAGTATTCCGAATAGGATGGACTTTCCGCATAAAGCACTTATTCAGAATAGAATGAACTTTCCGAATAGGAGGATTATTCCGAATAGAAGAACTTTCCGAATAGAAGCTTTATTCCGCATAGGATAATCTTTCCGAATAGAAGCTTTATTCCGCATAGGATAATCTTTCCGAATAGAACATTTATTCCGTATAGGCCTAACTTTCCGAATAAGAACTTTTATTCCGCATAGACAGTTCTTTCCGAATAGAGATATATTCCGCATAGACAGATCTTTCCGAATAGAAGTTTATTCCGCATAGAGAAATCTTTCCGAATTGAACTTTTATTCCGCATAGGCCTAATCTTTCCGAATAAGAATTTTATTCCGCATAGAGAAATCTTTCCGAATAGGAATTTTATTCCGCATAGAGTAATCTTTCCGAATAGAAATCTTATTCCGCATAGATTGATCTTTCCGAATAGAAAATTCATTCCGCATAGACCAATTATTCTGAATTGAATGTTTATTCCGCATAGAAGATGTTTGAGTGTTTTACAAGCTTAAGGGATTATGTCATATGTTCAATGCTTAGGTTTAAAGTCATAATGATATTCATATTTGTATGTTTCAACCTTTGTGTTTTATCTTAAGCAGAGATAATGACTAACCCTACAGTACAACAAATACAAGACGCCAGAGCCACCGCCATTGCCGAAGCTAAGACTCTAAAGTTTCTTCCAAACAACTTCCGTTTGAAGGAGGTATCTCATTCTACCCATAATGGATTTAAGGTAGGTACAGCCATACTTGATAAATCTCATCTAAAGCATGCACTAAGGAGAAGTGCTTCAGTGCCCTATGACTACCTTTACGAGTTCTGGGCTACCAAAGAGAGGACGTCGAACAAAATCACATTTTCCTTGGACAACAAGCAGCAGACACTTACTGTGTCAGACTTCAGGAAGATCTTTGGATTTCGGCCGACACTGAAAGGCCTATCATTCTCAGCCAACCCGACTAAGGACCAGATCATGGAAATGTTCACTGTCATTGGATGTCTTGACATACGAACCGTGTCTGAGTTTACTACTGCCAAAGTTGGTCAACCATGGAAAGCTATTTTTGGGATTCTAAGCCGATGTTTCACACCCAAAACAACTGGGTTTGATGTTGTTCGTCCGCCAATCATCAAGATGTTTTATGGTATGTTCAAAGGTATGGGTATTGATTATGCATCATTGCTGTGGGAGGAGTTTACTTTTCAACTCTTCACAAACACGAAGGGTAAGGTTAAAAGTTACCAGTACCCTAGGTTCATTAAGCTGATCATACATTACTTTATGGAAAACGATGCATCTATTGATAAGCGTGCAGGTAGTCGTCACCACACGATGGATGATGATGATTTGGTAGACTTAAGGCAGGAGACGCATTCGAATATAGTTATTCCTGGTCCCATTCCCAGTCATCTGTTGACAGATGAGATTCTCGCATCTGATGATTACAAGAACTTGCTACAAGAAATTGAGAATCAACGAGCAAGCATTCAAGCGGGTAAAGACTCATCTACCACGGTTAAGAGCAAAGGTAAACGGAAGCAAACAGCTTTACCTGAACCCAAAGCCAAAAAGAAGAAGACTGTAGTTAAGAAGGGAAAGGGTACGACTGATGAGTTAGTTCTCCACGATGAAGAAGATGTTGATGATCCCACTCTTAACAAGGCTGAGAGAAAAGCGATGAAGATAGCTATGGAAAGGAGTAGGAAAGACACGGGAGGTAGTGGTTCGGGTGCACGGGTAAATATTGAAGAAGAGTACGAGGAGCCAGAGGATGTTTTTGAGTTTGGATCACCTGAAAAGTATTCTACTTCGAAGGAGACATCCAACCCCCCCGTTTCAGCAAGTGTTGAAAAGGAGTCCGGTGCTCCTACAATCATGGTACCTACTCAACCCTTAGTAACTCAACCTCCACCAATACAACCCTTACCAACCCGACCGGTTTCAACACCATTTCTTCCTCCACCGATAACTCCCATCCTTAGTACCGTAGTAACAACCGAGCCTCTTCAACCTTCCCAAAGTAGCTCTGGAACATCTTCAATGGCTGCATTCGTCATGGCAGAGATGTTGGACAAACACACGGATAATCAAAAAAGAGAGATGGATAATCTTCGCCAAGAGCTACTTCGAAGAGTGCAAAGTGAAGAAGCATCTAAGAAATCCCAAGAAGAGATGCTTGCTAAGTTCGCTGCAGGTATGGAATTTACACGTAAAGCTCATGCAGAAGAACTTGCTCGGGTCAAAAAGGCTGAAGCTGATAGGCATGAAGCACGACTTACGAGACTTCGAGCTATTAAGGATAACTATAAAGAGCAGAAAGAAGCTCTTGAAGCTTCTATTGAGCAGAGAGTGAAAGAATCCGTTGAATCCCTTATGCCTAAACTGCGTGATGAGTTGAAGACACTCGCTGCTGGTAAATTGATGATCAAGTCATCCAATCCGTCTGAATCCGCCTACAAAATTGCCTATGACTTGACGGATTTTGAGCTAAAGAAGATCCTCAAAGCTCGTATGAGGGAACTTGGATCGTTTGATAAATCTAAGATTCAACGGACACTCTATAAATCCCTGAATGACGCTATCATGGAGGATGATCGGTTATTCAAGATGTTTGGAAGTGTGGTACCCTATCACATTCTGCCTGAGGAAGAAAGGGAAGAAAGTGAAGAAGAAGAGGGTACTGGTGAAGAAGAAGAGGAAGAAGAAGAAGAAGAAGGAGAAGAAGAAGAAGGAGAAGATGATGATGGTGATGATGATGATGAGGATGATGATGATAATGATGGTAATGATGGTGGTGATGGTAATAAGGAGAGTGCTAAAGGGAGCAACGAGGATAGGGATGAGGATGATGATGGGGGTAAACAGCCCGAAAAGGGGGATAAGGTTGCCAGCTCAAAGAAACCTGCTAAGTCTGGAACCAAGTCTAAGAAAGATGCAGTGGCAAAGGAAAAATCTACCTCAACGGAATCAAGACGATCCAAGTGGCGCCACGATGTGAATGCTACTGCAGCGTCATCGATTCCTGGTACATCTATTGCTGTATCTATACCTGTTACCACTAACCCTGTTAGTTCTATTGTTGTTGCTCATGTGATTGCAGAATCGGTAACTGAACCTGAAGCTGCACAACACTCACCCGTCCATGACACTGCCGAGATGCCTGAATCAGAACCAGCAGATGTTCACGTTTCCACTCCTCTACAACAAGAACCTCAATCTACTGTTCCTGAATCAAGCACACGAGACTGGGCAGACACGTTAGAGATTGACGAGACTGCACCGCCACAGGCTTGGATCACGGCAGCGGCGTAATATGATCCGATCACAGACGCTGACAAAGATGTTTTGTATCTCCGGATCCGCAGTCCGATTGACTTATGTGCATTTCTTGCTCATGAGTATAAGACTTCGGTTACTCCGTCGTTGGTGAAGAAAGCGCTGAAGGATAAGAGAATTCGTGCCAAAACCCGGTTAACCCGAATGGAGTTCGAGTATTATGCCGATGAGATCCTGAAAGCTCTGAACACCGTTCAACGGCCAGGTCTTCATGAATGGGAAAGAGCTCCACCTCCACTTGATCCTTCTCAAGATAATCAGATTGCTCTTGACTTCTTCGTCACCAATGATCTTGATTATCTCCTCAAGGGGTCATCAAAGTACGCAACCTCCCTGACCTTGCTGAAAGCTGCCAACTGGGGAACAATACCCTTTATTGAGGAAAAGGTAAACCGACTCTGGGTCCCAAAGGTAAATCGTAATTATGATATGTATGCTGTTATAGGTGCATCTCATTGGGACGAACGAGTCCGAAGGGCGTACAGGGGTTGCTGCTTAGCCAATTCAGGAAGCAATGTTAGATCCGATATTCGCATCTCCAGCATTTTAGGGCTGAAAACCGAAGCCAAGAATGGCTATTATCATGTGACGGAGATTCATCTGAAAAGGGAGGATGACATAGAATACAAAATCCAGCAGGGAGACTTCTCTATCATTCGCCTTGAGGATATCGAAGATATGTTGCTTATGATAACCCGGGATCAACTCACACATATTCCTCGTGAAGACATCATTGCCTTGAATACAGCACTTCGTATGTTCACACGAAGCGTTGTTATCAAGAAACGAGTTGAAGATCTTCAGTTGGGAGTCGAAAGCTATCAAAGGAAGCTTAACCTAACCCGTCCAGTGAATCAAGTGTTACCTCAACATGTAGATAGATGTCCCTATACCGGCATTTCTGTCCCGAATTGCGGCATTTTCTACTTGAACAGTCGAGGGTTAATGAAGTTTATGAGGGTGGGTGAGCTTTATAAGTATAGTGACGGGACTCTTTTACAAGTCAGAGGAAAGTTGGAGCATCTTAATTCAGGTGGGACTTTACCAGAGATGACCGAGGATTGGCATAAGGGTTATCGGCAGATGGCGAATTATGTGATCAAGAAGATTGATCAAAAGCTGCGTGAACGTAGATTGATGAGGAGTTTGGAAAGATTCGTTGGTGGTAGACCATATCTAGTGCACCACAAGCTACTGCAACGATCCATCTAATGGGTCGTACATTTCAGGTCCACTTTATATTGGTTTTCAATTGTGAATATATATATTTGTGAATATTGTGCTTGTACGGCTTGATGTAGTGTTAAGGTATGATAATTTTTCTAGAATTTCTCACGAGATTCTAAATCTTTCAAAATATATCATACTAAAGCACTACAACTATCCCTTATTAACTTAAGGGGGAGCATTAACATGTTCTGTGGCCAAACATCGATTTCATTTTTACCCAAAGACCGGTTAATCCATTCAATATCCCAAATATTAATGGTTAACATTTTGGATAAGGGGAGAAAATGGGATTAAGGAGATTTAAATGATACTTGGCTAAAAGATGAAAAAGACTTAACGATTATCCAACTTAATATGTGTAAAGCACGTGTTAAGGGGGAGCGTTTTTGATGAACAAAACACCTAAGGTACAAAACTTTTGATTTCAATGTCACAAGTACCTTATGTGATTTTCAATGATTTTTCATGGTGGCTATACTTTCCCAAAACACGCTTAATTCACGACGAATGTGGTGACAAAAGGGTGGTAGGAATAGTTTTAGTCCAATGATTCATCAGAGCCGATGGAATCTTCCCAAGGACAATTCCCTAGATAGAATTAGAAGTCCTAGGAAAGTTGGAGAGAGATTGTGAACGTAGCTGAATGCCGACCAAGTACTTAAGCTAGCACTGGAACAATCACAACAAGGTGCTAGTGATGACGTATTGGTAAGCATTGAAGGGGTTGAAGAATGAAAAAGAATTGTAAAGATAAAGGGTGTAAAGAAAGAAGCCCTCCTTACAACTTTAGGCAGAAACCGGGTCAATACATATGCTATTGAGGTCATTTTTGTTAATGATTCTCGATATTGAAGAAAGACATCATGGACCCAGTGATGCAATGCACAACCCTTCCCAGCTAACTCAAATATCTCTCAAAAGGTATTTGTTTTAATCACACGGAGATCAACACGTTATCTATTGGTTTATTCACTCCGAATAGACTGGTATTGAAAAGGTGGCACTCCTCTCCAGCCATCGCTCACTAAATCAAAACGCACAATCGAGTCTAGAGCCAAGAGATCATCAAAAGTCTCATTAGGACACTTTCCATTTATTCCTTGCTTTCTCACACACTGTGAAAAGTAAGAGATTTTTCATGAGTCCTACGCAGTATTCCTGTAATATTGCCAGAACATCCGAGTAATACGCAAGTATTACAATGAAGATGGAAATCCTGCTTGAGCCAACATCAAACAAGCTCATGGTAGGTTACACGTGCGGTTCTTTTAGAACCAATCTTGTGAAAAACTGGAAAGAAACAGTGGTTTAATTCTTAATTGAACTTAAACTCGTTCCAGGCCTCTACGCATTACCATATGATCTTGCCAGAACACTCAGAGTGACTCTTTATTGATCACAGTGACGAGTGGAAATCCTTCTAGTGTTAACATCAAACAGCACTTGGTAGGTGACGTGCAAGATTCTTTATGAATTGAGCTCGTGACAACTGGAAAGCAACGATGGTGAAAATCTTAATTGAAATTCACTTGTTCCAGGTTTCATGAATTGACGGCTTCAAATCACAAGGATAATTTATCCAAGTGATTCACTCTTTATGTTCGCAGTCAGCTTTGGACGGTCGAATAAAGAGAACGGGTTTACCCGCGAAATCCTGTCAGGAAGTTACTTAATTGAAACTATCCGTCACGGGTACGATATCTAATATCGTCCAACGGTCTTCACCGACCGGAGGTAAAATGCTACCGAATTAGAATGAAATGTTCAAAGCCATTTTATTCGTGTCGTTGCTGTGTACCTGTTAAAGACGGTGGCGTTGCTGTGTACCTGTTGAAGACGGTGATGTTGCTGTGTACCAGTTGAAGACGGTGGCGTTGCGGTGTACCTGATGAAGTCGTTTCCACATGCTTATGTTTTTCTGCAACAAAGTTCAGCAAAAATACAAGAAAGTACAAGATGAAGTCTTCCACTGTACCAAACTCTGAAGCTTTCGAGAATTCAACAAAAAGACATAAGTGTGTGGAACATGAAGTCACGAGGAGGCAAAATTCACAAGAAAGGCAAAGATCTCACGTGAAAAGCCAAAGAACAATGCTCACAAGCCAAAGCCTAAAAGATAAAACCAACAAATTCACAACAAAAAGAAAAGGAAGAAAAGACTACGAGCTAAAGAACGAAGACTTAGTATAGTATGCTAGGTTTAGAACTTTGTAACGTGGAGTGACCTCCCTTAGGGGGAGATTGTTAGAAATACGTTTTTACGTATATTAGAAGTATCGGTCACTCCACAATATTATTAATGTTGTAATAGCTCGTAGTTAATAGTTACTTATTTAGTTAAGTAAGAACCGGTCCATGGGCTTGTCATGGACCGGCCCAAGCCCAATGTTGCTTGGAAGTATAAATACCCCTTTCCTCCTTGGAAAGGGGTTGGTTGTTGTCCACTTATCATTTTCATATTAATAAAAGACACATAGTTTCTCTCACTTTCTCTCTCTAGTTTCTCTCTCTAGAAAACATCAACCCACTTCATAGATTCATAGGTTATCAATATTCTACACGTTTATGAAGTGTGCTAAAAACCTAAGGTTAGAACATCAAAAGGATATATCATGGATATTGAGAAATGTCTCCAAAGCAAACGATCGAGTGCTCCCATAAAACGAACACGAGAGGCTCCAATCGTGAAGATCATGATCATCTAAAGTTCACAATTCACAAATAACCACGGAACAAAGGTTGGAAGGGCACAAATCCCCACACGTAAGCTACATTAGAAAGCGAAAATATGTACATAGGATAAGCATGGGACTCCCCCACGAGGCACCTCGTTTTTGATTACCGAGTCATGAGCTCGACTCGATCCCCTCAATACTAATTATCATTGGGGAAGGTGACTTGGTCGAGGTAGTTCAAGGATGGAACTTCCCCGCCAAAGTAGTGCTTCAACCTATGTCCATTCACCTTGAAGTTAGGACCATCATCTTGAGCTAGCTCGATGGTCCCATACGGAAACACTTGAGTCACGGTGAATGGACCGGACCAACGGGATTTCAACTTACCGGAAAAGATTTTTAATCTTGAATTAAAAAGCAAAACTTGATCCCCAATGTTAAAAACCCGGTTTTTAATTTTAGAATCATGCAACTTTTTAGTTTTCTCTTTATAAATCAATGAATTTTCATAAGCAATATCCCTCAATTCATCCTATTCATTCAATTGCATTTTCCGGTGTTTTCCCGCGGTCTCCATGTCATCATTACAATGCTTTAGGGCCCAATAAGCCTTGTGTTCCAACTCGATAGGCAAATTACAATTCTTTCCATACACAAGCTTATAGGGAGTGCACCCAATGGGCGTCTTATGAGCGGTCCTAAAGGCCCATAAAGCATCGTCTAACTTATCCGACCAAGATTGTCGGTTCTCTCCAACGGATCTCTCCAAGATCCTCTTCAACGCTCGGTTTGAAACCTCGACTTGCCCACTCGTTTGTGGGTGATAAGCCGTAGAAAGCCGATGTGTAACCCCATATTTCCTTAGAACCCTTTCAAATTGGTCGTTACAAAAATGGGTTCCACGATCGCTTATGATAGCACGAGGGGTTCCAAACCGAGAAAATAATTGCTTCAAAAACTTGACTACCACACGAGCATCATTGGTGGGCAAGGCCTTGTCCTCCACCCACTTAGATAGATAGTCAACCGCAACAAGGATGTACTTATTACCACGAGATGATGGGAACGGCCCCATAAAGTCTATACCCCAAACGTCAAAGATCTCACACACTTGGATGATATTTTGTGGCATTTCATCTTTTTGTGAGGCTTTTCCTTGTCGTTGGCATGCATCACACGACTTCACAAGATCTTGTGCATCTCGGTAAATAGTAGGCCAAAAGAAGCCGGCATCAAACACCTTTTTAGCCGTGAGATTAGCACCGTGGTGACCACCCGTGGGTCCCTCATGGCAAGCTCTAAGGATGTTAGAAGCTTCGGTGCCAAATACACAACGGCGGATGATTTGATCCGCACAAGTTCGAAACAAGTAAGGGTCGTTCCAAAAGTAGAACTTGACGTCACGAAAGAATTTTCGTTTTTCTTGAGTCGTCATACCCTTAATGATGAAGTTACCCGCATGGTAATTTGCAAAGTCCGCAAACCATGGGGTGGAAGGATCAAGCTTAGAATTCACTACACCAAGTGTTTCAAGCGGAAATGTTTCGGTGATTTCCTTAGGCTCGTAAACACTTTGGTGAGGATCTTCCAAACGAGAGAGATGATCGGCCGCTAGATTCTCGGCTCCTTTTTTGTCAACAATGGTGTGATCAAATTCTTGAAGGAGGAGAATCCAACGAAGTAATCTAGGCTTAGCATCTTGCTTTGCCATGAGATACTTGATAGCCGAATGGTCCGTATACACTATGCATTTCGTCAAGACGAGATAAGGTCGGAATTTCTCAAATGCATACACCACGACAAGGAACTCCTTTTCTGTTGTAGTGTATTTAAGTTGAGCCTCGGTCATCGTCTTGCTAGCATAGTGAATAGGCAAGAAGTGCTTATCATGACGTTGCCCCAAAAAGGCCCCTATAGCGTAATTACTAGCATCACACATAAGCTCAAAGGGAAGGTTCCAATTGGGAGCAACAAGAATGGGAGCTTCGGTAAGTTTCCCCTTAAGGATTTCAAAGGCTCGTACACAATCTTCGTCAAAGACAAAACATGCCTCTTTTTCAAGAAGATGTGTAATGGGTCGAGAAATCTTTGAAAAATCCTTGATGAATCGACGATAAAAGCCCGCGTGGCCTAGGAAACTCCTAACTCCCTTGACGGTTTTGGGATGAGGTAATTTGGCGATGACGTCTACCTTAGCTTGATCTACCTCAATCCCCGCTTTCGAGACCTTGTGCCCTAAGACGATTCCACTTTTAACCATAAAATGACACTTTTCCCAATTGAGCACAAGGTTGGTTTCCTCACAACGTTTTAACATTCTCTCAAGGTTCGACAAACACGAAGTGAAAGAATCACCAAACACGGAAAAGTCATCCATGAAGACTTCCATCGTCTTCTCGATCATATCATGAAAAATAGCCATCATGCACCTTTGAAAGGTTCCCGGTGCATTACAAAGTCCGAATGGCATTCTACGATAGGCAAACGTTCCATATGGACACGTAAACGTAGTTTTTTCTTGATCACGAGGATCGATGGGAATTTGGAAGTAACCGGAAAAACCATCTAGAAAGCAATAGAAATCGTTTCCCGCAAGTCGCTCCAACATTTGGTCCATGAAGGGCAAGGGAAAATGGTCTTTTCGAGTGGCTTCATTCAACTTTCGATAGTCAATGCACACTCTCCATCCGGTCACGAGTCTAGTAGGAATCAACTCGTTGGCATCGTTTGGCACAACGGTCATTCCTCCCTTTTTAGGGACACAATGAATAGGACTCACCCAAGGGCTATCAGAAATAGGGTAAATCATTCCCGCGTCAAGGAGTTTAAGGACCTCATTTTTGATGACGTCGTGAATTTTGGGGTTCACCCTCCTTTGACTTTGGATTGTGGGCTTGAAATCCTCCTCCATTAAGATTTTGTGGGTACAAAATTTGGGATCGATTCCCTTAATGTCGGATAACTTCCACGCAATCGCCCCTTTGTGATCCTTTAGAACATCGACAAGTGCGGTTTTTTCATCATTCGAAAGGTCTTTCACAATAATAACCGGCAACTTGTCGTCCTCCTCCAAATAGACATATTCTAGGTGAGGAGGTAAATCTTTCAACTCGAGGATAGGTGGTTCCTCAAGTGAAGATTTGGGCTCGATACTCATAACCTCCTCGGGTGGAGGAAATGGGAAATCGTTAAGAAAATCCTCGATAATCGAGAAGTCCTCATCGTTGTCGAGGTCTTCGTCACAAGTACGTGGAACATTGCATTCTTCCAACGTAAAACCACCACCTTCAAAAGGAGTGAAGGTTGGTGTCGAATTATCAAGAATTGGATCCAACATAGTGGGATTGCCACTAGTTTCTTCATCACCAAAACCTAGAACTTCTTGTGAAAATTCCTCGCAAACCACGTCGATCATATCAACGAGGTTTATGGTTGCAACGGAATAAACATGAGAAATTTGAGAGTTTTGAGTTGCGTTTATAACAAGTTCCTCGTCGTTGAAACGTAAGGTGATCTTTCTAGCATGCACATCAATCAAAGCCATAGACGTATCTAAATACGAACGACCTAAAATGAGAGGAACTTGAGGATCCGTGGGGATATCAACAACAATGAAGTCTATGGGATAGTAGAACTTCCCCACTTTCACAAAAACGTCTTCCGCCAAACCACATGCGGGAATTGTGGAATGGTCGGCCAACTCGATAGACATTAGTGAAGGAGTAAGATTAGGAAGATTGAGCGACTTGAAGATTGCAAGTGGCATCAAGTTAATGCTAGCACCAAGATCGGCCAAGGCGAAGCATTCTTCCATATCTTGGATTGCACAAGGGATCAAAAATTTACCGGGATCACCGACTTTTTGAGGTATGCGATTAAGATAAACCGACGAACAACTAGACAATTGGTGCAATTTCTCCTTGTTATTCAACATACTCTTAAAGTTAGCGGCAAATCGAGGCATCATGACCAAAGCATCGGCGAAACTCACATTAAGGTGCAAATCACGAAACATTTTCCTAAAAAGCTCAAATTGGTAATTGTCGCGCTCTTGACGTTTCTCCTTCCTAAGTCTCGATGGATAGGGCAAAGGTGGTGTGGGTTGAGGCATAGTAGGCGTAGCCTTTGGAATCTCGGGTTCCAATGATGGTAATGGGTCAACCGTAGGTGTGGCATGAGCGGTACTTCGTGGGATTGGGACATGCTCCTTTTGGACCACCACCTCGGGTTCTTCCTCAATTGCTTCCTCCGTAGGAGCAATTGGTTGAGGAGTCGGCTCCTTAAGTGTCTTACCACTACGTGTGGTAATCACTTTCATCTCACCCTTAGGGTTGGATATGGTGTTGCTAGGAAGACCACTTGACGACGGTTTACACATTATTGCCTCAAACATAGACGAGATTTTATCTTCAAAATTAGATTGCCTCAATACGGCTTCGGTTTGCCTTTTCTCGGCCTTAAGCATTTCTTGTTTAATCTCATGTTGCCCTTGTTCCATCTTTTGTTGGTTTTGTTGCAACCTAGTGACATTTCCTTCCATCTTGTTGGTGTGGATTTTAAGTTCATTAGCTAACTCATTTTTCAACTCTTTCTTCAAGTCGTTTTTAAACTCGGATCTTAGGCTAATGATTTCTCTTTGAATATTGTCAAACCTAGCATCATTCCCACTAGCATATTCAACAAACTCACTTGGAAGATCTTTCAATGTTTGCAAACTTTTGTTGTTATTTTGAAAATCATTTTTGTTTGAAACTTGATTATTAGCCCCTTGATTCCCATAGTTTCCCTTGTTGTAATTGTTTTTAAAACCAACTTGATTGTTGCGATAGTTGTTGTTAGCATTTTGACTTGAACCAAAACCCGGTGGAGTCATTTGATTAGAGCGGGAAACTTGACCGTTTTGGTTGTAATTTCCCGTGGCCGCGAAGGCACTCGAAGTGTTACCACCGTTGGTAATGCACTCGGAGAAATTATGACCTCCACCACAATACATGCAAGAAACCTCAACCGCTTTAGCCGTAGCGGGAGCACTTGGTTCACCAACTTTAAACTCAATCAAAAGTCCTTTCAACTTATCAAAAATCTTGTTTTCCAAGTTCGCCTCAATTTGGCAAGCATCGATGGTATTAGACAAAGAAGGTGAAGCCGAAGACGAAGCCTTACGAACACTAGACGTGCTACGAGGACTATACACCTTAGATCTATTTTCAATTATCACCAAAGCTTCCTCAACCGTTTTACACAAAAAATTACCACCCGCGGCGGCATTCAAATAATCCCTTTCATGATCATTAAGTCCATTGTAAAACGTGTCAATTTGATGCAAATCAGAAAAACCGTGATGAGGACATTCATGTAACATTTCCTTAAACCTATTCCAAGCCGTTGAAAAACTTTCATTAAATTCTTGTGAAAACTTTGAAATCTCGTTTTTCAAGTGCGTAGTCTTAGAGGGCGGAAAAAATTGGTTCACAAACTTAGACACGAGATCCTTCCACGTCAATATAGAATTGGGTGGCTCTTTCTCTAACCAAATTTTAGCGGGCCCCGCTAAGGAATACGGAAAAAGCATCATCTTAATCGAGTCGTTAGAGACATCCTTAAACTTGCAAGTAGCGGTAAGACGATTGAATTGGCGGATATGGTTGTGGGGATTGTCCTTCTCATCACCACGGAATTTGTTGTTTTGGATCATCGACAACAAACCCGTTTTCACCTCAAAATTCTCCGCAAGGATAGCGGGAATCACAATAGCCTCTCCATAACCCTCGGTGGGTGCTTGAAGTAACTCCATTATAGTTCGATTCGCCAGGGTTGGTGCTTCTCTTACAATGGGTTCGTCAATAGGAGACTCCTCACTAGAATTGTTGGGAGTGGGAGTTTTGTTCTTTCGTTTACGTGCACGTCTTGCTTGATTTCGAGTTAGCATAAACGTCACGTACAACGAGGGGACGAGCAAAGAAGATTCTTTTTGGTGTTTTGTATTTTTTTCTAATTTTTTTGTGGTTTTTGATTGTATTAACCTTTTTGGAGTTTGGTGAAATGTATTAAGTAGACAAAAATCTACAAATCTCCTCCTTAATCAAATCTCTCGATTAAAGAAGCCCCAAGGAATGAAAACGATCACGTGATGTAGAATATTGATAACCTATGAATCTATGAAGTGGGTTGATGTTTTCTAGTGAGAGAAACTAGAGAGAGAAAGTGAGAGAATATATGAAAGGTTTTATTGATATGAAAGTGTAAAATGGAACAACAACCAACCCCTTTCCTTAGTGGAAAGGGGTATTTATAGTACCAAGCTAAACATGGGCTTGGGCCGGTCCATGACAAGCCCATGGACCGGTTCTTACTTAAGTTAATAAGTAACTAACAACCATTATCTAACTACGAGCTATTACAACATGAATATTATTGTGGAGTGACCGATACTTCTAATATACGTAAAAACGTATTTCTAACAATCTCCCCCTAAGGGAGGTCACTCCACGTTACAAAGTTCTAAACCTAGCATACTATACTAAGTCTTCGTTCTTTAGCTCGTAGTCTTTTCTTCTTTTCTTTCTTTTGTTGTGAATATGTTGATTTGATCTTTTAGGCTTTGACTTGAGAGCATTGTTCTTTGGCCTTTCACGTGCGATCTTTTCCTTTCTTGTGAACTTTGCCTCCTCGTGACTTCATGTTCCACACCCTTACGTCTTTTTGTTGAATTCTCGAAAGCTTCAGAGTTTGGTACAACGGAAGACTTCATCTTGTACTTTCTTGAATTTTTGCTGAACTTTGTTGCTAAAGACATAAGCATGTGGGAACGACTTTTACAGGTACACCGCAACACCACCGTCTTCACTGGTACACAGCAACGCCACCGTCTTCAACAGGTACACAGCAACGCCACCGTCTTTAACAGGTACACAGCAACGACACGAATAAAATGGCTTTGAACATTTTATTCTAATTCGGTAGCATTTTACCTCCGGTCGGTGAAGACCGTTGGACGATATTAGATATCGTACCCGTGACGGATAGTTTCAATTAAGTAACTTCCTGACAGGATTTCGCGGGTAAACCCGTTCTCTTTATTCGACCGTCCAAAGCTGACTGCGAACATAAAGAGTGAATCACTTGGATAAATTATCCTTGTGATTAAAAGCCGTCAATTCATGAAACCTGGAACAAGTGAATTTCAATTAAGATTTTCACCATCGTTGCTTTCCAGTTGTCACGAGCTCAATTCATAAAGAATCTTGCACGTTACCTACCAAGTGCTGTTTGATGTTGACACTAGAAGGATTTCCACTCGTCACTGTGGTCAATGAAGAGTCACTCTGAGTGTTCTGGCAAGATCATATGATAATGCGAAGAGGCCTGGAACGAGTTTAAGTTCAATTAAGAATTAAACCACTGTTACCTTCCAGTTTTTCACAAGATTGGTTCTAAAAGAACCGCACGTGTAACCTACCATGAGCTTGTTTGATGTTGGCTCAAGCAGGATTTCCATCTTCATTGTAATACTTGCGTATTACTCGGATGTTCTGGCAATATTACAGGAATACTGCGTAGGACTCATGAAAATCTCTTACTTTTCACAATGTGTGAGAAAGCAAGGAATAAATGAAAAGTGTCCTAATGAGACTTTTGATGATCTCTTGGCTCTAGACTCGATTGTGCGTTTTGATTTAGTGAGCGATGGCTGGAGAGGAGTGCCACCTTTTCAATACCAGTTTATTCGGAGTGAATAAACCAATAGATAACGTGTTGATCTCCGTGTGATTAAAACAAATACCTTTTGAGAGATATTTGAGTTAGCTGGGGAAGGGTTGTGCATTGCATCACTGGGTCCATGATGTCTTTCTTCAATACCGAGAATCATTAACAAAAATGACCTCAATAGCATATGTATTGACCCGGTTTCTGCCTAAAGTTGTAAGGAGGGCTTCTTTCTTTACACCCTTTATCTTTACATTTCTTTTTCATTCTTCAACCCCTTCAATGCTTACCAATACGTCATCACTAGCACCTTGTTGTGATTGTTCCAATGCTAGCTTAAGTACTTGGTCGGCATTCAGCTACGTTCACATTCTTTCTCCATCTTTCCTAGGACTTCTAATTCTATCTAGGGAATTGTCCTTGGGAAGATTCCATCGGTTCTGATGAATCATTGGACTAATCCTATTCCTACCACCCTTTTGTCACCACATTCGTCGTGAATTAAGCGTGTTTTGGGAAGGAATTGCCACCATGAAAAATCATTGAAAATCACATAAGGTACTTGTGATATTAAAATCAAAAGTTTTGTACCTTAGGTGTTTTGTTCATCAAAAACGCTCCCCCTTAACACGTGCTTAGCACATATTAAGTTGGAATATCGTTAAGTCTTTTTCATCTTTTAGCCAAGTATCACTTAAGTCTCCTTAATCCCATTTTCTCCCCTTATCCAAAATGTTAACCATTAATATTTGGGATATTGAATGGATTAACCGGTCTTTGGGTAAAAATGAAATCGATGTTTGGCCATAGAACAAGTTATTGCTCCCCCTTAAGTTAATAAGGGATAGTTGTAGTGCTTTAGTATGATATATTTTGAAACATTTAGAATCTCGTGAGAAATTCTTGAAAAATTATCATACCTTAACACTACAACAAGCCATTAAAGCACATTATTCACAAATATACATATTCACAAATAATACCAATATAGAGTGACCTGAAATGTACAACCCATTAGATGGATCGTTGCAGTGTCCTGTAGTGCACTCCATATGGTCTACCACCCACGAATCTTTCCAAGCTCCTCATCAATCTACGTTCACGGAGCTTTTGATCGATCTTTTTGATCACGTACTTCGCCATCTGCCGGTAACCTGGATGCCAATCCTCCGTCATTTCTGGCAAAGTCCCACCCGAGTTCAGATGCTCCAACTTTCCTCTGACTTGTATAAGAGTTCCATCACTATACTTGTGGAGCTCCCCCACCCTCATAAACTTCATCAAACCTCGACTGTTCAAGTAGAAAATGCCGTAATTCGGGACAGAAATGCCGGTATAGGGACATCTTGCTACATGTTGAGGTAACACTTGATTCACAGGACGGGTTAAATTGAGCTTCCTCTGATAGCTTTCGACTCCCAACTGAAGATCTTCAACTCGTGTCTTGATGACAACGCTTCGTGTGAACATACGAAGTGCTGTGTTCAAAGCAATGAGGTCTTCACGAGGAATGTGTGTGAGTTGATCTCTGGTCATCAGAAGCAGCATATCTTCGATATCCTCAAGGCGAATGATGGAAAAATCTCCCTGCTGGATTTTGTATTCCCTGTCATCCTCCCTTTTCAAACGAATCTCCGTCACATGATAGTAGCCATTCTTGGCTTCTGTTTTCATCCCTAAAATGCTGGAGATGCGGATATCGGATCTAACTGAGCTTCCAGAATTGACTAAGCAGCAACCCCTGTACGCCCTTCTGACTCGTTCGTCCCAATGAGATGCACCTATGACAGCATACATATCATAATTACGATTTATCTTAGGGACCCAGAGTCGGTTTACCTTTTCCTCGATAAAGGGTATTGCTCCCCAGTTGGCAGCTTTCAGCAAGGTCAGGGATGTTGCGTACTTTGATGACCCCTTCAGTAGATACACCAGATCATTGGTGACAAAGAAGTCAAGAGCAATCTGATTATCTTGATCCATTGGAGGTGGAGCTCTTTCTGATTCATGAAGACCTGGCCGTTGAACGGTATTCAGAGCCTTCAGGATCTCCTCGGCATAATATTCGAACTCCATTTGGGTCAACCGGGTTTTGGCGCGAAGTCTTTTATCCTTCAGTACTTTCTTCACCAATGATGGAGTAACCGAAGTCTTATACTCATGAGCAAGAAATGCACATAAGTCAATCGGACTTCGGATACGAAGATACAAGACCTCTTTGTCGGCGTCGGTGATCGGATCATACTGCGCCGCTGCCGTGATCCAAGCCTGTGGTGGAGCAGTCTCGTCGATTTCCAACGTGTCCTCCCAGTTCCTTGTGCTTGGTTCAGGTATAGTAGATTGTGGGTTTTGTCGCTGAGGAGTGGAGACGTGAACATCTGCTTGTTCAGATTCAGGCATTTCAGCAGTGTCATGGACGGGTGAGTGTTGTGCAGCTTCTGGTTCGGTTACCGATTCTGCAATCACAGGGGTAACAACACAAGAACTAACGGGGTTAGTGGTAACAGGTATTGATGCATGGATAAATGTACCAGGAATAGATGACCCGGTAGTGACATTCACATCATGGCGCCACTTCGATCGTCTGGATTCCGTGGATGTCGATTTTTCCTTTGGTGCTGCATCTTTCTTGGATTTGGTGCCAGACTTAACCACTTTCTTTGAGTTGGCGCCCTTATCCCCTTTCTCACGCTGTTCACCTTTATCCGCATTGCTCCCCTTAACACTCTCCTGGTGACCATCACCACCATCATTACCATCATTATCATCATCATCTGCATCCTCATCATCATCATCCTCATCCTCATCCTCATCATCATTTTCATCATCCTTATCATTATCATCATCCTCATCATTCTGATCCTCATCATCCTCATCCTCATCATCATTATTATCTTCTTCTTCTTCTTCTTCCTCCTCTCCACCAGTACCCTCTTCTTCGTCGCTCTCTTCCCTTTCTTCTTCAGGGAGAATGTGGTAGGGTACCACACTTCCAAACGTCTTGAACAACCTATCATCCTCCATGATAGCGTCATTCAGGGATTTGAAGAGAGCCCGTTGTTTCCTTGATTTATCAAACGATCCAAGTTCCTTCATTCGAGCTTTGAGGATCTTCTTAAGTTCAAAATCCGTCAAGTCATAAGCGATCTTGTAGGCGGCTTCTGAAGGATTGGATGATTTGATCATTAAGTTGTCAGCAGCAAGCGTCTTCAAGTCATCACGCAGTTTAGGCATTAAGGATTCAATGGAGTCTTTCACTCTTTGCTCAATAGTAGCTTCAAGAGCTTCTTTTTGCTCTTTAAAGTCATCCTTAATAGCTTTAAGTCTTGCAATTCGTGCTTTATGCCTATCAGCTTCATCCTTTTTAACCTGAGCAAGTTCTTCTGCATGAGCTTTACGTGTAACTTCCATGTCTGCAGCGAACTTGGCAATCAACTCTTCTTGAGCTTTCCTTGATGCTTCTTCACTTTGAGTTCTTCTATTTAACTCTTGGCGAAGTTCATCCATTTCTCTCTTTTGAGTATCCACGTGTTTATCCAACAACTCGGCCATCACTATTGCTGCCATTGCAGATGTTGCAGAGCTGCTCTGGGTTGATGGAATGGGCTCGGTTGTAACTGCGGTGCTAAGGATGGGCTTTATTGGTGGTGGAGGAAGTGGTGTAGAAACCGGTTTGGTTGGTAAGGGTTGAGTTGGTGGAGGTTGAGTTGTTGAAGGTTGAGTAGATGCCTTTTCAATACCAGCTGAAACAGGGATTGATGGCTCCTTCGAAGTGGAATAATGTTCAGGTGACCCAAACTCATCAACATCATCAGGTTCCATGTATTCATCCTCAACGTCTACTCTTACACCTGAACCACTACCGCCAGTATCTTTCCTACTCCTTTTAATGGCGATCTTCATCATTTGTTTCTCAGTTTTCTCAAGATCAGGATCAGCAATATTTTCTTCGTCACGCAGACGTATCTCATCAGCCTTACCCTTTCCTTTCTTACCCTCTGTCTTCTTCTTCTTGGTTTTGGGTTCAGGTAAATCTGTTTGCTTCCTTTTACCTTTGCTTTTAACCGTGGTTGAAGAGTCTTCACCTGCTAGAATACTTGCGCGTTGATTCTCAATTTCTGTTAGCAAGTTCTTGTAATCCTCAGATGCAATAATCTCATCGGTCAGAAGATGACTGGGAATGGGACCAGGAATAACCGTATTCGAATGAGTCTCCTGCCTTAAGTCTACCAAATCATCATCATCTATCATGTGGTGACGACTACCTGCACGCTTGTTAATGGATGCATCGTTTTCCATAAAGTAATGTATGATCAACTTAATAAATCTAGGGTACTGGTAAGTTTTAACTTTACCCTTTGTGTTAGTGAAGAGTTGAAAAGTAAACTCCTCCCACAGCAGTGATGCATAATCAATACCCATACCTTTGAACATACCATAAAACATCTTGATGATTGGTGGACGAACAGCATCATACCCAGTTGTTTTGGGTGTTAAACAGCGGCTTAGAATCCCAAAAATAGCTTTCCATGGTTGACCAACTTTGGCAGTAGTAAACTCAGACGGGGTTCGTATGTCAAGACATCCAATGGCGGTGAACATCTCCATGATCTGGTCCTTAGTTGGGTTGGCTGAGTATGATGTTAGACCTTTGAGTATCGGTCGAAAGCCAAAAATCTTCCTGAAGTCTGACACAGTAAGCGTCTGCTGCTTGTTGTCCAAGGAAAATGTGATTTTGTTCGACGTCCTCTCTTTGGTAGCCCAGAACTCGTAAAGGTAGTCATAAGGCACTGAAGCACTTCTCCTTAGCGCATGCTTGAAATGAGATTTATCAAGCATGGCTGTACCTACCTTAAAGCCATTATGGGTAGAGTGAGATACCTCCTTCAGACGGTAGTTGTTTGGAATAAACTTCAGAGTCTTGGCTTCAGCAATAGCGGCGGCTCTGTTGTCTTGTAGTTGTTGTACGGTAGGGTTAGTCATCGTCTCTGCTTAAGATAAAACACAAAGGTTGATACAAACAAGTATGAATATCATTTTGACTTTAAACCTAAGCATTGGACATATGACATAAACCCTTAAGCTTTGAAATCATGCAAACATCTTCTATGGGGAATAATCACTCAATTCGGAATAATAGGCCTATGCGGAAAAAACATCCCTATTCTGAATAAAGGCCTATTCGGAACATTTGGCTATGCTGAATAAAATCTCTATTCGGAACATTAGGCTATGCGGAATAAGATCTCTATTCGGAACATTTAGGGCTATGCGGAATAAATCTTTATTCGGAACGTTTTGTCTATGCGGAATAAAGACTCTATTCGGAAACTTTTCCCTATTCGGAACATTTGCCCTATTCGGAAAATTTTCCCTATTCGGAACATTTGCCCTATTCGGAACTTTTGACCTATTCGGAACATTTGCCCTATTCGGAAAATTTTCCCTATTCGGAACATTTCCTATTCGGAACATTTTGCCCTATTCGGAACATTTGCCCTATTCGGAACATTTGCCCTATTCGGAACATTTGCCCTATTCGGAACATTTGCCCTATTCGGAACATTTGCCCTATTCGGAACATTTGCCCTATTCGGAACATTTGCCTTATTCGGAACTTTTGAGCTATTCGGAACATTTTGCCTTATTCGGAAAATTTTCCCTATTCGGAACATTTGCCTTATTCGGAAAAATTTGCCCTATTCGGAACTTTTCCCTATGCGGAACTTTTGCCCTATGCGGAACTTTTGCCCTATGCGGAAAAAATGTTCTATTCGGAAAGTTTTCAACAGTTACGATTTTTCTATTTAGGCACTTAATCCGTTTGATTCAAATGTTCTAAAGGCCAATTTAGTGCAATTAGACCTATTCCGAGTCATCCCCATGTAAAATCCCCAAATTAAGTAACCCTAATTAAGCAGTAATTTGATTCGAGTGATTTGCAATTAAAAAGAGTTAATTGAATTGATTTTCATGAAATATTAAGCTGATTTAATACCTTTTTAGATGATCTTGATCTGAGAAAGTGAATGATTGTTACTTGTTTGTTTGATTTCGTGAGTTTGAGTGGAAGGTTATCAATGGCGGCAAAAGAAAAATAAGAACAGTGATATGAAAGAAAAAACGGGGGGGGGGGGGTAAATTTTGATTAGGTCAAGATTTCCATAAGTTAGACATATTGTCAACTTTGCCCCCTCAATTTTTCTTTTTGCTTCATTCAATCATTCTTTTGGTTACCAAGTGTTGATACTAGCCATTTTGACCCTATCTTACGTTAACTATTCGAGCCTTAGTGATTAACTTAACTTAACACAAGCACAATCCACAACAAACTTATAAGCAACAACAAGACATATGCCAAAGCAATCCAACCATTAACCATTAAGCTTTGTGAGTTTCCTTTAAAACTTTTGAAGATCTTTTTGATGTGAAAGATGATGAAACATTTTCTCCCCCTTAAACGATGACCCGTTTTCTATTTAAAGAGCTGTAGTCATTGTTTAACGAGGCACATGATGATGAAAAACATTTCCCAATTGATATCTTGAAAAAGTTTGATTCGTGGTGACAATAAGATTTCTCTTATTTTAACAAATTAATGCACTGAGACGTACACAAATTCGTGTTAGACCAAGATGTAAAGTAAACTTGATCCCTTTGCATGATTTGGCTTGTAAATCACGCCCGAGAAAATTAATTCCCGTTCTGAGCCAACGTTTTCCAAGGAAATACGTGACTTTAATATGAAAACCGGGTTGCAGTCAGAAATAACTACAAGCCATTATGGGCATGTTTTAAAACATTACAACTTTTATACGGACTCTATTTATGGCACCGTGTCAATATTGATCGACATTTCTAAGGCCGTAAATATTACCGTACTAAAAGACATGCCCGTTTAAACGAAAAAATATTTTTGGTTTTTCTTGATTTTATAATTTTTATGGTTTTTCTTGGTTTTATATTTTTTATGGTTTTTCTTGGTTTTATATTTTTGTATTTTCTTTTGTGGTTTATATATTTACTATAATATACATGATCACGAACAAAGGATACTCTGAATAGTTTACCACGACTATTCAGCTGATTCTTCTGCCAACTCTTTGAGAGTCGCTGGAGTGAATGATTTCATGCCAAGCTTGTCGATCAAAAACTCAATTCGTCCTCGATCTAAGGCTTTGGTGAACATATCCGCCAGCTGGTACTCAGTAGTGACAAAATACAGCTCGATCACTCCGTTCTCCACTTGCTCCTTAATGAAATGGTAGCGAATGTCTATGTGCTTGGCCCGGGAGTGTTGAACATAGTTGCAGCAAAGGGCAATGGCGCTCTTGTTGTCACAATACATCAGGATTTTGTTAAATCCAAGACCGTAGTCAGTTAATTGTGATCTCATCCAAAGGACTTGAGCACAACAACCGGACATGGCGATGTATTCAGCCTCCGTGCTAGATATTGCAGCGCTTTTCTGCCTTTTTGAAGACCAACTGATCAATCTATCTCCAAGGAGTTGCACAGATCCAGAAGTGCTACGCCTCGTATCTTGACATCCAGCATGATCGGCATCTGCGTATGATATTAAAGCAATCGAGGAATCTTTCGGATACCATAGACCACGATGAAGTGTTCCTTTTAGATACCGAAAGATCCTTTTCACAACATGTAGGTGCTTTTCGGTAGGCCGAGCCTGATACCGGGCACACATGCATACAGCAAATTGCAAATCAGGCCTGCTAGCAGTCAGATAGAGAAGGGTGCCGATCATTCCACGGTAAAGTTTCGGATCGACAATAATCCCATCCCTATCTTCATCTAACTTGGATTTCTCCACCATTGGAGTGTCTACGGGGTCACAATTCTCAAAGTTATATTTCTTAAGAGATTCTAGAGCATATTTGGATTGATTAATAAAGATGCCTCTGGGATTCTGAGAAATCTGTAATCCTAAGAAAAATGAAATTTTTCCCATCATCGACATCTGAAAGCGTGTGGACATTATCTTCTCAAATTGTTTAGACAATTCTATGTTAGTGGCAGCAAAAATTATATCATCAACATAAATTTGTACCAGAAGCATGTCGTTGCCGTCCTTGAGAGTGAATAGAGTGGGGTCCACTTTGCCTTTGGAGAAGCCTTCCGACATGAGATATGTTGACAGGAGATCATACCACGCGCGTGGAGCTTGTTTCAACCCATAGAGAGCCTTCTTAAGCTTGTACACATGGTTAGGAGACTCCGTACTGACGAACCCATCCGGTTGACTAACATAAACTTCTTCCCTTAGTTCACCGTTCAAAAATGCCGTCTTCACATCCATTTGATAGACGATCATGTTCATATGAGCAGCAAACGCAAGGAATAGTCTAATCGCCTCCAATCTAGCCACAGGAGCAAAAGATTCCTCAAAGTCTATACCCAAGGCTTGTTTATATCCTCTAGCGACCAATCTAGCTTTATTCTTCAATACCGCACCCATCTCATCAAGTTTAACCTTATAAACCCATAACAAAGTAAGGATGTTAACCTTGTCAGGGCGAGGAACCAATTCCCATACTTCAAGTCGTTGGAATTCATTTAGTTCCTCCTGCATAGCTTCAATCCAAGATGATTGGGTCATAGCCTGCTGCCAATTTTTAGGTTCAACTTCAGAGAGAAATGCATCAAAGTAGCAATAAAGTGCACTCTCTTGTAATTGATGGCGTGTAGAGACGGGTCGATCTAGATCTCCAATAACATTCCTAATTGGGTGATCTTTTGTCCATTTAGTGCTATGGTTTTCAATCCTAGGTGGTCTGGAGTGAACAATAGAAGGAGCTTCTTCTGAGGTAGACGCGGCTGAAGGGTTTTCAGGGATCGCTACACCAAAGAAAGGAAGCTCTTGCAAGTGAGCATATTCCAAGTCGTGATCAGTAGAATCCTCTTCCACATCATTAGGCACAAGTAGGGGTGATGATTCAGGTGTAGTTTGAGAATCACTTGGTGAAGGTGCATCCGGTTCAATGTGAATTGTAGATGCATTAGATAAAGGTTCATTAACTTGAGCAACCACTTCAGGTATTGGAGCAATTACTACAGGTACTGGAACTTCATCAGTCGGGGGATCGAAGAATTCATCAAACAACGGTTGAAACAGTTTATCCCACTCGGGCCTTGATGGTGGTAAAAATGATGTAGAAGTAGGATTGTTGGGAACTAATCCGGAACTTATAGCACCGGGTCCCATCTCATGAAGCGCGGGTTCAGAGCTGTGTTGCTCAGAAGCCATCGCTGTCAGCTCGTCGAAATCTGCGTCCATAGTTTCTACAATCTTGCCAAGACGACGGTTATAGATTCGGTATGCTCTTTTGGACGGTGAGTAACCAATGAAAATACCTATGTCGGCTTTTGGTTGAAGCTTACCCAAGTTCTCACTATTGATGTTTGGATAACACAGAGCACCAAACACATGGAAAAATGAAACATCGGGTTTGCGGTCATGTAGAAGCTCATAAGGTGTTTTTCCATGGCGTTTCCGAATGATAGAACGGTTTTGGGTGAAACATGCAGTAGAAATAGCCTCTGCCCACAAGAACAATGGAGCGTTCGCATAAATAAGCATGGTCCTAGCAGCTTCCATAAGTGTGCGATTTCGTCTTTCAACGACACCGTTTTGTTGTGGAGTGCGTGCAGCGGATGTTTCATGTGATATACCAACTCCTTCATAATAATCACGAAGAGTCTGGTTGACGAACTCTGTACCATTGTCTGTACGAATACGGCGGACAGTGGTATTCAAACGTACCTGAATGAACTTCAGAAAAGTGATGATAGCCTTCGGTGCTTCATCCTTTGTACGTAGAAATCTAACCCATGTAAACCTGGAAAAATCATCCACAATGACGAGAATGAATTTCTTACCGCTCACACTTTCAGTTCTCATCGGCCCACAAAGATCCATATGCAAAAGATGAAGTTTTTCTTGATTAGTGTCTTCAGCTTTGGGTTTGTAAGATTTCTTGGTGCTTTTCCCCCTTGAACACGCGGAACATAAATGGTCCTTGTGAAATTTAAGCTTGGGAAGACCACGAACTAACTCGTTTTTAGCCAGATGATTAATAGCATCAAAATTAAGATGAGATAATCTGCGATGCCATAACCATGACTTGGTCTTAGAAGCTTTAGAGAGAAGACATACTGGAGAAGCGGCCATCATGTCTTGTAAGGACAAAGTGTAAAGATTTGCACCACGAGATCCCTTCAACAAATCTTTTCCTTCCAAGTTGCGGATGAAACAAGTGTGTTGTCGAAAAGCAACCTCAAGGTTGGAATCACAAAACTGTCCTACTGAGAATAAGTTATGACCAAGACCTTCTACATAGTATACCCTAGAAATCGTCACGTTTCCAATCTGATATTCACCATACCCCATAATCTTTGCTATATGATCATTCCCAAATTTAACTGTACCAAGAAACTTGCTGACGAAATTTCGGAGCATCGAGCGATTTCCGGTCATATGTTTTGAACAACCGGAGTCCAAATACCACAGGATGATTTGGACCACCTGAAAATATCACCACACAAAGACAATGTAGAGGTATCGGAATCTGAGTGTTCCTTGTTATTAGCAGGTACAGATTTAACAATCTTAGATTTGCTAACTCTAGGTTTCTTAGATTTCCTAGCCTTCTTCTTCTTAATTGGTGGTGTAGATTCTAATTGGCTCAAATCCTGAGGTATTTCTACACTGATAGGCACTATAGTGGGAGCTGACCTAATTAAAGGGCGCTGTTTCCATACTTGAGTGCGAGTGTTCCTAACTAAAGGACGCTCAGACCTAACCTCAATGGATGCATTCCTAGTTAAAGGGCACATTTTACCATCTAGTGTAAAGGTCCTACCAGTGGGACGCCATTGCCAGCCAACTTGGGCACGAGTTCTACCCGTTGGCTTCCATTCAAGACCATTCTTAATAGCATTCATTTCATTAACGTGATCAATCAGACACAAATCATGACGCTGGGAAAACATACATTCATTACAATTCCAACAATTTAAATCAGAATTCACGAATGGTTTAGGCTGCTGCACAGGCGCAGAGCTTTTAGTCTTAACATGATTCTTTTTATTTAAAACTGAACTAGCATTCCTATTGTGGACTTCTACTTTCTTCTTTATGGCACTACTAGTGGCGGGCTTGATCTTATCTTTCTTGAGTGGCGATCCTTTAGCCTTAGTAGTCGCTTTTAATCCTGTAGAAGGCAAATTGGGAACATTAGCAACAGATTTTAAAGGTGTCTTACTTGATTGTGCCAATGACGGTTTCGCTCCTGGAGTCTTATTAAATGGAGTGACAGCAATGGGCCTATTATTAAGTAGTGCAGAACCTGGTGTACCTATGTATTGCAAATAAGCCAAGCAATATTGAACTCGCTTAACATATTCATGAGCCGAATAATAGTCGCTACTTGAGGGATCTAAGGCATAAAGATCGTCTAAAATATCCCTAAGAAGATCGACATGCTTAATGGCATTCCTCATATAATCATCGTAGGTAACCTGGTTTCTCTTATGAAGCGGATTCTTATAAAGCACTACTGACTTGGTTGTTGGAGCACTAGTGGACGGTGCAGAGTCGGTAGCTAAGTTATCAACAACTTCTTGTCGGGTGAGAAGAAGTGTCTCCTTTAACTCAGCCAAAACCATATTTTTGTCTATGAGCAGGATGTTCAAGTCAGAGATTTCTTCGCACTTTTGGTTCAGTTGTTCAACATAATATTGTTGCTGTGCCGCATTAAAAGCGAAGCGTTCTTCTAGTGAACCATAAAGAGCGGATAGTCCCTGCCTTGTCCGATCCATCTCCCCTAGAACAGTTGATAGTCTAATTTCTAAGACTTGGTTTTTAGACTTTGCAGCCTCTAGTTCCATTCTTAATGTTTCCTTTGATGATACCTCTCTGTTCAATCTCATGATTTCTTCCTCTAATGTCTTAACAATTGCAATCATCTTGTCACTATTCTCAACACCGTTTTCACAAACATTTGATATCAAAAGATTTTCATTTTGATTTTGTTGTTTTAATTCTAAAGATATACAATGTTGTTCTAGTTGATTAAAGCGTTGTGAAAGTAAATTGTAAGAATCTTGTAGCTTTAAAAACTCAGCGTTAGATTCGTGACAAGAATGATTTTCTACCTCATTTACAGTATCAGCAACATTTACAGAAAGATTACAAACATCATCACAAATATCCTCACAAATATTCACAGCATCACAATTAATCACAGCAGATGTAAGCTCATTCGAATAATTAACATTTACAGTAGTAAGCACATCACATGAGATTACTTCGGACAAGAATCGGTCATATTCGGTTAAAATCTTTTCTTTTTCAATTAGTTGCAGTTCGTAAGCGGTGTCCATTTCATAAAACACTTTTTGAACTTCACCAATTTCAAACTGAAGATTTTCCTTAAGAGATGCAAAACTTCTCTTTAGACTTTCGACAAACGGATTAATCTCAGTTTTAAACACCTCGTTCATGTGTTCGAAAGCCCATTCTCTGGCGTTTAAGCCATTTGAAGTCGTACATTCCAAAATGACCTTGTCAAAGTTAGTAAAGTATCGGTTAATCTCTTTCAAGTTTAACCATACAGTGCTAACAGGTGGAAGATTCTTTGGAATTTCCTTAGGACCTTCCATGTTGACAAGTGTAGGAAATGTACTAGGGCTTTCTTCCTCTATCATGTAGGTTGGTGCTGTGATGAGATCTTTGTCCATATGGAAGCGAACTCTAAAATCAGTTTTTACAAGCTCCTTATTCATTTTAAAATAATCACAATCGGGATATTTTGCAGAATTGTATGACCGATCCTCATCAACTAGATCCTTACTTGTTCGATCATTGGGAAAAACAATCGGGTCTAAAGCCAATCCTAATTGAGTTGCATTATAAAGTCTAGGACTATGTGTTAAAGCTTGTTTTGCATACTGTGGATTAGGGGGAAGGCCTTTTAGACGTGATAAGTTAAATTCTCTAAATGAAGCATCAAATAAGTGAACTAGTTGCGAAGCAGCGTATTGTCTTAAAAGCAAGTAATCTAGACTTCTAATCTTATTAGTGGCATTAATCTCCATTTCATTCTTCTTAGATTCGAGTAATTCAAAATCAGTTTGAAGTTTTTGAAAATTAGTGACCACTAACTCCTTTTCTTTAAGTTCATTAGACAGATTTGCTCTTAAGTTTTCGATCTCTTGCAAGTGACCCATTTGTTTATTTCTAAAATGATCATATTCGAGATTTGTGAGAACACTAGACGAAGGCACTAGTTCCAAAGTTTGTACTTTCTCATTGCTTAAGGCAAGCTCATCAAACAAATTCTTATTCTTAGCTAAGGTTTCTAAGAGTGCAGCATTCATTTGGCTAAGTAATGTAGCAGGAACCATGACCAAATCTTGTTGAGCAGGAGTAGGCGTATGCGAAATGGATCCCGGTTGTGATTCACTCAAAATCTGGGGACTCACATTGATATTGCTATCATTGTTTGTCTCCTCATTTGAAAGACTTACCACCGAAGATTCATTCAAATCAGCACTCTCTTGCCCAACTTGATGTGGTTGAATACTAGCATCAGTGGCATTATCGGTGTTATTAATAAGTACCTCAGATCTCTTATCTGGCCCTAAGCTGGAGAAAGTCGCCATGAAAGCAGCCTTTGCAGTTTGAAAGTCATCACAGTCGGAATCATACGCATCAAGATCATCGGCTTGGTAAGCTGCATTCTGCGTAGTGACAACGTCTTGTTCAGCAATCCCTGGGTCAGCAAGAAATGCAAGCTCCTCTTCATCAAGTTCCCTTCCTTGCGCCTGAGCATTTACCAGATAGATCTTTTCTGCAAACCACTGTCCATCCCTTCTCCTCTTGGGTTTCTTACAATCCCTGGACATATGACCCTCTTCCTTGCAGTTGTAGCATGTAATCATTCTCAACTTGCCTGTATTAGCCCGTGGAGGGTTGTTGACCATTGGAGCAGGGGCAGGATTGACGGTGCGAACATTGGTTGATGTGGAAGTTCTCCCCTGATATGGTTGAATTGGCTGAACCATTACCCTGCCATTCTCAATTGTAGCTTGTTGGCGAGAATTGGATGAATTCCTCAACTGATTGTTGGTAGGAGCTGATCCTCTGAATCCTCGTTTGCTTAAAGTTCTTGTGAGATAAGCAGACATAGTAGTTAGCACTTCAACTGGGTCAGCTCCTTGTTGGAATACAGGAACTGGGACTTCCTCATCATCACAATACAGTGCTTGATCTGGATGAGCTGCATAATCAGTAGAAGGAATACTCATTTGATCAGGGTAGCTTGATGGATATACTGCATAAGGTGCAACATTTGCTGGATGAAGTTGTGAAGCATACTGTGGTGAAGGTGCATTGAACCGATATTGTTGCTGATGTGAGGTGGGTGGTTGTGGTAGAATCGAGTATTGGGGAAAGGCTGGTGTCATGTAAGGTGATTGATGATAGGCTTGATGTCCCAAGATATAAGGTGTGTTGTTGTGAGACAAGCTTGGTTGATTCGCCATCAAAGCTAAGGAATCTGGGTACATACCGCGAGGAGAACGGTGCATAATCACATGCTTCTCATGCTGCTGAAGGAAGGCATATATTTGATCCAAATTGCACTTATGCAGATCCCTGGTTAACTTGACATCGGTAATGTACTCACCCCATTCAGCTTGAGGTAGAGTATTCAAGAATTTGGTGTTAACCTGAAATGGTGCAATCACAAGATTGTATACATTCAGATCATTCATGAGTGTGGTGAATCTGAAGTAATAATCGTGGAGCGTTTCCCCTGGGTTGTACGTGAATCTATCAAACAGGTCATACAACTGACATTCCCTTTCCTGTTTGGTGAGAGACGTTCCTTGTAGCAACACCTTAAGACGTTCCCATAGATCCTTTGCCACCGTATACTGACTCACCATCCTATAGATGTCATGGGGAAGAGCTTGGAGAATTGTTTGAAGAGCTTTTTCATCTGCATCTGCAACAAGTTGTTGAGCTGGAGTGAGTTCTTCAAATTCTCGTGGTCTAGTCACGTTGTCAACCGTAATGGTACCATAGTCGAGTGGACCATTCAAAATCGATTTGACCATAAGCCTTCCGTATGTCGGTTTCCCCTTTAGATATTGCATCATTCGACCTTGCCATGCCTCAAACACCTCTTTAATAAGCATCGGTGGACGACTATCAGTCCCCGTTATGATCGAGATATCCGTAAGAGATGTCATCTGAGGCATTAATGAACTTGGATTCATTGTGATCACTTAACAGACTCAAAGATTATCGTTTGATCGAGCAGTGAAGAAAGGTTGAGAATTTGTGTTATGTTGGTTGAACTCAAGATTAAATCCACTAAAGATCGTCGAAAAAAAAAAACTCAAATACCCCTTGAACTTGCTTATACTGAATAACCCAAACTCAGAATAAACCCTTATTCGGAATAATGCCTATTCGGAATAATCCTATGCTGAAAATACCCTATTCGGAATAAACTCTATGCAGAATAACCCTTATGCGGAAAAACCCCTATGCGGAATGTTTTCTTCAATTCGGAATATCTTGGCAATTTGGCTTATTCGGAAAAACTGGTCTATTCGGAATGATGGCAGTTCGGAATATTTCCTAATTTTGGCTATTCGGAAAATTGGTGTCTATTCGGAAAAGTTGGCTATTCGGAAAATTGGTGTCTATTCGGAAAAATTGGCTATTCGGAAAAAATCTTCTATTCGGAAAAAATCTTCTATTCGGAAAAAATTTCTTCTATTCGGAAAAAATCTTCTATTCGGAAAAATTTCTTCTATTCGAAAACTCTCCTATTCGGAATCCTATTCGGAATAAACTTTCTATGCTGAAAATCCACCTATTCGGAATCCTATTCGGAAAATTCTGGAAAAAATTGTTTCCGAGACTTAAAAAGAAGCTTTTAACCCCGATTTTTGATCCAAAACCACAAAAAGTTTTATGATTTTTACCAAAATAAGCTAAACCCAATCCTTATCAATCAATCCCAATAACAAAAACACCAAAAATAACAAGATTCAATATTGATTTTTCCTAAAGATCACTAATAGATTCAAAAACTAAAAAAGCAACACAATCCTTACCTTAAATCACCCCATAGCTCTTGATACCAAATGTAGAATATTGATAACCTATGAATCTATGAAGTGGGTTGATGTTTTCTAGTGAGAGAAACTAGAGAGAGAAAGTGAGAGAATATATGAAAGGTTTTATTGATATGAAAGTGTAAAATGGAACAACAACCAACCCCTTTCCTTAGTGGAAAGGGGTATTTATAGTACCAAGCTAAACATGGGCTTGGGCCGGTCCATGACAAGCCCATGGACCGGTTCTTACTTAAGTTAATAAGTAACTAACAACCATTATCTAACTACGAGCTATTACAACATGAATATTATTGTGGAGTGACCGATACTTCTAATATACGTAAAAACGTATTTCTAACACGTGAAGTGAACGCCTTCGATGACTTTAGAACGATGGTGGAACACCAAATCGCTCAAGAGGGTTTAATCAATAGAAACCAAGAAAATATATATGATACTTAGTAATACTTTGGCGGCAAAACCCTCGATTAGCTCTCACAATCAAATACTCACAAGCAACCGGGGAAACGAGGCGGCGCAAAGCACTTAAGAGCCTTTTTCCTTAGGATATATTTTATAATATCCGGCTTATACCCACCTTATAGTTTGTATTATCAAGATTAAGCTTCACGAAAGTATTTATCTATTTTTGCCTTTTTCTTTGGTTTGAGATTCGAATACAATGATTGGGTAATGACCTCCCAAGTCAAGGTTGCGATTTCTCACGTATTTGGAGTACTTGTGAATTTATTGTTCTACGTATACAATATAGTAATAATATTCACACAAAAACCAAAAAACGATAATACGTATTAGTAGAGTGCTACTAATACAAATACTAATTATGGTTAGTATAAAACAACAATGCCAAATCAAAACACAACACGCCTCCCTGGCAGCGGCACTAAAATGATGTTGTTGTTTTTTTTTTGCTACCCTTTAGGAAAAGGATGACAAAAGTGGCAAGTATTAAGTGTCGGTTTAGGAAAACCAAGCACTAATGACCAATTAAGTTCGTTCTCAAGGAGGCTAGTGTGTTATGTGTGTAATGATATGGATTAATTTGTGATTATATTTGAGAAAGAAAAATAGAAAAGGGATTAGAAGAGAAAGACGGTTATCAAGACGGATTAAGCTAATTCTAAAAAAGGCGTACACGTAAAGTCGTAAAAACCACCAAAATTAAAATTTAAACCTAAAAATTTCTAAAAATTACCAAAAATCCCTGATAATATTCTAAGAGTTTACAAAAAAATCAAAACTTGCAAAAACCTTTTAATTAATTAGATAATGACTTTTTAATGCTAATTAAAGCCCTAAAAATCAAGTTAATTATTAAAAAGCCCTAAACAAGATTTTAAAGTTTGTAAACCTCAAAAATACTCTAATTAAACTAAAAACTATTTTTCAAAATTTTAAAACCAATTAAAACTATTTTTAAACAATTAAAAACTCCTAAAATCAATTAAATCTTAAATTAATTATAGAAAATAATTAAAAGACCTAGAAAATAATTGGAAAGTTGCAAAAATCCTAATTAAGTGTTTAGAACCTAGGAAACATATAAAAACCTAGAAAATCAGATTTTTAATTTTTAATAATAAAATAATATTAAAATAATATTAAAAATCCAAAAATTATAAAAAATTCTAAGAACTTGCAAACTAGCTTAATTTAACCAAAATAACTCAGAAATGAAAGTGAAATTACCTAAATACCCCTATTGGGCCTAGAAAATGGGCCAAACCCAAAACAGTCCCTTATTGGGCTTAATTAAGGCCTAATAAGAAAAATTGTTCAAAATAAGCCCAAAAAGCACAGGTTGACTCAAAATTTGATTTTAAACAACTTTTTCCAAAGGCCCAAAAGCTGAAAATGTGAAATAAGCCAACTTATAATAAGCAGCTTATTCTTAATGGGCTTTTAAGCCCTTTAAGCCCATTAAGCCATAAGCTGATGCCATAAGCTAAAATTTTACACACAAGCTTCTTTTGACCTAACAAAGACTTCTGCAAAAAGAAATTTCAAATAAGCCCACCTAATAAGCCAGAAACAGTTCACAAACTTATTCACAAAACGACAAAATAGTCGTTTTTATGATCTAGACCACCTCAGAAGCTGATTCAAGTTGCAAAATGTTACTTATGACAAAACTAAGCTTAATAACCAAAAACCTACTCAATAAGCACACTCAATAAGCTAGAAAATCAAATAAGCACTTATGTTAAAAGTCAAATAAGTTGGTTTTCTAGTAAAAAGTCAAAGTCAAAGTCCAATAAGCTCCAGTCTACTTAAATGGGTCAAATAATGAAGATCTATCAATAAAAATAAGTTGTTGCAAGTCAGAATAAGCTAGAATAGCTTAATGATAAGCTGATGACAAAATTGCACTAGTAGGGGCTAGTTTTGGATGTTGAGCAGTGGAAACTTTTTCCACTGCTTAACTATTTTGACTTTTTGTCTTTAGTGACTTTTTTGGAGATTCAGATTTCACAAAGGCACCCAAATGATCTTTGGATCAAAAGGAGTCAATCACAATCAAAATAACACAATCACTAACACCCAATTGATACAGTTTAATCAATCAATCCTCAGACATGAACAATAAGCAGTTAAGCACTTATGAGCAGTTTTAGCACAAATCTGCCAGCCAAATTCAACCAAATGCACACACAAGCTATAATAAACTCTAATAAGAAAGTCTAAACAGGTTTCATGCACTGGTTCAAAGAATTAAGCAAGATTCAAGCAATGAAAGTTACTGATAAACACTAACAAATGCAGTTTCTACTTTTGCTGATGTATTTGACACACAAGCCAATTTCAACACTTCAAATCTTTCAAACAGGTTATATTAACTTTGTTTAAACCACTTTTAACCCTAAGCATGCATACACACTAAGTGTTCCCAAAATCCTAGGTCAAAACAAGCAGAAACAAGGTCTCTATAGCAGATTGTTTAATTCAAGTTTTCAAACCCAAAAACTTGCAGCAAAACACTCTCAACAAGGTATTTATCAAATACAAAGCATAAACAACAACTTCCCTTAACACAATAACAAGTTACAAGCATAAACCAGTAGACCCAAACACCCCTTTAACTTTCCCAAATCAAAATTTTCAAAAGCAAAGTGAGATTTCAGGCCAACCAAGCATCAACTAACACTAAAACAAGTATAATAAACAGATTCAAGCAAGAACAAGTCACAAATTTCACAAGAACACAAGTTTCATACAAATATCACCAAAAATCACAATTTAAGCAGATTTTGGGATTAAGTATGCAAACCTCATGGATGTACATCCACACCCATGAATTTTGAGCTTATGTGCTAGCAAGAACAAGCACAAGCTTCCACAATAAGCCTGCTAAGATTGAACAAGGGTTAAGCACAATATCATAAAAATCAGAAACTTTGGAAAACTTGATTGATGCAAACTTGTTACCCCACACTTGATTATCCCCAAGTTATAAGCTTCACCACACCTTAACCAACTCAGTTAGGATGCTATGATCAGCCCTATAGCCCAAGAATTCCAAGATTGGAACAAGACTTAGCAAAATATCAAGAAAATGAGGAAATATGCAAACTTTTGCACACTCCCCTTTGGAAAACAGGTTTTGAACTTCAAGAACTAACAAGCATATAACAAATGAAAGCAGTAAATAAGATTAGCCAATGACTTTTATTCAAGATTTCAAACTCAATTTCATTAACTTTGAAAATGGGATTTATAGAAACTTGAACAAGGAAAAATCAAAAGCAGCTATGAAATGAGGCCCTATGGCTTTATATATAGCCTTACAATCTATCTAGAAAGCTGATGAATAAGTAAAACCCTAGTGTTGAACTTCCAAAATTGCCCTTGTGAAGTTTGAACTCATTAGCTTCATGTGACTGATTCTTGGACGTATGTGGTGATAGCTGGCATGAAGATGTGATCAAATGGCTTATAAGATGCTTAGAAAGTAAGCATGAATGTGGGACGTTGGATTGTGGCCCTACTGTTTGTCTTCTTCCTCTCTTTGTAGCAGGGGAGGCATGTGGGGTACAAGTGAGTGATGTGGAAAGTAGTATTAAGGTTGGGATGTGATTAGGGGAAGCTTAATCAACATTCTGGAAGGTTTTAACACTTAATTGTTGATGATGAAGAAAAACCCAAATTGTGTGAAGAACACTAAGAACAGGTTTTTAATCTGTTTTAGGGGTGGATTAAGTTAAAAAACTTGTTTAGGCGCCAAGATTAATTTAATCTTAAACCTGGTGAGTGGGATTGTGAGGTGGAGGAAGGAAGGCTTGTGATTGGTGGAGAGTGTGAGTGGGACAGGTGTCACCCACTCACTGGTCTAGGTAAGAATGGCTGTCTGCCAGAAATAGTCCCTTAACTCCTTTCTTCTTTTCACTTTGTAAATAACCACCCCAAAATTCGTTTCCTTTGTTAATGAAGTTTCAAACTTCACACTTTTGCCCCAAAAAGTTTCATAAAGTAAATTCAGGGGTATTTCTTGCCATTTTTGCATTCTTGAAGGACTAGTTTGGTATTTTCTTCAATGATAAAGGTCTAGACTTGTTTAATTGACATTTTGGAGGACTGAAATTGCCAAGTCTTGATGATTGAGGGACCATTTTTGCCAAATGTTGAAAGTTGAGGGTCCTTTTTGTAATTTTGAGATTTTCAAAGGACCAAACTTGTCATTTCTTGTACTTTGAAGGACTTCATGATGTATTTGACTTTGTGGATGATATTGGTTGACAATTTAGCTTTGTTGAGGGGCTAAACTTGCCAAATCTTCAAAGTTAAGGGTCCTTTTTGTAATTTTGACAAACTTTAGGGACCAAACTTGTAATTATGAGGATACAAGGGTATAAAGTGTCAATTCTTCTATATTGGAGGACCCTTCTTCATAATTCTTCAAATCTTCAAGGGTTGATCTTGGGAAAGTCTTCATTAGGGCTTGGTTCATTGTGCGGCTTCGTTTCCCGTGTTCGTTTTTGCATGATTTCTTGTGATCTTTTGTCATTTTCTCAATATCCGTACCTAAAATACACAAGCAACAAACACAAGCATATATTTGGGTATTTTGATGATATTTAATGCATTTTAAGCCCTATTTGGAAGATGAGACTATGTATAAAAGCAGTCTCATCAATTCCACATACTCTTTATATTCACTCAACGTTTCTACTAAGACTAAATAGAGATTACCCTACTTAGTCTAAATCTACAAGTTAGATCAAACGATCAAAGGGATCACCAGTTGACGGGTCAAAGGGGTAAAGAACAACTTCATATATAAACATTACAAAAGTTGTGTGAAAGGGAGGGGGTTGGCACCTTAGACATCCCTGGATATTGAGTAATATAATGAGTGAAATAATAATCATGTGATCACGTGCAATTTATTCTAAATTGTAGGTTGGTCCTGGATTTGGGCATGGTGTTTTGAGAAAAACATATCCAAAATACGTTTTTTATCAGTCAGTTTGTAACTTTTTTTACCCAATTTGCCCTGTAATATATTTAGGACAAACACTACAAGTAATTTCGTTCAAAAAAATATTTGTAGCAACTACTTGGTTCTCAAATATCTGTCATTGTAATGACAGGCTCCCCGAGATTTGACATTAAGAGAGGGGGAGTGGTAGTTGTTGGCGCGACTTGTAGCATTTTGGTGCCAAACCGTCATTGGCGCACTGCTCCCCGGCTCGCGCCAAAGGTGCTCGCACCTAAAACAACAACCCAGCTGTTAGATTTTTAAGTTTTTGTTAATAAAAGTGGGTATTTGTGGGCTCATTATACCCTTTTGGCATCACTTTTTCTCGTGCCAACCACTCCTTCATAAATGTGGTGCCAAAGGGTTTCTGGTGCCAAAGCCCTAAAATCTTACGTGGCGGATTTGGCACCACCTTCAGACCCTAACCAATCCTAGCTCTCTAAGTGTGTATCGCGTGGGAAGGATTGTCAAACAACATTGATGTAAAAAGAGAATTCTAAAACATTATATTGATTTATGTATTGGTGATTTCATCCTAATTTTGGTTGCAATTTTTTTTGCTGCAATCAGTTCAAGTCATTTGTGATTTCCCTATAAGAACCTTGACTTCAAGGCAAGTATCATTGCATTTATTCTCCTTATTTTATAATTCTTAACACATGTAATTTTTTCATGATCTTTAACAGAATAACTTCAATATGAGCTATAGATTCATGCCCGTTTATAGATTGAACAACTTCTAAGAAAAAGAGTCACTTTTTACCCGTTTGGCAATTTTCATAGGTTGCATGTCTTTTCATAGTACACATCCTAGTGCAAAGGTTTATGCTAACTTGTTATGAACATTTTTTTACCACTTGTTAAACTCGATGTAAATGTGATTAAATACACGACAACATGTCTTAATAAAGAGGCAGTCCCTAAAGAAGTTGCTAAAGCCATATATATAGAGATAATTTAACTAGGGGTAATTTCATATATCACCTTACTTTTAAAATCAATTATATATATATATATATATATATATATATATATATATATATATATATATATATATATATATATATATATATATATATATATCTTTACATTATATATAAGAGGAGGGATTTGCCACGTCATCAATCAGGGTACTAATCCCAGTCAGCAATCGGGCTTAGATTTTGGGCTTAAAAATTCCCAAGAGCTAGCCAGAAGGAAGCATAGAAAACTAATGCAAAAAAAATATCTTACGTGACTCAAATCTGGTGGTAAAGTACATGGTTTTGGTGAAGCGGGATGATACATTATAACTTTGTAATTCACTGATACATTGATTAATAGCATCGAGATTGAAGACCAATGTCACAAGACTTTTGCCTAAGCAAAACGTCTCAAAAGTTTAGCATAAAACCAATCAAGGTTAGTTACATAGTCAAATAAGTTCATAATCATAAACTCTTTGCTACATCTGTTAGTCAAATGCTTCTTGATGGTGATTTTTTATTCTTTATATATTTTAGAGGATTTATGCTTTTCATAGATCTAACACATATCACAAAGATCATTATGTATCACATATCACAATGATCATTATGTACTTAAAATCAATTATGCACCACTTCCTTCTCCATGTATAAGTTGCAATGTTTAAAAATATATTTCACTTGAATCTATTGAAGTATCTCTTGCACATATATGATTTATCAATTAAAGAATTGGATGTGATGCATGTAGTGCTTTGGAGACTCGAGTCTGAGCTCGAGCTGACTTACAAGGCCTGTATGGAGGTCGACTAGCTTGAAAAAGCTCTATTGAGGGATGTAAATGGATCGGATATGAATTGGGGATGCATATCCCATTAAGACTCTTCTTTTTGTTTCTTATATATTGTAGTTGGTGCTTCTTTCGTATGTTTTTGTGCAACAATCTCTTATGAATAACTTGTGGAATACCTCCAGGTACGTCTTTTTTCTTTTCATTTTTTTCTTGTGCGAGAAGTTTATATGGGGCATCTCCTAAAGGCTGTTTCTAAAATTATTTGAATCGATGTAGATTGTCTGTGGAAGGCAGAAACTGGTAATGTGTAACTGAGGTTAGAGTTTGGGTGAGAGAAATCAATTGAAAGGGATCGCTGCTGATGAGAACACTGCAGCTCATGTAAGAAGATATAATGCCAATTTTATATACTTATCTTATTTAAAACAATGATAATGAAATGCATGTCGCTAATATGCACCTTATTCTTTACAAAAACAAGAATATTGCTACTCTTGGCGTTGTCAATGAAAGGTATTATGGTTATATTGTTGTCGTGACAGTTGAGAAGAGAGAGGATGACAAGAAAAGTTCCTTTATTGCCATACATTGAGCTTATTGATCAGGAAGATGGAGGGGATTACACCCTCAATGTCAACACGTTATCTGAACCAGCTAACATCCATTTATAACATCCTTATGTTATCAATCTCGGGTATTTTGGTTTTGGTGTTTGTGCCAGTTATCATGTTCTCACTATAAGCTAATTCTTACAATTTAAGGCTGCTGCTACATAAAAAATAACTTCGGTTCTCTCAAATTTAAGGAGATCAAAAAATGCAGAGCTCAGTACTTCTTAAGTTTTTGTTGAGAAGCTTTTGAAGGAAATCCGAATGAAGCTTTAGGAGGAGACTGTGGGAACTGACACCTTTACAAGATGGGAACTTGGAGCATGTTGGATACAACATTTATAAGACCAAAAGAAATCAGAAAAGAGAAGAAAGTTTCTACTGAAAAGAGGAAGACTGAGTTGAAGGTAGAGGCGCTTAGAACACTTCTTTGATCATTAAAGGATAAGAAAAAGGATTTAGAGGGGAATAATACGGAATCAAAAGTTGTTGATGCTGTCAATGGGGAAGTAAAAATTCCGTGTTAGACTTGGCAGAATCTCAGCTCGAAACCGGTGCAACTGAAAATGTAAGTGCTTTAAAACCATTTGTATCTGATGCTGCTTTTACATAGCTTAAAGAGTAAAAAATCCATCGCAATGTGGTAATAGAAATATAGAATAGTTCAAATGTTTAATTCATGTATGGTAATTTGTTATAACCTATTGTTTGTTTTTTGGTTGAGCTGATTGGTAATGCAAAGCTACAAATATCATCTGATTTTCCCCCAACTGACCTAAATGTAAAGGTAAAACAATTATACATTTTGGAAAAAAATATCATTTGTGGCGGAACTTAAACAATGTCTGCAAGGGCTATAGACACTTCTTCCACCTTAAAATATCAGTCCGGCCAAACCACCTAACAATATATTGGTATAATTAGCAAACTTTATTAACGTTTAATCTTTATAAATGATATAGGAGATTCCGAGCATTAAATATAAATTACCAGAACCCATTTGACCTTTTACTTAAAAATAGATTGAAATATCTACCTTTATAAGAAATGCTTGCAAGTCATTTGGTAGTGAAAATGAATAATGTAAACAGCCACCTCTAACATAAACGCTTATAAATCATCCTAATAATCTTTTCATGAACAACCATTACTATGACGCACATCAACATATAAGTTGTTGGATCATAAATCACACATATAAATAACATAATGGTGGGAAGACAAAGTATATGTTATTAAGCAGTTTGCCAAAACATGGTTGATCATTTGAACATTAGAATACAAAATAATCTACACAGAGAAAATTTAAAGCTAACTTTGTGTAGTGGCTAAAGTAATGACCTTTTATTTATCTGATTCTCCAGCCTCTCAATGAGTCTCAAACCCATCAACAAGAGCTGGTGCCGCATACCTTGAGAAAAGAGCGTCAATGTCATATCGCCTCAGAATAGTGTATGTACCCTCAAATGGGTTGTTGTTGAAGTGAACACACAGTATTGGATGCTTTAATCATTTTGGAAATTTTGTTGCATCGACCATCGAGTTTTTTAAAACTCTTATTTTTTCTCAACGTGTCCATAGTTTGTGTGGCAGCGCAGTGGATGAGGTACCTTTATGAATTGATGTACGTGTACAAGATGTGGTATTAATTTTGGGACCTGACCTATTTGTATTTTTGTAACCAGTGTATCAAGTGTTTCTTAGGTCGTTGTGATCGGGAAGCCCTTGGTCCATTATGCTACTATTAATTTAAGAGGCAAACTATACGAGTATGTGAAGTTTCATATTATTTTTATTTGAAAGGTTTTCAATGGATTGAGTAGTCTAACATACATGTAGTAATTGTGGTTTGATCGGCGCATGTTGCAATTTAACAATTCATGATTAAATGATATGTTTATTAGTCCTTTTATTATGTTTAATGAGTGGTGTACTTTTATTACGAGGTACATGTTTGTGTTTATAATGAGTGGTGTAGTAATAAAATGAAGTACCTGCAGCTATGAGGGTGTGACCAGATGACACCACAAAAGAATAAGCTGAAGTTAGGTTAATAATGACCGCCTTTTTCACCCCCTTTTGGTTACATTTTATTTAACTTTAGTGTAAATATACTAATATTATCAAAATTTTACATGTGATTAACTAATTTATGTTTGCAGGTAATCAGTTAGCTTTCAGACGAGTATGAGGTTTCTCTCTATTATTAGGTATGCACAACAAAGTTTTATGTTGCACCTTTCCATGTTTTATGTCCTACTACTATTAGTGATGTAAATTTATTTGGCTCCCATTGAGTGTTTTATTATAAAAAAAATTCTTATTTGTATGTGATGTTAGTTTTTCGAATGAGGATTATATGAATATACTCAGAAGAATTTATTTAGGAATTGTCAATGACTGGAAACGACGGACCTGTTTCTATGTAGCTCCCGCTCTTGGTAAGCCAATCGACATCATGACTGGTTTGCAGCTTGTGCTAAGAAATTCACTTGCTCATGGTGGCCTTACCAGGGGACTTCATGAGGCTCCTAAACTGATCGCGAAGCATGCTGCATAGATCTGTGTATTGGCTGAGGACGGTAAGGAACCCGAATATCTAAAGTATTTTAAAAATGAACAACACCTTGAGCATTGGTAACTAATCAGCAATAAGCATTTCCTATAAAAACCACAAAATTTTGTCAGTTTTTGTTAAATCCACTAAATTTTGCTTGTTTTTAATTCGATGGTTTTTTTATATCTTTGCTTAGTTGCAGAGAAGTGAAGTGCAACATATGAGCGGACACGAGCTGCCAAGAGGGAGAATAAGCTACCAATGTGTGGGAAAGCTGAAACTGGTGCCTATCATAAAAAATTAAGATACTTTATTGTTGTTCGTTGATCTATTTCATTAAATCAGCATCTGATCAGCAATAAAATAAGCGAAAGGGGAATGAGCATGAAGTCCAAATGATGCAATAGCAACAAGGATGCTTCTTTAGTGGTAAAACCATCGTCTCACTAAAATGAATACGATATGATTAACATTCATTAATATATTGTATGCTTTTGAGTAGCAGTAGTGTATTTGGAACAAAAAATCGTTCAGGTGTATGGCATATACGACACACTCCTTTTTTTATGTGTTATGATCTAAAATACTTTTTTAACGATGAATAATATTAAAAAAACTCTCTAGCTAGAAGCTAGTGGAGGAATTACAAAGGGTTAACTCTACACACTATTATGGTATTACCGCTTCCACATGAACGTTTGTTGGTTTGCTAAACTATTTGTTAGTATATTACAAAATAAAAAAACTTGCAGCATAGAGCTATATGATTTTGTTAACCAGTTTATGCTTTTGATCAGACAACTGACGCTAGAACAAACATTCTTTGATGATGCTGCTATTGCGCTTATTGGGAATGGCTGCAAAAAAAATAGATGAACTTGGACGGGGTGTTTGGACAGCAGAGAAAAGGGGTGTTTGGACACTAATGTTATAGCTTTATGTGCTTCTTTAACAGGTTTGCACGTTATTTGGTGTCCTTGTGGTATATTGATGAAACTGTATTTATACATAGTCTCATCGTTCAAATCGGGCTTAAAACGCTTAAAATATCATCAAAATACCCAAATATATGCTTGTGTTTGTTCATTGTGTATTTTAGGTACGGATATCGTGAATTCACCAAAAGATTACAAGAATCAAGCAAACACGAACACGGGAAACGAAGCCACACAGAGAACCGGACCCGAACAATGATTTTTCTATCATGTCCTTGAAGTTTTGAAGATTGTCAACATTGGTCCCTCATTTTTTAAGATTTGGCAAGAAAGGTCCTTAAAGAAATCATAATTGACAAGAAAGGTCCTCCATGTTTGAAGATATTACATGAATAGCCCTTGAATATTGCATTTATTGCAATATTAGTCATTATTTAAAGTTTGAAACTAAGGTGGGCCAAATTCAGCAAGTTGTCCAAACTTATTATAAAGGGGAAAGGAGTTATAAGCTGAGGAGTTATAAGCTGTTTATAACAAAGTAGCAAGATCATGGAAAGTGAGGGGCTAAACTGGCCAGACACACAAACCTTACTCCACCACTCCCTATACGCCACCTCATCCCACCCCTACACATCATCACCCCACGTCACCACCTTTAACCGGTATTATTAATTAACTAAAGTTTTTAAAATGAGTTAATTATTAATATATTTCCCTCTAAACACATTTTATAAAACCAATATGGATTAAACACACTTCATGGCACACACTTATGAACTCAAACCCTAATTTCCCAAACCTTTTAATCCATGAAATTAACCCACATCCTTTTCCAGATTAATAATTAACACCACCCTAAACATACCCTAACCCTCAAAACTGTCACTACCACACCCGCATGGTCTTGTCACCCCTCCCCTAACCCACGATGAGGATAAAAACAAATGTGACTCAGAGATCCAAGGGCCATACTCTTTTCCTTGGTCCCAAAGGGTTATAGCAACGTCCCTGATTCTTCTAACATTGCTGGCATCACGGGTTACACAAATTGACCAAGGACTATTATTCAAATTCAACATATTCCCAAGATTCGATAAGGGCAGATTTAGAACTTCAATTGTTTAGGGTTTAGTAGTCTCTGCTTTCTAGATTGTTCTTAGGGTTATTATAAAAGCAAAGCTGCCTGTAGCTTTTGCCTTTGTTCCAATTTTTATGTTTTCAACTTCCTATGTAATTTAGAGAATTTTGATTAATATAAAATTTGTGTTCCATTTATTTTGAAAGCTTGTTTTAAATTCGTGCTATTTATAATTTCTGCAAATTAGTTTAGTTATTTCAAAAAGTTTTTAAAAGAATTTTCTAAACCTTTTTGAGAACCATATAGTTTTTAAGCTGCTGTTGAGATTATTCCTATAAAATGAGCTCAACAGTTTAGCTTAGAGTTATATGTTAAGTTTATGTCCCTTTTAATACCTTGCAAAAGAAAGTTCCAAGTTCATCTTTTATTTCTTTGTTAATCTGTCACATAAAGTTGAAGGCAATAAGCCAGCTTATTGGATAAGTTATGCTTATCATCCTTGAGCTTTTGTGGCTTTTAGTCTAACTTTGTCCTCATTTCAGGATACTTATGAAGGAAGTTGGTGCATTGTGTTGATTTTCCAAATACATTTTCTTCATACTTACTATTTCGTCTTGGTGAAGATATTGGGTCCTATTCTCTACATCAAAAAAGTTCAGCACAAGCCCGAGTTTGTATGGAGATGGCATTGCAGCCATAGTGGGGCCCGGATGTGGGTCCCACAAGGTAACCCCGACTTGAACCCTCTATACTTGCATGACTTGTGCGATTTTTGTTTTTGTGGATTGGATGTTTATGTCTTAGTTTAAGCTGTTACTTATGTTGGTTCATGTTTTTTTATATGATTAAGCAACTTTTAATCAGATAGGAATATATTTGATACCATTTGGTTATTTAAATTTTGTTTTTGAAAAATTAGGGGGTGTTTGGATTCGGGTTTCAAGGTAAAAGTTTGACACATTTTTAGTTTGAAAATCACTCAAACACACTTCATTAGGTATAAAAGGGTGTTATCAGTAGTTGGTGTTCAGTATTGAAGGTTTTTTAAGTAAAGTGCAAGTCATTTTTGCCTAAAAATACTTAGAAATCAGTAAGTCTTTAATTATGTCATGATTTAGCATTTTTTAGTATTAATTCTTTGAATATGTTAGGAGTTGGGTTAGTCTAGGGTTTGTAATCAGTTTAGTGTGTTTTGCTTGAGTTTTGTGTTGGTTGAGCTTGTTTGAAAGTCGTCTTGAAGACCAATTGCATCATCAAAGTCCCACAGCCCCATATTAGCTTATACAGTAACTGGTTTTAGGCCATTTGTTTGAAAATTTTGTGAACAACTTGTGTTTTTTCTTGTTTATGTGAGTCCCCACAACCCAACTAGTTGTGGGGGTGCCCTTGTTTTCAGATAAAACCAAAAAACGAGCAAGTTCTACTCACTTTTGTGCCCAGGTCATTTTTTATAACTAGCAGTGGGAACCAACTTTCCCCTGCTAGTATTATATTTGGTACTGCTAAGCTACTGGACAAAAAGTAACTCACATGTCATTTTCAGTTTCTTAAATTTTTGTCTTTAGTGGTCAAAATTAGGAGTTATAACTTGATTTTAGTTTCATTATTTTTCTTATTTTATTTTTGATTTTTCTGTTTAGTTTATTTTTCTGTTACTGTTCATTTACCATTTTTTAGATTAAATTGCATTCTAAATTAGTTTTTTAATTATCTGTTTTTGTCTTTTAGTGACAAAATTTAATATTTTTCAGTTTTACAAATTTTCCTAGATTTATAAAAATATTTTAAGATTTTTAGTTATAAAATATTTTACTGTTCACTTTTTAATTAATTTTTAGATTTTATTTAAGTTTAATTAGGGTTTAATTATAATCTATTTTGTCTTTTAGTGAAAGATATTTACTTTTTCAAACTTTTTCATTTTTCTACTATTCATTACTATAATTTAGGATTTTTAAAATTGTCAAATTATTTTTAGCATTATTTTAATATTTTTAATCATTATTTTAGTTTAAAAATAGTTCTTAGGGTTTTAAAAATAGAAAAATAGTTTTGAAAATTTAGAAAAAAATACTTATTAGTCTTTAAATAATATAAGTGAGTTTTTAGTTCAATAAAATAATATTTTGGGCTTTTTCTTAGTTATATTTAATTTTAGGGCTTTAATTAGCATTTAAAATTGAATATTTAATTAATAAAAGGTTTTAAAATATATTTGTTAGATTTTTATTTTTATTTTTATTATTTTAGACTTATTTTTCATTTTTAATTAATTTTTAGGTTTAATTTTTAATTTCGTCACTTTTTACGTAATTACGTTCGCGTTTTACGTCATTACGTCGTAGTTTAATCATAGTCGTAGCTCGACTTTAATTTTTCTCTCTTAACCCAAAAAACGTCACTAATACAAACTTTGATCTTATATATTGGCACATTTAATACACACACCTCCTTCGAGAACGAACCCGCATTTATTCAACTTGTCGGTTTTCCTAAATCGTCGAGTTTAATACTTGCCGCATTTATACGTTGTTTTCCTAAACGACGTATTTTTACTCAATATCAATTTTTGGCGCCGCTGCCGGGGAGGTGTTTTTAGTGTGCCATTATTATTATTATCTTGTTTGTGTGAGTAGTGCGTTTTTGCTTTTCAATTTTTGGAAAGCGTACATATCGCACATACTCATTTTTGTTATTTTTCCTTATTATATTATAGTATCCAAATAAATCGTGTTTAATTTTCCTAAATTAAACACAAATCAATCATTTTAATATATTGTAGATATCCCATTATCGTTTTCGTTTTTCTTGTGAATATATTACTATATTGTATCTACGTAGAACAATAAATACACAAGTACTCCAAAAGTGTGAAAACGCAACCTTGATTCGGGATTTCATCACTCGATCATTGTATTCGAATCTAAAACAAAAGTTTAAAGGCAAAAGTTTAAAGGCAAAATAGATAAGTACTTTCGTGAGGCTTAATTTCAATTAACACAAACTATAAGGTGGGTATAAGGCGGTTGTATTTCACGACCTAAGGGAAAAAGGCTCTTAAGTGCTTAGCGTCGCCTCGTTTCCCCCGCTTGCTTGTGCGTGTTTTGAGAAAGAAGGCTAATCGAGGGTTTTCCGCCCAAGTATTATCTACGTATATATATTTTCTTGTTTTCAAGATTAAACCCTCTTGAACGTTTTGGTGTTCCACCAACGTTCTAAAGTCATCGAAGGCGTTCACTCCACGTGATCGTTTTCATTCTTTGAGGCTCCTTTAATCGAGAATTCAATTCGAGGGGAGATTTGTAGATTTGTGTCTACGTAATACACCAAAATCCAAAAAAATTAAAAAAACAATCAAAAACCAAAAAAATTGAAAAATCGAAAAACCCCAAAAAGAATCTTCTTTGCTACCCCCATTCTACGCTTAGTGCATGCGCACTCGATCGAAGGATTATTCTAATTCTAGCGACGCTTCGAATCGACGCAATCGTAATCGAAGGAATCGACGACGTAGACGAGATTTAGAAACCGACGTTCCTAATATCGTTGTTGAAGAAACCTTAGACGAGATAGCCGACAATCGTTCGATGATGGAATTGCTCCAAGCGCCCACCGAGGGTTATGGAGACGCGATCGTAATTCTCGCTATCGAAGCGGAGAATTTTGAGATTAAGAGCGGAATGCTTTCGTTAATCCAAGCTACGAAGTTTCGAGGTCATGAAGCCGATAATCCTCACGACCATATTCGGAATTTTGATCGTCTTTTAGCCACGAGCAAGTTTAAGAACGTTGACGCCGATGTCGTTAAGCTTATGCTTTTTCCGTACTCGCTCGATGGTGCCGCCAAGGATTGGTACGAGAAAGAGCCACCTAATTCCATAATTACGTGGAAGGATCTCGTTTCCAAATTCGTTAATCATTTTTTCCCACCGTCTAAGACGACGTTTTTCAAAAATGAAATTACGAGATTTGAGAAAAAACCGAATTAATATTTTAGAGACGCGTGGGATCGTTTTAAGGAATTGCTTAGGAAATGTCCTCACCATGGTTTTTCCGAGTTACACCAAATCTATACGTTTTACGGTCTTAATTTTCAAGAACAAGATTCGTTGAATTTCGCCGCCGGTGGCAACTTTTTGTGTAAAACTCCGAAAGACGCTTTGATGATTATCGAAAATCGATCCAAGGTTTCCCAACTCCGCAACGCACCGAGTGTTTCCAATGTCGCCAATGTTAGTAGTTCTAATCGCGACATTGAGAGAGTTGATGTGGAAGTCGATAAGTTGACGAATGTGTTTACGTCTTTTCTCATTGAGATGCAAAAAAGACGCTCCCGCTACGGTGAAAGCGGTTGAGACATCGTGTACGTTTTGTGGTGGACCTCATAATTATTACGAGTGTGCGGCTACGGATGGCCAAAGGTCGAATGTGAGTGCGTTAAACAACAATTTTTCTAATCAAAACCAAAATAACGCCGGTCCATCGCAACAAGGCAATTATAACCAAGGCAACAATTTTAATCAAAACCGAAACAATTTTCAAGGAAATAATCAACAAGGAAATTTTTCGAATCAAGGAGGTTATAATCAAGGTCGTAAGTTGAGTTGGCAAAACCGAGATAACAACAACAACCAAAACTCGAGTTTTCAAAACAACGCTAATCAAGGAAACAAATTTTCGAATGGTAATCAAGGAAATTTTCAAAGAAATAATCAAAACCAAGGGAACTTTAATGCTAACCAAAATAGTTCGTCAAACGATTTTCAAGAATATATGAAAACGAATGAGGCTAATATGAGACGATTAGAGGGACAAATTGGTACTTTGAAAAACGAATTTTCCAACACTTTGAAAGGTCAAAATAATAAAATTGAACAAGGTCAAAGTGAGATTAAAAAGATGTTTTCGGCAATCATGAGCAATCAAGCGAGTTCGTCTTCTAGTATGTTACCTAGTAACACCGTACCCAATCCGAAGGAACAATGTAAAGCCGCCTCGTCTATTGGAAAAGGTTGTGTGATTACCCCTAACCTTGATGGATTTAGAGTTGTTTCTTCCTCTCGACCCTCGACTTCTAAGACGCCTTCATGTTCTAAAGTCGAGGGGATGAACGTGGTGACCAAGGAAAAGAGTGCACACCCTCGTGTCCCTCAAATTCCATCCACGGTTCAAAAAGAGAGCTTCATCAACCTCACTAAAGTAACCCTTGAAGAAACTTGTGCATCGATCCTTCTTAAAAAACCTAAAAGGCGTATGCCGAGAGAGGAAGAGGATCCGGGCCAATTTCTGTTACCTTGTGATTTTTCCGAGATTGGGGGATGTTTAGCCCTTGCCGATTTAGGTGCTAGCATCAACCTTATGCCTCATTCTCTATGGAAATTGATGAGATTGCCTAGACTTACCCCCACGAACATGACTATCGAGCTTGCAAATTGTACTCCACTTATACCAATTGGAATAGCCGAGGATGTCTATGTTAAAATTGGAAAGTTTGTTTTTCCCGCGGATTTTGTTATATCCCATTACGAGTGTGACCCTAAATGTCTCATTATTTTAGGCCGACCATTTTTATCAACGGCTCGAACCGTGATCGACGTCCACGAGGGGAGACTTACTATGAGATGTGGGGAGGATAAAATGGACTTTTTCACGAGTAAATCCCAAGTATCTTGTGATAATGAAAAAACCGAGGTTTCAAAACCTAATGTTTCTAAACCTAATGATTTCAAAATGTTAACTTTAGCGTAAAATATGAGGCTTGACGCATGTTTTGAAAGAATTAAGAAGAACGGTTTTAAAGATGATGATTTTAATGATAAAGAATACGTGTACCTAATTCAAAAGGGGATGCATAAATTTATGGATGAAAAATCACTTTGGGATATATTTAGTGAAACAAGTGAAACACCAATTCCGAAGGGTGACGTTAGTGCCATCACGACAAAGACCAATATGGGCTCGTCTTCACCACCTTCGAAGGACCATGACTTTGAGGCCCATACTTCTAAACCCATTGAAGTGCCTCCCACTCCTAGCCCTAAATCCATTAAAGCTAAGGAAGTGGCCCAACCCAATGCAATCTCACCCATCATAGAAATGTCACCTAAGCATAGCCCAAGGGCTTGTAAGACCATGGTTGTGACTCTCGAGAAATCCACTCGAGAACTTGCTCACATCGACACTTTCTTTGATGGCGATGGTGATTTTACCGAGATCGAGCATATACTTGCTAATCCGCCATCCATGTTCGAGGATTTACCCTTTGATAAATCTTCAAATGAATAGGACGATCTCATGTCAGAAATTTCTTATGATGATGAGAATGACGACACTTTCACAACGTACTCGAATTGCGTATACGAACCTATTTTTCATCATAATCCCATTTTTGATGATGAATTCGAGAACGTTGACGACCATGTCATCGATCCTCCTTTGTTTCACGATTGTGATGATGAAGAATTCTTTAAGGAGGTCGATGAATTTCTCGCTACAGACACAAGTCCCATTCTCGAGGAGTTACCTTATAAACACTCCTCATTTGAGAATGACGTTTACCACATTCGCGAGGATCTAACTTATCAACGATTCCAACAAAATAATGATGGTTTCGTGCTTGATCGCGATCTCTTCGAGAGAGTTTCTAAAATCATCAAAGAGAGGAATGACAAACCATGGTTTGACAAGCCTATCTATGACGAATAAATCGATGAGATCGACGTTCATGAAGATGACGAGTATGTAGACCCCGAGGGGGCGGTGTTCTTTATTGATCGACGTTTTGAGAACTTATATAATCCACCACCCCCTAACCGCGACTTAAATGTGAGGATTTTTAGCGCGACTAATTTTGAATTTGACACGCCAAATATTTCTGACATTATCAAATCGGGTTTTCATAAAGAGTTTCTAAACGATGAAAAAGGAAAAGATTTTAAAAATGTTTTAAAAGATTTTTCTACATGTTTAACTCCGTCATCACATCGTTTTATGGGTGTTACCACCTCGTCTACTCCTTTTGACGACGGTTGGTGTGGATCTAGTGTGGGGGAAGCCCCTTATGTTCCCTCACATTTCTCCACCAAGGACGAGATTTACGATCCTAAAATTGCTTGTAAAGGGAAATCTCGGTCTTCCACCGATGTAATAAATGGAAATCATATCTATTTGCTTGGTGTGAGTCTACCTCGAGTAGCTCATAAGTTTGACTTACCCATTGCCCCACCTTTCTACTTCTCATCTCTTTTCTTCTACCCCATTGGGGTTCATGTTGGAGTGGCGTTGTTTCGTCTTTCATCCGAAAACGAGGACGCTATCTTTGACCCCGGTATACGTGTATCGGGTTTTTAAAGTACTCAACGTACTTTTGGGCATTGTTTATCATGTAAGGCCCACCAAAAATGACCATACCATGATTATCCCTAAATGATCACATTTATGGGGATCCGAGTCGAGCTTTTGACTCGGTTATCAAAAACAAGGTGCCTCGTGGGGGATTCTCATGCTTATCCTTGTAAATATTATCGTTTTTCTAATTAGTTAACGAGGGGACTTGTGCTCTTCCAACCTTTGTTCCGTGGTTTTTTGTGATTGTGATTCATTAGGTTCATCGTCATCATTGAAGCCTCTAGTGTTCGTTTTACGGATCACTCGAGCTTTGATCGTTGCCTTTGAAGATTCCGATATCCGATGATATCCTTTTATGTTCTAACGTTTATCTTATTAGCATAATTCATAAACGGCTTTTAGGTTATTCGTTTTACCCTTTCCATGCTCGAGATTAAGCATTCGACTACGTCTCTAGTATGGGGGTGTTTTCACCCCTAGACTCGAAACATTGAGGACAATGTTTAGTTTTAGTATGTGGGGGGGGGGGGGGGGTGAGTAGATACTTCACCTTGATTACGCCAACACGCAATCCAAATTTCATCTTTTTGTTATCGTTTTGTTGCAAATAAGGCTAAAAATGGTCAAATTTTAAAAAATTTCTTGTTTTTCATAAGTGTTTAAGACACGAATGTAGGTTTTCCGATGGTGAGAATAAGAGTAATTTTTGACTCGACCGTGCGTGTTGAGCACTTAGCTTCGATTCCTTAACTTTTTAGGCTAAGTCTCTTAAATGAGGACGAGAAATGATAGAGTTATTTATAAGTCTCGTAATCGTCACAATCTCATGTGTAGTAATTATTAGCTTATTTTCCCCACGCTTTTGTATAATAAATTGTTAATAAATATTGATTTAGCGGTTTAGTCACTATTGTTGGTTTCTAATTTGTTTTAGTAGCTTCCATGTAATTAAATTGGGAAAACATTAAGGTATCGCCAGCGTCATGGTTTTGAAGTATTGACACCCGAACAATCGAAAGCTTCACCTAATAATAAGATTTCGAGTGCTCACCTAAATTAAGCAAAAATTTGAAGCTCACAAGGCCGAAAAATCTATGCCCAAATTGAAAGTGAATCAAGCCTTAATCTTTGAAGCTTTAAAGATCCAAAATTCGCTTTAGCGTGAGGATATACGTCTTTGGCTAATAAAACCACCGATGAGGCGGATAATAAAAGGCAAGGCAAGACCGAAGTTATAATAAAAGCTTCATAGCGAAGTTGAATAAAAGATGGAGGTAAACCTATGATAATAAGGCCCTTCCGTTAGGGGGCGTATAAAAGTCTTGGTAATAAGTCTCATGTTCAAAACCGTTATAAAACCGTGTTTATCGATCCTTCTTGTTGACTTAATTTTTTGACATCGTTGTCCATTAGGGTGAATTATTAATTTAATGATTTTGGTTACACCGTTAAAACTCTATTTTTAGACTTAATCTCTATTCACGCATAAGTCAATGATGTATCCTCGTGATCATTAAGACAAAAATAAAATATAAGAGATACCAAGTAGGAATAAGGGAGTTTAGGTTCGTAATTAACACTCATGAGATACGATCGTGTTGCTACCTTATAGTAACAATGATCTCGTTACACGCTTAGCATGAAACTGGGTGAAAATCGGGGACGATGAAATTATTTCTAACGAAGCATTCACGTGTTCTTGTTCTATGATCCCAAAAGTCACTTAATCGTGATAAAAACAATACATTATGTCTAAAACACGTGTAGTAGTTTATTTAAATTTATGTCTTCAATAAATGTCATCATAAAATGAATTTTGGAAGTGCTATGATACTAAATTCTAGCATTGCGTGGGGACACGGCAATGGTTTAGTATGGGGGAGTGATGAGACTGTATTTATACATAGTCTCATCGTTCAAATCGGGCTTAAAACGCTTAAAATATCATCAAAATACCTAAATATATGCTTGTGTTTGTTCATTGTGTATTTTAGGTACAGATATCGTGAATTCACCAAAAGATTACAAGAATCAAGCAAAAACGAACACGGGAAACGAATCCACACAAAGAACCGGACCCGAACAATGATTTTTCTATCATGTCCTTGAAGTTTTGAAGATTGTCAACATTGGATCCTCATTTTTGAAGATTTGGCAAGAAAGGTCCTTGAAGAAATCATAATTGACAAGAAAGGTCCTCCATGTTCGAAGATATTACATGAATAGCCCTTGAATATTTCATTTATTGCAATATTAGTCCTTATTTAAAGTTTGAAACTAAGGTGGGTCAAATTCAGCAAGTTGTCCAAACTTATTATAAAGGGGAAATGAGTTATAAGCCGTTTATAACAAAGTAGCAAGATCATGGAAAGTGAGGGGCTAAACTGGCCAGACACACAAACCTTACTCCACCACTCCCTATACGCCACCTCATCCCAACCCTACACATCATCACCCCACGTCACCACCTTTAACCAGTATTATTAATTAACTAAAGTTTTTAAACTGGGTTAATTATTAATATATTTCCCTCTAAACACATTTTATAAAACCAATATGGATTAAACACACTTCCTAGCACACACTTATGAACTCAAACCCTAATTTCCCAAACCTTTAATCCATGAAATTAACCCACATCCTTTTCCAGATTAATAATTAACACCACCCTAAACATACCCTAACCCTCAAAATTGTCACTACCACACCCACATGGTCTTGTCACCCCTCCCCTGACCCACGATGAGGATAAAAACAAATGTGACTCAGAGATCCAAAGGCCATACTCTTTTCCTTGGTCCCAAAGGGTTATAGCAACGTCCCTGATTCTTCTAACATTGCTGGCATCACGGGTTACACAAATTGACCAAGGACTATTATTCAAATTCAGCATATTCCCAAGATTCGATAAGGGCAGATTTGGAACTTCAATTGTTTAGGGTTTAGTAGTCTCTGCTTTCTAGATTGTTCTTAGGGTTATTATAAAAGCAAAGCTGCCTGTAGCTTTTGCCTTTGTTCCAATTTTTATGTTTTCAACTATCTCTGTAATTTAGAGAATTTTGATTAATATAAAATTTGTGTTCCATTTATTTTGAAAGCTTGTTTTAAATTCGTGCTATTTACAATTTCTTCAAATTAGTTTAGTTATTTCAAAAAGTTTTTAAAAGAATTTTCTAAACCTTTTTGAGAACCATATAGTTTTTAAGCTGCTGTTGAGATTATTCCTATAAAATGAGCTCAACAGTTTAGCTTAGAGTTATATGTTAAGTTTCTGTCCCTTTTAATACCTTGCAAAAGAAAGTTCTAAGTTCATCTTTTATTTCTTTGTTAATCTGTCATATAAAGTTGAAGGCCATAAGCCAACTTATTGGATAAGTTGTGCTTATCAGCCTTGAGCTTTTGTGGCTTTTAGTCTATCTTTGTCCTCATTTCAGGATACTTATGAAGGAAGTTGGTTCCTCGTGTTGATTTTCCAAATACATTTTCGTCATACTTATTGTTTCGTCTTGGTGAAGATATTGGGTCCTATTCTCTACATCAAACAAGTTCAGCACAAGCCCGAGCTTGTATGGAGATGGCATTGCAACCACAGTGGGGCCCGAATGTGGGTCCCACAAGGTAACCCCGACTTGAACCCTCTATACTTGCATGACTTGTGCGATTTTTGTTTTTGTGGATTGGATGTTTATGTCTTAGTTTAAGCTGTTACTTATGTTGGTTCATGTTTTTTTATATGATTAAGCAACTTTTAATCAGATAGGAATAGATTTGATACCATTTGGTTATTTAAATTTTGTTTCTGAAAAATTAGGGGGTGTTTGGATTCGGGTTTCAAGGTAAAAGTTTGACACATTTTTAGTTTGAAAATCACTCAAACACGCTTCATTAGGTATAAAAGGGTGTTATCAGTAGTTGGAATTCAGTATTGAAGGTTTTTTAAGTAAAGTGCAAGTCATTTTTGCCTAAAAATACTTAGAAATCAGTAAGTCTTTAATTATGTCATGATTTAGCATTTTTAGTATTAATTCTTTGAATCTGTTAGGAGTTGGGTTAGTATAGGGTTTGTAATCAGTTTAGTGTGTTTTGCTTGAGTTTTGTGTTGGTTGAGCTTGTTTGAAAGTCGTCTTGAAGACCAATTGCATCAGCAAAGTCCCACAGCCCCATATTAGCTTATACAGTAACTGGTTTTAGGCCATTTGTTTGAAAATTTTGTGAACAACTTGTGTTTTTTCTTGTTTATGTGACTCCCCACAACCCAACTGGTTGTGGGGGTGTCCTTGTTTTCAGATAAAACCAAAAAACGAGCAAGTTCTACTCACTTTTGTGCCCAAATCATTTTTTATAACTAGCAGTGGGAACCAACTTTCCCCTGCTAGTATTATATTTGGTACTGCTAAGCTACTGGACAAAAAGTAACTCACATGTCACTTTCAGTTTCTTAAACTTTTGTCTTTAGTGGTCAAAATTAGGAGTTATAAATTGATTTTAGTTTCATTATTTTTCTTATTTTATTTTTTATTTTTCTATTAGTGTTCATTTACCATTTTTTAGATTAAATTACATTTTAAATTAGTTTTTTAATTATCTGTTTTTGTCTTTTAGTGACAAAATTTAATATTTTTCAGTTTTACAAATTTTCCAAGATTTAGAAAAATATTTTATGATTTTTAGTTAAAAAATATTTTACTGTTCACTTTTTAATTAATTTTTAGATTTTATTTAAGTTTAATTAGGGTTTAATTATAATCTGTTTTGTCTTTTAGTGAAAAATATTTACTTTTTCATTTTTCTACTGTTCATTAGTATAATTTAGGATTTTTAAAATTGTCAAATTATTTTTAGCATTATTTTAATATTTTTAATCATTATTTTAGTTTAAAAATAGTTTTTAGTGTTTTAAAAATAGAAAAATAGTTTGAAAATTTAGAAAAAATACTTTTTAGTCTTTAAATAATATAACTGAGTTTTTAGTTCAATAAAATAATATTTTGGGCTTTTTCTTATTTATATTTAATTTTAGGGCTTTAATTAGCATTTAAAATTGAATATTTAATTAATAAAAGGTTTTAAAATATATTTATTGGATTTTTATTCTTATTTATATTATTTTAGTCTTAGTTTTCATTTTTAATTAATTTTTAGGTTTAATTTTTAATTTCGTCACGTTTTACGTATTTACGTTCAAGTTTTACGTCATTACGTCGTAGTTTAATCGTAGTCGTAGCTCGACTTTAATTTTTCTCTCTTAACCCAAAAAACGTCACTAATCCAAACTTTGATTTTATATATTGGCACATTTAATACACACACCTCCTTCGAGAACGAACCCGCATTTATTCGACTTGTCGGTTTTCCTAAATCGTCGAGTTTAATACTTGTCGCATTTATACGTTGTTTTCCTAAACGACGTATTTTTACTCAATATCATATATGCACTTGGAACCGAACCTTAACCCAACCTAATATACTTAGGGAATTAAAAGGTTGATTGTTTGACACTGGTCTGACCCGACTATGAAGAATTCAACCCTACTTGGACAGAAGCTGACTAATATAGCTGATTTCCTCCAACATGCATCGAAAGTGCCATCCTACTACCTAGGCGTCACTTACTATTTGCAGCACTGTGTGAAGTCCATAGTTCTTGCTTTTAACAAAAAAAGTAGCTGCATTCAAAAGGTTGACTGTTGACACCGGTCTGACCCGAACTTGAACAATTCGCCCCTACTTTGATGATTAATGCTACACATTTCAGAGACAAGTTGTGTAAAGATGTGTTGGGTAATAATGTAAATTTCGTCAGCTGCTCATTGCGAGAAACTAAAATAAATCTGAATTCAAATAACACAATGCCACTGTTAATAATAATAAGAATGTCACTGTTAATAAGCATACATCAGATGTTTTTTATATTGCTATTGTGGTTTAAAGGGATTTGTTCTGTAAATGAGGTTGACTTGGCTTGGGAATTGTTGAGAGATATGGCGAAGTATGGTGGCGTGCTGAACGTGGTGGTTTATCAGACACTGATAAAGGGTGATAGAGTCGATGAGGCGCCTTAAAGAAGGTAACTTACTGTAACATATATTAGATTTTATCTTATATCCGTGACACAAGTCATTGACTTGGTACATCATCGTGTTTCATTTAGTTGGTAATGTTTTGTTATGAAAATCCTATGATTAACTATGTAGATTTCATTTATCTGATTTTCTTTGACAGAACCATTTTGAATAGGCCTACATTACTCCATATTGAAACCACACTAAAGAACCATTTCTTTATAAATTTAGTAGCTGATAGGTTCATAATGTTGCAGCTGTATGGTTGCAAACGGCGGAAGTGGCGAGGGGATGTTTCAGAACTTGAAGATGAGCTGGAATCTTGTGACATGTGCAGAAATATGAGCTAAAACGGAACCACTTCTTTCCAGTTAATTTGTAACTTGGCTGAAGAAGAGCTGGAAAATTCAAGGTTGCAGCAAAGCTGAGAGAGGGTTTGCAACATAGTTATGCCCACCAAATATTGAAAGCCGGATTGATGGCAATGTCAATGAAATTATCCGAAAAGGGTGTCCTTTTTTGCACAAAGTGTAATTAAAAACATTCCTTGAAGTGCAACGATTAGCATGTGTGAGATTATCAGTGGTCAAAGTATTACAACTCAACTTGATGAAAATTACAGATTCTGTATGAAACTTTTAGCAATTTTGTTATATAGCGGTTACTTATTCAGGTAACGATCAGAAGTCGGTTAATATTAATTTAGAGGTAGGACATGTCATTTTCTTGAGATAGCATAAATGGTTATAGCCCCACCTAAGTTAGGCTGCTCAAACTTCTATTTCATTAGAAGCCTCATTCCAAGTTAATAAATCTGGTATGTCAGTGTGATCCTTATATCACTATTTAGATGATATAAATATGTTCTTGACTTCTTTTAGAATGAACATTTTATATACATTTGAGTTGTAATGTACGTATTAATTTGTATGCTTATGGTTCTACCCAACCGAGCCAATCGGTTGACCGGTTTTGGCTAAAAAACGGGTCATTTTAAACCGGTTTTCAAATTTTCGAAACCACTGGGGTTTTGGGTGACCCGGCTCAAGCCGGTTCTGGAGACCCGGCCAGGTTTTGATTTTTCTTTTTGTGTTTTTTCGCAAATAAACATGTAAATTATGTGTATTTGCAACTTAATTTTATTTTTACATATTATATGTGTTTATATGTTCAATATATGGACGAGTGATATGGCGAAGTTCAGTTACCACAACGACACAAGGAAGGCTCGAGAAACTCTGTGGCAAATACATTCTAAAAAGGAGGAATGTGGGAAACACATACTACTTCCGTCTCAAAATTATAGTCCACACTTCTTTTTTTTGTTGTCTTGAATTAATCGTCCACTTCTAAAAATAGGTATGAAGTTTAGATCGAGATTAATATATTACCTTTAGTTGAAATTATAATTACAAACTTTAAAGATGTTTTAAATTAATTGGTTAAGAGTAAAACTGTTTTTATGCAAAAAGTAAGAGAAAGAAACTGTAAAAGTGATACTTTTCTTATACTGTGTGTTATTTTTAGTGGAAAATAATTTTGAGACAAATGGAGTACTAAAAAGGAGGAACATTGCAACATGATTTTTTTTATTTTTTTGCAAATATATAAGTGTTTAAATGTACGTTAAGAAAATTGCCAAACACAAATGATAATTTCGGTAAGCACTTGTGTCATCCGCATTCTTAATGTAAGCAACTGCTATGTACATGAAAAAAAGGACGAGAATTGTATCATTTTCATCTTCACAAAAGTTGCTAAGATTTTACAATATACTTTTTAACCATTTCACTTGATGGAGGAAGGTCGCCAACAATGATATATAATATACGAAATGAGAATAACACTCACTTTTGAGTGTTCTCAAACCTATACCCTTGTAAATCAAACACATACAAGCATTATCGGGCCCACTCAGTCATTCCCAAAACCACAATTCAAACACATCACAATGTGTTTAACCATACGTATAAGCAATTATATTTAAAGTTTAATTAACTTGAAAAATAAATATTCTGTCATTTATTTGGTTAAACTGCTTATTAACCATGACATGGACTTGATATTGCATCCATAGTTCTCTCCTCAACATCAAAGTTTATATACAACTTAAAAAAAATCATCAACTTGCATTCAAAATTCCGAGCATCCAAGATGATACACAAATACAAGTCATCCTAATAATTTTATAAATAAAAACATACGAACTTCAGTATTAATTTTATAAATAAAAAATTAGACATCAAATACAAGTCATCCTAATAATGCATTAAAAGACAATTATACTAAAAACTAAGTTTGCAAACAAATATTTACCAAATAATAAAAAGTTAAACGATAATTAGAAGTCATACCCGTCCATCGGACGGGTTTAGCCACTATATATATATATATATATATATATATATATATATATATATATATATATATATATATATATATATATATATATATATATATATATATATATATATATATATATATATATATATATATATATATATATATATGTATATATGTATATATATATATATATATATATATATATTCGTACTTTCAATATTTACACTTTAAGTATATATGAAATTAATTTTGAAAATAGGGTGATATATGAAATTATTCCATTTAACTAAAAGTAACTAACTACATGTCCTCTTTATTGCAGTTACACCTTTGGGCTTTTGTACTATCTTCGGGCACTGTTCAAGTAGATGTCTATCATTGCTCATGGAGTGGATTTTTTAGATTCTTATATCTTTTTTGTTTTAATATATTCCATGTACTTGCAATGTTTGTAACCTAGAGTTGTAATGTTATATTCTAATTTTTGTAAAATGCACAATTGTTCTAAACTTCTAATGAATTGGGTCATTTTCAATTGTTTACTTTTTGGTATAATATTGGGCCAGTTTGGATCTTACTTTTGATATCGGGCCCATTTACTTCTGCCATTATATACAAACATGAATAAACAGCGACTTCGAAGAACACTGATATTGAATGATGATATTAATAGAGTTAGCTACCTATAGCGATTGAAATAGTGATACACAACAAGTAAGTCGTGATTTTGACGTGTAAAAAGTGATTCGGAATAACTAGAAGTCGCTCATTCGGCATCGTAAATAGTGACTTGAAATAACAATGTCGCCAAATAGCGACATAGGTAACGATGTAAGTAGCGACATGGCACATAGATAGCGATTTAAGTAGCCACATATGAATAAATATCACAAAAAATGTCGCTATATTTTGCGACGTATATTTACATGTCGTAAGAATCTACGACTCATTTCTAGAGACATTCTTTTATAGCATTATATGCATCGCTAAACATGTCGCTAAACAAGTGCCTAGATGCTATTTTCTTGTAGTGCGGGCTACTTCCATTATTTTTTGGTGGTACTGCTAAATTAATATACGTGAGATAGTAAGAAAATATATCTGTCAACAAAGAAAAGAACATTTTACATACACATAAATTTAATGGTCAAATGCAGCAGAAAGGTAGGTTTGGGGTGTTACTTTTGAAGGTGGATCGATAGCACACAGTATATAGAGCAATGATCATCAAATGACATTAAAACATATTACATGAGTTTAATTGTGCAAATTAAATAATTGTCTTGAAAACATTATTTGTAGAAAAATCCCAGCCCGATGATAAACATGATGCTTCCTATGATGCTGGAATCCAATGCAAGTACCTGCTTACTTTCTTGAGAAAACATAGAAAGTAAAATATGGGGGTCAACACGAGGTTGGTGAATTCACAAGTTTAATATAAAGTAAAGTATTGTTAGGCAAAACACCACGAGGAGAGTAGCGCATAAAGCCACATACTATAGTAGTTCCTATTGCCCTGTAATAAATGCCAGATAAATGTTTCTTAGGCGCCTATCTGGATCATCCTGATGTGAGACCCTCAGTCCGACAATGAAATAAACCTATTGATTGGCCTAAGCGATTCGTGATAGCAAGTCACGTAAGTCGGGTGTTGTCAATACCCAAATAGATCTATTTATACATTTCGCCCTACACTATTAACTATTACAGTCCACGGGAATAAATGAGGCAAACAATAGGCAGTAATCTGTTGTTGTCTGTAAGCGTTTGCATAATCAATAATTAAGTATGTTTTCTCCCCCAGTTATAAACAGTAAAAGATGGGGCCATGAACTCACCTCTGTAGTGATGATGTAGGGATAATGTCACTGAATGCACTGGAACAGTATGATCACGAAGTAGTGAAATTACCTAAGTAATTTATATGACTCAGTATATGCACAATAAAAATGCACAGATAAATGTAACTGATGAAAATGCATGATCACAAATTAATAAGTTGTTACTATTGTTTAAACGTTAAAGTTATAGTAAGTTATCGATAATAATATATTTTTAGTTTCTAAAAATATATTTTAACTATTCGTACAACAAAAGTGTAATAAATTAAATAAATAGATTTTTATTTAATTAATTGATTGTAAGAAAATAATATGTTTCACCAAATTTTCTTAGGGTTTCGAATACAGTAATATAGTTCGTTTGTTTATAAAATGTCGTTAATAACTCTAATAGTTTATTTAATAACTAAATAACTTAATTTAATTTATTTATAAAACAATTTTATTAATGCTTTAATTAAATTAAATTTACACATTAGTCCTTGTAAAATAATAACTTCCAAAATAACCCCTAGGGGTTCATTCGTTAAATGTATTACCTCGTTAGTCCTTATTCGTTACATTTATTTTCAAAAAAATACCCCTAGGGCTCATAATACTTTCGAAAAGTGCCAATAATGGTCCCTGGGGTTTTATAACTTTCGGGTTATTACAAACCGAGTCCCTAGGGCTCGGTTAAGTTTAGTAAAATGGCAAAACAAGTCCTCCAAGTCACGAGAATATTATATAACATAATTAGGGCTTGTTTTAAGTTTAGAAATTGTCACGGATAGTCCTTGTGGTTGGTTTAAGTCTCGGTATAAAAACAAACGCCACCCTATACTTTTAAATTTGGCAATTTTAGTCCTTAGACTTTACAAAAGTCTCGAATAGGATTTATATGTTTTATAAAGTTACATTTTTTACCTATACTTTCACCTTATGACAATAATGGAACAAAAAGTCTCTAAATAGTGTGTTTTGAGCTACATGATCTCGATTGGCCCATTAAGGGTCCGGTTTGGGTTCTTGGGTTTAACGGGCTCATATTTTGGGCTTGTTAATACTAGGATACGTTTAATAAGCATTCTAGATAATCCAAATTATGCTACTTGGGATCATGGCTTATTTACTATTTGACTTATATTAATAAGCCGTATAATGGCTTATTGGCCTAATCACGTGGGCTTAACTAAGCTTATTTTAGGGAGTCATTTAATCTTAGTAACCACTTAAGCTAAGGCGTATCAAGCAAGTGTTTTTGTACCCGATTCTTAAATATAAGCCGAGACATAAAGCTTGTTCATTAGGGTGCATGTTTAGTTTCTTAGGTTTAGTTAATCTAGGGTTTGTAAAGTAAGGTTTTTTACTAGTTCTTCCATAGATCTATGATTTTTGATATGCTTAACCATGATAACAAAATAAGTCGTGGCTTCCAGTGGTGTTTGTGGCTCGAGTTTTAGCATGTTTTACGTGTGCATGTAAACCTAGCCATGATTTCATAGGTCGTACGCATTTAGCATGCTATGGTGAGTATAAAAGATGGATGAATTTAGGATAGGGAGTGGATTACTTACTTGTTTGATGGAGATAGTGATGAATGACACAAACTAGCCAAATCCTTAGCTTATATGCGTCTAGTGTTCCTTAAACGTGACCTAGAATAGTCTTGTGTGCCTTGCGAGCCAAGAATCAAGTGAGAACTTGCACTAAATGATCTTGGAACTAAGATTTGGGTAGTAAATGGTGTAGGGAATGTATGTTAGTTGTGAGTGAGATTGGAGTGTAGAGTTAGATAAATATCCAAGTATGAGTGATGCGTGTGGTTCGGGTAGTATACACGACAAGAGCGAAGGGAAGGCAAGATTTGTGTAGTCTACATTGTACTTTTGAATCTTACTTAGGATTTTGACAAGTACTAGGTTTAATTGTTGTGATGTACACCTGTCCCTTTTCCTCCTTCTAGCCGTCGCATACCATGGTGAAAAGGGGACAAGGAGTTGTTTACATAATGTAAGTTTTAATGAGGGTGTTGTACAAGTCAAGTGGTGCCTAGTGTTAAGTGTATAAGTTTTCTAAGTAAGTGTAAGGGTTGTTATGGTATATTCGGCTAGATTAAGTAGTACTTCTTTAGGTTCGAAACATGAAAGGTAGAGTGTACCCGACTCAATTGATGGGGTAACTCTAGACGATAAGCGACTTCACCAATTCTGGCAATCACTTTGAAGGGTCCTACATATCGTGGGTTTAGCTTTTCATGTTTTCCAAAGCGTACAACACCCTTTAATGGTGATACCTTAAGCATAACGCGGTCACCTACTTCAAATTTCATAGGTTTTCGTTTACGATCTGCATAGCTCTTCTGTCGGTCTTGTGCAGCTTGAATTCTCTGCCTGATGAGGGTGATCTTATCAGTAGTCTATTGGATTAGTTCGGGTCTGGTGAGTTGAAATTCACCTAACTCTGCCCAGCACAGGGGCGATCTACACTTGCGGCCATATAGAGCCTCAAATGGTGCTGCTTTGATACTGGCATGGTAGCTATTGTTATAGGAGAATTCAACTAACGGTATATGTTCGACCCATCCTTTTCCAAAGTCGACCACACATGCCCTCAACATGTTTTACAAGGTTTGGATTGTTCTTTCACTCTGACTGTCGCTCTGCGGGTGATAAGCGGTACTCATATCCAAATTTGTTCCTAAAGCTCTTTGAAAAGCTTTCCAAAAGTTTGACGTAAACCTACCGTCTCGATCACAAATAATCGAGACTGGTATACCGTGTCTAGTCACAACTTCCTTCAGGTATAGTTTCGTTAGCTTGTTCAAAGAGTCATTTTCTCTTATGGGTAGAAAATGAGCGGATTTTGTGAGTCGGTCGACGATTACCCAAATTGTATCGTAACCGTAAGATGAAGTAGGAAGTTTGGTGATGAAGTCCATGGTGATGTTGTCCCATTTCCACTTGGTTATCTCAGGTTGGACTAGTAATCCTGACGACCTCTAATGTTCAGTCTTCACTCTGGCACAAGTCAGACATTTCTTCACATACGTGGCAATGTCTGCGTTCATGTTTGGCCACCAATACAACGTCTTCACGTCTTGATACATCTTTTCAGATCCGGGATGTATGGAGTACTTAGACTTATGAGATTCGTGCATAATCACGCTTCTCAAGTCTCTGTAACATGGTAACCAACTTCTTCCATGTAAACATAATGTTCCATCTGCTCTGGCTTCTAACTTCTCCTTGCTTAGATCCGTCCTAAGCATTCCTCTTATGTCTTCCTTTCCAATGTTTTCAGGCTTCTGTGCTTGGAGTTGAGCCTCTAATATCTGCTTGGGTAGATCCAAGCTAATGGTCATAACTAAGGCTCGAACTCTCATGGGAGGATCAGTTCCCTTGTGGCTTAGTGCATCTGCAACCACATTGGCTTTACCTGGGTGGTATTTGATGTCACAATCGTAGTCACTGAGCAGCTCTATCCAACGGCATTGTCTCATCTTCAGCTCCTTTTGGTCTAGAATGTGTTGCAAACTCTTGTGGTCGGTATGCACAGTACACTTTGTTCCATATAGGTAGTGCCTCCATATTTTTAAGGCAAACACTATGGATCCAAGCTCTAGATAATGAGTAGAGTAATTTTGTTCGTGCTTCTTCAGTTGTCTTGAAGCATAGGCAATTACTTTCTTTCTTTGCATCAGTACAACACCTAAGCCTTTGTGTGAGGCATCACAGTAGACAACGAAGTCTTTGTTGCCTTCTGGTAAGGCTAGAATAGGTGCACTACATAACTTCTGTTTGATGGTTTGGAATGTTGATTTCACTTTTTCTCCCCATTCAAACTTCAGGCCTTTCTGAGTAAGCTTCGTCATAGACTTAGCTATTTTATAGAATCCTTCTATAAATCTCCGATAGTAACCGACAAGACCTAAGAATTGGCGAATCTCTTTGGTGACGTAGGTGATGCCCAATCCTTTATGGATTCGACTTTTGCGGGGTCTACTTGTATTCCCTTGCTATCGATCACATACCAAGGAAATGCACTTTAGGAATCAAAAGTCACATTTGGAGAACTTGGCGTACAGTTTCTCTTCCTTAAGCAATTTCAGTACCAGAGCAAGATGTTCTCCGTGCTCTTGCTCATTCTTAGAATATATGAGTATGTCATCGATGAACACGATAACGAATTTGTCCAAATACGGTCTGCACACCCGATTCATAAGGTCCATGAATATAGCTGGTGCGTTGGTCAATCCAAAGGGCATGACCTGAAATTCGTAGTGACCGTAACGGGTTGTGAAAGCTGTCTTTGGTATGTCTTTCTCTCTGACCCTTAACTGATGGTATACGAATCATAAGTCGATCTTGGAGTACACACTTGATCCTTGTAGTTGATCAAATAGGTCATCGATTCGAGGAAGTGGGTAACGGTTTTTCATAGTTAACTTATTCAGTTCTCTGTAATAAATACACATTCGGAAAAGAACCGTCTTTCTTCTTGGCAAATAGTACTGGATCTCCCCAAGGTGAGGAACTGGGTCTAATGAAACCTTTGTCTGATAGTTCTTAGAGTTGTTCCGCGAGTTCTTTCATCTCGATCGGTGTTAACCGGTATGGTGCTTTAGCTACAGGTGCAGCTCCTGGTATCAAGTCGATCTGAAATTCTACTTGACGAGTGGGTGGTAAACCAGGTAAGTCGTCTGGGAAAACTTCGGGATAATCACGGACAATTGGTACGTCCTTGATTTGTTTCTTCTCTGGTTCGTCTTCCTTATCTGCCTGATAAATATTTGCTAAAAAGATAGGACATCCTTTCAGTATGTATTTTTGGACTTTGGTGCATGATATGACACTCAGTCTAGTATCAGTCCTGTCCAAATTTCCCTCTCCTCGTACGATTAAATTTTCCTTCCCCCACGGTTTACGGACTAGTTTTTCATCACATACAATGTTTGCGTGATATTTTTCTAACCAGTCCATACCGATGATCACGTCGAAACTACCAAGATTTACTGGGATTAGGTTGATATCAAAGGGATGGTTCAAAAGGTTTATGGTACAACCCCTTAAAATAGCATTGGTTTCGATGACTTTGCCGTCGGCTAATTCGACTTTGTAACAGTTGTTTAACTGGGTAGGGATGATGTCTAGTAAATTGCTAAACTCGGTAGATATGAAACTTCTATAAGCTCCGGTATCAAACAAAATAGATGCATATCGATTGTTCAAAAGAAACGTACCGGTGACCACATTGGAGTCGGCCCTGGTGTCTCCTATCACGTAAACTTTGGCTGGTGCTCCTCCTCCATTTCCGTTCTTGCTTGCTTTCTTCGGGCAATCGGGTCGGATATGTCCGGCCTCTCCACAACCATAACAACGAACCTCCTTCCGTTTCCCATCATTTCCTCCTGTGGGAGGATGATTTCCCATGCTGTCTGTTGCCACGGAAGTTCTGGCCATTCCCATTGTTGGGCCTCTAGGTGGTTCTGGAGTTGTTTCTATCAGCAAAAACATAGGTATTGCTTTATCCGGGCCTACGGCAAGTTGCGTCACTATAATGGTGAAAATCGCACTTAGGATACTTAGGCTTGCTGCCAACATATAGAGGTGATCCTGAGAAAGTAGCACTATAAATCTGCCCTGAGTTCTGCCTTTTTGGTTGGGTTTGGTGATGATTACGGAAGTTCTCATAGGCTTTCCTCTTGTGCTCGGACTGCCTGATTGCATGATCACGGCCTCGTTTGTTCATCAGTTCAGTGGTGAACTCGATGGCACTCTCGAGTGTAGTGGGTCGAGATGCTAGCACGTTGTCATGAACAGACTCTAGAAGCCCACTAACGTATTTCTAGATCTTGTCCTACCCTCAGGAAATATCCTGGTACACATCAAGGTCAATTCTTGAAACCTTTGGTTGTACGCTGTGATGTCATAGTTGGTGCACTTGAGATTCCATAGTTCAATCTCCAGCTTCTTGATTTCCCTGCGAGGATAGTATTTCCCAGTCAGTCTTTCTTTTAGTGCAGTCCAAGTCATCCCATAGGCATCATCATGCCCAAGGGTAGAAACCAGTGAATTCCACCAAGTAAGAGCGTGTTCTATTAGTGTACAAGTAGCAAATTTACCTTGTTCTCCTCCGTACAATCACTAATATGGAACACAATCTCAGTTCTCTCGAACCATTGCATGAGCTCAACTACTCCTTCTTCGCCCTTGAAGTAGTTGGGCTTGCATTTTAGGAAGTCAGGGTAAGTACACCCTCTGGCAACTCGGTTCCTAGCATTGGAGTTTTGGCTGTCGCCTTGGTTTCCGCTGGGATGTGTTTCCCTGGCGGCTAGGGCGTCAGCGATGCCTCGACCAATAAGAACTCTAAGTTGTGCTTCCGAAATAGTTGTTGTCGGAGCAGCTCCCGGATTCTGTCGAGTGACCCTTTGTGCCATTTTTCTATAATACACAAGGATGAGATTTATTAGTTGATTGATATGATGGTTATATTAAATTACATGAAAAATGTACGCATATAATTCACAACAAATTGGATAACCTGTTAAGAGTTCACAATAATATAAGTACAATAGATAATAGAGTAATGTTGGTACAAGTCATTTCTGGCAAAATAACAATATCATACAGGTACAACCGATCTAAGACAGGGATACAGCATGCCTGTCTGAAATAGTTGTACAGGTGTTTTTAGTACGACAAAAGATAACATACCTACTATGGTTAGGTGCTAATAATAGGAATACAACTGAAAAAGGAAAATAAGAGATACAATACAAAAGTCCTAAATCATGCGAACTGAGATGCAACTCAATGCTTGGCATGTTATACAAAGATATCTATCCTACACTAGTGTGACTGTCTACTGGTGCGGCTGGTCCATCTGGTGGTATAGGTGCCTGAGCATCCTGCATCATGATCAGGGCGTCTATGGTCTCTCTAGTAAGTCGGAGAGCCTCCAAAAGCTGAATCTGACGAGCAGTGTCGGTACTCCTCAGATAATCGGTCTCTACGATCGTCCCCTGATGACGAATCTCAGTCAAGTCGAAGAAGATCCTGAAGGTCTCCTCCTGGGTCAAAACGACAGTGTGGGTCTCGTACTGATGACCCTCAAGAGCTGACAAGCGATGGCGGAGAATAGAGTTCTCCTCAAGTAGACACTGCAGGTTGTTATGGACAGTCGTCCATGAACCCTGCACAGCCTGTGAATCAGCAGCCACAGACCAGTAGAGAGTATTAAGTCTCTCCTGAAATATCGCACGTCCCTGCTGGTCCGCGCGTAGCAAAGAATGGATAAGAGCAGTATCATGTGCCTGTCTAGCAGTAAGCGCATCAAGCTGCGCCTGGATAGTGTCAGGTGCTGCCTGTCTGGCTCCCGATCCCTCTCCTATCTCAAATGTGGAGACAGGAGTAGAGGTGTGCCTCCTCTTGCGAGGTGGCAAATCTATAGTGGGGTAGGTGTGGAGAGTAGAGAGTGGTGGTAGAGTGCGTACAACCTGATCTGGTTCCCTAGGTAGGGAAACAGGTACGACTGGTGGTGATGGAGTAGGAGAATCAGTCAACACAATAACCCCCTCTGTTGGGTGGTCTCAGGACTCTGTGTCGGAGTCGAGCCCGTGTAGTACGGATTTTGGTGATACGGGTGCAGCAGCAGGAGTTATGAGAGCGTCAAATGTAGTCACGATAGTCGGTGACGTCATGATAATTTGAAAATAATAGCATTTCAGAGTTGAGTAAGTATTAGCTTACACAATTCAAAAAGTTTTCAAAAGATGCATATGCGATGCTTATGTATGCATGTAGGAGTGTAATCAAAATTGCGTAGGTACTTAGATGATCATATAGCAAAATCCATATATCAATGCACAGTTAACTCACACAATATGTATGCTATATATGTGTATGCCTAACTATAAGGGTTCTCAAAAAATCAAAAATTTTGTAAATATTGATTTTTAAATTCAGTTATAGTCCAATTATAAACTTTTAGTATTTAAAATTTTTAGTTTTAGATTTGGTTCTCTATAACTATGCGCTCTGATACCATTTCTGTAACACCCCCAAATGGTTAAATGCAACGGAAAGGTACGTTTGGGGTGTTACTTTTGAAGGTGGATCGATAGCACACAGTATATAGAGCAATGATCATCAAATGACATTAAAACATATTACATGAGTTTAATTTTTGCAAATTAAATAATTGTCTTAAAAACATTATTTGTAGAAAAATATCAGCCCGATGGTAAACATGATGCTTCCTATGATGCTGGAATCCAATGCAAGTACCTGCTTACTTTCCTGAGAAAACATAGAAAGTAAAATGTAAGGGTCAACACGAGGTTGGTGAATTCACAAGTTTAATATAAAGTAAAAGTATTGTTATGCAAAACACCATGGGGATAGCAGCGCATAAAGCCACATACTATAGTAGTTCCTATTGCCCTGTAATAGATGCTAGACAAATGTTTCTCAGGTGCCTATCTGGATCATCCTGATGTGAGACCCTCAGTCCGACAATGAAATAAACCTGTTGCTAGGCCTAAGCGTTTCGTGATAGCAAGTCACGCAGGCCAGGTGTTATCAATACCCAAATAGATCTATTTATAACATTTCGTGCTACACTATTAACTATTACAGTCTACGGGAATAAATAGGGCAAACAATAGGCAGTAATCTGTTGTTGTCTGTAAGCGTTTTCATAATCAATAATTAAGTATGTTTTCTCCCCAGTTATAAAACAGTAAAAGATGGGACCATGAACTGACCTCTATAGTGATGATGTAGGGATAATGTCACTGAATGCACTAGAACAGTATGATCACGAAGTAGTGAAATTACCTAAGTAATTTATATGACTCAGTATATGCACAATAAAAATGCATAGATAAATGTAACTGATGAAAATGCATGATCACGAACTAATAAGTTGTTACTATTGTTTAAACGTTAAACTTATAGTAAGTTATCGATAATAATATATTTTTAGTTTCTAAAAATATATTTTAAATGTTCGTACAATAAAAGTGTAGTAAATTAAATAAATAGATTTTTATTTAATTAATTGATTATAAGAAAATAATATGTTTCACCAAATTTTCTTAGGGTTTCGAATACACTAATATAGTTCGTTTGTTTATAAAATGTCGTAAATAACTCTAATAGTTTATTTAATAACTAAATAACTTAATTTAATATATTTATAAAACAATTTTATTAATGTTTTAATTAAATTAAATTTACACATTAGTCCTTGTAAAATAATAACTTCCAAAATGACCCCTAGGGGTTCGTTCGTTAAATGTATTACCTCGTTAGTCCTTATTCGCTACATTTATTTTCAAAAACACCCCTAGGGCTCATAATACTTTCAAAAAGTGATAATAACGGTCCCTAGGGTTTTATAACTTTCGGGTTATTACAAACCGAGTCCCTAGGGATCGGTTAAGTTTAGTAAAATGGCAAAACAAGTCCTTCAAGTCTCGAAAATATTATAGAACATAATTAGGGCTTGTTTTAAGTTTAGAAATTGTCACAAATAGTCCTTGTGGTTGGTTTAAGTCTCGGTATAAAAACAAAAGCCACCCTATACTTTTAAATTTGGCAATTTTAGTCCTTAGACTTTACAAAAGTCTCGAATAGGATTTATATGTTTTATAAAGTTACATTTTTGACCTATAATTTCACCTTATGACATTAATGGAACAAAAAGTCTCTAAATAGTGTGTTTTGAGCTAAATGGGCTCGGTTTACCCATTAAGGGTCCGGTTTGGGTTCTTGGGTTTAACGGGCTCGTATTTTGGGCTTGTTAATACTAGGATATGTTTAATAATCATTCTAGATAATCCAAATTATGCTACTTGGGCTCATGGATTATTTACTATTCGGCTTATATTAATAAGCCGTATAATTGCTTATGGGCTTTTGGGCTTATGGGCCTAATCACGTGGGCTTAACTAAGCTTATTTTAGGGAGTCATTTAATCTTAATAACCACTTACGCTAAGGCTTATCAAGCAAGTGTTTTTGTACCCGATTCTTAAATATAAGCCGAGACATAAAGCTTGTTCATTAGGGTGCATGTTTAGTTTCTTAGGTTTAGTTAATCTAGGTTTTGCAAAGTAAGGTTTTCTACTAGTTCTTCTATAGATCTATGATTTTTTATGTGCTTAACCATGATAACAAAATAAGCCGTGGCTTCTAGTGGTGTTTGTGGCTCGAGTTTTAGCATGTTTTACGTGTGCATGTAAACCTAGCCATGATTTCATAGGTCCTACGCGTTTAGCATGCTATGATGAGTATATAAGATGAATGAATTTAGGATAGGGAGTGGATTAATTACTTGTTTGATGGAGATAGTAATGAATGACACAAACTAGCTAAATCCTTAGTTTATACGCGTCTAGTGTTCCTTAAACGTGACCTAGAATAGTCTTGTGTACCTTGTGAGCCAATAATCAAGTGAGGACTTGCACCAAATGCTCTTGGAACTAAGATTTGGGTAGTAAATGGTGTAGGGAATGTATGTTAGATCCGAATATGGAAGTTGTGATTGAGATTGGAGTGTTTAAGAGTTAGATTAAATATCCAAGTGGGTGAGTGATGTGTGTGGTTCAGGTAGCATACACGACAAGAGAGAAGGGAAGGCAAGATATATGTAATCTACATTGTACTTATGAATCTTACTTAGGATTTTGACAAGTACTAGGTTTAATTGTTGTGATGTACACTTGCCCCTTTTTCCTCCTTCTAGCCGTCGCATACCATGGTCAAAAGGGGGCACATAATTGTTTACATAGTGTAAGTTTTAATGAGGGTGTTGTACAAGTCAAGTGGTGCCTAGTGTTAAGTTTATAAGTTTTCCTAAGTAAGTGTAAGGGTTGTTATGGTATATTCGGCTAGATTAAGTAGTATAGGGTAGGTTTTGGTTCAAATCGAGTGTTCTTTTGTAGTTACTAGGAGTTTAGGTAGTATAGTGTGAGTGTAGGTTCGAGTCCAAGTCGATTTGGTTAGGTTTTAGGGGTTTTGGTGAAAGTATAGTCTAAAATAAATAAAAGTATAGTTTTATTTATTAAAAGTATGAGACACTTAATTAAATGATATAATTTTGCTAGATACAAGATTATATGGTGACAATAGTTTTTGTTGATTATTGTAACACTTAAAGTGTAGAAAATATATAGTATGTATATATATATTTTTAGTAATATGATATTAAATAAACATTATTAATTGTGATCATGGTTTTAAGTTTTTATATTCCTAAAGTGATGCATGAGTATGCTCATGAGTTTACATGTGACTTAAAAGTCCCAAAATGATGTTGTGTTCTGTATGCTCATAAAATGTAGCCATACATAATGCCTGGTGAAATGTAGTATGTGTGTATGCTCATAAAATGTAGCCATACATGTTGTTCCTGTGATCCATGATTGAATATTCACAATCATAATTTATTGTTCAGAGTTCTTGTGGCTCAAATATTTCAACTGTTCTAGATATGATAAATGCTCAAAGCTCCAGTGATAAAAATGATGTATGCTCATGAATGATGCATATGATTGTGCAAAATTTTATGCAAAGGTGGATATATATATACATATATATATATATATATATATATATATATATATATATATATATATATATATATATATATATATATATATATATATATATATATATATATATATATATATATATATATATATATATATATATATATATATATATATATATATATATATATATATATATATATATATATATATATATATATATATATATATATATATATATATATATATATATATATATATATATATATATATATATATATATATATATATATAGATTTGCGTTCATGTAGTGACCACTCTTAAGATAAAAACAATGAGAACCAACAAGAATGTGACAAATGTCATTTCTTTTAATAATAAAATATAAATGCAAAACTAATTGTAAGGGTATATCAGGTACTTAACTTTTATTTTCTAGTCAATCTAATAAATTAATGTCTTGGACATTTTCCTTTCATATAACGCAAGTACGCAACTTCTTGAATGACATCTCTCCCGAAAGATTGGACATATGATTTCCGTATTTTCTCACTCCGTAGTATATATTCTTTTTTCAATTTGGGATAAAAACAAATTTCTTTGCCTATATATGAGGATAACTTTTTTTGCCAAGAATCGCCTAATATTGTGATGCCTACGACTGAAGTTTGTGACCATATTATTTCACTATCCCCATTCATAATTTTATATTGATTGTTTCTCATATAAACTTGTAAATAGTCTATGTTTTTATTATTATTTTTGTGAAGCCATTAACTAAATTATTTTAGCATTGATTTAACTTCAGGTTCACATATGAGTTCATCAATACTAAAATATGTGTGTCATTTAATTTTTTCGGATATGTATCACCTGAGATTTTTAAGTGATTGAAATTTTTTTTGGTTACGTATCATTCGGGTCTTTTTTAATTGGTCGTGAGGCTATCATATAAGCATTAATTTCGTGTTTCTAGGTGGTTGTGTATTTTTTCCAGATTCGATTTGGTATTTTTAATTTCGGATACGTATCACTTAAATATTTTTTTTAGTTGGTTGTGGATTTTTTTAGGATACGTATCACTTGGGTCCTTTTTAGTTCGTTGTGTACCTTTTAAGATATGTATTACTTGAGGTTTTTAGGTGATTGTAAATTTTTTTGTTACGTATCATTCGGGTCTTTTTTATTAGTCGTGCAACTATTCATATAAGTATTACTTTCGTCTTTTTAGGTGGTTGTGTATTTTTTTCCGGATACGTATCGCTTTGGTATTTATTTTATTGGTGCCTTGGTGGTATATATTTTCGGATACGTATCACTTGGGTATTTTTTTTAGTTGGTTGTGTATTTTTTAAGAATACGTATCACTTGAGTCCTTTTTAGTTCGTTGTTTAGTTATTCAGAAACGTGTCACTTATGTATTTTGTGATATGTATCACTTGATTTTTTTTTATTATCGCATATTTTTCATATACGTGTTAATTGTATCACCTCGTTTTCGGTTATTTGTGAAGCAATTTACTAAATTATGATGAAGTAACTTGCATGTATGCTTATACATTAATTAAACAATACGTATTAGTCACCAAAAAAATTAAGTAAGCAATGCTAGTAGTAGTAATATTGTGCCAGTTGGTTCAAATGAAAAAAAAAGTTAAACAATACGTAGTAGTAGTAATTTGTGTTAGTTGGCTAAAAAAATTAAACAACACGTGAGATGCTACCACTTGAGTTCATATTTTGTGTTGTAGTCAATCACGTAAACAACTTTAGATTTCAATATAAAACCGGTTAGTTAAAATTGTAACCGAAATCCATTTTATTGTTAACAACTGTCTTTATTTTGTTGGTACAAAATGCCTCTACTTATCTACTTAATTACTATTAAGCCACTAATCTATTAAATTAGATCTTGATACATAATATATGATCTGACGGTCCATAATGGTTCTTATTGTTTTTATTTTAACCTTGGTCACCACAATAACGCTCCCCTCTATCTATCTCTCTCTCTCTCTCTCTCTCTCTCTCTCTCTCTATATATATATATATATATATATATATATATATATATATATATATATATATATATATATATATATATATATAGTGTAACTTTATTTGTAGAACCCATTTAAATGACAGAACTTGTAGAACTACCTTTTTTTACACTAAATAAAACATGATGTACAACATAATAATGCAAGATGTAAATTATGTAATTAAAGAAAAGATAAAGTTACTAATTTAAAACTTATAAGGGTAGTTTCGGATTTTTATATTACCCCCAAAATAGTGTCAGAAACCCTCTAAAATAAAACCACTAATTCTTTTCCAGATCTGCTAATCAAATTAAAACTACCGACACCCTTTTCTCCTCTCAACCCTACTACGCCGCAAATCCACCATTACCAACCCACCACAACCAAATCCACCAGAAGAATATGTTGTATTTATCTACATACTAAAGATTCCATCAGATTCGAAACCGATGTGACGGTTGTGCTAAAGTAGAACGACGACAGCCGGATATCGAATACGATAGCGACCAAATATCATCTACTATTTACACTGATTTAAGGTTTGATTTTTTTTAATTCTATATCAAACCCCGCGTCTGATTTAAATTGAGGTGTTTTTGGCACATACGCTTGCTAAAAAATCAAAATCGTTTCAATGATGGTGTGTAGTGATATGTGTAGGTCAAATTAATTGGTTTTATTCATTATTAGTATAAACATATCATTTTTGTCTCTTCCATATAAAACATAGATCCATTCGAGGACATGGTAGATAATATTTTTTTAAGTTAATTTTTTAACCACAAATCGATCTATTGAGTGGGTACGCTTCCGTATAAATCTTCTGGTCTCTTTTTCTTTTTCTCTAATTTATTTTTTATTATTTGAAAAATAAAATGGTAACTATAATATATTCTTGTTTGCTTTTTCTAAAATAATTGAATAAGTGACATATAATACATGGTTGCTTTTTTGGCATCACTTAACCATAAGATGATCTGACTAGTGAAAGAGTCATATGCATTTAAAACATGTATGTTTCATGTGTTTATAAGAAACATGTATGTTTTTAAGTCGTGAAACATGTATGTTTTAAGTCGTGAAACATGTATAATAAGAAACATGTATGTTTTAAGTCGTGAAACATTTATGTTTTAAGTCGTGAAACATTTATGTTTTAAGTCGTAAAACATGTATGTTTTAAGTCGTGAAACATGTATGTTTTAAGTCGTGAAACCTGTATAATAAGAAACATGTATGTTGCGTACGAGTATGAAATTTGTGATACATATTTGATAAAGTGTGAAACATGTATGTTTTACCCTATAAGAAACATATTTGTTTCTTGCGTATAAAGATTTGTAAGAAGGGTATGCATTTGAAACATATATGTTTCAGCAAGAGTGAAACATTTATATTTTATATTATAAAAAACATGTATGTTTCAAGTAGTAAAACATGTACGTTTCTGATATTTATTTGTGTATGCTTGTTTCAGATACATGAATGAAGACGATGAAGATTATGACATCATTTGAAGAACAGGAACTGATGAACAACTATATACATGAAGATAATTTGCTATTTTTGAAGCGATATATATGTTTTTTTTACTTGTTGAATAAAACGAAACATGTATGTAAATGAATATTGTATTTTTTGTTTAGAAAGGTTTATGTTTTATTATTTGTGCTTCGACTTCAAATAGATAATGGTTAGATAAAAATATTGATAAGTTGATTAAAAAATTGTATATTATCTTTTTCTAAAGAATGCATGTTAGAAAAAAAGAACATCAAAAAGTACAGATCATCTTAATATTATGAGATTTTAAAAAATGATATGTAATATGAAAATCATAAATAAAATAAAATTTGTATTTTACCATTATACCCTTTAAGGTAAATTTAAATTATTTATTATCTAAAAAATCTGATTGGTCGAAATGAGTTCTGCAAGTTCTGTCAATAAGATTGGTTCTATAAATAAAGCTCCCATATATATATATATATATATATATATATATATATATATATATATATATATATATATATATATATATATATATATATATATATATAGAATTTAGATAAAATGGTGTAGGTGCTTAAAGTTGTTAAAATAAGAAGCAATAAAAAATGGCTAAATGTTACATTATTGATTAGTTTTGGTTCGTTTATGAGTTCTTGGTTCGTGTACGAGTATTCTTGGAACTTTTAGTTCGTGTACGAGTAGTCGGTTCACGATTTTTAATATTACTAGTTTTTCGTGTATCAGTTGTTTCTCATAGTTTAACAATTTATTGTCAACTCTAATGTAATTTTTGATAATGTATCACTTAATTTTCGAATAAAATGATTATTTATCTTAATAATATTTTGTGAAGCAAAACTATGTATCATATGTATCAGTTGTAAATTTTAACGTATAAAATTTTTAGTGGTTTTATATCAAATTTTTATGTATAATATTTATTATTTTTTGTCTAATCTTAAATAAATCACATGTTAATTGATATAATCAATGGTTATTATGACTTTTTATTTTAACAACTTTAAGGTACTACACTACAATAACCCAACTCTATATATATATATATATATATATATATATATATATATATATATATATATATATATATATATATATATATATATATATATCATGAGGTGACGTGTACAATGATGTCATAGTTAAAACCTCAAAACTGCAGGTTTTACAGTGTATTCCGATCGGTGGAGAAAGGGGGCAAAAAGGGAAAAGATTTTTTTTCCTAATTTGCGTATTTAATCTTAAGCTCCAAGGATTAATACCCTATAAATACCCATGGGATTCTTCATAATTTTTCATCCCTCTTCCTCTTTCTGTCTTGCGATCGACCAAGAATCCCACAAGGGTTTTCGGGTTGATTTTTTCCACTTCACGTTTAAGCTTGTTGATCCCAAACTTAGATCGATGTAGCTTTATGTATACGAGATTAGATCAAGTAATACACGTAGAGAAACTTTGTTGTATAGAACAAACTAAGTGTTATGCGGAATTTAACACTTAGAACAAAGAACAAAACAATGTAAAGCAAACTTTCACTTTGATTAATAATATCAATGAATGATTACAATGAAAGTGTTATGAGATATGTGGAAGAGATGTGTGAAAAGATGTGTCTTATGTCTAACCCTTAGGCCTCCTTTTATAGGTTTAAGGAGCCTTGTAGAAAAAGCTAAGATCAACTATTTTAGGAAGAGACATAAGATAAACATACTCAAATAACTTATTGACTAAATCTTTTAAACATTTAAGAATATATTCTGAATTCTTATCTTCATATTTTGTCCACCAGCTTCAAGAATTCATCATTGGCAGATTTAGTCCTTGTCTTTGTCTTAAGATTCTTCTTGTCAACGCCTTGATAATTCTTATCAGCGTCTCATCTGTCAGCGCCTCGTTTACTCTTGTCAGCGTCCAATTTCCTCTTGTCAGCGTTCCAGTGACACAACTAATTTTATTCCCAACAATCCTCCCCTAAACTTGATATCTACTCTAGTAATCAAGTTTCTGAATAAAATAAAACATATAGAGAGGATTCTTACAAATATACTTATCCCTGAATTTGACTAATAATAAATCTCAAAAAGTCAATCACTCAAATCACTTGTATAGTCAGCCTTCACTTGGTCTTAATCATCTTCAGCCCCTGTAGAGTCTTTGGAGCCTTCTTTATTACTTTTTTCACTCAAATTCGATTGCTCCTCCCCTTTTTAAGACTCCTCTCCAAGATCAATATACAAGGACGGAACCAAGAACGTCCTCCTTGCATCAGCTTCCAAAACAACAAGTCTATCAGTTCAAAACAATGATCCTTGACAATCTATACCATTTCTGTATTATGCTTTTACAAGCTAATACAGATTTTCGTCAATTCCATTAATGTCAAAAGTTTCATACTGTCCTCATCCACATTCGGGAAATGAATCCTCAATGTTGATTCATAGGACATGGGGATGGACTTACTGATGATAAGACTGACTTGACCTGCATTAAAGCTAGTGCCAATAGTCTCAGCCATCTCCATAACACTATACACCCTTGTAAAAGTGATCTCTGCTGCTACTAGATGTCAATCACTAGGAAAAACATCTCAATGATCATTAGGCTTCCAGATATCCAAAAAAAATTTGAAAAATGAAAGGGTGATGAAACGTTTTGGGTCTATAAAGAAGTTTAAAAAAATGACATCAGCTAAGATGGCATAGCATAACATGTACTTGAGAATGCATAAAACCTTAGTTAAAACACAAACAAAGGTAATAATCCTAAGGAAATTAACTAGTCTCTAATAAGCAAGAGTGACAAACACTGTTCATGCATACACTCATGCAAAAGCATGATAGACACACATGAACTCTAGAGTCCTTTGTTCACAAATGCCCCAAAAAGAAAGTTAAATCATATAAAACCTTTGCAACTCCCCAAGTAACCCAAAAATATATCTACCCCAAGTCACCCATACGACCACACCCAATTCTAGGTCAAAAGTCTTGGCAGCATGCATGCAAAATAAAATACGTGCATGCTACAGTGCCTCAAGGTTTAGAAATTCCAACAATTTCATAAGGAAAGAGCCTTCATTATTTCTAACCCCCACTCACCTGTGGACACAATCTAGAATTGTGCAAGAGTGCTCTAAGAGTACCCAAAAACCTAAAGGTTTACCTCCCCTTAACAGAAGCATACAAATCATTATATGTGAGGAAGCAAAATTGTATCTCAAGATAAGAATGTAAACGTTCCAACCATCATAAATAAAAGTTTGCAATTCTGTATCCATCCAAATGTAGCTCCATTTTCCTGCATAGTTAGACAAAAACCACAAAAACACACACCAACAGAGGCTATCCTATCCCATGAAAATGGGTATAGATAACATGTCAATGGATAAAAATAATATTAGTGGAAAAATCAACAATGCATGTTCCTTGAGCATCCACTATCCCAATATCCTTGATCATTAACCTGCTTTTGGATAGGCTGCTCAAAAAGAAAATAGATTAGTTTTCTTTGGAGATCCAAGCCTTATCAGACTTGGATCTGTCTAGTTGTTCAACTAGAGTGGTATTATTCTTTACCATAAATGCCTGTTCATCCCTTTGTGACCTAAGCACCCAATTTGTTCCAATGACCTTCTCAAGATATTTAAATCTATTGCAAGTCATTGAAATACCATTAAAACTAGAGTTTTGCTCTTGTTTAGGTTTCCAAGTTATGTGGGATGATGCCCTAGACCCTTGACCCTTACTAACCAAGTATCTTTGTTTATATGGTCTAAAATAAGGTCTCATACCAAATTTGGAGCTGTCAGCGTTGCATTTGTTCCTGTCAGCGATGACTTTATTGCTGTCAGCGCTGAATTTGTTCCTGTCAGCGCTGAATTTTTTCTTGTCAGCGCTGAGTTTGTTCTTGTCAGTGCCCAAATTAGGGTTTGCTACAGGAACATACTGTCTGTTTGACCAAGTGTTGGTCTTTTGAAAGGGCCTTTGTCCATGGGTATTAGCTGCCTTAGAGAAGAAAGGAGTTGGTCTAGTAGCCTGTGGTCTAGTGTGGACAAAAGGTCTATGATTGACATTGGATGACCTATTGCCAGCGAATGAATTGTGTCCACTGACACAATTATAGGCCAAATGAGAAAAGCTCCCACATGTATAACAAGCCTTTTTAGACACAAACTTAGGCTTAGACTGGTAAAACCCTGTCCCATTAATACTTTCTTGGCTTTTGAGTGACCTAGGTTTCCTATACATTTCAGCATATTTAACACTAGGTTGTTTCTTAATTGGGGAGCCAAGATTAACAGCTTTTCCAGTGATGGGATTGGTCACAGTGATAGGTTTAGATACTACTGGACTCTCAATGAGTGTAGGCATGAATGGACTCTCACTAAGCATCCCACCCTTAACAAACAAAGTGGGTTAGCCTTCTTCCATTCTTCTAGGTCAGTAACCTTTTGTTGATATTCCTCAACTGGGGAAAGAACTCTAGGTGGAGGAATAAATTCCTCTTCTTGGAGTTCTGGAATACCAGTCCAAGAGAGATCCTTTCTATGGACACCATAGAAGTCCCCAGCAGGTGGTGGAACGGCAACATATTCTTTCAACCCAATCCCAGACATATCCTTAGAATCCCTTTGTATATTAACACATTCTCCTAGGGTTTGTGTGGCCTTATCAAATCTCTGAATTTTAAGACTCACATTGTCTTTATTCTTATTAGCCTCATCTAACTTAGCTATTAAATCAACATTAACCGTATTCACGATATCGTTAATATCATTACTTTGATTTAACTCATGTTTTAAGATATTTATTTTATCTTTTAAATCAAACTCCATTTTCTTATACTCAGAAACAGTCTTTTCAGTTTGAACAAGTGCCACTTGATAATTAGATAACGTGCATCTTACGTCTGAAAGATCTGATTTTGATTTTAAAATCTCTTTATTAAGTTTTTCAGTATTTATCCTACAAGAAGAGTCATCACATACCTCATTATTAGATGACAAAGATGAGTTGGAACTTGAAGTAGACTTCGCCTTGACTGAAAACATCATCAGATTCTTTTTCACCTTCTTCCTTAGCCTGGTTCACCTCACGATATTGGATCTCGTTCTTCAAATCAAAGTTTCTCAACAAGCTCTGATACCACTTGTTGATCCCAAACTTAGATCGATGTAGCTTTATGTATACGAGATTAGATCAAGTAATACACGTAGAGAAACTTTGTTGTATAGAACAAACTAAGTGTTATGCGGAATTTAACACTTAGAACAAAGAACAAAACAATGTAAAGCAAACTTTCACTTTGATTAATAATATCAATGAATGATTACAATGAAAGTGTTATGAGATATGTGGAAGAGATGTGTGAAAAGATGTGTCTTATGTCTAACCCTTAGGCCTCCTTTTATAGGTTTAAGGAGCCTTGTAGAAAAAGCTAAGATCAACTATTTTAGGAAGAGACATAAGATAAACATACTCAAATAACTTATTGACTAAATCTTTTAAACATTTAAGAATATATTCTGAATTCTTATCTTCATATTTTGTCCACCAGCTTCAAAAATTCATCATTGGCAGATTTAGTCCTTGTCTTTGTCTTAAGATTCTTCTTGTCAACGCCTTGATAATTCTTATCAGCGTCTCATCTGTCAGCGCCTCGTTTACTCTTGTCAGCGTCCAATTTCCTCTTGTCAGCGTTCCAGTGACACAACTAATTTTATTCCCAACAAAGCTCGTTTTATACGTACTAGGTTTACCGTTACTCGTTATTATACGTGTGTACAAGAACGTAATATAATCTCACTATAGATTATATCTTGGATCGATTAACAAAACGGCAAGGGGTTAATCATTGATACTCATAAACCCTAATTGGTGATTTGTTCTTGCTCATTGGAATCATATAGCTAAAAGGTATGTAACCCTAATTCGATTAATTATGAATGTGTTATTATATTCCTATGTTTTTAATCGCTTCCGCTATTACGTGCTTTGATCTTCTATTATGTTTTTATAATTGTAATGAATTTTATAAACCTATCACGTACAACTTTTTTTTTGAAATTCACGTACAACTGAAATATTAAAATATATATATATAAATATGTCTTGTCAACGTCTCAAAGCTAAAGGCGTGATTTTTATTGTCTGCGACCTTTTGTCATGCTATGAATTTGTGTCCCATGTTCCATAGACTCGAGTGCCATTGCCAGGATGAAGCATGAATGCTTCAACTCTCATTTGATCTCTTATTGAGAAAGATAAACTCGATGGTTCCAATTGGCTTAGCTCAGTTGGACACCAAGGTTCCACTAAGTGGTTTCCTTGGGGGAGGTTTCATAGAGGTCTTGGGTTCAAGACCCACCAAGGGTCTTTCAAGCGAAGCGAATAGGAGTCTAACATAACTAGGTGAGGGCTCGAAGAAGACATTCTTCCGCTTAGATATCATTGCACCCACTAACCACTAACATTTTCTGTTCTAAAAAAAGGTATAAAGAAAAGTTAGATCTCATTGAAACACGATAGATTAGACCAACTAAATATTGAAATTCATATGTACATGTGATATGCAATTTTTGAAGGAACAAGAATATATTGTTTCCCATGTCTCATCTGAACCATAATCAGACTACTTTTAGAAGGCCAAGTAAATGTCCAACTTGGGAAATTCACTATTTCCGTTTTAGGTTTGATTTCCACATCTCTTCTTTCTATCATAAATGAGTAGACTACAAAGGGATTAATTCTTCTGCAGTTTGTGATGTACATCACTGATAGGTGTTTGCAGCCATTACACAAAGATAAAAAAACGTGATCACCAAGATTCGAACATCCGTTCACATGAATTATCTCTAAGTTTTGACAATGCAATCCTATCGACTCCCATCCAGAAGTGAAAATCTGGTCACAAAATGATAAGTTCCACTCTTGTAGCAACGGACGCCCTTTTGAGATACTTTTGACAGCATCATTTATGAAAAATCTACATCCCTCAAAGTTCAGAACTTTAAGACTTGCATCTATGCCTGAACCAGTTGCTGCCAAACCATGCCCACTCACGCACTCGTTAAGATTATAGAGATTTAGATACTCCATACCACCTCCACTTAGAATTCCACTCATATCAATAGGACTAAATGCACAATAACTGGCTTCTAAAAAAGACAGGGTTTCAGCACACCCTTCCTACACTAGCTATCTTAGTGCATCCAAATATTTTAAGTGCTCTAAGTTGACGACAATTTTTTTTGAGAGACTGCATTCCACGGTCAGTTATGTCTAAACACCAGGCAAGATTCACTTCTATTAAGGATCTACATGATTTTGTTTGGATCTCTAATCCTTTGTCGGTAATAGAACAATTCGAAAGACTAATAACGGACAACAATGGAAAACCATAAGCAATACAAGAAATCTTTTATATAATAAAAGAATGAGATTTTTGAGAGTTTTAGTGAAAAATGGAGGTTGTAGAAAAAATAATTTGACCCATCAAATGGCTTGATTTTGACACATAAGCAAAATCAAAGAATATGATTGGTCCAAAAAGTCAAAATTGAATTCATTTTCGTCAAAATTAAAATTTTTGGTGGAAGAGTTTGATGAAAACACATAAAAATATATGGGTTAAATTTGTGAAAATAAAAACTTAAAAAAGGAGGAGGGGATTAATAAAACTTTAGTGGTTGAATTCTAAATAAATTAGATGGAGTCAAATGTAAACTTATATTTTTTCATATTTTTAGCAACTTTGGAAAATAAACAGAATACCTCCTTAAACATTATAACTTATATACTTTATATATAAAAAAATACAACATATGTAATATTAAAAAAATCAACAAATCACTCAGTTATAAATATTCAAATAAGAATACAAGTTATTGTCTATTTTTATTTTGAAACTTAACAAAGTTAAGCAATGCAATCTACGTAAATTATTATTAACACGAATATAAATATCAAAATGAATGTAAGTGTTAAAACATGAGAATCAAAGTTTGAGACCAAATATTATCACCCAACCAACCTCCCATTGGTAATTTATTAATCAAAGATTCAAGAACAAAGTACAAAACAAGATTAATCCCCAAAACGGATGCTAATCAAACAAATACAAAAGAAAGTGTGAGATTGTCCCAACTAGGTTGACCCAATCTCCGTCACTACATATTCACTCTCACTCAGCCTAATCTAAACAAGAAAATGATACCCATGATGCAAGCCTCATACGACTGATAAGAGAGAGAGCCAACACATACTTTATGTGTGTGTGTGTGTGTGTGTGTGTGTTATGAGTGATAAGTGAAACCCTAGCAACAACTAGGGTAGTAATACTAGAAAATAACCATGGGCTTCAACTGGGCTTCAACGGTTGGCCCAAGACATATCCAACAAGAGAATCAACCACTGACACAAATGGTCCCTGCACATGTAACAAACACATAAAAGGCACAAATATAACAAAGGCATGATAAGTTTGACAAGTCAACATCCTCCCTCAAACTTATCAAGATTGAAGAGTTATCTTTTGAACATATCCACCATTCGCAACTGCTTACACAGTTTAGCATGTTGAAGAGAGCCATGTCCTTTGGTAAATAAATCAGCTGTTTGATCAGCATAAGCAACTTTAATCGTTTTGATAATGCCACTCTGCACCTTTTCCCTTATAAGATAGACATTAACTTCAAAGTGCTTAGTCCTCTCATGAAAGACAGGATTGGCAGCAATTTGAATACCTGAAGAGCTGTCACTATACATGTTCACAGGAAACACACTAGGGATGTTCAGATTATTTAGCAAGTTGGAAATCCAAATGACTTCACAAGTACCACTAGCCATGCATCTATACTCTGCTTCAGCAGAAGACCTAGATACAGTAGGCTGTTTTTTGCTTTTCGAAAAGACAAGTGTGTTACCAGAAACACACAATAGCCAGAAACAGACCTTCTGGTCTACAAACACTTAGCCCAATCAGAATCAGTAAAGCAAGACAATTTAAGCTGTTTATCCTTGTAAATTTGTATACCAGTATCAGGAGATCCTTTTAGGTATCTGATGATCCTAAAAGCAATCTTAAGGTGAGATTGCAAAGGGGCATGCATGTGCTGGCTTAGACATTGGACAACATAGGAGATGTCAGGTCTAGTGTGGGTCAAATAGATGAGCATGCCAATAAGTTTTTGATAATTAAGAACATTAATAAGGAACTTATCAGAGTCACTCTCATCCACAGCAAGGACACAATTCTCAAGTAAGGGTGTGGTAACAGGTTTGGCAGCAAGAAGGCCAAACTCATGAATAAGATCAGGACAATACTTCCTTTGAGTCATACACACACCAGAGTTGTTGTGTAAAACCTCAATACCAAGGAAATACTTCATAAGACCAAGATCTTTGATCATAATTTATTCTTAAGAAAGCATTTGAACTTCTCAATTTTAGATAAATCATTCCCAGTGACAACAAGATCATCAACATACACAAGAATAATAATGAAGGTAGTCCTAATATGCTTGATGTAAGGGGAGTAATCAATTTTGCTTTGGACAAAGCCATGCTCAGCCAAGGCAGTGGTGAATCAAAACACATTTTTCAGACCTAGGAGTGAGCTTATCACTGTTGTTTAAATTAGTAGAAAAACAAAGACACCCAAAACACCTAATGTGAGAGAGATTTGGTTTATTGTTATAAACCAGTTCATATGCTGATTTCCTTTTGAGAACAGATGAGGAAAGCCTGTTAATTAAGTATACAACAGTTAAAATGCGATCAGACCAAAAAACAAGAGGAATCCCCCTGAAACATAAGGCTCCTTGCAACATTCAGCAAGTGCCTATGTTTCCTTTCAGCAATGCCATTTTGTTGAGGGGTGTAAGTGCAAGAGGTTTGATGAACTATTCCAAGATCAGAGAACAAAGAAATCATTTTCTTATTGACAACTTCAGTACCATTGTCAGATCTGACAACTTTGATACCCTTATTAAATTGATTTTTGATCAGTTTAATGTAATTAGCAAAGGTGTCAAATACTTCATCTTTAGATTTTAAAAGATAAGTCCAAACAGGCCTAGAATAGTCATCAACAATGGTCAAGAAATACTTGTACCCCTCTCTGCTAGAGATCCTGTAGGGACCCCACAAGTCAAGGTGAACAAGGTCACCCAGATGAGTAGACTTGTGATCACTCAATGGGAAAGGTTCTCTTGTCTGTTTGGCCCTATGGCAAACTTCATAGACAGAGACACAAGTGTTTTTGGAAAGGTTGAGGTCAGACTTGAGAACAGATAGGACTTGGTCAACACGATGACCAAGTCTGCATCTTTGGACACATTGAAGGACATAATCATATTAGAATTACCTACACACTTGTTGTTTCTATCAAGGTCAAACAAGTAGAGGCCCTCAGACTGTCCCATTGGTTAAATCCCGAATATAACATTTATCCTCATCAAAACCCACAAATAATTTACTATCTTTGATTAACTTATTAACAGATAACAAACTGACACAGTAGCCAATCACAACAAGAACATCATATAAGATAACATTGTTGGACAGTCTCAAGACCAGATATTATCACCCAACCAACTTCCCCTTGGTGATTTATTAATCAAAGATTTAAGAACAAAGTACAAAACAAGATTAGTCCCCAAAACGAACGCTAATCAAACAAATCCAAAAGAAAGTGTGAGATTGTCCTAACTAGGTTGATCCAATCTCCCTCACTACATATTCACTCTCACTCAGCTTAATCTAAACAAGAAAATGATAAGATGAATATCCTCATTTGATGCAAGTCTCAGATGGTTGATAAGAGAGAGAGCCAACACACACTTTATGTGTGTGTGTTATGAGTGATAAGTGAAACCCTAGCAACAACTAGGGTAGTAATATTAGACAAGAACCATAGGCTTCAACGGTTGGCCCAAGACATATCCAACAAGAGAATCAACCATTGACACAAATGGTCCCTGCACATGTAACAAACACATAAAAGGCACAAATATAATAAAGGCGTGATAAGTTTGGCAAGTCAACAGTAAGACCTCAAACATCGGTGTGGGAGGAAAATAAGTAGACGAGATTCTACATATTACATTATCATATATTTTTTCAAAGTCGTTATATGTTACTAAACATACATTATCTATAGCTAATATTTAAGTTAAACAAAATTAAATCCTCTATGCAATAAATATTTATACAATATCAATTGAAAAATAATTAAAAACTTGGCAAACAGATAAATATAATAGGTGATCTAAGTTGAAAATAGAAAAAGTAGTAATAGTGGAAGATGCTTCCGGTGATCGACCTTTCATCCGCAGATCGAATCTCCACCGCCATTTCCATTCGTCAGGTACTTCTTTTCTTCTTTACTACAGTACATCATTATACATCATCACTCTTAGTTTAAATTTTTATTTATAAAAGTTGAATTAAAGACTAATTAAGTATTATAAAGTAAAACCATCTTTTTATCATTTCGTAGATATCAAAATAGTACTCACTCGTTTCATAATTATAGTTTAGTTTTCCATATTAACAAAATTAATTATTCATTTCCAAATATAGAAAAATGAAATTTGGATTCAGTTTACTGTCGCTCACTCAAACCAATAATTATAAACTTTAAAATAATTCTTAATTAAATTATTAAAATAAAGGCTCATGTTATAAAGACCCCCCTACAATACAATTGGTACCCTTTTTTTTCTTTTTAATTTTTTTTTTAATTTTTTTTATATTTTTTAAATTTTTATAATTTTTTTTATGTTATAAAACTGAGATCTTGAAAATACGGAATAAAAATTATAAAGTTTAATAGGTTAAAAGTAATAAACAGACAAAGTTGCGGAACATAAATTGATAAAAAAACTGTGCTGAAAGCTGGGGACGAAGTACAAAAATAAAACTGTCATTCTGCAAAAGTAAGAGAGAGAAAAACTATAAATTTTTTTTTTTTTTTATCCATGAACTATAATTATGAGACATAAAGAGTAATTAATATGTGAACAATAATTTTGAGACGACATAAATAATTTAGAAAAATAAATTCACAAAATGATATGGCATGCAATATATTGACTAAATTTTGTATCTTGCATCTTTTTTAATTAGCAAATGATATAGTATAAATCATATTCTTCCTTTTACTAATAAAAGTCTAATGTTTTTTTTGTTAGGCCTGCACTGATTATGGATTCTTTTACATCATAAACCATGGTATTGATGAACATCTTTTACAAAATGCCTTTGAACAATCCAAATTGTTTTTCTCACTTCCACTTCGACACAAGATGAAATGCAGTCGCAGCGGCCGCGACTTTGGTTTTTCTCCTCTTTACGCCGAGAACCTCGACTCCGCTACCTCCCCTTCAAAAACCAAAGGGGACTCCAAAGAAACTTTCCATATCGGTCCGTTACAAAACCAACTTAACCAATGGCCTTCCAAAGGTACTTCTTCTACTTGCTGCTGTACTTTTTTTATAAGAACATTACTATTGCTAGCTAGTATAGTATCCTCTTTTTTAACGAATGCTGCAGATTTATTACCTTCCTGGCGACCTGTCATGGAGAATTACTACACTTCGCTTTTGTAAGTTCATTTCTCTTTTTCTCCTTCTATTTTACCGTTACTATTTTCTCACTTTTAAAACAGGTCTACGGGGTTGAAATTGAGCTCTCTGATTGCTCTGGCATTGAATCTAGACGATCACTTCTTTCACAGCGTCGGTGCTTTGGATAAACCATACGCTTTTCTGCGCCTTTTGCACTATCCAGGTTCATTCATTAATTACTCTACTTTTCATGTCAAACTTCATAACCGACATGACAATGATGTTGATGATGATGGACTTTATATTAACTGAATGGCGGCAGGGGAAATGGGGGAGGACGAGGTTGTGTACGGTGCTTCTCCACATTCTGATTATGGAATGATCACTCTTCTCGCAACAGACGGTGTTCCTGGCCTCCAGGCAATAATCAATAACACTAATTATTTGAAATGGTTTTTTCTTACTTGTGATGATAGTGGTGGTGTATCAACAACAGGTCTGCAGGGAGAAGAATAAGCACCCACGGACTTGGGAGAACGTTAATCATGTCAAAGGGTTAGTTTCTCAATTAACCTACAACTGTGAATAAACTTGGTTTTGTCCCACGATATACACAACAGTTTTCTATATTTTGTGGTGCAGGGCCTTAATTGTTAATATTGGTGACATGATGGAGAGATGGACTAATTGTCTATTCCGGTAAAATCCTATCACTCTCTTTCTCTATCCTCGTCTTCCTTTAGTTTGAAGTCTCTTCATTTCAAATTCAAAATCACGCATGTTTCTTTTCTTCAATTCTGTTGCAGGTCAACACTACATCGAGTTATGCCAACTGGGAAAGAGCGCTATTCTGTAATAATTCCTAACCAATGAATTAGATTTTTATGTTTGCTTATGCGTTTCATTCACTAGTATGATATTTTCGATCACCAGTCCATAAAAAATAGAATAAAAATTGCAGTTTAGGTTGTATTTGTTATCAATTTGTCCCTGTTTGTGTGAAATATAAAAAACTGAAGACGTGACTCCCTTTTTAACAAGAAAGTGAATTTTGGATCCACAAAAGCAGAGAAACTAAAAATGGGACGGAGGTTTTCTTCATTTTCGTAACCGTAAACAAGCCGTAATAATATGTACAGATGGCTTTCTTTTTGGATCCTAACCCGGACTGTATGGTAGAATGCTTGAAAAGCTGCTGCAGTGAGTCGTCTCCTCCAAGGTATGTATCTATGATTCTATGTTATATAATAGTTGGTTGTTGGTGGCGTCTGCTAATAAAGCCATCATCATTGTTATGTGTACTTAAACATGATGATTTGATTTGGCCGGCTTGCAGGTTTCCTCCAATCCGCAGTGGCGACTACCTGAGGGACCGTATCAATGCTGCGTATTCCTCATAGGCTTTTGCATAAAGATTGTATCAACTGCTATAGAACTATGTACTCAGCATGCAATTAGATGTTGCGCAGACTAATGTGTTCTTTGTGGTTAGAATTCCAAATTATTTACACGAGTAATGTGCTAGGATCCAAAAAAAAAAAAACAAACACCACAACCTTGCAGGACAAGTTCCACTCTTGCAACAGTGAGACCCTTATGAGATGCTTATAATAACATCATTCGTTACAGAGTTGCACTCCCTAAAATAAGGCATTATAAGATTTGCAGCAAAACATGAACCAGTTGTTGCCAACCCACATGCTCTCGTCCACATGTTAGGCCTACGAAGATTTAAAAACTAGTAGGTTTTTAGATAGCACAGTTGCACGATCAGAGGCTAGTTAGATAAAAGAAGTTTGCAGAACACCCTTGGAAGCCTACACCAACTATGTCAGTGCATCCAGATATACTGACTACTCTAAGTTGGGGACAGTTTTGGGCGAGAAACTGAATTACATGGTCAGTTATGTGAATGCACCAAGCAAGATTCACTTTTATTAAAGATTTGCAGAATTTTGATAAGATTTGTAATCCACTGTCAGTCATAGCAGAGCATTTCGAGACTTATAACAGACAACAATGAACAAGTAAAGGAACCGAAGTAAGTCCTACGTCGGTGATGTGAGAGCAGAAAAAGAGGTAGAGAGTTCAATTTAGAGTCATAATTATGCAGTATAGTTAAATATGAATCTGAGATTTGCATGCAGTTTGTAAAGAAAATTGAAGACAAATTAGGCCAAAAGATACTCGATCAGGCTTTGTGTCTAGTTTTTCAAATATCAGAACCGATGAGTAATGAAAAAAGTGTAACAGAAGAGCGCTGAGCTGCTGACAATTTAGTATGGGTTATGTTATAAATACCCCCCTTGGGGACAAAAAGTACACTAAAGTACTTAGAATACCCCCCTTTTGTCCCCTCAAATACAGTACAATACAGTTTTTTGTCAGTTTCTGTTCCGTATTTTTTGACAGTTTACTGTTTTTGACATGTTAAACTTTATATTTTTTATTCTGTATTTTCCGTTTCACAGTTTTATAACAAAAATAAAAATAAAAAAATTAAAAAAAAATAAAAAAAAATAAAAAAAAATCAAAAATTTAGGGGGGGTATTGGAATCATTTTAAGGGGGGTACTAGTAACCATCCCCTTTAGTATATCTATACACAGAGTTAGCATTGAAAGTTACTGACATTAAAAGTTACCCGTGTGACCGGTAACTGTTGAAACGAAAAGACAAATAGCATCAGAAAATGAAAACTGAAATCAAAAGGGTTTTCAGATTTTCAAATTTGGGTCTCAAGGGAAACCCCAACAGAGACAACTTTGACCTGGTAGGCAAACTCGGCCAACGAATGTTTGAAATATGGGTGGATCAAATAATCTGAGAGTCGTGTCAAACACTTTCATATCAAAGTATTTCGATGGTTCTATCGAAATCTCCAATCGGATAAAACTCAGATTCGAACTGTTTATGTGTTTTGTTGTTATCATCCAGAACCACAAAAACAAGAAAGGTTATATGACCAATTAACTGTCATACGGTTGTAACTGCAAAAGCAGTTATATTGACCATAAACCGACAGTGTAAATAACGGGCTGAAAAATGTCCGAATACCCGGGAATTTTATTTTCTAGTACGTTTTTAACATAGCACTTTATACCAAATAAAAACCCCAGCCAGAGGCCCCGCAGTGAAGCGCGGATCTTCAATTCTTGTTCACAATTATAAGGCAAGAGTTAAACCCAATCAACAATTCTTAATTAAACAAGACATGTTTGATTAATAATGCGTTTCATTGTCATTGTACTCAGTGACGGAGCCAGTGGGGGGCTGGAGGGTGCTCGGCCCCCTAACACCGGTGGACTTAGCCTACAGCAAGGTGGTTCCCAAGAATAACTTTAGAGGTTGAAGCGCTTTAGCATATATTGTTAGGAAAATATACTTATTTTAATGGTGGTTTTGATGTTTTTGTACATAAAGAAGATGATGCCCCTTGGACCCTGCCCAGGGGCGCTGCCCCCGGACCCCCGTCGTACGGGGGCGAAACCCCCGTATGATAACCGTAATAATGTCATACAAGTGTGCACTCCGCACAACCCCGACTTGATGAACGTTTATCACGATTACAAATTGGTCAACAAAGTAAATCCATTACACTTAAATCATTATTGGTAACACAAAATCACCAACAATCCTCCCCCATTTAAGTGTAATCTTGATTAACTTAAAGAAATCATAACACAATCAAACTGATGCATAAATGAAATGTCGACATGATTGAATTTCACATTAGTATATTAGCATTCCAAATATTCGAATATTAGAGTGTCACTAAGGATTGAACTCTTCTATCCATAAAGAATACCTGAAGATAATATACACAACAGTTTACACATTTACATGTTCTACTTAACACTATTTTTACTAGCTTGTGTCCTATCCTTCAATAAGCATATCAAAGTCAAGTCCCAAACTTCTTAAAGCAGCTAAACTTCATGCTTATATAGGTGACCTTTTCTTCTTGCACCTGCACATGCAATTTGTCAAAAGATCATTAAGAAATATATTTTCAACCTCCGTTACTTGCAGTTCTGAACACATACCGTGGGATGATGTAATTATGCGTTCCAAATCAAAATATCAAGCTTTCCACATTGAATTCAGCACCTAACATTGCGTTAGGTGGGAATTGGGTATCTTGATACAAGGATTTTATTAGTGGACTTTAAACCCATCCCAATAGCCGCCTTGCGCACGAGATCTCTAACTAACCCTTTGGTTAAATGGTCGGCTAAATTCAACTGAGTTTTCACAAACTCCACAGATATCACACCATTCATGATAAGGTCACGATCATACTATGTCTAACACCTAAGTGTCTAGACTTACCATTGTACACATGACTATAAGCCCTAGCCAAGGTAGCAGCACTATCACATCTTATAGAAATGGTAGATACCGGTTTAGGCCATAAAGGAATTTCATAAACCAAATTCCTTAGCCATTCAGCTTCTTTACCAGCAGCAGCCAAAGCCACAAACTCAGACTCCATAGTTGAACTTGTAATACAAGTCTGTTTCTTAGAAGCACAAGAAATAGCACCTCCTCCAAGTAGGAATACCCAGCCACTCGTAGACGAGTGATCCTCCATGTTGTTAATCCAACTGGCATCTGAGTAACCTTCTATCACAGAAGGATAACCGCTATAAGTCAAACCAAAATTCATGGTTCCTTTCAAGTATTGAAATACTCGAGTAAGAGCTTGCCAATGTAAAGCACTAGGATTGCTAGTATACTTACTAAGCTGTCCTACAGCAAACGCTATATCCGGCCTAGTGCTAATCATGGCATACATAAGACATCCAACAACACTAGAGCTGAGACACTGCAATTCCCCTATTAGGAATCAATTTCACAGTAGAATCAAATGGAGTATGAGCAGAAATACAATCAGCAAAGTTAAATTTTGCTAGTATCTTCTCAATATAATGAGATTGAGAAATCGAGATACCATTGTTTCCTCGTTTAATTCTAATACCAAGAATCACCTCAGCCTCCCCCAGATCTTTCATATCAAACTTAGATGACAAAAATTCCTTTGTCTTTTCAACTTGATCTTGGTCAGTGCCAAAGATCAACATGTCATCTACATATAAGCAAATGATTACTCCCTTACCAGAAACATCAAATCTGCTATACACACATTTGTCAGATTGGTTTAAACAAAAACCATTAGACAACACCACATAATCAAACTTTTGATGCCATTGTTTTGGTGCTTGTTTTAGACCATACAATGATTTCTTCAATTTACATACCTTGTTTTCATGTCCAGGCATCACAAACCCTTCAGGTTGTTTCATGTAAATTTCTTCATCCAAATCACCATTCAAGAATGTAGTTTTCACATCCATTTGGTGAATAACAAGATTGTTTATAGCAGCAATAGCTAATAACAATCTAATAGTGGTATCCTGGCAATAGGAGCATATGTATCAAAGAAGTCAATTCCATCCTTTTGTCTAAAGCCTTGAATTACCAATCTGGCTTTAAATTTATCAATGCTTCCATCCACTTTCATTTTCCTTTTGAGGATCCATTTACCTCCTAATGCCTTGCATCCCGGAGGTAAATCAACTAATTCCCAAGTATCATTTTGCAAGATGGAATCAATCTCACTTTGAATAGCTTCTTTCCAGAAGGCAACATCCCTAGACTCCATTGCCTCACTCAAGGTCTTTGGATCCTCCTCAATAGTGAAACAATACTCACGTAGAGATACAATCTTATCTCTCGTTCCTTCAACCAAATAAAGTTGAAAATCAGAACCAAAAGACTTAGCTTTTCTTGTTCTAGTGCTTTTCCTAGGAATCGATGGACCAGGTACATCATGTGCACCTTCAATCTCATCTTCAGCTACCTCACTTGAAGATGGCTGAATTATACCTCTTGGTCTAGGTATAGATGAAAAACGTTCTTCATCAAATATTGCATCTCTTGACTCTAATCATTAGGTTCTATAACATAAAACCTGTAACACTTGGAATGCTCAGCATACCCAATGAAGATACAATCTATACCTTTCTCACCCAGATTTTCATCTTGGGCTGAGTTAACCTTACGACTGCTCTACAGCCCCAAACCCTTAAATAAGCTAAATTCGGTATCTTCTTGGTCCAAATTTCATAAGGAGTTTGTTTGCTATGTTTGTTTGGAGTTCTATTTAGCATATAACAGGCTGTCAACATTGCCTCACCCCAAAACACTTCACTTAGTCCAGAATAGGATAACATGGAATTCACCATTTCCTTTAAGGTCCTATTCTTCCTTTCAACCACACCATTCTGTTGTGGTGTGTAAGGATCCGTGGTTTGATGTATTATTCCAGTAGATTGGAAATAAACTGGATCATAATACTCACCACCACGATCAGTACGAAATACTTTTATTGAATATTGTCTTCGAAGTTCTACTTCTTGTTTATAAATTTTAAATTTATCAAGAGCTTCAATGCAATAGATATACATAACAATATCTAGAAGCATCATCAATAAAAGTTATAACATACTTATTTTGTCCTAGTGAAGGATTGGCATGAAAATCACATAGATAACTATGTATGAGATCTAATACTTTGCTTTCCCGGTTAACACCCTTAAAAGGTTGTCTAGTAATCTTTGTCAACATACAAGTCTTACAACTTTTATTTGTCATGTCAAAAGCAGGTATTAAAATCATTTTAGCCATATCTATCATTCTCCTGTAATGAACATGTCCTAGTCTAGCATGCCACAATTCAGAATTACTTACATCATTACTATGACTAGAAGTAATCATACAAGTAGAAGCATTAAACAAAGGATAATTCAGATTTAATCTGATCATTCCATTACATACATAACCAAATCCAACAAAAGTACCATGTCTTGACAAGATATACTTGTCACTTTCCAACACCTGTTTGTAGCCACACTTATTCAACACAATTTCAGAAACGAGATTCTTTCGAATCCCGGGTACATACAACACATTATCCAAACATAAAGTTTTTCCAGAAGTGAAAGTTAATAAAAAAACGCCCTATTCCTTTGATTGGTTCAGTAGCAACGTTTCCCATCTTTACAAATGATCCATCTTCAATTGATTTACAGGCTTGAAACCAACGAAGATCCTTGCAAACATGACTTGTTGCACCCGAATCAACCCACCAAGCAACATCATCATCCTGAACATAAAATACATCAGAAATAACAAAAACTTAATGTAAAACATTATCATTATTCTGAATAAGATCAGAATTATAACCTTGTTGCTTTTCAGGATCCTTAGACCCACTTGAACCAGCGCCTTTTTTGTCCTTAGAGCGACAATCCTTCTTCATGTGACCAGGCTTGCCACATTTCCAACAAGCCCCCACTGCCTTCTTGTTAGCAGATTTATTGTCACCGTTGTTGTTGTACTTACGTTTGTTCTTATTGTTGTTTGAATTCTTGGCTCCATCTCCTTCAACCATGTTGACAGAAGATGACCCAATTTGGTTCTTTCCTTTAGGGTTATTTTCAAGTTCCTGATTTCTTACCCTTCCTCAATTCGGAGAGCACTACCGAGTTGTACCAAATTTAATTCTTCCTTCTTATGTTTCAAACCATGTTTGAATTCTTTCCAAGAAGGGGACAGTTTATCAATGATAACTGCAACCGAGATGGCCTCATCCATCAATAATTTGTGTTGGGTAATCTGTCCCAGAATCCTTAACATCTCATGATATTGGTCCATTACAGATCTGGAATCAACCATTCTGTAATTCATGAAATTTCTTACAAGAAACTTCTTTGCAGAAGCATCTTCAGCCATGTATTTGGATTCTAGGGACTCCCACAGAGCCTTTGCAGATTCAGTATTTTGATAGATATCAAAGAGTGAGTCAGACATACCATTCAGAATATGACCACGGCATATGTAGTCGTCGTTTTCCCACTTCATCCGCTGCCTAGTGGTTTCCAGCGGTTCATCCTCCGACCATTCGGGACTTGGTGTATTCAGAACATACACAACCTTCAAAGTGGTAAGAAGAAAGTGCATCTTCTTCTGCCAACGACGAAAATCCTGCCCTTCAAACTTAGCCAACTTATCGAACTTACTCGTCATGTCCTTCACAGATTCTCTGTTCGCCATGATCACATAATACTTTGATCTTTGTTTGAAATATGGGTGGATCAAATAATCTGAGAGTCATGTCAAACACTTTCAGATCAAAGTATTTCGATGGTTCTATCGAAATCTCCAATCGGATAAAACTCAGATTCGAACTGTTTATGTGTTTTGTTGTTATGATCCAGAACCAGAAAAACAAGAAAGGTTATATGACCAATTAACTGTCATACGGTTGTAACTGCAAAAGCAGTTATATTAACCATAAACCGACAGTGTAAATAACGGGCTGAAAAATGTCCGAATACCCGAGAATTTTATTTTCTAGTACGTTTTTAACATAACACTTTATACCAAATAAAAACCCCAGCCAGGGGCGCTGCCCCTTGGACCCTGCCAGGGGCTGCCGCCCCTTGGACCTTGTCCAGGGGCGCTGCCCCCGGACCCCCGTCGTACGAGGGCTTCGCCCCCGTATGATAACCGTAATAATGTCATACAAGTGTGCACTCCGCACAACCCCGACTTGATGAACGTTTATCACGATTACACATTGGTCAACAAAGTAAATCCATTACACTTAAATCATTATTGGTAACACAAAATCACCAACAACGAAGACTCCCACAAACGATTTTGAATAAATATGGGGTGGGTGGCCCTAAGACGTTAAAATTGCCATGATTTGAATTTTTAAACTCGGAACCAAGCATTCACACCTTCTGCCAGAATAAGTTTATCTTTGATTTAGGAACAATCACCACAATTAGCTAAATCACATACTATGCCGTAAATAAGTTTATTCAACATCTAACTAGCACATATCAGTCCTTAACCACTCATAAAAATCCCAACGATCAAACAGAAGCAGAAAAAGAAATTCCTAAGGTTCGTGACACCAACTGAGTTAGACCAAATTATGACAAAAGTGGATAAATGAATCAATCTCAATGTCAGCATCAAATGAGTGATTTGATCAGGGTGTGTGACCAATCACCAAGCATTTACAACTTGTAATTATCAAGAATAAAATATCATTTGAAAACGAACGATTCTCAGTCATTCTATTTCCAGCAATACTGATCTGAGGTCGATAACGAATGGCCAATAGAAATACACGTTGTATAACTAACCAACACCTAAGTTACACGACACTTCCAATTTCGTCAAGTTAGATCTTTAATCCATATAACAATAAAACAATGACAAAGAAATTTTGGATAGTTTTCAAAAAATCACTAGCAATCACGTATAGTGTTTGGATAATCCAAACAGCTTCTACTTATGTGCTTATATTAGGTCAGAATAAGTTTTTTTGCTGCTTATTTCATTGTTTGTATTTTAGATTCTCCGTATATAACCTAGTGGCTGCGGCTTAGGATTCTCTAGTAGAGATGGGGTGTTTGTTTTAGCTTATATAATGAGCTTATAAGCTTATTAGCTTATATAAGCTTATAAGCCAAAACCAAGTGTTTGGTTAAGCTTATATAAGTGGGCTTATAAGCTTATATATATGTGTTTTGATAAGCCACAAAAATGTGGTTTTTTTATAAAAGTTTGGGCTTATATAACATATTTACTATTTTACCGTCATGTTAACTTAAGCTTATATAAACCATGGGCTTATAAGCTTAATAACATAGGCTTATATAAGCCATAAATGACTTATATAAGCCCATTATATAAGCTAAAACAAACACCCCACCTATTAAGTTTTGACCCAATATAGCAACATTATCAACCTAAATAATCATATACTAACATGTTAACCTAGCTCAATAAGTGAAATTAGATAGACTGATTTAAATGAAATAGACAAGTATGAATCAATCAATTCAATCGATTTTTATGTAGTCGACATAAATTCTTGTGTGTGCTGGGGAGTGTTGAATTAAGGGGTGTTTGTTTAACCTTATTTCTTTTTTTAGGGTGTGTTTGGTTTGTAGACGGGTTTTGGGTTAGAATTTGGATTTGAAATAGACTAAGGGGTGTTTGTTTCACCTATTTTATGTGAGTTTGAAAAGAAAAAGTATGTTTTTGGTTGAATTCTAAAGCTAAACGGAGTGGGAGTGACTTCTCACGGTGAGTGAGAAACTCACGCATAGGTTGTCACCCCGAGTATATCACTCGCGCGTGGGTTGAACCCACTATGGTGAACTCTTCACTTAGGTGACTTACTATATTACCGTTATATTTAAAACATTTCCCCATTTTCTTTCTTTATAAATACCACATGATCCTATTTACTATCTACAAATACTTCTTAACTTTCAATATTTTTCACACACAACTTCAAAATTCAAAATGGTGTTCTCCTTTTCACACACCGTTGACGAGAGTAAAAATATGATTAATAAACAAATCAGTGAAGAACAATGTCGTCAGTTTGCACTTACAACGTTAGCTTGATTTTGATGCTGCTCACAAAGCTAAAATCAAATTGCGCACTGCGTATGAGAAGTGTTGTAATATTTCCCCAGGCAAACGTATTTTAATCGACACGTTTCTTAAAAAAGAATCTAACAATGATTTCAACATTTAAAGAGCGTTATTTAGAAAGTCGTCAAAATTGGAGGCTCAAATTAAAAAAAAAACTGAATGGATGAATAACCTCACTCCCAACAAAAATGAAGAAATTCCATCCCAAGCTCATATCGGTTCTTAATCACAAAAACACCGACGCTGATATGTTTTGTAGAAGTATGATAATCTTTGATATATCAAGAGGGTTGTTGTTTCTAGAGAGAGAAAGTAGAGAGAGAGATGAGAGAAAATGTAAATGTATTATGTGAGAAAATAAAACAACCAACACCCCTTTCCATGATAGAAATGGGTTTATATACCCAAGTCCCTTAGTGCACTTGGACCTCCGGCCCATGAACATGCTCATAGGTCGGGCTTACATAAATTATAATTAAACTTATACTACGAGCCCTTAACTATATTGTTGGAGTGACCAAGACTTTCTAAATACAAAAAACGTATTTCCAACAATCTCCCCCAAAGGGAGGTCACTCCAAATTACAAAGTCCTAATCTAGCATGTTAGATCTTCGTTCTCGTGCTCGTAGTCCACTTTCTCTTTTCTTCTTTTACTTTTCTTCATTCTTGTGAATATGTGTTGAATATTATCAGGCTTTGGCTTAGAACATGTTCCTTTTGACCTTTCACGTGCAGTCTTTGCCTTCTTGTGATATTCGCCTCTTCGTGACTTCATGTCCCACATACCTATCATTTGTTGAATTCTTGAAAGTTTCAGAGTTGATACAGCGGAAGACTTTTAGGTCATACTTTCTTGAATTTGCTGAAATTTTGATGCAGAAGGAATAAGTATGTGAGGACGACTTCAGCTGGTACACCGCAACGCCACCGTCTTCAAATGCAACAACATAATAACACGAATAAAATAGCTTTGACATTTTATTCTGATTCGGTAGCATTTTACCTCCGGTCGGTGAAGACCGTTGGACGATAATAAATATCGTACTTGTGACAGGTATCTCTAATTAAAGATCTCCTTGACAAGATTTCGCGGGTAAACCCGTTCTCTTTATTCGACCATCCAACGTTGACTGCGAACATAAAGAGTAAATCATTTGGATACGAAATATCCTTATGATTGAAGCCGTCAATTCATGATCCTGGAACAAGTGAATTTAAATTAAGATATTCACCATCGTTGCTTTCCAGTTGTCACGAGCTTGATTCTGATAGAATCTTGCTTGTCACCTACCGCAGTGCGGTTTGATGTTGACATTGGAAGGATTTCCACTCTTCACTGTGAACACTAAAGAGTGTCACTCTGAGTGTTCTGGCAAGATCACTTAGATTTTGCGTAGAGGCCCTGGAACAAGTTTAACCTCAATTAAGAGTCAAACCATCGTTTCTTTCTAGTTATCACAAGATTAGTTCTTAAAGAACCGCACGTGTCACCTACCATGAGCTTGTTTGATGTTGGCTCAAGCAAGATTTCCATCTTCATTGTAATACTTTCGTATCACTTAGATGTTCTGGCAATATTGCAAGAATAATACGTAGGAATCATAAAAATCTTTCTTGTTTTTTTTTAAATTGTGTCCTAATGAGACTTTTGATGATCTCGTGGCTCTAGACTCAATAGTGCATTTTGTTTTGGTGATCGGAGGCTGGAGAGGATTGCCACCTTTTCAATATCAATTTATTCGGAGTGAATAAACCAATAGATAACGCGTTGAGCTCTGTGACATTAAAACAAATATCTTTTGAGAGATATTTGAGTTGGCTGAGAGGGGTTGTGCATCGCATCACTGGGTCCATGATACTTTCGTCTTCAAGATGAGTTGACCCGGTTTTTGCCTAAGTTGTAAGGAGGGCTTCTTTCTTTACACCCTTTATCTTTACATTTCTTTTTCATTCTTCAACCCCTTCAATGCTTACCAATACATCATCACTAGCACCTTGTTTTGATTGTTCAGTGCTAGCATCAGTACATGGTCGGCATTCAGCTTCGTTCACAATCCATTCCCCATCTTTCCTAAGGACTTCTATTTTCTAACTATGGAATTGTCCTTGGGAAGATTCCTCCGGTTCTGGAAGAATCATTGGACTAGTACCTAATCCTACCACCCTTTTGTCACCACATTCGTCGTGAGTTAAGTGTGTTTTGGGTAAGTATTCGTCTTCATGAAAAATTCCTTAAAATCACTAAGGTACTTGTGATATAAATATCAAAAGTTTTTGTACCTTCTGCGTTTTAGACAACAAAAATTCCCCCCTTAACATATGCATAGCACATATCAAGTTGGATTTTATATTCAGCCCTTTTTCATTTTTAGCCACGTATGTTCTACAAGTCTCCTTAATCCCATTTTCTCCCTTATCCAAAATGTTAACCATTAATATTTTGGATATTAATGGATTAACCGGTCTTTGGGTAAAAAATGAAATCGAATACTGGCCATAGAACATAATAATGCTCTCCCTCAATTTAATGAGGGCTAGTTGTAGTGTTTGAGTACAATATATTTTGAAAGATTTAGAATCTCGTGAGAAATTCTTGAAAAATATCATACTTTCACACTACAACAAGCCACAAAAGCCTAATGCACATATTATATATATATACAAATTCACAAGTGAGTGTATGGAGTTGACCTGATTGTAGTACGATCACCACTTTTAAATGGATCGTTCCATAAGCCTGTAGTGAGCTCCATACGGTCTGCCACCCACGAATTGTTTGATATTGCGGATAAAACCGTCTATCCCTTAACTTCTCCTCAATCTTCTGGATGGTGTAGTTGGCACTCCTTTTAAACCTACTTTCCCAATCATACGTTACTTCTAGAAGGCCTTGATCTGAGTTGAGCATCAACAGCTTGTCACGTACATGCTTGAGATTACCATCGCTTAATTTATGCAGTTTTGATAGTCGCATATATTGCATGACCTCTGCTTCATTCAGGTGGAATATGCCCATCAATGGTTGGAGTGTACCCATATATGGCTTCTTGGCTTGGTGAAAACGACTCATGGGCGTTGTATGAGGCCGTTTCAGATTTAGTCTGGATTGATAACTCTCTACACCAATTTGTAAGTGTTCAACCCTATGCTTGATCACAACTCTTCGAGTAAATTGGCGAATGTTGGAACTTAGGGCAATGACTTCGTCAGGTTCTAAGTGAGGGACCTTGCCTTGAGCCAAGATAAGTTGAAAATATTCAATATCTTCAAGTCGTAGGAATTGAAGATCCCTTTCACTTACACTATAAATCTTATCGTCTTCTCGCTTGAATATGATATCTTTCAAGTACGAATACCCGAATATATGTACAAAGCTAACTCCCTATATGCTTATGATTCGACGGTTTGAGATTATAAGTGTACCTGATTTGGTATGATTATAGAAGTAGTAATCCGACCTCTTCTTGCCCTGCCAATGTGAGATACCTAATTCCGTATATTGATCATATTCCTTAACAAGCTTTTTGATCCCTAGGTCTGGAACCTTATCTTCAATCCAAGGAACATCCTCCAAGTTTACTGCCTTGCCCATTGTTAATGATGTAGCATACTTGTTCGCGCCATTTTCTAAGTAATCCAGATCACGGTTAATAAAGTATTACATTGGAAGGTGCTTTGCTGCTGCGATAACTAAAGCTGTTAGTGGAAGAAATACTGGAGCTTGTTCACTTGATGCTGTTGATTTGATTACTTTCATGAGCTCATAGAAATGATATTCTCCCTTATTTTTGACAATCTGCATGGAAGCCCAAAAGTTCTTGTCTTTAATCGTTGTTTGAAGTGTATTTGTATCCATGGTAGGCACTCCATATTTTTCCATCAGGAATCCAGAGAAATCGATTGGATTATTGAGGAATTGTATAAGATCCGCCTTTTCACTGTCAGAGATTGTACGTGCAGTTGCTGCCTGTGTAAGCCATGGCTGCTCTTGAACAGTCTCGTCAATATTGAATGTGTCAGCAAACTCAGGATCTGGTTGATTTATGTCGTCAATATCCATATCGATGTAATATTGAGGTGGAGAGTGATGTATCACAGATGGTATCGGTTCATCTTCTTGCATAGGTTGGTGTTCTACAGGTGCTGTTGATAAGACAGTAGTAGGAACCGGTTCAGAAGACATACATGTGTCTGTTTCTGTGTGATGCTGAATAGGTGTAGGCGGTGGAGAGTGATGTTCCACAGACGGTGACGGTTCGTCTTCAATCATTGGTTCGTCTTGGAGCACTGGTTCTACAGGTTCTTCTTGTGATAAATTAGTAAGAACCAGTTCAGTTGACTTACATGTGTTGTTGCCATTGGTTTCATCATGCTCGTCATTGGTTTTGTTTTCACTCTTGTTTTGTTGTTTATCACCAACTTTTTCTTTTGAACCTGCATCAATTTCTTCCTCATCCTCATCACCTTTTTCGGATTCTTCAAATTCTTCGCCATCAGTACCATTACCTTTACCCTTATCACCATCCCCTTTTTCCTTACCCTTACCAATCCCATTACCGTCTTCATTATCATCATCGTCATCCCCATCACTATCCTCATCCTCGTCTTCCCTGTCATCCTCATCCTCATTCTCATCCTTTTCATCGTCCTCTTCTTCCTCATTCTTATCAGAATGTTCTTCCTCCTCCTCATTCTCTTCTTCCTCATCTTCTTCCTCATCTTCATTTTCAGGCTCCTGACGTTTCTTTTTCTTTGAAGATTGGGGAACTTTAGTGTCTTCTAATGGTGATATGTTAGAAGCTTCCAGTATTACTTTAGCAAGAGCTCTTTGTAATTTGTGTTGAGATTTTGTTTTTGGTGACTCAATGTTGGTTAATCGAGTCTCCAAAGTCTGCATTAACTGCAGGTCAGTAAGGCCTTTAGTGAATAGTGCTGGAAGCTTTTGATGTACACATGACCTAACTTCACTCTGAATGATGTTAGTCATAGTATCATTGATGGAGTCGAGGAAGGCATTGTTTTCTTTGTCACGTGCTTTCTTTTCGGCAATGAACTTCTTATGTTGCTCTTGAAGTTTTAAGACGCCGTCGTATGCATTGTCAAGTTTGGAATCCTTACGTTTTTGTTCTCTGACGGCTTTTGTAGTACGCTTTGTGATACATGATGTCAGATTTGCAATCTATTGTGCCCGATCTTCCAATTGTTTTTGGAAGTGCTGAATGAGTGGATCATTGATCGTGAGAAAAGGATTGGAGGTGGATGGTACTTGTCGTACTGTTGTTAGTGGAGGTGTTACCACAAGTGTTAGAGGGCTTGTGGATGATATAAGTTGTTGGATGGTGGTTTGTACAGGTTGTTCGAGGATAGGTGGCGGTGTTGGTACAATTACTGGGGCAATGGTTGGTACTGGTTGTGGGATGATCGGTGGCGGTGTTGGTGTAATTAATTAGGCGGTGGTTGGTACTGGTTGATGGATGATCGGTGGCGATGTTGGTTCAATCACTTGGGCGGTGGTTGGTACTGGTTGAAGGGTGGTGGTTAATACTTGTTGTACGGTTTCGATTGTGGGTTCAATCAGGGGGACGGTTGTCACGAAAGTGTTGAATATTGGTGGTGGAGGAGGTGTTTGTTGTTGGATAGGAATCATCGTCAGATGAGCATCTTCTGCTGCTATCATTGCTGAAGGAGTAGGAAGTGGTTTGCTAAGGTTGACGTCCTTGTAAAAGAATGTTTCCATATCTTCTCCTCCACCTCCTAATGATTGGTCATCATAATCATAGTTGATAAAATCATCTACGATATCATCATCTTGGTTTGTTTGGTCTGTGGTTCTTACCTCTAGTCTGAAATCCTGTTCTTCTTCATCATTTGAGTCGTCTGGATCTCCAAAAGCTTCCAGGGCTAATTCTACCGGAGTTTTTAATCCAGAACCACTACCTGTTCTCTTAGCCAGTGCCTCCATCCTGCTTATCTGACGTGCTATTCTCATTTGTTTTTCTTTAGACATTAATGCTGTAGAATCTTCTTCTTCTGCATCTTCATCACGGAGTTTCTCTTTCCCTTTAGCCTTGCCTTTTTCTTTGGGCGAAGAAGTCTTTTGGCGCTTGACAACAATCTTTTTCCTTTTACCCTTTTGCTTTTCAGATGGATCTTCGTTTGCTCTTTTAATCTGTGCATCAATATCCTTAAGCATTTGTTTGTAAGAGTCACTGTCCTTGATCCCTTCATTGATCATTGTATCGGGCACTAGAGCTGGACGCAGTGAGTGCTTAGTATAATAACCGTCTTCAGTCATTTAAACCAACACATAATCTTTGTCTAATGTATGGTAGAAGAAATTCCCACGCCTGTCAATGGTTGGAATACTCTGCATGAAATAGTTAATGATGAGTTTTGTGAACCATGGAAATGGAAGATGCATCGACTTCTTCTTGGTGCTGGTGAACTGATAGCAGAATTCTTCCCAAAGAAGTTAGGCGCAATCCACTTTAGATGCAGTGTAGAGACCCTAAAATATATGAGCTTGAGAAGGTCTCATTGCATCTGATCCACGAACCTTTGAAGTGAAGCACTTGATGATGATGGTGACGATCGCTTTCCACGATTGCCCGATGTCGGAGGTATGAAATTGAGACAAATTAAGAATTTCTCCCTGATAGTTCAAATCTCGAATAACTTGAAGCATCTCTGTTGTATTTGGATTAGGCACATACTTTTCATCGGATGCTAACCTAGGGAACTTGAACAATTGCCTGTACTGAGCTAAATTAAGGGTTAATTCCTGCTTGTTGATCTGGAAGGTGATCAATCTCTTAGATAATTGTTTTCCCTGGGAGATCGATGCGGTAGCCCAAAACTATTGCATATAAACTTCGGGAACTGATGCAGTGACTCTAAGGGCATGCTTCAAGGGTGACATGTCAAGGATATCCATGGCTACTTTGAAAGCTGCATAGGTTGGATCAAAGTCCTCTTTCAGACGAAAGTTGTTCTCTGCAGGTGGCAGCCTAGCATTAAGTGGAACTAGTGCGATGTCTAGTTGTTGTTGTTGTTCTTCGGTGATTGACATGGTTCCTGCTTAAGATAATACAGACACAATTGATATATACAAACATATACATCGCATTATCCATGAAAATCCGTAGCATGGTGAGTATAGCACAACAAATGTCATCACATATTGTTTAAACACATTAAGATAATACAGACAACGTTCATATGAAAGCATACTATCTTAAAGATATGTGAAACATATTACTAATCAACAATAAACATATCGCAAAGTCTATAAGTCCAAGTATCACAATGAAGACATATGTTCCATCGCAATAGTAGACACTTATCTATCGCAAAGACAGCCAGTTAGTTCCATCGCAATATTATACTAGGGTTTCCATCGAAATACATCACCCATCGCAACATCATGACGCAATGGCTCATCGCAATATTCCATCGCAAAGTGCATCACAAAGTTCCATCGCAAAGCACCATCGCAATATTCCATCGCAAAGTGCATCGCAAAGTTCCATCACAAAATATCATCGCATTATTCCATCGCAATAACCATCGCAATGATGCATCACAATACACCATCGTAATATTCAATCGCAATAACCATCGCAATGATGCATCACAATGAAGCATCGTAATACACATCGCAATGAGGCATCACAATGACCATCGCAATGAGGCATCACAATGACCATCACAATGAAGCATCACAATACCCATCGCAATCTGTCATCGCAATTACCCCATCACAAAGAGGATCATCACAATCTGGGCGATATAAACAATGTAAGTCTGGGGGATTCGATATTGGGTTCGATACTTAATATAAGGCTTAGGCATTCAAAATCTATGTATATCTAAGTCGAATAATCAAAACCCCTCACTCTATTTCATGATACGAGCAAAAACAAATCGAAACCCTAATTAGATAAGATGAACTGATGGGGACGAAACCATGAATAGGCACAGTTTGTAAATCAATTAGCATATAAACAGAAAATACCTATAAAGATAACACAACAGTTTTAGCACACTAATGAAGGTTTGGAAGAATCTTGGTTATGGTCGCAAAGATATGAGTATGTGTGTGTTGCGACGAAGAGAGTAAACACAGGGGTGGGGGGGGGGGATATTTGACTTAGGTCAACACTCAAACCATGTTTGCAAAAGATTACATTTTGGTCCCCCTATTTTTCAAGTGTGATTAAAACTTGTGTAGGTCCAAAGTTTCTTAGGATTTAGCAATGTTATGATTTATCTAATTATATGGAAGAAGGAAGAACTAGAGAGAGAAGGGTAGAGAGAGAAAGGAGAGAATGGAGAAAGATGGAAAATGAGAAATGTGATTAAGTATTCCAACCCATCCTAACATGCTAGGAGGGGGTATATATAGCCCACCCTACATGTGGGCTATATGGGCTATATCTTAATACATTAGATCACGAGCCCAATACTTGTATCTATCTTTTGAGTGACCGATCCTTTCTAAATACGTAAAAACGTATTTCCAAAAATCCCCCCCTAAGGTAGGTCACTCCAAGTTACAATGTCCTAAATAGTCTATAGCTCGTGATCTATGCAATCAATGATGTGACCGAGACTTTTCTTGGAAAAACGTATTTCCAATAATCTCCCCCTAAGGGAGGTCACACCATTTTACAAAATCTTAAACCTAGCATACTATGCTTGAGTCTTCGATCGTGTTCTTGTGAATATGCTTGATGTGATCTTTGACTTTAGTCTTGAGCATGTTTCCTTGCCTTGACCTTGTACATTCATCACTTGTGAAATTTGCCTCTTCGTGACTTCATATCCCACATACTTACACCTTTATAAATTCTTGAAAGCTTCAGAGTTTGATACAGCGGAAGACTTGACTTTTAGGCTTTCTTGAATTTGTTGAAGTTAAGTTCATAAAGTGTAAGCATGCAAGGACGACTTCTTTTCGGATAGTACACCGCAATGCCACCTTCTTGTTACGCTGCATAAGACAGTTAGCAACAAACCTATACACGGATGAAATGGCCTTGAACATTTCATTCTAATTCGGTAGCATTCTACCTCCGGTCGGTGAAGACCGTTGGACGATATAAAATATCGTACTTGTGACAGGTAGTTTCAATTAAGAACCTCCTTGACAAGATTTCGCGGGTAAACCCGTTCTCTTTATTCGATCGTCCAAAGCTAACTGCGAACATAAAGAGTGAATCATTTGGATAATATTATCCGCATGATTTGAAGCCGTCAATTCATGTTCCTGGAACAAGTGAAATTCAATTAAGAACCGCACCATCGTTGCTTTCCAGTTGTCACGAGTTTGATTCGTATAGAATGAGGTTAACACTAGAAGGATTTCCACTCATCATTGTGAACACTAAGGTATCACTCCGAGTGTTCTGGCAAGACCACTAAGATATTGCGTAGAGGCCTGGAACGTGTTTAAATTCAGTTAAGAATTAAACCACTGTTGCTTTCTAGTTATCACAAGTTTGATTCATAAAGAATCGCACAAGTCACCTACCATGAGCTTTTTGATATTCGCTCAAGAAGGATTTCCATCTTCATTGTAAATACTTTCGTATTACTCGGATGTTCAGGCAAGATCATGAAGATTTTGCGTAGGACTCTTAATATCTTTCTTACTTTTCTTAATGTGTGAACAAGCAAGGAATAATGAAAATGTGTCCTAATGAGATATTTGATGATCTCAAATGGTTCTAGACTCAATCGTGCATTTTGGATTTTAGTGATCGGAGGCTGGAGATGAGTGCCACCATTTCAATACTAATTTATTCGGAGTGAATAAATCAATAGATAATGCGTTTTCTTCGTGTGATTAAAACAAATATCTTTTAAGAGATATCTGAGTTAGCTGGGATGGGTTGTGCAAAACATCACTGGGTCCATGATGTGTGTCTTCAATAACATATGTGTTGACCCGGTTTCTGTCCTAAGTTGTAAGGAGGGCTTCTTTCTTTTCACCCTTTATCTTTACAATTCTTTTTCATTCTTCAACCCCTTCAATGCTTACCAATACGTCATAACTAGCACCTTGTTGTGATTGTTCTAGTGCTAACTTAAGTACTTGGTCGGCATTCAGCTACGTTCACAAACTTTCTCCATCTTTCCTAAGGACTACTATTTCTAGCTATGGAATGTCCTTGGGAAGATTCCTCCGGGTATGGAAGAATCATTGGACTTTAACCTATCCTACCATCCTTATGTCACCACAATCGTCACCGTCATGAAATAGATAGGGTATGGGTAAGTAACGTCACCATGAAATCCATTTGAATATAAAATCTATTTTGCTCCCCCTTAACATATGCCACGATATTTGAAAACATTTCGCACATGTCGGGATGAGCCAGCACATTAAGTCAAACCATTGAGACACATTAAATCACATTTTCTCCCCCATATTAAAAATATTAACCCAATCAATGTTTTTAATATCAATTAATTTAATGATATTTTAAGAAAAATTTGGGAAGAAAAATGCAAATCCGATTAAATCCGTTTATCTTCATGATTTGTACAAGCTCCCCCTCAAATTAATAGGGTGTACTTGAAACGTAAATTAAGTACCTTTTAAACAAAATTGTAAGGTACTTATTACGTGCAAAGATCAGAAAGATAATGTATTCACAAGAATAAAGTGTACGAGTTAGGACCTGAAATGATGAGAACATCATGTGATAAGATCACGTGGTTCTTGTCTGCGAATGTTGGTCTTCCACGTAAGTTGGTTTTCAACGTAACTTCTGAGATTATCTTCTCCTTTACACCACATGGATAATTGATATCGTTGTCTTGACACCAACTAGTGAACATTAGCACTTTCGGCATCGAAGAGTCTGAACGCTTGACAATTGCTCCCCCTCAATTGTTGACCTGTGTTCTACTTAAAGAGCTGTAGTCGTCGTTTGAGTAGTCGCATCGTCTAGTATGTAGATATCAATTGCAACAAACTTCGTATTGTGGAGTTGATAATTTCATAAAAACAAGATTTCTCTACTTTTAACAAATAAATGCACTGAAACGTACATATATTCGTGTTAGATTGTGTTATTACGTAAACACAATCCCGTACATGGTTATAAAGTAAACCATGCCCGAGAAAATTAATTCCCGTTGTTGAGTTAAAGCTTTCCGGTGAAATACTTGACTTTAATATGAAAAGCGGGTTACTATCGGAAGTAATAGTAAACCATTTTGAGCATGTTTTAAAACATTTAAACTTTTGTTCGAACTTTATTTACAATCCCGTGTCATTATTAAACGACATTTCTAGGATCGTAAATATTATCGATTACAAAAGACATGCTCGTTTTTCGAAACCACTTGAGCTTAAGATTTGGAATATCTTAGGAAAGCTCAAGTCCGAGAAGTTGTAAACTTCTAGTTGTAAGGATAAGTTACCATCGGCGATAAACTTTCCTTTTATCTGAAGGATGAGTCCTAAGCTGACATTTACTTAGAAGTCGTTTTCATGAGCTTGAAAACTTTGACTGTTTTAACAGAAAGCTCATGACCGAGAAAGGTTAATTTCTCGTTATGAGGAAAAGTTCTCTTATTTAAAAGATACACTTTCCTTTCTGAGCTTAAAAATTCGAATGTTTTAATACAAGCTCATGACCGAGAAAGGTTAATTTCTCGTTATGAGGATAAGTTATCATAAAAGATAATCTTTCCTTTATTTGAAGTTCGAGTTACAGTCTGACATTTAACTGTAAGTCATATACACGAGCTTAAAACCTTTGAATTGTTTTAACGGAAGCTCGTGTCCGAGAAAATTTAATTTCTCATTTTGAGGGTAAGTTATCGTTGTGAGATAAACTTCCCTTTCTTTGAAGAACGGGTTACCGACTGTGATTTATCTATAAGCCTTTGTGCATGAGCTTAAAAACTTGGAATGTTTTTTTATATACGCTCATGCCCGAGAAAAAATAATTTCTCATTGTAAGGATAAGTTTATCATCGGCGATAAAATTTCCTTTCTTTGATGAACGAGTTACAGTATGTGATATTAGTATAAGTCCTTGTACATTGTAAGCTTAACTGCAAACCCCCTGAGAGACTTGTTTCTTAGACATAAGCTTCTTTAGCAACCAAACTCTGAGAGTGTCCTTAATTGAATGGTATACAATGATTGGACCGCTTCGTTCTTTTGGAACATTTTGGTACCTGCATTCTCATTAGGAATTTGCATGCTTTGATATGGGTTAGCGATATCTATCTTAGAAGCAAGTGGGGGTTCATAGTTTTCTTTTCTTGTGCTAGAGGTGACCAGAGGAGATGATTCACTTGTCTTAGCTGGTAAACGTTTCCTTTTATAGAAAACCTTAAGTTTAGGCTTACGTGATGTATCCTCCTTTTCAATTTCCTCCCTAGTAGTCTTAGTAGAATCAGAGACTATCCTAGTTAAAGGGCACTCGTTTCCTACAAGAGTGAAAGTTCTACCAGTGGGGCGCGACTTTTTACCAATGGGTTTGATTTTAGCTACCCATTAGGATTTAAGTCTAGCACGGGAGTTCACCTCATTAAGTAATTTTTTGATACATGAATCATGATTGGCTTTAAAGACACATTTCCTACATGTTTTACAAGTAGCATATTTAATGTCCGAGTAAGATCTAGAATTCCTAGATGATTGATTGATGCTCCTAGGATGTGACATGCTACGGTTAGCAATGTTGGGTAAACTAGAAGGCATCTGACTAGGTTTGAAATTCCTATCTCTTACTTGTGTCTTTTGCTTAGCTTCCCTTAGACCAAATGTATGACGAATGTCATTTGAACTAGTTCTAGACGTGGTCTTGGTATTTTTAGAGAAACTAGAGGCAATCATGTGATTAGGTCTTGCTAAAGCTGTTTTGATCACATTGGGCCTAGTTGCTGGAGTGACTGGTCTAGAAAGATGAACCAAATCAACTTGGGAGGCAAACCGCGGTCTCGAGGATTGTGGTCGCTAGGATCTAAATGCAGTAGGTTGTCTAACGGACTGTATTTGAGGCGGTTTCCCCAAGATTGATGGTTTTTCAAGCTTAGTGTCCACACTAGTTCCTCTATTTTTCCTTAATTCGTTTTTAACGCAGCTATAGCAAAAACCTTTTCCTGAACTTGAGCTTTTAAAGTCTCATTCTCTTTGAGCAATCTATCTTGGGATGCCAACTTAGATTCTAGCAGTTGAATTTGTTTCAAAAGATTATCCTTTTCAGCTTTAGAATCTAAAACTTTTTGATCCAATTTTCTTTCAAGAACAACGTTTTACTTTTCAAGTTTTTCAAAATATGTTTCAAATTTGTCCGTTTTCTTGGAAAATTCTAATTTGGAATCTTCAAGATCTTTTGATTGTTGAGCTACAATCGTTTCGAGCTCTTTAATCTTGGAATCGGAGTCAGTTAACGAAGCAGTCATAAAGCATTGATCATGATGTACTATAGCATTCTGAACAATCTCTCCCCCATTATGACACACATCGGATGAATCTAAAGTGGTAAAACTATCACCGTTTTCCATCCCATGTTCGGAATGCTCAACATGCGTTAGTTCATCGGCATAGACATCATATACAACATTACATTGTACCATATTTGTAGGCTCTTCATCATAAATTGGTATAGTGTCATCATAAGAGATGTCTGTAACATTCCCTGACGTGTTGCTGATGTCATGCTTAACTTTTGATTCCATGTCCTTGCAATCTTTAGCAGCCTCCAACGCGTCAATCGTATGACCATTTTCCTCTTGCATCGTAGAATCTTGCACTCCATTATCACATACTTGCTGAAGTCGGGATCTTTCATAAATCAAAGACGATATCGATGTCATGAGTTTCAATAGTGTACCACGGAAAACTTGAAGCTCGGTATGTGTGTCTCGAAGAAATGATTGGAAAATCACTGAACTTCCAGACTTGATGATATTGAATTGGAGGAAAGGCGTGAGTTGTGTCACGAGAGCTTTATAAGCAAGTGCCGATGCAGAGTGATTAAAGTCTTCATTGTGGAGTTGCAGCGAGTTGGTTCAAGATGATGAACATCGATTCCATGAATATATGACGATCTTGACCAAAAAGTGTCACAAATTCGCTCCCTCCTTGAAGCCATGAAATGGTCACTATGTGAGACTGAAGTAGTCGAAATGAATTGATGCCACTTTCACTAGCTTTGTCTTGCATTTTATGTGATTCTCTCTTTTGAAAAGTCGAATTCAAAGAATCCATTGAATGTCGATGAAAGATAATTGTGTTAGTTGTCGAAAAATCAATGCGAGATTTGACAATTCGTGGAAAAACCAAGAAATTAAAATTCGCGGGATTTGACAGTACTGTCACACCCCAACATGGCGGAATATGGGGCGCGACGCATGGACATCATCACAACAATAGCGTGTCCATAGAGAGAACTATATGAATTAAAAATGTCATAAAAGGTGACACAAATGTCATGACAATATCTCATCAATGCAGGAGTCTAGGTAAGTAGGTAACAGTCCTACCTCTTACCCAAGACAAACAAATAACACAAACAAAGCAACATATAGGTGCATAGTATCACTTATTGAAACAAACAGAAAAATAAACTAAGAAGGAACGGGGATCTCCTTCTAAATGCATTCCTACGCGACTCCAATCCTAGCCACATATGTTCTCACGCTTAACCACTTTATCACCTGAAAGAGACACTAAAACATGTCAACATAATGTTGGTGAGAGTCATAGGTTTAGACTCCAACCGAAAATAGATTATAATAAGCTGTGAACAACCATAAACCACTAAACATATGGACAATGTGCTACAAGTATGCATTAACAACTAACATTCAAGATCAATCATTCAAAACAAAATCTAAGGCTCCCAGCCTTACCAAACACCGTGGTACCATAGGCGCCCATACACCTATGTACCAATCCCAAGGCCCCGCCTTGTCATTATCCATTGGTCCCATATATGCTCACACATCTATGTACCTCCCAAGGCCCCGCCTTGTCAACATCCCCTTGGTACCAAGTCAAACCATAATAACAATCAAGAATCACATATCAGTTAATCACATAAGTGTACACACAAGTCCATCACAAACCATAAAAACATTCACAACATTAGTTACAAAACCAAACAGTGTCTCTTCCATCCCATCTGGAAGTCAAAATCATTAAAAGACATGGGACTATGAAACTCACCTGATTGAGCTTCTCCAAAAATCCGCGCACTAGCAAAAAGCTAACAAACAAAAGCACACAATCAAAACATGAACCAAACACTAAAATGGCTTATCAACCTATAATGGACATCTAGCATTCTCCCATACATATACCTTATTTATATGCTCTAAGCATCTCATTACACCCCTCTATAAATCCCTTAACTTAGTTTACTTCATAACCCGTCTCGTTAACATTTTACCCAAAACAGTTCCGGTTTTTAGGTCTCCAAACTATAAGCCAAACGCCCACCTAACCATACCCATGATCTCTGCAAAGGAAACCCTATGCCCTTACATATGTTAGCTAACTCCTCCCTTTTGACCCAACCTTAAAGCTACTGTTAAGGCCCCGATATATATACATATATATATATATATATATATATATATATATATATATATATATATATATATATATATATATATATATATATATATATATATATATATATATATATATATATATATATTTATATATATATACTTCTGCCTATCCGCATTTTACCGATTTTGAACATACAAAAAGTTTGTTATGATTAGGGGGTCTTACCCCAACCCATTTGCTTAGCCACCCTTCAGGTCTCTTATTTAATATATAAAACAACTACCATGCTCATTAGAGGGCTCAAGTGTACTCCTAAATACCCCAATCATCTTAAAACATTAAATTAAACCCGACTAATTTCAAAACTGTTTTGACCTCCGACTGTTGTAACCTGTTTTTGACCCACCTTCCGATCTCCAAATTAGTTCTCGTTTCTTGCATTTGAAAGCCACTTAAATTACCTATTTAGGGATGCTTGGATCGCAAAATAAGAGTTTGTAGAACTCTAGATATGATCAAAACAAGTGACTCAAAATCTGCCCAGTTTTTAAAAACGAATTTAACACAATTAACCTAATTAATTACCATCGCTGTGACAATCCGTCAATTTATGGTTGATATTTTATTCTCAAATATTATTTAAAAACATTATTTTAATGTTATATTATGAAATCACTTATTTTTGGGAAGAAATTTGGGTTTACATCTTGAAGTAGCATCGACTACGTCTAAACCGGAGGATTCTACGTTATGTGCTTACGTTTACATACACCATTTTTGGTGACAGTCCGACACTTCAGGAAATAAATTTATCCATGAATATTATTTGGAATTTTAAATTTGTGTTGATTCATAAACTCACAAATTTACGAGAAGAGATTAGGACTTACGATTATAATTTAACGTCCTTTACGACTAAACCGGAAACCTTAGGATTACGTATTTACGTTTTTGAACTCCGTTTTTGATGAGAAAATTTTTATTAGATTCGTTTTGTGCCGTTGATTCATAATTTATAAAAACATTTTTCATAAATCGACCCGAGGGCACGTAAATCGAGGAAACTAGAATCGAGGAGTACCCGTAAATAATTGGGGATGAGACAAAACCACTTTTGCCCCACCCCAATATGGGACGGCTAGACTTAGCTAATAACACCATGAGGTGTCAAGCTTACAAGATAAGCTAAGACACATGTCTAAGCTACTTGTAAACTTGCAACTCTACCTCAAAACTACACACCTCAAACCACTTCCTCATTTTTACACATGAAAAACCACAAAACCACTCCTTTCTCTCTCTCAATTCCGTCCCAAATTCATCAAGAACAACCCTCATTTAATCAAATTTAACCATGAAATCATATGTTATTCACACATATGATGAAACCCTTTTCAAGCTCTATTGATTGGTGGTGATTTTAACATCCAAGGAGAAGATTTGGTGATGTCCAAGGGCTGATTTCTACAAGAAGTTTACAAAGATTGGTGGTGTTTAAAGTTGGTGTTGATCTATCACAAGTTCTTCCATCAAAATCCAAGCCTTGATCATAAACTACACAACCTTGGTGGTATAGAGATTGTTCTTCCTATCCTCTTGTTATTTTGATTATGTAATCTTGTAATTTATTTATTTATGTATATGTATATGATGATGAATGATGATTAAAAATATTATGTGGGGATTTGGTGTTGATAGATTTGATAAATATGGTTAAAAAGATGGAAAACCATAGGTAACAAGGTTAAAATCTTGCTAAATATGATGGCTGTATAAAAACAGTAAGTAACCAAATGTTAAACTGATAAAATGGTAAAGTGGAATCAATATATAGTAAGTACTAGGTGTTATACACATGTGAGAGTTGGTCATGCAATGGAATCATCAAAATGAGTGAGATATGATCAAAACAAGTTTAGAGTGCAAATCTGCCTACACTGTTTTGGACGAATTTATTAAAATATTTAGAGGTTGATTCATCAGTAGCTATAAAAGAATAAAATGAAGCACATATCATTTAGTTTCTGTGATAAAAATTTGAGGTCCTATCTCCATATAGAACTCTAGATATGGACATTTTAGTGGATTGAAAATTTAGGACAGATTTAATAAAATAAATAGTATATAATATAAGCACTCAAAATTTTGTATTTATAAAATATACATATATAAAACCCACTAGTTGATAATAATTATAAATAAAGAGGTATATATATTGATATTAAAATAGGAAATGTTATATAAATTACAAGTATAAATGTTTTTCCAAGTTATAAAACTCTATACTAAGTTTTACTCTTTTCGGCTAAAACCGAAAGATTAACGTTTTTGTCAAATAAAACTTAAGACGGCCGGACCCGTCTAATGTAAACTTTTATAAACTCACATACTGATGTATAAACTTATATAACAAGTAAAAACCGATAAAACCCGAGCTATACAACATATAGACATTAACGGGCCCAAGTAGCCTTATTGGACTATAAACCCGACTAGTTGGTAAAACACTTATCAATTTACTTATTGGGCTTAACCCACTTGGGCCCAACATGTAAAGTATAATACTGATAATAAAAGTGTAAAATGGACTAATATAATGTAATGGGCTTAATGGGCCTTGACATGTAAATAAGTAAAACTAGTAAACTAGTATAAAAATTACCAACATATAACACTAAAATGAGTAAATAAAAATGTATAAACCCACTTGATCATCATCATATGTATAAAGTCATCATATATATACATAGCCATTATTTTTTTAAGGTCATTGGACAAAAGTCTAAGACGAGTATTATTTGTCTAGGTTTCCGTGATTGAAGCACGTACCATCCGAATTGCCGATAACCCGCTTTCCCACATCAACGTGAGTTCATAGCCTCACACTCTTTTAAATGTTTTTATGAAATGTTTTATAAACCCGCGAGGGAGATAACATGTTAGTTTTGATAAAATAGGACACCATTTGTCCCGATTATTTGTTTATTGATTTAGACCCGAATGATTGTATGACCCGATGAATGAATATATGACCCGATAAATGAAATGAAATGGATTATTAAAGTTAGGTTATGTAACTAAAAGTCCCATTAGCATGAATTGTGAACTACCGGGATTTGGTAGACGCTTATGCATATAATAGTACTATTTGGGGACGATCACCCCAGTTCGCGCCTTGACGGTTGATCCCCGTCGTGCCACATTGATTGGTAAGCGAATTTATGTATGAGAAGACTTACACAAGCGTGATTATTGTGACGACACGCTAATTTAGATGGGCAAATTGAGTTCGGGTTAGCTACCCCTTGTTTGGTATAGTAAGGTAACAATGTCATGCGGCTTATAATAATCCAAATAACGAAACTACTGCTATATGCACTGAATTACTATATATTGCATGACTAGCAACACGAGGTCTTATTATTGATTTTATGTTTGTGTTTTGGTTTTACATAACCATATTCATATAACGGTTTTTATTTAACTATATACAACGTTATAAAACGTATTGTATGATGTTTTTACGACATTGGTTCGTATAATGATTTTTAAGGCAAAAGCCTATATCATGATTTTTGATAAGGATTTGTATAAAATGACTTTGGCTATTTTATGGCCTATTACAAAGATTTGTACAAAATGATTTTCGGTAATAATTTTATACCGATGTTATATTGATGGATTTTATTAAACTCTATGAATTCACTCGGCATTATCGCTGACCCTTTTCTTTTAACATGTTTTATCTCAAGTATTTGAAGGTAATTCTCGGGAAGACAACAATAATTCATGGCCCGCACTTAAATAATAATTTCCATTCAAATGCTTTGTAAAACTTGTATGATATACAATGACTTGGGACCTATGTAAAATTGATATTTATGAATGGAAATGCTTTATTATTAAACGACGCGATTTTTAAGCGTTGTCTATGATGTGAGTAATGTGCTATCCCGTAACACCAACGAGTCTTCCGCTGTATTGAATTGTGTAAATTTGGGGGTGTTACAGTTTGGTACCAGAGCTCTCGTTATTGAGAACGAAAGAGTTTTTTAAACCAAGGTTTTGAATAAAACATTTCAAAATCTTTTAACTATAAACATTTTTCTAAAAATGTCTAAAAATCTTTTGACTATAACGGTGTTGAAGAATTCCCGAGTTACCGACAAGGCCAGACTAAGAAGTGTTATTTTAATATATATATATATAACTTGGATTATATATATATATATATATATATATATGATGTAATTTTATTACATGATTGTTTGATGATTATTTTGATATTTATACGAGGTATTTATACGACGTAGATTGTCACAAGGAACCCTAAAATCCCCTAGTAAATCAATCGAAGCTATTTTCGTAGGAATTTTAGCTATTCTAGATCTAAACCGAGTTGTGGATATTTATGATCTCAACAAAATGGTTGACACTCGTAGGAATGTTGATATTAGTTGATTGTGATATTGAAGAAGAATTGGCGAGATTAAATCTGATATCGATGTCATGACGATCTTTCCTTATAGAGTGGAGTTTGACAAAACATCACCACCTGGAAAGGTGTCATCTGATTCGTTGTCACCCAATTCTTAAACTTGAAATCAAAAGGGTGAATGTTGCACTTGAGGCTGTCATTGGAACCATTACCCAAAAGCCTCATGCCACTAGTACCTTTCCGAGAAGTCTAATTGAATGTGTGAGTCATTTCATATTAGTGACTCATTTGATAAATATTGTTGTAAGAGCTATAGGATTGGAAATTAAGTGTTGATCATATCGAGCTTTTATTGCCCTATTAAGGTCTAAGAATAAGGTTGAAAGTATTGGAGAATGATGTAGGATATCGCATTGAATATGATTTGGTTAAAACTTGAATGAAGTAAAACTTAACTTGTATGGAATAAGAAATTGTTAAGAGAAAGTTGTTGAGTCCTGTGATTGAATTATAAGGTTTTAAATGATTGTTAGTTCGTGTTAAGGGTTATTCCTAGGCCATTATCCAATGACGAGGATGCCCAGTGTCCAAGAAATAAATTGAAGAAATCTTCTTCTAAAATTGGGACCGATGGATCTTTCGGGACATTTGGAACACCTAATGACCCATGTAGATTAGTATTCATTGTGGTATCTTTTAAAAATCCCTAACTTAACTGAGACATCAGTTGGTAGGATGAGTTCATGGAATTATATGACATAGTAACTATGTTACAGTACAATTTTGACTCGTTTGTGATTAATGAAAAGACTACCTTTGATTGCTAAATCCTACATGTATCGATGTTATCTATCTCTTATTGCTTCATCCTAATGTTCGCATTAGTGATGCAACCATTGAACAAGTACTCATTTCGATTTGAGTTATCTGTGGATTATTCTTTTTTTGAAGTGCCATCGAGGTCATGAACCTCATGATTAATTGGCTAAGCTCATTTCCTATTATATTGTGGTTAGTTCTTGGTAAACAACTCTTCATCACTCTTTTGCAGATCACTCATTGTTTTTATAAGATAAAATAGTATCCCTTGAGAAAAATTGGGTTTTCATCACCATATGGATTATCTAAAGTGAGACTTATAAATAATCGTTATCGAAATGAGGTTGTTTATAAAACACCTTGGAAAACTTAATTGTTTTCATAACAAAGAAAATCTTTGTAAATTTATTCTTGATTCTTATTTAAGAATTAAGCATGAAAATGTTTTTATTATAAACATGATGATAAAATTTTGACGAACTGGGTATTGCATCGTTAATCTTGAAATTGTATATAGTTGCGCGCCTACATACAATTTGGAATGGACCATGCAAGGCTGATTAGTAGTCACCATAAAACTAATGAATAAATACTACATTTTCTTTGAAGATTGTGAAATATTAAATTTTATGAGATCTACAAGAAGTGAAAAATAGGGACATAGTGTTAGGGACACCTACATATGTGCCTGTAGCATCTATTCTTTTGAGTCGAATTTACTCATCTGTGGAAATTGTCTTATTTGACAATTGACAATTCTTTCTTGTCCAATTCTCCCGTAGTGAGATTCTTAGGAAAAGTATCTGATTACCGAGTGTTGATACCCGACTGGATGTATCGATGTTCCTATCATTTCTTTTGATTTGGTTTCATTTGAATGACCTGGGTAGCGATCCGAGGAGCTTTTGAATGCGTACTCAAATTATGAAAACATGGGATATATTCATATTCGTTAAATGTTTTCGTCTGTATCTGATTTGAAATTCCCTCCCGTATATTATGCGTTGACCTTACTCTTTTAAGGTTAGTTATGTCTCCAAATATCCTTGAGCTTGTGAAGGATTATGAGTTATTATTAGTCTTTTGAGAAATTCACATCTTATCGACGACAATGAAACTGGAAAGTTAATAGTGCCAGTAGAATGGATTGATTGATTATGACATGACGACATTGTTTTAATTGATGGGAACTCGAATAGAATTCCCCTAAATGATAAGATGTTGATTATCAAAAGTGATCTAAATAATTCTTGATGGATGACCATATCCTGCTTTTAGACTTGAAATTATACCGTGAATGGTTGTGAACTAGTCATAGATATTATAATCTAGAAAGAACTTAAAATAAATTTGTTAAAAGATATTTATGTTATCTGAAATTTTAGAAGGTATTTGTTGGTGAATTACCTAGACTTTCGCCATTAAGGAAAGTTGAATTTGGAATTGATTATATTCCCGGTGTTGTACATGTGGCATGTGCACTATACGTCAGCACCATCTGAATTAAAGGAATTACCGTACAACTGAGAGAGTAGTCGGAAAAAGCTTTTATTCTACCAAGCTCCTCATCATGAAGAGCTATGGTGTTATCATTCCTCATATTTGTTGAATTACCGTGAGCTAGGTAAATTGATGATCAAAATCTATATCCACTACCCAAGATGATAGATTTGTTCGATCATTTACAAGGTTCTAGCGTATGTTCTAAAGATTTGATCCACGGCATGGTTATCATCAATTTTGCGTCCGCGAAAAAGATTATCTATTCCAATTACTACATCCAGAACTTGTAATGAACATTATGAGTTTCATGTGATGTCGTTTGGATTGACTAATACACATGTAGCATTCATAAATTTGGTGAATCACGTGTGTAGGCTGTAATTTGATAAATTCATGCTCGTGATCATTAAGGACCATTTGTTTGTATATAATAATAAGGAGTTAATAATTATTTATAGATTGCCCAGAATTGGCCGAACAATGAAAACTTGTACCTTGAATATTTAACATGTGATGAAAGACTTAATCCTTTATATTATTTGACCGTGTGATTAATAGAAAATGGAATATATTGACTCTTCAAAAAAAATTGGAACCATTAAGGCTTTGGGTTTTACCAAAAAGAAAATAGAAATATGTTTTGACAAATGTTTTAAAAAAGGATTTTTAAGGGATATTCCCTTATACACAAATCATTTTACTAAACTCCTGTTTAGGGGTAAATGTTTGTGTATACCTCAAGACAACCTAAGAGGGATTGAGGAAACCATTTAAGCCATGACTTGAAATTTGAAACAGCAATCTTTGCTTTTCAACTAAGAAAATTTTGACCAAAGTGTAAACAAAGAACTTTCGAACATTTGCGAATCTTATTAATTATTTTCGATAAATCAACAAAAACCTTGTTAATTAAATTCAAATTTATTTTGAACATTTTTATATAATTGGTCGAACTAAGAAATTTAAAATTTTTACGTTTACGTTTCATAAAATTTAAATATTTATTATTTAATCACTTGTAATACTTATCGACGCTTTAAACGTCGGATTGAGCAAAACTGATAATAATAATAGTTGAGACGAAACAAAAACTTAGAAAATATGAAGAGAGAATTTCAGAGTAAATTGTGGACATGATAATTATTTCGTCAGGAAAGATGAATGTGAATACTGACGCATTATGCAAAAAGGATAAAGAACCAATTAGGATGTGTTCCTTAGTAATGATGGTACAAAATAAATTGCCGAACAATTTAAAATATAGCCGATGCTAGTAAGAAGGATAATATAGATAATCAAAGGGGATTCGCGGCTAATGTGAACCATTAGAATTGAAAATCCGATGGCGTTAAAAGTATAAAGGGCCGTTTATAGTTGCCTAAATATGGAGATTTTGAGATGTAGTCATGTTGGAATCTTGTAAGTATAAGTATTCTATTCCTGTCATTTCTGATTTAACGTATCTTCATATGAAGAAGTTGTACTGATGTCAAATTATGAAGGCAGACATCGCCTCATACATTAGTAAACGTCTAAACTATTACAAAGGTCATCATCTGAATTTGATTCGATTTGGGTCATCGTCGACAGACTGACCAAATCTGCTAATATCATTCCTGTTAATGATAGACTCTTGATGAAGCAATTGACTCTTTTATATTTAAAGGAGTTGTGTAAACATAGTGTGCCTGTATCGATCATCTCTATCAAGACCCTCGCTTCGCATCGAATTTCTAGAGATTTGCTCAGAAGCCATTGGGAACGAACCTTGATGAGAGTACTATTTACCATCCCAATCGAAGGGACGAGGTAAAGTAATGATACAAAATACTATAAGTGCTGTTTTATGCTTGAATGATTGACCTTTGGTAATAAACCGTATAATCGTTTTCCTTTGGAGAGATTATCATTGATGATTATCGTATTAGGATCGAGATCGAATCCTGTTAGGATCTAAATATGAGAGCATCTGTAAGCAGGAGTTGGGACGAAGACACCCGACATACACCAACTGTGAGTTGGACATGTCTTTTAGGTTTAAGGTTTTCTATGACGACAAACCTAACCTTACAAAATACCCGACCCGCGAGACTTGAAATGATTGTTGAAATTAGGATCTGTTTATTGACTGCCGGTAGTGGGCAGGAGATTATATGAATATGAAATTTAGATCTTGAAGTGCAGGATGGGTAGCGAAGTTATGCCAAAAATTTTCACCTTGGAAAAATGAATAGATGATCTGAAAGATCATGTGAAATAAGTCCCCGATGTATGGGACCATAGAGATGATGTAAAAGTTGGTATGAAAGGCATATAAGCTGGATCTACCCTAGGACTTCAAGTGCTGCGTGAATTATGTTTCGTATATCAAACTTGATAAAATGTATATCAAGTGAAAATCTAACTATTCCTTAATGAAGTTTAGATCGGCGAAAAGTTTCATTCATCAAAAACCCGTGAACATCATGGATAGAGAAAGTAAGTCAACATTAAGCCTGATCTTATTCTTGTAGTTATGTTCGATGAAACTCGCGTGTAGTAATGAATTACACTTGTGAGAAAAGACCGAATGTGGAGGAAATACCCACATGGCTCTAACTCTATAAGAAGCGAGTAGTAAGATAAATTGATCTTTGAGGACAAAGATCCTGTTTAGGGGTAAATGCTGTGACAATCCGTCAATTTATGGTTGATATTTTATTCTCAAATATTATTTAAAAACATTATTTTAATGTTATATTATGAACTCACTTATTTTTGGGAAGAAATTTGGGTTTACATCTTGAAGTAGCATCGACTACGTCTAAATCGGAGGATTCCACGTTACGTGCTTACGTTTACATACACCGTTTTTGGTGACAGTCCGACACTTCAGAAAATAAATTTATCCGTGAATATTATTTTGGAATTTTAAATTTGTGTTGGTTTATAAACTCACAAATTTACGAGAAGAGATTAGGACTTACGATTATAATTTAACGTCCTTTACGACTAAACCGGAAACCTTAGGATTACGTATTTACGTTTTTGAACTCCGTTTTTGATGAGACAATTTTTATTAGATTCGTTTTGTGCCGTTGATTCATAATTTATATAAACGTTTTTCGTAAATCGACCCGAGGGCACGTAAATCGAGGAAAATAGAATCGAGGAGTACCCGTAAATAATTGGGGATGAGACAAAACCAATTTTGCCCCACCCCTAATATGGGACAGCTAAACTTAGCTAATAACACCATGAGGTGTCAAGCTTACAAGATAAGCTAAGACACATGTCTAAGCTACTTGTAAACTTGCAACTCTACCTCAAAACTACACACCTCAAACCACTTTCTCATTTTTACACATGCAAAACCACAAAATCACTCCTTTCTCTCTCTCAAATTCCATCCCAAATTCATCAAGAACAACCCTCATTTGATCAAATTTAACCATGAAATCATATGTTATTCACACATATAATGAAGCCCTTTTCAAGATCTATTGATTAGTGGTGATTTTAACATCCAATGAGAAGATTTGGTGATGTCCAAGGGCTGATTTCTACAAGAAGTTTACAAAGATTTGTGGTCTTTAAAGTTGGTGTTGATCTATCACAAGTTCTTTCATCAAAATCCAAGCCTTGATCATAAACTACACAACCTTGGTGGTATAGAGATTGTTCTTCCTATCCTCTTGTTATTTTGATTATGTAATCTTGTAATTTCTTTATTTATGTGTATGTATATGATGATGAATGATGATTAAAAATATTATATGGGGATTAGGTGTTGATAGATTTGATAAATATGGTTAAAAAGATGGAAAACCATAGGTAACAAGGTTAAAATCTTGCTAAATATGATGGCTGTATAAAAACAGTAAGTAACCAAATGTTAAACTGATAAAATGGTAAAGTAGAATCAATATACAGTAAGTATTAGGTGTTATACACATGTGAGAGTTGGCCATGCAATGGAATCATCAAAATGAGTGAGATATGATCAAAACAAGTTTAGAGTGCAAATCTGCCTACACTGTTTTGGACGAATTTATTAAAATATTTAGAGGTTGATTCATCAGTATCTATAAAGGAATAAAATGAAGCACATATCATGTAGTTTCTGTGATAAATATTTGAGGTCCTATCTCCATATAGAACTCTAGATATGGACATTTTAGTGGATTGAAAATTTAGGACAAATTTGATAAAATAAATAGTATATAATATAAGCACTCAAAATTTTGTATTTATAAAGTATATATATATAAAACCCACTAGTTGATAACAAATATAAATAAAGAGGTATATATATATTGATATTAAAATAGGACATGTTATATAAATTACAAGTATAAATGTTTTTCCAAGTTATAAAACTCTATACTAAGTTTTACGTCTTTTCGGCTAAAACCGAAAGATTAACGTTTTTGTCAAATAAAACTTAAGACGGTCGGACCCGCCTAATGTAAACTTTTATAAACTCACATACTGATGTATAAAATTATATAACAAGTAAAAACCGATAAAACCCGAGCTATACAACATATAGACATTAACGGGCCAAAGTAGCCTTATTGGACTATAAACCCGACTAGTTGGTAAAACACTTATAAATTTACTTATTGGGCTTAACCCACTTGGGCCCAACATGTAAAGTATAATACTGATAATAAAAGTTTAAAATGGACTAATATAATGTAATGGGCTTATAATGGGCTTAATGGGCCTTGACATGTAAATAAGTAAAACAAGTAAACTAGTATAAAAATTACCAACATATAACACTAAAATGAGTAAATAAAAATGTATAAACCCACTTGATCATCATCATATGTATAAAGTCATCATATATATACATAGCCATTATTTTTATAAGGTCATTTGACAAAAGTCTAAGACGAGTATTATTTGTCTAGGTTTCCGTGATTGAAGCACGTACCGTACATCCGAATTGTCGATAACCCGCTTTCCCACATCAGCGTGAGTTCATAGCCTTAAACTCTTTTAAATGTTTTTATGAAATGTTTTATAAACCCGCGAGGGAGATAACATGTTAGTTTTGATAAAATAGGACAGCATTTGTCCTAATTATTTGTTTATTGATTTAGACCCGAATGATTGTATGACCCGGTGAATGAATATATGACCCGATAAATGAAATGAAATGAATTATTAAAGTTAGGTTATGTCACTAAAATTCCCATTAGCATGAATTGTGAACTACCGGGATTTGGTAGACTAATATTGAGATTTTGCTAGGTTCAATTGTTGTTCTCGGTATCTCTTCGAATTGATTTCCGGCTTAAAGTATGACTCAGTTGATTTTGGTAAAACAAATATTTTTAGTTGTTTTTAAATAAAAGTGCAGAACAATTAAAGTAAAAGTGCAATTAAAGTAAATCTAAGTCTACTTAAAATAAAGTGGGAGTATTTAAAAACGTGACTGAAATTAAAGGGCACTAGAGTAAATGACGAAAACTTAAATCTAACTAAGGCAATCTTAAAACGCAACTAAAACTTAAACTAAGGCAAGGCTAAAATTAAGCTAAGGAAAATAATCTTAAAGTGCAATTAAAATAAAAAGGCGGGAAAAATAAGCTTAAAAATAAAAGATATAAATTTAAAAAAGAAAAAAAAACAAAAAGAACCTGACAAGAAACCCTTGATTCGGAAGTTCAAAACTTCCGAATGAAATAGCTTGATCCGGAACTTAGCCCTTGATTCGGAACTTTTAAGTTCCGAATGAACAAAAGATGTTGATCCGGAACTTCTTCCGAATGAAACACCCTTGACTCGGAACCTATTGACCCGGAACTTGGTTCGGAAGATCTGGCTGATTCGGAACTTTGTCCTTCGTCCGGAACTTCTAAGTTGATCCGGAACTTTTGAGTTCCGAATGAATCTCCTTGATCCGGAACTTTTTAAGTTCCGAATGAAGTATATTGATCCGGAACTTTTAAGTTCTGAATGAACAAATGCTTGAGTCGGAACTTTCGTTCGGAAGTATTGACTCGGAACTTTTGGAGTTCCAAATGAACACTCTTGATCCGGAACTTTGAATGTTCCGGATGAAACCCCTTGGTTCGGAACTTCAGACTTCCGAATGAACACTCCTCTCTTGCCTTGGCTCGGAACTTTTCCTGGGATACAGAAACACAAACAAACACCCCGAAGAACAAGGGAATCACAGAAACAAGAGATCTAAAGCAGATTAATCAAAATCAACACAACGATTAAGCTAAACAAATAACGAATCAATAGTTAAACATAAACAAACAATTTAAATCTACAAAACAAACAAATTTAACCACAATAATCAAAAACCCATTTGATCAAAATAAAGACATGAACATGAACACAAACATAAACATAAAAATCAAGAATTAAGAAAGGTAGATGAGAGATTAACAAGATAAAGTAAAGATTGACAAGAATTAAATGGGAACTTACTTGAAATTAAATGAATTTAAGGTGCAAGACAAGTATTTAAATTGGACAAGAAATTAAATGACATGTATTTAAATGTGCAAGGTAATGAAAATAGAAGAACTAGTGTCACTCTAGCCAACAAGAAAAATGATTACAACTAATGACTATTTATAGGGGAGGATTAAGGAAGCTTCCTCCCCTCTTTCATTTCTTCTTAATTGCGAGATTAAGTCCCTCCTTCTTTTAATCTTCATTAATTGCATCATTAGTCCTTTATTCTTCTAATCTTCTTTAAACTTGGACTTTAAGGACTTTTGGCTTCGGGATTTCTTTGAACTCGTCTTTAAATTCTTCAATAAAATAGACTTGAATTCTTCGGCTTTTGATAAACTTCCGTCTTTTGACTTTTTCTTCGATAAATCTTCATAATTGGTCTTGGACTTCCGTTATTTTTGCACTCTTGACTTCTTGACTTCGTCTTTCATCTTTTTCTTCAATAAAAGACCGTAAATGCCCGTGAATATCCGTGTTTTCTCCACTTTTCACAATTTCGTCCTAAATCACAACAAAAACACAAACCACGCATAATACCGACATAAAAGACATAAAATACACGTTTGGATCGGTTATTATTGTAATTAAGTGGTAGAAAAGATGGGTGTTTACACACCTATCAAATCCCCTACACTTGACCATTGCAATGTCCTCATGCAATGCATTAGTTACAAAGCACGTTTACATTTTTCATCATAATCAATCCACGTTGGCCTTTATTAAAGATATAGAAAATTATAAACATTCAAAATAAAGAAATCAAAAGCATACCTTGGGTTTTGAAAATGTTATGAATAATCATCATCCTCAAGTTTTCACTTTCTCCAAACCAAGCTTAAAAACGAGATCATTGTTATTATAAGTTAGTAGACTAGCACGAACTCATGTGGGCCAATTATTCACTTAGACTCCCTTATTCCTAGGTGTATATCTTATATTTTATTGTTGTCTTGAATGATCACGAGGATGCATTGTTTGACTTGTTTCGATAGTTTATTAGGCTGGAAATAAAGTGCACGATTTAATCAATAGTTAGCTAAAGGACAAAATCTTTTAAAACTGCTTCTCGGGACCTCATAAAGTTCATATCTTGGCATAACTCGCTTCGCGATTTGAGACCTTTCTTGGACCGATATTTGGCAGCGACTTCATACTTCAAACCTTGAGAGACGTTCATGAAATTATGGTCTTCTCTTCATAATGGAATTTCTTCACTTGAAGTTTTGAGAGATTCATACTTGGACCACGACTTCTTCATTTTTCTCCAATCTTTATTTTGGACTTTGATATACAACGATCCGCCTCCTTTTATGACTTGGATCTATTTATCCTCATACCTTGTTAGGGTCTTTTCGGATATACTTCTCCATGACTTTTGGGGAGTTTTTGCTTTTCGTCGTGTGTCTCGATCCTTCATATTGATTTTCGATAAATGATTCTTCACATCACTTTGGATCTTTAGCAACAAAATATAGCCCTCATGCCTTGTTAGGGCCTTTTCGGACTCGCCAATCTTCGCATCCCGCTTCAATAAGTTATGCCTTGGCTATGAACTCTAATCCATACCGAGCAACTTTTAAACGATCTTGGGCTAGAAGCTAAGTAACTTTTCAAATCGTACAACTTTATTTATTAGCAGATAAATTATTAGCAAGCGATGGGAGAATAGGCTCATAATTAACTCACATAAGTTCACGAAAGAATACCGAACTTATAATTGGCTCTATCATCTCTCGTTCTCCACAGTTTAAAATCTCAAGTAATGAGACTCGTGGATGCTTAGCCTATTAAATCAAAGTTTTGGGTTTTCGAGTCGCCTATAGGATCTTGCAAATTCTTAGACTTTTTCAAGTTTAGAAATCGCATTTTAAAGTTCCCTTGATAAACGACTCTCTAGGATCAATTATAGGAACTTGCGAAAAGTTCTTGTTCTTAACCCGTGAGAGTTAAGACTTTCGCGTTTTATAGCTCCCTGTATAAAGGCCTAGCAAAACTCGACTTAAACACGTTAAGGATACTAGCTAGAGTAACTTAGATAAGTAAACTCGGGTTGAGTCAAAATATTCATAACGTTTGAAAATTAAAACCACTTATTAAACATTTATTCTAATAAGGAAAGAAAATAACTATACAAAGGGAAAAACTAATAGGCCAAAATAGATCAAAAATTTTGAAAAATGTCGAAAAATTGATTTTCCGGTTAAAATGAGGACAAATACAAGGAAAAGACCACTTAACTTCGATAGAAGTCCCCCTACACTTAAGATAAACATTGTCCTCAATGTTTAAGTATGTGGGAGTAAACTCCCCTACACTTAGGTAATTGTGCACTTCGTTTAAATCTCGCTAAGGAAAAGACCACTAAAGAGATTCCTATTTTAATATTGAGAAAATATAAAATAGTGAATCGAAAAGAGTTTAGGATAGAACCGGAATAATGGAACACGGAATCACGGGTTGTCAAGAATCATCAAGAGTGGATCATTGAAGCTCGAATCCCTGATTAAGAAGTGAGGAGAGGAAATAGCAAACCAACGGGTCCCCCTACACTTAAGATAAAGAAAGCTAAAAGATAGATGCATGGGTTGCCTCCCAAGAAGCGCTTGATTTTTGTTAACCGAGTCGTGAGCCTGACTCGACCTTGATCATCAACGGAAGAAGCATGAAACATATCCACCAAGATCAAAGACATAGTTTTCGTCCATCAAATAGCAGAGGCTTAAGGCGAACAAGGCAAGCCATAGAAGAGTAGGCAAGGTTCCCTTAAGCAGTGATGGAGCACGGTGGAAGCAAGTATGGTGAGGTGCAAGCATGTCTTCAAATTTTCCAAAGATTTTTCCTTTTATTTCATCAGGTGGATACTGAGATGGCTTAAAGACTTCAATACCGGGGTCGAACACCTTTTCCTTTAGGGGAAAATAGCACTCAGGCTCAGCCGAGTGTGAAGAAGATCCGCAAAGAAGCACACCCTCGTCCTCAGAAGGGGGACAAAGAGGTGTCAAATCATATGTGCAACGGATATTGGTGTCGACCGGTTTCTTCTCCTTAGAAAGAATGTTCTTCAAATCCAAAGTAGGATCAAGACGATAATCTTCAAAGTCATAAGGAGGAGCATCACTCTCATGAGGGAAGTAAGTGTTGAGAAATTCAGAGAAATCTTCCTCAAATGAGTAATCGTCCAAAGTAGGATCGAGTGATGGCGGAGGATCTTCATCATGTGAAGAATCGCTCGAAAGAGTATCAGCCTCATCAAAATCATCGAAAGTGGGCATCTCGGGATACTCAGAAGTACAATCAAAATCATCCGAATCTGAGCTAGAATCATCATCATCATAAGCATCAAAGACCGGTGGAGAATCATAAATGGGAGAAGCTTCCAAAGTAGGGAGAGAATCATCCACATCATCTTGAAAAAGTGGATTATCGATGCAAGAGTCGAATAGAGGATTGTCGTAGACGGTAAAGTCATCGAGCACATTAATCATATTCACTGATTCTCGTCCAAAAGATTTGCCTGTAAGCTTCCCCATTTTAAAAACTTTTGAATCATCCCCGACTCGTAAGATTAACTCACCTTCGGCCACATCCACTAAAGCTCGCCCGGTTCTAAAAAATGGTCGACCAAGTATTAAAGGAATACGAGGGTCCATTTCATAATCAACTACGACAAAATCGACCGGGAAAGTAAATGTGCCAACTTTGATGAACACATCTTCGGCTATACCAACGGGGTAAGCAAGAGTGCGGTTTACAAGTTCGAGAGTCATCTTCGTTGGAGTGAGGTCGGGTAATGATAGTGTTTTCCAAACACTCAGTGGCATCAAATTAATACTAGCCCCGAGATCAGCAAGGGCAGTAAATTCTTCAGTTTTGTTGAACACGCAAGGCAACACAAAACGACCGAGATCTCCAAGCTTTTCCGGAAGTTCTTTAAGAATAACTGCAGAGCAGTTTTCATTTAATCGTGTGTTGGCGAGTTCAATCAGCTTCTCCTTCTTGCTAAGCAATTCCTTGAATGCTTTGACAAATTTCGGCATGTGGCAAAGTGCTTCAACAAGGCTAATGTTGATGGTCATTTGAGATAGCATATTCACATATTTCGATACTTGACAGTCATTCTTGGTTAGCTCATTGGTTTTGCCTAAGCGAGAAGGATATGGGATGTTGGGTTTATAGGTGGAAGGTGAAGGTGTAGTTGGTAAGGGTTGAGATGTTGAAGGATCCTTCCGAGATACATCGTCATGACGAGGCGGAGACAGTAATGGTGCACTAATACTAGGTGTAGGAGGAGTAGGGATACATGGTGGTGGAGGAGGTGTAGATGATGGGGGTGGGATTGGTGGTCCTACGATGGTAACTCCACTACGAGTAGTAATAGCACTCACATTGGCTCGCGGATTAGTGACGGTGGTTGAAGGTAGAGAACTGGAAGTAGAAGGTTGAGTGGCGGGCAAGAAACTAGCCAACAGATTTTTTAATTCAGTCGTTTGAGTGCTGAAGGAGGATTGAATATTATCTCGAACCTCGGTTCTAATGTCATTACCTTGCTTCAGGATATCTCCTTTCAAATTGATTATTTGGCTTTGCAGATTCTTGATTTGCTCACCTTGGGTTCTCATTGTGGCTTCAACATCGGGATTAATGGGTGGGGTTTGTTGGGTGGGTGGTTGATAATGGTTAGAAGCTCTTGGTGGGATTTGGTTGCTTCTATTGTAGTTGGTGGCGGGGTTTTGGTTTTGTGGAGAAAAACCGGGTGAAAGGTAATTGTTGGATCGGTAACTCAGCAGATTTCTATCCCCTTGTTGTCTAGCTTGGTAATTTTCTGGTGAATAATTACCGTAAGCAGCATACACATTTTCCGGATTTCCTTGTGTCGAAGGACAATCGGTGTATGGGTGAGGACCGCCACATGTTTCACAAGGATTAGCAACTGCTTTAACTTGTTGTTGTTGTTGGTTTGAAGCGAGAAGCGTAATACTTTTGCTCATTTCAGTCATCATGCGGGTGAGTTCGGTCATCTCAGGGTTTGCTGAGGTGGAGGAAACATTGACTCTCGGGTTGTTCCTAGAAGAAGCAGAGGAATCCCAGTTTTTGTGGTGAGTAGTCATGTTCTCATCAAGCTCTCTACACTCCTCGGGTCTCCTTTTCATGAATGTGCCACCGGCGGCTGCATTAATCGTATCACGATCTCGAAAAGTCAAACCGTTGTAGAAAGTATCGATTAAGGTCACAAGGAGCATGTGTGGTTTGGACATCTATCGATCAAGACATTATATCTCTCCCAAGCATCAAAAAGAGATTCATCAGGGTCTTGCATGAAACCGCTGATTTGATTGCGAAGGCTTGTGACAATGGATGGTGGAAAGTAACGCGATAAAAAGCGTTGAGTCATATCATCCCAAGTGTGAATAGAATTCTTCGGGAGACGATCAAACCATTTCTCGGCATGATGCGATAAAGTATGTGGGAAGAGTTGTAGGCGAAGTACATCCATTGTGGCACCAGGCAACTTCATGCTTTGGGTGATTGTAATGAACTTGTCGAGGTGTTTGTTGGCATCATCATCAGGCAATCCGCTAAAAGGGTTTGTTTGTACTTGCTGAATCATGTGGTGCTTCAACGAAAACTCAGGAGCGTTGATTTGCATCGGCGCAATCGGTCCTCCTCGTCCAAACATGGTTGGTTGACAAAGTTCCTCCATGGTCCGAAGATCGGGCTGTGGAAGAACATTGTTGTTATTGTTGAGGTGCGGTGGATTATTGTTGTTGTTAACACCTGCCATACTTAAATCTTCTTGAGTCTCGGGCTCTTGATAATTAAAAGATCTAGTACGCATACACCTGAAAATGCAAAAGAAAAAGAAACCAAACACAAAAACAATATATATACACAATAAAGATAAAATCTTTTTGGATTTTTGAAATTTTTTAATTTTTATGGTTTTTTTTTATCAATTTTTTAATTTTTATCGTTTTTGAATTTTTTTATGCAAGAAAAGTAACGCTCACAGGTGAACGGATCCCAAAAAGCAACGCGTCTCTCACAGAAAACCGTTAATCTTTACGAAAAGAGCCGGCAGCGGCGCCATTTTAATATTGAGATTTTGCTAGGTTCAATTGTTGTTCTCGGTATCTCTTCGAATTGATTTCCGGCTTAAAGTATGACTCAGTTGATTTTGGTAAAACAAATATTTTTAGTTGTTTTTAAATAAAAGTGCAGAACAATTAAAGTAAAAGTGCAATTAAAGTAAATCTAAGTCTACTTAAAATAAAGTGCGAGTATTTAAAAACGTGGCTGAAATTAAAGGGCACTAGAGTAAATGACGCAAACTTAAATCTAACTAAGGCAATCTTAAAACGCAACTAAAACTTAAACTAAGGCAAGGCTAAAATTAAGCTAAGGAAAATAATCTTTAAGTGCAATTAAAATAAAAAGGCGGGAAAAATAAGCTTAAAAATAAAAGACAGAAATTTAAAAAAGAAAAAAAAACAAAAAGAACCTGGCAAGAAACCCTTTATTCGGAAGTTCAAAACTTCCGAATGAAACAGCTTGATCCGGAACTTAGCCCTTGATTCGGAACTTTTAAGTTCCGAATGAACAAAAGATGTTGATCCGGAACTTCTTCCGAATGAAACACCCTTGACTCGGAACCTATTGACCCGGAACTTGGTTCGGAAGATCTGGCTGATTCGGAACTTTGTCCTTCGTCCGGAACTTCTAAGTTGATCCGGAACTTTTGAGTTCCGAATGAATCTCCTTGATCCGGAACTTTTTAAGTTCTGAATGAAGTATATTGATCCGGAACTTTTAAGTTCCGAATGAACAAATGCTTGAGTCGGAACTTTCGTTCGGAAGTATTGACTCGGAACTTTTGGAGTTCCAAATGAACACTCTTGATCCGGAACTTTGAATGTTCCGGATGAAACCCCTTGGTTCGGAACTTCAGACTTCCGAATGAACACTCCTCTCTTGCCTTGGCTCGGAACTTTTCCTGGGATACAGAAATACAAACAAACACCCCGAAGAACAAGGGAATCACAGAAACAAGAGATCTAAAGCAGATTAATCAAAATCAACACAACGATTAAGCTAAACAAATAACAAATCAATAGTTAAACATAAACAAACAATTTAAATCAACAAAACAAACAAATTTAACCACAATAATCAAAAACCCATTTGATCAAAATAAAGACATGAACATGAACACAAACATAAACATAAAAATCAAGAATTAAGAAAGGTAGATGAGAGATTAACAAGATAAAGTAAAGATTGACAAGAATTAAATGGGAACTTACTTGAAATTAAATGAATTTAAGGTGCAAGACAAGTATTTAAATTGGACAAGAAATTAAATGACATGTATTTAAATGTGCAAGGTAATGAAAATGGAAGAACTAGTGTCACTCTAGCCAACAAGAAAAATGATTACAACTAATGACTATTTATAGGGGAGGATTAAGGAAGCTTCCTCCCCTCTTTCATTTCTTCTTAATTGCGAGATTAAGTCCCTCCTTCTTTTAATCTTCATTAATTGCATCATTAGTCCTTTATTCTTCTAATCTTCTTTAAACTTGTTCTTTAAGGACTTTTGGCTTCGGGATTTCTTTGAACTCGTCTTTAAATTCTTCAATAAAATAGACTTAAATTCTTCGGCTTTTGATAAACTTCCGTCTTTTGACTTTTTCTTCGATAAATCTTTAGAATTGGTCTTGGACTTCCGTTATTTTTGCACTCTTGACTTCTTGACTTCGTCTTTCATCTTTTTCTTCAATAAAAGCCCGTAAATGCCCGTGAATATCCGTGTTTTCTCCACTTTTCACAATTTCGTCCTAAATCACAACAAAAACACAAACCACGCATAATTCCGACATAAAAGACATAAAATACACGTTTGGCTCGGTTATTATTGTAATTAAGTGGTAGAAAAGATGGGTGTTTACACACCTATCATAGACGCTTATGCATATAATAGTACTATTTGGGGACGATCACCCGAGTTCGCGCCTTGACGGTTAATCCCCGTCGTGCCACATTGATTGGTAAGCGAATTTATGTATGAGAAGACTTACACAAGCGTGATTATTATGACGACACGCTAATTTAGATTGGCAAATTGAGTTCGGGTTAGCTACCCGTTGTTTGGTATAGTAAGGTAACAATGTCATGCGGCTTATAATAATCCAAATAACGAAACTACTGCTATATGCACTGAATTACGATATATTGCCTGACTAGCAATACGGGGTCTTATTATTGATTTTATGTTTGTGTTTTGGTTTTACATAACCATATTCATATAACGGTTTTTATTTAACTATATACAACGTTATAAAACGTATTGTATGATGTTTTTACAACATTGGTTCGTATAATGATTTTGAAGGCAAAAGCCTATATCATGATTTTTGATAAGGATTTGTATAAAATGACTTTGGCTATTTTATGGCCTATTACAAAGATTTGTACAAAATGATTTTCGGTAATAATTTTATACCGATGTTATATTGATGGATTTTATTAAACTCTATGAATTCACTCGGCATTATCGTTGACCCTTTTCTTTTAACATGTTTTATCTCAGGTACTTGAAGGTAATTCTCGGGAAGACAACAATAATTCATGGCCCGCACTTAAATAATATTTTCCATTCAAATGCTTTGTAAAACTTGTATGATATACAATGACATGGGACATATGTAAAATTGATATTTATGAATGGAAATGCTTTACTATTAAACGACGCGATTTTTAAGCGTTGTCTATGATGTGAGTAATGTGCTATCCCGTAACACCAACGAGTCTTCCGCTGTATTAAATTGTGTAAATTTGGGGGTGTTACAATCACCATATATATTTATTAAACCTAATTATTCTAATCATGTTCATATCATAAATTTACAGATTTCATAATTAACCTAACCCTAAATCCATCATGTATTGATTAACAATGCTTTAAAAATAATTTAATTGAAAAGAGGATTAAAGGTTATACCTTAAAATTAATGGAAGATGAAAATTATGAAGAAACCCTAAAAGACTCCATTGATGCCGACTTATTTTTGATTCCAGGGGATTATGAAGTGTTTTTATTAATAAAAACATTATATACTTATTCCTAACAAGTCCTAGCCCAAGTACACAAGCCCACTTTCCTTTTATTCTTTTTTTTCCTTCCTTTTGTTTTAATTGTATACAACCGACCCCTAGCCCATAAATTTCGTTTTTTTATTTAAATTATTAATAATTGTAATAATAATATTACCTTAATTTTCCTTAATTTATTTCAGCTCCTAAAGCCTCCAAAACCTCAAAACCGTAAAACTAGTCAAATTTACGCGTATACCGTAAAAGACGTAAAAATATACAGTTTTATAAAAACTCTTGAAATATGAAATAAAAAAATTAACTAAGTCCTAAATGACTTAAAACCATCCTGAAAAATACTCCCGTGACTAAATACCTCTTCCGAGACCCCTAAATGCAAACCCTAAACTGTAAAAAATACGATTTTCTATAATACATATACGTATACGTAAAACACCAAAATAACACCATTTCATTTCATAGTCACTAATTTTTGTGTTCATGAACATGAAATAACCGTTCCTCGATTTACTTATGAGTACTTTATACCCATAAACGATATCCACACCAACCTCGTTCACGCAAAATAACATGTAAACACGCAAATCACATAGTCACACATAAATTAACCTTAAAATAAGACCAAGTGACGAACCTCAAAAGCACAGTTTTCACAAGTACCAACGAAAGATCCGTAAAAATTCTTTGAAAAGCCTTGATTGGTGATATAAAACAATGATTAAAGTCCTCTAACTTTTGCCAAAGGAAAAAAAATGTCAACCAAATCAATACAATGTTCAAATAATGAAATGTAAACTTTGGACGTGGACAACTTTGGACGTGTATCAAATAGTGAAATGTTAACGCAATGTTGACCAAATCAACTTGTAGGTCCACGTGTAAACTCTGGACGTGTATCAAATACCACGTTTTGTTTATCAGTGAGTGATATATGTATATTCAAATAATGCCCCCTAATTTAGTGGATATAAAATCCAAACCAATCTAATCCCACATTGTAAACGCCGTCCCTTTGTTTCTGCCCCTACCTCTCTCTAAATTACTCATAACTACTAATCTAATATAACTCACAAAACCTAATCTCTCAGCCTCTTTTGTTCGCCCCCTTTTCTTGATTACTCTCAACAATCAACAAATCAAATCTGTTATCTCCAATATATTACACATCAACAAAATGATCCCACCCAGCCATGATTAATCGAAGCAAATTTCATCTTCTCTCAAACCTATGAATCACTCATCTGAATCAAACCCCCACATAAAACCAATCTCACATCTGGTACTTTTGAATCAAATAAACAAACCGAGTTTGTTCTTAATAGTCACGACGGTTATTGGTCTTCAAGACTTCTTAAAAGAAGTCTCTGGTAGGTTTAATCTTGTGTTTAAATAAATATGATATCCTTCACGATTTCAAGCGAAGCAATGAATTGATTATAACAATAAACTGTTATCAATCGTTCATTTATATTCGTATATAAAAAGAGGTTGAAAGCTTCGACATAGATCAGTGATGAAATGAGTTTCTTGTGTATAGATCTTAATAGATCTTGACATGCATGTCACAAAACGAAACTAAAACTAAGATCTTTTAAGTTTTGAGTCGGGATAGGGTAGAGGTTTGATTCGGTTTAGGTGATGTTTGGAGTCGAGTCTCGTTGAAGTATCGAGTCTTGTGAGTCGAGTTGAGTCTAAAAGATGACTGAGTGAATCGAGGGTCTAAAGAAAGGAATTTTTGTTTGAGTCAGTTTGATGGAGTGTTTGTAAGAAATCGTTTAATGTTCGAGGGTTGGTCAATGTCGAGTCCAATTGAGTGCTTGAGTCCTTTTGTTTGAGTTTGGTCTGTTTTGTCGAGTCAAAAAAAACTTTGGTTGTATCGCAATAAAGAGTCAGGTCATCGCAAAATTGAGCCAAACTAAACAAAAGTCATCGCAATAACAACAGCAGTCATCGCAATATAGAGTCCATTCATCGCAATATTTAATTTATGTCATCGCAGTCTTTAATAAGTGTGTAAACACTTATCATTTTGCCACTAAAATCAAGGAAAAACAAGACCTAATCATGTGTTTGACATCTTAAAAGTCGGAATTACGCGTGGTTTTGTGTTTTTGTGTGAAATAGGTACAAATGATCAAAAGGAAAGAAAACACGGGATTTCACGGTCAAATGTTGAAGAAAAGTCCAAGAAAAAGACAAAGACAAAGTCAAAGACCAAAAGTGTGCCTAAGATCACGATAACCGGAAAAATCGACACAATTTTGAAGAAATGACCAATGAAGCCGAAACCGAGCTCGTTTTTAGTGGAATTAATCTTTTATGGAGTTTAATGGGCTTGTGCGTCCCGCATTTGGGTTAATGGGCTCAGAAGCCCATTTGGAAGCTAAATGTTTCTTGATTATTAACAAAAGCCCAATATGGCCCAAAGTACCAATATTATGAGACGGATTGGAAGAAACAATTTGGGCCAAGCCCATGTTATTTGACGGAAGGAGTAAATGGGTTTACAAGCCCATTTGGCTATAAAAACATAAACGGTGGAAAGTAAAATTTATTTACTTATCAAAAATCTGGGTCAAACATCTTACTTGGTCAACTCACAATTTCACACACACACGTTTTATTAAAAACCATTTACCCACCCCTTATTGTCATTCGATACATTCTATGCACCCTAACCCACTTTCATCTCTCTCACCCCTAAAAATACGCAGCCACCACCTCTTTCTTTTTTAACCCTAGATCAAAACAAAATTAGGGGTTTTTCATCCAAGCACGATTGAGCCTCACGCGCTCATTATAAATCCCCCAATATTTCGGAAGCTCATGATGGAATGACGTGTTCCTTTTTCCCTTCATTTGATTGGTCTAAACCAATCACCACCACCTCTTCTCCAATAATAGAATGCCAAATCAGCATGAAGAAGCACAACAAAAATCCACGAGGGCAATCCGAGTGAAAAAGGTGTGTTATCCACCGTTGATTCAAGAAAGAGAAGAAAGAAGAAGAAAGAACGGCCATGATTGATTTACGTGAGCACCAAGAGATTAGGGTTTTCCTATAAATCCCTCCCACAACTTGTAATCGATGTATTCCATTTTCTTTATTTACCGTTTTTTTATTAATTTAGGAGTAGGATTAAATTTAGTTTTAATTAGATTTAGGTTAACTTGTAATTTTAATTTTTCCATGTATTGTAATCAAAGTTTCAAGTTATTAATAAAATTATATTTCGGTTTAAAATTGTTTTTTTAATTTTAATCACAAGTTATTTTTTCATCACTGTTTCTTTTTAATTATTATAAAAGTACAAGAAAGTGGATTATTAATTTCCCCCACTGGGAGATTATAAAATTCTGTTCGAAGATTTTGTGGTGGTTCGATTGAATATCTTTGGTTCGTTCGTTGATGATTAAGAAGGTGGTGTTCGTTTTCGGTTAATAAGACGGCTCATCGCCGCTCTTCGTCGCAACGGTTTTCGACATCAAGGTTCTTTTTCTCTTTTAATTTTTTGTCAATTTTAAATTAATCTTGTGTTATTATTTGGTGTTTGGATCTGCTTTATTTTGAGTTTATTTAGTCTGTTGGTTTTGGAATTGAAGTTTGTTATGATTTAAGTTTTTGTGATTTTTTTGTGTTTAGTTTAATTGTTTATCTAATTTAAGTTGTAGTCTTAAAAGTCTTAATCTGCTTATTGGGTTAATGGTTAAGTCTGCTTAGTTTTTAGCTTATAGTGCTTATAGTGTAGTTTGATCATTCAATTTAGCTTATCTCTTTTCTTTTGGTTTTGCTTATTAAGATTTCAGTTTGCTTTTTATCAGTCCATTATGCTTATTTAGGATAAACTGCTTATTTGCTTAGTTTTTTGTGCTTATTTGGTTAACTTGCTCATTTGCTTATTTGCTTAGATTTTAGTGCTTATTTGTTTATTTTTCGTACTGATATTACTGCATAAAACTCAGACACACTTGGTCTGAGTTTCACAAGTCCAAAAAAATTAATTCCAAAATAGCTAAAAAATTAGTCTGGTCCAGGACTCGAACCTGCGACCTTTCGTTTAATAGTCCAACAACATAACCATCTTAGCTAGACTTGTTTTTGTGTTTATTTATGCATCATTTAATTAATATAGGGTAGTTATAGCTGTCAGTTTTAATTAAGATTTTAATACAAGTTTTAGGTTTTATTAATTTTAATTAAAAGTTTTATTTAAGTTTTCTTATAAAGTTTAAAAAAAAAAAGATAAAAATATTTTATTTACTTTTAGGAATTTTAAATGTTTTTAAAATTTAGTTTAAATTTTATTTAATATAAATTAGTTTTGTTTAAAAATAGATTTCATTTAAAGTTATTAGTTTAAAATTAATTAGATTTAAATTTAGGTTTAAGTTTTATATTAAAATTAGTTTTCAAATTTATTTAAATAAGTTTTAAATATTTAAATAGTAAGTTTTACATAGATTTAATTTTTATTTAAAGTTTTAGTAAGAATATTTTTAAATTAGTTCAAATAGTAGTTAATCAAATAGTTTTTAATATTAAATAGATTTTTAGTCTAAAAATACCAAAATACGTTTCACCAAGAACAAATTAATCCACGCTAAGTCCGATGTCAATTTCGAGTCGAGTCGAGGAAAACGAACATTAATTGTATTAAAAGAATTTGCACAAAAATTCCTTATATTAGTCTTTCATCGCAGTCACACATCGTAGTCACACATCGCAGTCACACATCGCAGTCACACATCGCAGTCACAAATCGCAGTTACACATCGCAACTTCGATCGTAACTTCGATCGTGACTTCGATCGTAACTTTGATCGTAACAAACGATCTTAGGATGTGATCGTGATCTTGGATCGCAAGTAGAAATCCCCAGGGTTTATGCGATCACAAAAATCAGATCGTAACGTACAAACTTGTTTCTTGATGAAGACAATACACAAGTTGATGACTGTATCAATTTTTAAAAACTGAAAATCCAAAAGTTGATGAAGTTATGACTGTATCACTTTTACCAACAAGGACAAAAGTTGTGATAAAACTGGTATGGGACAAAGAAAAATGATAAAGAGTTATATTGATAAAAAAAAGACTGATGCTTTTAAAAATTGTGAAACTTTTAAAGAACTTTTGAGACAAAGAAATACAAATCGACACACATCGAGACAAAGAAACACAAACTGATACTTTTAAAAATGATACCAAATATTGATAAAAAAAACCTGAAACTTTTGTGATTTTAACAAGAAATATTATCGAGACAAGATTAAAGTGACATATTTAACCAAGACCAAAAAACAATAAATAGATTGAGACAAAGAAAAAAATAGTTGTGAAAGAAGAAAAGTTTTACAACTAAAACAATAGATAAAAACACGTCAATCCGAAGAATCAACCAAAGCTCTTGATACCAATTGTAGGTCCAAAGTTTCTTAGGATTTAGCAATGTTATGATTTATCTAATTAGATGGAAGAAGGAAGAACTAGAGAGAGAAGGGTAGAGAGAGAAAGGAGAGAATGGAGAAAGATGGAAAATGAGAAATGTGATTAAGTGTTCCAACCCCTCCTAACATGCTAGGAGGGGGTATATATAGCCCATCCTACATGTGGGCTATATGGGTTATATCTTAATACATTGGATCACGAGCCCAATACTTGTATCTATCTTTCGAGTGACCGATCCTTTCTAAATACGTAAAAACGTATTTCCAACAACTTGTAATAAAACAAGTTAACAATATCTCTTACCCCGAATTCTCTTAACTTGTGAACACGAACACACAACTAACCCACTAAAGGCATGTGATAAAATACCTAAGGCCAAATCAAATTCTAACACATGGAGCACACATTGCACATATGGCACACATAGGGCAGATTTCTGAAAAACCATTTGAAGACCAATTTGAAGAAAAACCAAGATGAAAGGATATTTTCTCCCCCCCTTAAACTCTGACCCGTGTTCTAATTAATGAGCAGTAGTCATTGTATTAAGGAGTCAAACACCGATGAAGACATTTTCATAAAGTGATTTTTGAAACGATTCTGGTGGCAATAAGATTTCTCTTATTTTAACAAAATAAGTGCATTGAGGCGTACACAGATTTGTGTTAGACCAAGTTATAAAGTAAACTGATCCCTTACAAGGTTTTAAAGTAAACCTTGCCCGAGAAAATTAATTCCTGTTGTGAGCCAACGTTTTCATAAGAAATACGTGACTTTAATGCGAAAAGCGGGTTGCAGTCAAAAATAACTACAAGCCATATGGACATGTTTTAAAATATTTACAACTTTCATACGGACTCTATTTATGGCGCCGTGTCAATATTAATCGACATTTCTAAGGCCATAAATATTACCGTACTAAAAGACATGCCCGATTTAAAATTTTATAAAAAATATTTTTGGATTTTCTTGATTTTATATTTTTTATGGTTTTTGTAAGTTATATTTTTGTATTTTTCTTTTTGTGGTTTATATATATACACAAGATCACAATAAAAGGATACTCTAGAATAGTTTACCACCACTATTCTGCAGATTCTTCTGCCAACTCCTTAAGAGTCGCCGGTGAGAATGATTTCATGCCCAAAGTTTCGATCAAAAACTCGATACGTCCTTGATCTAAGGCCTTTGTGAATATATCCGCCAGCTGATACTCAGTGATGACAAAATACAGTTCGATTACTCCATTTTTTATTTTCTCTTTGATAAAGTGGTAGCGTATGTCAATATGCTTCGCCCGGGAGTGTTGAACGTAGTTGCAGCAAAGGACAATGGCGCTTTTGTTGTCACAGTACATTGGGATTTTGTTGAATCCAAGACCGTAGTCAGTTAATTGTGATCTCATCCAAAGAACTTGAGCACAACAACCGGATATAGCAATGTATTTAGCCTCTGTACTTGATATCGCAGAGCTTTTCTGCCTTTTGGATGCCCAACTAATCAATCTATCTCCAAGAAGTTGCACACTGCCAGAAGTGCTACATCTAGTATCTTGACACCCAACATAATTCGCATCTGCATATGATATTAGTGCAATAGAGGAATACTTCGGATACCACAGACCACGATGAATTGTTCCTTTAAGGTACCGAAAGATCCTTTTCACAACATGTAAGTGCTTTTCGGTAGGCCGAGCTTGATACCGGACACACATACATATAGAAAATTGCAAATCAGGCCTGCTAGCAGTCAGATAGAGAAGGGTGCCGATCATTCCACGGTAAAGTTTAGGATCGACAGCAATCCCATCCCTATCCTCATCTAACTTGGATCTCTCTACCATTGGAGTATCCACGGGGTCTCAGTTTTCAAAATGATACTTTTTCAAAGATTCAAGAGCATATTTGGACTGATTAATAAAGATGCCTCTAGGATTTTGAGAAATTTGAAACCCTAAGAAAAATAAAAAATTTCCCATCATCGACATCTTAAAACGTGTGGACATTATTTTCTCAAAATGGCCAGACAGTCTTTGAGTAGTTGTTGGAAATACGTTTTATGTATTAGAAAGGATCGGTCACTCCAATAATAGTCTAAGTAGTAGCTCGTAGTTTAGTTAACTTATTATTAACCAAACAAGGCCAAGCCAAGCCTACAACTTGTGTAGACCGACGACCAAATGTAAGCCCAAGCCCATCTCATGGGCTTGGGTATATAAACCCTCTCCTTAGATGGAGAGGGTGTTGTTTCATTCATAATACACATAGTGAAAAGTGTGTTTTCTACACTTCCTCTCTCTAAGTGTGTGTGTGTTCTTACCATATTTCTATCTCTTTCTCTCTCTAGATTATACATAGATTTACAATATCTAACAAATGGTATCAAGAGCCATGGGATGATTGTATTGTTTATGTGTTTGTGTTCTTGATTTTTGTGCTTATTTTAACCTAAATCATACGTACCATTTTTTGTGTTTTTATGGTTTAATCTTGATACAAATCATCTACATACTAGTGGTAGTGATTTGGTATTGTTAATTTGGTTAAAAACACAAATTTTTTGGGTGTTTGGATCATTTTTAGGTTAAAAATCTCGAATTATTTGTGTACTATCCGAGAACAGTGGAACATTTGTCCATCGTAAAGTTTGAAGGGTTTCATATTTCGATCGTGTATTCCGATCGAAAAACCTTAGGGTTTCTACATTGCGATCGTGTATTCCGATCACTCATTCCAATCTGTTATTGCGATCTAATATTTTGATAGCTTATTGCGATCCAACATTGCGATATGTTATTGCGATCTAATATTGCGACAGCTTATTGCGATCCAACATTGCGATCTGTTATTGCGATCTAACATTGCGATAGCTTATTTCGATCCAACATTGAGATCAGTTATTCCGATCAGACACATTGCGATCGAATATTGCGATCAGACATTCCGATGGGTATTGCGATGAGTATTCCGATGGACTAAATTTTGACATTGCGACATAACTTGTTTTGTGCATTCCGATTGTGTCACAAGTATTCCAAGATTTTTTAAAAAAACGTGTTTTTGAAAAGTTTTACGGATAATCGTCCACCAATGTTGGTGAAGACTATGTACAAGGATTGGGCTTCCCGAATGGAACTTTATATGTTGAACAAAGAAAATGGACATCTCATTTGGGCATCGGTGCTCAATGGACTATTGGTATATGGTACTGTGACAGAAGGTGCTGTTACTCATCCTCGTACAACGGGTGGATTAACTGGAGATGCCAAGATTCAAGACAAGTGTGATAAACAAGCAACAAACATCATTCTCCAAGCCCTTCCTCCAGATGTCTAAAAACTTGTGAGTAAACATAAAGTTGCCAAAGAGTTATAAGATATAATTCGTGTTCTAATGCAAGGCACCTCGTTAACTAAACAAGAACGAGAGTGTAAGCTATATGATACGTTTGATATGTTTGCCTATGTCCCTGGGGAGACTCTCAATGATTACTATTTGAGATTCACTCTTTTGATGAATGAGCTTAACATCAATGGCCTGGCATTTCCTACGTTTCAATTGACCACCAAGTATTTGAACAATCTTCCTTCTGAATGGAGCAAGTACGTGACGGCTGTTAAATTGGCTAAGGATTTGCATCAAACCAATGTGGATCAACTTCAAGCTTTTCTTCAACAAGACGAATGCCATGTGATCGAGGCTCGGTTGTCAACACCTCAAGTTCATGATCCACTTGCCATGTATGCTTCTCAACAAATGACTCCCCAACAAAACATGGCTTTCACTTATCAACAACCATCATACTTGCAGCAGCCACCACCACACACCTATCAGCAACCACAACAACCATCTTATCAACAACTAACAATGCCACAACAATCATTTCAACAAAGTGTTCATCAACAGTATTTTCCACAACAACCAACACATCAGGCATCACCATCACAAGCTATCACATCTCCAATGGGCTATACTCCTCAGCAAGGATATTTTCCAATTAAAGCACCACAAGGACAAGCCTTCTACTCCAATGAACTTCCACCAATTATAGCACCGGTTTTTACTTCAAATGATACACCTACTAATGTCTTAAACCATCTCACTGCCTACTTGTCAAAACTTGTTGCTACTAGAGGTTTTCCACCAACAAACAATCAGCTCCGCACTTCTTCAAATCCTCGACAACAAGCCACTATTCAAGATGGTCAAGTGACGGTGCAATCCATTCAGGGTAGGCAAAATTCATATGGACCCACAACAAGGACAGTGAACACTCAAGCTGTGAATTCTCAAGCTAGTGGAAATGGAAGCACTATTGGTCCTCAAATGGTTGTGACTTGCTACAGTTGTCGAGGACAAGGTCATATGGCTAGGGAATGCACTCAGCCGAAAAAGAGAAGGGATGCAACGTGGTTTCTTGAGAAGATGTTTTTGGTCGATGCTTAGTCTAAGGGAAAGATCTTGGATTCAGAGGAATTAACATTTCTTGCAGACCCAGGGGCAGCAGATAATGAAGGCATTGCAGTCAACTCTACTTCTAATGCAACATATCAAGCAGATGATCTTGATGCATATGATTTGAATTGTGATGACATTCACTCAGCCCAAGCTGCTCTCGTTGCTAATCTCTCTCACTACGGTTCTGATGTCGTCAGTGAGGTACCAACCACATCTAATAATGTTCATGATAATCCACATCAAGTTGAGCATGAAAATGACAACCTCGAACAGCATTCGGGAACTAGTAACTGAAATGATGTGGTATCCAATCCAACACATTTGAGTAAACCTCAACCAAATGCTATGACAGGTATGGAATCTTATGATCAACGTGATCTGGTAATGGTGCCTAAACATATTATTGATAACATGAATGTGGTTGTTCGACAAACCGTAGATATGAATGCCAACCTAACCGCTGAGCTTGCGCTGTATAAGAAAAAGGTCAAAACTTTTGAAATGGTCCCTCAAGCAGAAAAAATAACTTACTCTGAATTTGACCAATTTCGTTTTGAAAAGATTGAACACTTAAAAGAAATAGAATCGTTAAAAGCTAATCTTTCCAATGAATTAAAAGAAAAAGAGTCGATTCTAAATGATTTTCAGAAACTTAAAATGGATTTCGAAACTCTCGAGTCTAAAAAGTTTAAATCGGAAATTAATGCTACCAAACTTCTTAAATTCAAGGAACAACAACTTTTAAAACAATATGCTTCCACAGAAAAGGTTCATCTTTTAACTAAATCGTTTAAAGAACTCGAACTTAAGCGTCTTCAAGATTTACCACCTAATCCTGGTTATGAAAAACAAGCTCAGGAATATATTCCTTGTCTTTATGATGTGACCCTGATTGGCAAATCGAAAGAAGCACCTGATGTTCGTAGTACTGAGGAGACAATGTCACTTGCGGAAGAAACTCGATCTAAAATGCTTTCAAAATTCCATAATCTTGATTATGATAAGCATAATAAAGATAAATTTACTAAAAAGACCCGTATTCGCTTACAAAAGGAATTAGCTCAGTTATCAGCTTTTGTGCCCCAAAGTTTGTCAACGGAAAACCTTCCTAATACGTCTCCTACACTTGTCAAAAAGGATTTAACTAAGTTAATTCCACCGGTAAGTAAGGTGTCAGATAGCTTAAATGTGGTGCACCAATACTTTGCCGATTTTGACAAGGTCATCACGAAACGTATGACGGCTACGGCCATAACGGAAGGTGAATGGAATTTTGAGCACACTAGAGCTGCGTTTCGAGACGAAATTGTTCCATTTGTAAACAATATTAAAGTTTGTCTTAGCACTATTGATCAAGATTTGCTTTTGGAAATAGAAGAAGTTAGACGTGTTTTCAATGAAATGGATGATGCTTATGAAAACAGTTTACTTGAAATAGAACGAATTTCACGCCAAAATGATCAGCTTCTGAAGCAAGTGATGTCTCATGATATTGTTTCTGTCTGTGTGAATAAAAATGTTGATAATGATTCTATTATGCATAATGTTGAATCTGTGGATAATGTGGTAGATAGTACTTGTCACAAATCTGACGCTGAATTTTTAAAGCTTCAAGATTCTTATTCTTCGCTTTCAAAATGTTTTGATGAGATTCAAAAACATTGTATTTCGCTTGAATGCAAACAACAATTTATTCAAGAGCTTTTTGAAACGTCTTTCGAAGGTGTTAATATAGATGATGCAAATTTTCAAAAGAATTTTCGATTGGATTTACAATCAAAACAGCGTCAGCCCAGTGACAAGGTTGCTAAATCATTGTCGATAGACATAAAGAAATCTAAGGAGATTAACTGTGTGAACGTACTTGAGGCTGCTGAGAGTATTAACCTTGATCTAGATAATCGATTTTCCAAGATTTTGCCCAAAGTTGATAACTTAAAATAGAAAAATACACAACTCTTCGATTCAGTAAAGCCCGCATGTGCTAATACTACTACACAGAATCAATCATTGATTGAACGTTTGAATCAAAAGTCGGTGGAAATATCTGATTTGAGGGAACAAATTTGTGATAAAAATTTGGCTTTGACTGAGTTAAAGGAAACACTTCGTAACCTAAAAGGTAAGAATGTTGTGGATAACACAGCTATTATCTCAGCATCGTCCTCTAGTGCAATAAAAAAGAACCTCATCACCGTCACACCACTAAACAAGGGCCCTAGGACAAAACCATCTCAAACATTGGTCACTAAAGATAAGGCAAAATCAAAACCAGCTTCTAATATTCATGTGTTGCCTTCTACAGGAGTAAGCACCACTACTAAGGCTCAAAGATCTAAGCTTAAAAGAAACAAGAAGAATGATAGGATCTTGCCCCAATCTAGTAGTCAAGTGAAGAAGAAAGTAGATGCCCATCCTAGGAATGTTATTGCTGTTTTGAATAAAAAGAATCTTGTAGCTAAACCTAAAGGCTCTGCGGTCGTGCAGCATTCTAAGCCTACTGTGAATTCTAATTCGAAATGTTGGAATTACAATGAATGTATGTTTTCTAGTCGTCATGGTTCTTGCCTTATTGACCATGTGAATGAGATGAATGCCCGAAAAAATAGATTAGAATGGAAACCGACTGGGAACGTGTTAACCCAAGTTGGTTGGATGTGGCGCCCCAATAGTAGAACTTTCACTATAGTAGGAAATGCGTGTCCTTTAACTAGGATTACTCCCACTAAAGCGAAGAAAGCGTGCCCTTTAACTAGGAGTACCAAGGCTACCAAAACACAAGCGTGTCCTTTAACTAGGAACACCAACACTATAGTAGGAACCAAGTGCCCTTTAAATAGGTCTATGATATGAGCAAAATTTCATATCAATTAATCAACAAATCACCCTAAAACACATTGAAAATACCTAACTTTTGTGCTATAAAGTAGTATTATGTGGTATATTTTGTGTTTGTGCTTTAATAGGTAACAAGGATATAATTTCAAGCAAACAAGAAGAAATCAAACTCATTTATGGTGAAAAGACAAGAGAAGGATTAAAGATGACAAGCCATTTGAAGAAAAGGACCTATCTTGACAATATTTAAAAGTTAAAGGACTTAAATGCAAAGTTTGGAAAAAGTCAAGATTAAAGTCAAACTTGGTCAACCTTCAAGTCAACCAAGTCAGGGGACTTAAATAAACAAGAATGCAAGTCAAAGGACCTAATGTGCCAAAGGAATGAAGAAAGGATTCAAAATGAATAATCTACCAAAGAGAGGGACTGAAAATGCCAACTTTACACATATTTTGGGTTCAATCCGTGTGAAGGCTTGTTCAACCAATCAGAAGGCTAGATAAATGGATTTCGGATTGCCACATAAACATGCCAGCTGGCCACTAACTCGTTTTTATTTAATGAGCGGATCTAGCATAGTACCTCCACTCATTTCCTTTTGACCAATGAGAAACCAACACTCAATGTTCATTATTTCCAAAAACGGATAATGATCCATGTGCTAAGCCAAGGACAAATAAAATGATGCCACGTGTCATCTCCAAAGTTAAACGAGCCCAAAATCAAATTGGAGCTACACTGCATTTCAAGATAAACTTTCTACATGAAAAAGACTCCAAATGGGAAGACGAATCCAACTATACAACTCAATTAGACTGAGAATCAACAGAATAAAAACCTCCTTTGGTGTTCTTGGAGACAAATTTGCAATCAAGGAGAAGAGTACACCTGGCACTCTCTCATTGGATGAGACACGTCACACTCCCCAACATTTCATCATTCAAGCTCTATAAATAGCAGTTAGGACCCTCATTTGTAACTAAGTAGTTAAAGTGTGAAAAACACACACTTTTAGTTTTTCTCCCAAATCTGTTTCTTCTTTCAGTTAGTTAACAGCTCTTGAGTGTTTGACACACACTTAAGAGCTTGTTAGTTAGTCAGTTAGCCTTTTGTAACAAACTTTCCCTCCTTAATCAATAAAACACAAAATTCAAATCTTACCTTCATCTACTTAACTCAATTCTTCATTCCTGTTGATGCATTGTGATTTCATTAATCATAATTGATCAATGAAGTTTGTTTGAGTTACTTTGGAGCTTATTCAGTTTGATTCAGCAATACAAGTTCAATACGAGTCCTATTGTAGCAGTTTGATGCAGAATGAGTTGAATAGATCAGAAATAGTTGTTGGAGGTGATTTGGTAGTTGATACTAGTTGATTTGGTTTGAAGGAAGCATGCTATAGAGAGCTCAGCGCTCCTCTACTCCTTAAGAGGAGGCTTCAAGCTAAAAGGTCTCAAAGTTCTGTTTTTGGTTCCCCTGAAATGTTTTGCAGGCTAAAATTACTAGATAGAGTGATAACTGTTGAACTGATCAAGTGTTTAGATTGATTCTAGTGTAATTGTGATAGCTTGTTAGTAGTTGAGTGTTATTGCAACTTTAATCTTAGTCTTATTGTTTTCAGCTTTGAAATTCATCAGTAATAGGCTTTAAGTCTCATATTGAATTCCAGTTTGTTTACCTGCCTTATTTCAGTCTAAAAATACTTCATTTGGTCATTCAAACTTGTTTTGATAATAGTCATAATCGGTTTCACACTTGAGTTCAGATTTCCTTTGCAAAAGTCTTTGAAAGCAGATTTAAGTAGTGTTTGGATTTGCCTAGCATTTGTGATTCAAGTTTGTTAGATCCTGTGATAATTGTTCATTTACATTTAGTAAACTAGTGGTAATACTTATATTCATTTTGTAGTCAAAAACAGCAGTAAAAAAGGTAATTGGCAATAAAAAGGTTTAGGTCAAAATCTGCTTACTAGTAATCCAGTAAACTAGCAAGATTCAATCTTATAGCATTACTTCATTTCTTAATCATTTTACTTGAAACATGTTTCTAGTTGTAGTTTAACATCCAAAGTAATAGCTTGTACAAGGAAATTCTACAGTTTGCTATTTTGAATGAGAAATAAGCTTTTCAATAAGTTCAAGACCAAATGCATGTTTCTGTGATAAAAACCAAACTGATTTCTCATACCTCCATTTTTACTTCATAAAATTGCCAATTTTCTTTCACAATTCTTGTTGCCAACATGTCTTGAGTGAGTTTTATCATTTTTAGCTTTTTGAAAAAGTTGGTCAACGTTTGGTCAAATAAGCTCATTTCAGCTTAATTTCAGATTCTGGCTTAAATAGTTAACCATTTTCAATTTGGAAAGACATTTCATACTCCTTGTTAGCTGTTTAACAAGATTGAGCATTAAAATTAAGTTGCGGAAGTCTCATTTTCATGTTTGCTTAAACTTGGCTTATTAGAATAAGCTAACTTTCGTTTTACTAGCTTTTAAACAGATTCCTTGCACAAGTCTAGCTAAATTTGGATTATAATCATTTTGAAACAATCCAGAACTTATTTGGTCCATTAATAAGCTCAAACGAGCTTATTCATTTGGTTTAGCCCGTTTTTGATAAACTTTCCCATTTAATTGCACTTTAGTCCTTTTGGTTTGTAACTGTTTCCATTTGAGGCTAAACTTCCTTGTTTTTAGGGATTGCTAAATTACAGCCCTTGTAGTTTCAGTTTTTGTCAAATTCAGTTAGTAAGTTTGTTAGTTGGTTAAAAGTTGTTACTAGTTTGTTGAAATTTACACTTTTGGTCCTTTTAGTTTCTGACATTTACATTTTAGCCCTTTTACTTTCATTTAGCTTAAATTTTTAGCACTTTTACTTTCATGCATTTACATTTTTTATTTTGGTGAATAATACTTGGTATTTGCAAAGTGTTTTACGGATACGTAGCTTAATATTTTTCATTTTTCACGTGTTGATTGAAATAGACATAGACTTCCAAATACCCTAACAGCCAAGAACAATTAAAGACTTGAGATTTTTAGGACTTTCAATTTGTCAAGAATCGAGAGAAAACGAACTTCAAAATACTCATTTCAAATGGCGTCGCTGTCGGGTCATTGACATTACGAGAGACTATTGATTGACGGTTTTCATTGGCTTTTGGGATTCGTTCACCTCGTGAACGTTATTTTTACGTATCTTAAATAAAAAACATAAAAAAATTAAAAAAATTAAAAAATATAAAAACTAAAAAATAACAAAAACAATTCTTTTCCTAAAGAATTGACCAAAAAAATAAAAAAAATTCAAAAAGCAATTTTTTTCCTAAGAGATTGCAACCAAAAATATATATTATTGGATTTCATCGGGTTTTTACGTACAAATAGTATTTTCTTTAAAAACCCAACAAATACAAAAATATTTTCTCTATATTATTATATGTAGATACGTATACGTATACGAACACTCAATACACATACTTCCATAAGTATTGCTTTTGCAATACACCGTGTTCGGGAGCGTTCCGGTCCTTGACACGTGTATCGATTAAATTTAATTAAGCAAGAATAGATAAATACTTCCAATAGGCAAGAATTCGAAGAATACAAACTACAAAGTGAATAGAAAGGCGACGTGCTATAAAATGCCATCTAAGGGTTAATAGTTACTTAAGTGCTTCGCGCCACCTAACCCCCCGTTCACTAGTGCGTATTCTAAGGAGGAAGGCTTGATTGGGGGTCTTGCACCCAAGTAGTACTTACGCATATTATACTTTCTTGTGGATATTTCATATCGAATCTCGAAGAGGATAATCCCTTCTTCTTCAAAGTCGAACGAGAGCTTCTCTCTCACTCTTTGATTTGAGTTACATGCTCACCCGAGGGTGTGCACAAATACCATTTGGTGTACAACCCCTTCCTCCCAAGAGGAAGAAAAAGAGAAAGAGTAAAAACAACACCGTCCATCAAGCCGATCCCGAGAATCGTGCTTTGAACAACACACAAGAAGAAGCCATGGCCGCCGTTGACAATCAACCTTTGATGGAGCACCTTCAATCCAGTGTGCAAGGATATGCTGATGCTATTGTTATACGCGAGATTCCCGCCAATACCTTTGAGCTTAAGACCGCCATGATTACCTTGGTTTCAAACACACCATTTTTTAGGAGACCTAATGATGATCCACATGATCATATAAATAAGTTTCTCTCTCTTTGCAATACCATTAATTACTATGGAGTTCCCCTTGATGCCATTAAGTTGCTCCTAGTTCCATTCTCTTTAGAGGGAAATGCCAAGTATTGGCTAGATACACAACCACCTAAGAGCATTATTGCTTGGGATGATTTCACTAAGAAGTTTTTGAACAAGTTCTTTCCTCCATCTAGGACCACGGCTTTGAGAAACCTAATTATAGGATTTCAACAAAACCTAATCAAACCTTTAGTGATGCTTGGGAAGAGTACAAGGAGTTATTGAGAAAATGCCCAAATCATGGATTCAATGAAGTTCACCAAATCAATACTTTCTATAATGGATTAAGACCACACCACCAAGATTCACTCAACTCTTCCGCGGGTAGAAATATTCTTTCTAAATCTATTCAAGAAGCATGGGACATTATTGAGACCAAATTGATGGTGCAAACTAACACACACTTTGATGAAAGAGTTCATGTTATTCAAGAAAGTGGTTCCAAGACATTTGAAAGTCAACTCCTTTCAACAATGCAAGAATTAACTCAAGCTCAAAAGGAAAGTAAACAATTTTGCAAAACACCCAAAAGATGCAACAAACCATGATGAATGACTTTATGAAAATCTCTTTGGGCAACAATTCCACCAATGATGTGCATGCTATTACTATTTCAGTGAGACTTGTGGAGGTCCCCATTCCTACCAATAATGTGATAAAGTTCAAGGTTATCAAGTTGAGTGTTATGCTTACCAAGAAGAACATAGAGAACATTTCAAACCCAACATCAATCAAAACAATCTCTCTTATAAATCACAAAACTACCTTGCTCCACCCGGTATCCCACCCCATCCACCCACCCTTACTCAACCCAATCCCCCTCAATTGTTACAAAGGAACCAAGGGCCAAGGCCACAATACCAAGGGAACAACTATAGAGAACCTAACACCTTTCACAATCAAGGAAATACCTTTCATACACCCAATCAAGCTTTTCACCAACCACCACCACCTCAATATCCAAACCAAGGTTTTTATCAAGGGAATGTGCAACCTAACCCCATGGATTTGATTCTTCAAAAGCTTACTTCTTATGAAAGACAAATGAAAGAGGCTCAAGAGGAAAACAACCAGAAATTTGCTCTTCTTCACAACCAAATTATGCATAATCAAAGACCACAAGGGGCTTTACCTTCTAACACACAAACAAACCCGAGGGCCAATGTCAATGCTATCACAACAAGAAGTGGAAAAACGACTAATGATCCTTCACCTCCTACACCTTCTATTGTTAAGCCTACGATGATTCCATCTTGTGATAAGCCTTCTACATCTTCTTCACCACCTCCAAGCTCTACCACTTCAACACCCATACCTTCTCAACCTACACCCACTTCTCCTTTACCTTACAAACCTACTCATGAAGAAGCTAACAAAGAGAAATATTCCACAACAACAACTACTCAACCCAAACCTAAACCAAACCTTCCTTACCATCAAGATTGAGAAAGGACAAATTGAAAAACAAGGATGATATACAAGTCTCAAACTTTTCGAGGATGTTCAAGCAACTTAACATAAACATCTCCTTTGTGGAAGCTCTTGCATATATGCCAAAATTTGCTAAGATGTTCAAAGATCTCTCCAACAAGTAAAAATTGGTAGACTTGCCTAACACATCCCTTAATGAGAATTGCTCCGCCGTGTTGCTCAAAACCTTACCTACAAAACTTGGAGATCTGGGGTGATTTTTGATCCCTTGTAATTTTCCCAGGGTGGAAAATTGCATGGCATTAGCGGATCTAGGGGCAAGCATAAATCTCATGCCTTTATCGGTTTGGCAAAAACTCTCTCTTCCCGAGCTCACTCCAACTAGGATGACCCTTGAGTTAGCCAATCGTACCATAGCTTACCCGGTAGGTATTGCGGAGGATGTGTTTGTAGGTGTTGATAAGTTTAACTTTCCGGCGGACTTTGTAGTGGTTGTTTATGATATGGACCCGAGAGTTCCTCTAATTGTTGGTAGACCATTTTTTAGGACGGTTCGTACTCTTATAGACGTGGCAGAGGGAGACCTAATCATGAGAGTTGAGGATGAGAAAGTGGTGTTTAAGCTAGGAAAAGTGACTAAGAAGTCTCAAGCTTGTGAAACCATTAACATAGTAGATATAATTGACGAGGTGTGTGATGAGCATTTCCATGAAGCTTGTAGGAGTGATAGTGAAGACATGCCTCATGTAGAGACCGTTGCCTCAATTGCTCCCTCCTTAACACCTTTTGGAGAAAGTGATTTCCTTTTGGAGGAATTTGAGTCCAACTTCCTTGGTAATGATGATTCTCCCATCAATTGGGAAGAAGACATTCTCACTATCTAAAAGTTGCTCAATGAGGATCCCATTCCTTCCCCTATCCCACAAGAAGTTACCAATGATGATCCATCCATAGTGAAACCTTCCATAGAGAGTCCACCTACCCTTTAACTTAAGGACCTTCCATCACACCTTGAATATGCTTTCTTAGAGGGAAAAGACCAATTACCCGTGATCATTGCTAAAGATTTGAAAGAGGATGAGAAAGAAAAACTCATAGAAGTCCTTAAGAAACATAAGCAAGCCATAGCATGGAAAATATCCGACATAAGGGGAATTGATCCAAATTTTTGTACACACAAAATCCTTATGGAGGATGATTACAAACCCGCCATTCAAAGCCAAAGAAGGGTTAACCCTAAAATCCATGAGGTCATCAAGAAGGAAGTTATCAAACTCCTTGATGCGGGCATGATTTACCTCATTTCCGACTCTCCATGGGTTAGCCCGGTACATTGTGTTCCTAAGAAGGGCGGAATCACCGTAGTGCCTAATGAGAACAATGAGCTTATTCCTACTAGACTTGTCACGGGTTGGAGAGTTTGTATTGATTGTAGGAAGCTCAATGATGATACTAGGAAAGATCATTTCCCATTGCCTTTCATGGATCAAATGCTTGAACAATTAGCGGGAAATGAGTACTATTGCTTTCTAGATGGATTCTCAGGTTATTTCTAAATACCCATTGACCCTAAGGATCAAGAAAAGACAACATTCACTTGTCCCTATGGTACATTTGCTTACAAAAGAATGCCTTTTGGCTTGTACAATGCTCCGGGGACATTTCAAGGGTGTATGATGGCAATCTTTCATGACATGATTGAGCACACTATGGAAGTTTTCATGGATGATTTCTCGGTCTTTGGATATTCATTCACTTCTTGTCTCTCCCATTTAGAACGTATGCTTAAGAGGTGTGAAGAAACACGTCTTGTTCTTAATTGGGAGAAGTGTCATTTCATGGTCAAAGAGGGGATAGTCTTGGGACATAAGATATCCAACAAAGGTTTAGAAGTGGATTGTGCTAAGATATATGTGATTGCTAAGCTTCCCCCACCTACCACGGTGAAAGGAGTTAGAAGTTTTTTGGGTCATGCGGGATTCTATAGACGTTTCATACAAGATTTCTCTAAGATTGCAAGACCGATGACCCACCTCTTGGAAAAACAGGCTCCTTTCCTTTTCAACCAAGAGTGTTTGGATTCATTTGAGATACTTAAGGAAAAATTGACTAAGGCTCCCGTTTTGGTTTCGCCAAATTGGGACTTGCCTTTTGAGCTTATGTGTGACGCTAGTGATTATGCCGTGGGGGCCGTGTTAGGACAAAGAATGAATAAGCATCTTCAACCTATACACTATGCTAGTAAAACCATGACGGGTGCTCAACTTTACTATACAACCACGAAAAAAGAGTTGCTTGCTATAGTCTATGCCTTTGAGAAATTTAGACCCTATCTTGTGCTATCCAAAACCATAGTGTATACGGATCATTCCGCTCTCAAGTACCTCATGACAAAGCAAGATGCTAAGCCTAGACTTTTGAGATGGTTTCTATTGCTACAAGAGTTTAAGATAGAGATTCGTGATAAGAAAGGAGCCGAGAATTTAGCGGCGGATCACTTGAGTAGACTTGAGCATCCTTTTCAAGGAGATTTGCCTCATAAGGAAATCAATGAATCCTTTCCATTAGAGGAGCTCATGTGTACTCTTCTCAAGAGGATGCCACCCCTTGGTTTGCGGATATTGCAAACTATCTTGTGGAGGATGTGCTAATAGAGGGTCTCACTTCACAACAAAAGAAGAAATTTCTTAAGGAAGTGAAATACTACTTTTGGGATGACCCTTACCTATTTAGACAATGTGCGGACCAAATCATTAGACGGTGTGTAGATGGGACCGAGGTATTTAAGATCTTAGAAGCTTGTCATAAGGGACCTACGGGTGTACATTTTGGGCCCAACTATACCGCCAAGAAAGTCTTTGATTCGGGTTACTATTGGCCTTCCATATACAAAGATGCCCAAGAGATGGTGAAATTTTGTGATGTATGTAAAATACAAGGAAAAATTACTCAACGAGATGAGATGCCACAAAACTTCATACAAGAATGTGAGATTTTTGATGTGTGGGGAATAGATTTCATGGGACCTTTTCCATCTTCTAAGGGAAATAAGTACATACTCGTAGCGGTGCATTATGTGTCAAAGTAGGTTGAGGCCAAAGCCTTGCCTACTAATGATACTCGAGTTGTAGTGAAATTTCTGAAGCAATTATTTGCTAGATTTGGTGTACCTCGGGTCATCATAAGTGATCGCGGTACTCATTTTTGTAATGATCAATTCACAAGAGTTATGAAGAAATATGGTGTTAATCATAGACTTTCTACCGCGTATCACCCTCAAACCAATGGTCAAACCGATGTCACAAATTGAGGTTTAAAGAGAATTTTGGAAATAATGGAGGGAGAGCATCGAGCTTCTTGGTCGGATAAGCTTGAAGATGCTTTGTGGGCTTTTAGGACGGCTTTTAAAACACCAATTGGTTGTACTCCATATAGGCTTGTCTATGGAAAAGCATGCCACCTCCCATTCGAGTTAGAACATAAGGCTTCTTGGGCTCTCAAGTGGGCTAACTTTGAGTTAAACCAAGCCGGTTCACATAGAAAGGACCAACTCAATGAAATGGATGAATTGAGAGCCAATGCTTATGAGAACTCATTGCTTTATAAGGAAAAGACTAAGCAATTGCATGATGCTAAGATCAAGAACCGTGAGGTCAAAGTTGGAGAGCCGGTTATCCTCTTTAACTCAAGGTTGAAACTCTTTGCGGGCAAGCTTAAGTCGAGATGGTCCAGTCCATTCACTATTGCTCAAGTATTTCTATATGGAACTATTGAGTTTTCACAACCCGATGGTCCAAATTTCAAAGTGAATGGTCACCGTGTTAAGCACTATTTTGGGGAAGACATTTCCGTGGAAATGGTCCAAGAGATCCCTATTTTCCCCATGAATTAATTCATTGAGGGAAGAGTCGAGCTAGAGACTCCTTAATTCAAGCTTGAATAACTAGGTTTAGAGTTTTTAGACTTAGAGTGTGGTAGGATAGCAATAAGGATATAGAGTTGATGAGAAGTGTAGGGGACACCTTCCTTTTGTCTTCATGTTGTTTGTAGGGTTGCTCACTCATCACGTGCTTTGGAGCTTTTGGAGGAGGACCTTGTATCCGGTTCACTTTGTTACTATTGTGATTTTTCATAGACACATTGTGCTTAAAAATGAATTCACTATAGTTGATCTTTCCTTAGCTTTGGTTAAGCAAAGTCTATTCATTGTCATAAGTGTAGGGGAGTTTATACTCCCATGCTCTTAAACATTGAGGACAATGTTTAGCCTAAGTGTAGGGGGTTCTTCTATCGAAGTGACCTTACCTAGACTTTGTCATTGACCTTCATGATAACTTGGAAATTAATTTTTCAAACATTTTTCAAATTTTTGATCTACTTTGGCCACCAAAAATATGCATTCATAATTTTTGCATCAATCATTTTTCATTTGCATAACACATTTGCATTGTATATATTTCTTCTTTTATTTTTCATCAAAAATATATAAAAAGAAAAAATATATATAAAAGGATATGGTTTAACAAATTTAGATATCTTTGAATATTAGGCCCACCATGTATACTTTGACTCAACCCGAGTTTGCTTATCTAAGCATTCTCTAGCTAGTATCCTTAACCATGTAGTCCTTCATTGGTCTATTAGGCTAAGCATCCACTAGTCTTATTATTTGAGATTTTAAATTTGTGGAGAATGGGAAATGATAGAGTTGAAGCAAGTATAAAAGGGCTAAATAAACTTCATGACGATTACTTGTGGCTAAACCCTTCTCTTTCTTTACCTCTAATTTCTTCGCATGTATATATGTTAATAAATAATCAATAACGATTTTAATTGGTTTGTAGTCTCTTATGCATTTTTGACTAATCATTCATGGTTGGTATAAGTACGTCTTAAGATTCTAAGTTAGAATGTTTTATGTGTACTAGACTTATGTCATGCTTAATACTTAGCGGGTGTTTTCCTTTTATTCTTTTCAACTTTCTTTGTGAGGAATAAAGAAAAATAAGAGCGGCTCATGAAAAAATGAGTGGCTAAGAAAAAGAAAGAAAAAAATAAATAATAATAATTATACAAGACTCCCAAGAGGGGCAGTGAAGTGTTAATTATAGTGACTATTGAATTTCAATATTACTCTCACAAGAGTTACGGGGATTTGATAGTTGCTCCAATCTAATATTACCTTGATGGGTTACGGGATTGAAGATCCAAAGTCTCAAAAAGGCACAGGATATAAATCATTGTGTGAGTTTTATTTTTCTTTCCTTAGCGAGTGTGTAGCTACTTATTAATGCATGACATAAGGATCTTACACATAAAGCGAATGACTTATTACTTTTGAGTCAGACTTATATTAATTATGAGCGGTTTTTCAAGTAATGGATGAGAAGATTACTTAGGATTAAAACCGTGCTTCCTTATTTTTGGATTTTACATTTCTTATATTCACGCTTTAAATAAAGACAAATTTGCCCGAAAGCAATTTGCTCAAATAATAACCGGTTTTACATTTAATTGTCATGAATAAGTTGATGCACTTTTTACTTGTGAATACAATGATCCCATTTTTAAGCTTGGTATGGGGAAAGTGAAACTTGAGGGTGATAAGTGTTCATGGTACCAAAAGCCCTAATCTAAGTCATTGATTTATTTATGAGTTATTTCCATTAAAACCACTTCAAGAAAAAAAAATTCAAAAATATATAAATAGAATTGTTCTTGTTTGCATTGCATTGTATAAAATCAAAATCATGCATCATATAGAGTAGAGTAGTGTAAAAGTATTTCATATTGGCCAAGGTGGGTTAATTATGAGGAAAATGTAAATTTGTGCTTTAAAATATAGCATTGCATGAGGTCATGACAATGATCAAGTGTAGGGGATTTGATATGAGCAAAATCTCATATCAATTAATCAACAAATCACCCTAAAACACATAGAAAATACCTAACTTTTGTGCTATAAAGCAGTATTATGTGGTATGTTTTGTGTTTGTGCTTTAATAGGCAAAAAGGACACAATTTCAAGCAAACAAGTGGAAATCAAGCTCATTTATGATGAAAAGACAAGAGAAGGATTAAAGATGACAAGCCATTTGAAGAAAAGGACCTATCTTAACAATATTCAAAAGTTAAAGGACTTAAATGCAAGGTTTGGAAAAAGTAAAGATTAAAGTCAAACTTGGTCAACCTTCAAGTCAACCAAGTCAAGGGACTTAAATAAACAAGAATGCAAGTCAAAGGACCTAATGTGCCAAATGAATGAAGAAAGGAGTCAAAATGAATAATCTGCCAAAAAGAGAGGGACTGAAAATGTCAACTTTACACATATTTTGGGTTCAATCCGTATGAAGGCTTGTTCAACCAATCAGAAGGCTAAATAAATGGATTTCGGATTGCCACATAAACATGCCAGCTGGCCACTAACTCGTTTTCATTTAATGAGCAGATCTAGCACAGTACCTCCACTCATTTCCTTTTGACCAATGAGAAACCAACACTCAATGTTCATTATATCCAAAAATGGATAATGATCCGTGTGCTAAGCCAAGGACAAATAAAATGATGCCACGTGTCATCTCTAAAGTTAAACGAGCCCATAATCAAATTGGAGCTACACTGCATTTCAAGAGAAACTTTCTACATGAAAAAGACTCCAAATGGGAAGACGAATCCAACTATACAACTCAATTAGACTGAGAATCAACAGAATGAAAACCCCCTTTGGTGTTCTTGGAGACAAATTTGCAATCAAGGAGAAGAGTACACCTGGCACTCTCTCATTGGATGAGACACGTCACACTCCCCAACATTTCATCATCCAAGCTCTATAAATAGCAGTTAGGACCCTTATTTGTAACTAAGTAGTTAAAGTGTGAAAACACACACTTTTAGCTTTTCTCCCAAATCGGTTTCTTCTTTCAGTTAGTTAACAGCTCTTAAGTGTTTGACACACACTTAAGAGCTTGTTAGTTAGTCAGTTAGCCTTTTGTAACAAACTTTCCCTCCTTAATCAATAAAACACAAAATTCAGTTATTACCTTCATCTACTTAACTCAATTCTTCATTCCTGTTGGTGCATTGTGATTTCATTGATCATAATTGATCAATGAAGTTTGTTTGAGTTACTTTGGAGCTTACTCTATTTGATTCAGCAATAACAGTTCAATACCAGTCCTATTGTAGCAGTTTGATGCAGAATGAGTTGAATAGATCAGAAATAGCTGTTGGAGGTGATTTGGTAGTTGATACTAGTTGATTTGGTTTGAAGGAAGCCTGTTATAAAGAGCTCAGCGCTCCTCTACTCCTTCAGAGGAGGCTTCAAGCTAAAAGGTCTTAAAGTTCTGTTTTTGGTTCCCCTGAAATGTTTTGCATGCTAAAATTCCTAGATAGCTGATAACTGTTGAACTGATCAAGTGTTTAGATTTATTCTAGTGTAATTGTGATAGCTTGTTAGTAGTTGAGTGTTATTGCAGCTTTAATTTTAGTCTTACTGTTTTCAGCTTTGAAATTTATCAGTAATAGGCTTTAAGTCTCATATTGAATTCCAGTTTGTTTACCTGCCTTATTTCAGTCTAAAAATACTTCATTTGGTCATTCAAACTTGTTTTGATAATAGTCATAATCTGTTTCACACTTGAGTTCAGATTTCCTTTGCAAAAGTCTTTGAAAGCAGATTTAAGTAGTGTTTGGATTTGCCTAGCATTTGTGATTCAAGTTTGTTAGATCCTGTGATAATTGTTCATTTACATTTAGTAAACTAGTGGTAATACTTTTGTTCATTTTGTAGTAAAAAATATCAGTCAAAAAGGTAATTGGCAACAAAAAGGTTTGGGTCAAAATCTGCTTACTAGTTATCCAGTAAACTAGCAAGGTTCAATCCTTTTAGTATTATTTCATTTCTTAATCATTTTACTTGAAACCTGTTTCTAGTTGTAGTTTAACATCCAAAGTATTAGCTTGTACAAGGAAATTCTACAGTTTGCTATTTTGAATGAGAAATAAGCTTTTCAATAAGTTCAAGACCAAATGCATGTTTCTGTGATAAAAACCAAACTGATTTCTCATATCTTCATTTTTACTTCATAAAATTGCCAATTTTCTTTCACAATTCTTGTTGCCAACATGTCTTGAGTGAGTTTTGTCATTTTCAGCTTTTTGAAAAAGTTGGTCAACGTTTGGTCAAATAAGCTCATTTCAGCTTAATTTCAGATTTTGGCTTAAATAGTTAACCATTTTCAATTTGGAAAGACATTCCATACTCCTTGTCAGCTGTTTAACAAGATTGAGCATTAAAATCAAGTTGTGGAAGTCTCATTTTCATGTTTGCTTAAACTTGGCTTATTAGAATAAGCTAACTTTCGTTTTATTAGCTTTTAACAAGATTCCTTGCACAAGTCTAGCTAAATTTTGATTATAAGCATTTTGAAACAAACCAAAACTTATTTGGTCCATTAATAAGCTCAAACGAGCTTATTCATTTGGTTTAGCCCGTTTTTGATAAACTTTCCCATTTAATTGCACTTTAGTCCTTTTGGTTTGTAATTGTTTCCATTTGAGGCTAAACTTCCTTGTTTTTTGTGGATTGCTAAATTACAGCCCTTGTAGTTTTAGTTTTTTTGGCAAATTCAGTTAGTAAGTTTGTTAGTTGGTTAAAAGTTGTTACTAGTTTGTTGAAAACACTTTTGATCCTTTTAGTTTCTGACATTTACATTTTAGCCCTTTTACTTTCATTTAGCTTACATTTTTAGCTATTTTACTTTCATGCATTTACATTTTTAATTTTGGTGAATAATACTTGGTATTTGCAAAGTGTTTTAGGGATACGTAGCTTAATATTTTTCATTTTTCACGTGTTGATTGAAATAGACATAAACTTCCAAATACCCTAACAACAAAGAACAATTAAAGACTTGAGATTTTTAGGACTTTCAATTTGTCAAGAATCGAGAGAAAACGAACTTCAAAATACTCAATTTCAGTCTACTCCCACTGTAGTGCCCGCTAATACTCCAAAACCTATGAAAGTTGGAACAATAAAACCTGTTAATGGTAAAACTCACATTAGAAAACGCAGGAAATCTAAGGATAACAAAAATATTAGCAATTCTGAAAATATCATATTTGTATTTGTTAACACTCCGGAACTTATAGTTTCCAATGCATTGTCTATTGTTGATGTTGAAAAAAGGTGGTCTAAATTGTTCTCTTGTATTTGGACTCTGGTTGCTCCAAGCATATGACCGGAGATCGCTCTCAGCTCAGAAATTTTGTCAGCAAGTTTCTTGGTACGGTTCGATTTGGAAATGATCATATTGCAAAGATAATGGGTTACGGTGAATATCATATTGGGAATGTTATAATTTCAAGAGTGTATTATGTGGAAGGTCTCGGTCACAACTTATTTTCTGTGGGACAATTTTGTGATGCAAACCTAGAAGTTGCTTTTCGAGAGCATACTTGCTTCATTCGTAATTTGGAAGGGGTTGATTTATTGAAAGGTACTCGAGGGAATAACTTGTACACCTTGTCTCTACAAGATATGATGGTTGCTTCTCCCGTATGTCTTCTCTCCAAAGCATCAAAGACAAAGTCATGGTTATGGCATCGATGGTTATCTTATCTTAACTTTGACACTATAAATCATTTGGCGAAAATCAAACTTGTTCGTGGTCTTCCTAAACTTACATTTCACAAGGACCATTTGTGTTTCGCGTGTACAATAGGGAAAAGCACTAAGAAATCATACAAACCCAAGACTGAAGACACAAACCAAAAGAAACTTTATTTGTTGCATATGGATCTTTGTGGGCCAATGCGTGTTGAAAGTCTTAGTGGTAAAAGGTACATCCTCGTCATTGTCGATGATTACTCTCGGTTTACATGGGTAAAATTTCTTACAACAAAAAAGAGGCACCTAAATTCATCATCGGATTTCTCAAGATGATTCAAGTGCGTCTCAACACTACTGTCCGACGCATTCGTACAGATAATGGAACTGAATTTGTGAATCAAATCTTGCGTAATTATTATGAAGAAGTTGGCATATCTCATGAAACATCCGTTGCTCGCACTCCACAACAAAGGATGTCGTTGAAAGCCGAAATTGCACACTTATGGAAGCTGCTCGAACGATGTTAATTTACGCAAAGGCTCCATTGTTTTTATGGGCAGAAGCAGTATCTACAACAATTTTCACCTAAAACCAGTCACTAATTCGAAAATGCCATGGTAAACCACCTTATGAACTTCTACATGGAAAAGTACCAGATTTATCATATCTTCATGTATTTGGTTCTCTTTGCTATCCAAATAATGATGGTGATAATTTGGGAAAACTTCAACCCAAGGCTGATATAGGTATTTTCATTGGTTATGTACCCACAAAGAAGGCATACCGAATCTATAATCGTAATTCTCGTAAGATCCTCGAAAGTATGAATGTTGATTTTAATGAGCTGACGGCAACGGCTTCTGAGCAAAGCAGCTCTAAACCCGCACTTCATGAAATGGGACCCAGTAACATTAGCTATGGTCTTGTCCCAAACAACCCTACTTCATCATCATTTACACCACCTTGTAGGAATGAATGGGATACGTTGTTTCAACTGTTCTTTGATGAATTCTTTACTCCTCCAAGTATTGTTGCTCCAGAACCTGAGGTAATAGCTCCGGTTACCGAAGTTGTAGCTCCAACAACCAAAGCACAATCAGATTCGTCTGCACCTACAATTGGTAAAGATATACCTTCAACGAGTAATTCTCAACCAACACCCGAATCAACTACCCATGTCATGCCTATTGATGATGAAGAGGATGACGATGATCACGATTTTGAATTTTCTCAAATGCGTGAACTGCCATTCTTTGGTGTGCCAATTCCCGACCATAATCAAGTCGGGTCGTCCACCTCAGAGGAAGCTCCTACTATGGTCTACTCCAATCCACGGATTCGTGAACATGACAGCAAGTGGACAAAGGATCATCCTATAGATTCTATTATTGGTGACCCTAATCGTCCGGTATCCACACGAAGTCAGTTACAAGAGTGCAATGTTTTGTCATTTTGATGCTTTTCTTAGTGAAGTTGAACCTAAGACGTGGCAACAAGCTTTTACCCAATTCGGTTGGATAGAAGCTATGCAAGAAGAACTTAATGAATTTATACGTCTTGAAGTATGGGAACATGTCCCATGCCCGGATCAAGTGCAGTTACTCACTTTGAAATGGGTTTACAAGGTGAAACTCGACGAGTTAGGCGGAATACTGAAGAACAAAGCTTGACTAGTAGCTCGTGGATACAAGAAATTATTGGGCATCGACTTTATGGAATTCTTTGCACCTATTGCCCGTTTAGAAGCTATTAGACTATTCCTTGCTTATGCAGCCCACATGAATATGATCGTCTATCAGATGGATGTGAAGACAACATTTCTTAATGGTGAAATCAAGGAAGAGGTCTATGTTCAACATCCGGATGGTTTTGTGAATTCTAAATATCCCAATCACGTGTACAAGCTTAAGAAGGCTCTCTATGGGTTGAAGCAAGCTCCACACGCGTGGTATGATCTATTATCACAATTTCTCATTACGCAAGGCTTCGCTAAAGGCAAGGTGGATCCCACGCTGTTTATTCAGAAACGAGCTAAAGATATGATTATGGTACAAATATATGTTGATGATATTATATTTGCTGCCTCGATCCAAACCTTATCGGATGAGTTTGGGACACTCATGTCTTCCAAGTTTAAGATGTCAATGATGGGCAAGGTATCATTCATCTTAGGACTTCAGATATCTCAGAGTCCCAGAGGCATCTTTATCAATCAATCCAAGTATACCCTTGAATCGCTTAAGAAATATAAGATGGAATCTTGCGACCCCGTGGATACCCTAATGGTGGAACAAACTAAGCTAGATGCAGATCCACATGGGATTACCGTTGATCCGACACTTTATCGGGGAATGATCGGTACCCTTCTGTATATCACAGCTAGTCGACCTGATCTTCGATTTGCTATATGTATGTGTACTCAGTATCAAACTAGGCCCACTGAGTTACACTTGGCTACTATTAAACGGATCTTTCAATATCTTAAAGGAACCATTAATCAGGGACTTTGGTAATCGAAGGACTCTTCGGTCGCACTAATGGCATATGCAGATGCGGATCACGCAGGTTGTCAAGATACAAGGCGTAGCACGAGTGGAACTTTGCAACTACTAGTAGATCGACTAATCAGTTGGGCATCTAAAAGGCAGAAAAGCGTTGCAATTTCAAGAATGGAAGCAGAATACATAGCTATGTCCGGTTGCTGTGCTCAAATTCTTTGGATGAGATCGCAATTAACCGACTATGGTCTAGGTTTCAACAAAATTCCGATGTACTGCAACAACAAGAGTGCAATTGCCTTTTGCTGCAACAATGTTCAATTCTCCCGGTCGAAGCATATTGATATTCGCTACCACTTCATCAAGGAGCAAGTGGAAAATGGAGTGATCGAGCTTTACTTTGTCCGATCTGAGTATCAATTGGCGGATATTTTCACGAAGGCTTTAGATCGCGCTCGAATGGAATTTTTGGCCGACAAGCTAGGTTTGAGAACATTCTCGCCCGAGACTCCAAAGGAATTGGCAGATGAAGCGAAAGAATAGTGGTGGTAAGCTATTCTCCGTATCCTTGGTGATCATCTGTATATATTGTTTATATTTTTATCCACAAAAGCAAAATACAAAAATATAAAACCATATAAAAACCATAAAATTGAAAATTTTATAAAATTCCAAAAATATTTTTACTTTATTTTTCAATGGCATGTCTTTTGTTACGATAATATTTACGGCCTTAGAAATGTTGATTAATATCAACATGGCCCCATAAATAGAGTTCGTACAAAAGTTACAAATATTTCGTAAAGCATGCCCATATGGCTTGTAGTTATTTCAAACTGCAACCCGTTTTTCATATTAAAGTCAAGTATTTATTACGAAAGATTTGGCTCACAACGGGAATTAATTTTCTCGGGCATGGTTTACTTTATAACCATGTAAGGGATTGTGTTTATGTTATAACAATATCTAACACGGATATATGTACGCATCAGTGCATTTATTTGTTAAAACAAGAGAAGCCTTGTTTTTATGGAGTTATCATCTCTAAAACCATAGCTATCTACAATTGGTATCTACATACTCGACGATGAGACTACTCAAACGACGACTACAACTCTTTCAATAGTACACGGGTCAATAATTGAGGGGGAGCAATTGTCAAGCATTCAGAGTCTTCGATGTCGAAAGTGCCAAGCTCACTAATTGGTGTCAAGAAAACTATACCAGTCATACATGTGGTGTCAAGAGATGACTTCAGACGTGACGAGGTGACCAACATTTGTCGTCAAGAACCATTTGATCTTATCATATGATGTTCTCATCAATCAGGTCCAACCTTGTCAATTTATTCTAATATGGTGAATTTGTGATCCTTTCACTAATCGGTATCATATATTAACATTTGGTATCATGAAGATAAATTAGACTTGCATTCTTCTTCCCAAAAACTTTCTTAAAATGTTGTTAAATCAATTGATATTAAAAACATCGATTGGGTTAATATTTTTAATATGGGGGAGAAAATGTGATTTAATATGAGAAATGATTAATCAAAAATGGTTTGACTTAACATGATGGCTCATCCCAACATGTGCGAAATGTTTTCGAATATCATGGCATATGTTAAGGGGGAGCAAAATGGATTTGCTATATCATAATGGATTTCATGGTGACATATACTTACCCAAAATCCATTTATTTCACGACGATGAAGATTGTGGTGACATAAGGATGATAGGATAGGTTAAGTCCAATGATTCTTCCAAAACCGGAGGAATCTTCCCAAGGACATTCCATAGCTAGAAATAGTAGTCCTTAGGAAAGATGGAGAAAGATTATGAAGGTAGCTGAATGCCGACCAAGTACTTAAGTTAGCACTGGAACAATCACAACAAGGTTCTAGTTATGACGTATTGGTAAGCATTGAAGGGGTTGAAGAATGAAAAAGAATTGTAAAGATAAAGGGTCTAAAGAAAAAAGCCCTCCTTACAACCTTAGGCAGAAACTAGGTCAACTCATATGCTATTGAGATCATTTTAATGATGCTTGATATTGAAGATAGACATCATGGACCTAGTGATGCAATGCACAACCCATCCCAACTAACTCAGACTTCTCTCAAAAGGTATTTGTTTTAATCACACGAAGACAACGCATTATCTATCGATTTATTCACTCCGAATATATTGGTATTGAAATGGTGGCACTCCTCTCCAGCCTCCGATCACTAAAATCCAAAATGCACGATCGAGTCTAGAGCCATTTGAGATCATCAAATATCTCATTAGGACACATTTACATATTTCCTTGCTTCTTCACACACTGTGAAAAGTAAGAAAGACATTAAGAGTCCTACGCAAAATCTTCATGATCTTGCCTGAACATCCGAGTAATACAAAAGTATTTACAATGAAGATGGAAATCCTTCTTGAGCGAACATTCAAAAGCTCATGGTAGGTGACTTGTGCGATTCTTTATGAATCAAACTTGTGATAACTGGAAAGCAACATTTGTTTAATTCTTAATTGAATTTAAACACGTTCCAGGCCTCTACGCAATATCTCAGTGATCTTGCCAGAACACTCAGAGTGACATCCTAGTGTTCACATGATGAGTGGAAATCCTTCTAGTGTTAACATCAAACAACACTTGGTAGGTAACTTGCAAGATTCTATATGAATCAAGCTCGTGACAACTTGAAAGCAACGATGGTATGATTCTTTAATGAATCAAACGTGTTCCAGGAATCGGAATTGACGGCTTCAATCATGCGGATAATTTTATCCAAATGATTCACTCTTCACGTTCGCAGCCAGCTTTGGACGGTCGAGTAAAGAGAACGGGTTTACCTGCGAAATCTTGTCAAGGAGATTTTTAATTAAATCTACCTGCCACAAGTACAATATTTAGTATCGTCCAACGGTCCTCACCGACCGGAGGTAAAATGCTACCGAAATAGAATGAAATGTTCAAATCCATTTCGTTCGTGTCTACTTATGTTACTACATTTGAAGACGGCGGCGTTGCGGTGTCCAAAAAGAAGTCGTCCCCTCATGCTTATACTTTATGCACTTAATACTTCATCTAATTCAAGAAAGCCTAAAATACAAGTCTTCTGTTGTATCAAACTCTGAAGCTTTCAAGAATTATGAAGGTATAAGTATGTGGGACATGAAGTCACGAAGAGGCGATGATCACAAGTGAAGGATGCACAAGATCTAGGCAAGAGATTAATGCTCAAGATTGATATCTAAGATCACATCAACATGTTCACCAGAAAAGAAAAAGAAAAGAAAGACGAAGACTACGAGCTCAAGACAAGCATAGTATGCTAGGTTTATTTTATTATTGTAACTAGGGTAACGCCCTTGTTTGAAGTGATCTCCCTTAGGGGGAGATTGTTGGAAATACGTTTTACGTATTAGAAAGGATCGGTCACTCCAACAATAGTCTAAGTAGTAGCTCGTAGTTTTGTTAACTTATTACTCCCTCCGTCCTAAAATTATTGTCCATCTTTCTATTTTGGGTTGTCCCAAAATTATTGTCCACTACTAAAAATAGATAGAAAACTTTGATAAATTTACTATATTATCCTTGCTTGAAATTGTTATTACAAACTTTAAAAAAGAATTAATTAATTAGCTAAGGGTAAAACTGTCATTATGCTAAAAAGTAAGAGAGAGAATTTTGTAATAAATGTACTTTTCTTAAACTGTGTGATTCTTGTCTGGTGACAATAATTTTGGGACGGAGGGAGTATTAACCAAACAAGGCCAAGCCAAGCCTACAACTTGTGTAGGCCGGCGACCTAATGTAAGCCCAAGCCCATCTCATGGGCTTGGGTATATAAACCCTCTCCTTAGATGGAGAGGGTGTTGGTTCATTCATAATACACATAGTGAAAAGTGTGTTTTCTACACTTTCTCTCTCTAAGTGTGTGTGTGTTCTTACCATATTTTTATCTCTTTCTCTCTCTAGATTATATATAGATTTACAATATCCTATAGTAGTGGCAGCAAATATTATATCATCAACATAAATTTGTACCAGTATCATGTCGTTGTCCTCCTTGAGAATGAATAATGTTGGGTCCACTTTGCCTTTGGAAAAGCCTTCCGAGATCAGATAAGACGATAGGAGATCGTACCACGCGCGTGGAGCTTCTTTCAACCCATAAAGAGCCTTCTTAAGCTTGTACACATGATTAGGATACTCCGAGTTGACAAATCCACTCGGTTGACTAACATAGACTTCTTCCCTTAATTCACCGTTAAGAAATGCCGTCTTTATATCCATTTGGTAGACCATCATATTCATATGAGCAGCATAAGCAAGGAATAGTCTAATCGCCTCCAATCTAGCAACAAGAGCAAAGTATTCTTCAAAGTCAATACCCAATGCTTGTGTGTAACCTCTCACAACCAATCTAGCCTTGTTCTTTAACACACCACCCAACTCATCGAGCTTAACCTTAAAAACCCACAACAAAGTAAGAATATCGACTTTGTCGGGTAGAGGAACTAATTCCCATACTTCAAGTCGCTGAAATTCATTAAGGTTCTTGCATGGCTTCAATCCAAGATGATTGTGTCATGGCTTTTTGCCAAGTTTTAGGTTCCTTCTCGCAGAGAAACGCATCAAAGAAGCAATATAATGCGTGCTCTTGTAGTTGATGACGTGTCAAGACTGGTCGATCGATGTCACCAATAATATTGCGGATTGGGTGATCCTTTGTCCATTTGGTGTTGTGATTTTCAATCCATGGTGGTCTGGAGTAAACGATTACAGGAGCTTCCTCTGAGGTAGACGCACCGTTAGGGTTTTCGGGTATTTGTGAACCAATGAATGGAAGCTCTTGTAGGTGAGCAATTTCTAAATCGTGATCATTGTAATCCTCTTCAACGTCATTAGGAACGAGTGGGGGTGTTGATTCGGGTGTAGTTTGAGAATTGTTATGGGATGGTGCATCTGGTTCAATAGTAATTGTAGATGCATCTGATTGATTTACATTATCTTGAGAAACAACTTTCGGAATCGGAGCTACTACTGCAGGTGCTAGAGAATCATCACTGGGAGGATCAAAGAATTCATCAAACATAGGTTGAAATAACTTATCCCACTCGAGCCTTTTAGGTGGTGTAAATGATGGAGAAGAAGGATTGTTGGGAGTTAATCCGGAACTGATAGTACTGGTTCCCATTTCATGAAGTGCGGGTTCAGAGCTGTGTTGCTCAGAAGCCATCGCTGTCAGCTCATCAAAATCGGCATCCAAAGTTTCTACTATCTTGCCAAGATGACGGTTATAAATTCGGTAAGCTTTCTTTGCGGGTGAGTAACCAATGAAGATTCCAATATCAGCCTTCGATTGAAGTTTGCCCAAATTCTCACTATTAGTGTTTGGATAGCACAGAGCACCAAACACATGAAGAAATGAAATATCGGGTTTGTGTCCATGAAGTAGCTCATATGGAGTTTTTTCATGGCGCTTACGAATGATGGAGCGGTTTTGGGTATAACATGCGGTTGCCACTGCTTCAGCCCATAAGAATAAAGGAGCATTCGCATAAATTAACATAGTTCTAGCAACTTCCATAAGTGTACGGTTACGTCTTTCCACGACACCGTTTTGTTGTGGAGTGCGAGCAACTGAAGTTTCATGTGAAATACCGACCTCTTCATAATAGTCTCGTAGAGTCTGATTGACGAACTCGGTTCTATTATCAGTTCGAATGCGGCGAACAGTAGCATTAAGACACACCTGGATCATCTTAAGAAAAGTAATAATATAGGCTGGTGCTTTATCCTTGGTTACTAAGAATTTAACGCATGTAAACCTTGAGATATCATCCACTATGACGAGGATGTATTTTCGACCACTCACACTAGCCGTACGCATTGGCCCGTAAAGATCCATGTGCAAAAGATATAGTGGTTCTTGGTTGGTGTCTTCGGCTTTAGGTTTGTATGATATCTTGGTGCTTTTCCCCAAAGAACACGCAGAACATAAATGATCCTTGTCGAACTTAAGTTTTAGAAGACCACGAACAAGCTCATTTTTAGCCAAATGGTTAATAGCATCAAAGTTAAGATGAGATAACCGGCGATGCCATAACCATGACTTGGTCTTAGATGCTTTGGAGAGAAGGCATACAGGAGATGCAGTCATCATGTTTTGAATGGACAGTGTATAGAGATTATCCCCTCGAGAACCTTTTAACAAGTCATTTCTTGCAAGATCACGAATGAACCAAGTATGTTGTCAAAAAGCAACCTCAAGGTTTGAATCACAAAATTGTCCCACTGAGAATAAGTTGTGACCAAGTCCCTCCACATAATACACCCTTGAAATCGTAACATTCCCAATTTGATATTCACCATAACCCATGATCTTCGCAATATGATCGTTGTCGAATTTCACCGTTCCTAGAAACTTGCTGACGAAATTTCTAAGCATCGAGCGGTCTCCAGTCATATGCTTGGAGCACCCCGAGTCCAAATACCAAAGAATAAATTGGACGACCTGAAAATATCACCAAACAAAGACGATGTATCATAATCTAATTGTTCCTCTGAGTTAGCAGGTACAGATGTAATTATCTTAGATTTGCTATCAGAAGAGTTTTTAGGCTTCCAAATTTTCTTACTAGTTGTTGGCTTAGATTCTAGTTGTCTAATATTCTGAGGTACTTCTTCACTGGTAGGCACAATAGTGGAGGTAGACCTATTTAAAGGGCGTTTTTTCTATTTTTTAGTGCTTGTGTTCCAATTTAAAGGACGTTGAGACCTAACTTTAGTGGATGTGATCCTAGTTAAAGGGTACTTAGTTCCATTTGTAGTAAAGGTCCTACCAATGGGTAACCATTGCCATCCAACTTGGGTGAATTTATTCCCCGTTGGTTTCCATTCAAGGTTGTTCCTAATGGCATGCATTTCATTAACATGGTCAACAAGGCATAAATCATGACGCTGAGAGAACATGCATTCATTACAATTCCAACATTTTAAATTAGAATTCACATTTTGCTTAGGCTTCCACACAGAGGGAGAACCTTTTGTCTTAACTACATGATTCTTTTTATTTAAAACTGAAATAACATTCCTAGGATGAACTTCTACTTTCTTCTTCATAGTGTTACTAGTGAAAAGCTTGATCCTATCTTTCTTTACTCGAGATCCTTTAGCCTTAGTAGATGCAGTTACTCCTGTAGAAGCCAAGGGAACATTAGTGACAAATTTTGATTTAGCCTTGATGGGTGTGTTTAAAGTAGGTTTAGCTCCTGGAGTCTTATTGAGTGGAGTCATGGCAATGGTAGGGGTTTGTTGTTTAAGTGTTGTAGATATCGGTTGACCGATATACTCTAAGTTTGCTAAGCAATCTTGAATGCGATCCACATATAATAAAAGCTCATATAGAAGATGACTTGTGGGATCTCGTTTACGCATATCATCAGTGGTTTCTCTAGCTAGATCTGCATGTTCTAAGGCATTTTTCATGTAGGTTGCAAACTTAGTAGTACTATGCTTAAATTTTGGGTCCCGAGAAAGCACACGTGGGTTGGGTGTGGGAGCACTAGAGGACGGTGCAGAGATGGTAGCTGAGTTATCAACAACTTTTCGTCCTTTGAGTTGAAGTGTCTCCTTTAATTCAGCTATAACCATGTTTTTATCTATGAGTTGATTATTTAGGTCAGAGATTTCCTCACATTTCTTGTTCAGTTGGTCAACAAATGACTTTTGCTCTGCCGCATTAAAAGCGAGGCGTTCTTCTATTGAACCAGAAACTTGTGAGACACCCTGCCTTACTTTTTCCAACTTCCCTATCATAGAATTAATTCTATTTTCTAGGGCATGATTTTTAATCTCTGTAGCCTCTAGTTCCACTTTCTCTGCTAATGATTCTCTCTTAAGTCTCATAATTTCTTCCTCTAATGCCTGAACCACCTAAATCATTTTGTCACTTGTCTCAATGGTTTTTTCACAATCATATGTTTTTGAAAAAGTTTCATGTTTAGATTGGTTTTTAATTTCAAGAGATATACAATGTTTTTGAAGCTCATCAAAACGTTTTGAAAGTGAGTTATAAGAATCTTGAAGCTTTAAAAATTCAGCGTTAGATTCGTGACAAGACTGATTTTCTACATTATTCACAGGTTCAACAATATTCACAGAGAGATCATGCATATCATCACATTTATTCACAACAGATGTAATCTCAGTAGCACATTTAATGGTCACGACTTGCATCACATCGATAGACACCACTTGTTCCAAGAATTGGTCATATTCGGACAAAATCTTTTCTTTCTCAATTAAATGTTGCTCATAAGCATCATCTATTTCATGGAAAAAATTTTGAACTTCAGCCATTTCGAAATTAAGATTATCCCCGAGATCTAGAAATCCCTCTTTAAGATTGTGTACAAACGGAACGATCTCTTTCTCAAACACCGATTTCATGTGTTCGAAAGCCCATTCTCCAGCGGTTTGAGCCGTTGGAGTCGTACATTCCTTAATGACCTTGTCAAATCCGGTGAGGTATCGTCTAATCTCTTTCAAGCTTAGCAATACTGTACTTACCAGTGGAAGACCCTTTGGAATTTCCCTAGGTTCATTCGGATTGACAAGTGTAGGAAATATACTAAGGTTTTCTATAGTAGACATGTAATTTGGTGTATGGATAAATTCCCTTTGTATATTAAAGCGAGTTCTAAAATCCGTTTTAGCATTCTCTTGATTAAGTTGATCATAATCATACTGAGGATATTCCAAAAGCAGTTTTGACCGATTCTCGTCAAATAATGATATATACTCGGAGTCATTCAAATTACCAATCGGGTCTAAGACCAAACCTAGCTTTGTAGCATCATAAAGTCACGGGTTGTGGTTAATAGCTTGCTTTGCATAACCCGGGTTAGGTGGCAGGTCTGTTAGACGGGATAGAGTAAATTCCTTAAATGATGAATGAAACAAGTGTACTAGATGTGAAGCAGAGTATTGTTTTAAAAGCAAAACTTCATTCTTTTTATTTTTCTCAGACGCCTTAATTTCCGTTTCAACCTTTTTAGACTCGAGAATTTCGAAATCCGTTTGCAGTTTTTGAAAATTAGTAACGACTGACTCTTTTTCTTTAAGTTCTTTTGAAAGATTTGCTCTTAAAGTTTCAATTTCTAGCAAGTTATCCATTTGAACTTTCCTAAACCTATCAAACTCTGGATTGGTTAAGGTATTGGTCATTGGAGTTAATTCAAAGGTGTGAACCTTTTCCTTGTACAAAGCAAGCTCGGCAGATAATGTATTATTAACATCTAGGGTTTCAAGGACCGCAATATTCAATTGGCCAAGCATAGATGCCGACACCATTACCAAATCTTGTTGAGCAGACGAATTTGTAGACGTAATATCTCCCGATTGTGTTTCACTCAAAGTCTGGGGACTTGCATTAATATTGCTATCATTGTTTGTCTCCTCGTTTGAATTACTAACCATCGGAGGCTGTTCCGGATACTCAAACACTTGCTCAACTTGATAAGGTACAATACTAGTATCATTGGCAGTATTTGGTACCTCAGAGATTGTATCGGCCCCATAAAGTGAAAGATTTGCCATGAGAGCTGCCTTGGCGGTATTGAGGTCATCACAGTCTAAATCGTATGCATCAAGATCATCACATTGATATGCTGCATTGTTGGTAGAAGCTGATGTGAGTCCTTCAGTATCCGCAACTCCTAGATCTGATAGAAATGTTAACTCCTCTTCATCGAGTTCTCGACCTTGTGCTTGAGCATTAACAAAGTAAATCTTTTCCTGAAACCATGTACCATCCCTCTTCCTCTTTGGTTGCTTACACTCCTGAGCCATGTGTCCTCCTCCTTTGCAGTTATAGCAGATGATTATCTTCACTTTGCCACTGTTGTTTCCCCTTGGAGCAGTGTTAAATGGGCGTGCACCAGTATTGGATGAACTTGGTCTCCCCTAAAGTGGTTGCACAGTAACTCTGCCATCTTGGATTGTAGCTTGTTGACGAGAGTTAGAAGAATTTCTCAACTGGTTGTTTGTTGGAGATGGTACTCTGTAACCTCGTTTGTTCAACATTTGAGTTATATAGGCAGACATTTGTGCTAGTACATCAATAGGATTATCCCCTTGTCTCAACTCAGGAACTGGAATCTCATCATCGCAGTAGAAAACTGGTGCTGGTTGAGCTACATACATACTTGAAGGAGTACTGACATGTTGTGAGTAATGGGGTTGAGGAACTTCATGTTGCTCGTAAGTGATGGCAGGATTTGTTGGTGGTTGATAAGGAGAGTATGGTTGTTGTGCATAAGGTGATTGATGTGAGTCACGTTGTGATGATGATGCTGGTTGCTGATATTGTTGCTGATATGCTGTAGGTGGTTGTGGTAAGATCTAATACTGTGGAAAGCTTGGGGTCTGAAACATGGGCTTATGATAAGATTGTTGTCCTATAGCATACGGAGTGTTGTTATATGACAATGTTGGATGATTTTCCATTAACGCCAATGGTTCGGAATAAGATCCTTGAGACATGCGTTTCTAGAGAACATGCTTCTCGTGTTGCTGCAAGAAAGCATAGAGTTGATCTAAATTTGATTTGTGCAAATCCTGAATCAATTTAACATCAATGACATATTGGCTCCACTCTGGGGGTAACGTGTTCAAGAACTTGGTGTTGAGTTGAAACTGAGTAATCGTGAGATCATACACATTCAAATCATTCATTAATGTAGTGAAGCGCCAGTAGTAGTCATGAAGTGTTTCCCCTGGAATGTATGAGAACCTATCGAACAAGTCATAGAGTTGACACTCTCGTTCCTGCTTGGAAAGTGAAGTCCCTTGTAACAAAACTATTAAGCGATCCCAAAGCTCATTTTCTACCTTGTGTTTGCTTACCATACGATAAATATCGGGTGGAAGAGCTTGAAGTATGGTCTGAACGGCCTTCTCATCTGCATCAACAATGGTTTGGTTGGCAGCCGTTAATTCATGAAATAGCCTTGGTCAAGACACATTGTCTACAGTAACTTCGCCCCAATCGAGTGGACCTTGCTCAATAGATTGAACCATAAGTCTTCCACTGGGTCTACCCATAATATAAGACATCATGTGACCTTGCCATGCTTCAAATAGCTCTTTGATAAGCAACGGGGAAGGGTATCGGTACCCGAGATGATAGAAAGGTTAGTAAGCGATGTCATTGTTGGCATGTATGAATGTGAATTCATTTTTGATCCCTTGAATAAAGATTACCAAAAAGATCGAGCAATGGAAATAAGGTTAAGTATTTTAGTGTTGTTTAAACAAAATGTTGTTATCTTTTGGTTGTGTGTTTCTTGTGAAAGTTTAACAATAAATGCAAAGACGAAAAAAATCCTCTAAGTTGTACAAATACTGTCGCAATACCCAATGTACCACTTGTCGCAATGTCAAAAATTCACCCTTGTCGCAATGTATAGAATTACCCTGTCGCAATGTCAAATTGCACACGTATCGCAATGCCAAAAATTGCAAATGGTCGCAATGTTCAAAATTCAACTTCTATCACAATGCAATGAGAGAGATACTATCGCAATGCTACCAAAGAATTCTGTCGCAATGTCAAAGTAACTTCTATCGCAATGCAACAAAAGAAATCCTGTCGCAATATTACACAAAGCAATCCTGTCGCAATGTCACAAATTAACACCAATTGCAATACCTTAAGTATTAACCAGTCGCAATGTCACCAAAGAACCCCAATCGCAATATGAATCGCAATCTGAATCGCAAAGATAAACCCTTGTCCTTTGCGATGGGTTTCTATCGCAATACGGTACTGTTCTGAAACTTAAGGTAAAAAAGTGAGATTTTTTACAAGAAATCCGTGATTTTAACCAACCCAAAGCACCCAAATCTCTACCACAACTAAGTAGAAGATATATGGATCACTTGGAATAACAAAAACACGAAGAAAAAAAAAATTGAAACTTGGGTAAAGATCAATAAAAAACACATGAACACACTAAAATAAGCATGAACAACACAAAACCAACCTCTATTTCATCCCATGGCTCTTGATACCAATTGTAGAAGTATGATAATCTTTGATATATCAAGAGGGTTGTTGTTTCTAGAGAGAGAAAGTAGAGAAAAAGATGAGAGAAAATGTAAATATATTATGTGAGAAAATAAAACAACCAACACCCCTTTCCATGATGGAAAGGGATTTATATACCCAAGTCCCTTAGTGGACTTGGGCCTCCGGCCTATGAACATGCTCATGGGTCGGGCTTACATAATCTATAATTAAACTTATACTACGAGCCCTTAACTATATTGTTGGAGTGACCGAGACTTTCTAAATACAAAAAACGTATTTCCAACATGTTTCTCCCGATCCACCCTATCCAAACAACTCAAATAGCTTACTTAATGACATTCAGTTTCATGAGCTACACAAAGGTGAACAAGTATGGAAAGAAACATTGGAGAAACAAGATAGGGCACAAAGGGAGTGGGAGGAGAAACTTACGGGCCGAAGAAGCCCACCAAGAGCAATTATGGTAGGAGTTTTCTGGGCAGTTAAATAGACAAATGTTTTAAAAATGGACCAAAACGATTGAAAACGAACGAAAATGGTAAAAATTAGACGAAAAGATAGAAAACGATCTAAAACTATAAAAAACGAATTTTGAGTTTGTTATAAAGTGTCATTAATATAAAGGACTAACGTTGCAATAATAAAGTAACGATCGTTAATATATAATTTTTAAGTTTGTTAATTGTCCCAACATTGCAATAAGAAAAAAGATCGATACCTTAAATTGAGAAAAAAAAGTTGAGTATCTTTAATTGAATTTTTACCTAAGATGAATACCTTTTTATGTTATTTACCTTTGAAAATTAGGGTTGGATTAAAAAAATATATATATTTTTAAAACGTTAATAATTGTTTAAAGCCCGTTTGGTTTGAAGTCGGGTTTTACTTTGAGCGTATGTTTATAAAGTGAGGTTTAGGATTAGATAAGATTTGATTTATATATTATATAAATAAATTAATATAAAATACTCTCTCCGTCCCAAATTAATTTTCTCCCGACAAAAAACACATACTTTAAGAAAACATCACTATCAGTACATTATCTCTCTTACTTTTTTGCAAAATGACACTCTTAGGCTGAAGGGAGTGGTGGCTAAGCCACGAGTGAGTTACTATAACTCATGGGTGAGTACCATTCCCCCATTAAAGTCGCGCGCGAGTAAGTGCTCCAAAGAAAAAAAAATAGGGGCAAACTCACCCTGGGTGAGTTTAACTTTTGTGGGCCCAAGTGTTTTTATTTTTTGGTTTAAGTTTATTTGTGGGTGTTTTTTGTGAGTGTTGTTGTAAAAACATGAAAAAGAGATAGAGACACAGATTTATCACCCAACCAGCCACCCCTTGGTGATTTATTAACAAGATCCAAGTTCAGTAACAACAGATAAAGGATTAGTCCCCAAATGGGTGCTAATCGTACAATACAAGATAAATGGTGAAAACGTCCCAACTAGGTTGATCCGTTTTCCTCACTACAGATTCACTCAACACTCAATAAATCTAATCTAGAAGATGAAACAAAGATGAAGATTGATGAGACTTTAATTATACATAGTCTCATCGTCCAAATCGGGCTTAAAACGCTTTAAATATCATCAAAATACCCAAAAATGTGCTTGTATTTGTTCATTGTGTATTTCAGGTATGGATATCGTGAATTCACCAAAAGATTACAAGAATCAAGCAAAAACGAACACGGGAAATGAAGCCGCACGAAGAACCGGACCCGAAAATGGAATTTCCAAAATAGTCCTTGAAGTTTTGAAGATTGGCAAGATTGGTCCTTCATCTTTTGAAGACTTGGCAATTTATACCCTTGCAATACTCTCTATTTGCATTTGGGTCCCTAAATTATCAAGAAATTACAAGATCAACCCTTGAAGAACCATCTATTTGCAAAAGAAGTCCTTATATGAGTTTATTATCAAAGAGAGGGGGGTAGTTTGTAATTTGATCAAAGTTAATACAATAGGAATGGGAGTTTTATTATTGCAAACCTTATATGCACATATTTTGTAAAGCAGGGGACCAACCTGCCAAGGCAACCAAACTACTACCACCAATAACCAGCCGACACCTCACCATTCCACCCACTGTTATTAACTTAATTTAATTTTTTAAATTATATTAATTTAATCCCACCTTTCCCGGTTAACAGCCTAAACACCCCCAAATTGGATTAAAACTTGCACTGTACCCATAAACCCTAAAGGATTTTCTTAGCTCAATTAAATCAATCCCCATATGGAAACCTAATTAACCAGAGGGTTTCTCATGTTTAACCCACCCTAATCACACCCATGTGCTACATTTAGATCCAGCTCACTCCTTCATGACTACAAGACAAGAAGAAAGCTTGCTTTTCTACAACAAGACAAAGATGGGCAGAGAATGAACGATTGGGATCATATAGAGTGTTCTCCACACAAAATTACATGGCTAAGATCACATTGGTACACTGTCATATCACATGGACTCCATAATCTGCCAAAAGAAACAAGCTTGGATTTCAAACATGCTTCAAGATATCCGAATCTTCAAAGGGCAATTTTGGAAATTAGATTGTATTAGGGTTTAGCTTCTAGTATCTTCTTTCATCTAGTATAAAAGCATTTGGCCTGTGAATACTTTCTTTGTTCCAACTTATGTAATTTTTTCTTATTAATAAATAGTTAAAGTATTTTGAGTAAATTTGCATAAGTTGAGTTCCTGTTTTTTATGGTTCCAGTAGTGTAATGATTTAAGTTTGTTTCTGAAAATCAGTTATCATCTTTCATCAAAATTATTATTTTTGTTCCAAAGTCTTTGGCAAGAAAGTATTTTTGAGATCCATAAGCTCTCCTAGCTGTTGGATAGACTTGATTTGACATATCAAGTGTATACGAAAGCCTGGAGTTTATGTTAGTTTACTTGTTTGGTTCATTACTTGTTCACAAATCCGGCTCTAATTTAGAGTGTTTATCAAAGATTTTTTAAAATCTTGTTTTTAATTGATTTTACTGTGATACTTACTGTAGCTCAAGCTACTACAAACTTGCTGACAACAAGCTTGTATGCAGCTTAAGCTACTTGGAATTTTGTTGTTTGTGCAGGAGCAAAAGTCCTAACCATTCACCATCTCCTTTTGTCTTGTTTCTTGGGGTCAGTTGTTGACCTACCAGCCAAGAATAGTCCATATCATCCATAGCTTCTTATAAGCCCTTGTTAAGCAGCAAAAAGTTCAAAGAAAGATGGCATCAGCAGAGTACTTGGCCTGAATAAGACCAAGTTTGGTAAGTTCAGCTTGAACCCTTTCTTTTGATATGTTTTCTTGACTGTTTTATTTAGAGTTTTTTAGAATCTGAGATTGTATGCATTGTTATGGTAATCTTTCTATGATTTTTGGGTGTGATGAATATGTCCTCCTAGTTTTTTTAGTAGTGTACTCAAGATTTGTATGCCAAATCTTAGTAAATCTGTTAAGAGTTCAGTTAAAGGGGTGTTTGGCATTGTTGAAAACTTGGATATTGGTATCATAAAAGTGAGTGTAAGCAGGTTTAACATACCCACATAGATAGTGTTAGGGTCATTTAGTATTTGTCTTATAGTTGGTTAGGAGAAATCAGTAACTTACATGTAATAAAAAATGGCAAACCTGCTTGAAAATCAGTAGGCCTTTCTTTGATTGTTTAAGTGAAATTTGTGCCCCCATAGCTTGTCATATGTTAGATAATTAGGTAATTTAGGGTTGATAATCAGTTTCATATGATTGGGTTAGATTGGGTGCATGATTTAGGCTGTTGAAATTCATTTTATTGCCATTTGAACCAGATACTGTTCATCTGATTACTAGGGTGCATAACAACAACCTTCTTTGCCCCTTTGTGTGAGATTCTTGTTAAAAAGTTTGTGTTTTTCTTGTTTGTTTGACTCCCCACAACCCAACTGGTTGTGGGGGTGCCCTTGTATCCAAGCAAAATCCATTATCCAACAAGTTATCACCAAAAAAGGGCCCAGACCCGTTTTTCACAACTGTCAGTGGGAACCAAGTTCCCACTGCTAGTGTTAAGGTTTCCCCTGCCTAGCTAACTGACAAAAAGTTCTTCAAGTGTCACTTTCAGTTTGCATCTAACTTGTCTTTAGTGAACTTTTTTAGGTTTTAGGTTTTCAAATTAGTGTCATTATTTTTCTTATTTAATTTTTGATTTTTCAGTATAATTTAATTTTCTGTTACTGTTCATTTAGTATTTTCTTGATTAAATTGCATTTTTAATTAACTTTTAAATAGCCTGTTTTTGTCTTTTAGTGCAAAAAATCAATATTTTTAAGTTTTAATATTTTTTATAGATTAAGAAAAATGTTTTAAGATTTTTAGTTTAAAAATATTTCACTGTTCACTTTTTAATTAATTTTTATAATGAATTTAGTTTAATTAGGGTTTTATTTAAAACTGTTTTTGTCTTTAGTGAAAATTTTATTATTTTTCAAACTTTTTTCATTTTTCTTCTGTTTATTAGAGTAAAATAGGATTTTTAAAATTGGTAAATTATTTTTAGCATTATTTAATTATTTTTTATAATTATTTTAGTTTTAAAATAGTTTTTAGTGTTTTAAAAATAGGAAAATAGTAATTAAAATTTAGGAAAAATACTTTTTAGTTTATAAATAATATAAGTGAGTTATTTGTCCAGTAAAATAATATTTTGGGCTTTTTCTTAATTATATTTAATTTTTGGGCTTTAATTAGCATTAAAAATTGAATATTTAATTAATAAAAGGTTTTAAAATATTTTTATTGGATTTTTATCCTTATTTATATTATTTTGAACTACTTTTTCATTTTTAATTTGTTTTTAGCTTAAAATTTTTAAATTTTCACGTTTTACGTACTTACGTTCGCGTTTTACGTCATTCGTCGTACTTTAATTGTAAACGTAGTTCGTCTTAGTTTTTCCTTCTTTTCTCATCTAAAAACGACACAACCCTAAACCTTTGATTATATATTTTGGCACATTAATCCACACACCTCCTCGAGAACGAACCCGTATTTGTTCGGTTTCGCGTTTTTCCTAAAACGTGCAACTTAATACTTGCCCATAATACGCTCTTTTTTCCTAAAAGACGTGTTTCTACGACTATCAAAATGGCGCCGCTGCCGGGGAGGTGTTTTTAGTGTGCCATTATTAGTATCGTATTTTTGTGAGTGGTGCGTTTTTGCTTTTCACATTTTGAAAAGCGTGAATATCGTACATACTCATTTTTGTTATTTTTCCTTATTATATTATAGTATCCAAATAAATTGTGTTTAGTTTTCCTAAATTAAACACACAACATCATTTTACTATATTGTAGATATATTGGTTTTCGTTTTTCTTTGTGAATATATTATTACTATATTGTATCTACGTAAGAACAATAAATATACAAGTACTCCAAAAGCGTGAAAACGCAACCTTGATTCGGGATTTCATCACTCGATCATTGTATTCGAATCCAAAGCAAAAGTTTAAAGGCAAAATAGATAAATACTTTCGTGAGGCTTAATTTCAATTAACACAAACTATAAGGTGGGTATAAGGCGGTTGTATTTCACGATCTAAAGGAAAAAGGCTCTTAAGTGCTTCGCGCCGCCTCGTTTCCTCTGCTTGCTTGTGCGTGTTTTGAGAAAGAGGGCTAATCGAGGATTTGCCGCTCAAGTATTATCTACGTATATTATATTTGCTTGTGTTTTCAAGATTAAACCCTCTTGAACGTTTTGGTGTTCCACCAACGTTCTAAAGTCATCGAGAACGTTCACTCCACGTGATCGTTTTCATTCTTTGAGGCTCCTTTAATCGAGAAAGTCGATTCGAGGAGAGATTTGTAGCTTTGTGTCTACGTAATACAACAAAAAATCCAAAAAAATTAAAAAAACAATCAAAAGCACAAAAATAGTCTTCTACTTTCCCTCTAATTTCATAATTCTCTTCTTTCACCCTCTATAACGTTTAATTCTCGTAACACCGTTCTCGTTGCATCATGTCGAATGATAGTGGATATTATTCGTGTCCATATTGTGGAGGCCCGCCCGATGGTGCAAATTGTTTTAATTGTAAGGTTATTGGAGGTCGAGAGGGTTATATCTATAACTCCGCTCCACGTGGTCTTGGTGACAATTTTCAATCTTACGACCAAGATCACCCATCGTCTTCGTTCTACTCGTCACATGATTCGTCTTTTAATTGTGATCAAAATCAAAATGATGAAATGAATCAAAACGCTTTTTATGACTATGTGAGACGTAATAATGCAAACTTAACGATGATTCAAGAACAAGTTGCGAATCTTAAGGAACATCACAAAAAACAATTGGAAACTCAAAAGGAATTTTACTTAAAGGAAATGGCCTCCATGAGAACCGAGTTGGAAAACGAATATGATGCCGCTTTTAAAGAACAAGAACGTTTATCTGACCTACTTGACGAGAGATGGGATAAAATTGTTGACAAAGTTGTGGAGGCTTACACTAATAAGCAAAATGAACTTCTTTCAACGATTGAGACCTTAGAGAAAAAAGTAGCTTCATACGAGTCGAGTTCTTCATCGAACGTCACCAATCCTAATCTCGAGGGAGAGGTTCAAGTTATTTCGACTCCCAAGACTCGTACGTCTCGTATTTATCCCAATCTCTCGAATTTTAGAGTCGTGCAACCTTCGTCGTCTTGCAAAAATGTTGAGGAAACAAAAACGTCATCCAACGAAGTTTTGAAAAATGTTTTTGAAAATAAACCAAAGGAAAAACTCGTAGGATACTTGGGATTATTAAATCTTGTACCTTCTAAACCTAATTTTTCTAATGAGAATGAAATTATTGAGGATTTTCTAAATCAATATATACTTAATTTTGACGAAGAAATTCCAATAAATGATTTTAAAAAAGAAAGATGTGAAAAGGTTTTAAAGGAAATCGTTGAACCCTCGTTTTTACAAGATGAACGAAAATTAATTCCGAAGGGACGTGTTAGTAGTTTTGCTAAAATGTTTGAAAACCCACGTTCGATCCCTTCGAAGGACAAGGTTGAAACCGTCAAGGCAAAATCGTCACGAGACGAGCCTTTTACTCCTAATCCCACACCGAGTGAGATTTTGGATTTATCATGTGAGAAGTCCGCCGATGGCCTTGCTCACATCGATACGTTTTTCGATATCGAGGTCGAAACGACAAAGGCAAAATCTTCAATCGAAGAGCCTTCTTTTCCTAGTTTCACGACGGTTGAAGCTAGCGACTCGATTACCGACGACTTTATTGTTCGACCTCTTCCACGAGGAAGAGAAGACGTTTTTGATCCCGATGGCGATTTTTCCGAGATCAAACGTATTCTTGATGATCCGCCTTCGATATTTGAGTTTGATGAGGACCGTTGCGTTAGCCCGGAGGGGGATGTTTTATTAATCAATTCACGTTTTAAAAATTCGAATCCTCCTCCCGCCTTCAAGATAAATGTGGAAATTTTAAGTGTGCCTAGAATTGTTTTAGAAACACCAAATATTTTCAATTTAATCAACTTGGGTTTTCGTAACAAAGATTTAAAAAATGAAAAAGGGAATGATTTTAAAATTGATTTGAAAATTTTTCCAAAGTTAACTCCGTCATCACCTCGTTTAATTGAACTTGCTACAAACGCGTCTATTTCTTTTGACGACGTTTTGTGTGGATCTAGTATGGGGGAAGCCCCATTTGTTCCCTCACACTTCTCCACCGAGGACGAGATTTTTGACCCCGGTATCACGTTTAAGATAAAATCTCGGTCTTTTACCGAAGTAGTCACCAGAAGTTCTTTCTACACTTACGGTGAGAGTTTACCTCGAGTAACTCGATTTTTATGCCCAACCATTGTCCCACCCTTCTCTTCTTATGCTATTTTCTTGTGTCCCTTTGGGACGTTGTTACTTGAAGTCGTGTTGTTTCGTTTATCATCCGAAAACAAAGACACGATCTTTGATCCCGGTATAGAGGTTTTGCCTTTATACACGGTTGCTTTTGGGCCTTGATTACATGTAAGTCCCACCAAAAATGACCGAACCATGATTATCCCTAAATGATCACATTTATGGGGATTCGAGTCGAGCTTTTGACTCGGTTATCAAAAACAAGGTGCCTCGTGGGGGAGACCCATGCTTATCCATGTAAATATTATTGCTTTTTAGTTAACCTAATGAGGGGACTTGTGCCCTTCCAACCTTTGTTTCGTGGTTGTTCGTGATTGTGATTCATTAGTACATCGTCACCATTGAAGCCTCTCGTGTTCGTTTTACGTAGCACTCGAGCTTCGATCGTTGCCTTTGGAGATTACGATATCCGATGATATCCTTTTATGTTCTAACGTTTATCTTATTAGCATAATTCATAAACGGCTTTTAGGTTATTCGTTTAACCCTTTCCATGCTCGAGATTAGGCATTCGACTTCGTCTCTAGTATGGGGGTGTTTACACCCCTAGACTCGAAACATTGAGGAATGTTTAGTTTTAGTATGGGGGTGAGTAGATACTTCACCTTGCCTACGTCAACACGCTATCCAATATTCATCTTTTTGTTATCGTTTAATGCAAAATAAGGCTAAAAATGGCCAAATTTTAAAATTTTTCTAGTTTTTCATAAGTGTTTAAGAAACGAATGTAGGTTTTCTGATGGTGAGAATAAGAGTAATTTTTGACTCGACCGTGCGTGTTGAGCACTTAGCTTCGATTCCTTAACTTTTTAGGCTAAGTCTCTTAAATGAGGACGAGAAATGATAGAGTTATTTATAAGTCTCATAATCGTCACGATCTCATGTGTAGTGATTATTAGCTTATTCTCCCCATGCTTTTGCATAATAAATTGTTAATAAATATTGATTTAGCGGTTTAGTCACTATTGTTGGTTTCTAATTTGTTTTAGTAGCTTCCATGTAATTAAATTGGGAAAACATTAAGGTATCGCCAGCGTCACGGTTTTGAAGTATTGGCACCCGAATAATCGAAAGCTTCACCTAATAATAAGATTTTAAGTGCTCACCTAAATTAAGCAAAAATTTGAAGCTCACAAGGCCGAAAAATCTATGCCCAAATTGAAAGTGAATCAAGCCTTAATCTTCGAAGCTTTAAAGATCCAAAATTCGCTTTAGCGTGAGGATATACGTCTTTGGCTAATAAAACCACCGATGAGGCGGATAATAAAAGGCAAGGCAAGACCGAAGTCATAATAAAAGCTTCATGGCGAAGTTGAATAAAAGATGGAGGTAAACCAAAGATAATAAGGCCCTTCCGTTAGGGGGCGTATAAAAGTCTTGGTAATAAGTCTCATGTTCAAAACCGTTATAAAACCGTGTTTATCGATCCTTCTTGTTGACTTAATTTTTTGACATCGTTGTCTATTGGGATGAATTATTAATTTAATGATTTTGGTTACACCGTTAAGTTTCTATTTTTAGACTTAATCTCTATTCACGCATAAGTCAATGATGTATCCTCGTGATCATTAAGACAATAAAATATAAGAGATACCAAGTAGGAATAAGGGAGTTTAGGTTCATAATTAACACTCATGAGATGTGTTCGTGTTGCTAACTTATAATAACAATGACCTCGTCACACGCTTAGCATGGAATTGGGTGAAAATCGAGGACGACGAAATTATTTCTAACGAAGCATTCACGTGTTCTTGTTCTATGATCCTAAAAGTCACTTAATCGTGATGAAAATCATACATTATGTCTAAAACACGTGTAGTAGTTTATTTAAATTTATGTCTTGAATAAAAGTCATCATAAAATGAATTTTGGAAGTGTTATGATACTTAATTCTAGCATTGCGTGGGGACACGGCAATGGTTTAGTATGGGGGAGTGATGAGACTGTAATTATACATAGTCTCATCGTCCAAATCGGGCTTAAAACGCTTTAAATATCATCAAAATACCCAAAAATGTGCTTGTATTTGTTCATTGTGTATTTCAGGTATGGATATCGTGAATTCACCAAAAGATTACAAGAATCAAGCAAAAACGAACACGGGAAACGAAGCCGCACAAAGAACCGGACCCGAAAATGGAATTTCCAAAATAGTCCTTGAAGTTTTGAAGATTGGCAAGATTGGTCCTTCATCTTTTGAAGACTTGGCAATTTATACCCTTGCAATACTCTCTATTTGCATTTGGGTCCCTAAATTATCAAGAAATTACAAGATCAACCCTTGAAGAACCATCTATTTGCAAAAGAAGTCCTTATATGAGTTTATTATCAAAGAGAGGGGGGTAGTTTGTAATTTGATCAAAGTTAATACAATAGGAATGGGAGTTTTATTACTGCAAACCTTATATGCACATATTTTGTAAAGCAGGGGACCAACCTGCCAAGGCAACCAAACTACTACCACCAATAACCAGCCGACACCTCACCATTCCACCCACTGTTATTAACTTAATTTAATTTTTTAAATTATATTAATTTAATCCCACCTTTCCCGGTTAACAGCCTAAACACCCCCAAATTGGATTAAAACTTGCACTGTACCCATAAACCCTAAAGGATTTTCTTAGCGTAATTAAATCAATCCCCATATGGAAACCTAATTAACTAGAGGGTTTCTCATGTTTAACCCACCCTAATCACACCCATGTGCTACATTTAGATCCAGCTCACTCCTTCATGACTACAAGACAAGAAGAAAGCTTGCTTTTCTACAACAAGACAAAGATGGGCAGAGAATGAACGATTGGGATCATATAGAGTGTTCTCCACACAAAATTACATGGCTAAGATCACATTGGTACACTGTCATATCACATGGACTCCATAATCTGCCAAAAGAACCAAGCTTGAATTTCAAACATGCTTCAAGATATCCGAATCTTCAAAGGGCAATTTTGGAAATTAGATTGTATTAGGGTTTAGCTTCTAGTATCTTCTTTCATCTAGTATAAAAGCATTTGGCCTGTGAATGCTTTCTTTGTTCCAACTTACGTAATTTTTTCTTATTAATAAATAGTTAAAGTATTTTGAGTAAATTTGCATAAGTTAAGTTCCTGTTTTTTATGTTTCCAGTAGTGTAATGACTTAAGTTTGTTTCTGAAAATCAGTTATCATCTTTCATCAAAATTATTATTTTTGTTCCAAAGTCTTTGGCAAGAAAGTATTTTTGAGATCCATAAGCTCTCCTAGTTGTTGGATAGACTTGATTTGACATATCAAGTGTATACAAAAGCCTGGAGTTTATGTTAGTTTACTTGTTTGGTTCATTACTTGTTCACAAATCCGGCTCTAATTTAGAGTGTTTATCAAAGATTTTTTAAAATCTTGTTTTTAATTGATTTTACTGTGATACTTACTGTAGCTCAAGCTACTACAAACTTGCTGACAACAAGCTTGTATGCAGCTTAAGATACTTGGAATTTTGTTGTTTGTGCAGGAGCAAAAGTCCTAACCATTCACCATCTCCTTTTGTCTTGTTTCTTGGGGTCAGTTGTTGACCTACCAGCCAAGAATAGTCCATATCATCCATAGCTTCTTATAAGCCCTTGTTAAGCAGCAAAAAGTTCAAAGAAAGATGGCATCAACAGAGTACTTGGCCTGAATAAGACCAAGTTTGGTAAGTTCAGCTTGAACCCTTTCTTTTGATATGTTTTCTTGACTGTTTTATTTAGAGTTTTTTAGAATCTGAGATTGTATGCATTGTTATGGTAATCTTTCTATGATTTTTGGGTGTGATGAATATGTCCTCCTAGTTTTTTTAGTAGTGTACTCAAGATTTGTATGCCAAATCTTAGTAAATCTGTTAAGAGTTCAGTTAAAGGGGTGTTTGGCATTGTTGAAAACTTGGATATTGGTATCATAAAAGTGAGTGTAAGCAGGTTTAACATACCCACATAGATAGTGTTAGGGTCATTTAGTATTTGTCTTATAGTTGGTTAGGAGAAATCAGTAACTTGCATGTAATAAAAAATGGCAAACCTGCTTGAAAATCAGTAAGCCTTTCTTTGATTGTTTAAGTGAAATTTGTGCCCCCATGGCTTGTCATATGTTAGATAATTAGGCAATTTAGGGTTGCTAATCAGTTTCATATGATTGGGTTAGATTGGGTGCATGATTTAGGCTGTTGAATTTCATTTTATTGCCATTTGAACCAGATATTGTTCATCTGATTACTAGGGTGCATAACAGCAACCTTCTTTGCCCCTTTGTGTGAGATTCTTGTTAAAAAGTTTGTGTTTTTCTTGTTTGTTTGACTCCCCACAACCCAACTGGTTGTGGGGGTGCCCTTGTATCCAAGCAAAACCCATTATCCAACAAGTTATCACCAAAAAGGGCCCAGAACCGTTTTTCACAACTGTCAGTGGGAACCAAGTTCCCACTGCTAGTGTTAAGGTTTCCCCTGCCTAGCTAACTGACAAAAAGTTCTTCAAGTGTCACTTTTAGTTTGCATCTAATTTGTCTTTAGTGAACTTTTTTAGGTTTTAGGTTTTCAAATTAGTATCATTATTTTTCTTATTTAATTTTTGATTTTTCAGTCTAATTTAATTTTCTGTTACTGTTCATTTAGTATTTTCTTGATTAAATTGCATTTTTAATTAACCTTTAAATAGCCTGTTTTTGTCTTTTAGTGCAAAAAATCAATATTTTTCAGTTTTAATATTTTTTATAGATTAAGAAAAATGTTTTAAGATTTTTAGTTTAAAAATATTTCACTATTCACTTTTTAATTAATTTTTATAATTAATTTAGTTTAATTAGGGTTTTATTTAAAACTGTTATTGTCTTTAGTGAAAAATTTATTATTTTTCAAACTTTTTTCATTTTTCTTCTGTTTATTAGAGTAAAATAGGATTTTTAAAATTGGTAAATTATTTTTAGCATTATTTAATTATTTTTTATAATTATTTTAGTTTTAAAATAGTTTTTAGTGTTTTAAAAATAGGAAAATAGTAATTAAAATTTAGGAAAATACTTTTTAGTTTATAAATAACATAAGTGAGTTATTTGTCCAGTAAAATAATATTTTGGGCTTTTTCTTAATTATATTTAATTTTTGGGCTTTAATTAGCATTAAAAATTAAATATTTAATTAATAAAAGGTTTTAAAATATTTTTATTGGATTTTTATCCTTATTTATATTATTTTGAACTACTTTTTCATTTTTAATTTGTTTTTAGCTTAAAATTTTTAAATTTTCACGTTTTACGTCATTCGTCATACTTTAATTGTAAACGTAGTTCGTCTTAGTTTTTCCTTCTTTTCTCATCTAAAAACGACACAACCCTAAACCTTTGATTATATATTTTGGCACATTAATCCACACACCTCCTCGAGAACGAACCCGCATTTGTTCGGTTTCGCGTTTTTCCTAAAACGTGCAACTTAATACTTGCCCATTATACGCTCTTTTTTCCTAAAAGACGTGTTTCTACGACTATCAAAGATCCTCCCATGGTAGAAACCATCTGGATTTGAGAAGAGAGAGCGTCTCACACAATGTGTGTGTGAAACAAAGTGAGTGAATGAGAGACAAACCCTAGCTGAGCTAGGTTATGTAAACGAGCGCACCACAAGAGTCCAAATGGGCCTCAACGGCTAACCCAACATAAAAGCCCAAGAGAAGGAAATACAACCAAGCCCTTGCACAAACAAACAACACATGAAAATACCAAATAAACGTAACCAAAGAATAAAAAAGGTAAGTTTGATAAATTTAACATCCTCCCTCAAACTTACCAGCAGGGAGGTTTACCTTTTGAACATATCCACCATTCCTAATTGCTTGCACAATTTGGAATGTTGGAGAGAACCATGACCCTTAGTGAACAGATCTGCTGTTTGATCAGCAGAGGCAACCTTGATTGTTTTGATAATCCCACACTGCACCTTTTCTCTCACAAGATGAACATCAACCTCAAAATGCTTGGTCCTTTCATGAAAGACAGGATTGGCAGCAATTTGAATAGCTGAGGAGCTATCACTATACAAGTTTATAGGAAACAATCTAGGTATGCTCAAGTTACTAAGCAAGTTAGAAATCCAAATAACCTCACATGTTGCACTGGCCATGCATCTGTATTCAGCCTCAGCAGAGGATCTGGAAACAGTAGGTTGTTTTTTACTCTTCCATGAGACAAGAGTATTCCCAAGGAACACACAATAGCCAGAGACAGATTTCCTGGTTCTCAAACACTTAGCCCAATCAGAGTCAGTAAAGCAAGACAACTTGAGCTGTTTATCTTTGTAAATTTGAATGCTAATCCCTGGAGCATTTTTAAGGTATCTAATAACCCTCAATGCAATTTTAAGATGAGATTGTAAGGGAGCATGCATGTGCTGACTTAAGCATTGGACAACATAAGAGATATCAGGCCTGGTGTGGGTCAAGTAAATAAGTTTGCCAATAAGTTTTTGATAATTAAACACATTCATGAGGAACTTATCAGAGTCACTCTCTTCCACATTAAGAACACAGTTCTCAGGAAGGGGAGTGGTGACAGGTTTGGAAGCTAATAAACCAAACTCATGAATAAGGTCAAGGCAATATTTTCTTTGAGTCATACACACACCAGACTTGTTGTAAAGAACCTCAATACCAAGGAAATATTTCATAGAACCAAGGTCTTTAATCATAAACTTGTTTTTGAGAAACCTTTTAAATTTCTCAATTTCAGACAAATCATTACCAGTAACCACAAGGTCATCAACATACACAAGAATGATAATAAAAATATTACCAGTATGCTTAATGTAGAGAGAATAGTCAAACTTACTTTGAACAAAGCCATGCTCAGCCAGGGCAGTGGTAAGCTTAGCATTCCACTGCCTTGGGGCTTGCTTTAGACCATAAAGGGACTTGTTTAACTTGCAAACCTTAGAGGGATTTGGATTAGCAAATCCAGGAGGAAGGGTCATATAGACATCCTCTTCCAAATCCCCATAGAGAAAAGCATTGTTAACATCCATTTGAAACAAAGGCCAATCATTGGCCATGGCAATGCACATAATACATCTAACAGTGACCATTTTGACAACAGGACTAAAGGTCTCATCAAAGTCAATCCCCTCTTTCTGACCAAACCCTTTGGCAACCACCCTAGCTTTATATTTGTCAATAACCCCAGAAGACCCATATTTAATTTTATACAGCCATTTGCAACCAAGAGCTTTTCTACCCAAGGGCAGGTCAGTAATGGTCCAAGTGTTGTTCCTAATAAGGGCCTCAATTTCATTATTCATAGCCTCAATCCAATTGGGGTCATTTTTAGCTTCATTAAAAGAGCAAGGTTCAACAGATTTGTTGAGGGTGGTGGCAAAGCAAAGGTTCACAGAATTAAGTCTGGAGTAATTAACATGTTTTTCAATACCATATCTAAGTTTGCTATCAATAACATAGTCATTAAGTTTAGCAGGAACCTTAGTACTTCTCACAGACTTCCTAATGGGGACAGGCACCTCATTAGTCACAGGATTATCAATGTTGTGAACTGGTTCAGATGAAATAGGCAAAGAATTTTGAATGTTGCCCTCAGATAGAATGTTATCATCTATTTGGGTTGCTGAATCCTCTCCAAGTGATTGTTGAGTGTTGGACTCATCACTTGGAGGGATTCTACCATCCTCAGTAGATGTAGCTCTCTCTTCATCATTGGGTCTTATAGGGGTAGGATTATCAAAGAAAGAAAGGAGTTCAGCATCACTTGTTTCCACATCAGCCAAATCACCATCCTTATTATTTTTCATTTTAAAAGGAAACACAGTTTCATAAAATCTCACATCCCTAGAGTATAGGACACCCCTAGTGTCCAAACTTAAAAGTTTGTAAGCTTTTTTACCAGCAGAATACCCTATCAAGACACATTTCTCAGACCTAGGGGAGAGTTTATCACTGTTGTTTAAATTTGTAGAAAAACAAAGACACCCAAAGCACCTAATGTGAGAGAGATTAGGTTTTTTGTTATAAACCAGTTCATAAGGTGATTTTCCTTTTAAGACAGATGAGGGGAGCCTGTTGATAAGGTAAACAGCAGTTAGAATGCAATCAGACCAAAAACTAAGAGGAATCCCCCCCTGAAACATAAGGCTCCTTGCAACATTGAGCAAGTGCCTATGTTTCCTTTCAACAATCCCATTTTGTTGAGGGGTGTAAGTGCAAGAGGTTTGATGGACCATTCCAAGGTCAGAAAACAAAGAGAGCATTTTCTTGTTAACAAATTCAGTACCATTGTCAGATCTGACAACCTTGATACTTATGTTAAATTGATTTTTAATCAGTTTTATGTAGTTAACAAAGGTGTCAAACACTTCATCTTTATTTTTTAAAAGAAAAGTCCAAGCAGCCCTGGAATAGTCATCAACAATGGTCAAAAAATACTTGTATCCCTCTCTGCTAGAGATCCTGTAGGGACCCCACAAGTTAAGGTGAACAAGCTCACCCAGATGAGTGGACTTGTGTTCACTTAAAGGGAAAGGTTCTCTTGTCTGTTTGGCCCTATGGCAAACATCACAAACAGGGACACAAGTGTTTTTAGAGAGGTTAAGATCAGACTTGAGAGCAGAGAGGACTTGATCAGCAGGATGACCAAGTCTGCTATGCCACAAGTCTTTGGACACATTAAAGGACATAATCATGTTAACATTACCTACACTCTTGTTGTTTTTATCAAGGTCAAACAAGTAGAGGCCCCCAGACTCACTACCAGTCCCCAGAGTAATTCCCTTGGTCAAATCCTGAATATAGCATTTATCCTCATCAAAACCCACATACAACTTACTATCTTTAATTAACTTATTAACAGATAAAAGACTGACACAATACCCAGGAACCACAAGGACATCATAGAGAATAACATTGTTTGACAATCTCAAATTACCCACATGACTTATGGTGGCAATGGTCCCATTGGGATGCCCCACAGTGAGATTGAGATTGGCAACATCAACAACATTGAACATACCAATAGTGGAAACAGTCAAGTGTTGGTTACACCCAGAATCTATGATCCATCCAAGGGTGATAGTGGTAACCAACCCTTTCAAGTGACCACAATAGTATCTAGAAAAATTAATATTGAACAAGACATTAAAGTTATAAAAGGAGCAACTACCTGCCATGTTGGCATGAATGTTGCCAGGGGAAGGATCATTAATCAAGAGCAGAAGTTTCCTCATTTGATCAAAAGTGAAGGAAGAAGGAACATCACAAGTAGCAGATTTGTCAACAGTCTTAACATCATTCAGCTTAATATCACAATTAGCATTGAAATTAGGTTTAGACACATAATTCTTAGGATTAGAGGGCCTTTTATATCCAGGAGGATACCCAATGATCTCATAGCACCTATCCACAGTGTGACCAGTCATCCCACAATTAGTGCAATTGAGATTAGGATTGGGGCCCCTATTAGGGGAAGACTGATTGCCACCTTTTGAGGAATTCTTATTAGGATTAGAAGAATTTCCTCTCCTTTGCTGACCAAAGGACTTGGCAGCAAAGGAGGTGGCATTGGGCTTGGGATCAATCACACTAGAGGGTTCAGGGATACCTCTATGTGACTCTTCCCTGGAAACCATCACATAAGCATCCTTCACATCAGGGAGAGGGTCCCTGGTGAGAAGGGCAGTTCTAACAGGTTGATAACACTCATCAAGCCCCATTAGAAACTGCATAAGCTTCATGAGCTGCTGATGCAAGATGGATTCAGTGCTAGCAGGACAAGAACATTTAATAGCACACACACATTTAGGCAATTTAGTTAAAGCATCAAACTCTCTCCATAATGAGTTAAGTCTATGATAGTATTCAGCAACAGATGTGCCTCCTTGTTTCACAGAGTTAATTTTTTGAAGGAGGTTATACACAACAGACCCATCTACCTTATTATAAGTTTCAGATAACTCATTCCACACATCAGAAGCATTTTCAGAATAAACCAATCCCATATAAACATCTTGAGACACAGAATTCATAATCCAAGTTAAGACCATAGCATTACATCTATCCCATTGAGCAGATAAAGCATGACTGTGAACATAAGTCTCTTTCAAACAAGTACCATTAATAAAACCAATTTTATTTCTAGATTGAAGAGCAAGTTTCATGGCATTGTTCCACATACGATAATTAGCAGTACCAAGAAGTTTAAAAGGAATTAAAGCAGTAGCACTACTATCACTATTCTGAATATGCAAAGGATCACCAGCATCAAGGCTGCTGATCAAAATAGGTTCAGTAACAACACCACCTGTGTTAACAGGAGGTGGAGTACTAGAGCCAACACTCATGATAACAAAGCAACAAGAGCAGGCAACAAAAAAGATATAAACCAATCAAACAATCAAAAACCAGCAACCAAATAAGAACAAGTAATAAAAACAAACAAGTATAAGAAGCACCAAAAAGAAACAACACCCAGAATAGGGTTACCAGAAATACCAGTTGTGGACTGGGATTGACCAGAGCAGGTATCCACACCAGTCAAGGCTGGAGGGCCAAGGAGTTAATCAATCCGTTTGCACCCACAGAACAGGCAACAGTAACCCACAAGTAACCAAGAATAGAGAGATAAGAGAGGAAAGAAAACCTTACAGTGCAATACAGCAAGATAAAGGACCCAATCTCTAGATTCACTTAGTCTAGAGGATGGGTAAGATACCACCAAAGAATCCAAGTTAGGGTTTCAAAACCCTAATAAAGATTCAGTCAAAAGGAATGAATCAACCAACGGCACCACCAGATCGATCAACGGCACCACCAATATTAGCTTCCTAAGGACCAAACAAGCAAGATCCCCAAAAAAAGATTAGGGTTTGACGAAACCCTAACTTTTAAATGCAAGAAAACCAACGGCAACACCAGTATAATCAACGGCAACGCACAGGGAAGCGATTAAGAGCAACAGAATCAAGAAACCCCAAAAAATAAATTAGGGTTTCAAGAAACCCTAATTAATTTTTTTCGAGTAAATAATAAATAATCAAGAGTGAGCAAGATTAGAGATACAATCCAAGATCTTTATTCTCTGATACCATGTAAAAACATGAAAAAGAGATAGAGACACAGATTTATCACCCAACCAGCCACCCCTTGGTGATTTATTAACAAGATCCAAGTTCAGTAACAACAGATAAAGGATTAGTCCCCAAATGGGTGCTAATCGTACAATACAAGATAAATGGTGAAAACGTCCCAACTAGGTTGATCCGTTTTCCTCACTACAGATTCACTCAACACTCAATAAATCTAATCTAGAAGATGAAACAAAGATGAAGATCCTCCCATGGTAGAAACCATCTGGATTTGAGAAGAGAGAGCGTCTCACACAATGTGTGTGTGAAACAAAGTGAGTGAATGAGAGACAAACCCTAGCTGAGCTAGGTTATGTAAACGAGCGCACCACAAGAGTCCAAATGGGCCTCAACGGCTAGCCCAACATAAAAGCCCAAGAGAAGGAAATACAACCAAGCCCTTGCACAAACAAACAACACATGAAAATACCAAATAAACGTAACCAAAGAATAAAAAAGGTAAGTTTGATAAATTTAACAGTTGTGTGTTTAAATAATAAAAAAATAGATATTAAAGGTGAGTTGTAGTAAGTTTGGGTGAGTGTCATTACCTCCTGTAATGAGTTTTAGTGAGTTTGTTAAAAGATAATATGACGTTTACTTGCATTTGTTACCACTCTCCCAGTCTTACCTTTATATGAATAAATTAATTTTTTATATATAATTTGTAATTTATAATATAGTAGGTAAAATATGGTAAACTTGTATAAATGGTAAAGAACCCTTCACGTCTTACTTGTCAGTGAATAGCTACAAATTTAATCTAGACCCCGGCATTTTCTATTCATGGTATTTGGAGTGGGCCTATACTAATCTGAGATTCAACCAAATTTAATATGATTTGACCAAAATGGCTCGTTATTTTGGTAACTTTGATTGATCGTACTCGTCGTTTTTGCATGGTTTGTCATAAATTCATACGGAGTAACTAATTATATCAAAGTAAACTACGCTTACATAAAGTAAGTTGATAACCTTAAAATTACCAACACAACATAAACGAATGTAAAGTTCAAAATCATATAAATAGACAAATAAGATTGGCGGAGTGGTAACAAACTCACTCACCTCCACGTCAGTGTTACATCAACTTTTAACAAACTCACCCAAACTCCTCATAGGAGGTAATGACACTTACCCAAACTCACTACAACTCACATATCATACCTATTTTTTTTATTTAAACACACACACTCACAAAAAACACCCAATAATAAACCTTACACAAAAAATAAAACCAACCGGGCCCATAAAAATAAACTCACGCTGGGTGAGTTTGCCCCTTTTTTTTTCCTCCCTGCTACTAACTCGCGCGTGACTTTAAATAGGAGGAATGACACTCGCGGGTAGACACCCACTCCCTTCAGCCTAAGTACTACTTATAAAAGACACATTTGCTTAAGACTAAAATCACCATGCTTATAGACAAGGCAATCTATCAAATCTATAAATACATGAATGCAATTTGAATAAGTACTCTCACAGTCTCACTTACTCCACACCTCATAAACATTAAAAAAAATTGCGCACACAAATTAACGCAACTATACATCATCATCATCAGAACTATGCGCAGGTAATCGACAGAACTATGCGCAGGTAATCGACTAGTATATCATAACTGTGTATGTCTGAACTTAATAAACCATATGCCCTTTTACAAGTTATCAAAATAAAGGTGTCTTCATAAATTTCTAGTTCTCCTTCCCACAACTTCAAATCAAGGCTGTCTTGTGAATGCCAGACATGGGAAAACTGTACTCACCTCCCTCTCGATGATCTTCCTGCCTTCTCGTTGAGTTGTAAATGAGTTTTTCCCACTAGCAAAAACTTGAAAGCAACTTTTCATGCTAACCACCAGTAGACGTTCGCAGCCATTACCCAAAGCTTCCAATGCATCGTTATGGAAGTTATAACATCCGCTCACATGAAGTTTTTCCAAATTTTTACAGTACAATCCAATTGGATACCAACCAGAAGTCCCAATCCGGTCGCAATGTGATAAGTTCCATTCTTGCAACAATGGGCAACCTTTTGCAATGCTTTCGACAACATCATCCGTAACAAATCTACACTTATTCAAATCAAGGATCTTAAGATTTGCTGCGAATCCTAACCCAATTGCAGCCAGTCCATTGTCTCCAATGCATATAACATTGGCAAGATTTAGATACTCAAGACCAGCTCCACTTAACATTTCAGTAATACCTGTTGAACTCAGCACGCAACTATTGGCTTTTAAGCAAGCTAATGTTGGTAAACACCCTTGGAAGCCCACTCCAGAAATTTTTTGGCACATACCAATATTTAGTGTTCTTAGTTGGCGACAATTTTGGTTGACAGACCGAATTCCATTGTCAGTAATATTAGCACAGCAAAAAAGATTAACTTCTTTTAAATACTTGCAGGACTTTGATAAGTTTTTTAGTCCTCTATCGGTAATTTTGCAAAAAGAAAAACTGACAACAGACAGCAATGGACATCCGGAAGCAATATAAGAAATTCCTTTGTTGGTGACTTTAAAGAGATCATGAAGATAAAGGGAGTGCAATTTAGAGCCATAATTTTGCAATTGGCGTAAACCCGAATCCGTAACATCTATACATAAATTTACTGATAATGACTCTAATTGCCTAAACCTATTCAGCAACTTCTCAAGCATACATGAACTTATGCTCTGATTGGTAGGAGGGTGGCGTGAGGAATTAATTTCCAAACATTTAATATTTGAATCTTGAATATCAAGTAAATGGTGACAAGTTAGACTGAAAGATTCACGATCAAACTTTGTATCTAATCTCTTGAATATCAGATACAAAGCGTCATCAGAAAGGTGTGTAATAGAGAATTCATGATGTTTTAAACGCATATCCATTATTATATATATTCAGTAATAAACGGATTTAGATCACTGATCTAGAAGAACATAGAACCTTTTAAGTTACACCTATGTCATTAGGCGCCAATTATGCATTGCGGAAGTTATCAATAGGAGTTGCTAATTTCAAATGGTATCCATATCATGGATAGCTGTTGAAGCAAAGAAACAGATGATTAGAAAATGAATTATGCATCCTATTAGCACAGCTATACATATGATTTCCATTTAAAGATAAGCTGCTATGAGTCTATGATCATATTGGAATTTATTGTTATCAAAGATCATAATAATCCAGCTAAACTATTTAACAGAAAGAGTGACTTAATAAAACCAAAACGATAGTATAAAACTAAGAAATAAGTCAAATAACCTTTTCATTTGTTCACAAAATGTTAATCTAGTTATGTCTAACAAAATATAAAGGATGATATTATAAATATCAAATAATATTTTATAGATAAACCAAATACGAGCCAATCTTAAAAGACTTGCATTTACCTTACTCTAATTTAGTTTTAAATAATCAACTAAGAAACAAATTTTATTGACTCTAAGTTGTTATTTTTCATGATAATAACCCGTAAAATCTGCAGAAACTTAAAATATTTCAGTCCAATCTAATTCAGCTAAGCTTAAGATATAAGACCCTTTCACCAGCGAGCACATAACTTTTTTTGCACAGAGACTAGTTGAAATCGATATGAATAGAAGGCATAATTTTATCATCATTAAGCAGGGTATAAATTAAATCTTTATGCCAATGCAATTCAGGTCGAGTTGGAGGGTCAGAACAGCCCAATCCAAACATGACTTGTTTACGTGATCAAGCCAACAATAACCAACACGACCCATGTAATCCGTTGGCAAGTCAAAGGTGCCGGACCATGACTTGTTTAAGTTGGAGATCACAGGTGGGCATACGTGGGGTCTGGGGACCGGTCCCTGGCCACATGCAGAAAAGTCCCGTCCAGACCAATGGTCCTAATATTAGCGAGCAAAGCCTGGTATGCACCAATAGCTAAATGGCCTAAACTTTAGATAATAAGGCCAACTATAAACGGTAAATGGTAATTCAAATTACCTGGGCAGGGAAAATCCTAGACTCGTGTGTGTGGCCTAACCGACCATTTTCTTGGCCACCCCAACCCAGTAGTGATGTTTGAACCGGACCTCTTGTTACTAGGTACTAAGCCCATGTATATTTATAACTTAAACAAATACCTATAAAAACAATTACATAACTAACAGGCAAACAACATTTAACATTCACATAATTAAAATTAAGTAGAAAAGTATGACACATCTACATACCTGCATATATTGATTGAGACTACTGCGCCTGCTCACGTTATGAGTGTTTGTGATTTTGGATATTTTACTCTTTGGATGTTTGGTTAATTGTACTTTTATAGAAGGCTGGGAATTTATGGTCGTGTGTTGTTGGTTTGTCAATGTGTGAACGGTGACGTATGAAGTGTTTAGATTTAGATTTTGGTGCGAAACAGAAAGTGTAGAATAGTAAATAATTAGTGGGTGTTTATATTTGGAATGATGTCATACTATGAAAGGCCAATTGACAGGAAAGTATGTTGAAATAATGTTTTATATGATGATGTCAGTATGAAAGGAGATGTCATAAAAAGTTGGTATAACTTCTAGTATCACTAAAAAGTTGAATGTTTAAAGTATTCAATCACTAAACAATCTATTTGGAAATTCTAACAGCTTTCCTATTAAAACCCGTCGGGTCTAACCAGGGTTCGAAAATATAAAACCTGGTTTAATTTGACCCATTTTTTCAACCAGAACCCAACAAATGTTATTGATTTGATAATACGATAATACGATAATATGATAATTTGCATCCATAACAAAAAGAGTATTGGTTATTTGAACGTTAGTAATGACACAATAACAGATCAAATAGTAATAATCTAAGCTAGTTAAATATGGGATACACATTGCATTCAAAAGTTTAGCATGCATCAGTACGTCGTTCCTATCTACATATATGGTTGCTAGTCAGGTTTTAATAGTTCATATGACTAACTTTTTATAAATGACGCATAAGAAATGAGAAACATACTTCTGGGACGGGAAGTGCAAATGTGCCAAAGATTTAACAATACAAAAATGTGTTACTTGAGATATATTACTTGGCCCGGGGATCACAACTTTCTATAGAAACACCGCGCGGATCTTCCCTCACTAGCATTGCCAAAACATTATGGGCACTCCATATTTTGGTCAAATTTGTACTTGAGTCACTTAAAGTAATAGCAAAAACGGCATCAAATCCACCTGCGCCAGGAACTCCACCAAACAAGACACCTTCTGTGTCCATGGTCACGTCCAGGAGTTGAGTTTGTGATTCAGGTTCGATCTGCAAATAAACTTAATTAGTACTTGAGCCACTTAATCAATTGTTACAGCGATAAAAATGAGTAACTGATTTTAGAATTAGAACTAAAGTAAGGATAACTAAAATTGACAAAGTTAAAGAATATATATGTTTAAACATGAGCGAAATCGGTTTATGGAACTGACCGGGATGCCTGCAGCATCGCCCATCTGCCTCATGTGGAGCCGGATCTTAAGCATTGCATCTCTAGCTCGCAATAATGCTTTGACAATTTCTACTTGAGTTGCTTCACTGAATTGCTCAATCCACTGCTCAAATATTCAACAACTTCAGATCAATGTGATCGGCACAATTTTTTTTTAATATGAAGATTCAAGGAGCTGGTTTCCTTATACATGAAAAGAAATGGTTTGCCTGTAGGGTTATACATTTTAAGCATCTTTAACATTGAGGACTTAGCATATATTCACACTCCTAGAGTGGTTAAGTCAAGTAATTTGTATCAGTTGCAATCGAAATAGAACACTAAGATAAATAAATGGAACGTGGACCTTTTCTGATTTTAACATGCTGCAGCCAGTGATGACAGCTTTGTACGAGTCCCAGCTATCTGCCGCGAATTTACTTAACAAATTAAACTGTGCTTCAAGTGCTGAATTTGCCTCTGACAACTTATTCCATGTATCTTTTGACTTTTGTGGGTCAGACTTTTGCCATTTCTTGACAGCACCAACCATTGACGGTGTAGACGATCCTCCACTTCCTGGTTCTCCCAAAATCTTCAGCAAAAGGTTTCAAAATTAGTATATAGACTTATAACTAACAACCAGTAGGTTTTACAAAGTACTTATAAACAAGAAAAGAACATATAAATAAAACAAGGGCTAATTCTTGAAATGCCCCAAATAGAGAGATCTTTTGTTTTTTGGCCCATCCAAAATCTACTTTTCCTATACAACTTATGCGACTTATGCAACTTTCTAAAAAGTACAAGTCGCATAGGTCGCATGGGGTATTTTGAGAAAAACATGGGCCATTTTAAGAAAAAAGTTGGTAAGTTGCATAAGTTGCATAGGTCGCATGGGGCATCATGGAAAAAGCCGGTATTGGTAGGGCAAAAAACAAAGGGCCTCTCAAGTTGGGGCATTTCGAGAATTATCCCATAAAACAAATACAGTATTCTTAAGTACAAAAGAAATACAGTAATACCATATTACCATAAAATACACATCACACCACAACAGGTGACGATTTCAGCCCATTTATATTGAAGCTAGTCACTTAAGTTCGTATTTTCATAACGGGTCAAATGGGTCAAAATTCTTACAATGTTCTGAGTCATTTTATTTCAAAGAAACTACCTTTTTAATTGATAAGAATACGAAAAATGGACAGAAAGAGTTGGCAGGCCCGGCACCCGTTTGCCACACACCTAAAATCACCTTTTTCTTTTACCAAAATCATGCTGACCCATTACCCAACCCGCACGTTTTTAACCTCTTTATGTATATAATAAATTTTATTGAGCAATCCAATTAGCTATGGCAGGATAAGCATAATCACCAGATTCATTAATGGTGGCAACGAGAAATTAGTCCTTTCGTGATCCCACTCTCCTTTTAAGACATCACCAATGACTTCGTCTAATGGTGTGGTGTCGACAGCTTCCTGTAATTATGAACGAACCTTATGTTTACATATCCTGAGCTAATTAGTACAAACATAATAAGTATACTATCTTACATAGAAAAGACAGACACCTGAGCTGAAGAAATGACATTTGGTGAAAATCGAACATAACGATGACTGCCATAAACAGCAGAGCTAACATCAAATCCACTGCCAACTTTCCCTTGAGCGATACAATGCGCTGTTTGAGCTATCATATGCACTAAATTCAGATCCAAACTTTTATCATTCTTTTGATTTGTACTATAAAGTGGAAGATCAACAACTCCTAGATAGTTTAGCAAAGCAGCCACTACAGCAGTTGTCATAGCTGCAGACGACCCTAATCCAGTTTTTGCAACTTCTGGTTTGCAGTTTTCTACATTTGATTCTTCGGCATTGAAAGTAATTGATGTGAATGGCTGAAGAGTGGCCAATGATTCTGGGACTAAAGGGAGCCCACGTGCTTCAATCTAAATTAGTACAATTTTCTTGTAAAAGATTCAAATAGCGGTAAGTGAAGTTCACAATATGGATGGATACATACCTGATTCCGATATGAATAGAAGTCATTGCCACCTAGGATTGTAATATCCATACCTGCAAAATGATCAGTTAGTCATCAAACTATCGAGCTCAGTACATGTGTAACAGGCTAAAGAATTTCACCTTGTGACAGTAATTTAAGCAATCTATTCCTCTTATTCTTGTCGAGTGTGGCATATGCTGCTGCTATGGAATATTGGACAGCATACTCGACAAAGGGGTTCCTTGATTCACTGATATTTAAACAGAAGTCAATGAAGATCAGTTATAAGACTTAAGACCTCACCTTGAAATAACAGAATCCTCACTACTTGTATAAGTTATAACTTGCCTCGAACACTGAAGTGTAAAATCTTTTAGTGACATATTGTATGTAGTTTCTCTTGACATTTGAGGAGAGTTGATTTTAAGATCCATCCACTCCTGAGTGGTAAAATGTATAAATTACACTCACTACATAATACATAATGCTAATCAAATAAAGCTATTGTTCACATAAAAACGACAATTATCACAATACTAAAAAAATGAATATAAAAACCTTTAATGAAGATCACTCACCACTGCCAAACTGTCAGATTCCAGCGCATCATAAAGAGGCTTAAGAATCGCGTAAAACCGAGCATTAGTACTAAGCACGATTCCTGCATTAGGCCTCTCCAAAACCAAATAACCACCAGCCATTAAAACCTTCCCCGGAGCCGAAGCGACCCTAGAAAAGATCAAAAACTCAACTTCAGCAACAAATTACTACTATTTAATCCTCTATATGAAACCATATTCAAAACAGTAGAGTTCAATGTAAATAACAAACACTAACAATAACAGACGAGGGTTAGAAACTTACACAGCCATCTTTTTTCTCCAACTATCAGTCTGTGTTCGAAAGATTAACCTCGAACAACCTGCCAATGCAATCAAAATCAAATGATTCATTAAACCAAGATTAATAAAGCCACCAATACTTTCTATATCTAGCCTCTTTTAGAGGCTTTTGCGTTTGCTTATTTTAAGCAACAAAATCTGTTTATCAAATTAAGCAGATAACTGCTTAAATAATCCATCACAAACACCTCTTAGGATCTTAGGAGGTGTTTGGGATTGCATTTGGAACTAGATTATCTACTTATTTTATTTTCAAAAGGGAGATAAGTTAAAATGAGTGTTTGGATAATAAAAGGAAAAAAAATGATTATTTGCGTTTAGAAGCTTCTAAAATGGAGTTTTGAAAAAGCAAGCGATGAGCTACTTATTTCATTTTCAAAATGGAGAAAAGCTAAAATGAGTTTATTTTAGTTATTTTACTTATCAACTAAACGAATAATGTGATTTGCCAAACACTAAAAAAATTGATATTCTGATTATTGCGATTTCAAGCAACATAATCAAATCCAAACACTAATTCTCAAAACCACGTTTGCTAATTGTTGATTATGTGATTATTCATTTTCAGAACGGATAAATCTATTTTCAATAAGGAATCTCAAACACCCCGTTAGTCTCTTACACTCAACTAATTATACGTAGGCAACTAAACTAACCAACAATACAATCCTGCCAGGGTATGAGAGAGGTAGGATGTGGACACTCACTAGGTAAAATGTTAAGATGTAGACAAGCATATACTCATATCGATCTCTGCCACATCCGATAGTCCTCTCGCACATTTACATAATCAAAACCTTTCTATGAACTTTCTTTTAGATACTACCATTCATAGACGGACCTTCATAGGGACCCGGGGCTGTGGCCCTCCCAATATTCGGTGTTCATAGTGTAATTATACTAAACTTAAGGTAATTTTTAGAAAAATTTGTATTTGGCCCTCTCAAAAAATATTGTCGGCCCTCCCACTAAAATTGTTCAAGTTCCGTCTATGCTACCATTATGGATTACGGAGTATTTGTTTCGGCTTATATAGCCGGCTTATGGCTTATTTGGTTTTGAGCTTATGTTTCATAACCTCACTTTTCATGGCTTATAGTGAAACTTATCGGCTTATATAAGTTCATTACTGGAAAGTTTCAAAATAAGCCAGCCGCACAAAGTTCATTACTACAAAATCCAATATCAATGGCAAAAACATAACAAGTCCTAGAAATGACCAACATTAAAAAAAAGAAAAAAAGTAAGAATACATGAATAAACATGAATATTGATGTTACCTAGAACAAGTTATGGATTTGTTGGACGGAGATACTTTAGAACAAACAACAAATGTGACTGAGAATGAAAGAGTTATATATTTTCATATTTGAAGGTTCAACTTTGTGTCACTGTTTGGTGAGTGAGGGCCCACATTTCTTATGCTTACACTTTTCATCACATCTTCCATATTTTTGTGCTCTTTTTTGTGTTTTTATAACAAAAATATTGTGATTCAGCACGTCTTTTTTGAAATAAATCCAAAAATGTTTTATAAAAAATGTTTACTCAATCAAATAATCACAATCACCTATTTAAAAAAAACCCAATTCCCACCATTTTTTCAAAAATTAAATATTTCACAAACGATAAATCGTCAAACGAAAAAAATACACTATTGAAACGATAATTAAATCATCTTTCTATCGAGGGGCACATGTATATATACTTTCGACGAACTTTTTTTTCGATTTTTTTTTCTTAAGTCACGTCTGTGAAAATCATATATGATTCGTTCACGAATCATATATGATTTTCTGAAATCATATATGATTCATATCACGAATCATATATGATTCCTCATATATGATTTGTTATACGAATCATATATGATTTTCACTGACGTGATTGAGAAAAAAAATAAAAAAAAAATAAAAAAAAAAGTATATACATGTGCCCCTCGTTAAAAGATGATTTAATTCGCGTCACGATAGTATGTTTCGTTTTGCGTAACGATTAACGGTTTGTGGGATATGTAATTTTTTAAAAATATACGTTTTTGTTAAATAAAAAGAATGAATAATTGTGATTGGTTAATTGAGTATATGCTAAAAAAAGAATATATGTTAAAACTTTTTACTAATTTCATCGAGTATTTCACTTGGTCGAAAGTCTCATCTATACGAATTTGTAATACTATCTATTTCTTAGAAGCATTAATTTTCACATGGTCAACATGATATCACTTAAAAAACTTGTAACTGTTATAAATCTATATTACCCTATAAAGGGTGTATGATGATTGTTGAAAGTTGAAAAGTTGAAAAAATTCAACAATTGAATACATATAGAAATAGTGAAAACATTGAAAGCAATTTATTAAGTAGTTGAAAAAAACCGGAACATTTCAACATTCTTAATTATGCAACATTCTTAATTATGAACTTAAGTCATAAGTACATAATACGTTTTATATTTTCCAGGGAGTTACACCTAATACAATTAATTCATTCATTGTATAACACACATAAAAAAAACACACATACAAACATCTTATATCTCTATCTAAAACCTAAAATATAATACACACAGCCGCCACAACCTTATAACCTCCTTGATCTGCCGAATCCACTAGCATATCTTGGTGGTTTAGGTGGTTTCAGGTAGTTTCAGACGAAGGAATTGTTTGTTGGTTTGGGTGCCTTTATGCACGAGTTCTCAAATTTAAATGTTTCATCCGTACATTAAAAACCAAATGAAAAACACATACCAATCATCTTTCATTCTATGCCTTAATATGCAGGTGTCTCCCATAAAAAAAGGTACTCCTTTTTTTTCAAAAACCTAATACTGCAATAGTAATATTCTTAGTTCTAATGAACTGTGGTTTTGTTTGCAGGTTTATTTTTTTCTCTCAACTCAAAACTCTAATGATGAAGTTGTGTTTTATTTTTTATACTTTTTTTATGTATATGTTCGTTTTATTATCGTTGAGATTACACATACCTAATGTTAGTCACTTTTTAATCCACAAATGTAAACTACTAACATGGTTTTCGATTGATATATGCAGGCACTTGGTTCTTGCTGATCTTACAGTTGGACAGTTTGTTTACATGGTCAGTAAGAGAATCAAGCTTTTTTAACGTTTGTATAGATCATATATTGCTGATGGTTATACATACAGGTAAATTACATTGAGCTACAAAAATAATTGATACAACTACTATTAATTTTGTCTGTATTCTTCATCACCACTTTCAATAGCATACACTTAGTTGCACTCTCAAAGAAAATACAATCATACGATTAGGGTTATAAGAAAATACACTCTCGCTTTTTAGTTTGTGTGTGTGGCTATGGCTTTTTTCTAATGATGGATCGAATAGTATTTGATTATGGATATTAAGGTTATTTGATGAAGTCAGTGATTTTAGAGGTTTTGAATTTTTTGTTAAGTTGTGCGTCACATACTTTTTTAGTTACCTTCAATGATCTTGATCATCATGAAATATCAGCCCATGCAAGTTGCCTTATCTCAGGAGATAAACATAGCAAGCAAATCCAATTGATATTTTAGCCCATTTCAATAGCTTCAAGACCATCCACGTAGAATAGCAGAGGTACGTTTTATAAAAAAAACTCTAACTTGGGAGTTTTTAGCTAAAAACCATTAAATTAATAGTACTTGTGAATATGCATATACAACATGAATGCAAATCGGAAGTTCATGTGAATGACTACGTGGACGCAGTAGTTAGACGACCTTTCTGGATGGATGTTATATATTGTTGGTCAAAAGTAAGCGTTTCTAGAGATTTTCTTTCAAGCGGAGGCAACTTGAATGATTTTAGGTCCAAGGATCTTCGGTATGAGAATTTTTGCTGGTGAGTTTGAATTTTATCTTGGAGACAACCTTCTCAGCCTTTTGATATTCTAGCTTTTATCCAATCAAGGTCAAGTTGTATGCGTTAAACATGTACTGGCCGTTGTAGATAATGCAAATGTAAATGCAGATACCAATCCCAACTATAACAATCTATTTAAGCTATGTTTTCCTTTTTTGATTTATCTTTTTTTGATAATATCAAAAAATTAATACAATATTTGTAAATATGCAGATACATTATTTATTGCAGGATGCAAGATGCTTCTCGCATTAGAAGATATTCTCACTTAAGACCTGTATGTCACTGGTAATTCATTGTTTGTGACCGTTCTCTTTATCTTTTCCTAGCCATAATGCGAATAAAAATTTATGTTATGTCTTGAATAGAAGCTTGTTTCCAGAATTGGTTCAACTTGGCTCAGCTTGAATTTGTATATTAATGAATTTTTTTGGAGTTATTGTACTAATATTTATGCAATGTATTTTTATGAAATCAGATATGGACCTTTTAACCAAACAGTCCATGTATTTTCTTTTTTACTATGTTTATTTCATAGTGAATTAGTGATTATGACTTTTTGGTACCTTCGTGTGTGCGAGGAGTAAACAAAGAAATAAGGTGATACAATAGCTACAGATTTTGGTTAGAGTACCATTGGAAGAGTGCAGCCATTTGATTTTGGATCCTGGTTGATTATACAATTACGTGCATATATAAAATCTAACAGAGATCTAACTGTTATTGAAACAGTAGACTAACAAAGGGATGAGACTTATTAATAAGTGTGAAAACACTATCCTTTTACCACTTAAATACTTAATTATAATAATAACCAAGCCAAAACGTGTATTTTATGTCGTAAATGTCGGAATTATGCGTGGTTTGTGTTTTTGTTGTGATTTAGGACTAAAATGTGAAAAGGGAAGAAAACACGGTCTTTCACAGGCTTTTATCGAAGAAAAAGACAAAAGACGAAGTCAAAAGGTCAAGAGTGCAAAAAGAACGGAAATCCAAGGCCTATTCTGAATATTTATCGAAGAAAAAGTCTAAAGACGGAAGTTTAATGAAGTCGAAGAACTCAAGTCTAATTAATGAAGAAAATTATAAGACGAGTTCAATTTATCCCAAGACAAAGTCGAAGAATTTAGAAGACGAAAAGATGTGAAGAAGAAGAAAGAATCAACACATGCTAACCTCCCTAATCTCCCTATAAATACCCTCCTAATGACACATTAGGAGGTGTTGACTATTTGACACATAGTTCTTCCAATTTAATTTTCATGTCATTTAATTACTTGTCAATTTAAATTCCTTGTCTTGCACCTTAAATTTGTAAGTCCTTTAATTTTTACTTTTAATTGTTGTTGAATCTTTATCTTTGTAATCAAGTTTTATTCTTAATCTCTTCCTTCCTTTCTTATTTGATTTAATTTAGTGTTTGGTTTGTTGATTTGGTTGATTTAGTTTGATTAGTTAAGTGTGTTTTGATTAATCTAGTTTCAATTTCAAGTTTTGTTGATTTGGTTTGATTGATTATTGTTAGTTGATGATTAATGGTTAGTTTGGTTTAATCTTTAGATTTAATTTAGTTGATTTTGGGTTAAATTCGTATTCCTAGATATTAGGATCTTATAATTTTCGTAACTGTTTAGTTTTTCCAGTTTTTCCCGAACCAGTTGATTTTCCTGAATGAACAATTTTTACCGAACGAGTCATTTTATTTTTCCCGAATGAGCATTTTTTCCGAACCAGTTTATTTTCCCGAACGAGCAGTTTTTCCCGAACCAACAATTTTTACCGAATTAGTTAGTTTTACCGAACCAACCATTTTTACCGAACGAAGCAATTTCCAAAAAAAATTCCGAATGAAGGCTTTTGTTTATTATTCCGAATGAGGCAAAAACCAAAAGAAAATACCGAACGAACATAATTCCAAATAAGCAAAAATGGATGACGTGTTAGCTTGCCTCCTTCCAATGATTCCCGCCAAATTTCAGGTGTCTGCTTGGCTGCTTGAGCAGCTTGCCTGCTTGCTTTTTTTTTAATTAATATTGTTCCGTAATCGTTTATTTTAATCTGAAAGTTGTTCCGACTTTTAATTCTGTAAGTCACGTATTTTTAGTTATATTTTTCGTCTAATTTTAATATTAATATTTTTTCGTAAAGTTTAATTTTTATCTTTTATTTAGCGCCCGCTTTAGCTTTTGTCTCGTTTAGTTTTAAAGTACCCTTTTAATTTATTTTCTCCTTTTTCATTAAGTTAATTTTATTTTTCAGTCGAAAGTTAATTTCTTCGTTTAGTTTTATTTTTATATTGTTTCGTTTTAATTTACGTTTTTAATATCGTTTCTTTATTATTTGTCAATCGTTTTAATTTTTAGTTTGTTTCTTTTATATTTTGTCATTTACTTTTAAAGCTTTATTTTTATCTTTAATTATTTTTAGACAACGACACCTTTTCTTTTATCCACCAAAGGCGACTGAGTCACACTTTCAACTGGTAATCAATTCGATTAGACACCGAGAAAAACGAACTTTTGAATTAGTAAAATCAGGTATTAAAATGGCGCCGCTGCCGGCTCTTTTCGTGAAGATTAACGGTTTTCTGTGAGAGATGCGTTGGATTTTGGGATCCGTTCACTCGTGAACGTTATTTTTCGTGTCAAAAATTTTCAAAAATCCATAAAAATTAAAAAAATTTCAAAAATACAAAAACATTAAAAAACTTATAAAAAGCATTTCTTTTTCAAAGTTTTGCACCAAAAAGATTTTATTTTTACAAGTACATATATATTCTCTATTTCTTTGGTATCTTTTTCTTTTTCTTTTGCAGGTGTATGCGTACTAGATCTTCATCTTATTCAGAGCCCGAGACTCGTGAAGATTTAGATATGGCTGGTGTGCACAACAACAATAACCCACCGCACCCCAACATGAATAATAACAACTATGGTCCTCAACCAGACCTTCGCACGATGGAGGAGTTTTGTCAACCAACAATGAATGGACGCGGATGACCGATTTTGCCGATGCAAATCACGGCTCCAGAGTTTTCGTTGAAGCATCACATGATCCAACAAGTTCAAAACACTTTTCCATTTCGCGGATTACCCGATGATGATGCCAACAAACATCTCGACAAATTCATTACTGTTACTCAAAGCATGAAGTTGCCCAGTATTACTATGTATTTTCTTCGCCTTCACCTATTTCCACACACCTTATCCCACCATGCCGAAAAATGGTTTGATCGTCTTCCGAAGAATTCAATTCATACATGGGACGAGATGACTCAAAGATTTTTGTCGCGCTACTTTCCACCATCCATGGTCACGAGCCTTCGGAATCAAATCAGTGGATTTACACAAGCACCTGATGAATCGCTTTTTGATGCTTGGGAACGATATAATGTTTTGATCGATCGATGTCCAAACCACAACATGCTCCCCGTCACCTCAATTGATAATTTCTACAACGGTTTAACTTTTCGTGATCGTGATACGATTAATGCAGCCGCCGGTGGCACATTTATGAAAAGAAGACCCGAGGAGTGTAGAGAGCTTATCGAGAACATGATTACTCATCACAAAAATTGGGGTTCATCAACATCTTCAAGGAATAACCCAAGAGTCAATGTTTCTTCTACTTTATCACACACCAAGATGACCAAATTCACCCGCATGATGGCCGAAATGAACAAAAGTATCCAACTCTTGGCTACAAATCAACAACAACAAGTTAAAGCTGTAGCACTTTCTTGTGAGATCTGTGGCGGTCCTCATTCATACACTGATTGTCCTTCTACTCATGACAATCCGGAAAACGTGTATGCGGCTCATGGTAACTATTCAATGGAAAGCTATCAAGCCCGACCTCAAGGTGATCGTAACTTGCTAAGTTACCGTTCTAACAACTTTCTTTCACCCGATTTTTCTCCTGAAAACCACAACCACAACAACTACAATAGAAGCAATCCAAACCCACCTCGAGCTTCTAATCCTTATCACCCACCCGCTCAACAAGCACCACCCATTAATCATGATGTTGAAGCTTTTATGAGGACCCAAGGAGAGCTAGTTAAGAATCTACAAAGCTAAATCATCAACTTGAAAGGAGATATCACTAAACAAGGGAATGATATTAGAACCGAGCTTCGACATGATATGCAAACCTCTTTTAGCAATCAAACAAATGATTTGAAGAATATGCTGGCTAGTTTCTTCCCAAGTACTCAACCCTCTACTTCGGGATCTCTTCCTTTAAATACCGTCACCAACCCAAGAGCGAATGTGAGTGCTATTACTACACGCAGTGGAGCTACCTTAGTAGGACCATCTACCCCTCCCCCAGTTACTCCATCTACACCTCCTCCACCACCATTTATCCCGCCTACTACCACGCCTAGTACGAGTTCTCCATTACCGTCTCCACCTATGCATGAAGAAGTACCCAAGAAAAACCCTTCACCAACCCCACCTTCCACCTATAAACCCAACATCCCTTATCCTTCTCGTTTAGACAAGTGCAAATTGCTCACCAAGGATGACATTCAAGTGTCAAACTATTTGAAGATGATCTCTCAAATGAATTTCAACATTAGCCTTGTTGGAGCACTTGTCCACATGCCGAAATTCGTCAAAGCATTCAAGGAATTGCTTAACAAGAAGGAGAAGATGGCGGAGTTTGTCAACACACGCTTAAATGAAAACTGTTCTGCAGTCATTCTTAAAGAACTTCCGGAAAAACTTGGAGATCCCGGTAGTTTTGTGTTGCCTTGCATTTTTAACAAAACCGAAGAATTTACTGCCATAGCCGATCTCGGGGCGAGTATAAATTTGATGCCTTTAAGTGTTTGGAAAACACTATCATTACCCGATCTTACTCCAACAAAGATGATTAGCAAATCGCACTCTCGCTTACCCCGTTGGTATTGCTGAAGATGTGTTTATTAAAGTTGATACCTTCACTTTTCCGGTCGATTTTGTTGTTGTTGATTATGAAATGGACCCTCGTATTCCGTTAATACTTGGTCGGCCATTCTTGAGAACCGGAAAAGCATTAGTCGATGTTGCCGAAGGTGAGCTAATCTTAATGGTCGGGAATGATACACAAGTTTTTAAAATGGGGAAGATCACAACCAAACCCAATGGAAGAGAATCAGCGAATATGATTAATGTGCTTGATGATTTTGTCGTCTACAACAATCCTCTTTTCGATTCTTGCTATGATAATTCACTTTTCCAAGATGTTGTGGATGATTCTCTCTCCAATTTGGATCCTGCACCAATTCATGAGTCTCCACCAATTTATGATGACTATGATGATGATTCTAGTTATGATATGGATGATTCTGATGATTTTACTTCAGAGTATAAAGAAATGCCAACATATGACGATTTTGATGATGTCGATACTCTTTCGAGTGATTCTTCACATGATGACCTTCCACCTAATTTTGATGAAGATCCTCCACCAACAATGCTTGATCCTACTTTGGATGACTACTCATTTGAGGAAGACTTTGCTACTTTTCTCAACACTTACTTCCCCAATGAGAATGATTCTCCTCCTTTGGACTTTGATGATGCTCTTTATCCTCCTTTGGATATGAAGAAAACCGTTTCAAAGGAGAAGAAGCCCGAAGACACCGATATCCGTAGTACCTATGTCTTGACACCTCTCTATCCACCTTCGTCAGATGAGATTGTGCGATTTATGAGCGGATCTTCTTCAAGGTCTACTGAGCCTCAGTGTTATTTTCCCCTAAAGGAAAAGGTGTTCGATCCCGGTATTGCAATTTTTAAGCCATCTTAGTATCCATCTGATGAAATAAAAGGAAAGATCTTTGGAACTTATGGAGATATGCTTGCACCTCATCACACTTTCTACCACCGTGCTCAACAACTGCTTAAGGGAACCTTGCCTACTCTTCTTTGGCTTGCCTTGTTCGCCTTAAGCTTGTGCTATTTGATGGATGAAAACCATATATTTGATCCCGGTGGATGTTCTTCAAAGTTTTTACCATTGTAATCAAGGTCGAGTCAGGCTCACGACTCGGTGAACAAAAACAAGCGCTTCTCGGGAGGCAACCTGCAGTATCTATCCTTTTTATTTATTTTTATAATAAGTGTAGGGGGAGACCCTAGTATGTGTTTGTTGTTTTCTTTCTTATCATGTGTAGGGATTCGAGCTTTCAAAGATCCATTCTTGATGACTTTTGACGACCCGTGATTCCGTGTACCCGTCTTCCCGGTTCTATCCTAAACTCTTTTGATTCATTATTTTATCATTTATGATTGAAATAGGAATCACTTTAGTTGTCTCTTCCTTAGCAAGATTTAAACTAAGTGCACAATGTCCTAAGTGTAGGTGAGGTTACTTCCACATGCTTAAACATTAAGGACAATGTTTATATTAAGTGTATGGGGGAGTTCTATTGAAGTTAAGTGGGGTTTTCCTTGTATTTGTCCTCATTTTAACCGGAAAATTGATTTTTCGACATTTTTCAAAATTTTTGATCTATTTTGGCCTAGTTGTATTTACCTTTGTGATTGGTATTTTCATTCTTTGCTAGAATAAAATTTTAATAAAGTGGTTTTAATTTTTTATCGTTGTGAATCTTTTGACTCAACCCGAGTTTACTTATCTAAGTTTACTCTAGCTAGTATCCTTAACGTGTTTAAGTCAAGTTTTGCTAGGCTTTTATATAGGGAACTTTAAAACGCGAAAGTCTTAACTCTTACGGGTTAAGTACAAGAACTTTTCGCAAGTTCCTATAATTGATCCTAGAAAGTCGTTTATCAAGGGAACTTTAAAATGCGAATTCTAAACTTGAAAAAGTCTAAGAATTTGCAAGATCCTATAGATGACTTGAAAACCCAAAACTTTGATTTAATAGGCTAAGCATCCACGAGTCTCATTCCTTGTAATTTTAAATTGTGAAGAACGAGAGATGATAGAGTCAATTATAAGTTTGGTATTCTTTCATAAATTTATGTGAGTTAACTATGAGCTTTTTCTCCCATCACTTGCTAATAAATTTAATTGTAATAAATAAGGTTGTACGATTTGAAAAGTTACTTAGCTTCTAGCACAAGATCGTTTAAAAGTTGCTCGATATTAATTAGAGTACATAGCCAAGGCATAACTTATTGAAGCGGGATGCGAAGATTGGCGAGTCCGAAAAGGTCCTAACAAGACATGAGGGCTACATTTTTTTGCTAAAGATCCAAAGTGATGTGAAGAATAATTTATCAAAAATCAATATGAAGGATCGAGACACACGACGAAAAGCAAATACTCCCTAAAAGATCATGGAGAAGTCTATCCGAAAAGACCCTAACAAGGTATGAGGATAAATAGATCCAAGTCCTAAAAGGAGGCGGATCGTTGTATATCAAAATCCCAAATAAATATTGGAGAAAAATGAAAAAGTCGTGGTCCAAATATGAAGAATCTCTCAAAAAGTTCAAGTGAAGAAATTCCTATTATGAAGAGAAGACCATTATTTCATGAACGTCTCTCAAGATTTGAAGTATGAAGTCAATGCCAAATATCGATCCGAGCAAGGTCTCAAATCGTGAAGCGAGTTATGCCAAGATATGAACTTTATGAGGTCCCGAGAAGCAGTTTTAAAAGATTTTGTCCTTTAGCTAACTATTGATTAAATCGTCCCACTTTATTTTCAGCCTAAATAACTATCGAAATAAGTCAACAATGCATCCTCGTGATCATTTAAGACAACAATAAAATATAAGAGATACATCTAGGAATAAGGGAGTCTAAGTGAATATTTGAGCCACATGAATTTGTGTTAGTTTGCTAACTTATAATATCAATGATCTCGTTTTTAAGCTTGGTATGGGGAACGTGAAACTTGAGGGTGATAATCATTCATGACATTCCAAAACCCTAAGGTAAATCTTTGATCTTTTTACTTGTTTTCTATCTCTTTTATGTCTTGTGTTTAATAAAGGCCAAGGTGGATTGATTATGATGGAAAATGTAAACTTGCTTTGTAATTAATGCATTGCATGAAGACATTGCAACGGTCAAGTGTAGGAGATTTAATAAGTGTGAAAACACTTATCCTTTTACCACTTAATTATAATAATAACCAAGCCAAAACGTGTATTTTATGTCGTAAATGTCGGAATTATGAGTGGTTTGTGTTTTTGTTGTGATTTAGGACTAAAATGTGAAATGGGAAGAAAACACGGTCTTTCACGGGCTTTTATCGAAGAAAAAGACAAAAGACGAAGTCAAAAGGTCAAGAGTGCAAAAAGAACGGAAGTCCAAGGCCTATTCTGAAGATTTATCGAAGAAAAAGTCTAAAGACGGAAGTTTAATGAAGTCGAAGAACTCAAGTCTAATTAATGAAGAAAATTATAAGACGAGTTCAATTTATCCCGAGACAAAGTAAAAAAAAGTCGAAGAATTTAGAAGACGAAAAGATGTGACGAAGAAGAAAGAATCAACACATGCTAACCTCCCTAATCTCCCTATAAATACCCTCCTAATGACACATTAGGAGGTGTTGGCTATTTGACACATAGTTCTTCCAATTTAATTTTCATGTCATATAATTACTTGTCAATTTAAATTCCTTGTTTTGCACCTTAAATTTATAAGTCCTTTAAGTTTTACTTTTAATTGTTGTTGAATCTTTATCTTTTAATCAAGTTTTATTCTTAATCTCTTCCTTCCTTTCTTGTTTGATTTAATTTAGTGTTTGGTTTGTTGATTTGGTTGATTTAGTTTGATTAATTAAGTGGGTTTTGATTGATCTAGTTTTAATTTCATTTTTTGTTGATTTGGTTTGATTGATTATTGTTAGTTGATGATTAATGGTTAGTTTGGTTTAATCTTTAGATTTAATTTGGTTGATTTTGGGTTAAATTCGTGTTCCTAGAATTTAGGATCTTATAATTTTCGTAACTGTTTAGTTTTTCCAGTTTTTCCCGAACCAATTGATTTTCCCGAATGAACAATTTTTACCGAACGAGTCATTTTATTTTTCCCGAATGAGCATTTTTTCCGAACCAGTTTATTTTCCCGAACGAGCAGTTTTTCTCGAACCAACAATTTTTACCGAATGAGTTAGTTTTACCGAACCAACCATTTTTACCGAACGAAGCAATTTCCAAAAAAAATTCCGAATGAAGGCTTTTGTTTATTATTCCGAATGAAGCAAAAACCAAAAGAAAATACCAAACAAACATAATTCCGAATGAGCAAAAATGGATGACGTGCTAGCTTGCCTGCTTCCAATGATTCCTGCCAAATTTCAGGTGTCTGCTTCCAATGATTCCTGCCAAATTTCAGGTGTCTGGTTGGCTACTTGAGCAGCTTGCCTGCTTGCTTATTTTTTTAGTTAATATTGTTCCGTAATAGTTTAGTTTAATCTGAAAATTGTTCCGATTTTAATTCTGAAAGTCACGTATTTTTAGTTATATTTTTCGTCTAATTTTAATATTAATATTCTTTCGTAAAATTTAAGTTTTATCTTTTATTTAGCGCCCGCTTTACCTTTTGTCTCGTTTAGTTTTAAAGTACCATCTTAGTTTTGTTTTCTCCTTTTTCATTAAGTTAATTTTATTTTTCAGTCGAAAGTTAATTTCTTCGTTTAGTTTTATTTTTATTAATTGTTTCGTTTTAATTTACGTTTTTAATATAATTTCGTTATTATTTGTCAATCATTTTAATTTTTAGTTCGTTTCTTTTATATTTTGTCATTTCCTTTTAAAACATTATTTTTATCTTTAATTATTTTTAGACAACGACACCTTTTCTTTTATCCACCAAAGACGACTGAGTCACACTTTCAACTGGTAATCAATTCGATTAGACACCGAGAAAAACGAACTTTTCAATTAGTAAAATCAGATATTAAAATGGCGCCGCTGCCGGCTCTTTTTGTGAAGATTAACGGTTTTCTGTGAGAGACGCGTTGGATTTTGGGATCCGTTCACTCGTGAACGTTATTTTTCGTGTCAAAAATTTTCAAAAATCCATAAAAATTAAAAAAATTTCAAAAATACAAAAACATTAAAAAACTTATAAAAAGCATTTCCTTTTCAAAGTTTTACACCAAAAAGATTTTATTTTTACAAGTACATATATATTCTCTATTTCTTTGGTATCTTTTTCTTTTTCTTTTGCAGGTGTATGCGTACTAGATCTTCATCTTATTCAGAGCCCGAGACTCGTGAAGATTTAGATATGGCTGGTGTGCACAACAACAAACCGCACCCCAACATGAATAATAACAACAATGGTCCTCAACCAGACCTTCGCACGATGGAGGAGATTTGTCAACCAACAATGAATGGACGCGGAGGACCGATTGCGCCGATGCAAATCACGGCTCCAGAGTTTTTGTTGAAGCATCACATGATCCAACAAGTTCAAAACACTTGTTCATTTCGCGGATTACCGGATGATGATGCCAACAAACATCTCGACAAATTCATTACTGTTACTCAAAGCATGAAGTTGCCCGGTGTTACTATGGATTTTCTTCGCCTTCACCTATTTCCACACACCTTATCCCACCATGCCGAAAAATGGTTTGATCGTCTTCCGAAGAATTCAATTCATACATGGGACGAGATGACTCAAAGATTTTTGTCGCGCTACTTTCCACCATCCATGGTCACGAGCCTTCGGAATCAAATCAGTGGATTTACACAAAAACCTGATGAATCGTTTTTTGATGCTTGGGAAAGATATAATGTTTTGATCGATCGATGTCCAAACCACAACATGCTCCCCGTCACCTTAATTGATACTTTCTACAACGGTTTAACTTTTCGTGATCGTGATACGATTAATGCAGCCGCCGGTGGCACATTTATGAAAAGAAGACCCGAGGAGTGTAGAGAGCTTATCGAGAACATGACTACTCATCATAAAAATTGGGGTTCATCAGCATCTTCAAGGAATAACCCGAGAGTCAATGTTTCTTCTACTTTATCACACACCAAGATGACCGAATTCACCCGCATGATGGCTGAAATGAACAAAAGTATCCAACTCTTGGCTACAAATCAGCAACAACAAGTTAAAGCTGTAGCACTTTCTTGTGAGATCTGCGGCGGTCCTCATTAATACACTGATTGTCCTTCTGCTCATGACAATCCGGAAAACGTGTATGCGGCTCATGGTAACTATTCAACGGAAAGCTATCAAGCCCGGCCTCAAGGCGATCGTAACTTGCTAAGTTACCGTTCTAACAACTTTCTTTCACCCGGTTTTTCTCCCCAAAACCACAACCCCAACAACTACAATAGAAGCAATCCAAACCCACCTCAAGCTTCTAATCCTTATCACCCACCCGCTCAACAAGCACCACCCATTAATCATGATGTTGAAGCTTTTATGAGGACCCAAGGAGAGCTAGTTAAGAATCTGCAAAGCCAAATCATCAACTTGAAAGGAGATATCACTAAGCAAGGGAATGATATTAGAACCGAGCTTCGGCATGATATGCTAACCTCTTTTAGCAATCAAATAAATGATTTAAAGAATATGCTGGCTAGTTTCTTCCCAAGTACTCAACCCTCTACTTCGGGCTCTCTTCCTTCAAATACCGTCACCAACCCAAGAGCGAATGTGAGTGCTATTACTACACGCAGTGGAGCTACCTTAGTAGGACCATCTACCCCTCCCCCAGTTACTCCATCTACACCTCCTTCACCACCATTTATCCTGTCTACTACCACGCCTAGTACGAGTTCTCCATTACCGTCTGCACCTATGCATGAAGAAGTACCCAAGAAAAACCCTTCACTAACCCCACCTTACACCTATAAACCCAACATCCCTTATCCTTCTCGTTTAGACAAGTGCAAATTGCTCACCAAGGATGACATTCAAGTGTCAAACTATTTGAAAATGATCTCTCAAATGAATTTCAACATTAGCCTTGTTGAAGCACTTGTCCATATGCCGAAATTCGTCAAAGCATTCAAGGAAATTCTTAACAAGAAGGAGAAGATGGCGGAGTTTGTCAACACACGCTTAAATGAAAACTGTTCTGCAGTCATTCTTAAAGAACTTCCGGAAAAACTTGGAGATCCCGGTCGTTTTGTGTTGCCTTACATTTTTAACAAAACCGAAGAATTTACTGCCTTAGCCGATCTCGGGGTAAGTATAAATTTGATGCCTTTAAGTGTTTAGAAAACACTATCATTACCCGATCTTACTCCAACAAAGATGACTCTTGAGCTAGCAAATCGCACTCTCGCTTACCCCGTTGGTATTGCTGAAGATGTGTTTATTAAAGTTGGTACCTTCACTTTTCCGGTCGATTTTGTTGTTGTTTATTATGAAATGGACCCTCGAATTCCGTTAATACTTGGTCGGCCATTATTGAGAACCAGAAAAGCATTAGTCGATGTTGCCGAAGGTGAGCTTTTTTTAAGGTTCGGGAACGATACACAAGTTTTTTAAATGGGGAAGATCACAACCAAACCCAATGGAAGAGAATCAGCGAATATGATTAATGTGCTTGATGATTTTGTCATCTACAACAATCCTCTTTTTGATTCTTGCTATTATAATCCACTTTTCCAAGATGCTGTGGATTATTCTCTCTCCAGTTTGGATCCTCCACCAATTCATGAGTCTCCACCAATTTATGATGACTATGATGATGATTCTAGTTCTGATATGGATGATTATGATGATTTTACTTCAGAGTATAAAGACATGCCAACATATGACGATTTGATGATGTCGATACTCTTTCGAGTGATTCTTCACATGATGACCTTCCACCTACTTTTGATGAAGATCCTCCACCAACAATGCTTGATCCTATTTTGGATGACTACTCATTTGAGGAAGACTTTGCTACTTTTCTCAACACTTACTTCCCCAATGAGAATGATTCTCCTCCTTTGGACTTTGATGATGCTCTTTATCCTCCTTTGGATATGAAGAAAACCGTTTCAAAGGAGAAGAAGCCCGAAGACACCGATATCTGTAGTACCTATGTCTTGACACCTCTCTATCCACCTTCGTCAGATGAGATTGTGCGATTTATGAGCGGATCTTCTTCAAGGTCTACTGAGCCTGAGTGTTATTTTCCCCTAAAGGAAAAGGTGATCGATCTCGTATTGCAATTTTTAAGCCATCTCAGTATCCATCTGATGAAATAAAAGGAAAGATCTTTGGAACTTATGGAGATATGCTTGCACCTCATCACACTTTCTACCACCATGCTCAACAACTACTTAAGGGAACCTTGCCTACTCTTCTTTGGCTTGCCTTGTTCGCCTTAAGTTTGTGCTATTTGATGGATGAAAACCATGTATTTGATCCCGGTGGATGTTCTTCAAAGTTCTTACCATTGTAATCAAGGTCGAGTCAGGCTCACGACTCGGTGAACAAAAAAAAGCGCTTCTCGGGAGGCAACCCGTAATATCTATCCTTTTTATTTGTTTTTATAATAAGTGTAGGGGGAGACCCTAGGAGGTGTTTGTTTTTTCTTTCTTATCATGTGCAGGGATTCGAGCTTTCAAAGATCCATTGTTGATGACTTTTGACGACCCGTGATTCCGTGTACCCGTCTTCCCGGTTCTATCCTAAACTCTTTTGATTCATTATTTTATCATTTATGATTGAAATAGGAATCACTTTAGTTGTCTCTTCCTTAGAAAGATTTAAACAAAGTGCACAATGTCCTAAGTGTAGGGGAGATTACTTCCACATGCTTAAACATTGAGGACAATGTTTATATTAAGTGTAGGGGGGACTTCTATCGAAGTTAAGTGGGGTTTTCCTTGTATTTGTCCTCATTTTAACCGGAAAATTGATTTTTCGACATTTTTCAAAATTTTTGATATATTTTGGCCTAGTTGTATTTACCTTTGTTATTGGTATTTTCTTTCTTTGCTAGAATAGAATTTTAATAAAGTGGTTTTAATTTTTTATCGTTGTGAATCTTTTGACTCAACCCGAGTTTACTTATCTAAGTTTACTCTAGCTAGTATCCTTAACGTGTTTAAGTTAAGTTTTGCTAGGCTTTTATATAGAGAACTTTCAAACGCGAAAGTCTTAACTTTTACGGGTTAAGAACAAGAACTTTTCGCAAGTTCCTATAATTGATCCTAGAAAGTCGTTTATCAAGGGAACTTTAAAATGCGAATTCTAAACTTGAAAAAGTCTAAGAATTTGCAAGATCCTATAGATGACTTGAAAACCCAAAACTTTGATTTAATAGACTAAGCATCCACGAGTCTTATTCCTTGATATTTTAAATTGTGAAGAACGAGAGATGATAGAGTCAATTATAAGTTTGGTATTCTTTCATAAATTTATGTGAGTTAATTATGAGCTTTTTCTCCCATCGCTTGCTAAAAAATTTAATTGCAATAAATAAGGTTGTACGATTTGAAAAGTTACTTAGCTTCTAGCACAAGATCGTTTAAAAGTTGCTCGGTATTAATTAGAGTACATAGCCAAGGCATAACTTATTGAAGCGGGATGCGAAGATTGGCGAGTCCGAAAAGGTCCTAACAAGACATGAGGGCTACATTTTGTTGCTAAAGATCCAAAGTGATGTGAAGAATCATTTATCAAAAATCAATATGAAGGATCGAGACACACGACGAAAAGCAAATACTCCCCAAAAGATCATGGAGAAGTCTATCCGAAAAGACCCTAACAAGGTATGAGGATAAATAGATCCAAGTCCTAAAAGGAGGCGGATCGTTGTATATCAAAATCACAAATATAGATTCGAGAAAAATTAAGAAGTCGTGGTCTAAATATGAAGAATCTCTCAAAAAGTTCAAGTGAAGAAATTCCTATTATGAAGAGAAGACCATTATTTCATGAACGTCTCTCAAGATTTGAAGTATGAAGTCAATGCCAAATATCGATCCAAGAAAGGTCTCAAATCCTGAAGCGAGTTATGCCAAGATATGAACTTTATAAGGTCCCGAGAAGTAGTTTTAAAAGATTTTGTCCTTTAGCTAACTATTGATTAAATCGTCCCACTTTATTTTCAGCCTAAATAACTATCGAAATAAGTCAACAATGCATCCTCGTGATCATTCATGACAACAATAAAATATAAGAGATACACCTAAGAATAAGGGAGTCCAAGTGAATAATTGAGCCACATGAATTTGTGTTAGTTTGCTAACTTATAATAACAATGATCTCGTTTTTAAGCTTGGTATGGGAACGTGAAACTTGAGGGTGATAATCATTCATGACATTCCAAAACCCTAAGGTAAGTCTTTGATCTTTTTACTTGTTTTCTATCTCTTTTATGTCTTGTGTTTAATAAAGGCCAAGGTGGATTGATTATGATGGAAAATGTAAAACTTGCTTTGTAATTAATGCATTGCATGAGGACATTGCAATGGTCAAGTGTAGGGGATTTAATAAGTGTGAAAACACTTATCCTTTTACCACTTAATTATAATAATAACCAAGCCAAAACGTGTATTTTATGTCGTAAATGTCGGAATTATGCGTGGTTTGTGTTTTTGTTGTGATTTAGTACTAAAATGTGAAAAGGGAAGAAAACACGGTCTTTCACGGGCTTTTATCGAAGAAAAAGACAAAAGACGAAGTCAAAAGGTCAAGAGTGCAAAAAGAACGGAAGTCCAAGGCCTATTCTGAAGATTTATCGAAGAAAAAGTCTAAAGACGAAAGTTTAATGAAGTCGAAGAACTCAAGTCTAATTAATGAAGAAAATTATAAGACGAGTTCAATTTATCCCGAGACAAAGTCGAAAAAAGTCGAAGAATTTAGAAGACGAAAAGATGTGAAGAAGAAGAAAGAATCAACACATGCTAACCTCCCTAATCTCCCTATAAATACCCTCCTAATGACACATTAGGAGGTGTTGACTATATGACACATATTTCTTCCAATTTAATTTTCATGTCATTTAATTACTTGTCAATTTAAGTTCCTTGTCTTGCACCTTAAATTTGTAAGTCCTTTAATTTTTACTTTTAATTGTTGTTGAATCTTTATCTTTTAATCAAGTTTTATTCTTAATCTCTTCCTTCCTTTCTTGTTTGATTTAATTTAGTGTTTGGTTTGTTGATTTGGTTGATTTAGTTTGATTAATTAAGTGGGTTTTGATTGATCTAGTTTTAATTTCATTTTTTGTTGATTTGGTTTGATTGATTATTGTTAGTTGATGATTAATGGTTAGTTTGGTTTAATCTTTAGATTTAATTTGGTTGATTTTGGGTTAAATTCGTGTTCCTAGAATTTAGGATCTTATATTTTTCGTAACTGTTTAGTTTTTCCAGTTTTTCCCGAACCAGTTGATTTTCCCGAATGAATAATTTTTACCGAACGAGTCATTTTATTTTTCCCGGATGAGCATTTTTTCCGAACCAGTTTATTTTCCCGAACGAGCAGCTTTTCCCGAACCAACAATTTTTACCGAATGAGTTAGTTTTACCGAACCAACCATTTTTACCGAACGAAGCAATTTCCAAAAAAATTCCGAATGAAGGCTTTTGTTTATTATTCCGAATGAAGCAAAAACCAAAAGAAAATACCGAACGAACATAATTCCGAATGAGCAAAAAATGGATGACGTGCTAGCTTGCCTGCTTCCAATGATTCCCGCCAAATTTCAGGTGTCTGCTTGGCTGCTTGAGCAGCTTGCCTGCTTGCTTGTTTTTTAATTAATATTGTTCCGTAATCGTTTAGTTTAATATGAAAGTTGTTTCGATTTTAATTCTGAAAGTCACGTATTTTTAGTTATATTTTTCGTCTAATTTTAATATTAATATTTTTTCGTAAAGTTTAAGTTTTATCTTTTATTTAGCGCCCGCTTTAGCTTTTGTCTCGTTTAGTTTTAAAGTACCCTCTTAATTTTATTTTCTCCTTTTTCATTAAGTTAATTTTATTTTCCAGTCGAAAGTTAATTTCTTCGTTTAGTTTTATTTTTATTAATTGTTTCGTTTTAATTTACGTTTTTAATATCGTTTCTTTATTATTTGTCAATCGTTTTAAATTTTAGTTCTTTTCTTTTATATTTTGTCATTTCCTTTTAAAGCTTTATTTTTATCTTTAATTATTTTTAGACAACGACACCTTTTCTTTTATCCACCAAAGACGACTGAGTCACACTTTTAACTGGTAATCAATTCGATTAGACACCGAGAAAAACGAATGTTTCAACTAGTAAAATCAGATATTACTTATATTGAAATTGTGTTTATCAGAGGGTCTGGTACATAGCCTGAAGATGTTTGGAGTTAAAGTGATTCCTCGCACATGAGATATTTACACATCTTTAGTACTAGCATGATTAAAAATGTCACAAGAGTATCTTAGCAAAACTCAGGTAAATGACTTATTTCACAAAATTAGATTAGATAAAATAATTATTTAGATTATGCGTGGCTCTTAACAAAGGTGGTAACTGTCTGATAATTTAAAGGTTTATATGTTGATTAGTTGGTATATATGCTAAACTTGTATATAGTATCTGAGATTGAGTCTAAGTATAAAGGTATTGAGGATATTAGTTAAATGATTTGGAATTGTATATGATATAAACGAGGTCGAGGAGTTTATGAAGATTGACGACATCACAGTAGGCTTAGGCTTCTCCAATATCACCCACCAAAAAACACATTCAAAATGATGTGGTGGTATTCAGTATAATTGATACATACACAGTTTGTCAAAACTATAAATACAATTGTCGAACAAAAATGATTCTCCGTAAAAATTATTAAAAACTATACACCGTTGCCGCTAGACGTGGGTACTCGTCTATATGATCATCTACATGTACATGTATATGCATTCGTGCAAGAAAAACTTAGTACGTTATCGAATATCATTATTTATCTGTCGCTAGAAATTCCGCCGCTATGCGCGGGTACTCGTCTAGTAATATTTAATATATATGAATATGCATCGTAATTATTAGTCTTGAATTTTCTTTTGAACAACAAAACTTCATTGAAGAAACTAGCAAAATGTTAGAAAATAAAACATTACAAGGAAATCAAATAAAGGTTCTTTAACAAAAAATCCCAAGAAATAGACTTTAAACACCTATTATTACACCACATATAAGAATGGGAAACAATATCATCAAAAAACACCGATGTCCAAGGAGGATTCGCACTGAAGATGGAGTTATCCGCACTAAAAATGGAATTATTAGCCTTGAATTACTAGAGATGTTACATTCTAATGTCCATATAAATATGGAACACTTTTTACTCATTTCACTACTACTTAATCATAATCATCTCATGTCTCCTCAATATTTCATTCTTTATATTTCATAACACGTTATCAGCACATTTTTGTTCTAAGCAAAACTAGGTACAATATTCTTGATAGATCTCTATTGTAATATACATGAGCAGGGTGTGTTTGGTACGATAAAATAAAATAACGATGTAATGAAATGAATGACGTAATGGAATAAATGAAGTAATGAAATTATGCATTACTGTTATTAACAATGTTTGGTTGGTACGATAAGACAGAATGTAATCGATATAAAAAGACTAAAATGTCCAATTGTTAATAAAAAACTTATTTAATGTGGTTAATTAATGATGACTTTTATGTCATTTGATCCATTACAAGCCGTAATCAAAGAAAAAGAGGGGGCCCCTAAGGAATGAAAATGGTGTAATGAGTCATTACATGTAATGAATCATTACATACTATAACTGGAAACAAACATGATTTTTTCATTCAATCGTAATAACTCTTTCCATTACAACTTTTATTACATTCTATCAAACACTATGTACATGTTCTACTGTGATTACATAAAGAAAATTTATTTTGTTAATTTTTTTCTTTCCTCTACTATTAAAGTCTCTTATAATTTGCATGAACAACAAATGTTTTGGTGTGGATACATGAAAACAAATGACATAATCTCATGTTATGTTAAACAGAAAAATAAAAAATACAAATAGTTAGAACCTCATGTTCTAAGTATGATTCAAAATCATAACCTCATGTTATATTATTTTATAGAAAAAAGAAAAAAATAGTAATAAAAACCTCAAGTTTTATTATGATTCCCTCTTGGGAATCAAAACATAACTTCTTATGTTATAAATTTTGTATAGAACCTCAAGTTCTACCACTTTTATTTTTGTAATTGTTTAAATTATAATCATTTATGATATATATTTTTTTCCATGATCTTATTTTTTCATTGCATTTTGGTTGCTTGATAGTTCTTATGTTTCAAATAGTATGATACACTAGAAACTGTTAATAAGTTCTATAGTGATTTTTTTTGTTAAACAATAATAATACACTTAGAAATGTTAATCACAAGATGTTGAATTATGCAATTAGTTTTTCATGTAGAACTTTTTATGGCAACTGCATATGAATTGCACAACAAGTAGCTATAAATTTTTTTAATTCATTTTTACATTTGGGAAAACAGATACATAACTTAAATATCATTGAACTGCAACTTAAATACCATTGAACAAGTTGTGCCGTTATGCATATTTGAATTAAAATTTAAATATCATTTATGAAAGGTTTTTATTGTGTATAATTCTCATTAGATGGTATGTTTTTTCCTTATTAAACGTCTATACGTTGGTTTTTAAGATTAAAAACTACATCCATTTTAATATAAATTGATTCTATTTCACTTCAAATTTTTGGATACGAGGTTATCTTACTTGTAAACTTGATTTATTTATATTGTTCTTATTTAAATAAACTATATTATCGTTTACAAGAATAATAAGTATTTTATTGTGCTTACAAGAAGATAATCAAAATATTATAACCTCATGTTATGTATAAAAAAAGTATGAATTTAAAGTTCTACTTCTATTCTTTATAACCTCAAAGTTATTGTTTTAATCATGATTCTCGCAAAAGAATAAATACCAATCATATATATATTTTTAAGGACTTGGTCTCTTATGAGTCTCTTAAAGTTGAAACATCATAACCTCATGTTATGATTGATTTTTTTTAAAGAACCTCGTGTTTTAATACGATTCAGTTGAATGTTTACAATCCTTACACGATTAATATGCATAATCTCATGTTACGCTTATTTTATTTTTTTCCTCATATGATCTTTTCAAAATGATCTAAACTCCAAGTATTATTTTGAAAAAAAAATATAATAATCACAACCTCAAGTTCTAAGGTATTGTAATATTTTGTAGGGTAAAAGGTATAAAATATCATCCTACTTATTCATTTGTGCCGACTTTAAACACATATTAAATAATCTCGTGACTTTACCATTGTACTTGTTTGTTTTGTAACAATATTACCATTATGACCGTTTACATTTACACGTCATTCAAATAACTGTTTTAAAAATAAAAAACCAATTAAAAAATAAATAAAAAATAAAAAATATAGTGTCACCAGTTCACCACCCATCTCGTATTGTTTTCATACTGTTCACTCATCTCCAATTTAGTCTTATCACCACAACTGCCATACTTATAAACACAATTATCATGTTTTCACAGCTTCTATTTGAAGCTAAACAATGACCTTGCATACCCACTAATATTACCTTAGTTCTTCATGAAGCAATTATCACCCGTATTGCGATGATAATGCATTTAAGATCAGAACATCTTCAATCGACTCAAAAATCAGATCTTCGGAACCACAAACTCATGATAGTGGGTTGTGAAATTCAAGCGCATCACGCATTATTTCCATATCGAATCGAGTAAAACATGCATCGTTCAGCTTTTAATCTAAAATTCAAGCCTCATTTCGTTTCAGATTTTCTTTTAAGCTGGTTCGAACACCATCTTCAGCTTCTTTAAATATGAACAACTATATCAACATCTTCAACCTACCAACGATAGTAATCAGCAAATCCATCACTATTTTCTACTACTATGGAAAACACAAAAAATTACGAATTTTGTTGGGAATAAATGTATGAGTATTAGTTCCCCTTGCTGGTTGGTCGGTGTTCCCCCTGCTAAAGTAAGTTCCCCCTGCTGAATAACAAAGGCAGGGGGATTGGTCCCCCTGCTGGAAGTCAAAGACCCTGCTACTAAGATAAACTTGGAAGAGATTATGACGCGTTTCAGTTACTACTCCAAGATAGTTTCCTAGTTTGTTAGTAGTGATCTTGTACGTGAGTCCTTGTGCTATAAAAGGACTCACTAGGTTGTCATGTAAAACACATCTTTCTCTATTCATTTCATTTCACACTATAAGGTTGTATAACCCTAATACCACTATTGGGTATTCATATATCTTTGATATATTAAAGTTTAACGTTTGATCTTAATATTTGTTCTTGTGATAAACATTATATTCCGCATCTTGTTTAGTTACTTTGTATTGCAAGGTTTCTCTAATGTTAGATTGAATTTATTCTTTCTATCACAACCCTTAAACAAGCTAAGGTTTAAGATATGAGTTTGGGATCAACAAGGGGTATCAGAGCTTGTTGAGAAACTTTGATTAAACCAAGAACAAAACATTTCTCACAACCAACATCAACCATGTCTTCAGATTCTCACTCATCCTTAAACAACAACAACTCTCTCAAACTACCTATTCTGGATCCTGAAAACTTTGAATTATGGGAATTCAGGATTCAACAATACCTCAAGATGGAACACTATGTTCTATGGGAGATCATAGAGTTTGGTGATCAATTCTCCAAAACTATAGCAGTTGAAGAAAAAGATAAGGGAGAGGCTAGTGGTGAAAGCTCCAAAGGTGTCAACAAGAAGAAATCTGCTGCTCTTGCCGACAAGGAAATACTAGCAAGAAGGCATGATGTCAGAGCTCACAGTTCTTTGATGTTGGCTCTACCTGATAGACATCAGCTAAGGTTAAGAAAGTATAAGACAGCTAAGGAACTTTGGGAAGCAATAGGCACAACATTTGGAGGGAATGGGGCTACAAAGAAGAAGAAAAAGAATCAAATGCTTGATCAATTTGCTTCTTTCAAAGCAATTGGTGATGAAGCAACTGGTGCTATCTACAATAGGCTTCAAGATCTGGTTGCTCAGTTGGAGTTCTTTGAAATAGAAGTGACAAGAGAACAGGTGAATACAAGATTCCTCAACAGCCTTCAGAAACAATGGTTTTTCTATAAAGCCATTTGGCAGAATAGGGATGACATAGATGATAAGAACATTGATGACATATACAATAACTTGAAAGTTTTTGAGCCAGTGGTCAATGAGATGAAGTCATTAGGAACCATCCCCATTAATTCAAGTGGATCTGCTGATTCCCCTGCTAATATGGCCTTCATATCTCACAGCTGTGGAATCTCCAAAGGCAGTGGGATTAAAGTTTCCCCTGCTACCCATTCCCATGCTACAAGATCTGGATCATCTTATGATGAAGAAAGGCCTGCAACATTCAGCCTTGACACTGCTTGTGCTTTCATAGCATCCCAAGGATCACAAGGATCTACTGTGTTACATGAAGATCTGAATCAAATCAGTAAGCAAGGACTCGAGGAGATGGACATCAAGTGAAACATGACTCTACTCAGCATGAGGACCAACAGATTTTACAAGAAATATAGGAAGAAGATTTCCATAAATCCTTCTGATGTAGCTGGATTTGACAAATCAAAGGTAGAGTGCTACAACTGTGGCGAGAGAGGTCACTTTGCTAGGGAGTGCAGAGGGCCAAAGAATAGAAGCAGCTATCGGAAGGGGAACAGGGATGAAGATTCTGGTGCTAAGGCTATGGTAGCCATGCAGGGGATAGATGGAGCAGGTGGATGGGATCGGAGTGCTATGTCAGAGAGTGTTGAAAGAAATCAAGCACTACTTGCTGAAGAGAAAGAGGAAGATTTTTCTCCTATGGCTATGTCAAGCTCTAGTTCAGACAATGAGGTATATGATGATTCATATTGTACCAAAGCTTGTAGAAAAAATACTGAGTCATTGAATGATCAAATAAGAAAGTTAAAAGTTGATTACATTAATTGTGATAATGACCTAGATAACTACAAACGTGCTTTAGAACAGTTAGAGTCCACCATAAGAGAGTATAAACAAAGAGAAAATGATTACAGAGATCATATTGTCGTATTAGAGAGAGATGCTAGAGAAAATGATGATTCCATTAAGGAATTAACTACTGAATTAGAAGTTTTTATATCTTACAAGAAGATAGATGAACAAACTGTTGAAAAAATTGGAAAAGCTTCTAAAGATCTAACTAAGGCAGTTGAAATAGGGCAGTCTCCTAGGGACAAAACAGGTTTTGGTGTCAAAAATGAACATGCTACCATTCCACCACCACCTGCCAATATACATGTACCTATGCCTAGGAAAGATTTGTCTTGGACTGGTCTTTCTTGTTTTAAAAAGCAGGAAGATATTGAATCTGACTTAAATGCATACATACCAAAGAATCTAGAAACAGAAGAACCTCTAGTGAAAACTAGTGCTGTTAGGGACTTTGAAAAAGAACAAGTTGCTTTAAAACAATGGAAAATAGATAACCCTGTTCTCTTTTCAAGAGAAGGATTATTTGGAAGTGATTCAAGTTCTAAGAGTAGTTCATCCAGAACCTCTAGCAGATCTGAATCAGGATCAAAGCCCCCTAAGACTACTATTAAATATGCTGGTATGTATAGGCCCATTAGAGGTAATAAGAGGAATTGGAACAACCAAAAGTCACATCAATTAGGAGAGGACTTTGTGAAAAACACCAAACCTTGTTTCACTTATGGCAGTTTTGATCACACTTATCAAGACTGTCAAGCACCAATGGAAATGATGGCTGCAAATCCTTTAAAGGAAATGCAACCAAAAGCTATTCTATTGAATGCAGGGGCAAAATCTTTTTCCTCTGCTAAGTATGTTGCCCCTGCTTTGAGAAACAAGGTATCTGATAAGTATGTAGTTCCTACACTAAGAAAGGTGAATGATGCATGTCCCAAATCTAGCTCTTACATGACCAAACCAGAACCTCATACTGCATATAAATCTGTGTATATGCCCTACCAACATGCCAATAGAGGCCAAAACAAAAGATGGGTTCCCTCTGTTAAGCATATGGATTCCCATGCTATGTTTAGGGTATCCCCTGCTTGCAAAGTTTTGCCCTCTAGAAACATGGGAAGATGGGGAAAAGCTGTGAAAGCCTCAACTCGTTGGATTTGGGTACCCAAAAGGGGTACTCAATCCAATGGTGTATCTCCAGTATTTGAAAAGTTATCTTACATTGATACACGAGGTAGATCCAAGTCAGTAATGGCTTGGGTCCCCAAGAGAAACTAAATTGTTTTTCTTTTTGCAGGTGACAAAGCAGACCAGGGATGATAAAGCTTATTGGGATAGTGGATGCTCAAGGAGTATGACTGGACATAAATCCTATCTGTCTAACTTTGTTCCCCTACATGACAATGATGGTGTTTCTTTTGGAGATGGGCATGGAACAATCACATGAAAAGGAACTATTGTCACTAATGGAATGACATTTAATAATGTTTACTTGGCGAAAGAGCTAAAGTACAATCTTTTCAGTGTGTCTCAGATGATTGATAACAAGAATTTTGTCCTCTTTACTGATACTGAATGTCTTGTTTTGGGAAAGGAGTTTGTTTTACCACCTGACACTCCTATTGTACTCAGAACTCCAAGACAGAATAACATGTACACCATTGATTTAAAGGACATTACTCTTCAAGACAATGAACATTGTTTTATTGCCAAAGCATCAGTTGATGAATGCAAGAAATGGCATAGAAGACTTGGTCATCTTAACTTTAAGAACATGAACAAACTGGTCAAGTATAATCTTGTTCATGGTCTTCCTTCCAAGTCCTTTGCCAATGATCATACTTGTGTTGCTTGCCTGAAAGGGAAGCAACACAGAGCCTCTTGCAAGTCAAAAACAAGTCTGTCCACTACCAAGCCATTGGAACTTCTGCACATGGATCTATTTGGTCCTACTTCTGTGGCAAGCATAATGAAGAAATGGTACTGCCTGGTGATTACTGATGATTTTTCAAGGTTCACATGGACATTGTTTCTGTTTGAAAAGAGTGACACAGCAGATGTACTCATAGGTTTTATCAATCAGATTGAACTTTCCAAGAGTATGAAGGTAGTGACCATGAGATCAGACAATGGTGGTGAGTTCAGAAACAAGAAGTTGGACACTTTCTACACAAACAAAGGAATAAGGAGGGAATAAAGTATAGCAAGAACACCTAAACAAAATGGAGTTGCAAAAAGAAGAAACAGGACACTCATTGAAGCTGCAAGGACTATGCTGTCTGATTCCAAGCTTCCAGTTATCTTTTCGGCTGAAGCTGTAGCCACTGCTTGTTATGTTCAAAACAGGGCCTTGGTGGTAAAGGCACACAACAAGACCGCTTATCAGCTGTTCAATGGCAGACACCCTTTGATTGATTTTTTTAGACCATTTGGATGTCATGTGATCATTATGAACACAATTGAAAATTTAGGCAAATTCAATGAAAAGGGGATGATGGGTACTTTATAGGTTATTCATTAAACAGCAAGGGATATAGGGTTTTCAACAAGAAGACAAACAAAGTGACAGAAAATCTCAATGTAGATTTTCTTGAAGACAAGCCTGAAGATGTACAAACAGGTTGAAGTTCTTTCAAAATCAATAAATTATGTGCCTGTTGCTTTGCAAAATACTAACATTTCAGGTACAAAAGAACCAACTGTTGTGGAGAAGCCACCAATGAGGTACATGACTGTAACCTCATTGTTTCCCATTGATGATGCTGCTACAAAAACAGGTGAAGTAGATGACACATCTCAAAGAAAGGAGCAGTCAATCCCTTCCCCTGCTAAGTCAATTCCTGAAAGCAGAGGAATGGCTGAAAGCAGTGGAATCTAGGATTCCCCTGCTGGACCAAATGTTTCCCCTGCTGCTAAAGAACCAGTTGTCAATGATATTAATGATGATGAAAGAGAATCCCCAATCATTTCCTTATCTTCACCTATCACTTTTACCAGTAGTGGAAGCAGAATAATTAGGAATGAAGGTCCAAGTTATTCAGAGCTGCATTCAGCTCATCAGCATCCATCCCTCAATCATGCAGTATTATTTGTAAGCTCTTTTGAGGATTTCTTTCCCAATCAAGATAGTACTATAAATCATGATTTGGAAGAGGATGAAACAGAAGTAATCATGAGCATGCAGCCTACCTACAGAGTTAATAAAGATCACCCCCAATCACAAATCATAGGTGATCTTGAGACTCCGAGACAAACAAGGTATTCAGCAAAGGAACACAACTTCATTGCCAACATTACTATGAAGTTTAACCATGACAATATGCAATGCTCTCTGTTTACTGCCTTTTTGTCACAAGAAGAGCCAAAGAAGATCTTTCAGGCTCTCAATGATCCAAGCTGGGTTGAAGCTATGCAAGAAGAACTCCTACAATTTGACATCCAAGAAGTACGGATTCTGGTATATTGTCCAAAATGGGCAAGGCCCATTGGGACAAAGTGGGTGCTCAGAAACAAAAAGGATGAGAGGGGCATTGTAGTCAGAAACAAAGCAAGACTGGTAGCACAGGGATATAGTCAGGAAGAGGGCATTGATTATGAAGAGGTCATTGCTCCAGTAGCTAGGATTGAAGCCATCAGATTGTTTCTGACTTATACTTCCTTTATGGACTTCACAATATAGCAAATGGATGTTAAGAGTGCCTTTTTATATGGCACCATTGATGAAGAAGTTTATGTGATGCAACCTCCAGGGTTCAAAGACCCAGAACACCCAGCCAAAGTTTACAAGGTGAAGAAGGCTATGTATGGACTTCATCAAGCTCCTAGGACCTGGTATGGAACTCTCTCTAAATACCTGTTGGATAATGGCTTCAACAGGGGGAAAATTGACCAGACTCTATTTATTAAGAAACAAAAGGGTAACTTTCTTTTGGTGCAAGTATATGTGGATGACATCATCTTTGGATCCACAAACTCTATGCTTAGCAAAGAGTTTGCCAAGTTGATGCAAGATAAATTTCAAATGAGTGAAATGGGTGTACTCAACCTCTTTTTGGGGTTACAAGTTCAGCAGAGGAAAGATGGGATCTTTATCTCACAAGACAAGTATTTTGCTGAAATTGTGAAGAAGTTTGGAATGTGTGAAGGAAAGAAAGTTTTCACTCCAATGGATAAGGAGCATCCTTGGGGAAAAGATGGCCCAGGGAAGCCTATTGATGTCAGGAACTATAGGTCCATGATTAGATCTCTCATGTACCTTACAGCTTCAAGACCTGACATCATGTTTGCAGTCTGCTTATGTGCAAGATACCAAGTGGCACCCACAAAGTGTCATCTGTTTGCTGTGAAGAGAATTTTTAGGTATCTAAAGTGTCATCCAACTTTAGGACTTTGGTATTCTAAGGAGTCACCATTTGAGCTGGTATCATATTCAGATAGTGATTATGCTGGTGACAACAATGATAGGAAGTCTACAACAGGTGGATGTCAGTTTTTAGGAAGCAGGCTTATATCTTGGCAGTGTAAAAAGCAGACTATTCTGGCCACATCCACAACTGAAGCTGAGTATGTAGCAGTTGTTGCATGATGTGGACAAGTTCTTTGGGTTCAGAACCAACTACTTGATTATGGGTACAATTTTCTTAAAACCAAGATATTCATTGACAATAACAGCACCATTTGCATTATTGAAAATCCTGTTTTTCATAGCAAGACTAAACATATTGAAATCAAAAATCATTTCATTAGGGATTGTTTTGAAAAAGGATTGATTGTCCCAGAGGCAATTGATACAGAACTTAATGTTGCTTATCTTTTGACAAAATCTTTTGATGTAGGGAGGTAATGTACTTGGTTGCAAGTATTGGAATGGTCACTCCCTAAAAATCGATGTCTTATTTGTCTTGTGTACTCAGGATTACTTTATTGTTGTTATTGTACATATGTTAGTTACTTTTTCCATTATTCTTCGTTCCACTTCTTTTGAACAAAGATTCCCCTGCTGGGGTTCATCCCCCTGCTAAGGCATTTTTCCCTTCTAAGAGTTTTTCTCCTAAGTTGGATTTTGTTCTTTTTAAAGTGGTTATATGTGGTTTTTAGACTAACAATGCAGAGATCCAAATGGAGCATACTATATTATTTGAGGATCACGTATATGCTCTATGTTTCAGGGGAGGTTAGGTCACACCTTTAGGATTTAGGGTATCCTTAGGATATTCATATATGATTCTAGATCATATCCACTGGTGAGTAGGGGTTTGGGACAATGAAGACTTGCTGCAAAGCCTGTTGGAGTTCTGAAACCTTGAGGCAGTGTAATGTGTACTTAAAATTCTTTATTGAGCAGCTTGCTGTCTAAATTAATATTTTTAGTGCATATTGCCAAGACCAACTAACCATAGTAAGGAAATGGTAGGGATGGAGTCTGGGGTATGCTTATTTTCTTGGGTTGACCATGTGTAGGATTGCTTATGTGTTAACTTTTTCTGTTTGGCTCTTTGTTGAATGGAGGACTCTTGAGTTTCTATGTATCTAACTTGTTTTTACAAGGGTGTGCATTAGAGTAGAGCTATTTAGCGTTGATCCATTTAGGATTAGTCTAATACCCTTAGGAAAGTTTCCCCTGCTTTAATTTTTGATACCCCTGCTAATACAACTTTCCCCTGCTTTGCAAAACATTCCCCTGTTTGACCGTTGACCGACAATACCGTTGCCCTGCTAATAGCCGTTGGGCCTGCTTGCTAACTTTTTGGTTAGGGAATATTTTATTCTTTTCAGAAGATATTTAAGGCGCTTTTTTCGCTGATTGGTAACCTTTTCTTTATTATTTCAAATAAATTACTTTCTTATCAAGGTTTATTTCTGATATTTTTGCAATTTGAAAATTTGGTCCAATCACAGCTCTTCAATTCGCCTATATAAACTCAATTCCTTTAACCAGTAGGCATAACTCACTCTTTCGATCAAATCCCACTAATTTTTCACAAACATAAACCTTTTTACTCTTAAAATGTCTTCCACGACTCTCAAAATTGCTGCTAACCATAATCAGATTGCTCTTTAATCACAAGAGCCTGCTGAATTCACTGATGCTGTTGCTTACCTAAAATCTTGCTATTTTAGGTTAGCCCTTCTCATCAATCCAAGAATTTACACCTTACACATTCAACAGTTTTGGTCTAATGCAAAGGTTGAAACAATGAATGGAGTGGTAACAATTAAAAGCCTAGTTGATGGTCATCCCAAGGTGGTTACACCTGCCTCCATTCGAGAAAATTAGTCTTGGATGATGAGGGTGGGGTGGTTGCTTTCAAAGAGGCTGAAATTTTTGAGGGTCTTACAAACTTGGGGTACAACATTTCTGTTGATCAAAAATGTAAATTTGCTAAAGGCCAGTTTGCACCCCATTGGAAGTTTTTAATTCACACTATTTTGCAATGCTTATCATCAAAAACTACAGCTTTTAATGAATTTGGGAGGCAAGTTGCTTCTGCGCTGATTTGCTTGGCAACAGGGAGAAAATATTGTTTTTCTCAAATGATTTTTGAAGGAATGGTAAAAAATGTTTCAAATCATTCAAAATTTTGTATGTATCAAAGGTTTGTTGAAATTTTGTTGGATATGAGGCAACATGGTAAAATTCGTCACAAGGACTATTTTGAAGCTAACCCCCATACAACCAAATTATTCACAACTCTTGCAACACCTACACTACAATTTTCTGGCAGGGCAGTTCCCCTCAAACATATGAGTCTACTCAGTGGTATGCATTTCCTAGTGGACAGGAACTAGGACAAGAAAAGGTGGAAAGTGATGAGAAAGGAAGTGATAAAGGGAGTGCCACAAAAGATATTTCCCAAACCTTGTTGAATATGGGCAATCAAGAAGAAGCCCCTGCTTCTACAAAAGTTTCCCCTGCTAAAATTGATCCCCCTGCTGTAAGTCCTTCCCCTGCTAAACCTATTACTCAAACGTTTGTTAGGAAGAACATAAGGCAACCAGCTCAGAAGGGGATAAAAATTTGAGAAGCTACACCCAAAGAAAAACCAGCAGTGGATCCAAAAGACAAAGTAAAGGGGAAGATGATTGAACAGCCCAAGAGAAAGTACAAGCACAAAACGCCTGAACAACTAAGGGCTCAAGAGGAACATGATGAACAGGTAGCTCTCATACTTCAAGAAGAAGAGCTACACATGCAAGAACAGAGAATGCAACAAATGAGGCCCAAAGAAATGCTTAAACAGGTTGAAATCATGCATAGAGAGCTAGATGACAGGGTACCTCATGTTCAAGAATTTCTAGACAATGGGAAAAGGAGTTGGTGAATGCTCCTTTAGAAGACAGGTATGAACTGACTCTTTTGGTTTTCAATTATCAAAAGGAATATTTGGAAAGAAGGATGAGTCAGATTCAGAAGGAAAAGTATTTGAGGTTTGAGAAGGGGAGGTTGGCACACTACAAGGTTATGCTTAAAAGACACAAGAGGTGGACTGATGCTCACTTCAAAGACATGAACTTTGAAGAGATAGAGAAAGCAATTAGGCCAGTACTAAAGGAAACAAATGTGGATGACTTCATAGGTGTAAACACTCCTGAAGAGGTTGAGTATCTCAGGAGGAAAGATGAGGTGATAAAGAAAGCTAGGGAGTTTTAGAAAAAGAAAGACTAAAGGAGTAGCAGTGGAAACAACACAAGCAGGTGCATCATCCCAAGCAGGTGCAACTTTTCCAGCAGTTGAAAGATCTGTTCTCAATGCACAGAGAGCAGCCAAAAGGATGGAAAAGGTTGGTATAGTTACTAAGGAAACTCAGCATCCTTCCAATGAAGAAATAGATAAGCATTTGATTGTACAAGAGAATGATGAAATTCCACCAAGTGAGTTTAGGAATAAGTATGCCATAGTAGAGTATGCTGTTTATGAACACAAAGGGATGTCATGGTGGAAGCTTACAAGAGCTGACAATACAGCACGGACCTTTCTAAGGTTAGATCTGCTATTTTAAACTTTAGACAGTAAGGACTTAGATGATCTATGGAAAATTTTGAAGAAGACATTTCCTGCAAACCCTCCTACTTTAGATGGTGTAGAGAAGGACTGGGTGATTTGGGACTGCATGCACAGGATGTATGAGCATGAGATGTTTGATCCTATCTATGATGCACTGAATGGGGGAAATATGCTATATTGGAAGTTGTTTACCAATTCTGGGGTTTATGAGGTAGCCATGGAAGGTGTAAGTGTTTATTTGCTTAATCATCGTTATTATCCTTTCACTCAAGAGACCTTGAAGAAGCTGGCACAGGCTGATTTAATTGTGGATGCTAAAGCACTTGTTGCTTATGATTTGGTAAGATTAATTCATAGTCAACTTTGGCCAGGAACTTTGTAAGCATCCTCATCAACTAGCATTTATTCAGAAACTTGTCTTTAGGCTAAAGCACAAGTTTAGGGGAGGATTGTTGGGAATAAATGTATGAGTATTAGTTCCCCCTGCTGGTTGGTCAGAGTCCCCCCTGCTAGATTAAGTTCCCCTGCTGAATAACAAAGGCGGAGGATTGGTCCCCCTGCTGGAAGTCAAAGACCCTGCTACTAAGATAAACTTGGAAGAGATTATGACGCGTTTCAGTTACTACTCCAAGATAGTTTCCTAGTTTGTTAGTAGTGATCTTGTACGTGAGTCCTTGTGCTATAAAAGGACTCACTAGGTTGTCATGTAAAACACATCTTTCTCTGTTCATTTCATTTCAGACTTTAAGGTTGAATAACCCTAATACCACTATTGGGTATTTGTATATCATTGATATATTAAAGTTTAAAGTTTGATCTTAATATTTGTTCTTGTGCTAAACACTATATTCCGCATCTTGTTTAGTTACTTTGTATTGCAAGGTTTCCCTAGTGTTAGATTGAATTTATTATTTCTATCACAACCCTTAAACAAGCTAAGGTTTAAGATCTGAGTTTGGGATCAACAAATTTGGCTTGACCCATTGTCGAAAATAAAAAAAATCAATCGATCTTGGTTTTTCGTGACGAGGATTTGGGTTTTTTCCATGGTAATCCTTCAACTGTCAAGAATGAAGATTTTAAATTAGGGTTCATATAAACCCAAAAATATATTTAACTTAATATTGAAGATTGTAAATTAGGGTTCTATGTATCTGTGTTAATGAAGGTTTACAATTGAGAAAATAGATGAAATGATCTGTTAACTGTTTATTAAACCTGCAGTCAACTGTATTTATACAAAGTCAACTGTAAACGTATAATGAAAGTCTGACATGGATTTATTAAAAAGAAATAAAATAAATACGTGGATATTACCGTGCCAGCGTGTCGGTAACAAGTTACCATATTGGTGATTTCGGAACAAATTTGAAAGTTTAATGGTAAAGTCACGAGATTAATTAGTAAGTGTTTAAAGTCGGCACAAATTCATAAGTAGGATGTTATTATATAGCTTTTACCCTATTTTGTAAGCAACCTCAAGTTTTATGACGATTTCTTTAAGTGAATCGCGATAACATAATCTCATTGTTGTTGTTATTATATTGTGAACCTTAAGTTCAATTAAGATTTTATCAACAACATCACAATAATATAACATCAAGTTATGATTAACGATTTTTAAAGAACCTAAAGCTCTATTATGATCCCTCAAAATATTAGTAACATCAACTTATTACCTTCTCTAAAGTATACCAGTTTTGTCTGAAAAACCCCGAAATATTAGTTTAAAAGAATGCATTATTGTGTGATCCGTCCTTCTTGAAATCTTTCTTCAGAATTTTAACATAAATTTTATTACTATGGTGTATTCTCATATCATTTGTTTATATATTACTCTAATTTTTAAATATGATAATAATTTTTTATCATTGTATATAAAACTATTTGCTAACTATCGAATGAATAATATGAATTACATTTGTCTTGAATATGAGAGTCATTTAAGCAAATAAATCCTTCCAAAATACTCTCATATTGAAAAAAACAAATGCTTCATTACTTGTTTAGTAGTGTTTTTTTCTAATATTCTACATGCGTTATTATGTATTTGCATTTTTATATCATGTAGTATTTTCGAATGATGGTATGATTTTATCAAAATTATGTTTAATTGGACATTGTCAATTATAATTTTTACTACTTGCTCATATAGTAGCAATAGCCCAAAGACTGTTTAGTCTTGTTCATGTCTCCTTACTCATGTTCATGTCTTTTAATAGGCAAGAAAATAATGAGTTTGAAAATATATCTATTTTCTCATGTGAATGTGATAATATAATAATCGATGTATAAACCTCCATTCCCTCAAGTGAATGTGTTGAAATGATCAAAATAAAGATATACATTCCATCAAGTGAATGTGATGAAATGATCAACATAAAGATCTTCATTCCCTCAAATGAATGTGCTGAAATGATCAATATAAAGATCTAAATTCCCTCAAGTGAATGTGATAAAATGATCAACATAAAGATCTTCATTCCCTCACATGAATGTGATGAAATAACCTGTGAGACCTCCAAAATCAGACATGGAACAACTAGGCAACGAGGGGGTAACACGTCATGGTACAAATGACAATGAATTATAAATTACTCAAAGATGATGTAATAAAAGACATATATATTACATCAGGGTTTATCAGAGTTTTAAAGCATAGGTCCCACAAGTTTTAAAACATAGCAAACTACCATTACATCATGGTTTTAAAGTTTTATAGATACTAAAAGATAAGCGGAAGAATTTAACAACTTTTATTATATCAAAAGCATAAGCACAACACAGAACATCCAAGCTGCCAACATCCTGCAGGAATCCCATCGTAGCATATTAAGCGTTATTACCTAAGATTAAAACATGTAAACCCGTCAACAAAAAGTTGAGTGATATTCATATGTTTAGTAAACTAAGTAATGGAACACAATAGAGTTTGTAAAACAAGTAATGGGGGGATGACTATGTACATTGTCCATAGTCATGATATATATTATTGCTATTTAGTTCATGAACCGAAGCTTAACTCAATGTAAGTTCCTCTAGTGAGTATTCAGCCTAAATACTCAAGTATAAACAAATGTAAGTGCGTCAAGGTAATCGGGACGGGATTGTCAATCCCGATAGATCCACCCACAACATTCGCGCTTAGCGCAAAGCATACGGGACAATTAACGGTTCATGATCAAGAGCGGAAACTTAAGGCTATAGACTAAAAGCAATAATATCAATGAACTCATCTGGCAGCATACATTTCTGGATAGCATACAATTTCAAAAGATTGTGTTCCAACATGATAATCTCAACCCGCGTTTTGAAACAATGAACAAGTAGTGAAAGGGGATATGAACTCACCTTAGCTATAAGGTGAAATCAACACGGAACTTGAGGACTCAGTAGTAACAACGGAAATCAAGCAACTTTATGTCATCCGAGACCTACGATAACGGGACGCGAAAGTTTAGAAGATACGAAATAAATGTTTAGAAAACACTTGGAATTTAAATTAGTACATAAACCATGTTATGACACGCAAGAAAATCCATGCAAGTGATACTTCTAGACACCTCCAAAAGTTTACTTTTACTAGACAATGCTCTCGATAAAAATCTACCGGCACATACCAAATGTACGGGCTGTTTTACCTTACTTAGACACGTCAAAAGTTTATGAAACGACGTGAGAAGCTCACTTACTATCTATAGAAAGTCCTCTAAAAAGCTCGTCAAAAGTTTATACTTCTAAGACTCCCTTCCCGACACATCTTTGAATTACAAAAACCGGACATAATTACGCCTCTGACTCGTAAAACCATTTTGAGCTTTCTAAACAATACCATTTACTAAACCGACACTCGGGTTTGAAAGTAGACTCACAACCCTAGGTTTATAGTCCAAGAACAGCCTTTGAATATTTATAAAACTTATTTTATAGTTCCCGGGATTCGATCTAAATATCGACAACAACTTTAAATTGTGCCGATACTCGTCTCCCAGTACACGAATAATCAAACTATCATAACTTCCTCCTTGTTTTGAGTTAGAAGCTCTAATTTATATCAAATCGAAGGTAATAAAAATCTCTATAGCCCTATCTTATTGGTTTAATAATAATCCAAGTTTAAAATACCCAAAATCATCCTTAACTTACTACCTAAAATCACCACTCTAAAAATCATATCAAACCACTTTTTCAACACAAATCATCCATTTTTCTACTAATACTAACATCTTAGTATCAATCCTTATCAATCCTAACACTTGCATGTACCAAACACAAAAATCAAAATAAAAAACTTTATCTTTTTAACATCAAAACATGAAAATCTAACCATGATCATCACATATATGATGATCAAGAATCATCCCAATCATAAAATCATAAAAACATGAAAACTTGTTGCATGTGAAAGATTTTTACATCTTTAGAATCACCTTTAAATTCTAAGAGGTGGTCTTAATTTGGTTTTAAGGGATTCAAGGTGAAAATTGATGATCAAGGGTTGTTTTTGGGTTGAAGTTCACGACAAGGAGGAGGGTGGGAGAGAAGTTGGTGTTTGATTTTTATAACTTGTGTTTTCTATGTGTTTAGTGGAAGAAAATGATTATATATGGTGTTAGGTGTAGGGGTAAAACTTGCTAACTTTGAAACTTTAGACTTAAAAGTAAATAGTTAGTTAAAAAACGAGAAATGACTATTAGTCAATTTTACAAATATTTACGGGACTCGAGTTTCGTAAAAATACTTCTCAAAAGTTAAAACGCACTCAAAATAAGATAATATAAACTCCCGACTCGACTTAACGCGTCATTAAAAGAAATCATCTAAAACATCAATGTTGAAACAATCGAAAGTAAAACATGAAATATAAGGATTTAACAATGTGCCCGTTATCGGTATAGACTTAATACAATGTAAAGATTAACATCTTTAGGTCGAAATAGTTAGCCCTCGGTTCTCGTTCCGTTGATTCAAGTAAAATTTTGTAAAAATTCAAGCGGGTTCTTTTAAATCAAAATATTTGATTTAAATAAATATGGAAACATAAAATAATAATAATTTTATAATTCAAAATAAGTATTATCAATGATTAAAATAAAAGAATAAAATAATTACCAAGAAAATACGAGATCTCACATGACCAACTTAAATATCTTTATTCTCTCACGAGAATGTGATAATAAAAAAAAACAAACAATTAGATATTCGTTCCCTCAAGTGAATGTGATAATAAAATAATAAATTTCTAAAGACCATTTATCATGGTAAAAGAGATGGTCAAAGTAATATAAAAATATCAAACCACTAATAGTGGAAAAAAGAAAGGAGCAAACGAAAATTTGATTTATGAAAAATTCAATTTAATGTATGAGAAATACAAGTGAATAGTAGATGTAAGGATCTATGATTTCTAAAAGAAAATATAAATTTCTTACGAGGAATGAAATTTCATAATAACGATGCATTACATTGCATCTTCCTCGACATGCATTATAGATAAATTAGTGAATTACTCTCACTAGCCATAACATAAGTTTATGGCCTATAATTTTTGACATGACCGGTTATACCATCACGAGTCATCAATGATGCGAAAACTATAAATTGATTACATTTTTTAATCTAATGTTTTATCTCTCAAAAGAAGTTGATTGTTCAACTATCAACTAGATTGAGGATTGAATCCCTCAATTTTCTGGAAAGATAACAAGTGGATATATATTTGCATATATATCCATTGTATGTACCATTTAGAAGTTTATAAATCGAGTGCATCGTTTAAATGGTAATAAAAATTGCAACTTCATGTTTGCATGTTTAATAGCTCGACTTATTAAAATGCGAGCATAACATTCCGGTGTATATAATTCATTGTCAATATGAGATGAATTACTTCTACATGATTCAATGACAATGAAATAAAATATTTTGTTATCGCATGGGGTCATACTATCATATATAAAAAAAATTAGCATCATGCCAATATGTTATTATAGTCCCTCCATTTCATAATTGGTTTTGGTTACAAACCAAATCTATCCCATTTTTTGTGCGTTATATAACTAAATTACTCCACCTAAATGCAAATATACGGGATATAGAAGAAGGGTAATTCCTTCAGGAGGAGAGAAGTAGCTACAAATTCAGAATGAATTACCATATTCTATTGATCCTCGAAAGAATTTTTATAAATTTATTATTCAATGGGTAATCTAATAGCCATACATATACACTGGCAAAAAAAAAGTTACAGCTACTCATGCTCCTACTTTGTCCCTCAAGGACACTATTTAAACATGACATACCTCAATAATGGCAGACTAATCGATTCCAAATAACATCCTCAGTGGAAAATATAGAGCATAAAAACAAGATGGTTGTTCGAGGTATAAAAGACCCAATGATAGTGTCACAAAGAGCCAGTAGACATAAAGGTTCAAAAAGAACCTTAAATAACTAATGAGATCTCAATAAATTTTATCATGTCTAAAGTCATACAGAATCAAAATAAAATGACGTCGATAAATTCGTTTACATATAATATAACGCTTGTTATTACGCATAATGAGGATCATAAATGAATTATTATCCAAAAGTGAGCTCAACAAAATGTACCAACATGAAAAGAGGAAATCTTTTAAAAATACGAGAAGTATTAGGACAAGAAGTCCATACATATGATTATGTAAAAACGATCGGATATACAAGGGTTGTGTTCACAACCAAATTAATAGTTCCAAAGTTACATGTTTTAAGACATGAATTATGAAATAAATAAATTTACAAAAGCATGAAACTGACTAGTTATAGACATATTGTCTAGAGATGGATGTAAATGTATTATTGATATTTTATGATAATATCAATTTAAAAGTATTTAGTTTGACTTACATGCGTTTTATTAGAGCTCTAATATTTCATGAAAGATTCATAATGTCTCATGCATGTCTAGCAATTTCAACATCTAGAAATATTTGATAAAGTTCTAAATAACGAATGAATTATTATACTGATAAGTAATCATTTGGACGCATATTATCTTGTTTTTGCACATGTTTCAAAGAAATTTTTTGGTCCTCAAGTACCAAGAGTGGAAGTAAAGTTTTGATGTCTATTTTGCAATCAATGTGCGTCATGAGATTGTATAAATTTCTCTTTTAATATTTATATTAGCAATATGAATTTTCTAACCAATGTATTTTATGATGGTTTGGAAGCTACATGTATTTTTTAATCTTTGTAGGACATAACCTTAAACATCAATGATCTAGTGGACTTTATTATAAAGTCCTTTCCAACACAAGTATTTTTTGCAACATGTTCAGAAGACTCTCATTTGATGCTTGAAAGATACGCATTAATTTGAGTAGGAGCATTATACGCACTGCACTCTTTTTCCCTTCATCAAGTTTTTATCACATTGTATTTTTTCTTGATAAGGTTTCTAACGAGACAGATGATGAGTATAACAAACGGTGAATATTCAAGGAGGAGTGTTATAAATATATTTAATATATATGAATATGCATCTTGAATGGGTAATTTATTAGCCTTGAATTACTAGAGATGTTACATTCTAATACACATATAAATATGAAACACTTTGTACTCATTTCACTACTACCTAATGACAATCATCTCTTTTCTCCTCAATCTTTCATTCTATATATTTCATAATAGTAACATCTTTTTTATTTTTTTACTATTTTGAAAATTACAATCTCAATTAACCACTTAACTAACTAGTTACTAGAGGTGAGCATCAGGTCCGGACCGAACTGGACCGACTTAAATCAGACCGGACCAAAGATCGAAATGGTCCATAATCTCGGACCGAGACCGGACCAAAATGGTTCGGTCCGGTCTGGGTCAGTCCAGTCCGGATCGGTCTACGGTCCAGTCCAATCCTATTAGGCATAATCGACGGGGTTTTAGTAGGACCGTACCGGACCGAGGACCGAATTAGTCCAAAACCAAAGACCGAGGACCGGACCGAAATTGTACGGTCCAATCCGAGTCGATCTGGGTCACCGGTCCAAATGTTCAACCCTACTAGGTACTATATAAATGTAGAATACTGATAACCTATGAATCTATGAAGTGGGTTGATGTTTTCTAGTGAGAGAAACTAGAGAGAGAAAGTGAGAGAAATTGTGTGTGATTTTATTAATATGAAAGTGTAAATGGAACAACAACCAACCCCTTTCCATGGTGGAAAGGGGTATTTATACTCCAAGCCTAACATTGGGCTTGGGCCGGTCCATGACAAGCCCATGGACCGGTTCTTACTTAACTTAATAAGTAATATTTAACTAATTACTAACTACGAGCTATTACAACATAAATCATATTGTGGAGTGACCGATACTTCTAATATACGTTAAAACGTATTTCTAACAATCTCCCCCTAAGGGAGGTCACTCCACGTTACAAAGTCCTAAACCTAGCATACTATACTAAGTCTTCGTTCTTTAGCTCGTAGTCTTTTCTTCTTTTCTTTCTTTAGTTGTGAATATGTTGATTTGATCTTTTTGGCTTTGACTTGAGAGCATTGTTCTTTGGCCTTTCACGTGCGATCTTTGCCTTTCTTGTGAACTTTGCCTCCTCGTGACTTCATGTTCCACACACTTACGTCTTTTTGTTGAATTCTCGAAAGCTTCAGAGTTTGGTACAGCGAAAGACTTCATCTTGTACTTTCTTGAATTTTTGCTGAACTTTGTTGCAAAAGACATAAGCATGTGGGAACGACTTTTACAGGTACACCGCAACACCACCGTCTTCACTGGTACACAGCAACGCCACCGTCTTCAACAGGTACACAGCAACGCCACCGTCTTTAACAGGTACACAGCAACGACACGAATAAAATGGCTTTGAACATTTTATTCTAATTCGGTAGCATTTTACCTCCGGTCGGTGAAGACCGTTGGACGATATTAGATATCGTACCCATGACGGATAGTTTCAATTAAGTAACTTCCTGACAGGATTTCGCGGGTAAACCCGTTCTCTTTATTCGACCGTCCAAAGCTGACTGCGAACATAAAGAGTGAATCACTTGGATAAATTATCCTTGTGATTTGAAGCCGTCAATTCATGAAACCTGGAACAAGTGAATTTCAATTAAGATTTTCACCATCGTTGCTTTCCAGTTGTCACGAGCTCAATTCATAAAGAATCTTGCACGTCACCTACCAAGTGCTGTTTGATGTTAACACTAGAAGGATTTCCACTCGTCACTGTGGTCAATAAAGAGTCACTCTGAGTGTTCTGGCAAGATCATATGATAATGCGAAGAGGCCTGGAACGAGTTTAAGTTCAATTAAGAATTAAACCACTGTTACCTTCCAGTTTTTCACAAGATTGGTTCTAAAAGAACCGCACGTGTAACCTACCATGAGCTTGTTTGATGTTGGCTCAAGCAGGATTTCCATCTTCATTGTAATACTTGCGTATTACTTGGATGTTCTGGCAATATTACAGGAATACTGCGTAGGACTCATGAAAATCTCTTACTTTTCACAGTGTGTGAGAAAGCAAGGAATAAATGGAAAGTGTCCTAATGAGACTTTTGATGATCTCTTGGCTCTAGACTCGATTGTGCATTTTGATTTAGTGAGCGATGGCTGGAGAGGAGTGCCACCTTTTCAATACCAGTCTATTCGGAGTGAATAAACCAATAGATAACGTGTTGATCTCCGTGTGATTAAAACAAATACCTTTTGAGAGATATTTGAGTTAGCTGGGAAGGGTTGTGCATTGCATCACTGGGTCCATGATGTCTTTCTTCAATACCGAGAATCATTAGCAAAAATGACCTCAATAGCATATGTATTGACCCGGTTTCTGCCTAAAGTTGTAAGGAGGGCTTCTTTCTTTACACCCTTTATCTTTACAATTCTTTTTCATTCTTCAACCCCTTCAATGCTTACCAATACGTCATCACTAGCACCTTGTTGTGATTGTTCCAGTGCTAGCTTAAGTACTTGGTCGGCATTCAGCTACGTTCACATTCTTTCTCCATCTTTCCTAGGACTTCTAATTCTATCTAGGGAATTGTCCTTGGGAAGATTCCATCGGCTCTGATGAATCATTGGACTAAACCTATTCCTACCACCCTTTTGTCACCACATCCGTCGTGAATTAAGCGTGTTTTGGGAAGGAATTGCCACCATGAAAAATCATTGAAAATCACATAAGGTACTTGTGATATTAAAATCAAAAGTTTTGTACCTTAGGTGTTTTGTTCATAAAAAACGCTCCCCCTTAACACGTGCTTTACACATATTAAGTTGGATAATCGTTAAGTCTTTTTCATCTTTTAGCCAAGTATCATTTAAATCTCCTTAATCCCATTTTCTCCCCTTATCCAAAATGTTAACCATTAATATTTGGGATATTGAATGGATTAACCGGTCTTTGGGTAAAAATGAAATCGATGTTTGGCCATAGAACAAGTTATTGCTCCCCCTTAAGTTAATAAGGGATAGTTGTAGTGCTTTAGTATGATATATTTTGAAAGATTTAGAATCTCGTGAGAAATTCTTGAAAAATTATCATACCTTAACACTACAACAAGCCATTAAAGCACATTATTCACAAATATACATATTCACAAATAATACCAATATAGAGTGACCTGAAATGTACGACCCATTAGATGGATCGTTGCAGTGTCCTGTAGTGCACTCCATATGGTCTACCACCCACAAATCTTTCCAAGCTCCTCATCAATCTACGTTCACGGAGCTTTTGATCGATCTTCTTGATCACGTACTTCGCCATCTGCCGGTAACCTGGATGCCAATCCTCCGTCATTTCTGGCAAAGTCCCACCCGAGTTCAGATGCTCCAACTTTCCTCTGACTTGTAGAAGAGTCCCATCACTGTACTTATGGAGCTCACCCACCCTCATAAACTTCATTAAACCTCGACTGTTCAAGTAGAAGATGCCGTAATTCGGGACAGAAATACCGGTATAGGGACATCTTTCTACATGTTGAGGTAGCACTTTATTCACTGGACGGGTTAGGTTAAGCTTCCTTTGATAGCTTTCGACTCCCAACTGAAGATCTTCAACTCGTGTCTTGATGACAACGCTTCGTGTGAACATACGAAGTGATGTATTCAAAGCAATGAGGTCTTCACGAGGAATATGTGTGAGTTGATCTCTGGTCATCAGAAGCAGCATATCTTCGATATCCTCAAGGCGAATGATGGAAAAATCTCCCTGCTGGATTTTGTATTCCTTGTCATCCTCCCTTTTCAAACGAATCTCCGTCACATGATAATAGCCATTCTTGGCTTCAGTTTTCATCCCTAAAATGCTGGAGATGCGGATGTCGGATCTAACGTTGCTTCCAGAATTGACTAGGCAGCAACCCCTGTACGCCCTTCGGACTCGTTCGTCCCAATGAGATGCACCTATGACAGCATACATATCATAATTACGATTTATCTTAGGGACCCAGAGTCGATTTACCTTTTCCTCAATAAAGGGTATTGTCCCCCAGTTGGCAGCTTTCAGCAAGGTCAGGGAGGTTGCGTACTTTGATGACCCCTTCAGTAGATACACAAGATCATTGGTGACGAAGAAGTCAAGAGCAATCTGATTATCTTGAGTATGATCCATTGGAGGTGGAGCTCTTTCTGATTCATGAAGACCTGGCCGTTGAACGGTATTCAGAGCCTTCAGGATCTCATCGGCATAATATTCGAACTCCATTTGGGTCAACCGGGTTTTGGCGCGAAGTCTTTGATCCTTCAGTACTTTCCTCACCAAAGATGGAGTAACCGAAGTCTTATACTCATGAGCAATAAATGCACATAAGTCAATCGGACTGCGGATACGAAGATACAAGACATCTTTGTCGGCGTCGGTGATCGGATCATACTACGCTGCTGCCGTGATCCAAGCCTGTGGTGGTGCAGTCTCGTCGATTTCCAACGTGTCCGCCCAGTCCCTTGTGCTTGGTTCAGGAATAGGAGATTGTGGGTTTTGTTGCAGAGGAGTGGAGACGTGAACATCTGCTTGTTCTGATTCAGGCATTTCAGCAGTGTCATGGACGGGTGAGTGTTGTGCAGCTTCAGGTTCGGTTACCGATTCTGCAATCACAGGAGCAACAACAATAGAACTAACAGGGTTAGTGGTAACAGGTATGGATGCAGCAATAAATGTACCAGGAATAGATGACCCTGTAGTGGCATTCACGTCGTGGCGCCACTTCGATCATCTGGATTCTGTGGATGTAGATTTTTCCTTTGCTGCTGCATCTTTCTTGGATTTGGTGGCAGACTTAACAGGTTTCTTTGAGCTGGCACCCTTATCCCCTTTCTCAGGCTGTTCACCTTTATCCGCATTGCTCCCCTTAACACTCTCCTGGTGACCATCACCACCATCATTACCATCATTATCATCATCATCTGCATCCTCATCATCATCATCCTCATCCTCTTCCTCATCATCCTTATCATTATCATCATCCTCATCATTCTGATCCTCATCATCCTCATCATCATCGTCATTCTTATCTTCTTCTTCTTCTTCTTCTTCTTCTTCCTCTTCTCCACCGGTACCCTCTTCTTCTTCACTCTCTTCCCTTTCTTCCTCAGGGAGAATGTGGTAGGGTACCACACTTCCAAATGTCTTGAACAACTTATCATCCTCCATGATCGCGTCATTCAAGGATTTGAAGAGAGCCCGTTGAATCCTCGATTTATCAAACGATCCAAGTTCCCTCATTCTAGCTTTGAGGATCTTCTTAAGTTCAAAATCCGTCAAGTCATAAGCAATCTTGTAGGCGGCTTGTGAAGGATTGGATGATTTGATCATTAAGTTGTCAGCAGCAAGTGTCTTCAAATCATCACGCAGTTTAGGCATTAGGGATTCAACGGAGTCTTTCACTCTTTGCTCAATAGTAGCTTCAAGAGCTGCTTTTTGCTCTTTAAGGTCATCCTTAATAGCTTTAAGTCTTGTAATTCGTGCTTGATGCCTATCAGCTTCAGCCTTTTTAACCCAAGCAAGTTCTTCTGCATGAGCTTTACGTGTAAATTCCATGTCTGCAGCGAACTTGGCAATCAACTCTTCTTGCGCTTTCCTTGATGCTTCTTCACTTTGAGCTCTTCTATTCAGTTCTTGGCGAAGTTCATCCATTTCTCTCTTGTGAGTATCCACATGCTTATCCAACATTTCGGCCATCACTAATGCGGCCATTGCAGATGTTGCAGAGCTGCTTTGGGTTGATGGAATAGGCTCGGTTGTAACTGCGGTACTAAGGATGGGCTTTATTGGTGGTGGAGGAAATGGTGTTGAAACAGGTCTGGTTGGTAAGGGTTGAGTTGGTTGAAGTTGAGTTACCAAAGGTTGAGTAGATTCTTTGTCAATACCAGCTGAAATAGGGATTGATGGCTCCTTCGAAGTGGAATAATGTTCAGGTGACCCAAACTCATCAACATCATCTGGTTCCATGTACTCATCCTCAACATCTACCCTTGCACCTGAACCACTACCGCCAGTATCTTTCCTACTCCTTTGAATAGCTATCTTCATCATTTGTTTCTCAGTTTTATCAAGAGTAGGATCAACAATGTTTTCTTCGTCACGTAGACGCATCTCATCAGCCTTACCCTTTCCTTTCTTACCCTCTGTCTTCTTCTTCTTGGTTTTGGGTTCAGGTAAATCTGTTTGCTTCCTTTTACCTTTGCTCTTAACCGTGGTTGATGAGTCTTCACCTGCTAGAATACTTGCTCGTTGATTCTCAATTTCTGTTAGCAAGTTCTTGTAATCCGCAGATGCAATAATCTCATCGGTCAGAAGATGACTGGGAATGGGACCAGGAATAACCGTATTCGAATGAGTCTCCTGCCTTAAGTCTACCAAATCATCATCATCCATCGTGTGGTGACGACTACCTGCACGCTTGTTAATGGATGCATCGTTTTCCATAAAATAATGTATGATCAACTTAATAAACCTAGGGTACTGGTAGCTTTTAACCTTACCCTTTGTATTTGTGAAGAGTTGAAAAGTAAACTCCTCCCACAGCAGTGATGCATAATCAATACCCATACCTTTGAACATACCATAAAACATCTTGATGATTGGTGGACGAACAGCATCAAACCCAGTTGTTTTGGGTGTTAAACATCGGCTTAGAATCCCAAAAATAGCTTTCCATGGTTGACCAACTTTGGCAGTAGTAAACTCAGACGGGGTTCGTATGTCAAGACATCCAATGGCGGTGAACATCTCCATGATCTGGTCCTTAGTCGGGTTGGCTGAGTATGATAAGTCTTTGAGTGTCGGCCGAAATCCAAAAATCTTCCTAAAGTCTGACACAGTAAGCGTCTGCTGCTTGTTGTCCAAGGAAAAAGTGATTTTGTTGGACGTCCTCTCTTTGGTAGCCCAGAACTCGTAAAGGTAGTCATAGGGCACTGAAGCACTTCTCCTTAGCGCATGCTTGAAATGAGATTTATCAAGCATGGTTGTACCTACCTTAAATCCATTATGGGTAGAGTGAGATACCTCCTTCAAACGAAAGTTGTTCGGAATAAACTTTAGAGTCTTGGCTTCGGCAATGGCGGTGGCTCTGGTGTGTTGTATTTGTTGTACGGTAGGGTTAGTCATCGTATCTGCTTAAGATAAAACACAAAGGTTGATACATACAAGTATGAATATCATTATGATTTTAAACCTAAGCATTGTACATATGACATAATCCCTTAAGCTTGTAAATCATTCAAACATCTTCTATACGGAATAATCACTCAATTCGGAATAATAGGTCTATGCTGAATATAAATCCTATGCGGAACATAAGTCTATTCGGAACATATATCCTATGCGGAAAAACATCCCTATTCTGAATAAAATGTCTATTCGGAAAAACATCCCTATTCGGAATAAAAAGGCTATTCGGAACATTGATCCTATTCGGAATAAAATACTCTATTCGGAACATTGCCTATGCGGAATAACATCCTATTCGGAACATTGGGCCTATGCGGAATAACTTCCCTATTCGGAACATTGGATCTATGCGGAATAAACCTCTATTCGGAACATTGGGCCTATGCGGAATATATTCCCTATTCGGAACATTTGGCCTATGCGGAATAAAGTCCTTATTCGGAACATTTGGCCTATGCGGAATAAAATCCTTATTCGGAACATTTGCCTATGCGGAATAAATTCCTTATTCGGAACATTTGCCTATGCGGAATAAATTCCTATTCGTAAAAAATTTCTCTTATGCGGAAAGATTTGGCCTATGCGGAAAACTTTTGTCTATGCGGAAAAACTTTTCTATTCGGAAAAACAGCTTCTATGCGGAAAGTTCTTTCTATTCGGAATGAAACCGTTATTCGGAAAGTCATTCTTACGCGGAAAGTTTTCAACACTTATATATTTTCTAATTAGGCATGAAATCGTTTGAATCAAGTGTTCTAAAGGTCAAATCTGTGCAAATAGATCTATTCCGAATACAACCCAGGCAAAACCCCTAATTTAATTAACCCTAATTAACCAGAAACTGATTTCGATTGTTTTCAATTTAAAAAGTTAATTAACTTGTTTTGCATGAAAGATTAATCCGATTGTATACCTTTTGAAGATCTTGAACAAGAGAATTACTGATTTGATTCGAGTTTGATTGATTTCGTGAGTTTTTGTGTGGAAGGATGTTAATGGCGGCAAAGGATAGAGTAAACAGTGAAAGAAGAAATGGAACGGGGGTGGGTGATTTTGACTAAGTCAAAAATTTTACAAGTTTGACCTATTGTCAACTTTACCCCCTCAATTTTTCTACTTTCAACAAACAAAGTTCTTTTGTTTTTCCAAGTTTTAAATCTTGTCATTTTGACCTATCTTATGTTAATTACCCTAGCCTTTGTGATTATCCTATCTTAACACAAGCACAAAACTATTCATGACAAGCTTATAAGCAACAACAAGATAAGTGCCAAAGCAATCCAACCATTAACCATTAAGCTTTGTGAGTTTCCTTGAAAACTTTTGAAGATCTTTTTGATGTGAAAGATGATGAAACATTTTCTCCCCTTTAAACGATGACCCGTTTTCTATTTAAAGAGCTGTAGTCATTGTTTAACGAGGCACATGATGATGAAAAACATTTCCCAATTGATATCTTGAAAAAGTTTGATTCGTGGTGGCAATAAGATTTCTCTTATTTTAACAAATTAATGCACTGAGACGTACACTAATTCGTGTTAGATCAAGTTGTAAAGTAAACTTGATCCCTTTGCATGATTTGGCTTGTAAATCACGCCCGAGAAAATTAATTCCCGTTGTGAGTCAACGTTTTCCAAGGAAATACGTGACTTTAATATGAAAACCGGGTTGCAGTCAGAAATAACTACAAGCCATAATGGGCATGTTTTAAAACATTTCAACTTTTATACGGACTCTATTTATGGCACCGTGTCAATATTAATCGACATTTCTAAGGCCGTAAATATTACCGTACTAAAAGACATGCCCGTTTTAAACGAAAAATATTTTTGGTTTTTCTGATTTTATAATTTTTATGGTTTTTCTTGGTTTTATATTTTTGTATTTTCTTTTGTGGTTTATATATTTACTATAATATACATGATCACGAACAAAGGATACTCTGAATAGTTTACCACGACTATTCAGCTGATTCTTCTGCCAACTCTTTGAGAGTCGCTGGAGTGAATGATTTCATACCAAGCTTATCAATCAAAAACTCGATTCGTCCTCGATCTAAGGCTTTGGTGAACATATCCGCCAGCTGGTACTCAGTAGTGACAAAATACAGCTCGATCACTCCGTTCTCCACCTGCTCCTTAATGAAATGGTAGCGAATGTCTATGTGCTTGGCCCGGGAGTGTTGAACATAGTTGCAGCAAAGGGCAATGGCGCTCTTGTTGTCACAATACATCGGGATTTTGTTAAATCCAAGACCGTAGTCAGTTAATTGTGATCTCATCCAAAGGACTTGAGCACAGCAACCGGATATGGCGATGTATTCAGCCTCCGTGCTTGATATTGCAGCGCTTTTCTGCCTTTTTGAAGACCAACTGATCAATCTATCTCCAAGGAGTTGCACAGATCCAGAAGTGCTACGCCTCGTGTCTTGACATCCAGCATGATCGGCATCTGCGTATGATATTAAAGCAATCGAGGAATCTTTCGGATACCATAGACCACGATGAAGTGTTCCTTTTAGATACCGAAAGATCCTTTTCACAACATGTAAGTGCTTTTCGGTAGGCCGAGCCTGATACCGGGCACACATGCATACAGCAAATTGCAAATCAGGCCTGCTAGCAGTCAGATATAGAAGGGTGCCGATCATCCCACGGTAAAGTTTTGGATCGACAATAGTCCCATTCCTATCTTCATCTAACTTGGATTTCTCCACCATTGGAGTGTCTACGGGGTCACAATTTTCAAAGTTATATTTCTTAAGAGATTCTAGAGCATATTTGGATTGATTAATAAAGATGCCTCTGGGATTCTGAGAAATCTGTAATCCTAAGAAAAATGAAATTTTTCCCATCATCGACATCTGAAAGCGTGTGGACATTATCTTCTCAAATCGATTTGACAATTCTATGTTAGTGGCAGCAAATATTATATCATCAACATAAATTTGTACCAGAAGCATGTCGTTGCCTTCCTTGAGAGTGAATAGAGTGGGGTCCACTTTGCCTTTGGAGAAGCCTTCCGACATGAGATATGTTGACAGGAGATCATACCACGCGCGTAGAGCTTGTTTCAACCCATAGAGAGCCTTCTTAAGCTTGTACACATGATTAGGAGACTCCGTACTGACGAACCCATCCGGTTGACTAACATAAACTTCTTCCCTTAGTTCACCGTTCAAAAATGCCGTCTTCACATCCATTTGATAGACGATCATGTTCATATGAGCAGCAAACGCAAGGAATAGTCTAATCGCCTCCAATCTAGCCACAGGAGCAAAAGATTCCTCAAAGTCTATACCCAAGGCTTGTTTATATCCTCTAGCGACCAATCTAGCTTTATTCTTCAATACCGCACCCATCTCATCAAGTTTAACCTTATAAACCCATAACAAAGTAAGGATGTTAACCTTGTCAGGGCGAGGAACCAATTCCCATACTTCAAGTCGTTGGAATTCGTTTAGTTCCTCCTGCATAGCTTCAATCCAAGATGATTGGGTCATAGCCTGCTGCCAATTTTTGGGTTCAACTTCAGAGAGAAATGCATCAAAGTAACAATATAGTGCACTCTCTTGTAATTGATGGCGTGTAGAGACTGGTCGATCTAGATCTCCAATAACATTCCTAATTGGGTGATCTTTTGTCCATTTAGTGCTATGGTTTTCAATCCTAGGTGGTCTGGAGTGAACAATAGAAGGAGCTTCTTCTGAGGTAGACGCGGCTGAAGGGTTTTCAGGGATCGCTACACCAAAGAAAGGAAGCTCTTGCAAGTGAGCATATTCCAAGTCGTGATCAGTAGAATCCTCTTCCACATCATTAGGCACAAGTAGGGGTGATGATTCAGGTGTAGTTTGAGAATCACTTGGTGAAGGTGCATCCGGTTCAATGTGAATTGTAGATGCATTAGATAAAGGTTCATTAACTTGAGCAACCACTTCAGGTATTGGAGCAATTACTACAGGTGCTGGAACTTCATCAGTCGGGGGATCGAAGAATTCATCAAACAACGGTTGAAACAGTTTATCCCACTCGGGCCTTGATGGTGGTAAAAATGATGTAGAAGTAGGATTATTGGGAACTAATTCGGAACTAATAGCACCGGTTCCCATCTCATGAAGCGCGGGTTCAGAGCTGTGTTGCTCAGAAGCCATCGCTGTCAGCTCGTCGAAATCTGCGTCCATAGTTTCTATAATCTTGCCAAGACGACGGTTATAGATTCGGTATGCTCTTTTGGACGGTGAGTAACCAATGAAAATACCTATATTGGCTTTCGGTTGAAGCTTACCCAAGTTCTCACTATTGATGTTTGGATAACACAGAGCACCAAACACATGGAAAAATGAAACATCGGGTTTACGGTCATGTAAAAGCTCATAAGGTGTTTTTCCATGGCGTTTCCGAAGGATAGAACGGTTTTGGGTGAAACATGCAGTAGAAATAGCCTCTGCCCACAAGAACAATGGAGCGTTCGCATAAATAAGCATGGTCCTAGCAGCTTCCATAAGTGTACGATTCCGTCTTTCAACGACACCGTTTTGTTGTGGAGTGCGTGCAGCGGATGTTTCATGTGATATACCAACTCCTTCATAATAATCACGAAGAGTCTGGTTGACGAACTCTGTACCATTGTCTGTACGAATACGGCGGACAGTGGTATTTAAACGTACCTGAATGAATTTCAGAAAAGTGATGATAGCCTTCGGTGCTTCATCCTTTGTACGTAGAAATCTAACCCATGTAAACCTGGAGAAATCATCCACAATTACCAGAATGAATTTCTTACCGCTCACACTTTCAGTTCTCATCGGTCCACAAAGATCCATATGCAAAAGATGAAGTTTTTCTTGATTATTGTCTTCAGCTTTGGGTTTGTAAGATTTCTTGGTGCTTTTCCCCCTTGAACACGCGGAACATAAATGGTCCTTGTGAAATTTAAGCTTTGGAAGACCACGAACTAACTCGTTTTTAGCCAGATGATTAATAGCATCAAAATTAAGATGAGATAATCTGCGATGCCATAACCATGACTTGGTCTTAGATGCTTTAGAGAGAAGACATACTGGAGAGGCGGCCATCATATCTTGTAGAGACAACGTATAAAGATTTGCACCACGAGATCCCTTCAACAAATCTTTTCCTTCCAAGTTTCGGATGAAACAAGTGTGTTGTCGAAAAGCAACCTCAAGGTTGGAATCACAAAACTGTCCTACTGAGAATAAGTTATGACCAAGACCTTCTACATAGTATACCCTAGAAATCGTCACGTTTCCAATCTGATATTCACCATACCCCATAATCTTTGCTATATGATCATTCCCAAATTTAACCGTACCAAGAAACTTGCTAACGAAATTTCGGAGCATCGAGCGATTTCCGGTCATATGTTTTGAACAACCGGAGTCCAAATACCACAGGATGATTTGGACCACCTGAAAATATCACCACACAAAGACAATGTAGAGGTATCGGAATCTGAGTGTTCCTTGTTATTAGCAGGTACAGATTTAATAATCTTAGATTTGCTAACTCTAGGTTTCTTAGATTTCCTAGCCTTCTTCTTCTTAATTGGTGGTGTAGATTCTAGTTGGCTTAAATCCTGAGGTATTTCTTCACTGATAGGCACTATAGTGGGGGCTGACCTAATTAAAGGGCGCTGTTTCCATACTTGAGTGCGAGTGTTCCTAACTAAAGGACGCTCAGACCTAACCTCAGTGGATGCATTCCTAGTTAAAGGGCACATTTTTCCATCTAATGTAAAGGTCCTACCAGTGGGACGCCATTGCCAGCCAACTTGGGCACGAGTTCTACCCGTTGGCTTCCATTCAAGACCATTCTTAATAGCATTCATTTCATTAACGTGATCAATCAGACACAAATCATGACGCTGGGAAAACATACATTCATTACAATTCCAACAATTTAAATCAGAATTCACGAATGGTTTAGGCTGCTGCACAGGCGCAGAGCTTTTAGTCTTAACATGATTCTTTTTATTTAAAACTGAACTAGCATTCCTATTGTGAACTTCTACTTTCTTCTTTGTGGCACTACTAGTGGAGGGCTTGATCTTAGCTTTCTTGAGTGGCGATCCTTTAGCCTTAGTAGTCTCTTTTAATCCTGTAGAAAGCAAAGTGGGAAAATTAGCAACAGATTTTAAAGGTGTCTTACTTGATTGTGCCAATGACGGTTTCGCTCCTGGAGTCTTATTAAATGGAGTGACAGCAATGGGCCTATTATTAAGTAGTGCAGAACCTGGTGTACCTATGTATTGCAAATATGCCAAAGAATATTGAACTCTCTTGATATATTCATGAGCCGAATAATAGTCGCTACTTGAGGGATCTAAGGCATAAAGATCGTCTAAAATATCCCTAAGAAGATCGACATGCTTAATGGCATTCCTCATATAATCATCATAGGTAGCTGTGTTTCTCTTATGAAGCGGGTTCTTATAAAGCACTACTGACTTGGTTGTTGGAGCACTAGTGGACGGTGCAGAATCGGTAGCTAAGTTATCAACAACTTCTTGTCGGGTGAGAAGAAGTGTCTCCTTTAACTCAGCCAAAACCATATTTTTGTCAATGAGCAGGATGTTCAAATCAGAGATTTCCTCGCACTTTTGGTTCAGTTGTTCAACAAAAGATTGTTGCTGTGCCGCATTAAAAGCGAAGCGTTCTTCTAGTGAACCATAAAGAGCGGATAGTCCCTGTCTTGTCCGATCCATCTCCCCTAGAACAGACGAAAGTCTAATTTCTAAGACCTGGTTTTTGGACTCTGCAGCCTCTAGTTCCATTTTGAGTGTTTCATTTACTGACACATCTCTCTTCAATCTCATTATCTCTTCCTCTAATGTCTTAACAATTGCAATCATCTTGTCACTTGTCTCAACACCGTTTTCACAAACATTTGATATCAAAAGATTCTCATTTTGAGTTTGTTGTTTCAATTCTAAAGATATACAATGTTGTTCTAGTTGATTAAAGCGTTTTGAAAGTAAATTGTAAGAATCTTGTAGCTTTAAAAACTCAGCGTTAGATTCGTGACAAGACTGATTATCTACCTCATTTACAGTATCAGCAACATTTACAGAGATATCACAAACATCATCACAAATATCAGTACAAATATTCACAGCATCACAATTAATCATAGTGGATGTAAGCTCATTCGAATAATTAACATTTACAGTAGTAAGCACATCACACGAGATTACTGCAGACAAGAATCGGTCATATTCGGTTAAAATCTTTTCTTTTTCAACTAGTTGTAGTTCGTAAGCGGTGTCCATTTCATAAAACACTTTTTGAACTTCACCAATTTCAAAGACAAGATTTTCTTTAAGAGATGCAAAAATTCCTTTTAGACTTTCGACAAACGGATTGATCTCAGTTTTAAACACCTCGTTCATATGTTCGAAAGCCCATTCTCCGGTGTTTAGGCCATTTGAAGTCGTACGTTCCAAAATGACCTTGTCAAAATTAGTAAAGTATTGATTAATCTCTTGCAAGTTTAACCATACAGTGCTAACTGGTGGAAGATCCTTTGGAATTTCCTTAGGACCTTCCATATTGACAAGTGTAGGAAAAGTACTAGGGTTTTCTTCATCTAATATGTAGGTTGGTGCTGTTATGAGATCTTTGTCCATATGGAATCGTATTCTAAAATCCGTTTTTGCAAGTTCCTTATTCAATTTAAAATAATCACACTCGGGATATTTTGCAGGATTATATGACCGATCCTCATCAACTAGATCCTTACTTGGTTGATCATTGGGAAAAACAATCGGGTCTAAAGCCAATCCTAATTGAGTTGCATTATAAAGTCTAGGACTATGTCTTAAAGCTTGTTTTGCATACCGTGGATTAGGGGGAAGGCCTTTTAGACGTGATAAGTTAAATTCTCTAAATGAAGCATCAAATAAGTGAACTAGTTGAGAAGCAGAGTATTGTCTTAAGAGCAAGTAATCTAGACTTCTAATCTTATTAGTAGCATTAATCTCCATTTCATTCTTCTTAGACTCGAGTGATTCAAAATCTGTTTGAAGTTTTTGAAAATTAGTGACCACTAACTCCTTTTCTTTAAGTTCATTAGACAAATTTGCTCTTAAGTTTTCGATTTCTTGCAAGTGACCCATTTGTTTGTTTCTAAAGTGATCATATTCGAGATTAGTTAGAACACTAGATGAGGGCACTAATTCCAAGGTTTGAACTTTCTCGTTGCTTAAGGTAAGCTCATCAGACAAATTCTTATTCTTAGCTAAGGTTTCTAAGAGTGCAGCATTCATTTGGCTAAGTAATGTAGCAGGAACCATGACCAAATCTTGTTGAACAGGAGTAGGCGTTTGCGAAATGGGTCCCGGTTGTGATTCACTCAAAGTCTGGGGACTCACATTGATATTGCTATCATTGTTTGTCTCCTCATTTGAAAGACTCACCACCGAAGATTCATTCGAGTCAGCACTCTCTTGCACAACTTGATGTGGTTGAATACTAGCATCAGTGGTATTATCGGTGGTATTAATAAGTACCTCAGATCTCTTTTCTGGCCCTAAGCTGGAGATAGTTGCCATGAGAGCAGCCTTTGCAGATTGAAAGTCATCACAGTCGGAGTCATACGCATCAAGATCATCGGCTTGGTAAGCTGCATTCTGCGTAGTGACAACGTCTTGTTCAGCAATCCCTGGATCAGCAAGAAATGCAAGCTCCTCTTCATCAAGTTCCCTTCCTTGTGCTTGAGCATTTACCAGATAGATCTTTTCTGCAAACCATTGTCCATCCCTTCTCCTCTTGGGTTTCTTACAATCCCTGGACATGTGACCCTCTTCCTTGCAGTTGTAACATGTAATCATTCGCAACTTGCCCGTGGAATTAGCCCGTGGAGCAGGATTGGCCATTGGTGCCTGAATGACCGTGCGAGCATTGGTGGTTGATGTGGTAGGTCTCCCCTGATATGGTTGAATAGGCTGAACCATGACCCTGCCATTCTCAATTGTAGCTTGTTGACGAGAATTGGATGAATTCCTCAACTGATTGTTGGTAGGAGCTGATCCTCTGTATCCTCGTTTGCTTAAAGTTCGTGTGAGATAAGCAGACATAGTAGTTAGCACTTCAACTGGATCAGCTCCTTGTTGGAATACAGGAACGGGGACTTCCTCATCATCACAATACAGTGCTTGATCTGGATGAGCTGCATAATCAGTAGAAGGATACTCATTTGATCAGGGTAGCTTGTTGGATATGCTGCATTCTCTTGATAAGAAGAATATGAAGGCTGAGCATAAGGTGCAACATTTGCTGGATGAAGTTGTGGAGCATACTGTGGTGAAGGTGCATTGAACCGATATTGTTGCTGATGTGAGGTGGGTGGTTGCGGTAGAATTGAGTATTGTGGGAAGGTTGGTGTCATGTAAGGTGATGGATGATAGGCTTGATGTCCCAAGATATAAGGTGTGTTGTTGTGTGACAAGCTTGGTTGATTCGCCATCAAAGCTAAGGAATATGGGTACATACCGCGAGGAGAACGGTGCATAATCACATGCTTCTCATGCTGCTGAAGAAAAGCATAGATTTGATCTAAGTTGCACTTATGCAAATCCCGGGTTAACTTCACATCGGTAATATACTCACCCCATTCAGCTTGAGGTAAAGTATTCAAGAACTTGGTGTTAACCTGGAATGGAGCAATCACGAGATTGTATACATTCAGATCATTCATTAGAGTAGTGAATCTGAACTAATAATCGTGTAGTGTTTCCCCTGGGCTGTACGTGAATCTATCAAACAAATCATACAGCTGACACTCCCTTTCCTGTTTGGTGAGAGACGTTCCTTGTAACAACACCTTTAGACGTTCCCACAAATCTTTGGCAACAGTATATTGACTAACCATACGATAAATATCATGCGGAAGAGCTTGGAGAAGTGTCCGTAGAGCCTTTTCATCAGCATCAGCAATGAGTTGTTGTGCCGGTGTGAGTTCTTCATATTCTCTTGGTCGAGACACGTTATTTGCCACAATGGTACCATAGTCGAGTGGACCATTCAAAATCGATTTGACCATAAGCCTTCCGTATGTTGGTTTGCCCTTCAAGTATTGCATCATACGGCCCTGCCATGCCTCAAACACCTCTTTAATAAGCATCGGTGGACGACTATCAGTCCCCGTTATGATCGAGATATCCGTAAGAGATGTCATCTGAGGCATTAATGAACTTGGATTCATTGTGATCACTTAACAGACTCAAAGGTTATCGGTTGATCGAGCAGTGAAGAAAGGTTGAGAATTTGTGTTGTGTTGGTTGAACTCAAGATTAAATCCACTAAAGATCGTCGAAAAAACTCAAATACCCCTTGAACTTGCTTATACGGAATAACCCAAACTCAGAATAAACCCTATTCGGAATAATACCTATTCGGAATAATCCTATGCTGAAAATACCCTATTCGGAATAAACTCTATGCTGAATAACCTTTATGCGGAAAAACCTCCTATTCGGAATATTTATTCAATTCGGAATATCTGGCAATTTGGCTTATTCGGAAAAAAACCTCCTATTCGGAATGATGGGCAATTCGGAAAGATATTCGGAATATTTCTCCTATGCGGAAAATTTTTGGCTATTCGGAAAAATCTGGCTATTCGGAAAAATATAGGCTATTCGGAAAGTTTTTGGCAATTCGGAAAGATTTCTGCTATTCGGAAAAAATTGCTGCTATTCGGAAAAACTCTTCTATCCGGAAAGTCTATGCGGAATACTTCTTCTATTCTGAATATTTCTCCTATTCGGAATCCCTATTCGGAATAAACCTTCTATACTGAAAATCTCCCTATTCGGAATCCCTATTCGGAAAGTTCTGAAAAAAATGTTTCCGAGACTTAAAAAGCAGCTTTTAACTCCGATTTTTGATCCAAAACCACAAAAAGTTTTATGATTTTTACCAAAATAAGCTAAACCCAATCCTTATCAATCAATCCCAATAACAAAAACACCAAAAACAACAAGATTCAAGATTGATTTTTTTCTAAAGATCACTAATTGATTCAAAAACTAAAAAAGCAACACAATCCTTACCTTAAATCACCCCATAGCTCTCTGATACCAAATGTAGAATATTGATAACCTATGAATCTATGAAGTGGGTTGATGTTTTCTAGTGAGAGAAACTAGAGAGAGAAAGTGAGAGAAAATGTGTGTGATTTTGTTAATATGAAAGTGTAAATGGAACAACAACCAACCCCTTTCCATGGTGGAAAGGGGTATTTATACTCCAAGCCTAACATTGGGCTTGGGCCGGTCCATGACAAGCCCATGGACCGGTTCTTACTTAACTTAATAAGTAATATTTAACTAATTACTAACTACGAGCTATTACAACATAAATCATATTGTGGAGTGACCGATACTTCTAATATACGTTAAAACGTATTTCTAACAATAAATAATATGGATAATATTGATTTTAAAACGGAAAAACTTATCTTTTATTTATCTAAGAGCACATGTATGGTCCTCAGCCGTCGTATGATGTTATGGGAAAAGTGCGTGTCACGTCAGCTTTTTTCACCATAACACTAAATTTCAGGCTCTTTGATTAACACCAGAATTTCTAGTGTTATGTTGACACCACCCTTTTTTTAATTATTCAAACTAAAACAATTTAATTAAAACAAACATTAAAATTTCATTAAAATAAACATTACATTCTCATAAAAGAAATACTTAAAATTCTTTAAAAAATACGAAAAATAACAACAAACTAATGATTAAAGTTCTATAAATGCTCCACAAGATCACGTCGAAGCTTGTTGTGAACACCCTTGTCCCGAAGTTCTTTAGTTTTGCGTTATTGTATCTCGCATCGTTCCACCCAAGTTCGTTGAATTGGTACAGTCACCTAGTAGCATCTTCTCGCTCACGTGGTATGAATTGCCTAGTAGCACGTTCCGAGCTTTCACTTTCGTCATTCTCCGAGCTTTCATCTTCGTCATTCCCAAAACTTGCATATTGCTCATAATATTCATAATATTGAGCATATAGATCCATGTCGAGTTGATTGTAGTAATCCAAAATTCGGACATATCATTTTGGTCGGGATTCATTTTTTTGGGAGAAGAGTTGAGGATGAAATAATTAGAAGTTTACACAGGTTTTTATAGGATGATTTTAGGGTAAAAAAATTGAAAAAGGTGGGTATTTTTTTAATCCAACGACTCCTTTTTTATATTTTCAAAAAACTAGCGGTTAGTTTATTTAAAAAAATTAAAAACCAATAATTATCGTGAAAACACGACCGCCGAATAATTGTGGCTAGCGAGTATAGAGCGAGACGTGAAAACGTCACACAGGCAGGGATCCTCGCGCCATCGTGTGACGCTTACGCGAAAATATGACCTGTACCCAGTGCTCTAAATATCAACTTTACAGGCATTCTTATATGTCCACTCTTATGTTTTTTCATATGTGTGCTCTTATTTTTTTCCCTTTTTTGTTTGTAGCGACTAACGAATGAGACCCTTACTTAACATTCATGTGACATATACAAGTTAACTTTTAATATCTACTGCTTAAGAATCTATTTTAAGAGCAAATACGCAAAAATAATGAACATGTAATAGATCGGGACCTTATGTTTTCTTCTTAACAAGGCTACTGATTATACTTATCTTTTGTGGCTTATTCTTTATGTTTAATTAAAATATTATACAATCTATCTTATGTGTTTAATTATTATTGCATGCTTTTATAATAGAAAAATATATCATTTTTTGATGCAAGTAACACAAATGGAATGACGAATTTTCCACGTATATGTCGCCATTTTTCACTAATAAGGTGAACAATCATATAATACATGTATTTTTATCTTTTTTATACTATAAATATATTTGTGTGCTTTTAAATTCAGGTGTTTAAGTCTCGTGAAGATTCGAAAAGTTGGGCACAAAATAATGCACGCTCTTTTGATTACGTCATTGTAACTAAGAAATCATACACAGACGAAAGTGGGTTTTCTATAAAGTTACACATATGTGTGATCGTGGTGGTTAACAAAGAAAAGGAAACAATCATGTGGAAAACGTATAGGGTGATTGAATATGTTTTCATTAATATTTCAAAACTTTTGAATAAAATGTCGATCAAGAGGGACATAGTATGAGAAGTGTCATTTATAGTGAATGACTATACAATGAATCAAGTAGCACATTGAGTGATCAAAATACACGAAAGCAATGCTTAGATGCAAGTATAAAGATAGAGTAATAAGGAAAAAGAAAATGCAAACTAACACAATTATTTATAGTGGTTCGGATACAACGACACCTTCTTTGCCCTACATCTACTCTCCGAGTCACCTACTCGAGAGTTCAACTTTCACTAGTCAACAACCTCCTTTATACGGTGGAGAACCTTACACGTTGCTTACATTATTTACCGACACCTAAGCTAGGATGTCCTGTTCTTTCACACGGGTACAACAAGTCCTTTATACATTGCTTATACTTTATTCGATACTAAGCTAAACACTAGGTCCTTGCACAATGGATAAGACCAACACCTGGGGTCTTACACACAAGTAGAACCAACACAACTTCTAACCTTACACTATTTTTATGTACTAATCTAAGTACCGGGTTCACACAAGCACCAAGACAACACATATGAAGTTTGTGAGATTTTATGATAGATAGAGATAGATAGATAGAGACAGATTACTCTATGATATGATCTTGCCTAGATCATGGATTACATCTTTAAGAACATGTCTTGACATATTTGTAACCCTTATCAAATCGAGTCATTAAGCATCAAGATCATAGATCTCATAAAACGAAAATATGGATCTATACACAAAGTTAACACGTACTTAGCCTATGGCCTTTCCGCTCCTAAGATGTATAGATCAATATGATAAGTCATGGATCTCGGTTCAGAAGCACACGAGATTTCAAGATCATAGATCTTAGAAATAATACCATGAGATGAAAAGTATAAAGAAACTAGTCTAGATAGAGGTGACACAATGACTTGATGTATGTCTTGTTCTTGAACTTCTTAAATTATATGATATTTACTTGATTTTGCATACACCTTTAGGTGATCTCTATATCTAAAAAGAGAAACACTAAAGAAGGAGAAGAAAAATTATAGATCTAAGATCTACATGTTAGAGAGAATAAGTGTGTGAGAGAGGATCATATATATAGAGACGGATAGAGAGAATATGATAGAAATGGGCGAGGAATGTGCTTGGGGATGTGTTGATCCCTTATGATATTGTTAGCCTAGCTTGTAGACTTAGACTATTCAGAATAAATTCTATATAGTCTTAGCAAAAACTTTGAATGATATCAAAGAGTATGCGAAATCTACACTTTGATATTATGAAGATTATGTGTGTAATGTGATGTGAAACAAACAGAGAATGTAAACCAAACACTTCAAATGATAATACAAATACTCTTAATACCGAGTAATAGGGTTACAACCTTGAAGTAAGATTATAAGAGCAGATAGATAGATATCTAAACCTAAACCTAGGACCTCCTTTTATATTACAAGGAGTCCTTTACAAGATAAACATATGAATGAATAAGTTTAAACCTTTAGAATATATACACATTATCTTCTAAACATATATAATGCGTCTTCAGTCTTTATCTCCAATCAACACTAATATCTTTGACAGCACTAAGGTTAAACCATGTCTATTCAGTTTTAACACATCCAGTACTAAGAATACCACTACCAGCATTAGTATAATTAATACTGGTAATATAATATAAACCAGCACTAATTTTATTCCTAACAGTTCTCCCCTAAACTTGTGATTTTTCTTTATAAATCTACCAAGTTTTTAGAATAAAAATTAGGAACATCAAAACCTTGACTTACTTCTGAATTTGGCTGTGACGGAACTTAAGAAAATCAATAGCAACCTGGTCCTCCACATCTACCTTTAGTTAACTGTTTACCGTTTTCTAAAAAGTGCTCTAAGAGAAAGGATACACCCTATCTATAAGTAAATATGTAGAAACATTTGTCATGGTCAATAGATAAACACCAAAAGAATTATATAAATATCAATGCTTCACATATGATGCATTTAATCTTACCTATATGTTGGTGCTTTCATCAGGTTCATACATCTTCTTCATTGTCTCCCATAGATAGAAGTCCATCATATCCTGACAAGTTGAGGAACTTTCTGATCCAAACCTCTTCTTTAGAATCTTCCATAAATCAAGTCTTCTCTATCTAAGACATTAAACATGTTATCTAAAAATCGATATTGCTCTACTTCTCCTCCAGCTCTATATATTTTCCACCATCTTTCTCTTTCATTTTCTCCATAATAAATTTCATAGTTGATGATTGGAAATTTTGATTTTTAAAGGCACAAATGGAGCATCTACAACAACTAATTGTAAACATTCTTTAAGTTTTGGACTAGAAGGACCCTCACCTTTTGTTATGAATCTTCCAAGTAGAATCATCTTTTTTTTGCCTTTTGCTGGTCCTTGATTATTCAAGCCAACTACAGTACGAGTGATCTCAAGAGTTGATATTATATCTATTCTTTTTTGCTCTGCACTTCTCTAAAAACTTTTCTTGATCCTCATGATACTTTCTTTCCATTTTGGAACCAGGTCCCATAAAGTTGTTTGAAAATTTAAACACATGTAAAGCCAACCCCTCAAGCTGCTCAGAACTCAACCCTTTTAAATCATTCTGAATGTATAATTTATGATTTTTAGCATAACTTTACAAAAAGTTCTCTTCCCAGCTCTGGAGCTTAATGCCCTTCTTTGTTTATCATGATATATATTCCAAAAACTTGGCCTGTCTCTTTGGTGCTTTAAGGTCATTTACGCAAGTTCATACATGTCTTCAATTAAAAGAGTTACCCTATACTCTTTGTAGGCATCTAAAATTTTGCAATAATAGGGATTCCCTAGTGCATGTGGTCAACATCTCCCAATCATTCCTTTTAGAGCTATTCTAATTGAATGTCTTGGACATCATCCTCTTATGAAGGCCAACTGACATTCAGTTCTGACGCCTCTTCATATTCTTCGATGATTTTAGCAATATCAACATCATGTCTAACCTTTCTTTAAGTATCAACATTAATACCGGCATTAATATTTCATTACCAGTATTAACATTTTCTCCACCAGCACTAGCCTCCCCTAAAACCAATATTGACCCTTGTTACATTATAGATATTGTCCTCAATCCCAATAGTGTTATCTCTGACAGTATTAAGGTTCGACCATCTCTAATTTAGTTTTAACACAACCGGTACTAAGAATACCACTACCAACGTTAATATATATTTAATACTGGTAATGTAATATATACCAACACTAATTTTATTCCCAACAGGATGGCTTGGTATTTACAGGCACAAAGAAAAACAGACCAAGGACCCCTACGTATCCAAGTCACTTGGATCTTCTTTACCCCGTTTGGATATGTAGGAGCTGAATGTAATTTTGTCATAAATACCAAATCTCTTTTCCAAAATTATATTCAATGTCATTACTACACTAGTTGTCGTTCTTAATCAGGTATATTGTATTAATACATGTACCATTTTGTATTTTGTAAGTTTATACAAAATAAATCATATAAGTGTAGAAAAGGTTTTTGTTAATATGAAAAGTATGTTGAGACAAAGTATGATTACAAGTCACTTGTACATTTTACGTTATGTATTACAAGTAACATGTTTGTCATCAACAAAACAAACAAGAATGTATAGATTAAATATCGTGATATTTGCATTAACAATCTCCCCTTTTTGATGATGGCAAAATATGTAAACGCAATAGATAGTAAAGTGTAAAAGTTACCTTTTTGATGATCACAATCGCACACATGAAGGTGAGATGTTTGTGGAGATAGTTAAAGTAACTTCACACAAAAGCCATTTTGCATAACTTTCGCCTTTATAAGCGAAGAAAAGATAGAAAACTATAAGTGGGTGTTAGAGCGCTTAAAGTTGACACTTGGTGAGTGTATCAACCGCTTGTTATAATCACAGACAGAGAATTGTTCTTTTTAAAAGCATGTGAAACAGTTTTTCCAAATGTTAGTCAGTTACTTTGTATATGGCACATTAGCAAAAATATATTGAAGTATTGTTAGCCAACAATCAGGGTGAAACAAGATTGGAACTTATTTATTTCAGCATGGAACTTACTACAAGATTCTCTACCGTGGATGTCGTACTTGGAGAACTACAAGCAACTCCAATCAGTACTCGAGAAATATCCACATACTTAGTTTATATTTCACATCTAATATTATATTTTTATATTGACGTACTTACTATATTATTGTACGTCACCTTATTATACTTTTAACATTCAGGCATTTTAAACTATGTAACGGACAATGGTTAAACAATCATAAAGAAAAATTTGTGTCTGTGTTGTCTGATGTTACTTTCAACTTTAACAATCGCACAACCAACAGAGTCAAGAGCTGACACGTCAAGTTAAAAAAGTACATGAAAAAGAAAAAAAAAATTCTAGATCAATTTGTGGAATGCACCAATGAAATCATGAAGTCTTAGGTCACAAAAATCAATGAAAGCTTTGAAAGAAGTATAATTTTTCGCTACCATCAACACAACATACACATGTTTCAACTTATTGCGAGTTTTTGTTTCGAATCAAGCTCTTGATATGATTTTAGGAGAAGTTCATCGACTGAATGCTCTTGGGTTCGATTACTCATTGTGTGGTTGTCAACTTCGTAAACGTTGTGGATTACCATGTTCTTGCGTACTTTTAATGTAATTAAATTCATGTCAGCATATACAATTATTGTTTTTTGATAAAATATTCCAGGTTTTTGGTTTTAAAAAATATTAAAAATAATTATTTTTGTTCTATTATAGGCGAGTGTATTCCTTTGGAGTCGATTGATATCTTTTGGAGGACACTAGATGTTTCATGGTCAAAGCCTTTGGAAGATGATGATATTCACTGCGACGATGATCTACATATTTTTAACGAAAATTTGAACGGGTAGTCCAAAGTTGGAAAGAAGGAGTTTCTTAAGAAAGTTAGGTTGTATAAGCAATCCAAGTGTAGTTCTAATTAAAGAACTTGTGGTAAAAAAATACACGTAGACACCCATGTTTGAATAAAAAACAAAAGAAGTGGACGACCAAGCTTCAAGATCCAAGTAAAAGTAGTAACTCAACCAAGCTTTTCGGAATAGACCTTAACGAGGAACCACCAATAAATAGTTCATACTAGAGCAATGAAAGACGTGCACACGAAATGTTGCTCGACTTAAATAAAGAACCACCAAGAAGTAGTTTATGCTCGAACTATGAAACACACACACGCGACGTGCCGCTCGACTTGAACAAACCGCGAAACATGGTTCACAAACGGTAACACGCGTTTCGAAAAGATTTTTGATGCAACTTCCATAGATATTCCATCCCTATGTTATATAATTACAAGATGTCATAGGTGATGGAAATTGCGGATTTCGATCTGTCGTCGTTGCTCTCGGTCTCCCTCAAGATCAGTGGGCCCGCATTCAGTCTGATTTGGTGTCGGAGTTAGATTTTAACTGACCAAAGTACAAGTATATATTTGGAACTGCATGTTATAAAAAATTCATGAAACCGTAAAAAAGCTGTAAATGGATGGAAATGCCAAACCGAGCTTGGTTATTGCCTCAACATATAAAAGAGTTGTTATAAGTCTAGCTCATGGAGGAAATGTTCGAGGATGCGCTACAAGTTTTCCGCTTTGGTCGAGTCCACCACAATCAGAACCACCCGAGACAATAGTGATTGCTCATGTTCATGGTAACCATTATATTAGAGCGACTCTGAGTGAAAGTTTCCCATTGCGGTTAACTCATCCGCTTTGGATTACATATAATAATGACCATGCATCCGGATGGCAAGACGCATATCTTAGTCGTCAAAATGTGTTTGGTGAATATTATTATCGTATTCCCGAAGCAATTGATCTAACAAAATAATTATGTGATTTTCTTTATATTGTATTTCTAGTTATTTGTTCTAAATAAAATTATATTATTTGTTCACTTTTATATATTTGTTCTAAATGATAATTATTATTTAATGATAATAAAATAGTAGAAAAGATAAATGATTCAAAATAGATATTAAAAGTAGATATTAATTTATGTGGCTTTTAATAAAAAAAGACATAACATAATGAATATTTTATAATAATAAAAAAGAGTTAAAGTTGATATTAATATATGTGTCTTTCAATGAAAAAGGTAAAAAAATCATAACGATGGAATAATTATTATCTAATCATCTTACTATATATAATTCCCGAGTACTCTAATTTAATGTGAAGGACTTTAATGAGGGGGAGGACTCCATGAGGAGGCGAAGAGTCTATGAGGAGACGAAGAGTTCATCAGGAGGCCAAAGGCCAGAGGTATAATTAAGAGCAACTTAATTCGTCAAATTAATACGGAAGCAAATCAACATATGTATTTATTTTTTCAGCCTTTAAGGATTTTATCAAAAGTGTCATGTGATTTGCATTAAATTAATGTGATTTTTTATAACTTATGATCATTTGAATCTATAAATAACCATGGAAGCAGTGCCTCGACTACAACAATGTATGCACAACACAAAATAATTTTCGTTGGTTGCAAACAATCAAACATATCATCACCCTCTGGAATAGAAACTCCTACCACATCGAGCATAAACTTGATAAAAATAAATAGATGAAACAAATACCTACCTGAGACTTGATTAGTTAAGATCTTGAAGCTATTTCAAATTTTTTGTCTAAATTTCATTGTTCTCTTTCATGGGTTAGAAAACAAAGTAACCAAAAATAAACAATGAAGTACAAACCTACCCGAGACCATTTTCAAAGATCAAAAAGCCGTTTAGAGATTGTGAATAGTTCGGTTTAGGCAGAGCAAAAACACTAAAGAAAGGTTTTATTTCTGTATGATTTTCACAAGAAACTGAATATATTGTTGCGGTTTGAATTACATAAAAAAGGTAGTTTGTGTTTATGAATCGGGTTCGAGTAGTAACAAGAGAAAGAAAGTGTTTGTATTTTGTCTGGTGTTCGATAATATCAAGAAACAAAGGGATCTAAACACGACAATAGTTAACGAATCTAAACAAATCCATGGTTCCGACAATGTAGCAAATCAGGCCAAAAATTTTGGTGCCAATAGCAAGGTTTGTAAGACGTCTTTACACGAAAATCAAACAAAGTCAAAAGATAATTATCAAAAGGGAGTTTTTTATTTGTGGTTGTTCTAGGGCTTATAATTAGTTTCATGATGCTGATATAATCCAGTTTATTGGTTTACATATTAGGAGAAGGCAAACGGGCAACAAGCTGCGCCGCTAGCCCTTTTTGTATAGCAAAACCAAGTCTATTAAATACAACGTTTGTGGATTTAGGAGTCAAAACATTACTATTCATAACACGTTGTATTCTCGTAAGTAGCTCCACCGCCTCAGGTGCAAGGAAACCAAATGTATCAAACGCGAAAGGAATAAACACGTGTTGATTTTCAACACATGCTTTCTCGTGTTTAGTCACTTTGCACGAGGCGGCTTTTATAGCAGCCTGACCCGCTGTAAAATCTCGACTGCCTAGCCTCACGAGAGGAGAAACCCCTGTCAAATCAACGCACGCATGTTTACCTCCAACCCATCCAAAAACCAAAACATTAGCGGGTCTCAGTGTGGATCTTCCATCTGACGGGTCGGTCAAGAAATTCACAGATGCCTCTTTCAAAAGAAAGAAAAGAAAGAAAAGATGGAGGTGTTCTGTTTGTAAGTAGGTTTAAGGTTGTGATGAGTTATTAGGATTATATTAATAGTATTCGGTTATAGATGTATGTCTATCTGTGTTCGATTCATTGCTAAACACAATGGAAGAATTTGGTTTGTGCTACGAGATAGTGTTTATTTTGTGTTCATCAACATTTAGTTGCAGATTTGGTTAGAAATAAAAAGGAATAACTGATGTTATGTGAAAGACATATCATCAACTCATGTGTCGGGCCCAATATCAGAATAGGTTCGCATATTGGACGGTTGTACATTTATGTATAGAATTAATTTTATTACGTAGTAATTTTTTTGACAGTTTATCAATTTATGAATGTGCAACTATTATGGGAAGTTGATATTAATACGTACTTAGTTACCGAATAAGTTTTTATTATGGTTGACTGTTTATTTTGTGAATGTGAAACTATTTTGTTTATTGTTTTTGATTTTGTAAATTGATAATTTTGTTTACCCGTAACATGGAAACTTTTACGTGTGAAAATGTGGATTATAGTGTCTTTAACACGTACCCATGCCATGAAGACGTCTATAAGAAGTCACACTTCTTTTTAGAGGTAAATAACACGAGAACATCTAATGAATTCTAAATTTCTTTCTCAACTTTGTATATAAGTTAAATTACTCACTTCTCCTTCCAATCAACAAACAAAAAAAGCACACTAAAACACTTTCAACCTATAAAGTTTTTTATTAAGTAATTTTTATGAGTTCAGCTCTTGATGAAACCCTTTCTTCTATAAATTTTTACTCACGCACTTATAAATTTGTCTCTACCCGTTATACCTACCGATTGAAATGCGTTTATCCCAATTCATTAGTCTATACCCTTTATGCCTGACGATTGAGATACGTTCATGCTCAACAATTATGTTATTAGTCTTTGTGCCATGTAGTTTTATTGGTTATATGTGTACATGTTGATAAACAAAGATAACTTTACATGTCTTGATTAAGACCTGTTAGTATATGTACGTACCCATTCAAGAATCAATGGAACATTGATGCTCAATATGTTCTTGGTGATGCTTGAAAATGATAGTAAAAATCAACGGTGTTACCAAGTCCAATCATAACATAAGGCGTTAATTAAGATTACCCAAAAAATAAAAAATATGTGTGATAGAAAGTTGTTTGGTGTGCTATGAGAACAGAAAAGTAATGAGCCAATAGTGCCTTAAATTTCAGAATTATCATGATAATGTGCTTGACTATTTCAATTGTTTGAAAACGTCTCACTTTCTGTTTATTATATTGATTAATAATTAATGCTAATTTACATTAAAAGTCATTAAATGGTTCATTAATGTTTATTTACATTTCTGTTGGTTAATATTTCTCTTTTTGAATACACGTGCTTAGAGATATGAAGAAAGATTGCTATAGGAAAATTTGGTTGATCAAATTTTAGTTACGCAAAGAGAACATGTGAACAAATAGGAGTTTTTACGGTTCAGTTGAGCATGTGCGTTTTAAAAAAATACGAATAAAGTGTTTCTTCATAAAAATCAAATAAAAATAACAACAACGATGTTCTTGGTAATTAAATCCTTATTGAGTTGCACCAGAAAATTAAGACTAAAAACGACATTATAAATAAAGCATTGTGTCTCATGTATTATCAATAACATTATCTTGAGCAATCTTTTAAATGATAAACAACTTGCTAACAAATAATAAACCATAACGACAAACAAAAACGCATCAAAAAATTACCTACAAAACAACTACATCCAAACCGTGTGCAACGTGCTGGTTCATTTCTTTAACTGTACGAGAACACGAGCCCAAGTCGAGTTCTAATTGAATCTAACACTATCACTATAAAAATGGATACGAGTATATCAACTTAAATGCAAATATATTTTCAATTCTTGCAATATATGCTGAGAGGGCTTATTAGAACTTACGCGGCTTAAGTTTTTAAAATAAGCTTTGATTGTCACACATATTATGAAATTTTTGTAAGTTATAAGCTTCCATATGCCAAAACCATTATAAGCGGCTTATGGAGGCTTATAGCGAGTAAAATTATTTAAATATCTTTTAAAATATAATGGACTATCACGTAAAAGTGAAAGTATATATGAACTAAATTGATGTATTTTTATGCGATTTTACATTAATAATTTTAAGTTATATCTAATTCGCTCCGGCTTATAATACAAGCTTCAGCCAAGTCTTAACTTCAATTACAGCCTGCACTCCAACTCATTTTATAACTATATATATGAATGATTTTCGGTTTATGCGCTTCTCGTTCCCCTTATATCAAACAAGTTATATATAGTATTCATGATGACATGTATCCGGTTAGTGCTTATTGTATAAATTATAATATCAACTCATCCCACGTAGATAAAAAGTAAACGTAATGACATATTTATATAACTCAAGTTGTGGTGATTAAGTTGAACTCTAAGCAAAAGGTCATTCAAGGAAAGAATTAATGCGCTTCTGAGGTTTTACGTATTAAAAAGCCCATTACTAGGTAATATTAAATTTACCCCAACAACATATACAAACATATATGTTTTAGTCTTCAATAAAAAACTATGAACCCCGTGTAAAACCTACGTGCTTAACCCCTCCATTGATAAAAACCTTTTATCATGTATTTTTAAGTATTTGTTATTTTTAGCATAAAACCTCTAAACTACAAAATACTTATTTTAGTGCCACAGAGCTTTACCAAAATGTATATACAAAAAGTAAACAAAAGCGATCCATCTATCATATGTACTTTATGTTTTAATTGTTATATTGCTTATAAATTTTGATATTTCAAATTAGTTTCTCAAGTTTTAGTATTTTTATTCTGTTTTATTAAGTTTTCAAACAAAATACTACAAATCGAGTACAAATTGAATCAACCCCAAAAACATATACACCAATGCATCACCAATTTTGTTTTACTTAAACACCTATGACTTGTATGCAACGCACGGGTTGAACCCTTCGTTATTAAATAAATTGATTTTTTTGCATTTAATGCGGTGTATTTAGAAAATTCTTTTGATTGAACCGATATAAAAATGTTTTGTTTCTTTCATTGATTGTTGAACATAGAAAAAGTAAGATACTTTATACATTTTTGACTGAACAGATATAAAAATGCTTCGTTTCTTTCATTTATACGAGATAAGATCCCCAAGACTCAAAGTAAAACTCGATGATCCAATTACAATTATTTGTATTATTTGATTTAATGACTAAGATTAAACTCATCTTTCACATTCAAAAGGAGAAAATCATCAACATATAGATAGTTATATTTTTCACACAGATCACTTTAGAAAAAAAAGACCGGGTTCCCCGCAAACCTACTTTTTTGGTGACTTCCCCAATAAACTCACTTTCTCCGATGGAGTCCTTAACAACCGGCCATCCTCGAGCGAGCTCCCCCAGCAACCGACCTTCTTCCGGTGAGCTCCTCTAAAAAACCCGCTCTTAAAATCCTTGAACATTAAATACACACAGTCAGAGTTACCTAAAATATCACGTGAATTATTATTATTCAGAATAATAAATAATAGTTATATATCCAAGTGTTTACAGTTAATATTAATTATTCAGTAAATAATTAATACGGTCGAGATTTAAACACGAACACGTACGTCCAACATTAAAACACGAAATGAAAAAGTAAAAGTGTGTGTATGTTGCGGTGGGTCGTGGCCTTTATAGCAAAAGAAAGTAGAGGTGGTCTTGATCCCAACCCATTTACAAAAGAAAACAAACAGGGGATTAATCCCACTCCTTTTTCACAAAGCAGTAAAAAAAACCTAGGGTTCTTGTGTTAAGAGCCGCCGGCTAGAGAACAACAAAAAGGGAAAAATATCGGATTTTGTTGGTGATTCGGAGTAGTGTGTGTGTTTGTTATTCATTTGAATCAAGGGCTCGGTAATCCAATTCTTTCTCTTCTTTTATTTTATATACATAATCACGAATCTATCAAGAACACAATGTTAATTAAAAGATGAAATAAATTGAATAATGGATTGGGATGTTCTGATTTCACAGAAATCGAGACACATGGAGTCTCGTTGTGGTGGTTTAATGACCAGACGCGACCACAAGGATGCGTTGGTGGTGCTGTTGTAGACAGCCGTAGCCCTAAATCCCATCACGCGTGCTTGGTTCGTAAACACTAGGAAACAAAAGAGACCAGCGGGCGTGTTTGTTTTGTTTCAGTGACAACCGAGAGTTAGAAACTCAACTCCCGGTGGATCTTAGAAAGGCAGCAGGGGGAAGGATAGCAAGGCCAGTGGGTGGAAACAGCAGAGTAGTGGGAACCGACTGAGCCGGTGGGGGACTTGACCCAAACAGTGGGAACCACCGTGACAGCAATGGCAACTGGCACTAGGCCGGTGGCTGCTCTTTGTTTGACGTCAGCAAAGGGGGCCACAGTCGTGGCTGTGTTGGCTCGGTTTGGGCTAACCCGAGACATGAGTGTCTTGAGGAAGGTTTGATTCGACTCGGGTTTGGGCGACAAGAAATTTTAATAAGACGCACATGTTTTAACGATTTAAAAGTATGCTTCAATTAAATTATTTATAATAGATTAATCAAGTTATAAATCTTTCTACTTTAATTTAATTAGCATTTATGAAAATAATCGCGTCATATTAAACTGCTTATTTAATAATTAATTATTATAAAATGATTTAATTATTTACGAAAATATTTTAGATAACCTTTCTAATTTAAGAAACATGTTGTTTTTGGAAACTTTCTATTTTGGCAGGTTATTACTGATAGTGTAATAATAAGATTAGAATATATATTAAACTGTAATCAGAAATACAGAAAATACACTAATCAATAAATATTTAAAGATAGTCAGAGTTATCAGATTATACCAAAAACAGTACAACAATACAGGAACATAATAAATCAAGTTAAGAACAGTAAGAATCAGTAATAATAAACAGTAATCAGATAAGTCATTCATGTCCCGTATTCGTGTAGCTATTATGAAGTCAGAGTAGGAGTTCCATCTGTTTTCTCTTCAGTCAGACTGGACACAAGGTACGGATTTCCCGTCCTTTCAATATGGACTTCCTTTCGTATGCATGATTAGGATTCCCCGTCTACAGCCAAATGTTTTCTTCAGTTATAAGTTATAAACCTTACATGAACTGCCATGATAATTATGCTAAATTGCCTGAGATTTATATACATGCATGAATAGTTATATCTAGTTACGGAGGTACCATAACCATGACACTTGAGGCACCGTTGTTATGACTCCTCTGCGGGGGAGTGATTTCTCGTAGCGTCCCTTTTATTCAGTTGGCCATTTATCAGTATTATCAGCGGGGCGTATGGGTGCATCCTAGTTTATCAGTTTACAGTTTATCAGGTGAATGTGGTGTGTGCTCTACATCCTTCACATTGGAGCTGATCCCTCCACCCAGTTTATCAGTTAGAGGTCACCCCTCTACAGCATGACGAGGTCACCCCTCTATGTATTTATGTATATGTTGTTGCAGCACATGACCTATATAAGTTATTGGCACTTAAAATACAGTAAATGCATGTTTTCAGATTTAATAGTTAATAGTTCAGCTTTACCAGTTATAAACCAGGTTTTCTAGGACAAACATAGTTTCCACTGCATTTTATTTATCAGTCTTTTAGTTTCATTACTTTCTTTTATCTGTTTAGCTTAGTATTCCAGATCCTTCTTTTATATTCCAGATATTCTTATCATGTCATTATATCCGTTCACTTTATGCAGATTACCCAAGGACGGACTTGAGCATTTTATTACTCACCCGTATTTTCTTTCTATGACTCATACAACAGTTACCCAAGGACGGACTTGAGCATTTAAGCGGACGTGCATAGGATGTGAGCTACCTTATAGTTCTATCCCTTTTGCATTCCATTTACTTTATGCAGAATTTTGAATTTATGTTTAGGAGCCGATGTTTGATTCCGGTTTTCTTTATGGTCATGTATGTTTTATTACATATTTCCTTGCATGCTTTGATGACACGCCATAATTGTCATGTAACGGCCTACTTATCAAAGTGGGGCCTTGATAGGTGTGTAAACACCCATCCTTTTACCACTTAATTACAATAATAACCAGGCCAAAACGTGTATTTTATGTCGTAAATGTCGGGATTATGCGTGGTTTGTGTTTTTGTTGTGATTTTAGGATCAAAATGTTAAAAGGGAAGAAAACACGGCTTTCACGGGCTTTTATCGAAGAAAAAGACAAAAGACGAAGTCAAGAAATCAAGAGTGCAAAAAGAACGGAAGTCCAAGGCCTATTCTGAAGATTTATCGAAGAAAAAGTCCAAAGACAGAAGTTTAATAAAGCCGAAGGACTCAAGTCTAATTTATGAAGAAATCACAAGACGAGTTTAAAGTAATCCCGAGACAAAGTCTGAAAGGTCGAAGAATTTAAAAGATTAAAGACTAAAGACGAAGGATTAAAAGATAATTATAGAAAGAAGAAAGAGAGGAGGAAGCTTCCTTCCACTAATCACCTCCTCCCCTATAAATAGAGTCATTAGGATTTCATTTGTTTTTGTTGGCTAATAGTGACAATTAGTTCTTCCACCATTTACATTACTTGCAATTTAAATTCATGTCATTTCCTTAATTGTCTTGCACTTTTAATACCTTTATTTTCAAGTAAGTTTCCTTTTTATTGTTGTTAATCTTTACTTTTCTTGTTAATATCCTATCTACCTTTCTTATTTAATCTTTAATCTTTATGCTTTATGTTTATGTTCATGTTCTTTAATTTTTATTGATTTGATCAAGTGGGTTTTGATTATTTTGATTGTTATTGTTAGTTTTATTGATTTGGATTGATAGGTTATTGTTATTAGATCATTAGTGGTTGTTTTGGTTTAATCTTTTGGTTGATTTTGATTAGATTGGATTAAATTCGTAGATTCTTCCTTTCCCGTGTTCTTCGCTATTCTGTTTGCCCAGATTATTCCGAACCAGCTATGCATTCCGAATGAAGGGATTAGTCATTTATTCCGCATCAAGCTAATATTCCGGATCAATGACATATTCCGAATAAAGGTTTTATTCCGGATAAAGCAAGTATTCCGGATAAAGCAAGTTATCAAATGGCACCGCTGCCGGCTCTTTTCATAAAGATTAACGGTTTTCTGTGAGAGACGCGTTGCTTTTTGGGATCCGTTCATTCGTGAGTGTTATTTTTCTTGCTTAAAAATTTCCAAAAATCCATAAAAATTAAAATTGTTAAAAATCCATAAAAATTAAAAATTTTCAAAAATCCAAAAAGATTTTATTTTTATTTCTATAGTGTATATATATTGTCTATTTCTTTGGTATTGTTTTTTTTTGCTTTTGCAGGTGTATGCGTACTAGATCTTCTACTTATCCAGAGTCCGAGACTCGTGAAGATTTAGCTATGGCAGGTGTGAACAACAACAATAATCCACCGCACCTCAACAATAACAACAACAATGTTCTTCCACAGCCCGATCTTCAGACAATGGAGGAGCTTTGTCAACCAACAATGTTTGGACGAGGAGGACCGATTGCGCCGATGCAAATCACGGCTCCGGAGTTTTCGTTGAAGCATCACATGATCCAACAAGTGCAAACTAACCCTTTTCGTGGAATACCTGATGATGATGCCAACAAACACCTCGACAAATTCATTACTATTACTCAAAGCATGAAGTTGCCCGGTGCTACTATCGATGTTCTTCGCCTTCAACTCTTTCCACATACTTTATCACACCACGCCAAAAAATGGTTTGATCGTCTCCCGAAGAATTCCATTCATACTTGAGATGACATGACTCAAGGCTTTTTGTCGCGCTACTTTCCACCATCCATGGTCACGAGCCTTCGAAATCAAATCAGCGGTTTCATGCAAGAACCTGATGAATCTCTCTTTGATGCTTGGGAAAGATATAATGTTTTGATCGATCGATGTCCAAACCACAACATGCTCCCCGTTACCTTAATTGATACTTTCTACAACGGTTTGACTTTTCATGATCGTGATACGATTAATGCAGCCGCCGGTGGCACATTTATGAAAAGAAGACCCGAGGAGTGTAGAGAGCTTATTGAGAACATGACTACTCATCACAAAAACTAGGATTCCTCCGCTTCTTCAAGGAACAACCCGAGAGTCAATGTTTCTTCTACTTCAGCAAACCCCGATATGACCGAATTCACCCGCATGATGGTCGAAATGAACAAAAATATCTTGCTCATCACTTCAAACCAACAACAACAAGTTAAAGCGATAGCCAATCCTTGTGAGACATGCGGCGGTCCTCACCCATACACTGATTGTCCTTCTACTCAAGGCAATCCGGAAAACGTGTATGCGGCTTATGGTAATTATTCACCGGAAAATTACCAAGCCCGACCTCAAGGGGATCGAAATTTGCTAAGTTACCGGTCCAACAACTATCTTTCACCCGGTTTTTCTCCTCAAAACCACAATCCCAACAACAACTACACTAGAAGCAACCAAATCCTACCTCGAGCTTCTAATCCTTATCACCCACCCGCTCAACAAGCCCCACCCATCAATCAAGATGTTGAAGCTTTAATGAGAACCCAAGGAGAGCAAATTAAGAATCTACAAAGCCAAATTATCAATTTGAAAGGGGATATCACTAAGCAAGGTAATGACATTAGATCCGAGCTTCGAAATGATATACAATCCTCCTTCAGCAATCAAACGAATGATTTGAAAAATATGCTGGCTAGTTTCTTACCCACCACTCAACCCTCTACTTCGGGCTCTCTACCTTCAAACACCATCACCAACCCGAGAGCGAATGTGAGTGCTATTACTACCCGTAGTGGAGCAACTTTAGTAGGACCATCTATCCCACCCCCAGTTACACCATCTACACCTCCTCCACCACCATTTATCCCTACTACTCCCACACCTAGTATTAGTTCACCATTACCGTCTCCGCCTCGTCATGAAGAAGTACCCAAGAAGAATCCTCTAACCCCACCTTCCTCCTTTAACCCTTCAACATCTCAACCTTCACCTTATACACCTCCACCACCCAACCCCAGTATTCCTTACCCTTCTCGACTCAACAAGGCTAGAATTTTGACTAAGAATGACATTAAAGTCTCTAACTTTTTGGAAAAGATTGCCGGCATGACCGTCACGTTTACCCTTGTTGAAGCTCTTGCCCAAATGCCACAATTTGTCAAGATGTTTAAGGAATTGCTTAATAAGAAGGAGAAGATGGTCGAGTTTGTTAATACTCACTTGAATGAAAATTGCTCTGCAATCCTTCTTAAAGAACTTCCGGAAAAACTTGGAGATCCCGGTCGTTTTGTGCTACCTTGTACTTTTAACCAAACCGACAAATTTACTGCCTTAGCCGATCTTGGGGCAAGTATTAATTTGATGCCTTTAAGTGTTTGGAAAAAGTTATCATTGCCCGACCTTACACCCACCAAGATGACTCTTGAGCTAGCCAATCGCACTCTCGCTTACCCCGTTGGTATTGCCGAAGATGTGTTCATTAAAGTTGGCACATTCACTTTTCCGGTCGACTTCGTCGTTGTTGATTATGAAATGGACCCTCGTATTCCGTTAATACTTTGACGCCCATTTTTGAGAACCGGTAGAGCTTTAATAGATGTGGATAAATGTGAACTCATCTTAAGAGTCGGGGATGATGCACAAGTTTTTGAAATGGGGAAGCTTACAAGCAAATCCTATGGAAGAGAATCGGTGAATATGATTAATGTGCTCGATGATTTTGTCGTCTACAACAATCCTCTATTCGATTCTTGCAATGATAATCCACTGTTTCAAGATGATGTGGATGATTCTCTCTCCAATTTGGAACCTTCACCCATATATGATTCTCCACCGATCTATGATGCTTATGATGATGATTCTAGTTCCGATGGAGATGATTATGATGCTTTTACTTCTGAGTATCCCGACATGCCCACTTATGATGATTTTGATGAGGCTGATACTCTTTCGAGTGATTCTTCTCATGCTGAAGATCCTCCGCAATCCATGCTTGATCCTACTTTGGATGACTACTCATTTGAGGAAGACTTTTCTACTTTTCTCAATAGTTACTTCCCTCATGAGAGTGATGCCCCTCCTTTCGACTTTGATGATTATGGTCTTCATCCTTCTACGGATTTGAAGAAAATTCTTTCAAAGGAGAAGAAACCGGACGACACCAACATCCGCAGCACGTATGTTTTGACACCTCTTTGTCCACCTTCTGTGGACGAGGTTTTGCATTTTCTTAGCGGATCTTCTTCAAATTCATGCTGAGCCTGAGTGCTATTTTCCCCTAAAGGAAAAGGTGTTCGACCCCGGTATTGAAATTTTTAAGCCATCTCAGTATCCGTCTGATGAAATAAAAGGAAAGATTTTTGGAACTACTGGAGATATGCTTGCACCTCTTCACCCTTGCTCCCACCGTGCTGCATCTTTGCTTAAGGGAACCTTGCCTACTCTTCTTTGGCTTGCCTTGTTTGCCTTAAGCTTGTGCTATTTGATGGACGAAAACTATGTATTTGATCCCGTGGATGTGTTTCATGCTTCTTCCTATGCTAATCAAGGTCGAGTCAGGCTCACGACTCGGTGAAAAAAAATCAAGCGCTTCTTGGGAGGCAACCCATGTATCTATCTATATCCTAAGTGTAGGGGAGACCCGTTGGTGTTTGCTATTTCCTCTCTTCTCATATTCAGGGATTCGAGCGTTCAATGATCCACTCTTGATGATTTTTGACGACCCGTGATTCCGTGTTTCCGTCTTCCCGGTTATATCCTAAACTCTTTTCGATTCACTATTTTATATTTCTCAAATATTAAAATAGGAATCTCGTTAGTTGTCTTTTCCTTAGCAAGATTTAAACAACGTGCACAATGTCCTAAGTGTAGGGGAGTTTAATCCCACATGCTTAAACATTGAGGACAATGTTCATATCAAGTGTAGGGGGGACTTCTATCAAAGTTAATTGGTCTTTTCCTTGTATTTGTCCTCATTTTAACCGGAAAATTGATTTTTTTCGACATTTTTCAAAATTTTTGATCTATTTTGGCCTAGTAGTTTTACCTTTGTATAGTTATTTTCTTTCTTTACTAGAATAAATTTTAATAAAGTGGTTTTAATTTTCAACGTTGTGAATCTTTTGACTCAACCCGAGTTTACTTATCTAAGTTTACTCTAGCTAGCATCCTTAACGTGTTTAAGTCAAGTTTTGATAGGCTTTTATATAGGGAGCTTTAAAACGCGAAAGTCTTAACTCTCACGGGTTAAGAACAAGAACTTTTCGCAAGTTCCTATAATTGATCCTAGAGAGTCGTTTATCAAGGGAACTTTAAAATGCGATTTCTAAACTTGAAAAAGTCTAAGAGTTTGCAAGATCTTATAGATGACTCGAAAACCCAAAACTTTGATTTAAATGTCTAAGCATCCACGAGTCTCATTCCTTGAGATTTTAAATTATGGAGAACGAGAGATGATAGAGTCAATTATAAGTTTGGTATTTTTTCGTGAATTTATGTGAGTTAATTATAAGCCTATTCTCCCATCGCTTGCTAATAAATTTATCTGCAATAAATAAGGTTGTACGATTTGAAAAGTTACTTAGCTTCTAGCCCAAGATCGTTTAAAAGTTGCTCGGTATGGATTAGAGTTCATAGCCAAGGCATAACTTATTGAAGCGGGATGCGAAGATTGGCGAGTCCGAAAAGGCCCTAACAAGGCATGCGGGCTACATTTTGTTGCTAAAGATCCAAAGGTGATGTGAAGAATCATTTATCAAAAATAAATATGAAGGATCAAGACACACGATGAAAAGCAAATACTCTCGTAAAGATCATGGAGAAGTCTATCCAAAAAGGCCCTAACAAGGTATGAGGATAAATAGATCCAAGTCCTGAAAGGAAGCGGATCGTTGTATATCAAAGTCCAAAAAAATGAAGAAGTCGTGGTCCAAATATGAAGAATCTCTCAAAACTTCAAGTGAAGAAATTCCTATTATGAAGAGAAGACCATTATTTCATGAACGTCTCTCAAGATTTGAAGTATGAAGTCGCTGCCAAATATCGGTCCGAGAAAGGTCTCAAATCGCGAAGCGAGTTATGCCAAGATATGAACTTTATGAGGTCCCGATAAGCAATTTTAAAAGATTTTGTCCTTTATCTAACTATTGATTAAACCGTCCCACTTTATTTTCAGCCTAAATAACTATCGATATAAGTGAACAATGCATCCTCATGATCATTCAAGACAACAATAAAATATAAGAGATACACCTAGGAATAAGGGAGTCTAAGTAAATAATTGGCCCACATAAGTTCGTGTTAGTTTGCTAACTTATAATAACAATGATCTCGTTTTTAAGCTTGGTTTGAAGAATGTGAAAACTTGAGGATGATGATCATTCATGACATTTCCAAAACCCTAAGGTATGTCTTTGATTTCTTTACTTACTTTCTTCCTTTGAATGTTTATAATTTTCTATCTTTTTAATAAAGGTCAATATGGATTGATTATGATGGAAAATGTAAAACGTGCTTTGTAACTAATGCATTGCATGAGGACATTGCAATGGTCAAGTGTAGGGGATTTGATAGGTGTGTAAACACCCATCCTTTTACCACTTAATTACAATAATAACCAGGCCAAAACGTGTATTTTATGTCGTAAATGTCGAGATTACGCGTGGTTTGTGTTTTTGTTGTGATTTTAGGATCAAAATGTTAAAAGGGAAGAAAACACGGCTTTCACGGGCTTTTATCGAAGAAAAAGACAAAAGACGAATTCAAGAAATCAAGAGTGCCAAAAGAACGGAAGTCCAAGGCCTATTCTGAAGATTTATCGAAGAAAAAGTCCAAAGACGGAAGTTTAATAAAGCCGAAGGACTCAAGTCTAATTTATGAAGAAATCACAAGACGAGTTTAAAGTAATCCTGAGACAAAGTCTGAAAGGTCGAAGAATTTAAAAGATTAAAGACTAAAGACGAAGGATTAAAAGATAATTAAAGAAAGAAGAAAGAGAGGAGGAAGTTTCCTTCCACTAATCACCTCCTCCCCTATAAATAGAGTCATTAGGATTTCATTTGTTTTTGTTGGCTAATAGTGATAATTAGTTCTTCCACCATTTACATTACTTGCAATTTAAATTCATGTCATTTCCTTAATTGTCTTGCACTTTTAATACCTTTAATTTCAAGTAAGTTTCCTTTTTATTGTTGTTAATCTTTACTTTTCTTGTTAATCTCCTATCTACCTTTCTTATTTAATCTTTAATCTTTATGCTTTATGTTTATGTTCATGTTCTTTAATTTTTATTGATTTGATCAAGTAGGTTTTGATTATTTTGATTGTTATTGTTAGTTTTATTGATTTGGATTGATAGGTTATTGTTATTAGATCATTAGTGGTTGTTTTGGTTTAATATTTTGGTTGATTTTGATTAGATTGGATTAAATTCGTAGATTCTTCCTTTCCCGTGTTCTTCGCTATTCTGTTTGCCCAGATTATTCCGAACCAGCTATGCATTCTGAATGAAGGGATTAGTCATTTATTCCGCATCAAGCTAATATTCTGGATCAGTGACATATTCCGAATAAAGGTTTTATTCCGGATAAAGCAAGTATTCCGGATAAACCAATTATCTAAACAAAGGTGTTATTCCGAACGAAGGGCATATTCCGAATAAACCAACATTCCGAATGAAGCGTTATTCCGGATTAACACCTTATTCTGAATGAGCATCTTTTTCCGAATCAACCTGTTATTCCGAATGAACCGGATTTATTCCGAATAAATTTATTCCGGATCAACAGATATTCTGAACAAAGAGTTTATTCCGGACGAAGGATTTATTCCGGATCGACGTTTATTCCGAGTGAAAGGTATATTCCGGATGAACCCATATTCCGGATGAGTCTTTTATTCCGGATGAAGAGTTATTCCGGATGAACGTTTTATTCCGGTTGAACATTTTATTCCGGATCAAGGGGTTTTGTCAAGTTATTCCGAACGAAGAAGAATTATTCCGGGTGAAGGTGACATTCCGAACGAGTAATTATTCCGAGTAAGGTGTTTTTAGTTTATTTTAAGTTTATGTTTTTAAATTCTTAAGCTTTATTTTTCCCGCCTTTTTACTTAGTCGCACTTTAGTTTACTTGCCTTAGATTTAGTTTAAGTTTGCCTTTAGGATAGTTTTAAGTTTGTGTTATTTACTTTTCCTCACGCTTTAAACTCTTGTCATTTTTTTAATCATTTTCAGCTTTATTTACTTTACCTTTTACTTTAAAGTCCTTGCATTTTAATTATACTACAACGACACAACATTTGTTTCACCAAAAACAATTGAGTCACACTTTGAACCGGTAATCAATTCGATTAGACCACTTCAACAAACTTTAGTTTTCTTACTGGGTAAAAGCTAGTTATCAGGTCTTACAATTATGGTATCAGAGCCCAAGGTTCGACCTGTAGGCTCTAAAAACTTGACCTGTGACTAGTGGGTAGTCACCAGGAAACTTCCTAGATTTTGGCGTTTGTTATCTTCCATGTTTCTCATGCATTTATCAGTCAGTTTTCTTAAATTTTGACTAAGTAAAAGGTTGGTACAGGACTGACCATATTTACTCGCATGTGTGTCGAATTTTGTTTTGGTGAACCGACCCATAGGCGTTCACCTTTGCTCATTCAGATTTTGTTTTGGTGAACCGACCCATAGGCGTTCACCCTTACTCATGTCAGATTCATGTTTTTAGTCGAATGTTAATTAGTGAACCGACCAATAGGCGTTCACCATGGCTCATGTCAAATTTCATGCTTTTTAGTCGAATGTTGTTTTGTGAACCGACCCATAGGCGTTCACCTTTTCTCATATCAGATGTTTCATTGAAGTTTGACTAGTATGAATTGGACAACAACCATCCACATTTAGTCCCAGGTTGTAAATTTTTATACATGACAGTTCTCGTAAAATTTTGAAAAGTATGGATCGAACCAAAATCGTCCTTACTTAGTCACATATGTTCTCCTTCGAAGTTTGTGGATTTAACCATAGTCATCCACACCAGTTGATGTTAAACCTCAGTTGATTATCCTTTTATGTTCTTTGTAACAATCAAGTTTTCATACTCTCACGTGGATGTCATTTTCATGCTGATTAAGTTTCATGTCTCCTTGTGAGGATTATGTTTTCAATAAGGTGATGATGTTTTCATACTAAGATACGGAAGGAGTACAATAAAATCTGTTTTCATGATAAATCATGTTTGGTCTTCATCAATCATGTCTTCATGCTGACCGTTGATGAAACTCCATTTAATCATACTTTTGAGCCTTTATACAACCAACATTAAGTCTACGCAGGAATTGCCAGGCTATCATGTTACTCATTTCAGTTCAGCTTACTACCGTTTAAATCAATTTATTTCTATTGATCATGTCAGATGATTTACACCAATACCGATCATCCTATAAAATTTGCCATCGGTGCCATGTACAGTATTTCATGTGTACTTCATGTACAATGTCTCAGGTATACTCCATGTACAGTATTTCATGTGTACTTCATGTACAGTAGTCCAGGTGTACTCCATGTACCTTACTCCATGTATATTGTTCATCGATCCTCAGTCATATCAGGAGATTTCCACTTGTTGATATTTTACCAGATGCTGATGCTACTCATAAGTTAGAGATTTTAGAAGATACTGATGCTACTCATACTTTGGAGACTTTACAAGATGCGGATGCTGCTCATACCTTGGAGATTCCACAAGATGCTGATGTTGTTCATAATATGAAGATTTTATAGAGCAAGGACGGAGACCATAGATTTGGAATTCCAGACAAGAATATACTTCAACCATCAGACACTACCATTTCACTTTCATGCCTTTATCTCCTCAGTTGGATGTCACACGTCACTCAGCTATTCTTTCAGTCAAAAGAATGGGAACTGGTACCCAGCCGGCCACTCAACATAATATTTACGTGAACCACGGTCAGAATGACACTCACGTGCTAATAATTAATCAGTTAGTAGCCATCAGAACTCCAGTACGGACGTGATACAGAGGTCAACAGTCTAACCGATCCGCCAATCCTAACAGTAACCAATTTTTTTTCAACCTTGTTCAGATCCACCTACTAAAACACATGTCAAGACATCAGTCAAGACACAAGTCTCAAGTATCATTTCGAAAGACACTTGTCAGGACACCGGTCATGATACATGTCATACAAATATTTTCTCAAGGCACGAGTCAAGACTCATATCTCTGTATGTTTTCTAAACCAGGCCCTCAATAATAGAGGGTACCCTCTAAGGGGTATAACCGTTCTATTATGCCACACGTAAATCAGATCATTAAAAATTCAATTACCATCACTAGAGTATTGTACAGCTTAGACACACAGAGTTCGTTCTGTAGGGTTACAGACGAATACACCCAGTGAGATCTGCCACGTTTACTTTACGTATTCATATGTCAGCTTTATCTTAAATCAGGTATTTCCTACCTTCCAGCCAGAAAAGACTCTATAGAATCACCATATTTATAAAGGTTTTACTTCCAGTCGAAGACAAGATCCATCTTACTAACTCCCAAATATATTCATTATATTTTCTACCAGAAAAACTAGTACAAGTTGTTATGCTTTACAAGCAAGTGATTTATTATTACAAACCTACTAAGAATTTTAGCTACCAGTTATGACTCAACTTCTGAAGTTCCTTAAATTCATGATCAGCAGATTATTCCAGAGTTTCCAGATGCAATTCCAGAAGGGTTTCTAGAAATTCTTTCCTAACCACGAGACAGAGTCTAGCAGCGAGCTTGTTTCAAGGGCAGAACCTGTTTTTAAAACTCATTATCGCAGGGCTTCAGCTGAGTGAAAGGAGTTGGAGGTTTAGCTGCAAGTGTTGTTGGAACGAGGCTTTATTCGCCCGAGTGTACCACTAGGAGGTGCACTGTTTCTGTCTATCAGGAAGAAGGCCGGTAACATGAAATCATGTATCGACCACCGAAAATTTGAAAAGATCACCAGTCATAATCGATATTCATTCCACGTATAGAAGGTTTATCTGATCAGTTACAAAATCTAAAACATTCTTCCTAGGACACTTCACGATCATGCTACCATTAGTGGTGAGAGAAAGAACAGGACATTTCCAAGACTGATTTTGCCACGTTATGGTCTCTCTAAAAATTTTGATTTATGCTTTTGAGCTCCCAAATGCTCCAGCTATATTATGAAATTGAGGAATCAAATTTTACATGAATTCTTAGACAAGTTCGCTATTTATATTCATCGATAACATCTTGATCTGCTAATTCTAGAGAAGAACATGAGAATCATCTTTTCATGATCCTGCAGATTCTTCGCTAGGAAAAAATAATAATTTTACGCAGCTTTCTAGATGTAAATTCCAGTTGAACAAGGTGGCATTTCTGGGCCACGTTATTTCAGCAGAAAGAAATTTCATAAATCATGCGAAGGTGAAGGCCATCACCAAATGGTCAAGACCGACGTTTGTAACTTAAGTACGAAGTTTTAGAATTCAGTTGGCTACTACCGCAGAAACTGCTGACAGTCCTCACGATTAGTCTTCCATGACTAAGCTTACGCAAAAAGAGAGAACCTACACTAAAATTTTGCATTCCATAAGATCCTACGCTAGGAGAAGTCTAATTTACCGAGACTCATAGTTCTTTCATGACTATTCATCCAGATTCCACAAGAAGGTACCATAATCCCAGGTAGGATTTTGATAGAAGGAGTATAACACATTGATGCAGCTATGTTCAAATCTAGATGCCTGACATGCCAACAGGTTCAAGATAGAACGCGGACATGCTAGTAAGTTATTACAACCATTAGAAATTCTGAGCAAAAATGAGGCAAGATTTCCCATGGAGGTTGTTATCAGTTACCACAGACTCATAAGAAGTATGATACTATCTAAGTCATTGTCGAACATTTAACCCAGCCTACACGTTTTCTTTCATCCGAAGGATTAGGCAGTAGCAAATTGGCAGGAAATTCAGCAATAGATCGAACGATTTCAAGGTATTCCATCAACCATCATATCAGATAGAAATTTCATGTTCATGATCATGTTCACCTGCACATTCACGTCCACGCTTATGTTCATCTTCACGTTTACGTTTACTTTCACGTTTACGTCTCATGTCCATAGTTATGATGTTGTTCATATGTTGTCCATCTCATGATTTACGTCTACCTTCGCATTCATGACATCGTTCACATTCAGGTTCGTGTTCCATCTCACTATATACGTTCCAGGTCTTGTACTGGATTTGGTCACAGAAAGCTTGAGAAACCAGACTTAAATTTAACACAGCTCTTCTATACCCAGGCAGACGTTTCACGTCTCAGGTCGTATCATTTGCCATTCCTTCCCCAGTCAGCATACGTTCATGATATGTCCTAGTATCATGTTCACAGTATGTTTCACGTATTATGTTTACGATATATTCCATGCACATCATTACTCATATGATCGCGAACCACGTTCACAATTGCTCACGTAGCACATTCACAATTGTTCATGTAGTTCGTCCCAATATGTTTTCAGCAGCTTTGCTCAGAGATATAAAGGTCATCATTTCATGTTATTTGTACGTATCCTAAATGCTATATATCTTATTCATTCGATCAGATTCAGAAAATCCATCTCAAGTATGGAACCAAAAACTATTCAACATCGTCAGAATAGGGTCATTAGGACCAAGGTTTCACTGTCTCTAGATCTTTGAAGGAACCAATTCGAGCGGGAAGCCACTCAGAAGGGAGGAGTCTATCCGAACTTTTCATCCTTCTTCCTTCCACAATTCAGTTATGTTCTTGTATTCATGTTACATTCCATGTCTTTTTCAGCCATGTCACGTTCCATGTTCTCTTCAGTCATGCCACGTTCATGTCCTTTCAGCTTACATGTCTTTTCAGCTTTTGAGTCCTTTCAGCATTGATAACCCCAACAGCTTTATTACCGTTAATTCGAGGACGAATGATCCTTTTAGAGGGGAAGAATTGTAAAACCTCAGCATTATCATATCTCTAATTCGAGGAAGAATTATTTTTTATTGAGGGGAAGAGTTGTAAAACCCGCTCTTAAAATCCTTGAACATTAAATACACGCAGTCAGAGTTACCTAAAACATTACGTGAATTATTATTATTCAGAATAATAAATAATAGTTATATATACAAGTATTTACAGTTAATATTAATTATTCATTAAATAATTAATATGGTCGAGATTTAAACACGAACACGTACGTCCAACATCAAAACACGAAATGAAAAAGTAAAAGTGTGTGTATGTTGTGGTGGGCTGCGACCTTTATAGCAAAAGAAAGTAGAGGTGGGCTTGAGACGAACCCATTTACAAAAGAAAACAAACAGGGGATTGATCCCACTCCTTTTTCACAAAGCAGTAAACAAAAACCTAGGGTTCTTGTGTTATGAGCCGCCGGCTAGAGAACAACAAAAAGGGAATGTTGTCCCTAATAATATGTTGATAGATTAAAGAAATGAGATGGAAAAGATATGAATTGTAGAGAGATAAAGTAGTGAGGGAAAGTACAGAGAGAGAGAGAGATATAACTTGTGAAATTAGATTAAGAAATAATGAGATCATCCACCCTCCTAACATGCTAGGAGGGTGCTTATATAGTCCACCCACATGCGGGCTCTCTAATGGACTATATTGTTTTGGGCCGGGCTTGAATAAATGCTTAGTACCTTAAAAGAGGCCTTTTAAGCTAACCATCAAGCCCGTAATGTCACGACTATTTTAACTACCTATTACAACGTTTTAATAAATATTACAATATAAACCTATGACCGAACATTCTTGTTTGACTCAATATTTTGAGGCTAACAATCTCCCCCAATGTGAGGTCATTCCTCTTTGATATTTGGACTTCAATGGAGATTATGAATTTCGTCATAAATGAGTCTTGAACGTGTAATAGTAGTGTTGTTCCTTCATGATGTGATCTTTGAGCCTTTGTCGTTGTCTTTCGACTTTGTCTTTTATCTTGAGATCTTCAAATTATCCTTGACTTGTCTTCGTCATCTTGCGATCTTGTGTCGTTATCCACATGCTCATACTTTGCATCATCTTGAAAGCTTTCTAACAATCTCCTTTGAAGAGAGGTCATTCCTCTATATCAATTGATAAGGAAGATTTTGATCATCAGAGTTGCAGAAATCTGTAGCTTTCTTGATTGTTGTATATGTCTTTGGGCATGAGTATGTGGTTTTGAATCTTTGACTTTGCTGAGTACACCGTAACACCACCTTCTTGAGACAAAACATAGACACGGACTGAATGGCTTTGACATTCGTCCTAAATCGTTAGCGTTTTACCTCCGGTCGGTGAAGAACGTTACACGATATTAAATATCGTACTTTTGATTAGGTAGATTCAATTAAGAATCTCCTTGACAGGGTTTCGCGGCTGTACTAGCCGTTCTCTTTACTCGACCGTCTCAAAGCAAGACTACGAACATAAAGAGTGAATCAATTGGATAAATATCCGCTTGATTAAAGTCGTCAATTCAAATTCCTGGAACAAGTTTGATTCATTAAGAATCTTACCATTGTTGCTTTCCAGTTGACACAAGCTTGATTCATATGAATCTCACAAGTTACCTACCGTAACGCTGTTTGATGTTGACGCTAGAAGGATTTCCATTTGTCACTGTGAATATTAATGAATATCACTCTGAATGTTCTGGCAAGACCATAAAGATATTGCGTAGAAACCTGAAACGAGTTTGAATCGATAGAGAAACAAACCACTGTTGCTTTTCAGTTTTACATATGTTCAATTCATAAAGAATCTTACACATGACCTACCGCAGTGCTGTTTGATGTTAACACTGGAAGGATTTCCCCTCATCATTGTGAATACTAGGCAGTATCACTCTGAGTGTTCTAGCAATATCGCAAGGATATAGCGTGGGACTCTCTTGATCTTCATCCGTGTGTCCTAACGAGATTTGATTGATCTCTTGGTTCTAGACTTGATGTTTGCACTTTTAGTGGTCAGAGGATGGAGCAGATGCCACCTATTCAATATCAACTATCTCAAAGTGAGAAAGTCAATAGAAGTCATGTTGTTCTCCGTGACAATAAAACAAACTTCTTTTGAGAGAAGCCTGAGTAGCTAGGAAAGGGTTGTGCATACATCACTGGGTCCATGATGAGTTATCTTCATGATGTGTTGACCCGGTTTCTGCCTAAGTTGTATGGAGGGCTTCTTTGTTTACACCCTTTATCCTTACATTTCTTTTTCATTCTTCAACCCCTTCAATGCTTACCAAGACATCATTACTAGCACCTTGTTGTGATTGTTCCAGTGCTAGCATTAGTACTTAGTCGCATTCAGCTACGTTCACATTCTACTCCATCTTTCATGAGGACTTCTAATAATCTAATGGATTGTCCCTGGGAAGATCCATCCGGTTCTGGTTGGATCATAGGACTTAAACCTAACCACCCTTTTGACACCAATAACGTTGTGAATTAAAGATGTTGTGGGTATTTGATCGTAACCATGAGTGCTTGAGTCTTTAGATCACACTTTAATCACATTTTCTCCCCTATCTCTAATATATAAAATCGATTGATATTAGAGATACCAAATTTGATTAAAATATATTGTGAAAAATAGCCTTGAAAAACTTTCGGGAGAAAAACCTGTCAATCATAGCATGAATTTGGAATGCTCCCCCTAAAAAATTGATCCAATGGAATTGTCATTACGAGTATATGATCCACATTAAACTTTTGAGGATAGGAGTTGTTGAACACACAATTTTTGAAAGATTTTGAATATCATTGAGAAATTCTTGAAAAAATTGTGTTCAACGCTTTTTGAAAAATCAATTCTTTTTGGCGAAAAGGTTTTTCTAAAGCATAAACTTGATTTCATAGACGTTTGAATGTCTTGACGAATCCACTCAAGTGTAAGAAGATTTAACTTCTTTTGCTAAGGGTAAGAGCACTAAAGCGTACACTCCCCCGTGAATTTAGATCCGGGTTTCAATCTGAAAGTGATTACAAGCCATAGTGTTGAGCTCAAAACGTTGAATGTTTTTTGACAAGCTCAACCCGAGATAGATTGCTCTACCCGTTGTTGGAAATATTGTCCAAAATAGACATTTTCCTTTAAAAAATAGAAATGACATGTTCTGAAAAATATTTACAACTTTCATTCGAGCTTTATGTACACACCCGTGTCGTTATTGAGCGATATTTCTAGGCATGTCCATATTATCGATACTGAAAGACATGTCGAGAAGAATCTTTTTGGTATTTTGAAAGATTTTTTAATTTAGTATTTTGCTTTTCATTAATATGTACAAGTAGATGTTTGATAGATGAATCAAGCAGGCTTCTTTTCCAGAATCTCCAGTTCTGCTGGAGTCAAACATCTCATACCAATTTGTCTAACAAGATACGCAAACCTCTCTTTCGAAAGAGCTTTTGTAAACAATTCAGCTAGTTGGTAATCAGTTCCAACAAAGTATAATTCAACAATACCCTTTTCAATTTGTTCCTTAATGAAGTGATATCTGACATCAATGTGCTTCGTGCGAGAATGCTGTACCGGATTTCAGGAGATGGCTATGGCAAACTTTGAGTCACAGTACATAGGTACTTTATCAAAGTGGAAGCCATAATCCGTGAGTTGTGTTCTCATCCAAAGAACTTGAGCACAACACGCAGATAGAGACACATACTCCGCTTCGGCTGATGACAGTGACGTGCAATCCTGCTTCTTGGAAGACCATCCCACAAGCTTATCTTAACCTAGAAATTTTGCACCACCAGAAGTACATTTACGTGTATCAAGACATCCTGCATGATCAGAATCTGAATAGGACGTTAGAAAGAAACCGATTTCCCTCGGATACCAGAGTCCCATGTGAATGATATTCTTAAGGTACCGAAAGATCCGTTTAACCACCTTGAGGTGCTTTTTAGTGGGTCTATGCTTGATATCGTGCACAATAACACGTAGCATGTGATATATCTGTTCGGCTTGCTATCTCGTTTGATCTATGGCATCTCCCTCCAAATCAGCATCTAGGGATGTGGTTGATAATGGTGTCCCAACGGGGTCACATGAGGTCATACCATGCTTTTTGATTATCTCTTGACAATACTTAGCTTGGTTAATAAAGATACCACTTGGGGATTGGTGAACTTGAATTCCTAGAAAGAATTTTAGTTCGCCCATCATAGACATTTCAAATTTGTTGTGCATTACTTTTTCAAACCATTTTGAAAGTTTTGGATTTGTTGACCCAGAAATAATGTCATCAACATAAATCTGCACAAGCAAAATGTCATCCCCATATTTATAAGTGAACAAAGTTAGGTCAATGGAACCTTTTGAGAAACCTTTGGATACCAGAAATTTCGAGAGCTCGTCGTACCACGCCCTTGGAGCTTGCTTGAGTCCATAAAGTGCTTTGTGGAGACGATACACCTTGTCAGGATAATGAGGATTGACGAATCCTTCTGGCTGTGTGTCATAGACTTCTTCCTTCAAAGGACCATTAAGAAACACCGTCTTTACGTCCATTTAATAGACAATGAATCCCTTATGTGCAGCATAAGCAAGAAAAATCCTGACCGCTTCCATTCGAGCTACTGGTGTAAATGATTCTTCAAAATCCAAAACCTCTTTCTGTCCATACCCTTTAGCCACTAGCCTAGATTTATTCTTGATGATCGTATTCTCTTCATCCATCTTGTTTTTCCAGATCCATCGAAGATTTAATGGTATTACATCGTATGGTCTGTCAACAAGTTCCCAGACTTTAAGTCTTTCAAATTGTTGAAGTTCATCCGTCATCGATTCAATCCAAGCATGATAAGCCATGGCTTCTTTTATATTTTTCGGTTCAGCTGAACTCACGGCGAGTGCGAACATACAAACAGCGCCATCGCTGTTAAACTATCGTCTTGTGCGAACAGGCTGTGAAGGGTTTCCAATTACTTGAACCAAAGGATGATCTCGGGTCCAATGATGTGTTGAAGGATGTCGTTGGTAGAACGTGTGCATATTTGATGGGTCAACATGGCGAGTAGAATACTCTCCAGTTTCTTGTACCGGTGTACCAAATGGGTTGATAAACTCGTCTTCGTCAGATAATGCATTGTCTGCTTGATTTGTGTTCTCTGGAGCAATGACAGTAGTTGTGGATGTTGTTGGATCGATTGTTGAAGTAAGTAACTCTGCAGCAACCGGTGTTGAAGTAGATGAAGTTGTATCCTTTTGTTGACGATGATCGATATCATCATTCTTATCGTGAGTGACAGCGGAATACTTCGATACAACATGTTTCTCCCCCGTGAAATATTCATCATACATTGGTCCATATAACATTTCCAATTCTTCAATTGTTGTGTTGACTGTCATATCTGCTCTTGTAACATTTCCTTGAACCATCGTTGAACTTGACGGTTCATTGCTGTGGTCGTGAGTTCCGAGTTCCATGCGGTTGTGAATGGAAGTCGTTTGTCGTTGTGGATCGGGACTTAAACTGTTTTGTTCAAGTGCCATTTCTTGTAATTCATCAAATCGGATGTGAATAGTCTCGACTATTAATTTTGTTCTCTTGTTGCATACTCTATATCCCTTAGACTGAGTTGCATATCCCACAAGAATACATGCATCACCTTTCTCTTTAATCTTATCCAAATTTTCACCATCTCGTATTATGTAACAAGTACATCCAAAAACATGAAGGTGTTTGAGTGAAGGTTTTCGATCATGAATTATGTGATATGATGTCTTTTCGTGTCTTGGGATAATTAAGGAGCGGTTTTGTGTGTAGCATGCGGTTGACACGGCTTCGACCCAAAAGTATATTGGAAGTTTTGAAGAGGATAATAATGTTCGAGCAGCCTCAACTAAAGTACGGTTTCGTCTTTCAACAACGCCGTTTTGTTCGGGTGTTCGAGCAATAGATGTTTCATGTTCAATTCCTTCTTCTTCAACATAGTTTCTCAGATTTGAATTCAAGAATTATGTTCCTCTGTCAGTACGAACCACTTTAACTTGAGCTTGAAGACCACGTTGTATCAGTTTAAGGAAGCTGATGAGAACTTCGGGTGTTTCATCCTTGGACCTCAAGAAGTGAGTCTATGTGTACCTGGAGTAATCATCGACAATTACCAGAATATATTTATGTCCATTGATACTATGAACGCGCATGGGACCACACAGATCCATATGGAGAAGATCTAACCGTCCTTTAAAGCTTTGTGTAGTCTTTGTTTTAAAGCTACTTCGTTTAGCTTTACAAAGTTCACAAGAAGAACAAAGATGATCTTTGATGAATTTAAAGCTTGGAAGGCCTTTCACAATATCTTTCTTGGAAAGCAAGTTGATGGTATCAAATTTAAGATGAGATAAACGTTGATGCCATAACCATGCCTGAGTCGTTGAAGCTTTAGCCATGAAGCAAATTGGAGTTGATGAAGTTGTATCTTGAAGTGAAAGAGTGTAGAGATCAGGACCCCGTGTACCGGTGAGTAAATCATTTCCATCATAATCACGAACAAAACATGTCTTCTTTCTGAAAGCAACCTCCAAATACGCATCACAGAATTGACCAACCGCGAAAAGATTGTGATTGAGCCCTTCGATGTAGTATACCTTTTTGATTGTGATATTCCCCTGAACCAAATCTCCACATCCTAGGATCGGTGCAAACTGATCATTTACGAATCGGACCGTACCCAGGAACTTCTCCACGAAGTTAATTAGAAGCTTGAGATTCCCCGTCATGTGCTTCGTGCATCCGGAGTCCAGTATGAAGAGAATTATTTGTATCACCTGCAGAAGAGTTAGAACACGATGGAGCATTTGCTAAATTGGATACCACAATAGTTGTGATAGTAGAATCATTAGTGTCCTTATTAACATTTAAAGGCATACTAACACTCATTTTCACATTTTCTGTCCTAACTTTAGGTATCCATTTATATCCTAGAGGATATTGATTAGCAAACCACCATTTCCAAGACTTACTAGCAGACTCATATAATTCCTTAATTATGCTTCTAGGGTTCTTAGTGGTGGAGTCTGATGCATTACTTTCTTAGTGGGGGTTGCACCAGAATGGTTCACTTTGTGTTTGGGTTTACTAGCACTAATAGGCATCGCAACATACTTCTTAGTTCTAGTTTCTACGCCTTTGACATTATTCATAGGACACATAGAATGATTAACATTAGCACACTTTCCACATTTGACACAAACAAATTTCACATTCATAGCATTCAAATCATTCAAGACATTTAAATCGTCATTACATGCGATTACAGACTTTTTATTCTAAAAACATTCAAATTCCTAGGGTGTTCTTCTACTTCCTTCATTTTCCCTTGACTCTTGTGTTTCCTGACCTTATCATTCACTTGAGTGCTCTTAAGCTGAGGCCGGCTAACACTACCAGTGGAAACTACTCCTGTAGTAGAAGACACACGAGTATTAGTGTTTTTATAAGTTTGAGGCGATTGACTATCTTTGTTTGTGGATTTAGTGGTCATTCTATACATTCCTGGTTTAATCACATTATTGTGCTTAACGCTTGGTGCTATATCATTCCTTATGGGTTGAGTATGTGGTAACCTTTCCTTTCCATCCATCTTGGGGGTAAACACAGGTTTTGCAAACGAAGAATTTGAGAAAGCATATGGTTTTCCCAAGATAGAGGATCTATTCACTCTAGAGGCATTGGGTTGTCTAACAACAGGTTCCCTAACGCTAGGTTCCATGACTTTCCCACCCATCTTAGCAACGAGTTCTTCAACTCTGCTATTGCTATGTCTTTTTCTTGTAACTGAGCTTTCAAATCCGAAATATCCAGACTTTTTTCGTTTAATAATCGACATGACTCGGATAATTTTATTTATAAAGATGTATCATTTGAAAAGCTGCCAACTTTCTTTTGTAAAGCAAGTTCAAGTGAGTGACAATGTTTTTGAAGATAATCATATCTATGTTGAAGTAACGAAAACTCTTTTTGGTCAACTTTATTTGAAAGCTCAGTTTCAAGACGTTCACATTCTTTAACTTGATCAAGATATTTGCATGCAACATCAGAATATTCATCAATATCAGCACAAGATGTAACATAAGCACACATAATATCTTTTGAGAGACATTCATGTAAGATTAGATCATAAGCTGTAGAAAACTCGTCTCTTTCAAGTTGATGATCGTTAACTTCTTGTTCAAGAGATTCCACATATTTCAAATCATCAAACATTTCTTGCTTAATTAGTGTTTCAAATTCCAAAATATGTTTTTGCGTTCTTTCCGCAAGCGGAATCAAAATACTTTTCAGAAGCACAGTTATATCGTGAGGAATTTCTTTGTCTCCTTTCGAAAGTTCACTTTTGTTCTAGTCATCATCAACAACCTTTTTGAATTTTTCAATATTACTCCTGAGAATACTAATTGCTTGCTTACTCTTGCTTACAGAAGCTTTATATGGCAAATAGTCAATAAATTTTGAAACATTAGTTTTCTTAGTGGCAAAAGCTTGTCTCCATTTAATTCTTATTTGTTCACATTCGAAAAAATATTTGCTCACGAGTTTTCTGTGTTTGTGGTGTGAAAAGACCATAACGACTGTTTTCATAAGCATAATTATATGGTTTAACAAATTCGTTATTAACTTTTGGTCTACTCTCTTCTTCCAAATCGTGTGTCTCTTCACTATCGGGCCTAACAACAAGACAATCAAGATCGGTCCACTGGGACTCATCAAGATATAAGCATTGATTCTAAGATTGAGCATGCTCAAGGTACTTAGGATTAGCAAAACTAGGTCTATCATGGAAGAACGAACGAGGTGCTAACATTCTCATGGTTTGAATTGATTGATTAGTTTTGTAAACAATTTTCTTGTAAAAATCAAGTTGAGTTTCAATTTCCACCATTTTGTCGATGTTCTTCGCTTGCTTAGTTTTGAAATCCTTTTCCATCTTTTCAACCACTGCTTTCTTTTCATTCATAAGTTTAGTTTTATCCTCTTGAAGAAAACCATTTACTTGAGTTAGCTCATTAACTTTAGTGGTAGCAAGATAGGTTTTGTGACGTTCAGTACTCAAAGAAGTGTTATAGTTACGTTTTTCTTGTTCAAGAAGCTTAAGAGTTTCGTTATATTTTTCTTGAAGATCGTCCTTTTTAACATTAATTAAACACCCTTTGTACCCCTCAACCTCATTGGTCTTTTGAAGAAGCTGAGCTCTATAGCTATCAATGGTCTCACTAGATTTAATTAGAGCAGCTTTGCATTTTTCAAAATTTTGAGTGAGCGTAGCGTTTGCCTTCTTTAATTGATTTTGACTCTTTCTAGTTTCTTGGACATCATTTTGTAAAGAAGAAATTAAGTTAGCAAGCGCAATACGCTCCTCGGCATCATCATACTCATTTGCATGTTGATCATCCTCAGACTCATTATTGCACATGTCTGATGAATCGGGTGTGGTGTTGCTATCAACCGTTTCCATCATACATGTGTCATTAATGGCTTTGGGTAGTTCACAATGCTCATGAGTATTACCAAACACATTATATTCCTCTTCAGTGTGTACCTTATCGATTGGCTCAGTGTCGAAAATAGGACCATTGTCATCTTTAGTGACGTTGAGAACTTCTTCAACATTTTCCATGTACGAGTAATGTGATTCAAGTTCTTGATCGGAGGCTTCATCATCAGTATCATCAAGCATTGCTCCTTCCTCAACCGATAATTTAACCCCGGCTTACATCTTCTTACAAAGCAACATCTTTTCCTTATGATAGCCAGAGTCTCGAACCTCTTTCGGCTTCCTACATTCCTTTGCCATATGCCCATAGCCTTGACAATTAAAGCATTGAATCCCACTTTGCTGAACCACTTGAGTACCAACAGTCTCCCTATTCCCAGTAGCAGTAGCAATCCTCTGAGCATCATACTTAGCAGTTTGTCGGTCATACCGTGTAGAACCTTCAACATGTGTCGGATTACGTCGATCATACCTTGGAGGAGTTTCATCACGTTGATGTGTGTCATACCTTCGAGGACTCTCAACATATTGGTTCCTTGTATTTGATGATATTCGAAGATTGTTGTTGGTGGGTTTGAAGATTTTCTTGTAGGTCTTCATGATGAAAGCAATTTGTTGCTTCATCTCCCTATCCTTCTGAGCTAGTTCTTCATCACTGTCCTCTTCAGATGATGGATCAGGTGATGGTGATGGTGCTCTTGGTTCTTTGTCTCGTGATCGTGTGGGAGCAGAATACTTAGATGAAGTTGAGTATCTTGGTGAGGAGGATGTAGTGGAGTACCTTGGTGAGGATGATGTTGTGGAGTATGACTTTGGAGCACGAGAGCGGTGATCTTGAGTATGTTGAGTGGTAGACACCAAGGCAAGTGGATTAGCAGTCTTTGCTATCCTTTCAGCACGAAGTTCATTTGCCTCATTCTAAAATTGTTTCAAAATGTCAAAAAGCGTGTGATAGTTAACCTCGTCTAACTTACTTTGTTGTTTCACCAAAGTTACAAATCGTGTCCACTCAGGTTGAAGTTGCTGTGGAAATTGCACATTGACTTGCATGGTGGAGACTTGTAAATTGTTTCTTGTCATGTCATTCATCATCTTGTAGAACCTTGAGTAGTATGAATCAATTGATTCCCCATCCAATGAAGTAAACTTACCAAAGTTCCAAAACAAGTTAGTTTTGACATCTTCCTTGTTAAGTGATTCACCTTGTTGCAAGCGTTCAATGGCAAACCACATCTCTTTAGCAGTAGAGCAAGCATTAACCGTTGATTAAATATCATCCCCTATCCCACTTAGAATCAAATAGATTGCTTCTTTCTCTGCATCAATCCAAGCACGGTTCTCTTTCGAAGTGTTCTCATATGTTTCCTTAATTGTTTGCTCATCGGAACCGAGCGTCGAGTCGGTTGCTGGAATTGCAGGAACGGTAAATATAGTGGGAGTATAAGGTCCTTCTTTGATGCAACGTCTAAGAACATCACCATTGGGTTTGGTGTCAAGATATCTAAGGAATCCTTATTTCCATTGTGCATATCTACCAGTCACAAGCATTGGTGGTCTCTCTTTGTTACCCGCCACCATGATGTTGTTATTAGTAACACGATATTCAGCAGTAGAATCCATCTCAAGAATGAAGTGAAGTGATTAGGATCTTAAGTAGATGTTGTTGTGAGTAGATTGTGGTTGAAACTTCAAGAAATGGTGTGAAAACCCCAAACAATGTCTTTGTAACCAAAAAATTCTTAAGCGAAAAATGACACGATTCCAACCTAATTCGGAATAAATCTTCAAAAATAAATTCGGAATGTGAATCAAGGAGTTAGTTCGGAATCTGTTCAACCTTGACCTAATTCAGAATCTGTTAAACCTTGACCTATTTCGGAATCTGTTAAACCTTGACCTAGTTCGGAATCGATAGAATTCTGGCGTAATTCGGAATCTTTTAAACCTTGACCTAATTCGGAATCGATGGAATTCTGACCTAGTTCGGAATCAATAAAGTTCTGACGTAATTCGGAATCGATGGAATTCTGATGTAATTCGGAATGGTGAAATTCTGATGTAATTCAGAATAGTGAAATTCTGATGTAGTTCGGAATGGTGAAATTCTGATGTAATTCGGAATAGTGGAATTCTGATGTAATTTGGAATGATTGAATTCTGAACTAATTCAGAATCGTTGAAGCACAGACCTAATTCGGAATAATTCCTTTCTCACCTAGTTCGGAATCGAGTTCTCACGTAGTTCGGAAAACGAGTTCACTGACCTAGTTCGGAATAACTTCTTTTCCCACCTAGTTCGGTATACCCCTTATTCCCACCTAATTCGGAATCGAGATCACTAACCTTGTTCGGAATAACACCTTCTCACCTAATTCGGAATATGTGCCTTTCCCACCTAGTTCGGAATGTGTAAATTTCTCACCTAGTTCAGAATAAACCTAAACCCTAGCTTCCCGAGTTATAAAACTTCAAATTCTGAACTGTGTAACCAAAAAACTCCAAATGGCGATTTTTTACCCAAAAATCAAGCCAAAATTTTCAATTTTTTCGTGAAAATCACCAAAATGAAGAACACAAATTCCTACCACAACTTTGTAGGCAATTTGTATGAAGATTTTGAGCTCAAAAACACAAATTTTTTGATACGAGATGATTTTAAGATGAAAATCACACGAAATCAAAAATGATAACCACAAACTAAACACGAATCTACCCCATGGCGATTGATACCAATTGTTGTCCCTAATAATATGTTGATAGATTAAAGAAATGAGATGGAGAAGATATGAATTTTAGAGAGAGAAAGTAGTGAGAGAAAGTAGAGAGAGAGAGAGATATAACTTGTGAAATTAGATTAAGAAATAATGAGATCATCCACCCTCCTAACATGCTAGGAGGGTGCTTATATAGTCCACCCACATGCGGGCTCTCTAATGGACTATATTGTTTTGGGCCGGGCTTGAATAAATGCTTAGTACCTTAAAAGAGGCATTTTAAGCTAACCATCAAGCCCGTAATGTCACGACTATTTTAACTACCTATTACAACATTCTAATAAATATTACAATATAGACCTATGACCGAACATTCTTGTTTGACTCAATATTTTGAGGCTAACAGGGAAAGAGATCGGATTTTGTTGGTGATTCGGAGTAGTGTGTGTTTGTTGTTCATTTGAATCAAGGGCTCGGTAATCCAATTCTTTCTCTTCTTTTATTTTATATATAATTACAAATCTATCAAGAACACAATGTTAATTAAAAGATAACATAAATTAAATTGAATAATGGTTTGGGATGTTCTGATGTCATGGAAACCGAGACATAAGGAGTCTCAGTGTGGTGGTTTTGTGACCAGACGTGACCATAAGGGCGCGCTGGTGGTGTTGTTGTAGACATTCGCAGCCCAAATCCCATCAGGGGTGCTTGGTTCGTTAACAGTAGGAAACAAAGGAGACCAGCGGGTGTGTTTGTTTTGTTTCAATGGCAACCGAGAGTTAGAAACTCTCAATGGGTCTTAGAAGGGCAGCAGGGGGAAGGATAGCAAGGCCAGTAGGTAGAAACAACAGAGCAGTAGGAACTGGCTGAGCCGATGGGGGACTTGACCCAAACAGTGGGAACCACCGTGACTGCAGTGGCAACCGGCACTAGGCCGGTGGCTGCTGTTTGTTTGACGTCAGCAAAGGGGGCCACAGTCGTGGCTGTGTGGGCTCGGTCTGGGCTAACCCGAGACATGGGTGTCTCGGGGAAGGTTGGATTCGACTCGGGGTTGGGTGACACGAAATTTTAATAAGACGCGTACGTTTTAACGATTTAAAAGTATGCTTCAATTAAATTATTTATAATAGATTAGTCAAGTTATAAATCTTTCTACTTTAATTTAATTAACGTTTATGAAATTAATCGCGTCATATTAAATTGCTTATTTAATACTTGATTATTATAAAATAATTTAATTATTTATGAAACTATTTTAGATAACCTTTCTAATTTAAGAAACGTGCTATTTTAGGAAACTTTCTATTTTAGCAGGTTACTATTGACAGTGTAACAATAAGATTAGAATACATTGTGATAACCTGAAACCGAGGTCATTGGCTAATCTTATTTTACGACTATTTCTGAAATTTTTGAGGAGCTTAAATGATTTTTGTTTTTGATGGTTTAAGTTTAAACCAATGTTAGGATACTTATATTTTGTCTTTAATTAGTATAAGGAGTATTAGCAAGCGTGGTGTCGACGGATGCCTAATATTTTATGTTCTATTGTCGATTATTCGATGTTTGTCGTTTTCGATGTTTTCTTTTTAATGACGTGTTAAGTCGAGTCGGGAGACGATATTATTATATTTGAGATACGTTTTAAATTTTTAGAAGTAATTTTATGAAACCCGAGCCTCGTGAATATTTTCAAAATCGACTAATAGTCATTTCCCGCTTTTGAGCTAACTATTTTCATTTTTGACCACAACTATGCAAAATTAGCCAAAGAAGCCCTTCCACCACCATATATAAACTCATTTCACACCCAACTTTCACATAGAAACAAGTTAACCAAATTTTTTTCTCACTTCCTTTCTTTCTTTTTCTTACCGTCACCTACACACACAAATAAACTAAATTCTAGTTTGATTTTTTACTTTGATCTATTTAAAAACAAGACTAGACCATATCTTAGAATTTTAAGGTGATTCTAATGATGCTAAATTTTACAACATGCATGAAGTTTAATTTTTTGTTGAGAATTAGGGTTGGTAGGATTGTTGGATGATCATGTATGTGATTATCTAGTGATAATCATGCATGGATCATGTTGATTTTGTTAAAAACTTATTTTTGATTCTTGGGTTTTTGTTTTGAAGATTGATACAAGTTTTAGGATTAAGATATGTTGTTATTAGGGGTTTAGGATGATGAGAAAAGTGGTTAAATTTGATCAAAAGTGTGATTTTATGAGGTAAATTAGGGCAGTGGGTTTAAGGATATTTTTGGATGCCTTATGATTTGAAAATGGTTAAACAAGTAAGATAGAGTTATGGAGATTCTTATTATCTTCGTTTTGGCGTAAATTAGAGCTTCTAACTCCAAACGAGTGCGAAGTTATGATAGTTTGATTATTCGTGTACCGGGAGACGAGTATCGGCACAATATGTAGTTGTTGTCGATATTTGGATCGAATCTCGGGGACTATAGAATGAGTTTTGAAATGAGTCCAAGGCTGTTTTAAAGATGTAAACCCTAGGTTGTGAGTCTATTTACAAACCTAAGTGTCGGTTTTGTAAATGGAGTCGTTTATAGAAGTTAAAATAATTGTATGAGTCGATGATGTAAAACTGTCCGGTATTTGTGATTCAAAGATGTGTCGGGCAGGTAGTCTTAGAAGTAAAATCTTTTGACAAACTTTTTGGAGGACTTTCTATAGATAGTAAGAGAGTTCCTCGAGTCGTTTCATAAACTTTTGACGTGTGTAAGTGGGGAAAATGAGCTAGTACATTTAGTATGTGCCAACAGATTTTTATCGAGAGTATAGAGTAATAAAGTAAATGCGTAGAAGAATATAATAGTATCACTTGTATCGTTTTCTTTCGAGTTTGACATGATTTTATGATTTTGAGTTTGATGTTATCATGTATGGTTTATTACTCTAGTCTATTATTAATGAACGCGCCTTATTTGATAGGTTGCGGTTCTCGTGTTTGAAAGGCATCACTTATCATCGACGATCATCTCACTAGGTTTCTTATACTAAGGTGAGTCTATAGCCTCGCTTTTCATGCTAGCTACTAAATGTTTTAATACCCGCGAGGGGGATACATGCTATTTGAAAATAAAATGAACACAAGTCATGATTGATTGTTTGGACCCGAATGTTGCCTATGTTGCCTTGAATTGTATTGGGTACCTTGTTGCTAAAGACCCTAATTTCATGAACCGTTAACTATGTTCTGACTTGATGTTGTGAGTTGGGAATAGCCGCTTATTCAAATGGTAGTACTACTGGGTTAACCACCCTATCTGAGACCAGGGCATTACGTTGAGTAACCTTTGGGAAGAATAATTTACGAGAATGAGATTTGCGTATATATCTAGCAACTAATACCCTAGAGGGGCAATGGTTTTATCTAGTCATGCTGGCGTTTGGCGTGGGTGACTAACTGGTTAAGGGGTCGGTGCCATGAGCTTAAATACAATGAGATGCCTTGATATAGATTGTATGTACAACAATTCAATAAAATGATTATGATTGATTTTCTTCTTGTGTTCAAATGTGATTTGTTAAACTTATGGACGCTCAACATTATTGTTGACTCGTTTAAGCATGTGTTTCAGGTAATCGAAGGTGATTAATGGCTGAGCATTGCTATGGATGTTGTGGGTTTGCTTTGGTGGTCTAAAACATTTTCTTTCCCTTTTATTGTTGAATAATTGTCTAATGTTTGTGTACTGTACTAAAACTTGTTGGTTGATGGTCGAGATCCAAGGGGGACTAAACGCTTTACTTTGATGTTGTTTTGGTACACTATGGGATGCAAATTATGTTTTAGACAATGTGTGAGATTTTATTTATATTTTATGTGTAAACGTCTCGTTTTGAGTCGTTCAATATGTGATGATACTTGTGTTTAGCACCCAATTGTGTATTTACGCTGCGCAATGTAAATATGGGTGTTAAAGATTGGTAATCAGAGCTACAAGTTATAGAGAACTAGGTCGATTTTGAAAATGTCCTAAACTATAACTTTGGTGTCGAAAGTATTTATTTTTCAAAAGCACACAACTTCTCTGCAACGCTCTGGTAAGATCACTTTAGTTTTGTTTTGTATTATAGATGTATCCCTCAGAACTGAAATGAATTCCCAAGTATTTATTAAGTAAATACTATGATATTGTATCGATGTTATTGAAAGTGCGCTGAGTGCTTGTCATTATCATATTTTATTTTTGCGAGCATTGCATAAACATCATTTGCATTGCATTGCATATCATGGGTTACATATAACATTTGCATGCTCATTATAACACTCACAAATTTCCACGCAGCGGAATGTACACATTGGGCGTTATTTCATAGCACATCACACACAATAATTGAAAACGACCTCAAAAGAGACGTTTAAAATAAACATTAAAGAATCTTTACAACCATTGTCTAAAACATTTCCAACCCAAAATAAAGTTTTTATCAGAGTAGCGTTACTTGTCCCAAAATATCTTAACCAAAACATAACAACTTTTTACCACAATATGACGATAATTAATTTGATAAAAAGGGAAGGAAATCCATAAGTTTAGACAAACGAGCACCAACTCCCTCCAGACATGCTCCGCTGCTATCAATCTTGATTACCTGAAACACATGCTTAAAATCGTCAACACAACGGTTGAGCGAATCTATAGGTTTACCAAATCATTAGTTGAACACAAGAGAAAAATCAATCATAATCATTTAATGGAATTGTGCGCATACAATCTATTATTCAAGTATTTCATTTTTAGTAAAACTAATTGATTGTATTTAAGCTCATGACACCGATCCGTTAACTCAATCACCCGTGCCACATTTGCCGGCATGATCAAAGTGAAACCATTGCCCCTTAATAACTGAATTTTACCAAGTTCGTTTTTCTCTCGATTCTAATCGAATTGAAATCGGGTTTTAAGTGTGACTCAGTCGTTCTTGGTGGATAAAATAAATTTGTTATCTCTAACTACTTAAAAAGTAAATGTGAAAAGTATTAGAAATAAACTAAAAATTAAAACGATATTAAAATGAATATTAAAACAAATATTAAAAAGAAACAATTAATAAAAATAAAACTAAAAATAGAAATAAACTTTTGAATTAAAAATAAAACTTACTTAATAAAAATGAAAGAAATTGGATTATAAAGCTACTTAAAAAAGAAACGAAACAAATATTAAAACGGGCACTTAATAAAAATTAAAACTTTAACTTTCGGATAAAATACTAAAACTAAAATTTGCGGAAAAATAAAACTAAAAATGACTGACTTTCGAAATAAAAATAAAAATGACTTTCGGATAAAATTAAATCGACTTACGGACTAAATGCAAAAAATTGGAAATGGGGGAACATGTTCCCCATGGGGGAACACAAAAATAGGGAGGGAAAAAGAAATGGGTGCTAGATGACTTTCGTAACTTTCATTTCAAAACTACTTTCGTAACCTTTTTTTAAAAAAAAAACTTTCGTAAGATTTTATATAACTAAACTTCGGAACTTTCGTTTTTAAATTCTTTTTAAAGAAACTTTCGTAAGATTTTGTTTTTAAAAACTTTCGTAACTTTTTTTTGTTATAACTAAACTTTCGGAACTTCAATTATATATTTGCTACTTTCGTAATTTTTTATATAACTAAACTTTCGGAACCAATTTTTTAAAAAGAAACTTTCGGAACTTTTAATAAAGAAAACTTTTAATAAAGAAATTTTTTTTGATATAAATTGAGTTTCGGACTTTTATAAGAAAAATGATTTTCGAAACAAAATAGTTTCGGAGGAAAATTAAAATGTGAGTTTGGGAACAAAAGTAAACTGTGACTTTTGGAACAAATATAAACCCTCTTCCGAAAGTTTGAGATACGCATCAAACAGACTATCCTAAAAATATGAGAACAAAAATAAGACAAAATAAGCAAAATTAATAAAAGCAAATAAGCAACGATTAAGCTAAATTAATTTCTAAAATAAGCCAAACTCAACACTAATAAAAAAACTATAAAAACACCAAATAAGCAAAATATATAAAATCAACTTTTAAAAGATTAAACTATTAAAAACACTTAATTAAAAATAAGCTAAACACACAATAAGCAATAAGCACAATAAGCTATATCATCTACCACATCAAAACCATAAGATCTATGAAATACGCACTTCAATAATCAAACAAACAATAAGATCAAACAAACTACATGATTAACCAAATCAAACACAAGATTAAAATCAAGAAAGGAAGAATGGGATATACTTAATAAGCTTGAATTAATGAAGAAGATTAAGATTCAATTACACAAGATTAAAGATTAAGAAAACTCGAAAGAAAACTAGGGAGAGAAAGTAAAACACATACTCCTAATTACCTTAATTAAAAACTAAAAAATAAAACTAACTATTACAAATGAAGGTCTAATGGTCTATTTATAATGGAAGGGATTTGGTGTTGTTGCTTCATTCTTTCTCTTTGTCTTCTCATTTTTTTAAATAATTCGTCTTTCTCGACTTTGTCTCGGGTTTGTCGATAGATAAAATGAACTCGTCTTCTATTTTTCTTCTTTTATTAGACTTGGTTCTTCGAATTCGTTAAACTTTTGTCTTTGGTCTTTTTCTTCGATAAATCTTCAGAATAAGCCTTTGACTTCCGTTATTTTTGCACTCTTGATCTTTTGACTTCGTCTTTTGTCCTTTTCTTCGATAAAAGCCCGTGAAAGCCCGTGTTTTCTTCCTTTTTCATATTTTTGTCCTAAAACACAATAAAAACACAAATCACGCATAATTCCGACTTTTACAACATTAAATACACGTTTTGGTCTCGTTTTTATTTGTTTTAAGTGGTAAAAGGATAAGTGTTTTCACACGTATTAAATCTCCTACACTTGACCATTGCAATGACCTCATGCAATGCATTAGTTACAAAGGAACATTTATATTTTCCAGCATAATTAACCCATCTCGGCCATTTATTATAATATACTATTACTACTACAATAAAAGAAACTTAACAACGATGAAAAGATAAAAACTTGTAAAAGATATAACAATTTCCTTTAATTTATTAACTTCAAAATTGTTTGATGGAAGAAACTTGTAAAGAAATATAAGACTTAAATTAGGGCTTTGGTGTCATGAATATTAACCACCCTCAAGTTTCACGTTCTCCATACCAAGCATAAAAACAAGATCATTGTTTACCATAAGTTCTCAAGTTAAAACCACTTATATATGATAATTGTGTAATACCCCTTCTCTAATTCCTAAGTTATATATCTAGATTTTAAAGGTTGTCATTCACCTGTAGGCTCATTTGACTTATTAAATAATCATTAGTCTAAAAATGAAGGCAAAACGGTGTAAACCCGTCACTTAGAACCTGGCCTCGTCCTCAAAAACATTGTCACTAAAGTAAGCCCACATCAAGGATAATTTAACACGATTTCGGGAATAAATTCCCGGATCCGAAATTTGGCCAATAGTACTACTTATTATTATTTCCTCCAAAGTCATGTTGACTTTATGTGGAGTTTAACAAATTCACATCATATACCCTTTATGCACTTTAAGATGTAAAAGTGCTCCTCATCTATGATCCACACCCTAAGGCTCCTTGAACCATAAACAAGGGAATTGATTATTTATCAATTTTTATTCAACACTTACCATGCCATACACCCTAAGGCTCTAATGACAAGGTTCGTTCTACATACCCCACACCCTAAGGCTCCTTGAGGTAATGTTTTAATCTTATTCTTTCTTTATTTATGATACATATATTAGGCCAAATTCCGCGGTACCATGGTCTGAATACCTCCTACTTAGTGGCTATGAGCCACCTTAGTCGGAAGTCCACAACGCTGGCATCCTCAATGTGTTCATGCTTTAATTACAAGGAAATAAAGTAGTTAGCTAAGAGCTAAAATATCGAATCTAAACTGCAAAAATCCTCATTTATTAAGAAATTAAATATACAAGCGGGAAGAAAGAGCCACAAAAAACTCATATAAGGAAGAATTAACCCTTAAACTTATTATCAACTCTATCATCTCTCGTTCTCCACAATTTAAAATCTCAAGTAATGAGACTCGTGGATGCCTATCCTAATAAACCAATTAAGTTCCATATGGTTAAGGATACTAGCTTGAGTAAACTTGGATAAATAAACTCGGGTTGACTCAAAATATTCACGACGGGCCTAATATATCAAAGACGTCTAATCTTGTTAAAACCATTTTATTTATTCATATTTCTCTTTTGACTTTATTCTTCAAATGGAATATATACATAGGATGCGATGACAAAAGGAAAGAAAATAAATGAAAAGTACTACTAGGCCAAAATAGATCAAAATTTTGAAAAACGTCGAAAAATATTAATTTTCCAGTTAAAATGAGGACATATTCATGGAAAAGCCCACTTAACTTCGATAGAAGTCCCTCCTACACTTGATATAAACATTTTCCTCAATGTTTAAGCATGTGGGAGTAAACTACCCTACAATTAGGACATTGTGCACGTAGTTTAAATCTTGCTAAGGAAGAGACAACTAAAGTGATTCCTATTTCAACATTTATCAATAAAATATTGAATCACAAGAGTATAGGATAGAACCGGGAAGATGGGTACACGGGATCACGGGTCGTTAAATATCATCAAAAGTAGATCTTTGAAAGCTCTAATCCCTGCACATCATAAGAAACAAGACAACAAACACCTACGTGGCTCCCCTACACTTATTATTGAAAACGGATAAAAAGGATAGATCATCGAGTTGCCTCCCGAGAAATGCTTGTTTTTGTTAACCGAGTCACGAGCCTTATTCGACCCAGAACTAATTCAAGGGAAACGTGGGAGGGATGGAATCATCTCATGAGAGATGTCCTTTCCAAAGTACAACTTAACACTTTGGCCATTAACCTTAAAGTTGTGCCCATTTGGTCGAGATAACTCAATGGTGCCATAAGGGAAAATTTGGGCCACGGTGAATGGACCGGACCAACGGCTCTTAAGTTTTCATGAAAAGATTTTCAACCGAGAGTTAAAGAGTAAAACTTGATCACCTATGTGAAACTCTCGGTTCTTAATCTTGCTATCATGAATGATCTTAGTCTTCTCCTTAGTCTTCTCTTTATGTCAAAATTAGCCCATTTCAAGGCCCAATAAGCCTTATGCTACAACTCAATGGGGAGGTGGCACGCCTTTCCGTACATAAGGCGATAAGGGGTACAACCTATAGGTGTCTTATAAGCTGTACGGAAAGCCCACAAAAGCATCATCTAATTTATCGGCCCTTGAGGCACGATGCTCTCCCACGGTATGCTCTAAGATTCGCTTATGTCCACGGTTAGATATCTCGGCTTGACCATTAGTTTGTGGATGATACACGGTGGAAAGTTGGTGATTGACACCATACTTAGCCATGACTCGTGCAAATTGATCATTGCAAAAATGAGTACCGCGATCACTAATGATAGCACGAGGAACACCGAATCTAGCAAACAATTGTTTCAAGAGGTTCACAACCACCCTCACATCGTTAGTAGGTAAAGCCTTTGCTTTAACCCATTTGGATACGTATTAAACGGCTACGAGGATGTACTTGTTCCCTTTGGATGATGGAAATGGCCCCATAAAGTCGATGCCCCATACGTCAAAGATTTCACATTCTTGGATAAAATTTTGAGGCATCTCATCTTTATGTGAGATCTTGCCTTGCCTTTGGCAAGCATCACCATGCTTAACCATCTCATGAGCGTCATGATAAATGGAGGGCCAATAGAATCCAAAATCGAAAACTTTTTTAGCGGTATAGTTAGGACCAAAGTGACCACCGGTGGGTCCTTTGTGGCAAGCTTCAAGGATTAGTAAAGCCACCGGCCCAACAACACACCTACGAATGACAAGATCCGCACATTGCTTGAAAAGATAAGGGTCGTCCCAATAATAGTGCTTAATATCCTTAAAGAATTTTTTCTTTTGTTGGGACGTTAACCTTCCATAAGAACACCACCCGCCAAATAGTTTGCAATGTCCGCAAACTATGGGGTATCGTCCAGATTGGAATTAATAGACATTAAGGCGTCATGGGAAAAGTATTCATTAATCTCTTGATTAGGAACTTCCCTTTGATAAGGATCCTCGAGTCTATTAAGATGATCCACGACTAGGTTTTCCGCTCCCTTTTTATCATGAATTTTGATTTTAAATTCTTGTAGGAGCAAAACCCAACGGAGGAGTCTCGGTTTAGCATCTTGCTTGGTCAACAAGTATTTCAAGGCAGAATGGTCGGTGTAAACGATGGTGGTAGAAAGCACAAGATAGGAGCGGAATTTCTCAAAAGCATACACTACTGTTAAAAGCTCTTTTTTGGTAGTGGTATAATGCAATTGAGCCCCCGTCATTGTCTTGCTAGAATAATTGATTGGTTGGGAGTGTTTGTTAACTCGTTTACCTAAAACCGCTCCTACCGCGAAATCACTAGCATCGCACATGAGCTTGAAAGGTAACTCCCAATTTGGAGAGACTAAGACCAGTGCCTTAGTTAATTTACCTTTAAGAAGTTTGAAAGAGTCGAGACAAGCTTGAGAAAAGACGAAAGGAGCATCCTTTTCTAAAAGATGAGTCATTGGTCGAGATATCTTAGAGAAATCTTGAATGAAACGTCGATAAAATCCCGCATGACCTAAAAAACTCCTAACTCCTTTGACGGTGGTAGGTGGAAGCAATTTAGAAATGACGTCAACTTTAGCACGGTCGACTTCGATACCGGCTTTAGAAATTTTGTAACCGAGGACAATGCCTTCTTTAACCATGAAATGGCATTTTTCCCAATTAAGAACGAGACGAGTCTCTTCACACCCTTTAAGCAAACGTTGTAAATTGGTAAGGCAACAAGAGAAAGAATCACCCTAGACCGAGAAATCGTCCATAAAGATTTCCATAGTTTGTTCAACCATGTCATGGAATATAGCCATCATACACCTTTGGAAAGTCCCAGGAGAATTGCATAAGCCGAAAGGCATTCTTTTGTAAGCAATTGTTCCATAAGGACAAGTGAATGTGGTTTTCTCTTGGTCTTTTAGATCGATAGGAATTTGAAAATATCTGGAAAAACCGTCTAAGAAGCAATAGTAGTCATTACCCGCTAAACGCTCGAGCATTTGATCCATGAAAGTAAGAGGAAAATGATCCTTACGAGTGGCATCATTGAGCTTATGATAGTCTATGCAAACTCGCCAACCCGTGACAAGTCGAGTAGGAATCAACTCGTTGTTTTCATTGGGAACAACGGTTATTCCGCCTTTCTTAGGCACACAATGGACGGGACTAACCCATGTCGAATCTGAAATAGGGTAAATCATTCCGGCATCTAGAAGTTTGATAACTTCTTTCTTAATGACTTCATGAATTTGGATTAACCCTTCTTTGACTTTGGTTTGTGGGTTTAAAGTCATCTTCCATGAGAATTTTATGAGTGCAAAAGTTAGGACCAATTACGTGGATGTCGGATATTTTCCAAGCAATTGCTTTCTTATGAGTCTTAAGCACTTCGATAAGTCGAGATTTTTCATCCTCTTTTAAGTCCTTTGCAATTATGACGGGTAAATTCTTATTGTCTTCTAGGAAAACATATTCTAAATGAGACGGTAAATCCCTAAGCTCTAAATCCGGTGGATTGTCGGTGGAAGGCTTACTCAAATTTGGATCATCGTTTGTAACTTCCTTAGGAGTAGGTGGAGAAATATGATCCTCATTGAGAAGTTTCTCAATGGTACGAATGTCTTCTTCCCAATCGGAGGGATAATCATCATATTTTAAATCCACGTCCCCTAAACTTGCTTCAAATTCTTTTAAAAGAAAGTCACTTTCTCCAAATGGAGTCAATGATGGAGCAATAGAAGCTACGTTCTCAACATGAGGTAAAGGATAATTCCCGCGCTTACAAGCCTCGTGAAAATGTTCTCTACATGCTTCGTCGAGCACATCGATGAAATTCGCGGATTCGGGCTCATCGGGACGATTGGAAAGTTTACCCATGTTAAAGACGATTTTATCATCCCCTACCCTCATGATAAGCTCACCCGCGGCTACATCAATCAATGTACGCCCGGTCCTCAAGAAGGGTCCTCCCACAATCAAGGGAACACTGGGATCCATTTCATAGTCGACTACAACGAAATCGACAGGGAAAGTAAATTTGTGGACTCCAACGAAAACATCCTCGGCTATCCCCACCAGATAAGCAACCAAACGGTTAGCTAATTCCAAAGTCATACGAGTGTAGACTAGCTCGGGTAAAGATAATTGCTTCCATACGGACAATGGCACAAGATTGATACTCTCTCCGAGATCCCCAAAGCCATACAATTCTCTACACCCGGAAAATTGCAAGGAATAAGGAATCGACCGGGATCTCCAAACTTAAACGAAAGTTTTCTCAAAAGAACTGCGGAACAATTCTCGTTTAATTGGGTATTGGCAATATCAAGCAACTTTTCCTTATCACTTAAAGGTTCCTTAAACATCTTAGCATACTTAGGCATGTGAGCGAGAGCCTCGACAAAGGTGATATTAAAATTCAATTGTTTGAACATTTTTAGGAAGTTCGAAACTTGAATATCATCTTTATTCTTCAATTTCTCTTTCCTCAACCTTGAGGGATAAGGTATATTAGGTTGAGATGAAGGCTTTAGAGTGGATTGCTCACTCACATCCTTTGGTGGAGGAGGGGTAGAAATGGAAGGTGAAGGAATCAGTTTAGGAACCGAAGGTGTGGTATAAGATTGAGGTAAAGGTGGAACATAAGGTGTAGACAAAGGCGTTAAGGGAGGTATCTCACAAGTAGATGGTGAAGGACGGTAGGTAGAAAGTAGAGGGAATCTCGGGTCCTTGGTTAGGTGGGGAATAAGAGGTTCTTCGGTGGTCTTACCGCTCCTAGTATTGATGGCATTAAAGCCCTAGGATTGGTCACGGTGTTAGAAGGGAGGGCACCTTAGGGACGAAGGGTTTAAAGCATTTGCATAAATTTCCTATCGGTTGATTCTTTTATCTCTCTGGTCGATTCTTGCAGCGCTTTCATTGTTCGCTCATGTTCGGTTAATTTTTGTAGAACCAAGTCCATTTGAGGATTATGTATGTTCATTTGATTATACCCTTGATTATTAAACCCTTGATTAGGAAAACCTTGGTTTGGATAATAATTTTGAAAACCTTGATTTTGAACAACTTGGTTATTAAAGCTTGATTTTGATTATTAAATCCTTGGTTTGCCCTTGAAAAGCCCCTTGATTTGTATTAAAACCCCTTTGATTAACATTCTCTTGAAAATTACCCCGTTGAGGACCTTGGTTTCTATTTTGGGTGGGTGGGGGTGGTCTTTGTGGAACTACAAAAACCGGGGGAGCCAAATAGTTAGTAGATTTATAAGATAAATTGTTCACATTGATATTTGGTTTAAAATGCACCCTCTCATTAGTGTTATAAGCATACACTTCTTGTTGATAAGGGTCATAAACCTTGTCACAGTTATAATATGAATGTGGTCCACCACAAGTCTCACAAGTTTCACAAGTCTCTTTTAAAGCATTTACATGTGTAGTGGGAGGGTTATCTCTTAAAGCAAGTTGTTTTACTACTGAAGTAAGTTCCTTAATTTGATTAGTCAACTCACTCTCATTAGCACTAGCCATAGTAGCCCTAACACTCTTGGTTTGGACTTTGGCTTTATTCTCAATGATTGCCCAAGCCTCGTTCATAGTTTTCACAAGAATATTACCCCCCGAGGCACTATTTAGTGAATCTTGGTCACTCACACTTAATCCATTATAAAAAGTATTAATTTGATGTAACTTAGTAAAACCGTGTTGTGGATACTTTCTCAAAAGTTCCTTAAAACGATCCCAAGATTCACTAAACGTCTCACCGTACTTTTGTTCAAAATTAATGATGTCATTCCGCAAAGCGGTAGTACGTGAGGATGGAAAGAAGTAATTTATGAATTTTGTCTCTAGGTCCGTCCATGTGGCAATACTTTGGTGTGGTTCCTTATCAAGCCATGTCCGGGCTTGTCCCTCGAGAGAGAAAGGAAAGAGGAGCAAACGAATTGCCTCTTGTGAGACCCCATTGTATTTTACAGTATTGGATAAGTGTACGAACCTCTTGATGTGATCATGAGGATCATCATGAGTGCGGCCCAAGAAAGGTGTTGCAGAAACCATTTGAATAAACCCGGTTTTGAGCTCGACGTTGTTGGTGTCAATAGCCGGCACCACAATCGCATCATCGTTGCCTTCGACGTGTGATTGCAAGAGCTCGGTCATTGGACGCTTCTCCATGGTGTTAACAATATGAGGCTCGACAACAGGAGGCTCCATGATAGCGGCTTGAATGGATTTCCTTTTGCGTGAACGGGTACACATACACCTACAAAAGAAAAGAATATCAAATAAATAGAAGATTAAAGTTAACGTGAAAAGAAAATATTTTTGGTGCAAAATTTTTGAAAAGAAATGCTTTTATGATTTTTTAAATATTTTTGGATTTTTAAAATTATCGATTTTTTTGGATTTTTGAAATTTTTTAGAAAATTAAGCAAGAAAAATAACGTTTAAAAGTGAATGGATCGCAAAATCCAACGCGTCTCTCACAAAAAACTGTTAATCTTTACGAAAAGAACCGACAGCGGTGCCATTTTAATAACTGAATTTTACTAAGTTTGTTTTTTCTCTCGATTCTAATCGAATTAAAATCGGGTTTTAAGTGTGACTCAGTCGTTCTTGGCGGATAAAATAAAATTTGTTATCTATAACTACTTAAAAGGTAAATGTGAAAAGTATTAGAAATAAACTAAAAATTAAAACGATAATAAAACGAATATTAAAAAAAATATTAAAAAGAAACAATTAATAAAAATAAAACTAAAAACGACTGACTTTCGAAATAAAAATAAAAATGACTTTCGGATAAAACTAAATCGAATTATGGACTAAATGCTAAACAAATGGAAATGGGGGAACATGTTCCCCATGGGGGAACACAAAAAGAGGGAGGGAAAAAGAAATGGGTGCTAGATGACTTTCGTAACTTTCATTTCAAAACTGCTTTCGTAACGGTTTTTTTTTAAACTTTCGTAAGATTGTATATAACTAAACTCGGAACTTTCGTTTTTAAATTGTTTTTAAAGAAACTTTCGTAACTTTTTTTTATATCTTATCTTTCGGAACTTCTATTATATATTTGCTACTTTCGTAATTTTTTATATAACTAAACTTTCGGAACCGATTTTTTAAAAAGAAACATTCGGAACTTTTAATAAACAAAACTTTCGGACTATTTTTGTATCAAAACTAGTTTCGTAACTTTTTTGATATAAATTGAGTTTCGGACTTTTATAAGAAAAATGAGTTTCGGAGGAAAATTAAAATGTGAGTTTCGGAACGAAAGTAAACTGTGACTTTCGGAACAAATATAAACCCTCTTCCGAAAGTTTGAGATACACAGCAAACAGACTATCCTAAAAATATGGGAACAAAAATAAGCCAAAATAAGCAAAATTAATAAAAGCAAATAAGCAACAATTAAGCTAAATTAATTTCTAATATAAGCCAAACTCAACACTAATAAAAAAACTATAAAAACACCAAATAAGAAAAATATATAAAATCAACTTTTAAAAGATTAAACTATTAAAAACACTTAATTAAAAATAAGCTAAACACACAATAAGCAATAAGCACAATAAGCTATATCATCTACCACATCAAAACCATAAGATCTATGAAATAAGCACTTCAATAATCAAACAAACAATAAGATCAAACAAACTACATGATTAACTAAATCAAACACAAGATTAAAATCAAGAAAGGAAGAATGAGATATACTTAATAAGCTTGAATTAATGACGAAGATTAAGATTCAATTACAGAAGATTAAAGATTAAGAAAACTTGAAAGAAAACTAGAGAGATAAAGTAAAACACCTACCTTAATTAAAAACTAAAAAATGAAACTAACTATTACAAATGAAGGCTTAATGGTCTATTTATAATGGAAAAGATGTGGTGTTGTTGCTTCCTTCTTTCTCTTTGTCTTCTCATCTTTTTAAATAATTCGTCTTTCTCGACTTTGTCTCGGGATTGGTCGATAGATAAAATAAACTCGTCTTCTAATTTTCTTCTTTTATTAGACTTGGTTCTTCGACTTCGTTAAACTTTCGTCTTTGGTCTTTTTCTTCGATAAATCTTCAGAATAAGCCTTTGACTTCCGTTCCTTTTGCACTCTTTATCTTTTGACTTCGTCTTTTGTCTTTTTCTTCGATAAAAGCCCGTGAAAGCCCGCGTTTTCTTCCTTTTTCATATTTTTGTCCTAAAACACAATAAAAACACAAACCACGCATAACTCCTACTTTTACGACATTAAATACAAGTTTTGGTATCGTTTTTATTTGGTTTAAGTGGTAAAAGGATAAGTGTTTTCACACTTATTACCCCTCTTTAGGTATTCATTGCCAGATTTATACCTTATCTCTTATAACAAGTTATCCGTCCGCAGAGGGTACTCAACATACTAGCTCTCGTCTCGGATAGGGTCGTCAACCGCATAGTACTATCAATTGTATAAGCGGCTATTTACAACCCACACAAGGGAAAGACAATAATTAACGGTTCATGAATTTAGGGCCTTTAGCAACAAGGTACTCAATACAATCCAAACAACATTAGGGTCCAAACAATCATTCATGACTTGTGTTCCATTTTATTTCAAATAGCATGTATCCCCCTCGCGGGTTAAAATCATTTATAAGATAGTATAAAAGCGAGGATATAGACTCATCTTAAGTAGTAATGATAGTAGTAGTAACAAAGACGTAGACGAAGACAATCACCGACGATGAGGATGCCCCGAGAAATCAAATACAACACCTAACAAACACACGCGAAATGAATCAAAACCTTCAAGTACTGTATGTACATAATTAAGAACACTCAAAGTTCACATAGACTCACGCCAAAAATCCAAACCAGTGATATTTACTAGACACGTCCACTTTTATACTTTATTAAAATTATTACTCATTTTACAACTCCGCCGGTACATACCAAATGTCCGGGTTGGTTTCCTATACTTAGACATCACCAAAAATTATGAGAAAATTTGTAAAATTCATTTACAACCTGTAGATAGCCCATATTAAATTTCATAAAAAGTTCTCACTTCTAAGATCCACTGCTTGTCACATTACTAAACTCAAAATTTCGGACAGTTTTGTACCTTCGCGTTGTAAAACCATTTTGACCTTCTTAACCAATACCATTTCTAAATCCGACTCCTAAGTTTAAAAGTAGACTCAAAATTTTAAGTTTAGGGCCTGAGATCAGCCTATAACCATTTTTAGAACTCAACTTATAGTCCCCGAGATTTGACCCAATATCGACTACAATTTCGTATTGTGCCGATAATCTCCCGGTACACAAAAAATTCAAAATATCATAACTTTTGACTCGTTTGGAGTTAAAAGATCTACCTTACACCGAATCGAAGGTAGAAATAAGCTCTACAACTATATTCTATAATGAAAACCTGGACTTAGAATTAAAACCACGAAAACAACCTTAACATTCTGTTTGAAAATGACACTTTAAAAATCATACCTACACTTGTTTTCAATCCATTCCATCAACTCCTATACCTATTATATCATCAACCAATCATTCTAATCAAAACCTATCATACCTAATCACTTGTATGAACAATCACTAAGAAAACCCATTTCAAAAACTCTACATGTAATGTAATTAAATCAAATAAATTCAACATAAACATGGATATAAACACATACCAACAACTAATCAAGATCAAAATCAAAGAAACCAAACACCCCTATTTGGGCCGTGGGTTTGGAGAAGTAAGAACACCAAGAAAACATTAATTCCAAGCTTGTTTAAATGGTTTCCTTCAATCCTAAAACACAAATTAAGAACATGAAATGAGAAAAATTAGATCAAAACCCACTTGTTCATATGAATAAATTTTTGTAAAGATTAAATGGATGCATGTTTAGTTTTGTTGGATTAAAACACTTACAAGATGAAATTAGAGACGAGTCTTTGATTATTTTCTTCTAAAACACTAGAAAAATCAAATGGTGGTGGTGTATGGTGGTGGTGGTGGCGACGGCTAAAGGAGAGAGAGAGAGGGGAAACCCTAATTTTTGAAATGAAAAAATGGGAGTGTGTGTGCATACATTTTCCTTTTGTAAAAATTGGGAGGGTTAGTTTTAACAAGTTGGCTATCTTTTGGCCTTAGGAATAAACGACCATTTTAAAGAGAGGGAATCGACTCACTAGTCGGTTTTGAATTTTTGCGGAAGTCGGGATTCGTCCCGGCTTCCTAAAACATATTCATAAGCCTATACTCACACCAAGTAAGAAAAAAATGGTTCCGACTCGACTTAACGCGTATATAAAATAAAAACTTCCAAAAACTCAAATATCGATCAATCGATAATAAAAGATAAATTTTGGGCATCCGACGGTATCGTAGTCATCATCTGTTCTTCTCAAATAGTTAAACGTTGAAATTATGACCTCCAACATTGGTTTCAACTTAAATCGTCAAACATATTACCAACAAAATTTCTTAAAAATTTCAAAATCGGTCGTAAAATTAGGATTAAATAAAGCATTAGGTTCGAGGTGTTACATCCTCCCCTCCTTAAGGGAGCGACGTCCCGGCGCTCTCCACTTCTTATACTCGCATCTCGTACTACTAGAAAGATAGGGGTACTTCTTCCTAAAGAAGTCTTTACGTTTCTACGTGAACTCCGGTCCACGTATCAAATTCCATTACACCTTCACAATAGGTATTCTACCAACGACAAGTGTCGATCTCATATACTACCAAAATCATTCACACATGCTCAGAGCATGTCTTTCAACATCCGAATCGTCCTTTCACTTGGTGCATCAATTTCATAAAGATAATTATTCATAAAAGAAAATCGCAGGGCCACACATAACCCCATCGAAAACGTTTAGAATATGCAAGACGAACTAATTAATACTAGTCGTATGAAATCACCTTATTGCAATATTACGTACATACAAACCTAGTTCCTCAAAAACGAATTTATCGATAGGGAAATCATTCGACGTATACATAACTCTCTCGAAGACATCACAATCTAATCAAACACGAAAACCATTATGAAGCACATACAACCACATTACGACATGTTTGCAAAATAGCCAAACCATGCCAAGTAAATAAGTTCAATCAAGTTAACTCATGCTTGCTAATCAGCCAAGCCATGATAAAATAAGAAATATTGACATGATACTCGGATGAGTCCAGTAAAAAAAAAGTTACAAGTTAAAGCAGGTTCACGGCTTGCCAGCTATAGATTCATATCCAAAAAGAAAGAAAATACATATATATGTCATTGCAGGGTGCTCACACACGGATCCATACCCAAAAGATATTACAAGAACACCATCTCACTTTCGTCCCAAACGTGGTCAAAATCTAAATAAGCATTATCGTTGAAGGTTAAAAAGATATTACATGGTACGTGTTCTCCATGATCAGACGTCATTGGACAATGTCGTCTCAAGTTCTCACAACTTACGATCACTCGACTAGATTAGATACCACATAAATACCTAAAAGGCAAGGGTTTACCACAAAAACATCAACTATGTCTATCTGTCGTTTAACCATCGATGATCAAAGAAAATGGAGTCAAGCAAGGAGGATTCCTCACTTTATTAAACGAAGACGGCAATTGGAATTGTCTTCCAACTACCGATGCACAGTTGGTAAACTTCAACAGTTTATCGCCTGTCATTGACATATCAAAAGAACGAGAAAAGAAAATAAATAAAGTATGATACATTTGATGTAGGAGAATTCTTCTTCATTTCCCTCAGAGTTACCCGAACTCGGCTTTCCTCTACTTTGGCAGTCTTCTATTTTTGTTAAAATTTCTTCTTAGTGTCGGTACGAGTCCCTTTGGTATTTCATCAACACCCTAGTGATTGCGATGGAATTCACACGTTACATAAAAAACGTTTTCCATAATTACTCGGTCACGGTGACGTACTAAGTCAACGTGAAACGAAAAGAAAGATTTCAAGGAACACAAGAAAATTTCAAAAAATTTCTTTAGGAATCAAAGAGAATACGATTACTTGCATAAGGATCTACCATTTTAAAAGCGTTCGCATCCAGACATTTATCAAAAACACTAACAGTTTTAAATATGACCAATTTATTTGAAACGACGTTGCCCTTCCTAAACTATGCATAATTAGCTAGATCATGCATGATTGAGGATCAAGCAACAACAACCAACAAAACATGACTCTTCCCGAATTATGTATAGTTAGCTAAGCTGTGCATAATTGAGGATCGAGGGACGACACAACATTATTATTACACACCAAATATGACTACGAAGGTTTTCGACCTAATCTTCAAAATAATCAAATCATTTGAAATGGGAAAATATTGTTACCATCATTTCAAGGAGCACCTCAAACATTTTTCATCCATTTTGAAAACATACTTTTGCTTTGCCTTTTTATGAGAAAAATAAATAAATAGATAAACCGACACCATTTGCATTTGGTTCAACGAAACATTTCGCACACTCATACATATTTTCGAAACAGATTGTTCACAAAATAACGGTAAGGTGGTTCCAGATTAAAGATCATTGCAAGCATAACGACTAGTAAAAATAAAAAATCAATGAGATCAATTAAGATAAACGAGCAATATATTTGCCAACGGAAATTAACTAAATTAGAAAGGAAAATACTTCGAATATATGAAAATAGTTTCGGGATAACAACAACGATCTATAAATACATGGAGTAAACATCGAACATCAACACAAGAGTCAAAAATAGGACAACGATCATTTCCCATCGTCTCGAGTTACACATACATTCCACCAATTTAGGTTTCATTAACCGAAAGAAGAAAAGTTACGGCGTCCATGAACAGGAAAAAAATACACCGGATGACATACTCTTATTTTCATGTACTAGCGAGGTAGCAATTCAAAAATAAATAATGGTCTCATACCATGGACAATATTAAAACGAAAAATCACAGGACTACCCAAGTTCAGATATAGACTCACAAAATCGAAGAAGTGATGTTGTATGATCGAACCACCGTGACTCAAAACATTAGAAGCATGAACATGATTAAGTTAATTTACATGACTTAGGTTATTAATTTTATTATTAGTACATAAATTTTAACCTAAGTATTTATCTTTTAATTAGACTATATAATTAATTAATTATTAAAATCATGACTTATAATTAATTAATTTGCATGACTTAGGTTATATTATTAATAAATAATAATACATGTTTTAACCTAAGTATTTTACCCTTATTTAATTAAAATCATGTTATATTTAATTAAATACTTTAACCTATAGTTTATTTAATTCACATGAAATAATTAATAAACTATACTATATAATTACATGACTTAGAATAATAATCAATAAACACTTAAGCTTATATAATTAGCTTAATTATCCAGCTTATATCTAATTATGGAAACTTTCTATTTTTAGAAACTTATTTATTTAAGGCAACTAATCTATTTTTGGAAACTTTCTATTTTAGAAACTTTCTATTTTTGGTAACTTTCTATTTTTGGAAACTTTCTATTTTAGGAAACCTGCTATTTTTAGAAATTTACTTATTATTACACTACAAGTATAATAATACATGAAATACAAGTAATACTTAATCAGAATAGACAGAATATATGATAAACACAGTATAAAGCTTAATTCAGTAAAACATGACATGAACATATAAAACAAGCTAAGACATGATATAAACCAGTTACGTACTCAGTAATCAGATACTTATACACGTATGTATTTATGTAGCATTAGTGATACCAAAGTAGAACTCTCTTCCGTTCGTCTTCTTCGTTCACTGGACATAAGGTACGGATTCTCCGTCCTTTCAGTATGGACATTTTTCCTTATTAGGATTTCCCCGTATGCAGCCAACTGTTTTCCCAGTATTTGTTTATATGTTTTGAATTGCTTATGTTTAATTAGAATACCTAAAGCCATATACATGCATGACCAGTTTCACCTAGTTATGGAGGTACCATAACTATAACACTAGAGGCACCAGTGTTATGACTTCACCACGGCGGAGTGATAGCTCATGGCGTCCCTTTCAGCTTTTGGCCATTTGTTATATTATCAGGTGGGGCGTATGGGTGCATCCTAGTTTACATGTTTTCAGCAGATTACTCAGTGTGAATGTGGTGTGTGCCTTGCATCCTTCACAAGGAGTTGATCCCTCCTACCCAAAACCAGTATATTAAATTAGAGGCAGCCCCTCTAATTTGCATGACGAGGTCACCCCTCCACGTATTCATGCACTTGATATTTCATGACCTATATTGGCTAACGGTAAAATATGTTAAACAGTTTTTACAAGATAAACATAAGGCTTTTCAAACTATAAAACCAGTTTTACTAAGATATAACCAGGTTATCCAGGACTTAGTTTCTTCCGCTGTTTCATGCTTTATGCTTATACTATTCATGCTATAATTGTATATCCGTTCACTAAGCGTATTGCTCAGCCGTTTACCTTTTCATGTTCCCAAAACGACAGGTACTCAGGGACGCTCGTAGACTTTAAGCGTACGTGCATATGGACTGGAAGCTTTCTAGCCTTCTTTACTTTATGCATTTATCTATACTTTGATACTCATTTCCATGGACATTGTTTAGTCCTTTCATTTTCAGTACTTATTTTTGTGTGTGATGAGTTCTAATTTTGGACTACCGATGTTTGATTCCGGTATTTCTTTTATGGTCATGTAATGTTTAGACATTTATCCTTGTATGCTTTGATGACACGCCATAATCACGCGTGATATTCCATTTATCAAAATGGGGTGTTACAATTATGGTATCAGAGCCAAGGCTTCGACCTGTAGGCTCTCAAAACATGACCTATGATTAGTGGGTAGTCACTATGGTCTTCCTAGAACTGACAGTCGGTTTTCATGCATTCATCATTTTCATGCATACATATATATGTCATTGTCGCATGTTTATGACTAAGTAATGGTTGGTACAGGACTGGCCCTATTTAGTCACATGTGTTTTATCGAAACTTTTAAATTTGGGACCGACCCATAGGCGTCCCCTCGCCATGTCTTTTATTTTGGGTGAACTGACCATAGGCGTTCACTCTCGTGCATACAAAAGATTTCATAAAACTGCATCATGCATTCATGTACTAGTTTTCCTGCATAAAATTTTTCTCATGATTTATTGGTATAAGTTTTTTCATGTATATAGTTTATATTTTGATCAGTTATTTATGTATTTAATGTAATACTGTTAGATGGTAAACACAAACAATATCCGGGAGATGGTTGCAGCTGCCAATGCAGATTTGCAAGACATCCTTTATCAGATCGACAACTATCCTCCCCTGCCTAGCATTTTCCCCAGGGAAGGAAGGAATAGGCTTATGAGAGAGTACTACACCATTAGACAGCGACCTGAGGAAAACAACAATGACTTCATGTAGCGTTTCCTTCGATTCGCCGGTGACCTAAGAGCAGCTGCGGGCACCACTGAAGAGCAGGCACAACATTTTCTTTGGGCCCTTTCTCCAATGATTTCCAATAACTTAGAAGGTGCTCCGTTGGATATGGTAGCACAAGTGGCCGATGCAACACGTAAGCTGGAGATGCTGCAAGAGAGAGATGAGTTTGAGGAAGCAGAGATACCCGATAAGAGGTAAACATTCGTATTCAAGCAGTGATCAATCCGTATTCTTTCAGTATATGTCAATATTTCATCTCTTTAAAATGTATCTTCCAGGCAGAAGACTAGGGACCGGTCTCAGCCGGCTACTCAGCAGCAGCCTAATTAGCCCAAGGGAAACGGTCTGACTAACGACCGTTCTGCTACGGATAGGCGTGGTGGTAATGATAATTACCGTAACAACGCTGGACACTCCAACAGCAGCAGGTCCTTATACTTAAGCATTTTCTTATGATTACATGTTATAACTCTTAATTCTGACACATTAGCAAATCTTCTACCAGGAACCATGGAAATGGTAGGGACCAGAACTAGAGAGGTTCACAGCCTAACCGTCCAGCTATCACTGGTATTCAATCTTACGATTATCCGCATTGTCCTTTATACACTATTATCATGTCTCATGTATAATGTTTTAGCAGGTTCTCAGCCAGTCAGGACACCTGCTGGAGGATATACTCATCCTCTTTGCTCTACTTGCCACCGTAGGCACCCAGGGCCATGTCGCCGCGACAGTGACGCATGCTTCAAGTGTGGTCTTCCTGGCCATCGCATGAAGGACTGCCGCAAGGGCGAGATGGAGGGCACGTCGGGACATGTTGATTACCAAGCCGCCTTCTACTACTGGGCGCGTTTACACGACATCTCGCGATCAGGCCAACAAGTCTAGAGGTACCATCACTGGAATCTTGTATATGTATGGTCAAGCTGCATGTGTTCTGTTTGATACGGGTGCTACTCACTCGGTCATTTCTACTGCTTATGCCAAGAATGTTAGGATACTCCCCATGCCACCAGAGAATAGACTCAGTATTTCCACGCCTTTGAGAGTCTCTGTAATTATAACCCATGTGTACAAGAGCCTTCCCCTAAAGTTTGACGACAAGGTTCACCCTCTTGACGCACTTCCGCTGGACATGAATGATTTTGACATGATTTTGGGCATGGATTGGCTATCCAAGCATCATGCTACCATAGACTGCCATTCATATCGAGTGATCTTCGGTGATGTTAATGCATCAGAGTACATTCATAACGGGTTCGTACCCGACAGATCTGTACAAATCATATCAACCCTACAAGCACGTGCACTATTTTCACATGGTTACGAGGGCTATCTAGCTACTGTTCATGACATGGATGCTGAATCCCAATCAATTCAGGATCAGCCGATAGTGTCAGAATTTCCAGATATATTTCCAGAAGAACTTCTGGGCATACCACCTGCACGTGAAGTGGAATTTAATATCGAGCTCATCCCAGGAGCTGAGCCGATCTCCAAGGCTCCTTGTCGCATGGCTCCCATAGAGTTGAAGGAGCTGAAGGATCAACTGCAAGAACTTATGGAACGAGGTTTCATTCGACCGAGCGCATCTCCATGGGGCGCGCCGGTATTATTTGTTAAGAAGAAGGACGGCAGTATGCGTCTTTGCATAGACTATCGTGAGCTAAACAAGATTACTATCAGGAATAGGTATCTACTGCCACATATAGATGATATGTTTGACCAACTCCAAGGGGCCAAACATTTCTCCAAGATTGATCTAAGGTCAGGCTATCATCAGCTATGGGTTAAGGAGCAGGACATCGCCAAGACTGCTTTTCGTACCCGGTATGGACACTACAAATTTGTAGTCATGCCATTTGGCCTTACCAATGCTTCAGCAGTGTTCATGGATCTGATGAACAGAATCTTCCATGAATTTCTGGACAAGTTCGTCATTGTCTTCATCGATGACATTCTGATTTTCTCAAAGTCCAAGGAGGAACACGAAGACCATCTTCGTACAGTACTACAGATTCTTCGCCAGAAGCAGCTGTATGCTAAATTCTCCAAGTGTGAGTTCTGGTTAGACAAGGTGGCATTCTTAGGTCACAATGTATCAGCAGAAGGAATCACGATGGATCAAGCGAAGGTTGAGGCTATTACAAAATGGCCAAGGCCGACATCAGCGACTGAAGTCCGTAGTTTCCTAGGCTTAGCTGGCTATTACAGTAGGTTCGTGGAGAACATTTCCCGCATGGCACTAACATTGACCAAACTGATGCGGAAAGGAGAGAAATTCGTCTGAACTGAAGAACAAGAGAAGAGCTTTGAAGACCTGAAGCAGAAGTTAGTATCTGCACATATTCTTACTCTCCCATCTGGTACGGGTGGATTTCAAATCTGCATTGATGCATCAGGGAAGGGACTTGGCTGTGTTCTCATGCACCATGGGAAAGTGATCGCGTACGCTTCACGACAGCTTAAGTCTTAAAAGGAAAATTACCCTACGCATGACTTGGAACTTGCTGCAGTCGTGTTTGCATTGAAGATATGGAGGTACTACTTATATGGAGAATCATGTGACATTTTCACGGACCACAAGAGCTTGAAGTATATCTCCACTCAGCGTGAATTGAAGATGAGATAGAGGAGATGGTTAGAGCTGTTGAAGGATTATGACATTAATCTGCAGTATCATCCTGGCAAGGCGAATGTAGTAGCAGATGCACTTAGCATAAATTCCGAAATAATCAATGACATTGAGATTAAGGAAGAAATCATAAGAGACTTGGAGCGACTAGACATAGAGATCATGGTAAGTGGACAACACGGTTATTGGGCTAATCTTAGAGTAGAACCCGAGTTACTCTCTAAGATCAAGGAAGCTTAGAAAGATGATGGAGAAATCTGGGCGATAATTCAGAATTTGGAGAAGCAGACAGAACTCAGAGTAGATGCAGATGGTATCTTATGGTAGGGCATGAGACTTTGTGTTCCCGATGATCAAGAACTCCGGGAAGCCTTGTTAGCTGAGGCTCATAGCTCCCCATTCTCAGTACATCCTGGTTCGACCAAGATGTGCCATGACATCAAGCAATACTTTTGGAGGAGTGGTATGAAACAGGTGGTTGCCACTTACGTCTCCAAATGTCTTACCTGCCAGCAGGTTAAGATCGAGCATCAGCGATCTGGCGGTCTTCTTCAACCGTTAGATATTCCAGAGTGGAAGTGGGACAAAATCACCATTGATTTTGTTACTGGTCTTCCGCCAACTAAGAGGAAGCACGATGCAATTCGGGTTATCGTTGATCGACTTACCAAATCAGCTTATTTCTTACCGATCCGCAAGGAAGATTCGGTCAGTAAACTCGCCGATACTTATAGAAGGGAAATCATGAGACTTCACGGTGCTCCATCCAGCATCGTCTCAGACAGAGATCCTCGATTCACTTCGCGATTTTGGAGAAGTCTGCAGAAAGCTTGGGGTACACAACATAAGCTTAGCACGACTTTTCATCCTCAAACAGACGGGCAGTCAGAGCGAACGATTCAGACATTGGAAGACATGTTGAGTTCATGTGCGTTGGAATGGACGGGTGATTGGGCAGATTATATCTGTTTGGTAGAGTTTGCATACAACAACTGTAACACCCCATTTTGATAATGGAATGTCACGCGTAATTATGGCGTGTCATCAAAGCATACAAGGATAAATGTCTAAAACATTACATGACCATAGGGTAAACCGGAATCAAACATCGGTTCCCAAACATAAGCCCAAAACATAATAAAGCAAAGGAAATGAATGAATGACTAAGCAAGCATAAGTATATGAAGGTAAAAAGGAAAAGAAGTCTCTAGCAGCTTCCATCCTATGCACGTCCTCCAAATGCTCGAGTCTTTCCTAGGGTACCTGCCGTTTTGGGACATGGAAAGGAAAGTAACGGCTGAGCAAAACGCTCAGTGCACGGATATAGACATAGTATGAATGACTAAACATAATAAAGACTTAATAGCAGCGGAAATGTATAAGTCCTGGAAAACCTGGAACATGTTCATAAAACTGGTTTTATAGTTTGAAAAGCCTTATGTTTATCTTATGAAAACTGTTTAACATATTTTACCATTAGCCAATATAGGTCATGAAAATCCACCGTGCATGAATACTTGGAGGGGTGACCTCATCATGCAAATTAGAGGGGCTGCCTCTAATTTAATATACTGGTTTTTGGGTAGGAGGGATCAGCTCCTTGTGAAGGATGCAAGGCACACACCACATTCACCATGAAATCCTGACTGAAAACATGTAACTAGGATGCACCCATACGCCCCACATGATAAATATAAATAAATGGCCAAAAGCTGAAGGGACGCCACGAGCAATCACTCCGCCGTGGTGAAGTCATAACATCAGTGCCTCTAATGTTATGGTTATGGTACCTCCATAACTAGGTGAAACTGGTCATGCATGTATATGGCTATAGGTACTCTTAATTAAAAATAAGCAATCAAACACGTAACTTATACTACGGGAAAACAGTTTGCTGCATACGGGGAATCCTAATAAGGAAAGAATGTCCATACCGAAAGGACGGGAATCCGTACCTTATGTCCAGTGAACGAAGAAGATGAACTGAGAGAAATCCTACTTCCGAATCACTAGTGCTACATAAATACATACATGAATAAGTATCTGCTTACTAAATACGTAGCTGGTTTTATGTCATGTCTTAGCTTATTTTATGTGTTCTTACTATGTTTTACTGTTTTTAAGCCTTAAACCGTGTTTATCTTATATTCTGTTTAATCTGATTAAGTATTTCTGGTATTTCATGTGTTATTATACTTACTGTGTAATTATAAGTAACTTTCCAAAAATAGCAGGTTTCCTAAAATAGAAAGTTTCCAAAATTAGAAAGTTTCCAAAAAATGGAAAGTATCCAAAAATAGAAAATTTCCAAAAATAGAAAGTTTCCAAAAATAGATTTACTGCTTAAAATAGATAAGTTTCTAAAAATAGAAACTTTCCATAAATAGATCAGCTGCCTTAATTAAATAAGTTTCCATAAATAGATTAGCTGCCTAAAATAAATAAGTTTCTAAAAATAGAAGGTTTCCATAAATAGATTAGCTGCCTTATTTAATTAAGTTTCTAAAAATAGAAAGTTTCCATAATTAGAAATAAGCTGGTTAAATAAGCTAAGTCTATAAGCCTAAGTGTTTTCATGATTATTTTCTAAGTCATATGATATAATGTATAGTTTAATAATTATTCCATGTAATTAAATTAAACTATAGGTTAAAATATTTAATTAAAGTATAACATGTTTTTAATTAAATAATGTTAAATACTTAGGTTAAAACATATATTATTATTTATTAATAATATAACCTAAGTCATGTTAATTAATTAATTATAATCATGGTTTTTAAATAATTAATTAATTATAAGTCTAAAATGTAAAATACTTAGGTTAATTAATTTCATGATTATTATTAATTAAAATAACCTAAGTCATGTTATTAAATTAATCATGTCATTTATTAATTTAATTTTTAACATAAGATCATAAAAAAAATAAAACTAACATAGACCATGAACCGGATCCAAACTAAAAACAATGAACCGGACATGAAATCGACACCGTACCCCGAACCAACTCGGGGTACCCCGTGTTTTACTGCTGCCGTGGGACCCACACGCACCAACCAAGACCGTATGGTCTTGGTGGTGGTCGGCTTGGCCAAACCGAGACCCCTTCGGGTTCGGTGCAGCCTGCGGCAAAAAACAAACACCCCTTAAAACACCCTTTTGTTTTTATTTAACACCAAATCATGTTAGATCCATGTTTAATTATTAGGTTTTTGTAAAAACATAACATGTTCTTGATTTATAAAAAGATTAAACCAAAAGAAAAGGTTTTAAATAAAAAAGGGTTTACCGAATTCGTGGATCAAAAGGATGAAGAACAAACACGATCACCAAGAAAAATTCCAAGATCCAAGGTCATAAACCACCTCCTTGTGGTGTTTTAGGGTGGCGGCACAAAGAGAAGAGAGAGGAGGGTTTAAGGGTTTTCTAAAATCTTCTGTAAAACTAAAAACGAGTAGTGTAAGAAAATATTTAACCCCTTTTAGTAAAAATTGATGGGCTAAGCCCATCCTCCCTCCTAAATTTCGTGGTAATGGGGCCCACAAGGGGTAACCCGAATGTTTTCCGTGTCTAAAATATTGGTGTGATCTCGTGTGTTCTCGTGTTCGTGTTTTACGTGTTCTCGTTAGATAATTACCGTGACCTAATATATTTAATTACGCTCGTAATAAATATATATACGTAATTAATAATAGTTCGTGTTTTAATTACGTTCATGATTTCATGATCGCATGTTCGTGATTAATTATTGTCAAATAATTATTACCTGCTCGTGCGTAGTAAATACTTATCGTGTTCTAACACGTACGTAATACGTAAAATCCTAACACGTAATCGTAATCATGCTATATTAGGAAAGTTTAAATCTAGTACGTACGATCTTAAGGGTACTATTCATGGTAAAAGCATGCGGGTTTTACAACTCTTCCCCCCTAAAAAGAATAATTCGTCCCCGAATTATAGATAACATAACTGAAAGAGAAACATACACGAATCAAACTGAGAGGGTATGTAAGATAAATTAACGTGCAGGTGACCTGGCAGAAAGAACGCGGAACGTGACATGTCTTAAAAGGACATGGAACGTGACGTGGCTGAAAGGACATATCTAATTGATAAGAGAAAACAGATAAGAAGTCCGGATGAACTTGTCCGTTTCCAAGTGGCTTCCCTCTTGGATTGGTTCCTTTATAAGATCTTGACACGAATGATAAGTCTTGGTCCTCCTGACCGTGACTTGGAATACGAAGAAGTTCTTGGTTATCAACGTAAGGTAGATCCCCTAAATTCGATCGAGGGAATAAGAATTAACGTGTAAGAGTAACTGAAACGTTACGATGCAAGACAATCTGACTTAACTGATAATTAGAAATGATGCGCGAGACATAAGAAACGTAGTACGTGAAAATTTTTGAACGTGATACGTGAAAAATTTTGAACGTGCTACGTGGAGATATGGCGAGTGTAGTATGAGCAAACATATCATGATCCATGATACGTGTAACATATCTTGATCATGATATAAGGAACGTGGAATGAACATGACATTTGAAACATATCGTGATCATAGAATACAATGGAGGTAACGCCAAACGCTACAAGGTGAGACGTGGAATATGACGTGAAACGTCTATCTGATGATGGAGAGTTATACTAAACTTGGGTCTGGTCTCTCAAGTTCTTGCAAAACTTCCCAGAACAAAATGAACGTAAAATCGTAAGCCAAGATACGATCATGAACGTGAATAGTTTCATGAACGCGAGCGAGGAAGCAAGTCGTGAAACTATAACAAGGACATGAAGTAAATAAGGAGCACGATTATGAATATTTGTCTTACCCGATAACTGAGGAATTGCCCAGTGATCGGATGAGCCTTGGCTGGAATTTGTCAGATCAATCTGTTGGTTCTGAAATCCGTACGGATGTAAGGATTTTTGCAGACTTGATCAAACTGTTAATAACACAGATAGCATCTTGCTTCTTCTGAGTTTGCTTTAACATGGTAACCAAAATCCGTGGAGATCTTGTCCCATTTCAATTCACAATTTCAGATGATGAAAACATCCCAGTTTGTTGGTGTCCTATCTTAACCTGTTGGTATGTCAGGTACTTAATATGAACATAACTGTATCTTGCTTCGTAGGACTTGATACATAGGAGTTTGCGAAACTCTGAGTTTCTGAATCTAGACTTCTCCTAGCGTAGGATTTCTATAACACCTAATGTAGTGTAGGGTTCTCTCCTTTACGCATAAGCTGAGTCATGGTAAGATTAACCATGAAAATCCATGTGATCCAGCGTGTCACTATAATCAAACAGAATTGATATTGGGAAAAATATCCAGGGTGAAATTTCTCTTGTCATAGAATTTGCAACATAGTGCAGATATGGTCTTCCTGTTCTTCTTCTAGGCTTAAAGGAAATCAGGTTATCCTCAATGAAAACACTGATGAATTTGCTTATGAGTTCATGGAAACTCAATTTATTAAGTCCATAATGCTGTTGGAGCATTGATGAGACTAATTCAAAATCATAAATCTAGCATGACCGAGTCGTGTACGAATAGCAGTCATGGACATGTCCTGCTCTTTCACTCGTCACCCTTGGCAGCATGATCATGAGTTCGATCTTGGCAAGTGATTAACACTATAAGGTTGATTGGAGATGTTGTCAATACGTGGAGGAGAATAACGGTCATGAATGGTGATTTGTTTACACCGACGGTAGTCGACACATAATCTCATGGTACCGTCCTTCTCCTTGTAAGTTCTTCTGGAATGTATGGGAAGATTTTGGAATAATCAACTGGCTATGCGTAGAAGACTTAAGTGGTCGTGTCTTACTGATAGCTAGAAAATTTTAGCTACCATGGCTAACAACGCACATGCTTGTAAGCATAGATAATTTGTACCGATTTTCCCGATGGAAAATCAAGCTGAATGTATTCAGGAGCCTGAACATTACTGTACATAATTATGAATCGTAGCATGGTGTGTTGTTCATAGTACATAATTAGGATAAAATTCATCTCATGTCTGTCCGAGGAAATGCGTTAGCAGCTTGGATCTCATCATTAAGCTTGAAGGAAAACCTTCGTACACGTGGGAATACGAAAGGCGTCCTTCGTGGTCATGAATATATGAACTATGGTGGAAGAAACGAAAGTGACATTGGCAACATGACAGTTCTCACTGATGCGCCGATAATGGTATTGAAATTCTTGTGGCCTGATTAATACATGGCACAACAAAATAGATATACCCTTGGAGGGTACCCTGAATTTCTTAGAAATGTTCCATAGTTGGACGTGAGTCATGTGTCTTGACTCGTTTTTTGGAACTATAAGCATGAAATATGTCTTGACTGGTGTCTTGACATGTGTCTTCAGGAGGTATACGTGAGACATGTGTCTTGACTGATGTCTTGACATGTGTCTTCAGAAAGTATACGTGAGACATGTGTCTTGACTGATGTCTTGACATGTGTCTCGAGATGTGAAACAAATATAACCACAATATAAGGTTGTTATGCCAGAATTGGCGGATCGGTTGGACTAGTAATCCTTGTATTTCTGATCACGTCCGTGGCTAGAGTTTCGGTTGCGATTTCTAGGATAGTTGCTGTCATAGTAGTGGTTACTATCGTCCTGTCTGTCAGTTCCATGATGGTCATTCTCATGACCGTGATTCATGTAACTATTCAGCTGAGTGGCCGGCTGGTACCGGTTTGCACTCATATGGCTGAAATGACATCCGAATGACGTGTGACATGTAACTAAGAATTAGGGACAATGATTGATGGGAATCGTCTGATGGTGAAGCATCTTCTCGTCTAATTGCTTGCTCCGACGCCTTTGTCTTCGTCTTGTAGGATCTTCAGGCTGTGAACAGTATCCGCATCTCGTAGCGTCTCCGAACGTCAGCATCATCAACCTTTAGTAACATCTCCAAGTTATGAGCGGCATCAGTAATTTGTAGAGTATTAGCAAGTGGACATATGCCTGAGATGATTCAGAATCGACTAGCGAATACTCGTGCAGTATTGCAAGTGAAATACACATGGATTTAGGTACGTGTAATACACATGAAATACGGTACGTGGAGTACACGTGGAATGCACATGAATGATCGGTAGGGGTCGATCATTTATCATGATCTAAAGAAAGTATATCGGTTAAACGGTTAGGAAAACCATCATGATAACCTGGCAATTCCAGTATATACCTCATTCTGGTTGCAAAGAGAAACACTAAAGTGTGGTTACACAAAATTCAACGATGCTTTGCATGACAGCATGATCAATGAAAACCAACCATGACTATCATGAAAGCAGAATTCAATGAAATCCAAAAATGTCTTGTGTGAAAGCATAAATAACAAAAGAGGCGTAAAACATAATCAACATGAAGACGAAATTATCATGAAGAAACATGAAACCATCTATCACAAAAAGTGTATAACATAATCAGCATGAATTTGAAGTTAACCATGACAGTATGAAAACATACTTGACATAAAAACATAATAACTTATGAGGGGACATGAAAAAATTTATGCCAATTTAAATCATGAGAAAAATTTTATGCATGAAAAATAGTGCATGAATACGTAATGTAGTTTATAAAACCTTTATTTGTGCGAGGGAACGCCTATGGGTCGGTTCCAAAACAAAAGACATGGTGAGGGGACGCCTATTGGTCGGTCCCAAAATTAAAAGTTTCGATAAAAGCACATGCGACTAAATAGTGCCAGTCCTGTACCAACCATTACTTAGTCATAATCCCTACAACAATGATACATGAAACATAAATAAATGAAACTCATCTGTCAAAACTTATCAGAAAATTTTTATGTGACTAATTATGAACTACTGGGGTTCAGTCCACATAGCCACAGTTCACGAGGAACATTATGCATGAAACAATGACACATAACTAATATGAATGACGGTTGTCCATCCATATTAGTAAAACAATTTCGATGAAAACATCAAGGTTAAAACCTCAAGGTGCTGAAAACATCATGGTTAAAACGACAATGCGCTGAAAACAAAAATACGTAGAATATCAAACGTTGGCTTGGGAAGCTTCTGGTGACTATCCATTAGTCACAGGTCGAGTTTTAGAGCCTACAGGTCGAAGCCTTGGCTCTGATACCATAATTGTAACACCCCATTTTGATAATGGAATGTCAAGCGTAATTATGGCGTGTCATCAAAGCATACAAGGATAAATGTCTAAAACATTACATGATCATAGGGTAAACCGGAATCAAACATCGGTTCCCAAACATAAGCCCAAAACATAATAAAGCAAAGAAAATGAATGAAAGACTAAGCAAGCATAAGTATATGAAGGCAAAAAGGAAAAGAAGTCTCTAGCAGCTTCCATCCTATGCACGTCCTCCAAATGCTCGAGTCTTTCCTAGGGTACCTGCCGTTTTGGGACATGGAAAGGAAAGTAACGGCTGAGCAAAATGCTTAGTGCACGGATATAGACATAGTATGAATGACTAAACATAATAAAGACTTAATAGCAGCGGAAATGTATAAGTCCTGGAAAACCTGGAACATGTTCATAAAACTGGTTTTATAGTTTGAAAAGCCTTATGTTTATCTTATGAAAACTGTTTAACATATTTTACCATTAGCCAATATAGGTCATGAAAATCCACCGTGCATGAATACTTGGAGGAGTGACCTCATCATGCAAATTAGAGGGGCTGCCTCTAATTTAATATACTGGTTTTTGGGTAGGAGGGATCAGCTCCTTGTGAAGGATGCAAGGCACACACCACATTCACCATGAAATCCTGACTGAAAACATGTAACTAGGATGCACCCATACGCCCCACATGATAAATATAAATAAATGGCCAAAAGCTGAAGGGACGCCACGAGCAATCACTCCGCCGTGGTAAAGTCATAACATCAGTGCCTCTAATGTTATGGTTATGGTACCTCCATAACTAGGTGAAACTGGTAATGCATGTATATGGCTATAGGTAATCTTAATTAAACATAAGCAATCAAACACGTAAATTATACTACGGGAAAACAGTTGGCTGCATACGGGGAATCCTAATAAGGAAAGAATGTCCATACTGAAAGGACGGGAATCCGTACCTTATGTCCAGTAAACGAAGAAGATGAACTGAGAGAAATCCTACTTCCGAATCACTACTGCTACATAAATACATACATGAATAAGTATCTGCTTACTAAATACGTAGCTGGTTTTATGTCATGTCTTAGCTTATTTTATGTGTTCTTACTATGTTTTACTGTTTTTAAGCCTTAAACCGTGTTTATCTTGTTGGGAATAAATTAAGGCCAGATCACTTGAGCGCTGACAAGAACAAAACAAGCGTTGACAAGAACAAAACAAGCGCTGACAGCTCAAGCGTTGACAAGTTAAAGTCAAGCGTTGACACATTGAAGACAAGCACTGATGGAAGATATATTCTATGCGTGTATTATATTCTAGATTACTTCTAGTAAAGATAAGAACAATAATGTATTTTCTATATTTATCTTTACCTAGAATAGTTGATACGTAGATTATTGTACAAGGCTTCTTATGTCTATAAAAGAAGGCCTTTAGGTTAATGTTTAATATAAGTTATATATAAGTTTTCATTCGTAAACATCTTTCATTGTAAGCAAGTTCAACATTAATAATCAAAGTGAAAGTTTGTTTACATCTTGTGTGTTCTTGTTTAAGTGTTAGATTCCGCATAACACTTAGATTCACAAAGCATATACAAAGGTTTCTCTACGTGTATTACTTGATCTAATCTCGTATACAGAAAGATAATCGATCTAAGTTTGGGATCAACAAGTGGTATCAGAGCTTGTTGAGGAACTTTTGATCTTAAAGAACACCAGAACCCTAAAAACACCAAAACCCTAATTTTCTCAGAAACCCTAACAACATTATGTCTGAAGCAATAACCTCCTCCTCCTCAGCCTTACCAAACATCAAGATTCACATGCTTGATGCAACCAACTTTGACTTATGGAAGTTCAACTTTGAACAATATCTGGGGATCTATGACTACACACTCTGGGAGATTATTGAATATGGAAACACATTTAATAAGGCTCAAAAGATTCTTGATGTCATTACTCAAAGATCAGCTGTTGCTGGATGTTCTGAAGCAGATAAGAAAGAAAAACCTGGAGATGGTAGAGCTATGGCTGCTGATGACATTGCAAAGAAAAGGGTTGACATGAAAGCCCTAAATATTCTGAAAGTCTCTTTGGGACAAGAAAACCAGCATAAATATAGAGGCTATGAATCTGCTAAGGATCTTTGGGAAGCTCTTGAAGTTGCATATGGTGGCAATGTAGACACTAAGGAGGAAAAGAAAAAGAAACTTCTACATGATTATCCTATCTTCAAAGCTCAACCCAATGAGAAACTGAGTAGTGTGAGAAGCAGATTGCTTGACATTACTAGCAAGTTGTCCTTCATGGGGACACAAGTTGGTGATGTTGACATCAATGCTACCTTTCTTAAAAGTCTTGGTGAGGCATGGAAGATTGAGGCAAGATCTATTCTTGCCAACAATACTTACAAGAGCTCCTCGTTTGATGACATCTACAACAAACTAAGACTGTTGGAAGATGAAACTCTTTTAGAGCATGGAAGCAAATCTACCACCAGCAACATGGCCTTCTTCTCTCATAGTGAAGGTCAATTCAATAAGAAGGACTCTTATATGCATCCAGTTACTGGATCATCATATGTCAGCGCTGGAACAAGTCCTGTCAACGTCTCCTTTTCAGACGCTGACACATTCAAGAATGACTCCCCAAGAGTTCAACCTGCTGGTTTGGATTTGGATACTGTTTGTGCCTACATTGCTTCTTTGCCCAATGGTTCAGTGATTACATATGAGGACCTTGAGCAGATAAGTGATGAGCACTTGGAAGAGATGGACATCAAGTGGAACATGGCTCTTGCTAGCATAAGAGCAAATAGGTGGAACAGAAGGTTTAAGAAGAAAATGACCTTCAATGCTAAAGACACAGCTGGATTTGACAAATCCAAAGTTGAATGCTACAACTGCCATCATATGGGGCACTTCATGAGGGAATGCAGATCTCCTAGAAGATCTGATGCTGGTAAACCCTCAAGTCAGGTTGTTAAAGCTCAGGATTCCAAAGCCATGGTTGCAGTTCAAGGAATTGATGGTACAGGATGGGATTGGAGCTATCTGGCTAAGAATGTTGAAGAGGATAAAGCTTTGGTTGCTGATATTGAAGAAGAAGAGCATGTTGAATATGCTCTCATGGCACACTCCTCCTCTTCATCTGATAATGAGGTATATGATGATGCTTTTTGTAGCAAAGGTTGTAGGTTAAACACTGAAAGACTTAACAAAGAGGTGTTAAAACTAAAAGATGATATGAGTACTGAAAGATGTACATTGTCTAATTACCAACTAGCTCTTACTGAGACTGAGAAAACCGTTTCTAAATACAAGAAAATGAAATTTGACTTAAAAGATAAGATCAATATCTTAAAACATGAGTTAGATGGTAGTATGGATATTAAAAACATCATGGAAAGGGTTAATGGTGAATTACAGGCTAAGTTAGATGAGGCCATTAAGATTAAAGATAATGTTGGCCTCAAAATTCAAAGATTTGATAGAGCCACCCAAACCCTAGGAGACTGTGTAGCTAAACAAAGGGATCCTAAGGACATGACTGGGATTGGGATGAATGATTACGCTTTGGTTCCACCACCAGCTGGTGACTTCTATGGTGTCCAACAAAGGGACTTATCTTGGACTGGTTTGCCAGAGCTCCAAGAGGAGGAATTCATTCCTCCACCAAGAGTTGTCACTCCAGTGGAAGAGTATCAACAAAAATTGACTGACCTAAATGAGTGGAAGAAGGCTAACCCTACTTTATTTGTCAAGGGTGGCTTGCTATGTAAAAGTCCAAATGAGTCTACACCCATTAAGGTTAGTAACCCAATCACTGGTAAAGTTGTTGACCTAGGCTCAAACACTGTTAGAAGACCTACCATTAAATATGCAGAGATGTATAGGAATACTAGGTCACCCAAGAGTCAAGTTAGCAATCATGGAACAGGCTTCTACTCTTCTAGACCTAAGGTTGTGTCTAGAAAAGCTTGTTACACTTGTGGTAGCTTTTCACACTTGGCATACAAGTGTGTCAACGCTCCCAAAGCCAGCGCTGACAGGAATAATTTTAGCGCTGTCAGGAACAAAGTCAACGTTGTTAGGAAGTCAAACGTTGTCAGACCCAAACCTTGTGTGCAGCAAAGTCCACAAGTGATTAGACCTGCCCCATTCTTTTCTAGAAGGTCTAACACTCATGGACAAAGACCATTTCAAAAGACAAACACCTGGTCAAATAGGCAATGGGTTTCTGTAGCAAACCCTAGGTTCAACGCTGACAAGGGTAATTTCAGCGTTGACAGGACAAATTCTAACGCTGACAGAAACGTGATCAGACCTAAATATTTGCAACCACAAGGTAAGGGGTCTAAAGCTTCTTCAAGCTTAACATGGAGACCCAAGAAAGATCAAAACTGTAACACCCCCAAATTTATACAACTCAATACAGCGGAAGACTCGTTGGTGTTACGGGATAGCACATTACTCACATCATAGACAACGCATAAAAATCGCGTCGTTTAATAATAAATCATTTCCATTCATAAACACCAAAGTTACATCGGTCCCAAGTCATAATCATTTCATACAAAGTTTTACAAAGTATTTGAATAGAAATTATTGTTTAAGTGCGGGCCATGAATTCTTGTTGTCTTCCCGAGAATTACCTTCAAGTACCTGAGATAAAACATGTTAAAAGAAAAGGTCAGCGATAACGCCGAGTGAATTCATAGAGTTTAATAAATTCCATCAATATAACGTTGGTATAAAATTATTACCAAAAATCATTTCGTACAAATCATAGTAATAGGCCATAAAATAGCCAAGTTCATTTTTATACAAATCTTTATCGAAAATCATAATATAGGCATTTGCCTTAAAAATCATTATACGAACTATTGTCGTTAAAAACATCATATAATACGTTTTATAACGTTGTTTAATCATAAAAACCGTTATATGAATATGGTTATATAAAACCAAAACATGAACATAATATCAATAGTATGACCCCGTATTGCTAGTCAGGCAATACATCGTAATTTGGTGCGTATAGCAGTATTTCGTTGATTGGATTATTATAAGCCGCATGACATTGTTACCTTACTAAAACAAACAACGGGTAGCTAACCCGATACCAATTTTGCCCATCTAAAGTAGCGTGTCGTCACAAAGGTCACGCTATGAAAATCTTCTCATACATAAATTCGCTTACCAATCAATGTGGCACGACGGGGATCAACCGTCAAGGCGCGAACTGGGGTGATCGTCCCCAAATAGTACTATTATATGCACAAGCGTCTAGCAAATCCCGGTAGTTCACAATTCATGCTAATGGGACTTTTAGTGACATAACCTAACTTTAATAATCCATTTTTATTTCATCTATCGGGTCCTTTAATCATTCATAGGGTCATACAATCGGGTCATTCAATCATTCGGGTCCAAATCAATAAACAAGCAATCGGGACAAATGGTGTCCTATTTTTATAAAAACTAACATGTTATCTCCCTCGCGGGTTTATAAAACATTTATAAAACATTTAAAAGAGTGTGAGGCTATGAACTCACGTTGATGTGGGAAGGCGATTATCGGCGATTTTGATTACGGTACGTGCTTCAATCACGGAAACCTAGACAAATAATACTCGTCTTAGACTCATGTCCAATGACTTTATAAAAATAACAATTATGTATACATATGATGATTATATATATATGATGATCAAGTGGGTTTACATATTCTCGTTTACTCATTTTAGTGTTATATGTCGGTAACTTTTATACTAGCTTACTAGTTTTACCTATTGACACGTTTTAAGTCCAATAAACTTATTATAAGTTCTTTAACTTGTTTTAATCCATTTTACACTTATATTATCAGTATTTAAACTTTACAAGTTGGGCCCAAATTGGTTAAGCCCAATAAGTTCTTTTTATAAGTGTTTATCTTATTTAATCCAATTATTAGTCCAATAACGTTAATTTAGTCCGTTAATGTCCGTATGTTATATAGTTCGGGTTTTATCGGTTTTTACTTGTTATACATGCTTATATATCAGTATATAAGTTTTATAAAGTTTACATTAGACGGGTCTAACCGTCTAAGTTTTATTTAACAAAAATGTTAATTTTACGTTAATAGCCGAAAAAGTCGTACAAATCAAGTTTATAGTTTTTATTACTTATAAGTATTATTTCACTACCATTTTTATAATTTATACACTTATTTAACCTTTTACATATTTATATAAATAAAATCCATAAGTTAGTGGGTTTTAACTTTACATTTTATACAATAAAATTTTGAGTGTTTATATAATACTATCATTCTTTAATTTCCAAAATCTGATTTTTATTTTTATTTTCACCAAAACTGCCATATCTTGAGTTCTATATGAAGATAGAAGCTCAAATTTTTATCACATAAACTACATGATATGTGCTACATTTAACTCTTCTATAGCTACTGTTGAATCATCTTCTAAGTATTTTCTAAAAATCGTCCAAAACAGTGAACTCAGATTTGTACCTTAAACTTGTTTTGATCATATCTCACTCATTACAATGATTCCATTGCATGGCCAATTCTCACATGTGTACAAGACATATAGCTTACTGTAAATGGATTCTATTTCATCATTTTATCAGTCCATGACATGTTTCTTTATTGTTTTATACAGCCATCACTTTTAAGCAAGATTTTAGCCTTGTTCTTTATAGTTTTTCACCTTTTTAATCATGTTTATCAACATCAAATCCCCACATAACATTTTTATCATCATATAATAATCATATACATATACAATAGGAAATAAAATACATGTTTACTTAATCAAAATAACAAGAAGATGAGGAGGACAATCTTTATACCACCAAAGTGATGAAATGATGAGCTTTTGGATGAACAAGACATGGTTTTGGGTAACCAATCTTATGAGATATCAACACCACTTCTAGGATCATCAAGTATTTGTAGATTCCTCCAAAAATCAGCCCTTGTTCTTCATGAAAACTCCTTGAGAAATCAGCCCCAAGACTCCATAGAAACTTCTCCTTGGATGTTAAAACTTGCACCAATCTTCATCTCTTTGGAAGGAGATTAACATATGTAAGTTATAACAATAGTTTGTGGTTAAATTTAGATCAAATGGGGTGTTTTGTGTGAGAGTTGGACGAAATCAAAGAGAGAGGAAGAGAGGATTTTGGTTGTTTTGCATGGAGGAAATGAGAGGAAATGGTTTTGTGAAATGGTTTTGGGGAGTTATAAGACAAGTGTCTTAGCTTCCTTGTGAAGTTTTTGACAACACATGGGTTATGTGGCTAAGTCTAGCCATGGGTTTGTGGGGGTGGGGCAAGTGTCCCACTTGTCTCATCCCCATTTAATTACGGGTACTCCTCGATTCTAGTTTCCTCGATTTGCGTGCCCTCGGGTCGTTTTACGAAAAACGTTTTTATAAATTATGGATCAACGGCACAAAACGAATCTAATAAAAATTGTTTCATCAAAAACGGAGTTCGAAAACGTAAATACGTAATCCTAAGGTTTCTAGTTTAGTCGTAAAGGACGTTAAAATAAAATCGTAAGTCCTAGTCTCTTCTCGTAAATTTGTGAGTTTATGAACCAACACAAATTTAAAACTCAAAAATAATATTCACAGATAAATTTATTTTCTGAAATGTCGGACTGTCACCAAAGACGGTGTATGTAAACGTAAGCACGTAACGTAGAATCCTCCGGTTTAAACGTAGTCGATGCTACTTCAAGACATCAATCCAAATTTCTTCCCAAAAATAAGTGAGTTCATATTGTAACATTAAAATAATATTTGAGAATAATATTTGAGAATAAAATATTAATCGTAAATTGACGGATTGTCACAGCATTTACCCCTAAACAAGATCTTTGTCCTCAAAGATCATCTTACCTTACTACTCGCTTCTTACAGAGTTAAAGCCATGTGGGTATTTCCTCCACATTCGGCCTTTTCTCACAAGTGCAATTCATTACAATACGCGAGTTTCATCAAACATAACTATGGGAATAAGATCAGGCTTAATGTTGACTTACTTTCTCTATCCATGATGATCACGGGTTTCCGATGAATGCAACTTTTCGCCGATCTAAATATTACTAAGGAACAATCAGATTTTCACTTGATAGATATTTATCAAGTTTGATTTACGAATCATAATTTACGCAGTCCTTGAAGTCCTAGGGTAGATTTAGCTTATATGCCTTTCAAACCAATCTTTTACATCATCTCAATGGTCCCATACAACGGGGACTTATATCCCATGATTTGTCAGATCATGAATTCATTTTTTTTTCCAAGGTTAAAAATTGTGGCATAACTTCGCTACCCATTTGGCACTTCAAGATCTACATTTCATATTCACATAACCTCTTTCCCACTACCGACAGTCAATGATCAGATCCTAATTTCAACAATCATTTCAGATCCCGTGGGTCGGGTATTTTGTAGGGTTAGGTTCGCCATCATAGGAAACCTTAAACCTAAAAGACATGTCCAACTCACAATGGGTGTATGTCGGGTGTCTTTATCTCAACTTCTTGCTTACAGATGCTCTAATATTTTGATCCTAGCAAGATTCGATCTCAATCCTAATACGATGATTATCAATGGTAATCCTTCCAAAGGGAAGCGATTATACGGTTTATTACCAAAGGTCAATCATTCAAACATAAAACAGCGCTTATAGTATTTTGTATCGTTACTTTACCTCATCCCTTCGATTGGGGTGGTACATAGTACTCTCATCACGGTTCGTTCTCAATGATTTCTGAGCAAATCTCTAGAAATTCGATGCGAAGCGAGGATCTTGATAAAGATGTTCGATACAGGCACACTATGTTTACATAATTCTTTTGCATTTATCATTAACAGGAATGATATTAGCAGATTTGGTCAGTCTGTCGACGATGACCCAAATCGAATCAAATTCAGAAGATGACCTTTGCAATAGCTAGACGTTTACTAATGTATGAGGCGATGTCTGCCTTCATAATTGCCATCAGTACAACTTCTTCAGACAAAGATACTTTTAGTCATAACATGACATAAATAGAATACTTATACTTACAAATTCCTAACATAACTATATCTCACAATCTCCATATTTAGGCAACCACAAGTGGCCTTTAAAACATTTAACGCTATTGGCTTCTCAATTTTAATGGTTCACATTAGTCGCGAACCCCTCTTTATTATCTATATTATCCTTTTTACAATCATTGTTTATTTTTATATCGTTCGGAAATTTATTTTGCACCTTCATTATTAAGGAACATGTCCTAATTAGTTCTTTATCTTTTATACATAATGTGTCGGTATTTATATTCACTTCTCATGATGATATAATTATCATGTCCACAATTCACTCATATATTCTTTCTATATTATGCGTCAGTAATTACATTCACCTTTCTTCATATTTTCTAAGTTTCAGTTTCGTCTTATCTATCATTTTTATCAGTTTTTCTCAATCCGGCGTTTAAAGCGTCGATAATTATTACAATTAATTAAATAATAATTATTAAATTTTTATTAAACGTAAACGTAAAAATTTTAGATTTCTTAGTTCGACCAATTATATAAAATGTTCAAAAATAATTTGAATTTAATTAACAAGATTCTTGTTGTTTTATCGAAAAAATTTAATAAGATTTCGTAAATGTTCGAAAAACCTTTGTCTATACTTTGGTCAAAGTTTTCTTAGTTGAAAAGTAAAAAGTGTCATTTCAAATTTTAAGTCATGGTTTAAATGTTTTCCTCAATCCTTCTTAGGTTGTCTTAAGGTATACACAAACATTTACCCCTAAACAGAAGTTTAGTTAAATGGTTTGTGTATAAGGGAATAGTCCCTTATAAATCCTTTGTTAAAATATTCGTCAAAACATATTTGCACATTCTTTTTGGTATAACTCAAAGTCTTAAATGACTTCTAAATTTTAGAGAGTCAATTTATATTCCATTATCTATTAATCACACGGTTAAATCAGGTAAATGATTAAGTCTTAAATCTCATGTTAAATATTCAAGGTACAAGTTTTAATTGTTCGGCCAATTCAGGGCAATCTATAATTAATTATTAACTTCATTCTTATTCTCATAAACAAACAAATAGTCCTTAATGATCACGAGCATGAATTTATCAAAATACAGCCTACACATGTGATTTACCAAATTTATGAATGCTACATGTGCATTGGTCAATCCAAACGACATCACGTGAAACTCATAACGTTCATTACAAGTACCAAATGTAGTGATTGGAATAGATAATCTCTTTCGCAGATGCGAAGTTTGATGATAACCATGCCATGGATCAAATCTTTAAAACATACATTAGAACCTTGTAAATGATCGAACAAATCTTCCATTTCGAGTTATGGATATCGCTTTCGATTGTCAATTTACTCAGTTCACAGTAATCTATAAATATAAGGAATGATAACACCATAGCTCTTCATGATGACAGGCTTGGTATAATAAAATCTTTCTCCGACAACTCTCTCAATTGTACGGTAATTCCTTTAATTTAGATGGTGCTGACGTACAGTGCACACGCCACAGGTGCAGCACCGGAAATATAATCAATACCAATTTCAACTTGCCTTAATGGCGAAAGTCTAGGTAATTCAACAACAAATACCTCCTAAGGTTTCAGATAACATAAACATCTTTTAATAAATTCATATTAGGTTCTTCTAGATTACAATATCTATAACTAGTTCATAACCATTCACGGTATACTTTCAAGTCTAAATGCAGGATATGGTCATCCATCAAGAATTATTTAGATCACTTTTGATAATCAACATCTTATCATTTAGGGGAATTCTACTCGAGTTCCTATCAATTAAGACAATGTCGTCATGTCATAATCAATCAATCCATTCTACTGGCACTTATCAACTTTCCAGTTTCATTGCCGTTGATAAGATGTGAACTGCTCAAAAGACTAATAATAACTCATAATCCTTCACAAATTCAAGGATATATGGAGACACAACTACTATTAAAAGAGTAAGGTCAACGCATTATCTCTACGAGAGAATTTCAAATCAGATACAGACAAAAACATTTAACGAATATGAATATATCCCATGTTTTCATAATTTGAGTACGCATTCGAAAGCTCCTCGGATCGTTACCCAGGTCATTCAAATGAAATCAAATCATAAGAAATGATAAGAACGTCAATACATCCAGTCGGGTATCAACACTCGGTTATCAGATACTTTTCCTAAGAATCTCACTACGGGAGAATTGGACAAGAAGGAAATATCAATTGTCAAATAAGACAAATTCCATAGATGAGTAAATTCAACTCAGAAGAATAGATGCTAAAGGCACATATGTAGGTGTCCCTAACACTATGTCCCTATTTTCACTTCTTGCAGATCTCATAAAATTTAATCTTTCACAATCTTCAAAGAAAATGTAGTGTTTATTCATTAGTTTTATGGTGACTACTAATCAGCCTTGCATGGTCCATTCCAAATTGTATGTAGGCGCGTAACTATATACAATTTCAAGATTAACGATGCAATACTCAGTTCGTCAAAATTTTATCAGCATGTTTATAATAAAAACATTTTCATGCTTAAGAATCAGAAATATATTTACAAAGATTTTCTTTGTTATGAAAACAATTAAGTTTTCCAAGGTGTTTCATAAACAACTTCATTTCGATAACAATTATTTATAAATCTCACTTTGAATAATCCTTATTGTGATGAAAATTAAATTTTCTTAAAGGATACTGTTTTATCTTATAAAAACAATGAGTGATCTGCAAAAGAGTGATGAAGAGTTGTTCACCAAGAACTAACTTCAATATATCAAGAAATGAGCTTAGCCAAATAATCATGAGGTTCATGACCTCGATGGCACTCACGAAGAATGATTCACAACGTAACTCAAATCGAGATGAGTACTTGTTCAATGGTTGCATCACTAATGCGAACATTAGGATAAAGCAATAAGGATAGATAGCATCGATACATGTAGAATTTATCAATCAAAGGTAGTCTTTTCATTAATCACAAACAAGTCAAAATTGTACCGTAACACATTACGTGTCACTATGTCATACAATTCCAAGAAATCATCCTACCAACTGATGTCTCAGTTAAGTTAGGGATTATTTTTAAAAGATACCACAATGAATACTAATCTACAAGAGTCATTAGGTGTTCCACATGTCCCGAAAGATCCATCGGTCCCAATTTCAGAAGAGGATTTCTTCAATTTATTTCTTGGACACTGAGCATCCTCGTTAGTGGACAATGGCCTAGGAACAACCCTTAACACGAACCAACAATCATTTAAAACCTTACAATTCAATCACATAACTTAACGAATTCCTCTTAACAATTTCTCATTCCATATGGGTTAAATTTTACTTTATTCAAGTTTCAATCAACTTATACTCAAGGCGATATCCTACCTCATTTTCCAATACTTTCAACCTTATTCTTAGGCCTTAATAGGGCAACATAAGTTCGATATTATCAATACTTAATTTCCAATCCTATATCTCTTACAACAACAATTATCAAATGAGTCACTAGTATGAGATGACTCATACATTCAATTAGACTTCTCGGAAAGGTATTAGTGGCATGAGGCTTTTGGGTAATGGTTCCAATGACAGCCTCAAGTGCAACATTCACCCTTTCGATTTCAATTTAAGAATTGGATGACAACGAATCAGATGACATCTTTCTAGGTGGTAACGTTTTATCAAACTCCACTCTATATGGAAAGATCGTCATGACATCGATATCAGATTTAATCTCGCCAATTCTTTTTCAATATCACAATCAACTAATATCTATATTCCTACGAATATCAACCATTTGTTGGGATCATAAATATCCACAACTTGGTTTAGATCTAGGATAGCTAGAATTCCTACGAGAATAGCTTCGATTAATTTACTAGGGGAGTTAGGGTTTCTTGTGACAATCTACGTCGTATAAATACCTCGTATAAATATCAGAATAATCATCAAACAATCATGTAATAAAATTACATCATATGTATATATATATAATCCAAGTTATATATATATTAAATTAACACTTCTCAGTCTGGCCTTGTCGGTAACTCGGGAATTCTTCGGCACCGTTATAGTCAAAAGATTTTTAGACATTTTTAGAAAAATGTTTATAGTTAAATGATTTTGAAAAGTTTTATTCAAAACCTTAATTTTAAAAATCTTTCGTTCTCTATAACGAGAGATCTGGTACCAAACTGTAACACCCCCAAATTTATACAACTCAATACAGCGGAAGACTCGTTGGTGTTACGGGATAGCACATTACTCACATCATAGACAACGCATAAAAATCGCGTCGTTTAATAATAAATCATTTCCATTCATAAACATCAAAGTTACAACGGGTCCCAAGTCATAATCATTTCATACAAAGTTTTACAAAGTATTTGAATAGAAATTATTGTTTAAGTGCGGGCCATGAATTCTTGTTATCTTCCCGAGAATTACCTTCAAGTACCTGAGATAAAACATGTTAAAAGAAAAGGTCAGCGATAACGCCGAGTGAATTCATAGAGTTTAATAAATTCCATCAATATAACGTTGGTATAAAATTATTACCAAAAATCATTTCGTACAAATCATTGTAATAGGCCATAAAATAGCCAAGTTCATTTTTATACAAATCTTTATCGAAAATCATAATATAGGCATTTGCCTTAAAAATCATTATACGAACCATTGTCGTTAAAAACATCATATAATACGTTTTATAACGTTGTTTAATCATAAAAACCGTTATATGAATATGGTTATATAAAACCAAAACATGAACATAATATCAATAGTATGACCCCGTATTGCTAGTCAGGCAATACATCGTAATTTGGTGCGTATAGCAGTATTTCGTTGATTGGATTATTATAAGCCGCATGACATTGTTACCTTACTAAAACAAACAACGGGTAGCTAACCCGATACCAATTTTGCCCATCTAAAGTAGCGTGTCGTCACAAAGGTTACGCTATGAAAATCTTCTCATACATAAATTCGCTTACCAATCAATGTGGCACGACGGGGATCAACCGTCAAGGCGCGAACTGGGGTGATCGTCCCCAAATAGTACTATTATATGCACAAGCGTCTACCAAATCCCGGTAGTTCACAATTCATGCTAATGGGACTTTTAGTGACATAACCTAACTTTAATAATCCATTTTTATTTCATCTATCGGGTCCTTTAATCATTCATAGGGTCATACAATCGGGTCATTCAATCATTCGGGTCCAAATCAATAAACAAGCAATCGGGACAAATGGTGTCCTATTTTTATAAAAACTAACATGTTATCTCCCTCGCGGGTTTATAAAACATTTATAAAACATTTAAAAGAGTGTGAGGCTATGAACTCACGTTGATGTGGGAAGGCGATTATCGGCGATTTGGATTACGGTACGTGCTTCAATCACGGAAACCTAGACAAATAATACTCGTCTTAGACTCATGTCCAATGACTTTATAAAAATAACAATTATGTATACATATGATGATTATATATATATGATGATCAAGTGGGTTTACATATTCTCGTTTACTCATTTTAGTGTTATATGTCGGTAACTTTTATACTAGCTTACTAGTTTTACCTATTGACACGTTTTAAGTCCAATAAACTTATTATAAGTTCTTTAACTTGTTTTAATCCATTTTACACTTATATTATCAGTATTTAGACTTTACAAGTTGGGCCCAAATTGGTTAAGCCCAATAAGTTCTTTTTATAAGTGTTTATCTTATTTAATCCAATTATTAGTCCAATAACGTTAATTTAGTCCGTTAATGTCCGTATGTTATATAGTTCGGGTTTTATCGGTTTTTACTTGTTATACATGCTTATATATCAGTATATAAGTTTTATAAAGTTTACATTAGACGGGTCTAACCGTCTAAGTTTTATTTAACAAAAACGTTAATTTTACGTTAATAGCCGAAAAAGTCGTACAAATCAAGTTTATAGTTTTTATTACTTATAAGTATTATTTCACTACCATTTTTATAATTTATACACTTATTTAACCTTTTACATATTTATATAAATAAAATCCATAAGTTAGTGGGTTTTAACTTTACATTTTATACAATAAAATTTTGAGTGTTTATATAATACTATCATTCTTTAATTTCCAAAATCTGATTTTTATTTTTATTTTCACCAAAACTGCCATATCTTGAGTTCTATATGGAGATAGAAGCTCAAATTTTTATCACATAAACTAGATGATATGTGCTACATTTAACTCTACTATAGCTACTGTTGAATCATCTTCTAAGTATTTTCTAAAAATCTTCCAAAACAGTGAACTCAGATTTGTACCTTAAACTTGTTTTGATCATATCTCACTCATTACAATGATTCCATTGCATGGCCAATTCTCACATGTGTACAAGACATATAGCTTACTGTAAATGGATTCTATTTCATCATTTTATCAGTCCATGACATGTTTCTTTACTGTTTTATACAGCCATCACTTTTAAGCAAGATTTTAGCCTTGTTCTTTATAGTTTTTCACCTTTTTAATCATGTTTATCAACATCAAATCCCCACATAACATTTTTATCATCATATAATAATCATATACATATACAATAGGAAATAAAATACATGTTTACATAATCAAAATAACAAGAAGATGAGGAGGACAATCTTTATACCACCAAAGTGATGAAATGATGAGCTTTTGGATGAACAAGACATGGTTTTGGGTAACCAATCTTATGAGATATCAACACCACTTCTAAGATCATCAAGTATTTGTAGATTCCTCCAAAAATCAGCCCTTGTTCTTCATGAAAACTCCTTGAGAAATCAGCCCCAAGACTCCATAGAAACTTCTCCTTGGATGTTAAAACTTGCACCAATCTTCATCTCTTTGGAAGGAGATTAACATATGTAAGTTATAACAATAGTTTGTGGTTAAATTTAGATCAAATGGGGTGTTTTGTGTGAGAGTTGGACGAAATCAAAGAGAGAGGAAGAGAGGATTTTGGTTGTTTTGCATGGAGGAAATGAGAGGAAATGGTTTTGTGAAATGGTTTTGGGGAGTTATAAGACAAGTGTCTTAGCTTCCTTGTGAAGTTTTTGACAACACATGGGTTATGTGGCTAAGTCTAGCTATGGGTTTGTGGGGGTGGGGCAAGTGTCCCACTTATCTCATCCCCATTTAATTACGGGTACTCCTCGATTCTAGTTTCCTCGATTTGCGTGCCCTCGGGTCGTTTTACGAAAAACGTTTTTATAAATTATGGATCAACGGCACAAAACGAATCTAATAAAAATTGTTTCATCAAAAACGGAGTTCGAAAACGTAAATACGTAATCCTAAGGTTTCTAGTTTAGTCGTAAAGGACGTTAAAATAAAATCGTAAGTCCTAGTCTCTTCTCGTAAATTTGTGAGTTTATGAACCAACACAAATTTAAAACTCCAAAATAATATTCACAGATAAATTTATTTTCTGAAATGTCGGACTGTCACCAAAGACGGTGTATGTAAACGTAAGCACGTAACGTAGAATCCTCCGGTTTAAACGTAGTCGATGCTACTTCAAGACATCAATCCAAATTTCTTCTCAAAAATAAGTGAGTTCATATTGTAACATTAAAATAATATTTTCAAATAATATTTGAGAATAAAATATTAATCGTAAATTGACGGATTGTCACAAAAACCCTAATGATAATGGGATTTCAATGACTTGCAATAGATTTAATTACATTTCAAAAGTCATTACAAAACCTATTGGGGTTAACTGGGTATTTCATCCTAAAAAGGATGAGAATGGGGTTGTTATGAGAACTAAGTCTGTTCTTATTGAACAACCAGATGAATCCAAGTCTTTTGAGACTTGGGTTCCCAAAGAAAACTAATTTGTTTTCTTTATGTGCAGGGCATTCAAAGACAGATCAATGATTATGGATATTGGGATAGTGGATGCTCCAGGCACATGACAGGGAAGGAAGACTATCTGACGAATTTCACCCCTATTAAAGATGGTGATAAGGTATACTTTGGAGGTGGATATGGTACCATCACAGGCAAAGGAACCCTTCTCACCAATAATCTGCGTTTTGAGAACGTCTTCCTGGTAAAAGAACTTGATTACAATTTGTTTAGTGTATCACAGGTCTGTGATAACAAAAATAAAGTTCTTTTTACTGATACTGAGTGTTTGGTGTTAAGCAAGGAGTTTAAGATCCCCGATGAGAAATATATTGAGTATAGAACACCTAGGCATAAGGACATATATAATGTGAATTTAAATGGGATTAAAATGAATACCAATATGTCTTGTTTTTATGCTAAGGCCTCAGTAGATGAGAGTAATTTATGGCACAAGAGACTAGGGCACATAAACTTTAAAAATATAAATAGACTTGTGAGGCTTGGTTTAGTTGATGGTTTGCCTGAGAAGGCCTTCCACAATGACCACTCTTGTGTTGCATGTCTTAAAGGCAAGCAGCACAAGGTCTCATTCAAGTCCAAACAGGTGCATACTAGTTCCAGACCTCTTCATATGCTTCACATGGACCTCTTTGGTCCAACAAATATAGAAAGTTTGAATGGTAAGTCATATTGCTTTGTTATCACAGATGACTTTTCTAGGTTTACTTGGACATTCTTTCTAGCTATGAAGAGTGACACAGCTGATGTTCTTATTGATTTTATCACTCAGATTGAGAAAAGATCTGGCAATAAGGTTAAAATGCTTAGGAGTGATAATGGTGGAGAATTTAGGAACAAGAAGCTAGATGATTTCTGTGCCAGGAAAGGAATTACTAGGCAATTTAGCATTGCTAGAACCCCACAACAAAATGGGGTTGCTGAGAGGAAAAATAGAACCCTAATTGAAGCAGCTAGAACAATGTTGGCTGATGCTCACTTTCCAATAGCCTTTTGGGCTGAGGCTGTTAATACAGCATGCTATGTGCTAAATAGAGCATTGGTTAACAAAATTCAGAACAAAACACCTTATGAGTTACTTTGGGGAAGAAAACCTAATATTGGTTTTCTCAGACCTTTTGGCTGTCATGTAGTAGTCTTGGATACTAGTGATGCCTTAGGGAAATTTAGTGTAAAAGGTGATGAGGGTTACTTCATGGGGTATTTAGTCCAGAGCAAGGGTTATAGGGTTTATCTTAAAGAGGACAAACGTATAGTTGTAAGAGTACATGTTAGGTTTTTAGAGAATAAACCTAGTGATCCTGAAAGTGGTCCTAATTGGTTGTTTGATTTGGAACCCTTATCTAGAACTTTAAATTATATGTCTGTCACTAATCCAGACATTGTGAAGGTAACTTCAAATGTTGTGGAGGAACAAGTTGTTAATGTTTCAGGTACACAGGTTCATGAGAAGGTTGGATCACAAGCAGAAAAGGCATCTCCTATATTAGAATATGTCACAATTCCCATTTGGACAGATGCTTTTGCTGCTGCTGCTGCTGGACAAGATAATGGTGGTTTCCAAGTACCACCAGATACAAACATGCATGGTCCTTCAGGCGCTGACAAAGGCAAATCTAGCGCTGACAAGACCAATTCAGACGTTGATGGCTCAGACGTTGACAACAACAGTTCAAGCGTTGTTAGCCCAAGCGCTGACAAACAAGGTTCAGAAGTTGACAACACCTTTGCACATCTTTTCTCTTCCACTTTTGAACAAGGAGAACCTTCCAATTCTTATGAAGAAGGTCATCCTTATGTTGATATAAGAGAGTCTGATGAAGAAGATATTGGCAACATGGAGCATGAGGTTGAGGACACCAGACTTTTTGAAGGAGGAGTTCTCACTTCTACTATGAAGAATCACCCCCCTTCTCAGATCATTGGTGATATTATGACTGCAGTACAGACTAGAAGGTCTCATCAAGGTCTTGGTGGGTTTATTGCCAATATACACAAGAAGGTTGATACCCCTCTTGTGCAAGCATGTTTGTTTGCATGTTTTCTGTCACAAGAAGAACCCAAGAAAATATTTTATGCTCTCAAAGAACCAAGTTGGGTGGAAGCAATGCAAGATGAGCTTCACCAATTTGCAATTCAGGATGTTTAGGAGCTGGTTGATTGTCCTAGATATGTCAGACCTATAGGGACAAGATGGGTTCTCAGGAACAAAAGAGATGAAAGAGGCATTGTGGTCAGAAACAAGGCAATGTTAGTGGCTCAAGGTTATACACAAGAGGAGGGGATAGACTATGAGGAAGTCTTTGCACCAGTTGCAAGGATTGAAGCTATTAGGATTTTTCTAGCCTATGCCTCCTGCATGGGCTTCACAGTCTATCAAATGGATGTCAAGAGTGCCTTTCTGTATGGCACCATTGTTGAGGAAGTATATGTAATGCAACCTCTTGGTTCTGAGGATCCAGAGCATCTAAATAAAGTGTATAGAGTCAAAAAGGCTATGTATGGCCTTCATCAAGCCCCTAGAGCATGGTATGGTACTTTGTCTACCTATTTGGTGGACAATGGATTCAAGAGGGGCACCATAGATCAGACACTATTTACAAAGAAGAAAGGCAAGGATGTGTTGCTTGTGCATGTCTATGTTGATGATATCATTTTTGGGTCTACTGATCCAAAGATGAGTGAGGATTTCTCCAAGCTTATGACAGACAAATTCAAGATGAGTGCTATGGGGGAGATGAACTTCTTTCTTGGTTTACAAGTTTAGCAGAAAGAGGATGGTATCTTCATCTCCCAGGACAAATATGTTGCTGAGATCTTGAAGAAGTTTGGTTTTTCTCCACATGAAAAGAGGGCTACTACTCCTATGGATAGAGAACACCCTTGGGGAAAGATTGGAGATGGGAAAGATGTTGATGTCAGGCACTATAGATCCATGATTGGATCCTTGATGTATCTTACTGCCTCCAGACGTGACATTATGTTTGCTGTGTGTGCTTGTGCACGCCATCAAGTGACTCCCAAAGAATGTCACCTTTATGCTGTGAAGAGGATCTTTAGGTACCTAAGATGCTATCCTAGTCTTGGTTTTTGGTACCCAAAGGATTCACCATTGGAGCTGATTGCATATTCAGATAGTGATTATGGAGGTGATAAGTTTGATAGGAAGTCCACAACTGGTGGATGTCAGTTTCTTGGGAGCAGGTTGATATCTTGGCAATGCAAGAAACAAACAGTGGTGGCTAATTCTACAACTGAAGCAGAGTATGTGGCTGCAGCTGCATGTTGTGGCCAAGTGTTGTGGATTCAGAACCAGCTGTTGGACTATGGGTACAATTTCATGCATACTAAGATATTTGTTGACAATAATAGTACTTTATGCATCATTAAGAATCCTGTACATCATTCTAAAACTAAACACATAGAAATTAGACACCATTTTATAAGAGATTGCTTTGAGAAAGGTTTAATACAACTAGATAGGGTTGACACTGAGGAAAATGTATCTGATTTATTAACTAAACCTTTTGATACTGGGAGATTTCAATACTTGGTAACAAGTATTGGAATGGTCAATCTCACATAATATGTGTTTTAGAGTCTTTTTGTAAACGTATGTACAGGATGATGCATTATTATTGGTCTTATTAGATTTTCCACTATCTTTTCTAACACTGACAAAGGTTACTTGACCACTGATAAGTGTTTTTGTAACGTTGTCAGCAATATAATTTTCTAACGCTGACAAAGCTTCCCTCAACGCTGTCATGTGTTATCGGGGCGTTGTTAGCAACAATGTTAGTTTTGTGGTTTTCAATCTAAATGTACAGATGGTGTTAGCAGTATACCATCGGATACAGAGTTGCTTATGGATCAATGGAGAAGCATTTGGACAAGTTTTTATTTATGGATGATGGTTGGAATGCTTCATTCCTATCTTGACATAAATTTTTTATGTTCATGCATGATTTTAGCAAACTTTTTGTATCATAGTTTAAGGGGAGGTTTTAGGAACCTTTAGGATTTTTGGGTATCCATATGATACTCTTATCACAATTCTAGATTGTGTCCACAGGTGAGTATGAGTTAGTTTTACTAAATCATGAGGCACTGTAGCATGCAAAGTTGATATACTATGCATGCTGCCAAGACATTTTTGGCCTAGAATTGGTTGTGGTCTGTTGGGAGACTTGGGAATGATTTTGATATAGGATTTACCTGGGAGTAACAAGGATTTTATAAGGTAACTTGGTTGTTAAGAGTTTTGGTTAGCAAGGGACACTAGAGGACTGTTATGTCTATCTTGCTTATGCAAGTGTGCATAACTGGACAGTGCTTGCCGCCCTATAATAATTATCAGCTTTTGGTTATCTTTTCTAGGATAAATTACTTGTTAAGGTCATTTTTCACTTTTTAAAATATTTTTTATTTTTGGACGCTGACAAGAATTTTCCAAGCGTTGTTGTGACCAAATTGGACGCTGACATGGCTTTAGGCAAACATTGACAAGATTATAGCCGTTGGGCGTTGATAGGTTATTTTTGACCATTGACACTCAATGGGACCTACCCAGTTGTTACTTTTTGACATATTTTCAAGCCGTAATTTTAGGAGTTGTTACTTTCATTTAATGCATGAGATAACTTATAACTTTTTCAATATTTTCATGATTGATTTTTGAAAATCTTTGCCTATTTTTGGGCCAATCACATGCATTCTTTTTCTCCTATAAATTTGGCTCCTATTTTAAACAGGGTATCTATAATTTTTGTCTAACAATTTTCTCTTATCAACTTCATCTTCTTCACTTAAAATTAACAGCTTTCATCAATGGCACCAAAGTTTAAACCAACAGAATTGGAATTGGGGTTCAGATCACAACACAACATGATTGCTTATCTTGAAGCTGATGATGCTCTGTTTCCCCAATACACACAAATGGTGGCGTATTTGAACGCATCCCCATTAAGGTATGCTCTTTCTCATGCACCACTCATTCCAGTCACACACATTAAGCAGTTTTGGAACACTGTCAGTTCTTCAACAGTTAATGGAGTGACCACATTGACTTCTATTGTTCATGGGAGATCTTGGGTGGTTACTGAGGCCTTGGTACGCCAAGCCTTGCATCTTGATGATGCTGATGGTATAGCCACCCTTCCCATAAATGAAATAGAACAAGGGCTTAGGGCTTTGGGATATCCTTTTCCTGATGAAGGTACTCTTAATAAGTATCATAAGCAGGAATTCCCCCCGGCCTGGATGTACCTCATACATGTCCTCCTTCAATGTTTGAGTCCCAAATGTACTGCACACAATGAGACCAATAGATCCATTGCCAGTGCTATTGTGTGCATTGCAACAGGGCAAAAATATAACTATTCTAAAATGATTTTTGAGGGGATGTGTAAAAACAAGGGGACAAAAAATAACTTTAGCTTATCCCCGTTTTCTGCAAATGGTTTTTGATGATCAAGGTTACTGCTCAAGGGATCACAATGATTTTTATAAGATCCCTGAGCAAAAGAAAGATATTTTTATGAAGATGGACTCACCACCCCATAGAGACCTACCTTTAACCCAAGCTATGCTTGCTGTTATTGCAGCAGCACAACCCCAACCAGACCCCCAACCTCAAATTAACCCTTAACCACAACTTGAAACGATTCCTGAACCTTTACCTTCACCTGACCAAATGCAAATTGACTCAGAATCCTTCAACGCTGACACACTCAATGTTGGCGTTGATGTGCCTACTTCTAACGCTGACACACAACCTTCACAATCCCAAACACCCCTTAACCAACCCACATCTACCCATTCTTCCACACCATCTTCCACACCCCCTGAATATAGATTGATGAAACGCCAAAGGACTACTGGAGTGTTCTCCTCTGGTGGTCCTAGCCATGTAGCAGAGAGAACCACCACCACAAGTGTGGCTGGTGACCTGGATGAGGCTGGGACTATTGGTTCTGGCTTAGAAGCTGGCCAAGGCAGTCCCACCATCATTAAGTCCTCATCCTTGCCCAATGAATCTGACTTGGGAGGTCAAATCCCCATTTCAGAAGAGGGCAGACTGGAACCAATGACTCTTATGGAATTGATGGCAGTCTGCATTATCTTGCAAAAGCAAAATGCAGACTTAGTACAAGTAGTCAGCTCACAAGGCCTTGAACTCAAGCAATTGAGGGAGAGGATTGTTGTTTTGGAAAGTAATCATGCTAGAAGGGGTATGGAGGAATCTTCCAAAGGGGAGTAAGATCAAATAAAATCTGAGTGATAAGGGCAGCCAGGATGGTCAATCAATGGATGTTGCTGAGGCCCTTACAACTTTGAAGAAACAAACAGTTTTTGATACGTCCTTAGTCTCTCCCACCAACTTAAATTTATCATTTACAGCTATGTTGAGAGAGGTTACACAAGGCGCTGAGGAAAGATATTTGAGCGTTGACAAGGAAAATTTGGACGCTGATAGAAGTATTTTGGGCGCTGATAGAACAAATTTGGGCGTTGACAGACCTGCACATGAAGGTGATGTATCCCAGTCATCATCTATCATCAAGGAGGTTTCTACTCAGGTATTACCATCAACCTTACCAACCATTGCACCATCAGATAAGGGTAAGGGTAAAATGGTAGAAGAGAGTGTTCCAAAGGATGCAGCTCAGGTTGAGTTTGATAGAAGATTAGCTGCACAAATCATGGAACAAGATGAAAAGGAAAAGTCACCATTTGTTGTGACTTCAGAAGAAGAAAGTGATGGAGCTAGCTCAGACTCAAGTGTGATGATAATAGAACCAGAAAGGCTTGAGTATGGTGATGAGTTTGCTAGGGAAAAGTTGAGAGAATTGAAATTGCAGGTTGACTTTGACATGCCAGAGGTAGTTCAAATGTACAATGCTTGGGAAGACAGATGCATGGATAATCCAGACTTGACCATTTCAGATCAAATATGGGGTTTGGAGCTTCTTCTTAGAGTTCATAAGGATTGCCAGGTAATTTTGAAACATAAGGCAAGCAATATTCTCTCAGAGTTGAAAAGGGATAGAAGGGAGCTCTACTTTATGTTGCTCAAATGTCATGGAGTTGGATGGACATATCAGAAGTTGAAAGCTTTGACATTTGATGAGTTGGAAAACAGGGCTTATCCCATTTGGGCGAGAGTGCAGGAAGCAAACACTCTCAGACTTCTTTCAGATGAAAGAAAGGAGGAACTTGCAGAAGAAATGGAAATCAAGAAAGCTATGATGGTTCCCAGGCCAGTGAAGAAGGGAATTTCATTTTAGTTTCCAAAAGATATGGATCCACTATATCCAAGTGAAGCAGTTATAAGAAAGAGCCTCAAGCTCTCCCCATTAGAAGCTTCAGATATGGTGCAAGTGTTACCATTAGATTCCAGGAACCCAATTGTGAGCTATGAAGAAGATGAATGTGGGTTCTGGAAGATTGGCAGATTTGGCAAGGAGGTACACACTTTTACCATTCTCATATCTTTGTTTGCAAGTTGTGATAGAGAAGACTTGGTGGACCTTTGGAGGTTGCTGGAGACCAAGTATGAGGCTGAAGCACCAACTACAGCTAATGGAATAAAACTTTGGACTACATTCAAAAGAATGTGTGGACCAAAAGATGAGGATCCTGCAATATGGAAGGATCTTGAAGATGATCTCAGTGGTCTTCAATGGAGGTTATATTCAGCTGCTGGTGTATACTATTTGAGTTCTACAAAGTTTGCTGAGTATCTACTTGTAGATGCTCAGTATTTCATATCCAAGGCTATTTTGGAAAAGATGAAGGACACTCAGCTGGAGATAGATTATTCAAGTGACGTGGCAAAAGATTTGATCAGATTTATTCACTATCAATATGAGAAGGTTTGTAAGATTCCTCATAGTCCTTAATGCTTATTCAGAAACTTGATCATAAGAGTGGATATCAAGTTTAGGGGAGGATTGTTGGGAATAAATTAATGCCAGATCACTTGAGCGCTGACAAGAACAAAACAAGCGTTGACAAGAACAAAACAAGCGCTGACAGCTCAAGCGTTGACAAGTTAAAGTCAAGCGTTGACACATTGAAGACAAGCACTGATGGAAGATATATTCTATGCGTGTATTATATTCTAGATTACTTCTAGTAAAGATAAGAACAATAATGTATTTTCTATATTTATCTTTACCTAGAATAGTTGATACGTAGATTATTGTACAAGGCTTCTTATGTCTATAAAAGAAGGCCTTTAGGTTAATGTTTAATATAAGTTATATATAAGTTTTCATTCGTAAACATCTTTCATTGTAAGCAAGTTCAACATTAATAATCAAAGTGAAAGTTTGTTTACATCTTGTGTGTTCTTCTTTAAGTGTTAGATTCCGCATAACACTTAGATTCACAAAGCATATACAAAGGTTTCTCTACGTGTATTACTTGATCTAATCTCGTATACACAAAGCTAATCGATCTAAGTTTGGGATCAACATATCTTATATTCTGTTTAATCTGATTAAGTGTCTCTAGTATTTCATGTGTTATTATACTTACTGTGTAATAATAAGTAACTTTCCAAAAATAGCAGGTTTCCTAAAATAGAAAGTTTCCAAAAATAGAAAGTTTCTAAAAATAGAAAGTTTTCAAAAATAGAAAGTTACCAAAAATAGAAAGTTTCCAAAAATAGAAAGTTTCCAAAAATAGAAAGTTTCCAAAAATATAAAGTTTACAAAAATAGATTTACTGCTTAAAATAGATAAGTTTCTAAAAATAGAAAGTTTCCATAAATAGATCAGCTGCCTTAATTAAATAAGTTTCCATAAATAGATTAGCTGCCTGAAATAAATAAGTTTCTAAAAATAGAAGGTTTCCATAAATAGATTAGCTGCCTTATTTAATTAAGTTTCTAAAAATAGAAAGTTTCCATAATTAGAAATAAGCAGGTTAAATAAGCTAAGTATATAAGCCTAAGTGTTTTCATGATTATTTTCTAAGTCATATGATATAATGTATAGTTTAATAATTATTCCATGTAATTAAATTAAACTATAGGTTAAAATATTTAATTAAAGTATAACATGTTTTTAATTAAATAATCTTAAATACTTAGATTAAAACATGTATTATTATTTATTAATAATATAACCTAAGTCATGTTAATTAATTAATTATAATCATGGTTTTTAAATAATTAATTAATTATAAGTCTAAAATGTAAAATACTTAGGTTAATTAATTTCATGATTATTAATAATTAAAATAACCTAAGTCATGTTATTAAATTAATCATGTCATTTATTAATTTAATTTTTAACATAAGAAACAAAAAAAATAAAATTAACATAGACCATGAACCGGATCCAAACTAAAAATAATGAACCGGACATGAAATCGACACCATACCCCGAACCAACTCGGGGTACCCCGTGTTTTACTGCTGCCTTGGGACCCACACGCACCAACCAAGAACGTATGGTCTTGGTGGTGGTCGGCTTGGCCAAACCGAGACCCCTTCGGGTTCGGTGCAGCCTGCGACTAAAAACAAACACCCCTTAAAACACCCTTTTGATTTTATTTAACACCAAATCATGTTAGATCCATGTTTAATTATTAGGTTTTTGTAAAAACATAACATGTTCTTGATTTATAAAAAGATTAAATCAAAAGAAAAGGTTTTTTAAAAAAAAGGGTTTACCGAATTCGTGGATCAAAAGGATGAAGAACAAACACGATCACCAAGCAAAATTCCAAGATCCAAGGTCACAAACCACCTCCTTGTGGTGTTTTAGGGTGGCGGCACAAAGAGAAGAGAGAGGAGGGTTTTAGGTTTTCTAAAATCTTCTGTAAAACTAAAAATGAGTAGTGTAAGAAAATATTTAACCCCTTTTAGTAAAAATTAATGGGATAAGCCCATCCTCCCTCCTAAATTTCGTGGTAATGGGGCCCACAAGGGGTAACCCGAATGTTTTCCGTGTCTAAAATATTGGTGTGATCTCGTGTGTTCTCGTGTTCGTGTTTTACGTGTTCTCGTTAAATAATTACCGTGACCTAATATATTTAATTACGATCGTAATAAATATATATATGTAATTAATAATAGTTCGTGTTTTAATTACGTTCATGATTTCATGATCGCATGTTCGTGATTAATTATTGTCAATTAATTATTACGTGCTCGTGCGTAGTAAATACTTATCGTGTTCTAACACGTACGTAATACGTAAAATCCTAACACGTAATCGTAATCATGCTATATTAGGAAAGTTTAAATCGAGTACGTACGATCTTAAGGGTACTATTCATGGTAAAAGCATGCGGGTTTTACAACAACAGTTGGCACGCAAGTATCAAGTGTGCTCCTTTCGAGATGTTGTATGGCAGAAAGTGTCGCACCCCAATCTGCTGGGATCAGGTTGGTGAGCGAACACTTGAAAGACCATAAATCATAGAGTTGACTAATGAGAGGGTCACAGTAGCTAAGCAGAAACTTCAGGAAGCACGGTCACGTCAGAAGAGCTACGCAGACAAGCATCGTAGGGAAATACATTTTAACGTAGGAGATCATGTTTTCCTTAAGGTTTCGCCGGCACATGGTGTTAGACGTTTTGGAAATAAAGGGAAGCTCAGTCCTCGATTCATCGGACCGTTTGATATCATTGAACGAGTCGGTGAAGTATCTTACCGTTTAGCGTTACCTCCGTAGATTTCTCATGTGCACAATGTGTTTCATGTGTCCTTACTCAGAGGGTACCAGTATCATCCCCTTCACATGGTTCAGTATCCATTGGAACAGATTCGTGAAGATCTCACTTTCATAGAAGAACCCGAACGAGTTCTTGACAGACAAGAACGAGTCATGAGAAGGAAGACGATTCCATTCGTCAAAATCCTTTGGAGGGATCATACCGAGCGGGAAGCCACTTGGGAAACAGAGGAGTCTATCCGGGCTTCTTACCCTCATTTCATATTTTGAATTCGGGTATGTTCTTATTTTCCAGTTTACTTTATCTATAATTCGGGGATGAATTATTCTTTTTAGGGGGGAAGAGTTATAAAACCCGCATGCTTTTACCATGAATAGTACCCTTACGATAGTACGTACATGATTAGAACTTTCCTTTTATAACATGTTTACGTTTCACGAGCAAGAATTAAAAGTATTACGTACGTGTTATAACACGATAAGTATTTATTACGAATGAACACACGATAATTATCCCAATAATAATTATAATCACGAATATACGAACATGAAATCATGAACGTAATTAATCACGAGCTAATCTTACGTATGTATGTATATTTATTACGATCACGAATAAATATATTAAGTCAAGATCGATAACTAATTAAATCACGTAAATTAAGAACACGAGAACATTCTTACATTTTAGACACAAGAAAGGTTTGGGTTACCCTTAGGTGGGCCCCTACTCGCGGCTACAACAAGAAACATGGGCTTAGCCCATGTAAAATTTACTAACTAGGGAAAAGGGAAAAACATGTTTCATTATTTACAAAATTTAGAAAATAATTAAAACCCTAGTTCTTCTTTTGGTGCTCCTTGGCCGCCAGGTTTACATCACCACAAGAGGTGATTCAGGTTGATTTTGATCTTTGATTTCTTGTAAGGATCGTTAGTGTGTTCATCTTCTTGATTTCACGTAATTGGTATAACCTTTAACCTTTTTCTTTTTATGTTTTGATTTATTTAATCACATAAAATCATGCATGTTTTTAATAAACTAATTAAAAACAAATAATTAAACATGTTAATTTTCATGGGGTTTAATCAATCATGGGTTTAGGGGTGTTTTGTTTGTGGGCGACGCCTAACCGAGCCCCATGGGGGTCTCGGCTTGGTTTACTTCGCACCACCGAGACCATATGGTCTCGGTATAGTGGTGGTGGTGTCACGGAAGCAGCAAGGCAGGGGGAAACCCCGACTTAGGTCGGGGTATGGTGATGGTTACGGGTCCGGTTCATGGGTTTTAATCACGGGTCCGGTTCACATATGTTTAGAATAAAAACACGGTCCGGTTCATGAGTTATTTTTCGAGGTTTATTATTTTTACAAGTTATATTATTTTTACAAGATTTAAATTAAATTAATTAAAAGCATGAACATGATTAATTTAATTTACATGACTTAGGTTATTAATTTTATTATTAATACATGAATTTTAACCTAAGTATTTATCTTTTAATTAGAATATATAATTAATTAATTATTAAAATCATGACTTATAATTAATTAATTTGCATGACTTAGGTTATATTATTAATAAATAATAATACAAGTTTTAACCTAAGTATTTTAACCTTATTTAATTAAAATCATGTTATATTTAATTAAATACTTTAACCTATAATTTATTTAATTCACATGAAATAATTAATAAACTATACTATATAATTACATGACTTAGAAAAATAATTAGTAAACACTTAAGCTTATATAATTAGCTTAATTATCCAGCTTATATCTAATTATGGAAACTTTCTATTTTTAGAAACTTATTTATTTAAGGCAGCTACACTAATTTAGGAAACTTTCTATTTTCCAAAACTTTCTATTTTTGGAAACTTTCTATTTTAAGGAACCTGCTATTTTTAGAAAGTTACTTATTATTACACAACAAGTATAATAATACATGAAATACAAGTAATACTTAATCAGAATAGACACAATATATGATAAACACAGGATAAAGCTTAATTCAGTAAAACATGACATGAACATATAAAACAAGCTAAGACATGATATAAACCAGTTACGTACTCAGTAATCAGATACTTATACACGTATGTATTTATGTAGCATTAGTGATACCGAAGTAGGACTCTCTTCCGTTCGTCTTCTTCGTTCACTGGACATAAGGTACGGATTCTCCGTCCTTTCAGTATGGACATTCTTTCCTTATTAGGATTTCCCCGTATGCAGCAAACTGTTTTCCTAGTATTTGTTTATATGTTTTGAATTGCTTATGTTTAATTAGAATAACTAAAGCCATATACATGCATGACCACTTTCACCTAGTTATGGAGGTACCATAACCATAACACTAGAGGCACCAGTGTTATGACTTCACCACGGCGGAGTGATAGCTCGTGGCGTCCCTTTCAGCTTTTGGCCATTTATTATATTATCAGGTGGGGCATATGGGTGCATCCTAGTTTACATGTTTTCAGCAGATTACTCAGTGTGAATGTGGTGTGTGCCTTGCATCCTTCACAAGGAGCTGATCCCATCTACCCAAAACCAGTATATTAAATTAGAGGCATCCCCTCTAATTTGCATGACGAGGTCACCCCTTCAAGTATTCATGCACGTGATATTTCATGACCTATATTGGCTAATGGAAAAATATGTTAAACAGTTTTTACAAGATAAACATAAGGCTTTTCAAACTATATAACAAGTTTTACTAAGATATAACCAGGTTATCCAGGACTTAGTTTCTTACGCTGTTTCATGCTTTATGCTTATACTATTGATACAATTCTTTTGTATGGGTTTAGATTTAATCTCGGAATCTTCTCGAATTGATTCACAGCTCAAAGTGGAATGATTGTTCTTGGTGACAAATAGAGGGTTTGGTTTTCTATTCTATTAAAAAGATAAATGAATGAAGTAAATAAAGATTTAAACCAAAAACAGTCAATGAAATAAAACTTGAAGTTAAATTAAACAATTAAGCAGTAAAATGACCTCACTGAAGAAATGCTCTATTCGGAATAAAGTCCTTATGCGGAATACATGGTGCTATTCGGAATAAATGTGGCTCAGAAATAATGGTGCTATCCGGAATATATGACCATGCGGAATAAAGTGCTATTCGGAATTAAAATGGCTACTCGGAATATATGTGTTATTCGGAATATGTAAGCTACTCGGAATATGGTGCTATCCGGAATAATAGTCCTACTCGGAATAACTTTGTTATTCGGGTTAAATATGCTACTCGGAATATGGTCCTATTCGGAATAATGATCCTATTCGGAATAATGATCCTATTCGGAATAAATGTCCTATGCGGAATAAAAAGCTTATTCGGAAGAAACGGCTATTCGGAATGATGGGCTTACTCGGAATATTTTACTACTCGGAATAAAAGGTACTATGCGGAATAAAAAGGTGATCCTGAATAATTTGGCTACTCGGAATATTTTTGCTATTCGGAATAACTTGGGAATGAAGAACAGTAAGCCGAAATAACAGGGGAACACGAATTTATCAAAAATCAACCAAGTTTGTAACCAAATCTTAAACAAAACTAATAACAAATCATCTACTAACCATAAACATCAAATCCCAATCATAAAAACACAAAACCCACTAAATTTTGAAGATAAAAATCAACTAAATAAGAACTTTAGAACTTTGACTAAAAAGATGAAGATGAACAAGATGAATGAAAAGATTGTATTGATGATTAAGGTTTAAACAATCAAAAGAAAGGATTAAAACTACAAGATTTGTGAACAAACAAGAATCAAAATCACCAAACACCCTAATGGTGTTGGTGATACCTACGAACAAGAAGTAAAGAAAAGAGGAAAAACAAAAACTAAAAACTGACTAAAAAGTGTGAAGGGGAATTCTTTATATAGTCCTAGTGGTTGGTTGGTGAGTGGGCTTTCTCCCTTTCTTCTTGTCTTCTAGTCTTTTCAGAAAAGTTGACGTTTTCGATTCTGATTCGGGATTTGTCGACGATTAAATTCAACTGGTCTTTTAATTTCTTCGTTTAATAGACTTGAGTTTCTTCGACATATGTAAATCTTCCATCTTTGGTCGTTTTCTTCGATAAATCTTCAAACAGGCCCATTGACTTCAAATCTTTTGCATCTCTTGGACAATAGACTTCGTCTTGAGTATTTTTCTTCGATAAATCCCGTGCAATCCCATGTTTTCTTCACTATTCATCCGGTTGACTCTAAAAACACAATAAACACAAAAACCACGTATAATTCCAAACAAATGATATTAAACACGCGTTTTGGTCTTGTTTTAGTAAGAAATAAGTGGTAAAAGGATGGGTGTTTTCACACCTATCAAATCCCCTACACTTAACCATTGCTATGCCCTCATGCAATGCTTAGTGATAAAGCAATTTTACATTTTTCTCATAATCAATCAACCTTGGCCTTATTAAAATACTACTAAACAAAAATTAAAGTACTAAGAGAAATTAAAACTTTAAAGTAAACAAAAGGATAGAAAACCATTTTCACTTGAAAATAGCTATATGGAAATAACTTGCAAAGAGATCAAGGACTTACATTAGGGCTTTGGTGCTGCGAAGATTTATCACCCTCAAGTTTCACGTTCCCCAAACTAAGCTTAAAAACGAGATCATTGTTATTATAAGTTAGCAAATCAAACACTTACACACATGGCTTAATTAAATGCTTAAACTCCCTTATTCCTAGGTGTATCTCTTATATTTTATTTTTGTCTTAGAATGATCATGAAGATGCATTTTTGGACTTATTTCGATAGTTTATTTAGGCTGAAAGCAAAGTAGGACGATTTGATCAATAGTTAGCTAAAGGACAAAATCTCTTAAAACTGCTTCTCGGGATATCAAAAAGTTCATATCTTGGCATAACTCGGTTCACGATTTGAGACCTTTCTCGGGCCGATATTTGGCATGTACTTCATACTTCATATCTTGAGAGACGTTCTTGAGATAATGGTCTTCTCATCGTTAATAGAGTTTCTTCACTTGGAGACTTTTGAGGGGTACTCCAACTTTGTTGACCACGACTTCTGTGACAATCTAACATTTTCAGGTAGTGAAATATTTTCTCGTATAATATTTTGAAACTTATTTTTGTGTTGGTTGACGAACTCACAATTTACGGATTTAAATTTGGGCTTACGTGCATAATTTGGCGTCTTTTACGACTAAACCAAAAACCTTAGGATTACGTATTTACGTTTTTGAACTCCGTTTTTGATGAGACAATTTTTATTGGATCCGTTTTGTGACGTTGATTCATAATTTATAAAAACATTTTTCGTAAAACGACCCGAGGGCACGCAAATCGAGAAAACTAGAATCGAGAAATACCCGTAAACTAGTGAGATGGGACAAAACACATTGTCCCACCCCACTAGCTTGGTTGGGACGGCAACATGACACCACACCATCAAGGTGGCATCATGTTAGCTAACTTACACCAAGTGTAAGCTAGCTTACACCTTAAGCCTTTACCATTCCACTAACACACAAAACTAGCAACTTGTTTTTCACTTCCACCATTTCTCACATGCAATCAACTCCAAAATCCTCTCAAACACCCCTTCCTTGCCGTCCCAAATAAACCAACAAACACCCTATTTGATCTTTTCTAGCCATGAACCACATGTTTACTAGCTCTATCAAGGAGTATTCTTGAAGCCTTGCTCATTTGGTGGCCATATTAACATCTTTGGAGGTGATTTGCTTGTGTCCTAGGGCTGATTTTCCAACCTATGTTATTGATATTTTATGGTCTTGGAGATACTTGTGGTGTTCATCAAGTTCTTGTCTTCCTAAAACAAGAAATCCACTTGGTTGGTAAAGAAGATCATCCTCTCCATTTTTCTCTTGTTATTTTGTAAAGAACAAATGTATTTTCTTTCATTTTGTATATGTATATGATGTATATATGATGATAAAAATGTTGTGTGGGGATCAAGTGTTGATAAATATGCTTAAAAAGGTTGATAACCATAAGAAATGAAGCTAAAATCTTGACTATTTAGTTGGCTGTATAAAAACAGTAGATAACTAAAAGATGAACTGATAAAATTGCATGGTTTGATCCATTTACAGTAAGTAGATGACGTTATACACATGTGAGAGTTGTCCATGCAATGGAATCAAAATAATGAGTGAGATATGATCAAAACAAGTTAGGTGGTCTAATCTGAATAAGCAGTTTTGTAAGGACTGTTAAGGCAAGTTAAACTCAAAATGGGCAGTAGCTATAACTAAGTTAAATGTAGCACATATTATGAAGAACATGTCACCCAAAAATGAGCTTCTAATTCATTATAGAACTCTAGATATGTTAAAAATGGTGAACATGAAGTTAAAAATCAGATTTTTGGAAATAATGTTTATTATTATTATATAAGCACTCACATTATAATGTATAAAATGTAAAAATATAAACCCACTAACTTATAAAACTTATTTATATAAATGTATAAAAGGTTAATTAAATGGGTAAATTATATAAATGGTGGTGAAATAATATTTATAAGTAATAAAAACTATAAACTTGATTTTTACGACTTTTTCGGCTATCGCTGTAAAATTAACGTTTTTCTCCAAATAAAACTTAGACGACCAAACCCGTCTAATGTAAAGTTTATAAAAGTCATATACTGATGTATAAGTAACTAATACAAGTAAAAACCGAAAAAACCCGAACTATAAGAATTACGGACATTTACGAGCTAACTAAACATATTGGACTAATAATTGGACTTAATAAGATAAAAACTTGTAAAAAAGAACTTATTGGGCTTAACCCATTTGGGCCCAACATGAAAAGTATATATACTGATAATATAGGTATAAAAGGGATAAAAACAAGTTAAAGTACTTATAATAGGCTTAATGGACTTAAAATAGATGAATAGGTAAAACTAGCGAACCAGTAAGACGTTACCAAAACGTAAACGCTAAAATGAGTAAACAAGGATGTATAAAACCACTTGATCATCATCATATGTACAAAATCATCATATATATATATATATATATATATATATTGTTATTTGATAAAAGTCATTGGACCGAGTCTAAGACCGATTATTATTTATATAGGTTTCCGTGACCGAAGCACGCCCGTAGCCGATAATCCGCCTTTCATTAACAACGTGAGTTCATAGCCTCACACTCTTTTAAATGTTTTATAAAATGATTTGAAAACCCGCGAGGGAGATAACATGCTAGATTTTTATAAAAATAGAACACAAGTAGTCCCGATTGTATGCTTAATGATATGGACCCGAATGATGCTATGACCCTGTAAACGTGACTAAAAGAATTATTAGTAGTTAGGTTATGTCACTTAAAGTCCCATTAACATGAATTGTGAACTACCGGGATTTGGTAGACGCTTATGCCTTTGATAGTACTATTTGGGGACGATCACCCCAGTTCGCGCCTTGACGGTTGATCCCCGTCGTACCACATTGATTGGTAAGCGAATTTATGTATGAGAAGATTCCATAGCGTGATTTTTGTGACGACACGCTAACTTAGATGGGCAAATTGTTTGTCGGGTTCGCGGCCCGCTGTTTTCATAGTAAGGTAACAATGTCATGCGGCTAATAATAATCCTATATACCTCAAATAAAATGTATTCTATAATGTATCCTATACATGATAACAACGCTATTAACGATGAATATATTACCTATCATGGTAATATAGAGACTACGGTCTCATAGACGGTTTAAGATGTATGCTTGATATATATTGCCTGACTAGCAATATGAGGACTTACATCCGATATTATGCTTGTGTTCTGATTTTAAATGATTGTTTTATATAACGGTTTTTTATTAAACTCTATGAATTCACTCGGCATTCGCTGATATGATTTTTGCATGTTTTTATCTCAGGTGCTTGAAGGTAATCCGGATGGAGATCGACTCTGATGGCCCACATAATATTAAAAATGTTCATTCGATCTATGTTTTGTAAACTTAATGACCTGTATAATTTGGGACCTGTTGTACACTTCTAAAACTTTTTATCGAATGAATGTTTGTTAAACCTTGTACAACCATTTTTATGTGTTGTCTATGATTGGAGTTATTGTTCTATCCCGTAACACTCTGAAAGACCCTTCCGCTGTACTGATACGAAAAATGAGAGTGTTACAGTTTGGTACCAGAGCTCTCGTTGTAGAGAACAAAAGATTTTAAAAACTAAGGTTTTGAACAAAACTTTTCAAAATCTTTTGACAATGAACATTTGAGAAAATATTTGAAAAATCTTTTGACTATAACGGTGCCAGAGATCTCCGACGTTACCAACAAGCCCTATTGAGAAGGTATATATTTTGATATATATAATATAATTTATATATATGTATATATCGTGATTTCATTATGTAATTGTTTAACTAGTATGTTATCCTAATACGAGATATATATATAAATGCAGATTGTCATGGCTGACCCTAATATTCCTGTAGAAAACCATGCTATTCCCGAACCTAATATAGAAGGTGATTCTTATTTAGACTTAGTAGATTATGATATTGATGATGAGGAGGAACCATTAGAGGATCCCGAGCCCGAGTTAGGACTAGGAGATCAGATTGCCCCTCAGGTTGACTTAGTAGAGAATGAGATTGAGAATGTGGATATTGAGAGTGGATATTGAGAATGTGGATATTGAGAATGTGGATATTGAGAATGTGGATATTGAGAATGTCGATATTGAGAACGATGATGAGATTGGGTTAGATGATTTAGATGACGAGATTGACGACGAGGATGTCGAGGAGGATGTAGGTATAGATGTTGAGGTCGATGATGATGAGGAAGCCGAGCTTATTTATCCGTATGATGTTCCAGAGGGCGAGCCTTTGCCCCCACCAGTTTGTTTGTCTAATTCTGAGGAGGAGTTACCTAGGGATGAAATGTCTGAATCGTCTGAATCTGATTCTGAATCAGAGGAGTATGAGGATGACGATGCACCTGACGATACGGATGGTATTGCTACTCGTAGATGTGAGATAGGAGAGTCGTCTAGTACTCGAGAGGCTACTCATATTGATGATCTTGCACCATGGGCCTTGAGACGTGATCTAGATGCTTCCCGTGTTAAGAGTTGTATGACAGAGGTTGGATTAGGTGTTGTTCAGACTCAGGTTGCTTATTTGGAGTCGAAGACTAAGGTTGGCGAGAAAGAGCGAAAATTGCTTAGTTTGGATTTGAGTGATGTTGAGCGTGGTTTGAATGAGGCTTTTAGGAGGTTATCGGTGTTGGAAAGTGGTGAGTATGCTGCTATGAAGAGAAAGGTGAATGCTATGGAGATTCAGTTGAGTATAGCTCGTGCGATGCGTGAGAAAGCCGAAAAGGAGTTGAATATATCCGTGGGTTGGAACAGTAGATTTTATGCCGACATGGTTGAAATAGGAGTAATCCGTAAGCGCCCAGCTGAAGATGTGTCTAGTGATCGTCCGACGAAGATTCAGAAGACGATGGATGATGGACCATCTGGCGGTTCTCAGTAGACCAGTCTGTATTTAGTAGTGACCTTTATATCTTTTGTGCTTTTGTGGCTTTGACTGAACCGACTTGTTAGTAGTAGACTTGGCACGAATTTTGAGTGTATATAGTGCCAGAACTTTGATATGAGATGTACTAAGACAATACTTTTGTTTCAGATCGAATGAAATATGTATCTTGTCTTCAATTCCATATTGTGCCTTATTTGTATCTTGATTATGAATTCGATCCATATTATATGAATCCTTTGTTGGGTGGACGCTTAATACTTTGAAATTGTGAAATTATAGAACTATGCCGCCCAAGAAGGCTGTGACTGAGGATGATGTACGTAGTATTATTACGGAGCAAGTTACCGCATCTATGACTGAATTTATGGCAAATGCTAGAAATGAAGCTGGCGGTAGTGGAGCTGGCGGTAGTGGAGCTGGCGGTAGTGGAATTGGCGGTACTAATGTGAATGTGAATGCTAATAATGTGAATGCTAATGTTGGAGGAAATGTAGGAGGACTTGGAACTAATGCACCTGAAGTTGGTGGCTGTACTTATGTGACGTTCATGAAGTGTGAACCTCTACCTTTTAATGGAATTGAAGGTGCTGTAGGATTAAGCCAGTGGATCGAGAAGATTGAATCGGTGTTTCGGATTAGTAAGTGTAAGGAGGAAGATAAGGTGACTTTTGCTATGGCTACTCTTAAAGGTCGTGCGTTGACTTGGTGGAACGGGAGAATTGCTTTCATGGGTCTTGATGCTGCTAATGCTACTCCTTGGGCTGAAATTAAGAAGTGGATGACTTTGGAGTTTTGTCCTCGTAGTGTGATTATTAGGTTAGAACAAGAGTTGATTCATCTGCGAATGAAAGGTGTGGACATTGATAGTTACACGAATCGATTCCATGAGTTGGCCTTGCTATGTCCTCGATTGGTTGAACCCGAAGAGATCCGAATTGAGCAATATGTGAAAGAGTTGACCAGGAATATCCGGGGGGACGTGACATCATCGAAACCACTGACCATTGATGATGCTGTTCGAATGGCTTACCAACTCATTGGACAGATAATTCAGGATAAGGAAGATGAAGCCCGTGTAGGTGAGAAAAGAAAGGGAGACGGTGATCGTGTAGATAGAGGTGATAATAGGAAGAATTTCAATCGCCATCAGAACAAGAGAAAGGGGAATGCAAATGCTCTTACCAACAACACACCACGCAGCGATGATAGATGTCCTAAGTGTGGCAACAAGAGGCATGCTGGCGACTGCTGGAAGTGCCGAAATTACGGAAAGCTTGGACACAAGGTTGAAAGGTGTAAGAAGGGAACCATTTGCTTCAACTGTAATGAAGAAGGTCATAGGAAATCGGAATGCCCCAAGTTGAAAGCGATTGTACCTGGAAGAAACCCCCATGGTGGTATCTACCAACTTGGAACAATTGAGGTGAAGAAAGAGGATCCGAATGTCGTTACCGGTACGTTTTTACTCAACAATCATTATGCTGTTGCTTTATTTGATTCGGGTGCTGATAGGAGCTTTGTATCCACTAAATTTAGTACCCTTATTGATATTGAACCTGTTGAGATAAGTACCAGTTACGAGGTGGAATTGGCTGATGGTAAATTAGTGAAAACTAATAAGCTATTAGAAGGATGCTCTCTAAATCTCTTGAACCATTCCTTTCCGATTGATTTGATGTTGATAGAATTAGGTAGTTTTGATATTATTATTGGTATGGATTGGTTGTCGTTGAATAATGATACTATTTTATGTGGAGAGAAGAAGGTTAAGATTCCTCTTAGGAATAGGACGTTAGTAATTGATGGTAGTCGAGGTGAATCCCGTTTAAAAATCGTTTCATGTATTAAAGTCCAAAAGTACATCAGGAACGGTTGTGAGTTATTTTTAGCTCAAGTGACCGAGAATGAGTCTAGGGAGAAACGATTGGAAGATGTACCTATTATTTGTGAATTTCCTGAGGTATTTCCTAAAGATTTACCCGGACTTCCACCGATAAGGCAAGTAGAGTTTCGAATCGATTTAATTCCTGGTGCTGCACCGGTGGCACGTGCGCCTTACCGATTAGCCCCTTCTAAATTAAAGGAGTTATCTGAGCAACTTAAGGAGTTGTCTGATAAAGATTTTATTCGACCGAGCTCGTCGCCTTAGGGAGCTCCAGTCTTATTCGTTAAGAAGAAGGATGGATCTTTTCGTATGTGCATTGATTATAGGGAACTGAATAAGTTGACAATTAAAAATCGATATCCTTTACCTAGGATTGATGATTTGTTTGATCAACTGCAAGGATCTAGTGTGTATTCTAAGATAGATTTGCGGTCAGGATATCACCAACTTCGCGTCCGTGAAGAAGATATTCCTATAACTGCATTTAGAACTCGTTATGGACACTATGAATTTCAAGTAATGCCATTTGGGTTAACTAACGCACCTGCGGTTTTCATGGATTTAATGAATCGAGTGTGCAAGCCCTACTTGGATAAATTTGTGATTGTGTTTATTGACGATATTCTAATCTATTCTAAGAATGAAGATGAACATAGAGAACATTTGAGGATTGTTTTGAATTTGTTGAAGGATGAAAGGTTGTATGCTAAGTTTTTGAAGTGTGATTTCTGGTTAGATTCTGTGCAATTTCTTGGTCATGTGATTAACAGAGATGGAATTCATGTTGATCCTACAAAGGTTGAAGCTATTAAGAATTGGTCTGCACCGACAACGCCAACGGAAGTGCGACAGTTCTCGGGATTGGCTGGCTATTATAGGCGATTCATTAAAGAATTTTCTTTGATAGCTAAACCCTTGACTAAGCTTACTCAGAAGAATAAACCTTTCGTTTGGGGAAGTGATGAAAATGGAGCATTTCAGACATTGAAGCAAAAATTATGTAGTGCGCCAATCTTATCATTACTCGACGGGAGTGAAGATTTTGTAGTGTATTGCGATGCATCTCTTAGAGGTTATGGAGCTGTTTTGATGCAGCGAGAGAAAGTGATAGCTTATGCTTCTAGGCAATTAAGGAAGAATGAGGAGAATTATACTACTCATGATATCGAGTTAGGAGCTGTAGTCTTTGCTCTTAGGTTGTGGAGACATTATCTGTATGGCACCAAGTGTACGGTATTCACCGATCACAAAAGCCTACAGTATATTCTCGACCAGAAGGAATTGAACATGAGGCAACGAAGATGGATAGAGTTGCTACGTGATTATGATTGTGATATAAAATATCACCCAGGAAAAGCCAATGTTGTTGCCGATGCGTTAAGTAGGAAAGATAGAGAGCCTATCAGGGTGCGTTCTCTAGTCTTGACTGTGCACAATAATTTGCCTGAGCAAATTAGAAATGCGCAAATAGAAGCTTGTAAGAAGGAGAATTTTGTTAATGAAGGGTTCCGAGGAGAAGGAGATCATTTAGAGGTTAGAGCTGATGGAGTGAAATGTTTAAGAGGTCGTATGTGGATACCTAAGTTTGGAGACTTAAGAGATTTGATTATGTTAGAATCCCATAAATCTAAGTATTCCATTCATCCGGGATCTGATAAGATGTACCATGATTTGAAGAAATTGTACTGGTGGCCGAATATGAAAGCTGACATAGCTATGTATGTTCTTTAATGCTTGACTTGTGCTAGAGTTAAAGCGGAACATCAAAAGCCATCAGGACTACTTCAACAACCAAAGATTCCTGAATGGAAGTGGGAGCGAATTATGATGGACTTTATCACCAAGCTTCCTAGAACATCATCTGGAAACAATTCGATTTGGGTTATTGTCGATAGACTGAACAAATCAGCACACTTCATTCCGGTTAAGGAGCAGTTCTCACTGGAGAAGCTGACTCGAATATACCTTGATAATGTTGTATGCAAGCATGGAGTGCCTGTATCGATCATTTCAGATCGAGATCCTAGATTCGCATCGAATTTTTGGAAATCTCTCCAAAGATCTTTGGGAACGAATCTCGATATGAGCACTGCTTATCACCCCCAGACTGATGGGCAGAGTGAAAGGACGATACAAACACTGGAAGATATGTTGAGAGCTTGTGTGTTAGACTTTGGTAAGAATTGGGATAAACATTTGTCGTTAGCAGAGTTTTCGTATAACAATAGTTACCATTCTAGTATTAAGGCTACACCGTTTGAAGCTCTGTATGGTAGGAAGTGTAGATCTCCTGTATGTTTGAGTGAAGTTGGGGATACCCAGCTCACGGGACCGGAATTAATCCGGGAGACTACGGAGATGATAGTTCAGATTAAGAAGAGGTTGTTGACTGCCCGTAGTAGACAGAAAAGTTACGCAGATGTGCGGCGGAAGCCAATGGTGTTTGAAGTGGGTGACCGAGTAATGTTGAAAGTATCGCCATAAAAAGGCGTTATAAGATTTGGAAAGCGAGGAAAATTGAATCCCCGTTATATTGGACCCTTTAAGATCTTATCTAGAGTAGGTCCGGTGGCTTACAAACTAGAGTTACCCCCAGAACTTCATGGTGTTCACAACACATTCCATGTATCTAATCTGAAGAAATGTCTAGCAGTGAGTGATGAGAAAATTCCGTTAGGTAAGGTTCGAATAGATGGGAAGTTGCATTTTATCGAAGAGCCCGTAGAAGTTATGGACCGTGAGGTAAAGCAACTGAAACAAAGTCGGATACCTATTGTCAAGATCCGATGGAATTCAAAGCATGGACCGGAGTATACTTGGGAACGAGAGGATGAAATGTGGAAGAAATATCCGCACCTCTTCGATTTCAATAAGAAACGGACATCCAAATGAAATGGATCACGAGGACGTTGATCCCTTTTAGGAGGAAAAGCTGTGACAATCTAACATTTTCAGGTAGTGAAATATTTTCTCGTATAATATTTTGAAACTTATTTTTGTGTTGGTTGACGAACTCACAATTTACGGATTTAAATTTGGGCTTACGTGCATAATTTGGCGTCTTTTACTACTAAACCGGAAACCTTAGGATTACGTATTTACGTTTTTGAACTCCGTTTTTGATGAGACAATTTTTATTGGATTCGTTTTGTGACGTTGATTCATAATTTATAAAAACTTTTTTCGTAAAACGACCCGAGGGCACGCAAATCGAGAAAACTAGAATCGAGAAATACCCGTAAACTAGTGAGATAGGACAAAACACATTGTCCCACCCCACTAGCTTGGTTGGGACGGCAACATGACACCACACCATCAAGGTGGCATCATGTTAGCTAACTTACACCAAGTGTAAGCTACCTTACACCTTAAGCCTTTACCATTCCACTAACACACAAAACTAGCAACTTGTTTTTCACTTCCACCATTTCTCACATGCAATCAACTCCAAAATCCTCTCAAACATCCCTTCCTTTCCGTCCCAAATAAACCAACAAACACCCCATTTGATCTTTTCTAGCCATGAACCACATGTTTACTAGCTCTATCAAAGAGTATTCTTGAAGCCTTGCTCATTTGGTGGCCATATTAACATCTTTGGAGGTGATTTGCTTGTGTCCTAGGGCTGATTTTCCAACCTATGTTCTTGATATTTGATGGTCTTGGAGATACTTGTGGTGTTCATCAAGTTCTTGTCTTCCTAAAACAAGAAATCCACTTGGTTGGTAAAGAAGATCATCCTCTCCATTTTTCTCTTGTTATTTTGTAAAGAACAAATGTATTTTATTTCATTTTGTATATTTATATGATGTATATATGATGATAAAAATGTTGTGTGGGGATCAAGTGTTGATAAATATGCTTAAAAAGGTTGATAACCATAAGAAATGAAGCTAAAATCTTGACTATTTAGTTGGCTGTATAAAAACAGTAGATAACTAAAAGATGAACTGATAAAATTGCATGGTTTGATCCATTTACAGTAATTAGAGGATGTTATACACATGTGAGAGTTGGCCATGCAATGGAATCAAAATAATGAGTGAGATATGATCAAAACAAGTTAGGTGGTCTAATCTGAATAAGCAGTTTTGTAGGGACTGTTAAGGCAGGTTAAACTCAAAATGGCAGTAGCTATAACTAAGTTAAATGTAGCACATATTATGAAGAACATGTCACCCAAAAATGAGCTTCTAATTCATTATAGAACTCTAGATATGTTAAAAATGGTGAACATGAAGTTAAAAATCAGATTTTTGGAAATAATGTTTATTATTATTATATAAGCACTCACATTATAATGTATAAAATGTAAAAATATAAACCCACTAACTTATAAAACATATTTATATAAATGTATAAAAGGTTAATTAAATGGGTAAATTATATAAATGGTGGTGAAATAATATTTATAAGTAATAAAAACTATAAACTTGATTTTTACGACTTTTTTGGCTATCGCCGTAAAATTAACGTTTTTCGTCAAATAAAACTTAGACGACCAAACCCGTCTAATGTAAAGTTTATAAAAGTCATATACTGATGTATAAGTAACTAATACAAGTAAAAACCGATAAAACCCGAACTATAAGAATTACGGACATTTACGAGCTAACTAAACATATTGGACTAATAATTGGACTTAATAAGATAAAAACTTGTAAAAAAGAACTTATTGGGCTTAACCCATTTGGGCCCAACATGAAAAGTATATATACTGATAATATAGGTATAAAAGGGATAAAAACAAGTTAAAGTACTTATAATAGGCTTAATGGACTTAAAATAGATGAATAGGTAAAACTAGCGAACTAGTAAGACGTTACCAAAACGTAAACGCTAAAATGAGTAAACAAGGATGTATAAACCCACTTGATCATCATCATATGTACAAAATCACATATATATATATATATATTGTTATTTGATAAAAGTCATTGGACCGAGTCTAAGACCGATTATTATTTATATAGGTTTCCGTGACCGAAGCACGCCCGTAGCCGATAATCCGCCTTTCATTAACAACGTGAGTTCATAGCCTCGCACTCTTTTGAATGTTTTATAAAATGATTTGAAAACCCGCGAGGGAGATAACATGCTAGATTTTTATAAAAATAGAACACAAGTAGTCCCGATTGTATGCTTAATGATATGGACCCGAATGATGCTATGACCCTGTAAACGAGACTAAAAGGATTATTAGTAGTTAGGTTATGTCACTTAAAGTCCCATTAGCATGAATTGTGAACTATCGGGATTTGGTAGACGCTTATGCATTTGATAGTACTATTTGGGGACGATCACCCCAGTTCGCGCCTTGACGGTTGATCCCCGTCGTACCACATTGATTGGTAAGCGAATTTATGTATGAGAAGATTCCATAGCGTGATTTTTGTGACGACACGCTAACTTAGATGGGCAAATTGTTTGTCGGGTTTGCGGCCCGCTGTTTTCATAGTAAGGTAACAATTTCATGCGGCTAATAATAATCCTATATACCTCGAATAAAATGTATTCTATAATGTATCCTATACATGATAACGACGCTATTAACGATGAAAATATTACCTATCATGGTAATATAGAGACTACGGTCTCATGGACGGTTTAAGATGTATGCTTGATATATATTGCCTGACTAGCAATATGAGGACTTACTTCCGATATTATGCTTGTGTTCTGATTTTAAATGATTGTTTTATATAACGGTTTTTATTAAACTCTATGAATTCACTCGGCATTCGCTGATATGATTTTTTCATGTTTTTATCTCAGGTGCTTGAAGGTAATCCGGATGGAGATCGACTCTGATGGCCCACATAATATTAAAAATGTTCATTCGATCTATGTTTTGTAAACTTAATGACCTGTATAATTTGGGACCTGTTGTACACTTTTAAAACTTTTTATCGAATGAATGTTTGTTAAACCTTGTACAACCATTTTTATGTGTTGTCTATGATTGGAGTTATTGTGCTATCCCGTAACACTCTGAAAGACCCTTCCGCTGTACCGATACGAAAAATGAGAGTGTTACAACTTCATGATTATTTCTTCAATCGCTAATTGGGATTTTGAGATACAACGATCCGCCTCCTTTTCGGACTTGGATCTATTTATCCTCATACCTTGTTAGGGTCTTTTGGATAGACTTCTCCATGATCTTTATGGGAGTTGATTGCTTTTCGTCGTGAGTCTTGATCCTTCATATTGATTTTGGGAATAATGCTTTTCACATCACTTTGGATCTTCAGCAATAAAATTGAATCCTCATGCCTTGTTAGGGCCTTTTCGGACTCGCCAATCTTTGCGCCCCGCTTCATAAGTTATGCCTTGGCTATGAACTCTTATCATTACCGAGCAACTTTTAAACGATCTTGGGCTAGAAGCTAAGTAACTTTTCAAATCGTACGACCTTACTTATTGCAGATAAATTATTAGCAAGTTATGGGAGAATAGGCAAATAATTACACCAAGTGAGCTTGTGCAAGAATACCGACTTATAATTGACTCTATCATTTCTTGTCCTCCACAGTTTAAAATCTCAAGTAATGAGACTCGTGGATGCTTAGCCTAAAATCTCAAGTAACGCAACGGGCCTAATATGTCAAAGATATCAAAACTAGCTACACCACTTTATTAATATTTTTGACTTTATTGCGGGATATATACATATGAAAGCAACGATAAAAATTTAAAAATTACGACTAAATGGCCAAAGTTAATAAAAAATTTGAAAAATGTTGAAAAAGATGATTTTCCGGTTAAATGAAGGCATTTTCATGGAAAAGTCCACTTAAAACTTCGATAGAAGTCCCCCTACACTTAAGATAAACATTGTCCTCAATGTTTAAGCATGTGGGAAAAGTCTCCCCTACACTTATGACATTGTGCACGTTGGTTAAATCAAGTTAAGGAAGAGACGACTAACGTGATCAATTTCAAATGTGAGTATGAAGAAAATTGAATCACGATAGTTGAGAGATAGAACCGGATTTCGGATAACACGGGAGCACGGTTCTTCAAAGGTTCCAAAAGTGCATTCATCCCTGTAATCACATCACCATACAAACATAAAGAACCTATAGAGGTCTCCCTACACTTAGGAGGTTAAAACGGAAAAGGATAGATACTCGGGCTGCCTCCCGAGGAGCGCTTGTTTTTGATAACCAAGTCACGAGCCTGACTCGACCCAAAATTAGTTCATGGGAAACGTGGTGAGGGGTGGAATCATCTCATGAGAGATGTCCTCACCAAAGTACAACTTCACTCGTTGGCCATTCACCTTAAAATTAGGTCCATTAGGTTGAGCGAGCTCGAGAGTACCATATGGAAAAATTTGGGCAATGGTGAATGGGCCGGACCAACGAGATTTCAGCTTGCCCGAAAACATTTTCAACCAAGAGTTAAAGAGTAACACTTTGTCTCCAACTTGGAACTCTCGGTTTTTAATCTTAGAGTCGTGAATGAGCTTAGTCTTTTCCTTATAGATCAAAGAATTTTCATAAGCCTCATTACGGAGTTCATTCAGCTCATTAAGTTGGATCTTGCGTAGGTCACCGGCTTTGTTGATATCAAAATTAGCCCACTTCAAGGCCCAGTAAGCCTTGTGCTCCAACTCAATGGGGAGGTGGCACGCTTTCCCCTACACGAGACGATATGGTGTACAACCAATCGGAGTCTTGTAAGCGGTACGAAAAGCGCACAGAGCATCATCAAGTTTATCGGCCCATGAGGCACGATGCTCTCCCACGGTTCTTTCAAGAATTCGCTTTAATCCTCGGTTTGAGATTTCAGCCTGGCCATTAGTTTGTGGGTGGTAGGCGGTGGAAAGACGATGAATTACACCATACTTAGCCATGACTCTTGCGAATTGGTCATTGCAAAAATGAGTCCCACAATCACTAATAATGGCACGAGGCACACCGAATCTAGCGAAAAGCGATTTCAAAAAGTTACAAACCACCCTTGCGTCATTAGTGGGTAAAGCTTTGTCTTCAACCCATTTGGAAACGTAGTCAATGGCTACAAGGATGTATTTGTTTCCTTTAGATGAAGGGAATGGCCCCATAAAGTCGATACCCCAAACATCAAAGATTTCACACTCTTGTATGAAATTTTGAGGCATCTCATCTTTATGTGTGATCTTGCCTTGTTTTTGGCAAGCATCACAACGTTTAACCATCGCGTGAGCATCACGATAAATGGTGGGCCAATAAAATCCCGAGTCAAACACTTTTTTGGCGGTGTAGTTGGGACCAAAGTGACCACCGGTGGGTCCTTTATGGCAAGCGTCAAGGATTTCTAAAGCTGCCGGTCCATCAACACATCGGCGAATAATCAAATCAGCACATTGTTTGTATAGATACGGGTCATCCCAAAAGTAAGTCTTAATGTATTTGAAGAACTTCTTCTTTTGTTGGGATGTTAACCCGTCAACAAGAATTCCACCCGCCAAGTAGTTTGCAATGTCCGCAAACCACGGGGTTTCATCAGAAGTCGAGTTGATAGACATTAAGGTTTCCAAGGGAAAAGAGTCATTGATCTCTTTGTTCGGATGTTCCCCTTGATAAGGATCCTCAAGTCTACTGAGATGATCTGCGGCTAGGTTTTCAACTCCTTTCTTATCGCGAATTTTGATTTTAAATTCTTGGAGTAGCAAAACCCAGCGAAGAAGTCTTGGTTTGGAATCTTGTTTAGTTAACAAGTACTTCAACGCGGAATGATCGGTGTAAACGATTGTGGTAGAAAGGACAAGATAGGGGCGAAACTTTTCAAAGGCATAGAAAACAGCTAAAAGCTCTTTTTCGGTTGTCGTGTAATGCAATTGAGCCCCTGTCATTGTCTTGCTAGCGTAATGGATCGGTTGGAAGTGTTTGTTCACTCTTTGGCCCAAAACCGCTCCAATAGCAAAGTCACTAGCATCACACATCAACTTAAAGGGAAGCTCCCAATTAGGGGTAACCAAGACGGGTGCCTTAGTTAGCTTATCCTTAAGCAAGTTGAAGGCTTCGATACACTCGTTGGAAAAGATAAAAGGAGTATCTTTTTACAAAGAGGTGGGTCATCAAGTGAGCGATTTTAGAAAAATCTTTGATAAAGCGACGGTAGAAGCCCGCATGACCAAGGAAACTTCTCACACCCTTCACGGTTGAAGGTGGAGGCAACTTAGAAATAACATCGACTTTAGCACGGTCTACTTCAAGACCGGATTTGGAGATCTTGTGTCCTAGCACGATGCCCTCTTTTACCATGAAATGACATTTTTCCCAAATAAGAACAAGGCGAGTGTCTTCACACTGCTTAAGCATACGTTCTAAATTGGCAAGGCAAGCAGAGAATGAATCGCCATAAACCGAGAAATCATCCATGAATACTTCTATAGTTTCTTTAACCATGTCATGGAAGATAGCCATCATACACCTTTGGAACGTCCCAGAAGCATTGCATATACCAAATGGCATGCGTTTGTAAGCAAATGTTCCGTAGGGACAAGTGAATGTGGTCTTTTCTTGGTCTTTGGGATTGATGGGAATTTGAAAATACCCGAAGAAACGGTCTAAAAAGCAGTAATAGTCATTACCAGCTAGACGCTCGAGCAGTTGATCCATGAAAGGAAGAGGAAAGTGATATTTTCTCGTGGCATCATTGAGTTTGCGGTAGTCGATACAAACTCTCCACCCAGTAACGAGACGAGTGGGAATCAACTCGTTGTGTTCATTGGGAACAACGGTTATTCCGCCCTTCTTGGGCACACAATAGAGGGGACTTACCCAAGGTGAATCCGAAATAGGGTAAATCAAGCCGGCATCAAGAATTTTGATAACCTCTTGTTTGATGACGTCATGAATTCGAGGATTAACCCTTCTTTGGCTCTGGATTGCGGGTTTAAAGTCATCTTCCATGAGAATCTTGTGAGTACAAAAGTTTGGATCAATTCCGCGGATATCGGAAATTTTCCAAGCAATTGCCTTCTTATGAGCTTTAAGCACGGCGATGAGGCGAGATTTCTCTTCTTCGTTCAAGTCCTTGGCAATGATGACGGGCGACTTCTTCTTACCTTCAAGGAACACATACTCGAGATGGGGCGGCAACTCCTTAAGTTCTAAATCGGAGGATTTTCGATGGGAGGCGTATTCAAAGTCGGTGCATCGATAGCAATATCCTTGGGAGATGGTGGAGAAATATTGTCTTCTTTAAGAAGGTTCTCAATGAGGCGAAGATCTTCATCCCAATTGGTGGGAGAATCGTCATGCTCTAAGTTCACATCTCCTATGGTGGCTTCCAAATCTTTCCAAAGGAAATCATTTTCTCCAAATAGAGATAGTGATGAGTCAATAGAGGAAACGGTCTCAACATTGGGAAGAGAGGTAGGAATACTTTTACAAGCATCTTTGAAGTGTTCTTCACAAGCCTCATCAAGAACGTCAATACAATTAACACTCTCGTATGAATAAGGCTGTTTAGAAAGCTTTCCCATGTTGAAGACGATTTTATCGTCACCCACTCTCATGATAAGCTCACCGGCTTCAACATCGATGAGAGTGCGACCGGTCCTCAAGAATGAGTGACAAACAATTAATGGCACACGAGGGTCCATATCGTAGTCAACGACGACGAAATCGTCAAGAAAAGTGAATTTGTCGACTCCTACAAAGACGTCTTCGGCTATCCCCACTGGATAAGCAACCGTACGGTAAGCTAATTCCAAAGTCATTTTGGTGGGGACTAGCTCAGGGAGAGATATCCAAACGCTTAGAGGCATTAAATTAATACTGGCACCTAGATCGGCTAGGGCCATGCAATTCTCTACTCCCGGGAAGTTGCAAGGGATTAAGAAACGACCCGGATCACCAAGCTTGGTTGGCAATTTCCTTAAGAGAACTGCAGAGCAATTCTCATTAAGTTGGGTGTTAGCAATATCAAGAAGCTTCTCCTTGTCGCTAAGAAGATCTTTGAACATTTTCGCGTATTTAGGCATATGAGCGAGAGCCTCAGCGAAGGAGATGTTGAAATTCAATTGTTTAAACATTTTGAGAAATTTCGAAACCTGAATATCATCCTTGCTTTTGAGCTTCTCTTTCCTCAACCTTGAGGGATAAGGTATATCGGAAGAAGAGGAAGGCTTTGGGATCGAAGGATCACTCACATCCTTGGGTGGAGGAGGGGTAGAAGTAAGAGGTGGAGAAATTGGGGAAGTAGAAGGTTGAGGAATAGGAGTAGGTGACTCGTTCTCCTTAGTGACAATCACCAGTGGAGGTATAGGAAGCTCGGGTTCCTTGGTACCTTTGCCACTGCGAGTGGTGATTGCTTTCATCTCCCCTCTAGGATTCGCAACGGTGTTACTCGGAAGAGTACCCGAAGAAGAGGATTGATTACCTTGGAAGAAACCAGCCATCATGTTCCTTAAGTCATTCGTTTGACTTGCCAAAGTGTTTCTCATATCAGCTCGCAGATCGTTCCCTTGTTTCACCATGTCTGCTTTCAAGTTGAGCACTTCCCGCTGGAGATTTTCCACAATCACATCATTGGTCCTCATGTAGGTTTCAACATCTTGGTGTAATGCGGTGGGTTGGTTGGGAGGAGGAGCATGGTAGACGGGTGGTTCATAAGCAGGTTGTTGGTAAACTTGGTTGTTTCTTTGAGGTGGATATGGTTGTTTGTGAGGTGGTTGGTATGGTGCACGAGGTATTTGTTGTTGTTGAGGAGGGCGATTGAGGTTTTGTTGTTGGTTTGGGTTGTTAGGAGGAAAACCGGGCAGGGAAAGAAAGTTGTTAGAGCGGTAGCTAAGCAAGTTGCGGTCTCCTTGAGGACGAGCTTGATAAGCGGCCAAAGGATAGGTACCGTATGCTGCATTCACATTCTCAGAAGGGTAGTCTTGGGTAGTGGTACAAGTGGTGTAAGAGTGAGGACCACCACATATTTCACATGGTTGGCTGACAACATTGACTTGAGCGTTTTTAGCGTTGATGCTGTTGGTGTTGCTAGCGGTTTGGGCGGCAAGCGGTTCAAGAAGCGTAGTGATTTTGTCAAGTCGCTTGTCGTTGTCACTAGTACTAGCACTAGCGGCATAGGTCCGCACACTCTTGGTTTCACACGAGACTTATTTTCAATAATATCCCAAGCGGCATTAGAAGTCTTAACCAAAATATTACCCCCCGAGGCACTGTTTAGTGAATCTTGGTCATTCATGCTTAAACCATTATAAAAAGTGTTAATTTGGTGCACTTTGGTAAAACCATGTTGTGGGCATTTTCTTAAAAGATCTTTGAAACAATCCCAAGATTCACTAAAAGACTCATCGTACTTTTGTTCAAAATTAATGATTTCATTCCGCATAGCGGTAGTACGAGAGGGTGGGAAAAAGTAGTTGATAAATTTGGTCTCCAAATCCGTCCACGTCAGAATACTTTGTGGCGGTTCCTTTGCAAGCCAATGCCGGGCTTGTCCCTCTAAGGAGAAAGGAAAAAGTTGTAAACGGATTACCTCTTGTGGAACACCATTGAATTTGACCGTATTTGTGAGTTGCAAGAACCTTTTGATGTGGCCATGAGGATCATCAATGGTACGCCCCAAGAATGGTTGAGCAGAGACCATCTGAATAAAGCCGGATTTGAGCTCAAAGTTGTTGGCTGCAATCGCGGGTATGACAATTGGATCATTGTTGCCCTCCACATGTGCTTGTAACAGTTCAATCATAGGGCGATTGTCTGGTAGAGGTTCATTGTTGTTGTTATTATTGTTGTTGAGAGGTGGATTGTTATTGTTGTTATTATTTTGAGGTGGGTTATTGTTGTTGTTTTGTACACCGGCCATGTCTAAGTCTTCGAGAGGCTCGGACTCTTGATAAGACGTGGATCGTGTACGCATGCACCTGCAAAAGAACTAACAAAGCAAAAACAAAGCAGAAATATTTTTGGTTTTTATGTTTTTTAATTTTTAGGATTTTTGAAAATTTTATATTTTTTAGGGTTTTTGAAAATTTTATGAAAAAGTAACGTTCACGGCGAACGGATCCCAAAATCCAAGTTCTCACAAAAAACTGTTGATCTTAACGAGAAGAGCCGGGAGCGGCGCCATTTGATACAATGCTTTTGTATGGGTTCAAATTTAATCTCGGAATCTTCTCGAATTGATTCACAGCTCAAAGTGGAATGATTGTTCTTGGTAACAAATAGGGGGTTTGGTTTTCTATTCTATTAAAAAGATAAATGAATGAAGTAAATAAAGATTTAAACCAAAAACAGTCAATGAAATAAAACTTGAAGTTAAATTAATCAATTAAGCAGTAAAATGACCTCACTGAAGAAATGCTCTATTCGGAATAAAGTCCTTATGCGGAATACATGGTGCTATTTGGAATAAATGTGGCTCAGAAATAATGGTGCTATCCGGAATATATGACCATGCGGAATAAAGTGCTATTCGGAATAAAAATGGCTACTCGGAATATATGTGCTATTCGGAATATGTAAGCTACTCGGAATATGGTGCTATCTGGAATAATAGTCTTACTCGGAATAACTTTGCTATTCGGGATAAATATGCCACTCGGAATATGGTCCTATTCGGAATAATGATCCTATTCGGAATAATGATCCTATTCGGAATAAATGTCCTACGCGGAATAAAAAGCTTATTCGGAAGAAACGGCTATTCAGAATGATGGGGTTACTCGGAATATTTTACTACTCGGAATAAAAGGTACTATGCGGAATAAAAAGGTGATCTGGAATAATTTGGCTACTCGGAATATTTTTGCTATTCGGAATAACTTGGGAATGAAGAACAATAAGCCGAAATAACAGGGGAACACGAATTTATCAAAAATCAACCAAGTTTTTAACCAAATCTTAAACAAAACTAATAACAAATCATCTACTAACCATAAACATCAAATCCCAATCATAAAAACACAAAACCCACTAACTTTTGAAGATCAAAATCAACTAAATAAGAACTTTAGAACTTTGACTAAAAAGATGAAGATAAACAAGATGAATGAAAAGATTGTATTGATGATTAAGGTTTAAAAAATCAAAAGAAAGGATTAAAACTACAAGATTTGTGAATAAACAAGAATCAAAATCACCAAACACCCTAATGGTGTTGGTGATACCTACGAACAAGAAGGAAAGAAAAGAGGAAAAACAAAAACTAAAAACTGAGTAAAAAGTGTGAAGGGGAAGTCTTTATATAGTCCTAGTGGTTGGTTGGTGAGTGGGCTTTCTCCCTTTCTTCTTGTCTTCTCGTCTTTTCAGAAAAGTTGACGTTTTTGATTCTGATTCGGGATTTATCGACGATTAAATTCAACTCCTATTTTAATTTCTTCGTTTAATAGACTTGAGTTTCTTCGACATATGTAAATCTTCCATCTTTGGTCGTTTTCTTCGATAAATCTTCAAACAGGCCCATTGACTTCAAATCTTTTGCATCTGTTGGACAATAGACTTCGTCTTGAGTCTTTTTCTTCGATAAATCCCGTGCAATCCCATTTTTTCTTCACTATTCATCCGGTTGACTCTGAAAACACAACAAACACAAAAACCACGCATAATTCCAAACAAATGATATTAAACACGCGTTTTGGTCTTGTTTTAGTAAGAAAAAAGTGGTAAAAGGATGGGTGTTTTCACACCTATCAACTATTCATGCTATAATTGTATATCCGTGCCCTGAGCGTATTTTCTCAGCCGTTTTCGTTTACATGTTCCCAAAACGGTAGGTACTCAGGGACGCTCGTAGACTTTAAGCGTACGTGCATATGGACTGGAAGCTTTCTAGCCTTCTTTACTTTATGAATTTATCTATACTTTGATACTCATTTCCATGGACATTGTTTAGTCCTTTCATTTTCAGTACTTATGTTTGTGTGTGATGAGTTCTACTTTTGGACTACCGATGTTTGATTCCGGTATTTCTTTTATGGTCATGTAATGTTCAGACATTTATCCTTGTATGGTTTGATGACACGCCATAATCACGCGTGACATTCCATTTATCAAAATGGGGTGTTACATGACCCTTTCAGAATCTTCCATAGGTCATCTAAGTCTTCTCTATCCAATATTTGAAATAATAGATCTAGGCTTAGAAAGGTTTGTACTGTGTTGTCTGCCATAGTAAGTTTCCACCAGGACATACCTTTATGCTCATGAACTGCATACTCTAATATAGTGTACTTCGTCCCAAACTTACTTGGTGCAATTTCATCATTCTCCTCCGCAATCAAATGTTGATCTATTTTAGCATTGGAAGGATGCTGACTTTCCTTAGTGACTGTACCAATCTTTTCCATCATCTTCAATCTCTTGGCTGCTCTTTGTGAGTTAAGAACAGACCTTTCACCTGCCAATGAGGATCCACCTGCTTCTTCTTCAGCCTTTCTTTTTCTGGCCTCCCTGGCTTTCTGTACCATTTTCTATTTCCTCTTCATGTACTCAACATCTTTAGGACTACCTATACCAATGACACCCTCAACATTTGTCTCCCCTAGTACTGGTATGGCTACCTTTTCTATTTCTTCAAAAGTCATACCCTTGAAGTGAGCATCAGTCAACCTCTTGAATCTTTTAAGCATAAACTTGTAATGTGTCAGCCTCCCCTTTTCAGACTTCAAGTACTTTTCCTTCTGAATATGGCTTACTCTTCTTTCCAAGTATTCTTTTTGATAGTTGAAGACCAGAAGAGTTAGTTCATATCTTTCTTCCAAAGGAGCATTCACTAACTCCTTGTCCCATTGTTCCAAAAACTCCTTAACATGAGGTACCCTGTCATCCAGCTCTCTATGCATTATTTCCACCTATTTAAGCATTTCTCTAGGATTCATTTGTACCTGTTTCTATTCTGAGAGTTGTACCTCCTTTCTCCTCTTTTGCATTCTCTCCTCTTGCATGCGTAGCTCTTCTTCATGTACCCTTAGAGCCACCATTTCATCATGTTCAGATTGTGCCCTTATTTGTTCAATCATTTTATGCTTGTACTTCCCCTTGGGCTGTTCAATCATTTTCCCGTTTCCTTTGTCTTTTGGATCCACTGCTAGTTTTTCCTTGGGAGCAGTCTATCAAATCTTTATCCCCTTCTGAGCTGGTTGCCTTCTCTTCTTCCTAGAAAATGTTTGAGTAATGTGTTTAGCAGGGGTATGACTTACAGTAGGAGGATCAACGATAGCAGGGGAAACTTTTGTAGAAGTAGGTACTTCTTCTTGATTGCCCATATTCAACAAAGCTTGGGCTACATCTTTTGTGGCACTCCCCTTGTCACTCCCTTTTTCATCACTAGCACCCTTCTCTTTTCCTAACTCCTTACCACTAGGAAATTCATACCATTCCACTGATTCATCTGTCTTAGGTACTTCCTCCCCTTTGGAAGCATCCTCATCTGTGGTTAGAACCAGCTGTGGCTTTTTCCTCCCCTCAAGCTTAGCAACCCTGGACTCTAATTTAGTAATCACCAGACCTTTTTGTTTGACTGTTTGTACCAGTTGTGCATTTTCTCTTTCAAGATAATGCACATATTCGTCAATTCCATTCTAGATAGTGGTTTCAGTCTGCTCTCAACCCTGGGAGGATATTTCTCACCTCTTTGAGTATCACTGAGTGAGGAAGTGGACTTACCTATTGTGTCACTGTCCTGCTCACCACTTGAGGATAAGTCAGTAGTGGCAGCCAAATCCCCAGATTGCTCCACACCTTCGGAGACTCTCCTCTCTGCTACTTGTGAAGGCTCACTAGGCAAGGGAGACCTAGCAAACCTAGTTTTGGTTCTTCTTTCTTGTTTTAGGTTAGCAGGGGGAAGTTGGCTGGCAGGGGCATCAGTAGTAGGGGCATCAACAAGAGTGGTTTGGGCTGCTCTTGGTTTGGAAGCAGCTTCTCTTCTGATCTGGTTCATCATGGTTTGTGTTAGGGGAACTGCCTTGCCAAAAAATTATGTGGTGGGTGCTGCAAGAGTGGTGAATAGTTTGGTTGTTTGGGGGTTAGCTTCAAAATGGTCTTTGTGAAGAATTTTACCATGTTGCCTCATATCCAACAAAACTTCTATAAACCTTGGATACATACAAAATTTTGAATTGCTTGTGACATTTTTGACCATGCCTTCAAAAATCATTTGAGAAAAACAATATTTTCGCCCTGTTGCTAAGCAAATCAGAGCAGAAGCAACTTGACTCCCAAATTCATTAAAAGATGTAGTTTTAGATGATAAGCATTACAAAATAGTGTGAATTAAATACTTCCAATGGGGTGCAAAACGACCTTTAGCAAACTTACTTTTTTGATTATCAGAAATGCTGTACCCCAAGTTTGTTGGACCCTCAAACATTTCAGCCTCTGGTAAGGTAACCACCCCACCCTCATCATCCAAGACTAATTTTTCTCGAATGGAGGCAAGTGTAACCACTTTGGGATGGCCATCAACAAGGCTCTTAATTGTTACCTCTCCATCCACTATTTCAGTCGTGGCATTAGACCAACACTATTGGATATGTGAGGTGTAGATTCTAGGACTGAGTACAAGAGCTAACCTGAAATAGCTAGATTTGAGGTAAGTAACAACTTCAGTGAATTCATCAGGCTTCTTAGATAAAATAGCAATTTGGTTATGGTTAGGAGCGATTTTGAGAGTCGTGGAAGACATATTAAGAATTGAAAGGTTTATATTTTTGAAAAAGTAGTGGGATTTGATCGATAGGGTGAGTTAGGCCTCCTGGTTAAGGGAATTGAGTTTATATAGGCGAATTAAAGGACTATGATTGGACCAAATTATCAATTTTCAAAAAGATCAGAAATAAATCTTGTTATGAAAGTAACTTATTTGAAATAATAATAAAAAGGTTACCAATCAGCGAAGAAAGCGCCTTAAATATCTTTGAAATTAATAAAATATTCCCTAACCAAAAAGTTAGCAAGCAGGCCCAACGGCTATAAATAGGGCAACGGTATTGTCGGTCAACGGTCAAATTGGGGAATGTTTTGCAAAGCAGGGGAAAGTTGTATTAGCAGGGGTATAAAAAATTAATGGAGGGGAAACTTTCCTAAGGGTATGAGGCTTAACCTGAATAGATCAATGCTAAACAGCTCTGCTCTAATGCACACACTTGCATAAACAAGCTAGATACATAGAATCTCAAGAGTCCTCCATTCAGCAAAGTTCTAAACAGAAAAAGTTAGCACATAAGCAACCCTGCACCTGGTCAACCCAAGAAAATAAGCATACCCCAGACCCCATCCCTACCATTTCCTCTCTATGGTTAAATGGTCTTGGAAATATGCACCCAAGATCTTAGATTAGTCAGCAAGCTGCTCCATCAAGAATGTTGAGTACACATTACAGTGCCTCAAGGTTTCAGAACTCCAACAAGGTTTGCAGCAAGTCTTCATTGTCCCAAACCCCTACTGACCAGTGGATATGATCTAGAATCATATATGACTATCCTAGGGATACCCTGAGTCCTAAAGGTGTGACCTAACCTCCCCTGAAACATAGAGCATATACCCGATTCTCCCATAATATAGTATGCTTCATTAAGATCTCTACATTGTTAGTCTAAAACCACATATATCCAATTAAAAAGAACAAACCCAACCAAGAGAAAAACTCTTAACATGGAAAATTTCCATAGCAGGGGAATTAACCCTAGCAGGGGAAACTTTGTTCAAAAGCAGTGGAATGAAGAATAGTGGAAAAAGTGACTAACACATGTACAAGAACAGCAATAATACAATCCTGAATACACAAGACATTTCAAACATCAGTTTTAGGGAGTGATCATTCCAATACTTGAAAACAAGTACTGAAACCTCCCTATGTCAAAAGCTTTTGTCAAAAGATCAGCAACATTAAGTTCTGTGTCAATTGCCTCTGGGACAATTAATCCTATTTCAAAACAATCTCTAATGAAATGATGTCTGATTTCAATATGTTTAGTCTTGATATGAAAAACATGATTTTTAATTATGCAAATAGTGTTGTTATTGTCAATAAATATCTTGGTTTTAAGAAAGTTGTACCCATAGTCAAGCAGCTGATTTTGAATCTAGAGAACTTGTCCACAACATGCAGTAGCTGCCACATATTCAGCTTTAGTTGTGAAAGTGGCCAGAATATTCTGCTTTTTACACTACCAAGATATAAGCCTGCTTCCCAAAAACTGACATCCACCTGTTGTAGACTTCCTATCATTGTTGTCACCAGCATAGTCACTATCTGAATAGGCCACTAGCTCAAATGGTGACTCCTTGGGATACCAAAGTCCTAAAGTTGGATGACATTCAGATACCTAAATATTCTCTTCACTTCAAACAGATGACACTCTATGGGTGTCACTTGGTATCTTGCACATCAGCACACTGCAAACATGATGTTAGGTCTTGAAGCTGCAAGGTACATGAGAGATCCAATCATAGACATACGGTGTCTGACATCAATGGGTTTTCCTGGGCCATCTTTTCCCCAAGGATTTTCCTTATCCATGGGAGTGGAGACTTTCTTTCCTTCTGTGATAACCCGAACACGAGGTCATTATTTAATATTATTTAAAATTATTTTACGAATAATTTTGAAGTTTTTGATGAGTCGAATGAAATGATAGTTGATGGTTTTATTTAAAACCGACGTTGGAGGTCTTATATTTATCTTTTTACTAATAGCGAGGATTATTAGTGATCACGATATCGACGGATGCCCAATATTTTATGTTTTATTATTTGTTGTCTCGATGTTAATATTTTTGGCGTTTTAATTTTAATTGCGTATTAAGTCAAACCGGGATCATATTGTTATCATATTTTGAGTGCGTTTTAACTTTTGAAAAGTAATTTTACGAAACCAGAGCCTCGTAAATATCTTCAAAATTTACAATTAACATTTTCTACCTTTTAAACTATTTCATTGCATTTTGGACCAAAACTATCACAAATTGGCAAAACTAGTCCTTCCACCCACCATATATAAACAATTCCCACCTAACATTTTCCACTAAAAACACATAGTAACAAAATTTTTCACATCTTCTCTCTCTCTCTACCTTATGCCGTCCACCCCTTTAACCAAAACACATTTGATCTTCAATTTTTACTTTGAATCAATGAAAACTAATTGATATCCCATCTAGGAAATTTGATGGTGATCATTTTGATGTAAAAATTTACAACATGCAACAACTTTCAAATTTTGATGATGATCCAAGGTGGTTTGATCTAGTTTCTTGTTATATAATTGTTGTTAGTGCTATATATATATATATATATTTTAAGTATTGCATGTTTGGATTTTTGAGTGGGTAAATTTTTGAATGATTATTCAATGGTGTTATGGGTTAGATGATTTGTTTAGGATGATATTAGGGGTGTAGCATGATGAGAAAAGTAATTGGAATTGATCAAAAATATGATTTGGTGGGAATTTTAAAAGGTATTTTAGATCAGTGGAAAAAACATAAATTTTGGGTACCTTACCATTTGAAAATGGTTAAACTAATAGCATAGGGTTGTAGAGAATTTCGTTAGCTTCGATTTGATATAAAGTAGAGCTTCTAGCTCAAAACGAGCGAGAAGTTATGATATTTTGATTATTCGTGTACCGGGAGACGAGTATCGACACAATCCGAAGTTGTTGTTGATATTTGGATCGAATCCCGGGGACTGTAGAATGAGTTGTGAAAATGGTCAAGGTCTGATGTTAAGTTCTAAACATATGATTGTGAGTCTATTTTTAAACTCAAGTGTCGGATTTGTAAACGGGATTGTTTAGAATGATCAAAATGGTTGTATGAGTCGGTGACGTAAAACTGTCCGGTTTTTGTAGTTCAAAGATGTGTCGGGCAGGGAACTTTAAAAGTAAAATCTTTTGATGGGCTTTTAACAGGTCTTTCTATATATAGTAAGTGATATCTCTGAGTAGTATCATAAGCATTTGACGTGTTTAAGTGGGGTAAATGAGCCCGTATATTTGGTGTGTACCGGCAGATTTTTATCGAGTGTATGGACTAATAGAGTAAACATATAGAAGGAAGTAATAGTATCACTTGTATTGTTTTCTTTCGGGGTTGTTATAATATTATGATTTTGAGTTTGATGTTATTAAGTATGGATTTTACTCGAGTTTATTATTAATGAACGCGCCTTAATTGATAGGTTGCAGTTTTCGTGTTTATCGGGCATCAAAAAGCGTCGGAAATCGTCTTACTACTGCTATTACTCAAGGTGAGTCTATAGCCTCGCTTTTGTAATTGTTTTGAATGATTTTAAAACCCGCGAGGGGGATACATGCTATTTGAAAGTAAAATGAACACAAGTCATGATTGATTGTTTGGACCGAATGTTGCCTTATGTTGCCTTGAATTGTATAAGTACCTAAATTGCAAAAGTCCATAAATTCATGAGCCGTTAACTATCTTCTGACTTGATGTTGTGAGTTGGGAATAGCCGCTTATTCTAATGATAGTACTATTGGGCTGACGACCCTATCTGAGACCAGGGCTTTACGCTGAGTAACCTCTAGGAAGGACAATTTTACGAGAATGAGAATGTGGTATACTTGTAATTGATACTCTAGTAGGGGCACTAGAAATCATATAGTCATGTCGGCTTTAGGCGTGGGTGACTAAGTTAAGGGTTCGGTGTCATGAGCTTGATACAAATCTATAGCTATTGCTATATGCCAGAATGCCTGATTAACAGATTGTATGTACAACAATTCCATTAAATGATCTTGATTGATTTTTCTCTTGTGTTCAAATGATGATTTGGAAAACCTATAGACTCGCTCAACCGTTGTGTTGATGATTTTAAGCATGTATTTCAGGTGATTGAAGTTGATGAATTGCGGAGCTTGCTGGAGAAGGATTATGGGTTGCTTTAGTGGTGTTTGGTCTAAAACAAATTTCTTGTCATATAAATAATAATGTACGGTCATGTACTTTGGTAAATTGCTTGTTAATTGGATGAAATCTTTGGGGGACCTAAATGTTACACTGATATTTCTAAAATTGTTTTACTTGGGATCGAAGATTTTAGACAATGGTTAAATTTTATTCTTTTATATTTCAAATGTATCATTTTGAGATCGTTTAAAGTGTTTTGTGTAATGATGTTTGAGTTTATCACCCAAATGTGTATTTCTGCTGCGGAATTTAATTTGGGGGTGTTAGAGATTGGTAATCAGAGCTTTTTAGTTATAGCGAATTAGGTCGATTTTTGAAAAATGTCTTAAACTATAACTTTGGTGTCGAAAATATTTTACAAAAGCACGCATCTTCTCCGCAAGGCTCCGGTAAGATTATTTGTTTTGTATTGTTTTATAGTTAGATGTATCCCTTAAAACTGAAATGATTTTTAAAGTATTTATTAAGTAAATACTATGATGATGTATTGATGATGTATTGATGTTGTTGAAAGTACGTTGAGTACTTGCTATCGTAATTTTCTTTATATAATACATATGTATATAATTTTGAATAATGACCTTATATACTACCAAGGGTCTAGCACAGTAGACCAAATGACGAACGATTTTACAACTGAATTCTTGCGACTTGTATCGGGTATGAGGAAGTTTGATTAGTTGATGTATGATAGATGTGTGGTTGAAACTGGTGTGATTAGAAGGTTTATGTGAAAGAAAAGTGGTTTTAGAGCTTTTATTTGGTATGTGGAGATTTGAGTTTGTTAAGACTTGGAAGATGGATGAGATTGCTAGTCTTAGTTCGGTTGTGATGAATTTGTGTGCTTGAATTGAAAGGTTTAAAGAGAAGTAGGTAAGCTTTGAAAAGATAAGTGAGTGGGAGTCTCATGTGAGATCAATTCTGAGTCAAGCTTGGAAGCTTAGGAATGTTGAAGGTCATACTAAGATTTTCCTTGTGATTAATCTGCCTTGTATAAGTGAGTATTTGAATTTTGAGAGTGAGCTGCCATCATGTTAGGGATTCAACTTTGAAGTGCAAAAAGGGAAATAGACGAGTGTGATGAAGCTGACAACAATGATAAGGAGGATAAGGAGCTGGTGTCTAAGGATCTAATCGTGTAATGGATCTATTTGTATCTTATTTTGTTTTTGTGATCAAACTTATTTAAACCTTGTGTCATAGCATTGTGATGGAAGTTATTATCTTTTAAGTTTGTTCCGTAAATGATTGTAGTGACAGACATTGCCACTGCCTTGTTGAATTCCCTCATGATCTATGTTGTGTCTTTATTAACTCTTTTGATTTTTGGTTGATGAACCATTGTAGTTATGTTGTTTGTGCATGTAGTATTCATGAGATGTCATGATAAAGAATTATTCTTTTTTCTTGATATGTATACTTATCATGTTTCTTTCTTCTGTGATGATGGAAGAAGGAGTAAGGGAATCATATTTCTATCATTAGTGGTGATTCACGTGACTAAGTTTCTTGAAATATGCCACCAAGACTAACGACTGCTACTGTGAACACTATGATCGAGTGAGCTATTGCTAGAGCACATGCAGCTGATCGTGCTGCAAGGAATCAAGATGTTGGAGTTAGTTGTGCTGGAGATAATGGTGCTGCACTTGATGCTGCTAAGAATATTGATGATGCTATTGAGAATAATGATGATGCTATTGAGAATAATGATGATGCTGCAGAGCATAATGATGATGCTGCTGATCCAGATGATAGTGTTGCTGTTGTTCTGCAAGTTTGAGAGAATGTACTTATGTTAGTTTTCAGAAGTGTGGTTCTACGCAGTTTTGTGGTATTAGTGGTGCATTAGAATTGCATAGGTGGATTGATAAGAAAGAGAGTACTTCTAAGATTATTGGGTGTTCAGAAACTAATAAAGTGAAATTTGCTGCTGCTACATTTCAGGATGGTACACTAACATGGTGGAACAACCAAGTGACTAGTTTAGGATTGGTTGTGGCTAATGGTAAGACATGGACCATGATGAAAGGACCATTGACTGCTAGGTTTTGTCTTGAGTAGGAACTAGGACAGTTGGAATCCGAATTGAGACAATTAGTGTTAAGAAGCAATGGTATTGCTACATATACTGGGAAATTTTTTGAGCTATATTTGCTATGTCCTAATACTTTTGTGAATGACTGTAAGGAAAGGAAGCAATACATTAGAGGATTGTCTAGTAATATCAAGGATGAGACTATTTCTTCAAAACCTAAATCTTCCAATGAAGCTGTTCAGATGGCGCATGATTTAATGGAAGTAAAAGTGCAAGATAGGAAAGATAGTATTGTTGAAAACAATAAGAGAAAGTGAGAATCTGCTCAGTCCAACCAGAATCAAGGTTAGAATCATGAGGATTACAGTAATAAAATAACCAAAGACAGAACCGAAACCAGTATTTAAACTATATACGGAATGATGGGATTCGTGCTGCCACTGTTTTTGGAAATAACAAGATAAACTCTAAGTGTGTTTGCTGTACTCTATACCATGTAGGTAATTTTCCATAATTGCGACTAGAGTTAGGACAACCTGGTCATAAAGCTGCTAAGTGTAGGACAAGAGGACTAGTCATTAGAATTAGTACCCTGGAGTAGTGATATGATTTAGCCGTGGCGAGAAAGGACACAAGCAAGGGAATTGTCCAAGGAAAGGAAATTGACAAGGTAAGGAATGCTATCGCTCCAGCATACGTTTGAATGATGCTGACAAACCTTAAGGTCCGAACGTTGTAAATGGTATATTCTTACTTGAGGTTCTTTATGTCAGTATGTTGTTTGATTTCAGATCGGGTAGAAACTATAGAAATGTAAAGATTCAGTTGTTTTATCAATGGAGAATTAGTAACATTGACAATTAACTATGATGTGGAGTTAACCGATGGAAAGGTTGCCAGTGTTAGTTCTATATTAAAAGTGTGTTCCTTGAATTTAGGAAAGTAGGTGTTTAGTATCGACTTGATGCTCATAGAGTTGGGATCTTTGGATGAAGTTTATGAGCATAAATTGGTTAGTGGTGCGTAGTGCTGATGCTTGAGATTGGACTAATCTTCACTATAAATTGATAGCTGCTGATTTAGATTTTTGCTAATAACCTGAGTGTTGACTGTAAGAGGTGATGAGTGAACTTTCCGTTTGAGAAGTATCTTGTTTGGAGATGAGGAAGTATGTAGAAGATGTATATGATGCATTCCTAGCTCAGGTAATTAGTGATAGGGTAGTTGAGGAGAGGTTGGAAGACCTGTTAATAATTCGAGAGTATTATGAGGTTTTCCTAAAGTTTTGCAGAGTTGCTGCCGTCTTGTGAAGAGGAATTCATTTCGATTGAATGTTGTAAGCGATAGGTGTAGTGCTTCTTTGTTTCGTTGAGTAGTATTTGTATGCCTTATCATTTTGCATCGTCAGAGCGGAATGAGCTATCCGGTCAACTGCGAGAAGTTATAGATAAGGGATGTATTAGATTAAGTTTCGTTACAGTGATGATCGACTGTGTTGTTTGTCAAGAAGGATGGATTGTTTCGGATGTGTATTGATTATCGAGAGCTTAACAAATTGACAATCAAGAATCGGTATCCATTATCGAGGATTGATGATTTGTTTGATCCTCCCAACTGGTATGGATCCAGTGTGTACTCAAAGATCGTTTTGAGTTCTGGTTATCATTAACAGAGAGTTATGGAGGAAGATATTCCTATACTTGTTTTTCATACTTGATGTGGTTACTATAAGTTTCAAGTCATGTTTTTGGAAATGACGAACGCGTCTACCATATTCATGAACCTGGTGAATCATGTGTGTGAGTTGTATTAGGATGAGTTAGTCATTGTATCTACTGACGATATTCTATATTATTCCAAGAGTAAAGGAGGAACATAAGTAGCATCTGAGGATAATTTTGGAATGGTTGGAAAAAGAGAAACTGTATGTAAAGTTCCTTATGTGTGAATGTTGGTTGAAATATTTGCGTTTTCTAAGGCAGTTGATTGACAACAAAGGTATTCGTGAAGATCTTGTCAAGATTGAAACGATTAAGGATTGGTCGGTAACAACGACGCCGACAGAATTCTGTTAATTCCTTGGTCTAAGCTGGGAATAATTGGAAGTTTACCGAAAGGTTTTCACTGATTGTTGAACCATTGATTAAGCTGACTGAGAAGAATTGGATGTGTGAGTCCTACTTATGCATCTAAATTTTATGTATCGAGATCTGATCCTTATCAGATGAGGAAGCTATATTCTGAACACTGAAGGGTAGGTTGTGTTATGCACTGATGTTTTCATTTTTGGAAGGATCTGAAGGATTTATAGTTTGTTGCGATGTGTTTTGTAAGGGTTATTTAGTTGTGGTGTTTGCTTTGAGATTGTAGAAATATTACTTGTATGGAATCAAGTGTGTAATAATTAAGGATCATAAGAGTGCGTCATAATTAATTTCTTAGAAATATAAAAGAGATGAGTAGAGGATTACCAGTTATATATGTTTAGAGTATTTGAGTATGTTGATGGTTATGACTGTGAATGATTATGACTACAAGATTCGCTACCATACAGGAAAGGCAAATGTGGTAGCTAATGCACTTATCAGGAAGAAAAAGGAAAAAGCCTCTAGGATTTGAGTTTTGGTGATGACAAAAAGTGTGGACTTGATAGAAAGGATATTGAAATTTTAAGTTAGTGGTCCGATTTGAGAAGGATTTCAAGGTAAGTGATTTCAACATTTTGTCAAACTTATGGAAAGGATTTCATTGTAAGGTCAAGTGAGACATGGTATATTGAGCACTCCTAACATACCTGAATTGAGAGAGTGAGACTTAGATGAAGGAATCTCACAAGTCAAGTAATCAACACATTCTGGTTTGAGTAAAAGTAAAAGTTGAGTTGAGTACTGTGTGTTATATAGGGACTGATGGATAGAGTGAAAGGACGATTCGAACATTGGACGATATACTTGTTCGTGTATGACTGACTTAGGAATTGTTGGAAATTCTTATACGACAACGATTGTCATGATAGTAATGAGGCTGTACTGTTTGAAGGACATAAAGAACTTCCATTTGTGAAGGTTAAAGATCGTGAGTTATGGACGTAAGTTAGGTTTTCGGTGTATTGCAGAAATGTAGGTGGAATTGAATGACTGAACTAGAACTGATGTTGGCAAATATTGATAAGATTGTATAGGTTAAGGATCGTTTATTAGTAACAAGGAGTTGTCAGGAGAGTTATGTTGGCAATCAAAGGAAATCGATGGAGTTTGAAATTAGGAAACGTGGTTATGCTTAAAGTATCGTTATGAAGGGTGAAATTTGTTTTGGGAACAACAAGGAAAGAATTCAACTTGAAGATAAGTTGCTTTTCATAGAAAGAACTGTGAAGAGTTCTCATGAGGTCGAAACATAATGAGAATTATGTTGTGAAGATACAATAATTCTAGGAATGGATCTGAATTCGCGAAGGAAGCGTGAGGATTTCTTTAAGGAAAAGAGTTCTCATTTGTTCTAGAAGTATGGAGTGTGAGAAAAAGAGGGGCCGAGCGCCAAGGACGTCGCTCTCTTTTAGGAGGGTAGGATGTGATAACCCGAACCCGAGGTCATTATTTAATATTATATAATATTATTTTACGAATAATTTTGAAATTTTTGATGAGTTGAATGAAATGACGGTTGATGATTTTATTTAAAACCGACGTTGGAGGTCTTATTTTTATCTTTTTACTAATAGCAAGGATTATTAGTGATCACGATATTGACGGATGCCCAAGATTTTATGTTTTATTATTTGTTGTCTCGATGTTTATATTTTTGACGTTTTAATTTTAATTGCGTATTAAGTCGAACCGGGATCATATTGTTATCATATTTTGAGTGCGTTTTAACTTTTAAAAAGTATTTTTACGAAACCCGAGCCTCGTAAATATTTTCAAAATTTACAATTAACATTTTCTACCTTTTAAACTATTTCATTGCATTTTGGACCAAAACTATCATAAATTGACAAAACTAGTCCCTCCACCCACCATATATAAACAATTCCCACCTAACATTTTCCACTAAAAAACATAGTAAAAAAAATTTTCACGTCTTCTCTCTCTCTCTCTCTCTCTCTCTCTCTAGCTTATGTCGTCCACCCCCTTAACCAAAACACATTTGATCTTTAATTTTTACTTTGAATCAATGAAAACTAATTGATATCCCATCTAGGAAATTTGATGGTGATCATTTTGATGTAAAAATTTACAACATACAACAACTTTCAAATTTTGATGATGATCCAAGGTGGTTTGATCTAGTTTCTTGTTATATAATTGTTGTTAGTGCTATTATATATATATTTTAAGTATTGCATGTCTGGATTTTTGAGTGGGTAAATTTTGAATGATTATTCAAGGGTGTTATGGGTTAGATGATTTGTTTAGGATGATATTAGGGGTCTAGGAGGATGAGAAAATTGATTGGAATTGATCAAAAATATGATTTGATGGGAGATTTTAAAAGGTATTTTAGATCAGTGGGAAAAACATAAATTTTGGGTACCTTACTTTTTGAAAATGGTTAAACTAATAGCATAGTGTTGTAGAGAATTTTGTTAGCTTCGATTTGATATAAAGTAAAGCTTCTAGCTCCAAACGAGCGAGAAGTTATGATGATTTGATTATTCGTGTACCGGGAGACGAGTATCGACACATTCCAAAGTTGTTGTCGATATTTGGATCGAATCTCGGGGACTATAGAATGAGTTGTGAAAATGGTCAAGGTCTGATGTTAAGTTTTAAACTTAGGACTGTGAGTCTATTTTCAAACTCAAGTGTCGGATTTCTAAACGGGATTGTTTAGAATGGTCAAAATGGTTGTATGAGTCAGTGACGTAAAACTGTCCGGTGTTTGTAGTTCAAAGATGTGTCGGGCAGGGAACTTTAAAAGTAAAATATTTTGATGGGCTTTTAACAGGTCTTTCTATACATAGTAAGTGATATCTCTGAGTAGTATCATAAGCATTTGACGTGTTTAAGTGGGTTAAATGAGCCCGTACATTTGGTGTGTACCGGAAGATTTTTATCGAGTGTATGGACTAATAGAGTAAATATATAGAAGGAAGTAATAGTATCACTTGTATTGTTTTCTTTCGGGGTTGTCGTAATATTATGATTTTGAGTTTGATGTTATTAAGTATGGATTTTACTCGAGTTTATTATTAATGAACGCGCCTTAATTGATAGGTTGTGATTTTCGTGTTTATCGGGCATCAACAATCGTCGGAGATCGTCTTACTACTGCTATTACTCAAGGTGAGTCTATAGCCTCACTTTTGTAATTGTTTTTAATGATTTTAAAACCCGCGTGGGGGATACATGATATTTGAAAGTAAAATGAACACAAGTCATGATTGTGTGTTTGGACCCGAATGTTGCCTTATGTTGCCTGTTTTTGCCTTGAATTGTATAAGGACCTAAATTGCAAAATCCCTAAATTCATGAGCCGTTAACTATCTTCTGACTTGATGTTGTGAGTTGGGAATAGCCGCTTAGTCTAATGATAGTACTATTGGGCTAACGACCCTATCTGAGATCAGTGCTTTATGTTGAGTAACCTCTGGCAAGGATAATTTTACGAGAATGTGAATGTGGTATACTTGCAATAGATACCCTAGTAGGGGCACTGGAATTCATATAGTCATGCCGGCTTTAGGTGTGGGTGACTAAATTAAGGTGTCGGTGTCATGAGCTTAATAAAATTCTATAGCTATTGCTATATGCCAGAATGCATGATTAATAGATTGTATATACAGCAATTCTATTAAATGATCTTGATTGATTTTTCTCTTGTGTTCAAATGATGATTTGGAAAATCTATAGACTCGCTCAACCGTTGTGTTGATGATTTTAAGCATGTATTTCAGGTGATTGAAGTTATGAATTGTGGAGCTTGCTGGAGAAGGATTGCGGGTTGCTTTTGTGGTGTTTGGTCTAAAACAAATTTCTTTCCCTTTTGTCATAAAAATAATAATGTACGGTCATGCACTTTGGTAAATTGCTTGTTAATTGGATGAAATCTTTGGGGGACCTAAATGTTACTCTAATATTTCTAAAATTGTTTTACTTGGGATCGAAGGTTTTATACAATGGTTAAATTATATTCTTTTATATTTCAAATGTATCATTTTGAGATCGTTTAAAGTGTCTTGTGTAATGATGTTTGAGTTTAGCACCCAAATGTGTATTTCCGTTGCGCAATGTAATTTGGGGGTGTTAGACCTTCACACATTCCAAACTTTTTTACAATGTCAGCAACATACTTATCTTGTGAGATAAAGATCCCATCTTTCCTCTGCTGAACTTGTAACCCCAGAAAGAAGTTGAGTTCACCCATGACACTCATTTGGAATTTATCTTGCATCAACTTGACACTCTTTGCTAAGTAGAGAGTTTGTGGATCTAAATATGATGTCATCCACATATACTTGCACCAAAATAAAGTCACCCTTGTGTTTCTTGATAAACAGGGTCTGGTCAATTTTCCCCCTGTTGAAGTCATTATCGAACAGGTATTTAGAGAGAGTCCCATACCAGGCCCTAGGGGCTTGATGAAGCCCATACATATCCTTCTTTACTTTGTAAACCATGTTTGGATGTTCTGGATCTTCAAAACCTAGAGGTTGCATCACATAGACTTCCTCATCAATGGTTCCATATAGAAAGGCACTCTTCACATCCATCTGATATACTGTGAATTCCATAAATGAAGCATATGCCAAAAACAATCTGATGGCTTCAATTCTGGCAACTGGAGCAAACACTTCATCATAATCAATTCCTTCTTCCTGAGTATATCCCTGTGCTACCAGTCTGGCTTTATTTCTGACCACAATACCCCTCTCATCCTTTTTGATCCTGAGCACCCACTTTGTTCCAATGGGTTTTGCCCGTTTTGGACACTCCACCAGAATCCACACTTCTTGGATATCAAATTGAAAAAGCTCTTCCTGCATAGCCTCAACCGAATTTGGATCATTCAAAGCTTGAAAAATTTTCTTAGGCTCTTCTTGGGACAAAAATGTAGCAAAAGACAGCATTGCATATTATCATGATAGTACTTCATTGTGATGTTTGCAATGAAGCTGTGTTCTTTTGCTTGATACCTTGTTTGCCTAGGAGTTGCAAGATCTCCTATAATCAGCGATTGAAGATGATTCTTGTTGACTCTGTAAGTTGGGTGTTTGTCAACAATAACCTCAGACTCCAAGTAGCTCATGTCAGCTTCTATTGGACTATCCTGATTTTGAAAAAGATCTTCAAGATAGTTTCCCAAGGAGACATCATTGGTTAGTGAAGGAGCTAAATGAAAATCTGATGAACTTGGACCTCCATGTCTGAGTATTCTACTTCCACTGCTTGATAAAGTGATAGGTGAAGAAAAGAGTCGGGATTCTCTTTCTTTCTCATAAGTATCATTCACCATTGGTTCTTCAACAACAGGGGAAACATTTGGTCTGGTGGGAATAAAATATAGCCATTCTACTTGAGCGCTGACAAGAGGAAAACAAGCGTTGATAGGAAGAAAACAAACGCTGACAGATCAAGCGTTGACAAGAAGAAGTCAAGCGTTGATAGGTTGAAGACAAGCACTGATGGAAAGATTTAGTCTACGCGTATATTGTTTCTAGTTTGTTTCTAGTAAAGATAAGTTCAACATTGTATTTTCTATAATTATCTTTACCTAGAATAGTTGATACGTAGACTCTTGTACAAGGCTTCTTATGTCTATAAAAGAAGACCTTTAGGTTATTGTTCATATAAGTTTTCATACGTTAAACACTTTCATTGTAAGCAAGTTTGTTATCATTAATCAAGTGAAAGTTTGTTTACATCTTTGTGTGTTCTTGTTTAAGTGTTAATTCCGCATAACACTTAGATTACTTTACACATATACAAAGGTTTCTCTACGTGTATAAATTGATCTAACCTCGTATACACAAAGCTAAATCGATCTAAGTTTGGGATCAACAAGTGGTATCAGAGCTTGTTGAGAAACTTTTGATCTTAAAGAACACAAGAACCCTAAAATCACCAAAACCCTAATTTTCACAAAACCCTAAAAACATCATGTCCAATCCAGAAGTAAACCCCTCCTCCTCAAACCCTAGCATCAAGATTCCCATGCTTGATGCAAACAACTTTGAGCTATGGAAGTTCAACTTTGAGCAATATCTGGGAATCTATGACTACACTCTCTGGGAGATTATTGAATATGGAAACACATTCAATAAAGCTAAAAAGATTGCTAATGCTATTGCTGCAAGAAATTCTATTGCTGGATGTCCAGAAGTAGATAAGAAAGAAAAACCTGGTGATGGTAGAGCTGTGTCTGCTGAAGACATAGCAAAGAGAAGGGTTGATGTGAAAACCCTAAACATTCTGAAACTCTCTTTGGGACAAGAGAACCAGCATACATACAGAGGTTAAGAATCTGCAAAAGACCTTTGGGCAGCTCTTGAAGTTGCATATGGTGGCAATGATGATACTAAGGAAGAGAAGAAGAAGCAACTCATGCATGAGTATGCTGTTTTCAAGGCTCAACCTAATGAGAAGCTTAGCAGTGTGAGAAGCAGACTGCTTGACATTACAAGCAAGCTGTCCTTCATGGGGACACAAGTTGGTGATGTTGACATTATTGCCACTTTTCTTAAAAGCCTTGGTGATGCGTGGAAGATTGAGGCAAGATCTATTCTTGCCAATAACACTCACAAAAGTTCTACTTTTGATGATATCTACAACAAACTGAGGCTGTTGGAGGATGAAACTCTTTTGGAGCATGGAAGTAAGTCTACTAATAGCAACATGTCCTTCTTCTCACATAGTGAAGGCCAATTTGATCAGAAGGATTCTTACATGCACCCAGTTACTGGATCAACATGTATCAACATTGGAACATATCATGTCAACGCCTCACATTCAGACGCTGACACATACAAAAGTGATTCTCCAAGAGTTAAGCCTGCTGGTTTGGATCTGGATACTGTGTGTGCATACATTGCTTCTTTGCCCAATGGTTCAGTGATTACATATGAGGACCTTGAGAAAGTAAGTGATGAGCACTTGGAGGAGATGGATATAAAGTAGAACACTGCTCTTGCTAGTATAAGAGCAAACATGTGGAATAGAAGGTTTAAGAAGAAGATGACCTTTAATGCAAAGGACACTGCTGGATTTGACAAATCCAAGGTTGAGTGCTACAATTGTCATCGTATGGGGCACTTCATGAGGGAATGCAGATCTACAAGAAGATCTGATGCTGGAAAACCCTCAAGCCAAGTTGTTAAGGCTCAGGATCCTAAGGCCATGGTTGCAGTGCAAGAAATTGATGGTACTGAATGGGATTGGAGCTATTTGGCTAAGGATGGGGAAGAGGATAAAGCTTTGGTTGCTGAGATAGAAGAAGAGCATGTTCAATATGCTCTCATGGCACACTCCTCCTCTTCATCAGATAATGAGGTATACGATGATGCTTTTTGTAGTAAGGGTTGTAGGTTAAATACTGAGAAACTTAACAAAGAGGTTTTAAGATTGTTAAGTAATGTGAGTACTGAGAGATGCAAGTTGTCTAACTACCAAATTGCTCTCACTCAAACTGAAAAGACAGTTGAGGAGTACAAGAAAATGGAATTTGATCTAAAAGATAAAATTAATATCTTAAAACATGATTTAAATGCTAGTAATGATATTAGAAACATCTTGGAAAGGGTCAATGCTGATATACAGGCTAAGTTAGATGAGGCCATCAAGAATAAGGATAATGTTGACCTTAAAATTCAGAGATTTGATAAGGCCTCACAAACCCTAAGAGACTGTATTAATAAATAAAGGGATCCTAAGGACATGACTGGGATTGGGATGAAAGACTATACTGTGGTTCCACCACCAGCTGGGGACTTCTATGGTGTCCAAAGAAAGGACTTATCTTGGACTCGTTTACCAGAACTCCAAGAGGAGGAATTTATTCCTCCACCAAAAGTCATTACCCCAGTTGAAGAGTATAGACAAAAGTTGACTGATTTGAATGAATGGAAGAAAGCGAACCCTACCTTGTTTGTTAAGGGTGGCTTGTTATGTGAAATTCCAAATGAGTCAACCCCTATTAAGGTAACAAACCCAATCACTGGTAAGACTGTTGACCTTGGCTCTAACACTGTTAGAAAACCTAGTATCAAGTATGCAGAAATGTATAGGAATACTAGGTCACCTAAAAGCCAAGTTAGTAATGATGGAACAGGCTTATTCTCTTCTAGACCTAAGGTTGTGTCTAGAAAAGCCTGATACACTTGTGGTAGCTTTTCACATTTAGCATATAAGTGTGTCAACGCTTCCAAGGTCAACGCTGTTAAAAAGTAAAACGTTGTCAGACCCAAAACTTGTGTGGAGCAAAGTCCACAAGTTGTTAGACCAGGCCCATTCTTCACTAGAGGATCTAACACTCATGGACAAAGACCATTTCAAAAGACCAATACTTGGTCTAATAGGCAATGGGTTTCTGTAGCAAACCCTAGGTTCAACGCTGACAAGGGTAATTTCAGCGTTGACAAGACCAAATCCAACGCTGACAGAAACGTTGCCAGACCTAAATATTTGCAACCACAGGGTAAGGGGTCTAAAGCTTCTTCAAGCTTGACATGGAGACCTAAGTAAGAACAAAACCCTAATTCTAATGGGATTTCTATGACCTGCAACAGGTTTAACTATATTTCAAAGGTCATTACAAAACCTATTGGGGTTAACTGGGTATTTCATCCAAAGAGGGATGAACAAGGGGTTGTTATGAGAACTAAGTCTGTTCTTGTTGAACAACCAGATGAATCCAAGTCTACTAAGGCTTGGGTTCCCAAAGAAAACTAATTTGTTTTCTTTATGTGCAGGGCATTCAAAAACAGGTCAACGATTATGGATATTGGGACAGTGGATGCTCTAGGCACATGACAGGGAATGAAGATTATTTAACTAACTTCCCTCCCATTAAGGATGGTGATAAGGTTTACTTTGGAGGCGGATATGGCACTATCACAGGCAAAGGAACACTTCTCACCAAGAACTTGCGTTTTGAAAACGTGCTTCTGGTAAAGGAACTTGATTACAATCTTTTTAGTGTATCACAAGTTTGTGATAACAAAAATAAAGTTCTGTTTACTGATACTGAATGCTTGGTGTTAAGCAAGGATTATAAAATCCCTGATGAGAAATATATTGACTATAGAACACCTAGACATAAAGACATCTATAATGTGAATCTTAATGGAATTAGGATGAATAATAATATGTCATGTTTTTATGCTAAAGCTTCAGTAGATGAGAGTATCTATGGCACATGAGACTAGGGCACATAAAGTTTAAGAATATAAACAGGCTTGTGAGACTTAGCTTGGTTGATGGTTTGCCTGAAAAGGCTTTCCACAATGACCACTCTTGTGTTGCATGCCTTAAAGGCAAGCAGCACAAGGTCTCATTTAAGTCTCAATAGGTGCACTCAAGTTCTAAACCACTTCACTTGCTACATATGGACCTGTTTGGTCCAACTAATATAGAGTGTTTGAATGGTAAATCATACTGCTTTGTCATCACTGATGACTTTTCTAGGTTTACTTGGACTTTCTTTTTAGCTATGAAAAGTGACACTACTGATACTTTAATTGACTTTATTACCCAAATTGAGAAAAAGATTGGTAATGAAGTTAAAATGCTTAGGAGTGATAATGGTGGTGAGTTTAGAAATAAGCTTTTAGATGATTTTTGTGCCAAGAAAGGGATTACTAGGCAGTTTAGTGTTGCCAGAACCCCACAGCAAAATGGGATTGCCGAGAGAAAGAATAGAACCCTAATTGAAGCAGCCAGAACTATGCTGGCTGATGCTCACTTTCCCATAGCTTTTTGGGTTGAGGCTGTTAATATAGCTTGCTATGTTCAGAATAGAGCATTGGTCAACAAAATACAAAACAAAACACCTTATGAGTTACTTTCGGGAAGGAAACCTAATATTGGTTTTCTTAAACCTTTTGGTTGTCATGTAGTTGTACTTGATACTAGTGATGCCTTAGGTAAATTTAGTGCAAAAGGTGATGAAGGCTATTTCATGGGTTATTCAGTGCAGAACAAAAGGATATAGGGTTTAACTTAAGAAGGAAAAACGTATACTTGAAAGAGTACATGTTAGGTTTTTAGAGAGTAAACCTAGTGATCCTAAAAGTGGTCCAAATTGGTTGTTTGACTTGGAACCTCTATCTAGGACTTTAAATTCTATGCCTATCACTAATCCAGACATTGTGAAGGTAACTTCAAATGTTATGGAAGAACAAGTTGTTGATGTTTCAGGTACACAGGTTAATGAAGAGGTTGGATCACAAGCAGACAAGTCATCTCCCATACAAGAGTATGACACTATCCCCATATGGACAGATGTTTTTGCTGCTGCTGCTGCTGGAAAAGAAAATGGTGGTCCCCAAGTACCACCAGTTAACAACATGCATGGTCGTTCAGGCGCTGACAAAGGCAAATCTGGCACTGACAGGACAAATTCAGGCGTTGATGGCTCAAACATTGACAACAACATTTCAGGCGTTGATAACCCAAACGGTGACAACCAAGGTTCAGGCGTTGACAACACTTTTGAGCATCTTTTCTCTTCTAATTTTGTACAAGGTGAACCTTCCAATTTACATGAAGAGGTTCATCCTAATATTGATGGAAGAGAGTCTGAAGAAGAAGATATTGGCAACTTGGAGAATGAGATTGAAGACAACAGACTTTTTGAAGGAGGAGTTCTCACTTCTACTATGAAGAATCATCCCCCATCACAAATTATTGGGGACGTTATGACTCCTGTTCAGACTAGAAGGTCTCATCAGAATATTGGTTGATTCATTGCCAATATACACAAGAAGGTTGATACCCCTCTTGTTCAATGATGCTTGTTTGCCTGTTTTCTGTCACAACAGGAACCCAAGAAGATATTTGATGCTCTCAAAGAACCAAGTTGGGTGGAAGCAATGCAGGATGAGCTTCACCAATTTGCAATTCAGGATGTTTGGGAGCTGGTTGATTGTCCAAGATATGTCAGACCCATTGGGACAAGATGGGTTCTTAGAAATAAGAGAGATAAAAGAGGTATTGTGGTCAGAAACAAGGCACGTTTAGTGGCTCAGGGATATACACAAGAGGAAGGGATAGACTATGAGGAGGTCTTTGCACCAGTTGCAAGGATTGAAGCTATAAGGATATTTCTAGATTATGCTTCCTGCATGGGCTTCATTGTCTATCAAATGGATGTGAAAAGTGCCTTCCTCTATGGAACAATTGTTGAGGAGGTGTATGTGATGCAGCCTCTTGGTTTTAAAGATCCAGAGAATCCAGACAAGGTGTATAGAGTCAAGAAGGCTATGTATGGACTTCATCAAGCCCCAAGAGGATGGTATGGTACATTGTCCACTTATTTGGTGGAAAATGGATTCAAAAGGGGCACCATAGACCAGACATTGTTTACAAAGAAGGCTGGTAAGGATGTTCTACTTGTTCAGGTCTATGTTGATGATATCATCTTTGGTTCAACCAATCCAAAGATGAGTGACGACTTCTCCAAGCTTATGACATACAAATTCAAGATGAGTGCAATGGGGGAGATGAGCTTATTTCTAGGGTTACAAGTTCAGCAGAAAGAAGATGGTATCTTCATCTCTCAGGATAAGTATGTATCAGAGATCTTGAAGAAGTTTGGCTTTTCTCCACATGAAAAGAGGGCTACTACTCCTATGGATAGATAACACCCTTGGGGAAAGGTTGGAGATGGAAAAGATGTGGATGTCAGGTACTATAGATCAATGATTGGTTCATTGATGTATCTCACAGCCTCCAGACCTGACATCATGTTTGCTGTGTGTGCCTGTGCACGCCATCAAGTGACTCCCAAAGAATGTCACCTTTATGCTGTCAAGAGAATCTTTAGGTACCTAAGATGTTTTCCAGATCTTGGCTTGTGGTACCCAAAGGATTCACCTTTGGAGCTTATTGCATATTCAGACAGTGACTATGGAGGTGATAAGTTTGATAGAAAATCCACAACTAGTGGATGTCAGTTTCTTGGGAGCAGGTTGATATCTTGGCAATGCAAGAAACAAACAGTGGTGGCCAATTCTAAAACTGAAGCATAATATGTAGCAGCAGCTGCTTGTTGTGGACAAGTCTTATGGATTCAGAACCAGCTGTTGGATTATGGGTATAATTTCATGCATGCCAAGATATTTGTTGACAATAACAGCACTTTATGCATTATTAAGAATCCTGTACATCATTCTAAAACTAACACATAGAAATAAGACATCATTTTATAAGGGATTGTTTTGAAAAGGGTTTAATACAACCAGATAGGGTTGACACAGAAGAAAATTTGTCTGATTTACTAACTAAACCTTTTGATGCTGGAAGGTTTCAATACTTGGTAACAAGTATTGGAATGATCAATCTCACATAATATGTGTTTTGGGGTCTTTTTGTAAAAGTATGTACAAGATAAATGCATTGTTATTTGGTCTTTTTGAGGATTTAGATTTTCCACTATATTTTTCTAACACTGACAAAGGTTACCTTAACGCTGATAAGTGTTACTGTGACGTTGTCAGCAATATATTTGTCTAACGCTGACAAAGGTTTCCTTAACGCTGACAAGTGTTATCGAGACGTTGTCAGCAACAATGTTAGTTTTATGGTTTTTAATCTAAATGCGCAGGTGGTGTTAGCATTATACCATTGGATACAGAGTTGCTTATGGATCATTTGAGAATCATTTGAGCATGTTTTTATTTATGGATGATGGTTGGAATTTTCTATTCCTATCTTGACATAAATTTTTTATGTTCATGCATATTCTTGGCAACATATGTATCACTGTTTAAGGGGAGGTTTTAGGAACCTTTAGGACTTTTGGATATCCTTATGATACTCTTATCACAATTCTAGATTGTGTCCACATGTGAGTATGAGTTAGTTTTACTAAATCATGAGGCACTGTAGCATGCAAAGTTGATATACTATGCATGCTGCTAAGACATTTTTGGCCTAGAATTGGTTGTGGTCTGCTGGGAGACTTGGGAATGATTTTATCATGGATTTTACCTGAGAGTAACAACGAATTTTATGAGGTAACTTAGTTATTAAGAGTTTTGGTTACCAAGGGACACTAGAGGACTGTTATGTCTATCTTGCATAAGCAAGTGTGCATAACTGGACAGTGCTTGCCGCCCTATAATAATTATCAACTTATAGGTTATCTTCACAGGATAAATTACTTTGTTAAGGTCCTTTTTCATTTTTAATATTTTTATTTTTGGACGCTGACAAGTATTTTTCCAAGCGTTGTTGTGACCAATTTAGACGCTGACATGGCTTTGGCAAACGTTGACAAGAATATAGCCGTTGGGCATTGATGGGTTATTTTTGACCGATTGACACTCATTGGGACCTACCCAGTTGATACTTTTTGACGAATTTTTGGGTCGTAATTTTGGGAGCAGATAACTTTCAATTAATGCATGAGATAACTTATTTTCTTTTCAATATTTTCATGATTGTAATTTGAAAATAGTTGCCTCATTTTTGACCAATCATATGCATATTTCTCTCCTATATATTTGGCTCCTATTTTTAAACAGGGTACCTATCATTCTTGTCTAACAACATTTTCTCCTATACTTCATCTTTATCAATCATTCAAACAGCTTTCAACAATGGCACCAAAATTTAAACCAAGTGATTTGGTATTGGGATTCAGGAGTCAACACAACATGATAGCATATTTGGACGCTGATGATACTCTGTTTCCCCAATACACACAGATGGTGGCGTATTTGAATGCATCCCCCATTAGGTATGCTCTTTCTCATCCTCCTCTCATCTCTGTCACACATATTAAGCAGTTTTGGAACAATGTTAGTTCCTCAACAGTTAATAAAGTGACTACATTATCATCTATTGTTCATGGGCGTACTTGGGTGGTTACTGAAGCCTTGGTTCGCTAGGCTTTGCATCTTGATGATACAGATGGTATAACCATCCTTCCTATCCATGAAATAGAACAAGGAATAAGGGCTTTGGGTTATCCTTTCCCTGATGAGGGAACTTTAAACAAATATCATAAACAGGAGTATCCCTCAGCCTGGAAGTACCTAGTACATGTCCTCTTGCAATGTTTGAGTCCCAAGTGTACTGCACACAATGAGATTAATAGATCCATTGCTAGTGCTATTGTGTGCATTGCTACTGGGAAAAATTTTAATTATTCAAAAATGATTTTTGAGGGCATGTGTAAAAACAAAGGGAGCAAAATGACTTTAGCTTATCCCAGATTTTTACAAATGGTTTTTGATGTGCATGATTACTGCACATGGGATCATGATGATTTTTATGAGATCCCTGTGCAAAAGAAAGCTATTTTTACAAAGATAAACTCACCCCCTCACCGTGACTTACCCCTCACCCCAGCTATGATTGCTGTTATTAAAGCAGCACAACCCCAACCAGACCCACAACCCCAACTTGACCCAATACTTGATCCTTTACCTTCCCCACAACACATGCAAATTGACCAAGAACCCTTTGACGCTGACACATTAAATGTTGGCGTTGACACACCTAATCCAGACTTTGACACAATTCCTTCACAGACCCACACACCCCTTAACCAACCCATATCCACCCAATCAACATCATCTTCTACCCCACCACAATATAGGTTGCAAAAATGCCAAAGGACTACTGGAGTGTTCTCCTCTAGTGGTCCTAGCCATGTAGCAGAGAGAACCACCACCACAAGTGTGGTTGGTGCTATGGATGAGGCTGGGACTATTGGTTCTGGCTTAGATGCTGTCCAAGACAGTCCTAACATCTTTAAGACCTCGTCCATGCCCCATGAGTCTAACTTGGGAGGTCAAATACCCATTTTAGAGGAGGGCAGATTGGAACCAATGACATTAATGGAATTGACGGTTGTCTGCATTAGCTTGCAAAAGCAAAATGCAGACTTGGTATAAATTGTCAGTACACAAGGCCTTGAACTCAAGCAATTGAGGGAGAGGATTGTTATTTTGGAGAATGGTATCACAAGGCGTGGGATGGAGGAATCTTCCAAAGGGGAGGATGAGCAGATAAATGTGAGTGATAAGGGATCACATGATGGTGAATCACTAGGTGTTGCTGAAGCCCTAACTAGTTTGAAGAAGCAACCAGGTTTTGTTAGATCTTTGGTAACTCCCACAAACTTAGACTTGTCTTTTACAGCCATGTTGGAGCAAATTACAAGAGGCGCTGAGACAGGTAATTTGGGAGTTGACAAGCAAGATTTGAACGCTGACACACCAAGCGCTGACATGAGCAAATTTGGCGTTGACAAGACAAATTTGAACGTTGACAGACCTGCAAATGAGGTTGATGTATTCCAGTCATCATCCATCATCAAAGAAGTTTCTTCACAGGTATTACCATCATCCTTACCTACCATTGATCCATTAGATAAGGTTAAAGGAAAAATGGTAGAAGTAGAAGTTCCAAAGAATACAGCACAGGTTGAGTTTGATAGAAGGTTGGCTGCACAACTTGTGGAACAAGAAATAAAGAAGGCTGGTGAATCACCTTTTGTTGTCACTTCAGAAGAACAAGAAGGAAGTGATGAAGCTAGTTTAGACTCAAGTGTAATGATAATAGAACAACCAGAAAGACTTGAGTGTGGTGATGAGTTGGCAAGAGAGAAGTTGAATGAGTTGAAATTGCAAGTAGATTTTGACATGCAAGAAGTTGTTCATATGTACCATGCTTGGGAAGATAGGTGTATGGAGAATATAGATTTGACTATTTCAGACCAGATATGGGGTTTGGAGATTCTTCTAAGAGTACAAAAGGACTGCAAGGTAATTCTGAAACACAGAGCTAGCAATATTCTCTCAATGTTGAAAAGGGATAGAAGGGAGTTGTACTACATGCTACTCAGATGCCATGGAACAGGATGGACCTACAAGAAATTGATTGGATTATCCTTTGAAGAGTTGGAGTTCAAGGCTTATCCCATTTGGGCAAGAGTGCAGGAAAAGAACACTCTAAGACTTCTTTCTGATGAAAGGAAAGAAGAACTTGAAGAAGAGATGGAACTTAAGAAGGCAATGATTGTTCCAAGACCTTTAAAGAAGGGAGTCCCTCTTGAGTTTCCTAGTTATATGGATAGATTGAATCCTAGTGAAGTTGTTATAAGTAGGAGCATCAAGCTCTCACCATTGGAAGCTTCAGATATGGTACAAGTGTTACCTCTTGATTCTAGAAACCCTATTATAAGCTATGAAGAATATGAATGTGGGTTTTGGAAGATTGGCAGGTATGGGAAAGAGGTTCACACTTTTACTACACTTATATCTTTGTTTGCAAGTTTTGATAGAGAAGACTTGGTAGACCTTTGGAGGTTGTTAGAGGCCAAGTATGAGACTAAAGCTCCTACTTCAATCAATATAATAAAACTGTGGTCAACATTCAAGAGAATGTGTGGACCAAGAGATGAAGATCCTGCTGTTTGGAAGGATCTTGAAGATGACCTCAGTGGTCTTCAATGGCGTTTGTATTCAGCTGCTGGTGTATATTACTTGAGTTCTACAAAGTTTGCTGAGTATCTTCTTGTAGATGCTCAGTATTCCATGTCCAAGGAAGTCTTGGAGAAGATGAAGACAACACAGCTGGAGATTGATTATTCAAGTGACGTGGCCAAAGATTTGATCAGACATATTTATTACCAATATGATCAAGTTTGTAAGATTCCTCCTAGTTCTTAATGTTTATTCAGAAACCTGATTACTAGAGTAGATATCAAGTTTAGGGGAGGATTGTTGGGAATAACATATAGCCAGTCCACTTGAGCACTGACAAGAGGAAAACAAGCGTTGATAGGAAGGAAACAAACGCTGACAGATCAAGCGTTGACAAGAAGAAGTCAAGCGTTGATAGGTTGAAGACAAGCACTGATGGAAAGATTTAGTCTACGCGTATATTCTTTCTAGTTTGTTTCTAGTAAAGATAAGTTCAACATTGTATTTTCTATAATTATCTTTACCTAGAATAGTTGATACGTAGACTCTTGTACAAGGCTTCTTATGTCTATAAAAGAAGACCTTTAGGTTATTGTTCATATAAGTTTTCATACGTTAAACACTTTCATTGTAAGAAAGTTTGTTATCATTAATCAAGTGAAAGTTTGTTTACTCTTTTTGTGTTCTTGTTTAAGTGTTAATTCCGCATAACACTTAGATTACTTTATACATATACAAAGGTTTCTCTACGTGTATAACTTGATCTAACCTCGTATACACAAAGCTAAATCGATCTAAGTTTGGGATCAACATGGTCCAGCAGGGGAATCCATGATTCTACTGCTTTCAGCCATTCCACTGCTTTCAAGATTCGACTTAGCAGGGGAAGAGATTGGTTGTTCTTTCTTTTGAGAGATGTCATCTTCTTCATCCATTCCTGTAGAAGCATCATCAATGGGAAATAATGAAGGTATAGTCATGTACCTCATTGGTGGATTCTTCAAAGCAGTTGGTTCTTTTATACCTAAAATGTTAGTATTCTTCAAAGCAACAGGCACATAATTCATTGATTTAGAAAATAATTCAATGTCAAAGAACCAATCAGGACCTTTTTGTACATCTTCAGGCTTGTCTTCAAGAAAATATACATCAAGATTTTCTGTCACTTTGCTTGTCTTCTTGTTGAAGACCCTATATCCTTTGTTGTTCAATGAGTAACCTACAAAATACCCATCATCCCCTTTTTCATTAAATTTACCTAAATTGTCAATAGTGTTCAGAATGATCACATGACATCTAAATGGTCTGAAAAAGTCAATCAAATAGAGTCTGCCATTGAACAGCTGATAAGGGGTCTTGTTGTCTGCCTTTACCACCAAGGCCCTGTTTTGAACATAACAAGCAGTGCTAACAGCTTCAGCCCAAAATATCACTGGAAGCTTAGAGTCAGATAACATGGTTCTTGCAGCTTCTATCAGTGTTATGTTCCTTCTTTCTGCAAGTCCATTTTACTGAGGAGTCCTGGCTATGCTGTATTCCCTCCTTAAGCCTTTGTTTGTGCAAAAAGTGTCTAGCTCCTTGTTTCTGAACTCACCACCATTGTCTGATCTAATGGTCACCACCTTCATGCTTTTGGGAAGTTCAATCTGAATAATCAAGTCTTTGAGTACACCTGATGTGTCACTCTTTTCAAACAGAAAGAATGTCCGTGTGAACCTAGAAAAATCATTAGTGATCACTAGGCAGTACCATTTCTTCTTTATGCTTGCCATAGAAGTGGGACCAAAAAGGTCCATATGCAATAATTCCAATGGCTTGGTGGTGGATTGAACATGTTTGGATTTGCAAGAGGCTCTGTGTTGCTTCCTCTTCAGGCAGGCAACACAAGTATGATCATTGGCAAAGGTCTTGGGATGAAGACCATGAACAAGATTGAACCTTACCAACTTGTTCATATTCTTGAAGTTAAGATGACCAAGTCTTCTGTGCCATTTCTTGCATTCATCAACTGATAGTTTGGCAATGAAACAGTTCTCATTGTCTTGAAGAGTGATGTCTTTTAAGTCAATGGTGTACATGTTCTTCTGTCTTGGTGTTTTAAGCACAATAGGAGTGTTTGGTGGTAAAACAAACTCCTTTCCCAACACCAGGCACTCAGTATCAGTGACGTGGACAAAGTTCTTGTTGTCAATCATCTGAGACACACTAAAGAGGTTGTACTTTAGCTCTTTCACCAAGTAGACATTATCAAATGTCATTCCATTGGTAATAATGGTCCCTTTCCCTGTAATTGTCCCATGCCCATCTCCAAATGAGACACCATCATTATCATGCAGGGGAACAAAATTAGACAAATAAGATTTATGCCCAATCATGCCCCTTAGACATCCACTATCCAAATAGGCTTTATCATTCCTAGTCTGCTTAGTCATCTACAAAAAGAAAAATAATTTAGTTTCTCTTGGGGACCCAAGCCATTACTGACTTGGATCTACCTCGTGTATCAATGTAAGATAATTTGTCAGAGACTAAAGATACACCATTGGACGGAGTACCCCTTTTGGGTACCCAAACCCAACGAGCTGAGGCTTTCACAGCTTTTCCCCATCTACCCATGTTTCTAGAGGGCAATACTTTGCCAGCAGGGGATACCCTGGACTTAGCAGGGGAATCCCTATGCTTAGCAGAGGGAACCCATCTTTTGTTTTGTCCTCTATAGGAGTGTTGGTAGGGTCTTTGGCCAGATGTATATGCAGTATGAGGTGTTGGTTTGGTTGTGACACCCCCAAAGCAGGTTTGCAGCGGAATAGTAATTGGGTGTCACGTTGCGGATCACAGAACAAATGTCATACAAAGCATTGATCAAAATTATATGATTTGGAAATACAATTGATACAAATATTGTTTTATTACAATCAGTTGAAATGTTGAATATCAGTTGTTACAAATATCCCTGTGAAAACAGATCCCCCAATAATATGATGCTCCTAAATGATGCTCAGTCCATGCTCAAATAATCCAGCTTAATTTCATGAGAAAAACATGCTTAAAACAGTCAACATAAAGTTGGTGAATTCATAGAGTTTTGTAAAATCATAGTTCCTTTGATATAAAAATCAAGTTCAGTATCTCAAAGTATCCCGTATAGTATTTCATAAGGTTTTATAAAAATCAAGTTCAGAAATATAAAAATGTTCCATATTGTACTGCACAAGGTGTGATAAAAATCTAGTTCAGAGATCTCAGTAAGTTCCATGTATTAATGTACCAATTAATGTAAAGTCAAGTTTAGAACCGCAAACGTCACAAAACTAGTATCGCACAAAGCCAAATACTATAAGATAAATTCATTTCCTATTGCCCGAAACTGACACTTGACATAGTTGAGCCCTCAACAAATAAGAGCGCTTCGCCCTTTCTAAACAGGAACCCATCAATAGTAAGTGCTGACATGGTAAACACCTGTTGTCCCGGCCAAGGCACAGTGAGCATGACTCACCCACGTGGGGATGGTGAATCCCAAATAGATCTATTTATAACATTCAGGCAATTTAAAAATTCTAACAGTTTCAGATACACGGGTCATGCGGGTTCATCTACAATAGGCAAATGTAATCAAGGGTGACAGTTCAGTTTGCGTCCTATAAAATATATTACCAGTTTTCTCCCATAGTATTTAATCAATAGTTTATTAAATATAAGTATCGGTCCATGATCTCATGATATTAAAATCATATAGTCAAAACAAGTTATAGCATGTCTCCCCCTCGCGAGTTAGTAAAAACATAAATAGTTGTGAAAGGCGAGGCTATGAACTCACCTGAATAATACTGCTCGAGGATGATCAAGTATTTAGGTCATAGTGCACACAGTACATCAAATACCTAAGTAATTAATATGACTCAGTAGATGCACAAATAAAATGCACATATAAATGCTGTAACACCCCCAAATTTATACAACTCAATACAGCGGAAGACTAGTTGGTGTTACGGGATAGCACATTACTCACATCATAGACAACGCATAAAAATCGCGTCGTTTATTAATAAAGCATTTCCATTCATAAACATCAAAGTTACATCGGTCCCAAGTCATGATATTTCATACAAAGTTTTACAAAATATTTGAATGGAAAATATTGTTTAAGTGCGGGCCATGAATTCTTGTCGTCTTCCCGAGAATTACCTTCAAGTACCTGAGATAAAACATGTTAAAAGAAAAGGTCAGCGATAACGCCGAGTGAATTCATAGAGTTAAATAAATTCCATCAATATAACTTTGGTATAAAATTAGTACCAAAAGTCAATTCGTACAAATCATTGTAATAGGCCGTAAAATAGCCAAAATCATTTTATACAAATCTTTGTAATAGGCCATAAATAGCCAAAGTCTTTTTATACAAATCCTTATCGAAAATCATAATATAGGCATTTGCCTTAAAAATTATTATACGAGCCAATGCCGTAAAAATATCATACAATACGTCTTATGACGTTGTATGAAAATAAAAACCGTTATATGAATATGGTTATGAAAACCAAAACACAAACATAATATCAATAGTATGACCCCGTATTGCTAGTCAGGCAATACTTCGTAATTCGGTGCGTCTAATAGTATTTCGTTAGTTTTGGATTATTATAAGCCGCATGACATTGTTACCTTACTAAACCAACAACGGGTAGCTAACCCGATACCAATTTTGCCCATCTAAAGTAGCGTGTCGTCACAAAGGTCACGCTATGGAAATCTTTTCATACATAAATTCGCTTACCAATCAATGTGGCACGACGGGGATCAACCGTCAAGGCGCGAACTGGGGTGATCATCCCCAAATAGTACTATTAAATGCATAAGCGTCTACCAAATACCGGTAGTTCACAATTCATGCTAATGGGAGTTTTAGTGACATAACCTAACTTTAATGATCCATTTAATTTCATCTATCGGGTCCTTTAATCATTTATCGGGTCATACAATCGGGTCATTCAATCATTCGGGTCCAAATCAATAGACAAACAATCGGGACAAATGGTGTCCTATTTTATAAAAACTAACATGTTATCTCCCTCGCGGGTTTATAAAACATTTATAAAAACATCTAAAAGAGTGCGAGGCTATGAACTCACGTTGATATGGGAAGGCGGGTTATCGGCAATTCGGACGTACGGTACGTGCTTCAATCACGGAAACCTAGACAAATAATATTCGGTCTTAGACTCATGTCCAATGAATTTATAAAAATAACAATTATGTATACATATGATGATTATATATATATGATGATCAAGTGGGTTTACATATCCTCATTTACTCATTTTTGTGTTATGTGTCGATAACTTTTATACTAGTTTTCTCGTTTTACCTATTTACGTGTTTTAGGTCCAATAAGCCTATTATAAGTTTATTAACTTGTATTAATCCATTTCATACTTATATTATCAGTATTTACACTTTACAAGTTGGGCCTAAATGGGTTAAGCCCAATAAGTTCTTTTTATGAGTGTTCATCTTGTTTAGTCCAATTATTAGCCCAAGTATTAGTCCAAGTATTAATCCAATATGTTTACTTAGCTCGTTAATGCCCGTATGCCCTATAGTTCGAGTTTTATCGGTTTTTACTTGTTATACATGTCTATATATCAGTATATAAGTTTTATAAAGTTTTCATTAGACGGGTCCAACCATCTAAGTTTTATTTAACAAAAACGTTAATTTTTACGGTATTAGCCGAAAAAGTCGTAAAAACAATGTTTATAGTTTTATAACTTATAAGTATTATTTCACTACCATTTATATAAGTTATTCATTCATTTACCCTTTTACATATTTATATAAATAAGTTTTATAAGTTAGTGGGTTTTAATTTATATTTTATACTATTAAATTTTGAGTGCTTATATAATAGTATTATTCTTTAATTTCTAAAATCTGATTTTTATCTTCACTTTCACCAAAATTGCCATATCTTGAGTTCTATATGGAGATAGAAGCTCAAATTTTTATCAAATAAACTAAATGATATGTGCTACATTTAACTCTTCTATAGCTACTGTTGAATCATCTTCTAAATATTTTCTAAAAATCGTCCAAAACAGTGAACTCAGATTTATACCTTAAACTTGTTTTGATCATATCTCACTCATTACTTTGATTCCATTGCACGGCCAACTCTCACATGTGTACAAGACCCATAGCTTACTGTAAATACATTATACTTCATCATTTTATCAGTCCATGACCTGTTTATTTACTGTTTTATACACAAGATTTTAACCTTGTTTCTTATGGTTTTTCACCTTTTTAATCATGTTTATCAAAACCAAATCCCCACATAACATTTTTATCATTATATAATCATCATATACATATACAATAGGAAATAAAATACATGTTTAAATAATCAAAATAACAAGAAGATGAGGAGGACAATCTTTATACCACCATGATGATGTAGGTTGATCAAAACATGGATTTTTGATGGAGAAACTTGTGCATAGCCAAGACCATCTTCAAGACCACCAATCTTCATGAACAACTTGTGGAAAATCAGCCCTAATAATACATGGAAACTCCTCCTTTGATGTTATAACTTGCACCAATCTTCATCTTTTTTAATGGAGATTAACATATGTTGATTATAACATATGTTTATGGTTAAAATTTGTATGAAAGGGGTGTTTTGGTGGAGATGAGGGACGAACTAGAGAGAGAGTTGAGAGGATTTTGTGTGTGGTTTGCATGAGAAATGGGAGCTAGTGGTAATGGTGGAGTGGTTTTGGTTTGGTGTGTAAGCTTTGCTTACTTTGTAAGCACAAGTGTAAACTTGTTCATGAGGTTTTGACACCTCATGGTGCTAATGGCTTGTTATGGCCGGTTTTGAGTGGGGGTGGGACAAGTGTCCCACTTGTCTCATCCCCATTTATTTACGGGTACTCCTCGATTCTAGTTTCCTTGATTTGCGTGCCCTCGGGTAGTTTTACGAAAAACGTTTTTATAAATTATGAATCAACGTCACAAAACGAATCCAATAAAAATTGTCTCATCAAAAACGGAGTTCGAAAACGTAAATACGAAATCCTAAGGTTTCCGGTTTAGTCGTAAAGGACGTTAAAATAAAATCGTAAGTCCTAATCTCTTCTCCTAAATTTGTGAGTTTATGAACTAACACAAATTTAGAACTCCAAAATAATATTCACGGATAAATTTATTTTCTGAAATGTCGGACTGTCACCAAAACGGTGTATGTAAACTTAAGCACGTAACGTTGAATCCTCCGGTTTAGACGTAGTCGACGCTACTTCAAGACGTAAATAAAAATTTCTTCCCAAAAATAAGTGAGTTCATATTGTAACATTAAAATAATGTTTTTAAATAATATTCGAGAATAAAATATCAACCATAAATTGACGGATTGTCACAGCATTTACCCCTAAACAGGATCTTTGTCCTCAAAGATCATCTTACCTTACTACTCGCTTCTTATAGAGTTAAAGCCATGTGGGTATTTCCTCCACATTCAGTCTTTTCTCACAAGTGCAATTCATTATAATACGCGAGTTTCGGCAACCATAATTACGGGAATAAGATCAGGCTTAATGTTGACTTACTTTCTCTATCCATGATGTTCACGGGTTTTTGATGAATGCAACTTTTCGCCGATCTAAACTTTACTAAGAACAATCAGATTTTCACTTGATAGATATTCCATCAAGTTCGATATACGAAACATAATTCACGCAGTCTTTGAAGTCCTAGGGTAGACCCAACTTATATGCCTTCCAAACCAATCTTTTATATCATCTCAATGGTCCCATACAACGGGGACTTATATCCCATGATTTGTCAGATCATGAATTCATTTTTCCATGTTTAAAAATTTTAGCATAACTTCGCTACCCATTTGGCACTTCAAGATCTACATTTCATATTCACATAACCTCCTACCCACTATCGGCAGTTAATAATCAAATCCTAATTTCAACAATCATTTCAGGTCTCATGGGTTGAGTATTTTGTAAGGTTAGGTTCGCCATCATAGGGAACCTTAAATCTAAAAGACATGTCCAACTCACAATGGGTGTATGTCGGATGTCTTCATCTCAACTCCTGCTTACAACTGCTCTAATATTCAGATCCTAACAAGATTCGATCTCGATCCTAATACGATAATTATTAATGATAATCTTCCCAAAGGAAAACGATTATACGGTCTATAACCAAAGGTCAATCATTCAAAATAGAACAGTGCTTATAGTATTTTGTATCGTTACTTTACCTCGTCCCTTCGATTGGGGTGGTACATAGTACTCTCATCAAGGTTCGTTCTCAATGACTTCTGAGCAAATCTCTAGAAATTCGATGCGAAGCGAGGATCTTGATATAGATGTTCGATACAGACACACTATGTTTACATAACTCTTTTGCATTTATCATTAACGGGAATGATATTAGCAGATTCAGTCAGTCTGTCGACGATGACCCAAATCGAATCAAATTCAGATGATGACCTTTGCAATAGCTAGACGTTAACTAATGTATGAGGCGATGTCTGCCTTCATAATTTGCCATTAGTACAACTTCTTCAGACAAAGATACTTCTAGTCATCAATGACATAAATAGAATACTTATACTTACAAATTCCAACAAAACTATATCTCACAATCTCCATATTTAGGCAATCACATGTGGTCTTTAAAACATTTAACGCTATTGGCTTCTCAATTTTTAATGGTTCACATTAGCCGCGAACCCCTTTTTATTATCTATATTATCCTTTTCACAAATATTGTTTATTTTTATATCGTTCGGAAATTTATTTTGCACCTTCATTATTATGGAGCATGTCCTAATTGGTTCTTTATCCTTTTTATATAATATGTCAGTATCTATATTCACTTCTCATGATGATGTAATTATCATGTCCACAATTCACTCAGATATTCTTTCTATATTATGCGTCAGTAATTACGTTCACTTTCCTGATGAAATAAGTATCATAACCGTATTTATTCAAAATTCTTTCTTCACATTTTCTATGTTTTAGTTTCTTCTCAACTATCATTTTTGTCCGTTTTACTCAATCTGTCGTCTAAAGCGTCGATAATTATCATAATTAATTAAATAATTATTAGTAAATTTTTATGAAGCGTAAACGTAAAAGTTTTAAATTTCTTAGTTCGACCAATTATATAAAATGTTCAAAATAATTTTTGATTTAATTAACAAGATTTTTGTTGATTTATCGAAAATATTAATAAGATTCGTAAATGTTCGAAAAACCTTTGTTTATACTTTGGTCAAAGTTTTCTTAGTTCGAAAAGCAAAATGTATCGTTTCAAATTTCAAGTCATGGTTTAAATGATTTCCTCAATGCTTCTTAAGTTGTCTTGAGGTATACATAATCATTTACCCCTAACAGGAGTTTAGTTAAATGATTGGTGTATAAGGGAATAATCCCTTAAAATCCTTTGTTAAAACATTTTTCAAAACATATTTCCATTTCTTTTTGGTAAAATCCAAAGTCTTAAAAGGGCTCTTAATTTTTGAAGAGTCTATATGCATACATCTTACCATTATTAATCCAACGGTCATTTTATGTAAAGGATTAAGTTTTTAATCCCTAAGCGTTAATGGTTCTAATCTTTGAAAAGTCAATATCGCTTCCATTATCTATAAATCACACGGTTAAATCATGTAAAGTATTAAGCCGTTAATCACATGTTAAATATTCAAGGTACAGGTTTTTATTGTTCGGCCAATTCAGGGCAATCTATAAATAATTATTAACTCATTCTTATTCTTATAAACAAACAAATGATCCTTAATGATCACAAGCATGAATTTATCAATTTACAGCCTACACACGTGATTCACCAAATTTATGAATGCTACATGTGCATTGGTCAATCCAAACGACATCTCGTGAAACTCATAATGTTCATTACAAGTACCGGATGTAGTGATTGGAATACATAATCTTTTTTGCAGAGGCGAAATTGATGATAACCATGCCATGGATCAAATTTGCTAGAACCTTGTAAATGATCGAACAATTCTTCCATTTCGAGTTATGGATATCGTTTTCGATTGTCAATTTACTCAATTCACAGTAATCTATAAATATAAGGAAAGATAACACCGTAGCTCTTCAGGATGACAGGCTTGGTATAATAAAATCTTTCCCGACAACTCTCTTAGTTGTACAGTAATTCCTTTAATTCAGATGGTGCCGACATACAGTGCACAAGCCACAGGTGCAGCACCGGGAATAAAAATCAATACCAATTTCAACTTGCCTTAGTGGCGAAAGTCTAGGTAATTCGTCAACAAATACTTCCTAAAGTTTTAGATAACATAAACATCTTTTAATACATTCATATTAGGTTCTTCTAGATTACAATATCTATAACTAGTTCACAACCATTCATGGTATAATTTCAAGTCTAAATGCAGGATATGGTCATCCATCAAGAATTATTTAGATTACTTTTGATAATCAACATCTTATCATTTAGGGGAATTCTACTCGGGTTCCCATCAATTAAGACAATTTTGTCATGTCATAATCAATCAATCCATTCTACTGGCACTGTCAACTTTCCAGTTTTATTGCCGTCGATAAGATGTGAACTTCTCAAAAGTCTAATAATAACTCATAATCCTTCACAAATTCAAGGATATATGGATACACAACTACTACTAAAAGAGTAAGGTCAACGCATAATCTATGCGATAGAATTTCAAATCAGATACAGATGAAAACATTTAACGAATATGAATATATCCCATGTTTTCATTAATTTGAGTACGCATTCGAAAGCTCCTCGGATCGTCACCCAGGTCATTCAAATGAAATCAAATCAAAACAAATGATAGGAACGTCGATACATCCAGTCGGGTATCAATACTCGGTAATCAGATACTTTTCCTAAGAATCTTACTACGAGAGAATTGGACAAGAACGGAATATCAATTGTCAAATAAGACAAATTCCACAGATGAGTAAATTCAACTCAGAAGAATAGATGCTACAGGTACATATGTAGGTGTCCCTAACATTATGTCCTTATTTTACACTTCTCGCATATCTCATAAAATTTATTCTTTCACAATCTTCAAAGAAAGTGTAGTGTTTATCCATCAGTTTTATGGTGACTACTAATCAGTCTTGCATGGTCCATTCCAAATTGTATGTAGGCGCGCAACTATATACAATTTCAAGATTAACGATGCAATACTCAGTTCGTCAAAATTTTATCATCATGTTTATAATAAAAACATTTTCATGCTTAATTCTTAAATAAGAATCAAGAATAAATTTACAAAGATTTTCCTTATTATGAAAACAATTGAGTTTTCCAAGGTGTTTAATAAACAACTTCATTTCGATAACAATTACTTATAAATCTCACTTTAAATAATCCTTACGGTGATGAAAATTCAATCTTTTATCAAGGGATACTGTTTTATCTTATAAAAACAATCAGTGATCTGCAAAAGAGTGATGAAAGCTTGTTCACCAAGAACTAACTACCATATGATAGGAAATGAGCTTTAGCCAAATAATCATGAGGTTCATGACCTCGATGGCACTCAAAAGAAAATAATTCACAACGTAACTCAATTCGATATGAGTACTTGTTCAATGGTTGCATCACTAATGCGAATCATTAGGATGAAGCAATAAAAGATAGATAACATCGATACATGTAGAATTTAGAAATCAATGGTAGTCTTTTCATTAATCACAAACAAGTCAAATTGTACCGTAACACATTACGTGTCCTTATGTCATACAATTTACAAAACTCATCCTACCAACTGATATCTCAGTTAAGTTAGGGATTTTTAAAAGATACCACAATGAATACTAATCTACAAGAGTCATTAGGTGTTCCACCTGTCCCAGAAGATCCATCGGTCTCAGTTCAGAAGAAGATTTCTTGAATTTATTTCTTGGACACTGGGCATCCCCGTTAGTGGACAATGGCCTAGGAACAACCCTTAACACAAAACCTACAATCAATTAAAACCTTATAATTCAATCACAAAACTTAACGACTTCTATTAATAATCTCATATTCCATATGGGTTAAATTTTACTTTATTCAAGTTTCAACCAATTTTATACTCAATTCAATATCCTACCTCATATTCCAATATTTTCAATCTTATTCTTCGGCCTTGTAAAGGCAATAAAAGCTCAATATGATCAATACTTAATTCCAATCCTATATCTCTTACAACATCAATTATCAAATGAGTCACTAGTATGAGATGACTCATACATTCAATTAGACTTCTCGGAAAGGTATTAGTGGCATGAGGCTTTTGGGTAATGGTTCCAATAACAGCCTCAAGTGCAACATTCACCCTTTCGATTTCAATGTAAGAATTGAATGACAACGAATCAGATGACATCTTTCTAGGTAGTAACGTTTTGTCAAACTCCACTCTATAAGGAAAAATTGTCATGACATCGATATCAGTTTTAATCTTGCCAATTCTTCTTCAATATCACAATCAGCTAATATCTACAATTCTACGAGTATCAACCATTTGTTGGGATCATAAATATCCACAACTTGATTTAGATCTAGGATAGCTAGAATTCCTATGAGAATAGCTTCGATTAATTTACTAGGGGATTTAGGGTTACTTGTGACAATCTACGTCGTATAAATACCTCGTATAAAAATCAAATTAATCATCAAACAATCATGTAATAAAATTACATCATATATATATATATATATATATATATATATATATATATATATATATATATATATATATATATATATATATATATATATATATATATATATATATATATATATATATATATATATATATATATATATATATATATATATATATATATATATATATATATATATATATATTCCAAGTTATATATATTAAAATAACACTTCTCAATCTTGGCCTTGTCGGTAACTCGGGAATTCTTCAGCACCGTTATAGTAAAAAGATTTTTAGACATTTTAAGAAAAATGTTTTTAGTTAAAAGATTTTGAAAAGTTTTATTCAAAACCTTAGCTTTAAAAATCTTTCGTTCTCTATAACGAGAGCTCTGGTACCAAACTGTAACACCCCCAAATTTATACAACTCAATACAGCGGAAGACTAGTTGGTGTTACGGGATAGCACATTACTCACATCATAGACAACGCATAAAAATCGCGTCGTTTATTAATAAAGCATTTCCATTCATAAACATCAAAGTTACATCGGTCCCAAGTCATGATATTTCATACAAAGTTTTACAAAATATTTGAATGGAAAATATTGTTTAAGTGCGGGCCATGAATTCTTGTCGTCTTCCCGAGAATTACCTTCAAGTACCTGAGATAAAACATGTTAAAAGAAAAGGTCAGCGATAACGCCGAGTGAATTCATAGAGTTTAATAAATTCCATCAATATAACTTTGGTATAAAATTAGTACCAAAAATCAATTCGTACAAATCATTGTAACAGGCCGTAAAATAGCCAAAATCATTTTATACAAATCTTTGTAATAGGCCATAAATAGCCAAAGTCTTTTTATACAAATCCTTATCGAAAATCATAATATAGGCATTTGCCTTAAAAATTATTATACGAGCCAATGTCGTAAAAACATCATACAATACGTCTTATGACGTTGTATGAAAATAAAAACCGTTATATGAATATGGTTATGAAAACCAAAACACAAACATAATATCAATAGTATGACCCCGTATTGCTAGTCAGGCAATACTTCGTAATTCGGTGCGTCTAATAGTATTTCGTTAGTTTTGGATTATTATAAGCCGCATGACATTGTTACCTTACTAAACCAACAACGGGTAGCTAACCCGATACCAATTTTGCCCATCGAAAGTAGCGTGTCGTCACAAAGGTCACGCTATGGAAATCTTCTCATACATAAATTCGCTTACCAATCAATGTGGCACGACGGGGATCAACCGTCAAGGCGCGAACTGGGGTGATCGTCCCCAAATAGTACTATTAAATGCATAAGCGTCTACCAAATCCCGGTAGTTCACAATTCATGCTAATGGGACTTTTAGTGACATAACCTAACTTTAATAATCCATTTAATTTCATCTATAGGGTCCTTTAATCATTTATCGGGTCATACAGTCGGGTCATTCAATCATTCGGGTCCAAATCAATAAACAAACAATCGGGACAAATGGTGTCCTATTTTATAAAAACTAACATGTTATCTCCCTCGCGGGTTTATAAAACATTTATAAAAACATCTAAAAGAGTGCGAGGCTATGAACTCACGTTGATATGGGAAGGCGGGTTATCGGCAATTCGGACGTACGGTACGTGCTTCAATCACGGAAACCTAGACAAATAATATTCGGTCTTAGACTCATGTCCAATGACTTTATAAAAATAACAATTATGTATACGTATGATGATTATATATATATGATGATCAAGTGGGTTTACATATCCTCATTTACTCATTTTTGTATTATGTGTCGATAACTTTTATACTAGTTTTCTCGTTTTACCTATTTACGTGTTTTAGGTCCAATAAGCCTATTATAAGTTTATTAACTTGTATTAATCCATTTCATACTTATATTATCAGTATTTACACTTTACAAGTTGGGCCTAAATAGGTTAAGCCCAATAAGTTCTTTTTATGAGTGTTCATCTTGTTTAGTCCAATTATTAGCCCAAGTATTAGTCCAAGTATTAATCCAATATGTTTACTTAGCTCGTTAATGCCCGTATGCCCTATAGTTCGGGTTTTATCGGTTTTTACTTGTTATACATGTCTATATATCAGTATATAAGTTTTATAAAGTTTTCATTAGACGGGTCCAACCATCTAAGTTTTATTTAACAAAAACGTTAATTTTTACGGTATTAGCCGAAAAAGTCGTAAAAACAATGTTTATAGTTTTATAACTTATAAGTATTATTTCACTACCATTTATATAAGTTATTCATTCATTTACCCTTTTACATATTTATATAAATAAGTTTTATAAGTTAGTGGGTTTTAATTTATATTTTATACTATTAAATTTTGAGTGCTTATATAATAGTATTATTCTTTAATTCCCAAAATCTGATTTTTATCTTCATTTTCACCAAAATTGCCATATCTTGAGTTCTATATGGAGATAGAAGCTCAAATTTTTATCACATAAACTACATGATATGTGCTACATTTAACTCTTCTATAACTACTGTTGAATCATCTTCTAAATATTTTCTAAAAATCGTCCAAAACAGTGAACTCAGATTTATACCTTAAACTTGTTTTGATCATATCTCACTCATTACTTTGATTTCATTGCATGGCCAACTCTCACATGTGTACAAGACCCATAGCTTACTGTAAATACATTCTACTTCATCATTTTATCAGTCCATGACCTGTTTCTTTACTGTTTTATACAGCCAACAAATTTAACCAAGATTTTAACCTTGTTTCTTATGGTTTTTCACCTTTTTAATCATTTTTATCAAAACCAAATCCCCACATAACATTTTTATCATTATATAATCATCATATACATATACAATAGGAAATAAAATACATGTTTACATAATCAAAATAACAAGAAGATGAGGAGGACAATCTTTATACCACCATGATGATGTACGTTGATCAAAACATGGATTTTTGATGGAGAAACTTGTGCATAGCCAAGACCATCTTCAAGACCACCAATCTTCATGAACAACTTGTGGAAAATCAGCCCTAATACTCCATGGAAACTCCTCCTTTGATGTTATAACTTGCACCAATCTTCATCTTTTTGAATGGAGATTAACATATGTTGATTATAACATATGTTTATGGTTAAAATTTGTATGAAAGGGGTGTTTTGGTGGAGATGAGGGACGAACTAGAGAGAGAGTTGAGAGGATTTTGTGTGTGGTTTGCATGAGAAATGGGAGCTAGGGGTAATGGTGGAGTGGTTTTGGTTTGGTGTGTAAGCTTTGCTTACTTTGTAAGCACAAGTGTAAACTTGTTCATGAGGTTTTGACACCTCATGGTGCTAATGGCTTGTTATGGTCGGTTTTGAGTGGGGGTGGGACAAGTGTCCCACTTGTCTCATCCCCATTTATTTACGGGTACTCCTCGATTCTAGTTTCCTCGATTTGCGTGCCCTCGGGTCGTTTTACGAAAAACGTTTTTATAAATTATGAATCAACGTCACAAAACGAATCCAATAAAAATTGTCTCATCGAAAACGGAGTTCGAAAACGTAAATACGAAATCCTAAGGTTTCCGGTTTAGTCGTAAAGGACGTTAAAATAAAATAGTAAGTCCTAATCTCTTCTCGTAAATTTGTGAGTTTATGAACTAACACAAATTTAGAACTCCAAAATAATATTCACGGATAAATTTATTTTCTGAAATGTCGGACTGTCACCAAAATGGTGTATGTAAAAGTAAGCACGTAACGTTGAATCCTTCGGTTTAGACGTAGTCGACGCTACTTCAAGACGTAGATCCAAATTTCTTCCCAAAATAAGTGAGTTCATATTGTAACATTAAAATAATGTTTTTAAATAATATTCGAGAATAAAATATCAACCATAAATTGACGGATTGTCACAAATGCAGTGGATGAAAATGCATGATCACAGATTAATTAAGTTGTTATCGTTTTAAGTGTTAACTTATTATTGAAACATGTACACCTTTAATTTAATAAAGTGTATTTACCTCGTTCGAATTGTAACAGTTTAAATGACTTAAACAAAATGATTTTTTTTATTTAATTAAGTCTTATTAATGTTTCATAAGGGTCCTTCAAGTTTCCAATTGTACACAATTAGTCCTCCATGTTTCACGAATTACAACATAGCCCTTATAGTTTATTAAAATAAATAATATTAATAAAACTTAAGTTAAATTGCTCACGAGCCCTTGCTTTTAATATAATTACCAAAACAGCCCCTAGGGCTTGCTAAACTTTCAGAAAATGGCAATATTGGTCCTTGTGTTTCAAGTGTTTTGTGACATAAACATTGATTTTTGAAAGCCATTTACGGTTCGTTATTTAACCATAAAACGAACGGAAAACATATCTGTATTGTCGGACACGCCTTCTACAAGTTTCGTTCTTTAAGTTTTGCTTAAAAACGGCTCTAAAATGGGTAAAAACGAGCTTAAAGTCAGCGGGTCAGAATGACTAAATTTTCATCAGCTTTTAAGGTGTGCGAGGCAGATTTTTAAAGGGCTGTAACTTATTCGTTACTTGACCGTTTTTAGTGTTCTTAGTGTCTACGGAAAGGTAGCCAGGAGATCTACAATATCCTAGTTGGTGTCGGGTTCTAGTTCTAACTCTAACTTGCTCAAAAACGCAGCCAAAGTCTGCTGGTCAGCCTACATGTAAATGCTGTCGATTTTTGGTTATTGATCACACGTTTTCAAAAGGACATAACTTACTCGTTATTAATCCGTTTTAAGAGTTTTTGGTGTCTATGGAAAGGTAGCAAGGAGATCTACAACTTCCTAGTTAGTGTCGAGGTCCAGATCTGACTCTAACATGCTCGAAAACGAGGCTAAAGTCGACTGGTCAGCCTAGTGGTACGTGCTGCCAGTTGCTGACAGATTTTGTGTGCTAGTCACAGATTTTCAAACTCAGTTTCCCGCTTCGTTATAGCTCTGTTTTGGGTGATTCAAAAGGATGTGGAAAGCTTTCTAGGTGATCTACGAAATGCCCCCATACGCAGATCTATAGTTGGGGTCCTAATGGGTCAAAACAGGCTCTAAAGTAGGTTGTTCGGGCTACTTTTTCACATGAAATAACGCTCATGTTTTATTTGTTTAACATAGCAAACGTGTTCCGTTTTCGTTCAAATTTGGAAAGGATACTAACTAAGGGATAACTTAAGACCTAGTATTCACGTTATTGCCCAGCTCGTGATTTAAGTGTACGTTTCCCAATGGTGCGTTACTACATCAGAAGGTGTGTTCCATGCTTTTTATTTGGGATCTATGCTAGGAGGTAAACTAGTGTATTTTCTTTCTTGTTTTCTAAGATTAGGCATAAACCTAAGGTATGATTAACAAAACCTCTAGGAGTTCGGGTCTATATGAAAACATGTTTATGTAGGCCTAGCCGAGACATACAAGGTACTAGATCTATGGTTTATACATGCTTCTTGTTCATATGTATGCTTGTAAGTATATACTGAAATGGGTACATAAACTTACTTGTTTATTTAGTATGATGAATGAATGAAGGACCTAGTGAACCCGTAACTTTCTTCCTCTAGATCTACACGAATCCAACCCGAAATATATATGTTTACTTGCGGCGACTAGCTTGCTTGATGTTTAAGACCCTAAGACTAGAAGTAAATGTTATGATGTTGATGATAGAGACCAAGATTGTGTGTGTATTTAGGGTATGCCGAGAGGGAGAGATATATGAAGATGAAGGAAACTAGGGTTGGTAACAAGTGTGGTTGTAGGAGAAGCCACACGGGTGTGTTTGGTGTAATATGTGGTGATAGATGTTGCTACATAGCTTAGGATTTAGGGGTGATGTGTTTGATTTTCGGTGGAGGAGGGTGGCCAAAAGAGTGCAAGGGTTTGGTGTGTGGTGTGGGAGAAGCAACCATGTTACATATACATATTTAAATACAAACCTAGATAGGAGATGTGTACAACTAATGGCCAAGGAAATGTTGTGTCTAGTAATTTTGTGTAATACCTCATGTGTAAATGATCAAGGTGTTCTAAAATATTTTATTAAGTTGAGTTAATTGTACTAAAAGTTTATGTCCAACAATTAATGTATGTGTGTGTATTTAGGGTATGCCGAGAGGGAGAGATATATGAAGATGAAGGAAACTAGGGTTGGTAACAAGTGTGGTTGTAGGAGAAGCCACATGGGTGTGTGTTTGGTGTAATATGTGGTGATAGATGTTGCTACATAGCTTAGGATTTAGGGGTGATGTGTTTGATTTTCGGTGGAGGAGGGTGGCCAAAAGAGTGCAAGGGTTTGGTGTGTGGTGTGGGACAAGCAACCATGTTACATATACATGTTTAAATACAAACCTAGATGGGAGATGTGTACAACTAATGGCCAAGGAAATGTTGTGTCTAGTAATTTTGTGTAATACCTCATGTGTAAATGATCAAGGTGTTCTAAAATATTTTATTGAGTTGAGTTAATTGTACTAAAAGTTTATGTCGAACAATTAATGTATATAGGTTCAATGCGTAATATTTTGGATCGTCATTAATTATAATATAATTAATAATTTATTTATGCACATAAAATGTGTCTAAAAATAAATAAATAAAATAGCTCTATGGTTAAAATGTCATGTTTTTAAGTAATATAAGTAAATATATAATATTTACTATATTATGATCTCGTTTGTAAAGGTGGTCGGTAAAAATATTATACGATGAGTGGTAATAAGAGTAAAACAGGTAACGTGTCAAAAGCCCAAATTTTGGGGTTTTACAGCACCTACCCGTTATTTTAGCATTGTCCTCAAAGCTTAAGATGAAGTTACTTATCCAGGGAACAAGTGAGGACACTTTTTGTTGAACGTATAATCTTGTGAACTCATGTTTAGACACATGGGTGACATTTAGAAGGTAGTTATTGATCGTATGCCTCTGATGGGCAAAGTACTTGTCTTTTATGTTTTGATAAATTACACATTTGGTCCTTTTATTTTTGTGATGTGGCTCTTATGGCATGAATGGTGTTCCAATGAAAATAACTTAGGGCTCAAATTTAGTTTCAAAGGTGGCAAAATCAACCCCTAGGGTTTTTAATCCGTGTTAAATCAACTAGGGCTTCTTTTAAGTTTGTTAAGGTCCACGTTTAGTCCTTAGAGTTGTCTAGGGCTTGAAATATGTTTGAAAAGTGGAAAAACAAGTCCCTGATAGTTCGAAATATCAAGTTTAGCCCAAAAGATTTAGTAAGAGGTTCATTAAATCGTATTTGAGTTCGATTAAGTTTACATGGTTGGATAAAATAGTACAAGCTCGTTTTAAGTCTTGGCTTTGTTAAATGTGTTTCATGGGCCTTATCGGGCCTTGATAAGCATAGATAAGGTTCATTCACGTTTTAATAGTTCTTCAAGAGATTTTAAGTCTATTAAGCTTCAATAAGCTTAATTGAGTTTATTAGTTTTATGTTAGGTCATGAATAAGTCGAGAATCCTTAGCATAATGCTATGATCCAAGAGAAATGAACACAAGTCTTTCTTAGGTTCCTTGATAAGGATGTAATAATGATAAGATATGTTTGGAAAAATCGCGAATCAAAAGGAATACATTCCATAGCTGGATTAATAAAATAATATCAATAATGAGTCACGTCGAATATATTTATGTTCATGTGATTATAAATTTCTATTTACATCGATAAGCGTCCTTATCCATGTAAGGTACAATTTATAACTCCATTTTGTGACCTATGATTTCTTTATTCAAACGAAAAAGCGTCCCAATTCGTTTCAATAAGGATTCCATAGCCCACCTTACCTAAATATTTCCGGCAAGGCTTATTATTTAAAATAAATATAATATTTAAGATAATAGATATTATTAAGATACTTTACATCCCGTTTGCTTATAATCTTCGTCTTCAGACGTCCCATAACATCTTAATACAAAATTATAAATAAACTTCTGGTCCGGTGGCTTAAGATTTCACTCTTAGACGTCCCATAACGTCTTGAGAGGAAATCATCATTAACTTAGGATCAAGAGACTCGGGTCCCATATGTAAAATATAGGATCATAAGTACCTTGATTTTGGGTTCCACCGCATCATTTAAAGATAAAAACTTATCCAAATAATACCACGTGAAATTACTAAAAGCAAACGTGTATAAGTCGTTAATAAGTCGTGTTCCATAGATATACGTACAAAATTATAAACGAGAGAAAATAAATGTTGACGCGCGATAACGTGCGCAAGAATACGTATCAAACAAGGAACGCATATATACAATATAATGATATATTACAATCATAAGTATAGAAGTTGTATCATATAGTTCCTTCTAGTAAGGTATATATACGTATATACACATAACAGCAAGTTCGAACATCTAATAAAATGTAGTACACGGGATAACGCTCCCTAGTCTGTTTTTAAATATTCCAGTACGTACGGTTGTTGTAAATCCGTTCTTATTATGTGGCCAGTCAGTTTTCCAAGTAGTCAAAATAGACTAACCGGTTTATAGTTATCAATTAATTATGAGCAATAATCAGCGTATATGAAATGATTAGCGTATAAGCTCAATCTTGAAACACAATCAATCATGGAGGATTTTAAAAATCTTAGTATAAGATTTTCATGATTTATTTGGATTTCATTATAATACCAACTCGTTTTTAGGCAATTCATTTATGTTACTGTATTTTAGTTAAATACATCGTTGTACAAGTACTAATAACTTCTATTTAAATTTGTTATTAATAATATCATTTAAGTAAAAGTATTTTACTTACAACTGTTGTATTTTACTTTTATAATCTACGTACATTAAATTTCATAATTTTTTTATGAACAGTTATAAAAGTAATAACACTTTATTACATTTAATTTAATGTCCCCAAAGTTTTCGCAAGTTAAATAATGACCCTTTGTTTGCAAGTTTCAGAAAATGATGGTTCTAGTCCATTTAGTTTAGGATTCACTCAAGTTTTAATGAAATAAGGGGTCTAGGGTTTTCTTAAGTTTCGGTTATTGGCAAAACAAGCCCCTCCATGTTTTACTAGATGTACACTTTCTGGTTCTCAACAGTTTTAGTCCTTAGGGCTTCTAGCATTTTCGGGATACGACAAAATTAGTCCTTCTAGTTAAAATTAGGTTTTATAACTTCCATTAAGCGGTGAGAATTATCCCTAGGGCATCTAAATGCTTCGGCTAATTACACAATTAGTCCTTAGAGTCATAAAATGACAATTTAACCTTCGAGAATTTACTAAAGTGGCCTTTAAGGTTTAATAAGTCACGAATAGCATTTATTACTCCCTAAACTTTCAAATATTTACAATATTAGTCCTTGTAATTACTATTTTATCAAGACAAGTTTCAATGTCACGGTTTTAATCCATGAGTTTAATGAATTGACATTTTTAGTCTAAAAGTTTTTATAAGATATATTTTTGGTATAAAAACTTTGTTTAAGTATAATATCACTAAGTGGGCTTATTAAATGTACCAAAAGAGCTAATGGGCTTCCCAAACCCTTATTGAGCTTACAAGATCCATTAACAATTTTTTTGAGCTAAGGATTTCTTAATGGGTCTAATTACATTTTTAGATCCATTAATATTACAAGTTTTATTACATAGGTCCATAGGACATAAATGGGCCTAATGGGCTTCCTAATGGGCCTAAACAAATTTTAGTCAATTAATAATTCAAGGTTTGCTAAGTGGGCTTACTAGGCATTAGATGGCCTAATGGGCTTAGTTAATGGTTCGACTATATTGCATTGGGCCTATAGGGCCTATTCAAGTTTTGGGCTATTGCTGCATGGGCTTAACTAGTCCATTAATAATACTTAACCATTTATCTAGGTGTGAAGTTTATGAAACCTTACAAGCTTATTACCGGTTTGTAAAGATCAAGTATAGATCTCTAAATAGAGAGTAAAAACCTACGGTATGTTTTAATTCCGTGTTTTAAATGAAATCTAAGTTGGTTACAAGTTTGTATATTAATTATAAGCTTTAAGAGGAGTTTATAACCCACGACAATTATTATTTACAGTATTTCAAGATAAAGTCCAATCTTGTTTTATGTTTACATTTAATTTACGTAGTCCCAAAAATAAAGATTTAGAGTTTATTATAAGTTCTAAAATGAATCAGATAGCCCAATCTATATTTCTTTTCCATATGTCTCCATTATGAAATCTAGGTTTATTACTTTAAAAGTAAATTTTAAAGTCCATACATAAGATCTAGGTTTTTACAAGTTTTTTATAAGTTCAACAGGATTTAATCAAGATCTCAAAAAATCTAAGATTTTTCCAAGATATATAAAAGTCTAGTTAAGTTTACCAAAGAAATGGTAAGGATTTTCAAAGATACATTAAGATTTCTAAGGATAAAAAAAATTCTAATTTAAATTTTTCCAAAATTTAATTAAGTTCTTCCAAAATAAAATTATTCAAGAAAAGATTTCCAAAATCCTTTTTATCTATTCCAAATTTTTCAAGATTTTCCAAAATCTATTTTAGATTTTTCAAGATTTTCCAAAATCTATTTTAGATTTTTCTAAGATTTTCCAAAATCTATTTTTGATTTTCAAGATTTTACAAAATCAATTTTAGATTTTTCTAAGATTCCAAAAGATTTGGTTAGATTTATTTAGATATTTCTAAGGGTTGTTATGTACAAAGTCGTTTGTGGTTACAATGCATTGTTCAAGCCATCATACTTCAGAAGCCATTCCATAAACGTTTGAGGAGCGAGGGCACTTTAAATCGTAAACCCAACCACCCAGTCAAAACGTAATATCGAGATGGAACATCCTTAGTATAAAGCTCCCTACTAACATGGAATGTTTGTAAGTTTCATTAAATACGTTAAGTATTTAAATATTTTAATATCGTCATAACGATATTAAACAGTCGTAATACGTAAAGTACGTAAAGGGTTAGTATCTAGTACTATCATATATTATAAATGCATAGGATAATGAATTGCATTTAAATCATATAGTTATGCATGCTCTCTATGCTAAATGCTCCCTAAGTATGTCCCCGTCAAAAACCCAGTTTTTGGAATCTAAGTTTTTGAAAATTTTGTCCGGTTATAGTTCAGTTAATAAAATAGAAAAACAATTTTATTTTCGATATGATTCTCTATAACCATTGCTCTGATACCATTCTATGACACCCCCAAATCAGGTTTGCAGCGGAATAGTAATTGGGTGTCACGTTGCGGATCACAAAACAAATGGCATACAAAGCATTGATCATAATTATATGATTTTGAAATACAATTGATACAAATATTGTTTTAGTACAATCAGTTGAAATGTTGAATATCAGTTGTTACAAATATCCCAGTGAAAACAGATCCCCCAATAATATGATGCTCCTAAATGATGCTCAGTCCATGCTCAAATAATCCAGCTTAATTTCCTGAGAAAAACATGCTTAAACAGTCAACATAAAGTTGGTGAATTCATAGAGTTTTGTAAAGTCATAGTTCCTTTGATATAAAAATCAAGTTTAGTATCTCAAAGTATCCCGTATAGCATTTCATAAGGTTTGATAAAAATCAAGTTCGGAAATATCAAAATGTTCCATATTGTACTACACAAGGTGTGATAAAAATCTAGTTCAGAGATCCCAATAAGTTCCATGTATTAATGTACCAATTGATGTAAAGTCAAGTTTAGAACCGCAAACGTCACAAAACTAGTATCGCACAAAGCCAAATACTATAAGATAATTTCATTTCCTATTGCCCGAAACTGACACTTGACATAGTTGAGCCCTCAACAAATGAGAGCGCTTCGCCCTTTCTAAACAGGCACCCATCAATAGTAAGTGCTGACATGGTAAACACCTGTTGTCCCGGCCAAGGCACAGTGAGCATGACTCACCTAGGTGGGGATGGTCAGTCCCAAATAGATCTATTTATAACATTCAGGCAATTCAAAAATTCTAACAGTTTCAGATACACGGGTCATGCGGGTTCATCTACAATAGGCAAATGTAATCAAGGGTGACAATTCAGTTTGCGTCCTATAAAATATATTTCCAGTTTTCTGCCACATTATTTAATCAACAGTTTATTAAATATAAGTATCGGTCCATGATCTCATGATATTAAAATCATATAGTCAAAACAAGTTAAGCATGTCTCCCCCTCGCGGGTTAGTAAAAACATAAATAGTCGTGAAAGGCGAGGCTATGAACTCACCTGAATAATACTGCTCGAGGATGATCAAGTATTCAGGTCATAGTGCACACAGTACATCAAATACCTAAGTAATTAATATGACTCAATAGATGCACAAATAAAATGCACATATAGATGCAGTTGATGAAAATGCATGATCACAGATTAATTAAGTTGTTATCGTTTTAAGTGTTAACTTATTATCGAAACATGTACACCTTTAATTTAATAAAGTGTATTTACCTCGTTCGAAGTGTAACAGTTTAAATGAATTAAACAAAATGATTTTTTTATTTAATTAAGTCTTATTAATGTTTCATAAGGGTCCTTCAAGTTTCCAATTGTACACAATTAGTCCTCCATGTTTCACGAATTACAATATAACCCTTATAGTTTATTAAATTAAATAATATTAATAAAACTTAAGTTAAATTGCTCACGAGTCCTTGGTTTTAATATAATTACCAAAACAGCCCCTAGGGCATGCTAAACTTTCTGAAAATGGCAAGATTGGTCCTTGTGTTTCAAGTGTTTTGTGACATAAACATTGATTTTTGAAAGCCATTTACGGGTTCGTTATTTAACCATAAAACGAACAGAAAACATATCTGTATTCTCAGACACGCCGTCTACAAGTTTCGTTCTTTAAGTTTTGCTTGAAAACGGCTCTAAAATGGGTAAAAACGAGCTTAAAGTCAGCGGGTCAGAATGACTAAATTTTCATCAGCTTTTAAGGTGTGCGAGGCAGATTTTTAAAGGGCTGTAACTTATTCGTTACTTGACAGTACTTAGTGTTCTTGGTGTCTACGGAAAGCTAGCCAGGCGATCTACAATATCCTAGATGGTGTCGGGTTCTGGTTCTAAATCTAACTTGCTCAAAAACGCAGCCAAAGTCGGCTGGTAAGCCTACATGTAAATGCTGTCGGTTTTTGGTTATTGATCACACGTTTTCAAAAGGACATAACTTACTCGTTATTAATCCGTTTTAAGAGTTTTTGGTGTCTATGGAAACGTAGCAAGGAGCTCTACAACTTTCTAGTTAGTGTCGAGGTCCAGATCTGACTCTAACATGCTCGAAAACGAGGCTAAAGTCGACTGGTCAGCCTAGTGGTACGTGCTGCAAGTTGCAGACAGATTTTGTGTGCTAATCAAAGATTTTCAAACTCAGTTTTCCGCTTCGTTATAGCTCCGTTTTGGGTGATTCAAAAGGCTGTGGAAAGCTTGCTAGGTGCTACGAAATGCCCCCATAAGCAGATCTATAGTCGGGGTCTTAATGGGTCAAAACAGGCTCTAAAGTAGGCTGTTCGGCTACTTTTTCACATGAAATAACGCTCATGTTTTATTTGTTTAACATAGCAAACGTGTTCCGTTTTCGTTCAAATTTGACAAGGATACTAACTAAGGGATAACTTAAGACCTAGTATTCACGTTATTGCCTAGCTCGTGATTTCAGTGTACGTTTCCCAATGGTGTGTTACTACATCAGAAGGTGTGTTCCATGCTTTTTATTTGGGATCTATGCTAGGAGGTAAACTAGTGTATTTGCTTTCTAGTTTTCTAAGATTAGGCATAAACCTAAGGTATGATTAACAAAACCTCTAGGAGTTCGGGTGTATATGAAAACATGTTTATGTAGGCCTAGCCGAGACATACAAGGTACTAGATCTATGGTTTATCCATGCTTCTTGTTCATATGTATGCTTGTAAGTATATGATGAAATGGGTACGTGAACTTACTTGTTTATTTAGTATGAGGAATGAATGAAGGACCTAGTGAACCCGTAACTTTCTTCCTCTAGATATACACGAATCTAACCCGAAATATATATGTTTACTTTCGGCGACTAGCTTGCTTGATGTTTAAGACCCTAAGACTAGAAGTAAATGTTATGATGTTGATGAGGGAGACCAAGATTGTGTGTGTATTTAGGGTATGCCGAGAGGGAGAGATATATGAAGATGAAGGAAACTAGGGTTGGTAACAAGTGTGGTTGTAGGAGAAGCCACACGGGTGTGTGTTTAGTGTAATATGTGGTGATAGATGTTGCTACATAGCCTAGGATTTAGGGGTGATGTGTTTGATTTTTGGTGGAGGAGGGTGGCCAAAAGAGTGCAAGGGTTTGGTGTGTGGTGTGGGAGAAGCAACCATGTTACATATACATGTTTAAATACAAACCTAGATGGGAGATGTGTACAACTAATGGCCAAGGAAATGTTGTGTCTAGTAATTTTGTGTAATACCTCATGTGTAAATGATCAAGGTGTTCTAAAATATTTTATTGAGTTGAGTTAATTGTACTAAAAGTTTATGTCCAACAATTAATGTATATAGTTTCAATGCGTAATATTTTGGATCGTCATTAATTATAATATAATTAATAATTTATTTATGTACATAAAATATGTTTAAAAATAAATAAATAAAATAGCTCTATGGTTAAAATGTCATGTTTTTAAGTAATATAAGTAAATATATAATATTTACTATATTATGATCTCGTTTGTAAAGGTGGTCGGTAAAAATATTATACGATGAGTGGTAATAAGAGTAAAACAGGTAACGTGTCAAAAGCCCAAATTTTGGGGTTTTACATTGGTCACATGAGAGCTAGATTTAGAACATGCATCATTTATCATTCTTAGAGCAGGAACAACATACTTATTAGAGAGCAGGAACAACATACTTATCAGAAACCTTATTTCACAAAGCAAGGGGAACATATTTAGCAGGGGAAAAAGATTTTGCCCCTGCATTCAATAAAATGGCTTTTCGTTGCATTTCCTATAAATAATTTGCAGCCACCATTTCCATGGGTGCTTAACAATCTTGATAGATGTGATCAAAACTCCCACAAGTGAAACAAGGTTTGGTGTTCTTCACAAAGTCCTCTCCTAATTGATGAGACTTTTGGTTGTTCCAGTTCCTTTGATTACCTCTAATTGGTCTATACATGCCAGCATATATAACAATGCTTTTAAAAGGTTTTGGTGCTGAATCAGATTTGCTACGTGTTCTGGATGAACTACTTTTAGAACTGGAGTCACTTCCAAATAATCCTTCTCTTGAAAAGAGAACATGGTTATCTATTCTCCACTATTTTAAAGCAATTTGTTCCTTTTCAAAATCCCTAACAGCACTGGTTTTCATTAGGGATTCCTCTGTTTCTAGATTCTTTGGTATATAGGCATTTAAGTCAAACTCAATGTCCTCCTCTTTTTTAAAACAAGGGAGACCAGTCCAAGAAAGATCTTTCCTAGGAATAGGTCCATGTATATTAGCAGGTGGTGGTGAAATTGTAGCATGTTCATTTTTGACTCCAAAGCCTGTTTTGTCTCTTGGAGATTGTCTAACTTCAGCTGCCTTAGTGAGATCTTTAAACGCTTTGCCAAAATTTTCGAATGTTCGCTCATCTATCTTTTTGTTAGATCTAAAGACTTCTAATTTAGCAGTTAATTCCTTAATGGAATCATCTTTTTCCCTAGCCTCTCTTTCTAATATGCCAATGTGATCTCTATAATTATTTTCTCTTTGTTTATATTCTCTTATGGTGGACTCTAGCCGTTCTAGAGCGTGTTTGTATTTGTCTAAATCATTATCACAATTTATGTAATCAACTTTTAGTTTTCTTGTTTGATCATTTAATGACTCAGTATTTGTTCTACAAACTTTTGTACAATATGAATCATCGTATACCTCATTGTCTGAACTAGAGGCCATAAGAGCAAATTCTTCTTCCTTCTCTTCAACTACTAAATCTTGGTTCCTTTAAACACCTTCTGTCATAGCACTCCAGTCCCATCCGCCTGCTCCATCTATTCCTTGCATGGCTACCATAGCCTTAGCCCCATAATCCTCATCCCTGCTTTCCTTCCTATAGTTGCTTCCATTCTTTGGTCCTCTACACGCCCTAGCAAAGTGGCCTTTCTTACCACAGTTGTAGCATTCAACCTTTGATTTGTCAAATCCAGCTACATCAGAGGGATTAATGGAGATCTTTTTCCCATATTTATTATAAAATTTGTTGGATCTCATGCTGAGTAGAGCCATGTTCCACTTGATGTCCATCTCCTCCAGTCCTTGCTCACTAATTTGATTCAGATCTTCATGTAGCATAGTGGATCCCTATGATCCTTGAGATGCAATGAAAGCACAAGCAGTGTCAAGGCTGAATGTTGCAGGCCTTTCTTCATCATTTGATGGTCCAGACCTTGCAGCATGGGAATGTGTAGTAGGGGAAACATCAATCCCACTCCCTTTAGAGATTCAACTACTATGAGGTATAAAGGCCATATTAGGAGGGGAATCAGTAGTACCACTTGAATTAGTGGGGATGGTTCCTGGTGACTTCATCTCATTGACCACTGGCTCAAAAACTTTTAGGTTATTGTAGATATCATCAATGTTCTTATCAACAATGTCATCTCTATTTTGCCAAATGGCTTTGTAAACAAACCATTCTTTCTGAAGGCTGTTGAGGAATCTTGCATTTACCGGTTCTCTTGACACCTCTATGTCAAAGAATTCCAGTTGAGCAACTAGATCTTGAAGCCTATTGTAGATGGAACCAATTTTTTCATCACCATTTGCTTTGAAAGAAGCAAATTCGTCTATCATCTGATTCTTTTTCTTCTTCTTGGTGGCCTCATTCCCTCCAAATGTGTTACCAATTGCTTCCCAAAGTTCCTCCAGTCTTATACTTCCTGAACCTTAGCTGATGTTTACCAGGTAGAGCCAACAACAAAGAATTGTGAGCTCTGACATCATGCCTTCTTGCCTAAATCTCTTTGTCTACAACAGCAGCAGACTTAGTTTTATCACTTTTGGAACTTTCACCGATTTCTGCCTTATCTTTGTTCTTATCTTCAAATGCTACTGTTTTGGGGAACTGATCACCCAGCTCTATGACCTCCCATAGAACATAGTGTTCCATCTTGAGGTATTGTTGAATCCTGAATTCCCATATTTCAAAGTTTTCAAGATCTAGAATGGGAAGTTTGAGAGCATTGTTGTTTGAGGATGAATGAGAAACTGAAGACATGGTTGGTACTGGTGGTAATGAATGTTTTGTTCTTGGTTTAATCAAAGTTTCTCAACAAGCTCTGATACCACTTGTTAATCCCAAACTCAGATCTTAAACCTTAGCTTGTTTAAGGGTTGTGATAGAAAGAATGAATTGAAACTAACACTAGAGAAACTTTGTAATACACAAAGTAACTAAACAAGATGCGGAAAATAGTGTTTAGCACAAAAACAAGTGTTTGAATCAAACGTTGAACTTTAATATATCAAAGATATACGAATACCCAATAATGGTATTAGGGTTCTACAACCTTAAAGTATAAAATAAAATGAACAGAGAGATATGTTTAACATCAAAACCTAATGAGTCCTTTTATAACATAAGGAATCATGTACAAGATCACTACTAACAAACTTGGAAACTATTCTGGAGTAGCAACAGAAACGCGCTAATATCTCTTCCAAGTTTATCTTTGTAGCAGGGCCATTGACTTCTAGCAAGGGGATCAGTCCCCCTGCCTTTGTTATTCAGCAGGGGGAACTTACTCTAGCAGGGGGAACTCTGACCAACCAACAGGGGGAACTAATACTCATTCATTTATTCCCAACAGGTTCATCAAGAAGTTTTCACTAATTGCTAAACCACTGACCAAACTTACTGAAAAGAATCGAGTGTTTGAATGGGGAATACAAGAGGAAGCTGCATTTAATACGCTGAAGGATAAATTATGTTCTGCGCTGATTTTTTCTTTACTAGAAGGATCTGAGGATTTTGTAGTGTATTGTGACGCGTCTCATAAAGGATTTGGAGCTGTGTTGATGAAAAGGGAGAAAGTGATAGCTAATGCGTCGAGACAATTGAGGAAGCATCAAGAGAATTATACTACCCATGATTTTGAACTTGGAGCTATGATTTTTGCTTTGAAGCTGTGGAGACACTACTTTTATGGAACCAAGTGTGTTGTTTTCACTGACCATAAGAGTCTGCAACATAATTTGGATCAAAAGGAATTAAATATGAGACAAAGGAGATGGGTAGAATTGTTGAGTGACTATGACTGCGAGATTTGTTACCACCCTTGTAAAGCGAATATGGTAGCTGATGCACTTAGTAGAAAGGAAAGAGAGAAGTCTTTAAGAGTTAGAGCTTTGGTAATGATGGTAAGTGTTAATTTGATAGAAACAATATTAAAAGCCCAAGCTAATGACTTAAAGAAAGAGAATGTTGAGGCAGAAAATCTGGATAAAATGTTGAAACCGTTGTTTATAGTAAGACTGAATGGAATGAGATATTTTGAGAATAGGATTTAGTTACCATTGCGTCCGTCTAAGGAAGGTTCTTTAGGAGTGAGAGATTTAGTGATGAATGAATCTCATAAGTCCAAGTATTCAATACATCCTAGATCGGACAATATGTATCAAGACCTTAAGAAAGTGTATTGGTGGCCGAATATGAAGGCAGATATAGCTTAGTACGTTAATAAGTGTTTAACTTGTGTGAAGGTAAAGGCTGAACATAACAAGCCATCTGGATTATTGGTGCAACCTGAAATTCCTGAGTGGAAATAAGATAAAATTACTATGGATTTTGTGACAGGTTTGCCAATGACTTGTAGTGGTTGTGATATGATATGGGTGATTGTAGATATATTGACTAAGTCTGCTCACTTTTTACCAGTGCAGAAGACGGATAGTATGGAAAGGATGACGACAATGTATGAGAAAGAGATTGTTGGTCGACATGGTGTGCCTTTGTCGATAATTTCAGATTGTGATATTAGGTTTACCTCATAGTTTTTGAAATATCTACAGAAAGCGATGGGAACGGAGTTAAGTTTGAGTACATCATATCATCCCGAGACTGATGGAAAAAGTAAAAGGACGATTCAAACATTAGAGGATATGCTTCGAGCGTATGCGATTGATTTTGGGAATATTTGGGATACACATTTGCCATTGGTAGAGTTTTCGAATAATAATAGTTATCATGCTAGTATTAAAGCCGCACCATTTGAAGCTTTGTATGGACGTAAGTGTAGATCTCTAGTTTTTTGGAGTGATGTAGGAGAGAGTCAATTGACTGGACCTGAAATGATATTTCAGACAACTGAGAAGATTGTGTAAATTAAGAAGCGTTTGTTATCTGCCAGAAGTAGACAAAAGAGTTATGCTGATAATAGGAGGAAACCGTTAGAATTCAAAGTAGGAGACATGGTTATGCTGAAGGTATCGCCATGGAAGGGAGTGATTCATTTTGGAAAGAGAGGAAAGTTGTGTGACAACCTAAAACAGAGGTCATTGCTTAATCTTATTTTACGATTATTTTTGAAATTTTTGGATGAGTTTGAATGATATTTATTTTTGGAGGTTTAAGTTTAAACCGATGTTGGAAGGTCTATATTTAATATTTATTAAGTATAAGGAGTATTAGCAAGCGTGATGTCGATGGATGCCAAACATTTTACGTTTTGTTGTCGGTTGTTTGATTTTTTTGTCATTTTTGATGTTTTATTTTAAATGACGTGTTAAGTCGAGTCGGGAGTCGATATTATTATTTTGAGGTACGTTTTAAATTTTTAAAAGTATCTTTATGAAACCCGAGCCCCGTAAATATTTTCAAAATTGACTAATAGTTATTTCCCGCTTTTTAGCTAACTATTTTTATTTTGAGCCACAACTATTGCTAACTTGCAACCAAGGTCCCTCAAGCACTATATAAAATCTTAAACAAACACACAAACTCATAATTTTCCACTCAAAATTTTCCACCATCTCTTCTTTCTCTCTCTTATTTTCCGAAACACCACCACCACCCTAAAACCTTACACATTTTCAATTTTAACTCAAATTTGAGGATAATCTAAGATAAACTAATCAAAGTCCCACTCTTAGAATTGATCAAGGATCATTTTGGTATAAGAAAATCCTACATGCAAGGCATTTTTATTTTTTGATGTTGGCAGGTAGAAACCATGATCATGCATGGTGTTCTTGCCATGATCAATGGTGATTGTTGCAAGAATCTTGTTAAAAACTTCATTTTGATTCAAATGTTTTGATTTGGATGTTATGGTTAATATATGTTGATGTTAGGGTATAGGAATGAACATTTCTATGGTTGGTTTTGATCAAAAAGGTGATTTTGTACAAGTTTTTAATGGTCATTTTATAACAGTAAGTAAACTGTAAAATCCGAATTTTTATGTTTTGAAAATGGCTTAACTTATAGCCTAGGATTGTAGATAATTTATTAGCTTCAATTTTATATAAGGTAGAGCTTCTAGCTCCAACGAGCGTGAAGTTATGATGTTTTGATTGATCGTGTACCGGGAGACGAGTATCGACACTACATATAGTTGTTGTCGATATTTGGATCGAATCTCGGGGAATCTAAATGGAAGTTTTGAAATATGTAACCTACTGATAATGAGGTGTTTACCTTAGAGTTTGAGTTTACTTTAAAACCCGAGTGTCGGTTTTGTAAACGGAGTCGTTTAAATAAGTTAAAACGGTTGTATGAAAAATTAACGTAAATCTGTCCGGATTTTGTAGTTTGAAAATGAGTCGGGTAAAGGACTTTAAAAGTAATTTCATTTGGTGAACTTGTAGGAGGACTTTTTATATATAGTAAGTTAGTTTATCGAGTCGTTCCATAAACGTTTGACGAGTTTAAAAGGGTTAAATAAGCTAGTACATGTAGTATGTGCCGACGGACTTTGTTAAAAGTGTAAAATGGTAAAGTAAATGTGTAGTAAAGTATAATGAAGTTATTTATATCGTTTTCTCTCGAGTTTATTGTGACTTTATGAGTTTGAGTTTGATGTTGTTATGTACGATTTATTTCTCGAGTCATTATTAATGAACGCTCCTTATTTGATTGGTAGCGGTTCTCGTGTTTGAAAGGCATCCATTATCATCGACGATCATCTCGCTAGATCTTTTATACTAAGGTGAGTCTGTAGCCTCGCTTTTTATGCTAGCTACTAAATGTTTTATACCCGCGAGGGGGATACATGCTATTTGAAAATAAATGAACACAAGTCATGAGTAATTGTTGGACCCGAATGTTGCCTAAAGTTGATTTCATTGTATTGAGTACCTTGTTGCTAAAGACCCTAAATTCATAAGCCATTAACTATCTTCTGACTTGATGTTGTGAGTCGGGAATAGCCGATTACTCTAATGATAGTACTATTGGGTTGACCACCCTATCTAAGACCAGGTTATTACGTTGAGTAACCCGCTAGGAAGGATAATTTTACGTGAATAAGATTGTGGTATTCTAGCAACTAATACCCTAGAGGGGCAATGATTTTATTCTAGTCATGCCGACATTTGGCGCGGGTGACTATTTGGTTAAGGGGTCGGTGTCATGACCTTAAATACAATGTTTATTATTATTATTATTATTATTATTATTATTATTATTGCCTTGAATATAGATTGTGTGTACGACAATTCTATAAATGATTATGATTGATTTTCTTCTTGTGTTCAAATGTGATTTGATAAACCTATAGACTCGCTCAACATTATTGTTGACTCGTTTTAGCATGTATTTCAGGTAATAGGAAGTGATGGAGCATGGAGCTTTGCTGTGGAGGTTGTGGCTTGGCTTTTGGAAGAATGTTGGTCTAAAAACTGTTTCTACCCTTTGCTGTTGAACAATTTACTTTATGTTAATGTACTGTACTAAACTTGTTGGTTGTTGGTCAAGATCCATGGGGACTAAACGCTTTACTCTGGTGTCGTTTTAAGTACAATCATGGGATGAAATTTATGTTTTAGACCTTTTATGAAAATCTTGTTTATATTTATGTGTAAACGTCTCACTTTTGAGTCGTTCAATATACCTTGTGTGACGATGCTAGTGTCTAGCACCCAATTGTGTATTTCCGCTGCGCAATGTAAATTGGGGGTGTTAGAGATTGGTAATCAGAGTTGCAAGTTATAGAGAACTGGGTCGATTTTGAAAATTTTCCTAAACTATAACTTTGGTGTCGAAAGTATTTATTCTTCAAAAGCACACAACTCCTCTGCAACGCTCTGGTAAGATCACTTTTAGTTTTGTTTTGCATTGTAGATGTATCCCTCATAACTGAAATGATTTCCCGAGTATTTATTAAGTAAATACTACGATATTGTATTGGAATTACTGAAAGTACGCTGAGTGCTTGTCAGTATCTTATTTATTTTTTGCGAGCATTGCATAAACATCATTTGCATTGTGTTGCATAGCATGGATTATGTATGACATTTGCATAAGCATGGCATACTAATTATTATTTTATTAACGATGACCTTATGTATCCTTGAACCCTTATAATTGTAGAAAATGGCTGGGTTACCTTGTGAGGATGGATAGATTGATATGACTAATGTAGTGGATGGTGAGGAAGTGGATAACTTTGGTGCTAGTGATGATGAGGAGCCTTTTGAGTTTTTAGATGATGGGATTCCACTTACAGCAGTTGGTCAGACAAAGCCTGAGTTGATACAAGGTAGTTATATTCCAAGGGTTAATGTTGTGCCACAGACTGTTCCAGATTGTCAGCAACCTGTTGTTCGTTCTTCAACGCCTACTTGTGATGCTTATATTAGCAGTTTGCCTGGGATTGCATTTGCTAGGGGTGATGTTCCTGTTGAGTCGAGTAGGGCTGCTAGTGCACGATCATTCATGATGGTATTCCTAAGGTTTATTGTCCAGGTCCTAGGTCTTATGATGATATTTTCTGGTTTCTTAAGAAGTTTGATAGGTCTTTGTTTGAAGGGTATTTGGCTGAGACCCGTGTGATTAGGAGGTTTGAGCAGAATGAGAAAAAGGTTGTCAGGTTTGTTGGTAGTGTGAGGAGATCAGAGTTTGTTAGGGCAAGGGAAATGGATGAAGTTGTTAGATTGAGATCTATGGTGTTGAATTTGAGTGGGCAGGTTGAAAGGTTACGTAGGAATCAAGAAAGGAATGCAAGGTTGGATGCATGGGGTCTGCCGATGAGATCTTTTCCTAGTCGAGGTGTTGTGATTCGTGATGTGCCGAATCAGGTTGAAGCTCAAGTGTTGGTGAAACCAAGTGAAGGAGGTAGTCGAAAGGGGAAGGAAAAAGTGGAAGAAGATTCTGAGGATGATGATAGCAGCAGTGATGACGAGCCGATGTACAAGAATCTGCGGGGGTCTGATGTTTAGTTCTTTTCTGTTGTTTTTATTCATCCTTGTTGTAATAGAACTTATGTAGACTCGTACAGTAGTTTGTGATGAAACTTAATGACTTTTAAGTTTGTTGTGATGAAGGATTGTAGTGACATTACTTGTCACAATTTTGTGGAAATTTTCCAATGCATTCCAAAATTACCTTCATGACTTATAATTTGTCTTATTAGTTCTTGTGTGAATTGGTTAATGATTCATTGTGAACTGTGTTGTTGGTGCATGTAGTATCCATGTTACATCTTAATAGAGAAATCCTTCTTCTTATCTTTATATGAATACTTACTTGTTTTTTTCTGTTATGGTTATACAGGAAGGAGTTGGGAGGCATTTTTCTGACTTTACTAAATTATTGTTTAGTTAGTTTCCTGTAAACATGCCGCCTAAATTGACAACTACTACTGTTAATACCATGATTGAGCAAGCTATTGCTAGAGCTTTGGAAGCTGAACGTGCTGCGAGGAACCAAGAGGCTGAGAATAGGAATGCTGCTGGTCAGGTTGGAGGGAATGTTGAAAATCAGGTTGGAGGAAATGCTGATGAACAAGCAGGAGGAAATGCTGAGGGACAAGTTGGAGGTAATGTTGTTGTTCAGCAAGTTCAGAAGGAATGTTCTTATGCTAGTTTCATGAAATGTGGACCTACCCAATTTCGTGGTACTGGTGGTACATTGGAATTAAGGAGGTGGATTGAAAAGATTGAAAGTACTTTTGAAATTAGTGGATGTTCAGAAGCTAGTAAGGTGAAATTTGCTGCAGCTACTTTTCAGGATGATGCATTAAGTTAGTGGAATAGTCAAGTAGCTACTGTGAGGTTGGTTGAAGCAAATACTAGAACATGGACTGTGACCAAGGGACTGTTGACTTCTAAGTTTTGTCCTGAGGAAGAGTTTGGTCAGTTGGAAGATGAATTGAGGCATTTGGTGCTGAGAAACAATGATATTGTAGCTTATATAAGGAGATTTTCTGATTTATGTTTGTTATGTCCTGATGCTTTTGCTGATGACCGTAAGAAGATGAAGCAGTATATTAGAGGTTTATCTAGTAATATCAAGGGAGAAACTACTTCGTCGAAACCCAAGTCATTTGATGAAGCTGTTCAAATGGCTCATGCTTTAATGGATGTAAAGCTATAGGATCGAAAGGATAGTATTGCTGAAGGGAATAAGAGAAAGTGGGAAGCTGCACACTCAAGCCAAGGGCAGAATCGTGGTGGTTATCATAATAACAATAACCAAGGACCGAATAAGAATCAACAATATAATTTGAGAAGGAATGATGGTGTTCTTGCTGCCACAGGAAATCAAGGTAACAAGGTGAATCCAAAGTGTGGTCGGTGTAACCTGTATCATGTTGGGAATTGTCCACCTGCTTGAAACAAGTGTGGGAAGGCCGGACATAAGGTGGCAGATTTTAGAAACAAGGGTGTAGCCACTAGAGCCAATGCTGTTAAGGTAGTTTACTGTTCTGGATGTGGAGGTCGTGGACATAAGCAAGGGAACTGTCCGAGGGTTGGCATACGACAGGGAGGCAATGTTGCTGCTGTTGCTGCTGGGATTGCTGCTCCAGCCTATGTCGTGGGAGATGCTGACAAACCTCAAGGGCCGAATGTGGTGACTGGTACGTTCTTACTTGATGCTTGTTATGCTAGTGTGTTATTTGACTCTGGATAGAAGTTTCGTAGATGTTAGATTTAGTCAGCTATTGGATAGAGAACCAGTGAGATTGACAACTAGTTATAATGTGGAGTTAGCTGATGGTATGGTTGTAAGCACTAGTTCTATACTGAAAGGTTGTTCCTTGAAGTTAGGTAATTATGTGTTTAGTATTGATTTGATGCCCATAGAGTTAGGTTCTTTTGACGTGATTATTGGAATGGACTGGTTAGTTGGTAATGGTGCAGTAATTGTTTATGGAGAAAGATTAGTTCAGATACCGCTAAGGAATAGGGTATTAACTGTGAAAGGAGATGAATGTACTTCTCGTTTGAGAGTTGTTTCTTGTTTGAAGATGATGAGGTATAGAAGCAGGTTGTGATGTGTTTCTTGCACAGATAAGTAATGATGGTGTGAATGAAAGGAAATTGGAGGATGTGCCTGTGATTAGAGAGTATCCTGAGGTTTTCCCTGAGGAATTGCCAGGATTACCGCCGCATCGTGAAGTGGAGTTTCGTATTGATTTAGTGCCGGTGTTGCGCCTGTTGCTCGTGCACCGTATCGTTTCGCTCCATCAGAAATGAGAGAATTATCTGATCAATTGAAGGAATTGATGGATAAGGTATTTATTAGACCGAGTTCGTCACCGTGGGGTGCGCCTGTTTTGTTTGTTAGGAAGAAAGATTGTTCCTTTAGAATGTGTATTGATTATAGAGAGCTTAACAAATTAACTGTCAAGAATCAGCATCCACTGCCGAGGATTGATGATTTGTTCGATCAGTTGCAAGGGTCATGTGTATACTCGAAGATCAATTTGAGGTATGGGTATCATCAACTGAGAGTTAGGGAAGAAGATATTCCTATAACAGCTTTCCGTACTCGATATGGACATTTCGAATTTCAAGTGATGCCTTTGGGTTAACAAATGCGCCTGTTGTATTTATGGATTTGATGAATCGTGTATGCAAGCCGTATTTGGATGAGTTCGTTATCGTATTCATTGATGATATTCTCGTTTACTCCAAGAGTGAAGAGGAACATGAGTGTTGATCCCAAACTTAGATCGATTTAGCTTTGTGTTAACGAGATTAAATCAAGTTTAACAGGTAGAGAAACTTTGTTGTATTGAACAAACTAAGTGTTATGCGGAATTTAACACTTAGAACAAAGAACAAAACAAAGTAAACAAAACTTTCAATTTGATTAATAATATCAATGAATGATTACAATGAAAGTGTTATGAGATATGTGGAAGAGGTGTGTGAAAAAGATGTGTCTTATGTCTAACCCTAAGGCCTCCTTTTATAGGTTTAAGGAGCCTTGTACAAAAAGATAAGATCAATTATTTTAGGAAAAGACATAAGATAAACATAACTTATTGACTATTCTGAATTCTTATCTTCATATTTTGTCCACCAGCTTGAAGAATTCATCATTGGCAGATTTAGTCCTTGTCTTTGTCTTAAAATTCTTCTTGTCAACGCCTTGATAATTCTTATCAGCGTCTCACCTGTCAGCGCCCCGTTTACTCTTGTCAGCGTCCAATTTCCTCTTGTCAGCGTTCCAGTGACTTAGCTAATTTTATTCCCAACAATCCTCCCCTAAACTTGATATCTACTCTAGTAATCAAGTTTCTGAATAAAATAAAACATACAGAGAGGATTCTTACAAATATACTTATCCCTGAATTTGAGTAATAATAAATCTCGAAAAGTCAATCACTCAAATCACTTGTATAGTTAGCCTTCATTTGGTCTTAATCATCTTCAGCACATGTAGAGTCTTTGGAGCTTTCTTTATTACTTTTGTCACTCAAATTCGATTGCTCATCCCCTTTTTTTAAGACTCTTCTCCAAGATCAATATACAAGGACGGAACCAAGAACGTCCTCCTTGCATCAGCTTCCAAAACAACAAGTCTATCAGTTCAAAACTATGATCCTTGACAATTTGTACCATTTCTGTATTATGCTTTTACAAGCTAATACAGATTTTCGTCAATTCCATTATTGTCAAAGATTTCATACTGTCCTCATCCACATTCGGGAAATGAATCCTCAATGTTGATTCATAGGACATGGGGATGGACTTACTGATGATAAGACTGTCTTGACCTGGATTAACGCTAGTGCCAATAGTCTCAGCCATCTCCATAACACTATACACCCTTGTGAAAGTGATCTCTGCTGCTACTAGATGTCAATCACTAGGAAAAACATCTCAATGATCATTAGGCTTCCAGATATCTAAAAATTTGAAAAATGTAAGGGTAAAGAAACGTTTTGGGTCTATAAAAATATTTAAAAATGACATCAGCTAAGATGGCATAGCATAAAATGTACTTGAGAATGCATAAAACCTTAGTTAAAACACAAACAAAGGTAATAATCCTAAGGAAATTAACTAGTCTCTAATAAGCAAGAATGACAAACACTGTTCATGCATACACTCATGTAAAAGCATGATAGACACACATGAACTCTAGAGTCCTTTGTTCACAAATGCCCCAAAGAGAAAGTTAACTCATATAAAACCTTTGCAACTCCCCAAGTAAGCCCAAAAATATATCTACCCCAAGTCACCCATACGACCACACCCAATTCTAGGTCAAAAGTCTTGGCAGCATGCACAGTATATCAACTTTGCATGCTACAGTGCCTCACGAATTAGAAAACTAAATCGTACTCACCAGTGGACACAATCTAGAATTGTGCAAGAGTGCTCTAAGAGTACCCAAAAACCTGGAGATTTACCTTCCCTTAACAGAAGCATACAAATCATTATATGTGAAGAAGCAAAATTTTATCTCAAGATAGGAATGTAAACACTCCAACCATCATAAATAAAAGTTTGCAATTCTGTATCCATCCAAATGTAGCTTCCATTTTCCTGCATAGTTAGACAAAAACCACAAAAACACACACCAACAGAGGCTACCCTATCCCATGATAATGGGTAGAGATAACATGTCAGTGGATAAAAATAATATTAGTGGAAAGACCAACAACGCATGATCCTTAAGCATCCACTATCCCAATATCCTTGATCATTAACCTGCTTTTGGATAGGCTGCTCAAACAGAAAACAAATTAGTTTTCTTTGGAGATCCAAGCCTTGTCAGACTTGGATCTGTCTAGTTGTTCAACTAGAGTGGTCTTATTATTTGCCACAAATCCCCGTTCATCCCTTTGTGACCTAAACACCCAATTTGTTCCAATGATACTAGTAATGACCTTCTCAAGATATTTAAATCTATTGCAAGTCATTGAAATACCATTAAAATTAGAGTTTTGCTCTTGTTTAGGTTTCCATGTTAAGTGGGTTGATGCTTTAGACCATTGACCCTTATTAACCAAGTATCTTTGTTTATATGGTCTAAAATAAGGTCTCATACCAAACTTGGAGCTATCAGCGCTGCATTTGTGCTTGTCAGCGTTGAGTTTGTTCCTGTCAGCGCTGAATTTGTTCTAGTCAGCGCCTAGATTAGGGTTTGCTATAGGAACATACTGTCTGTTTGACCAAGTGTTGGTCTTTTGAAAGGGCCTTTGTCCATGGGTATTAGCTGCCTTAGAGAAGAAAGGAGTTGGTCTAGTAGCCTGTGGTCTAGTGTGGACAAAAGGTCTATGGTTGACATTGGATGACCTATTGTCAGCAAATGAATTGTATCCACTGACACAATTATATGCCAAATGTGAGAAGCTCCCACATGAGTAACAAGCCTTTTTGGACACAAACTTAGGCTTAGACTGATAAAACCCTGTCCCATTAACACTTGCTTGGCTTTGGGGTGACCTAGGTTTCCTATACATTTCAGCATATTTAACACTAGGTTGTTTCTTAATTGGGGAGCCAAGATTAACAGCTTTTCCAGTGATAGGATTTGTCACAGTTATAGGTGTAGATACAACTGGACTCTCAATGGGTGTAGGCACAAATGGACTCTCACTAAGTATCCCACCTGATTGTTGTGTTTTACTACTCTTTAGGAAAAGAGCGTAAATAGGGAAAGTATTAAATACGACGGTTTAAGAAAACCGTGTACAAATGACCCTAGATGAAGTTCCAAGTTCGTTTCCCAAGGAGGTCTATGTGTGTGAAAAACTTGTTAAATGTTTGTGATTAATGATTGGTTTAGAAAGGGATGAGAAAAGAAGATGACGAAAACGTAAAAATTACTACTAGAAAGTTAAAACGTAAAACCTCAAAAACTACAAAAATAAAAATTAATTCTAAAAATTACCAAAAATTCACCAAAAATCAAAATTAATAAACTAAGAGTTTACCAATGATCAAAACTTTTTCAAACCTTTTAAATAATTAAATATTCAATTTTTAAATGCTAATTAAAGCCCTAAAAATCAAATAAATTATCAAAAAGCCCAAATAAAGATTTTTCAATTGGTAATCCTCTAAAATGACCAAAAAAGATAAAAAACTATTTTTAGGAATTTTTAAACTAATAAAAATTATTTAAAAACTATTAAAACTTAAAATAATTATAAAAATTAATCTAAAAGAGATAAAATTATTCTAAAAGTTGCTAAATTCCTATTTTAATGTATTAAAGCTAAGAAAAATGTAAAAAGTTGGAAAATATGAAATTTGAAAAATAATAATAAAATAATATTAAAATAATATTAAAAATCCAAAAATTATAAAAAAATTCTAAAAACTTGCAAACTAGTTTATTTAACTTAAATAATCAGAAAATCAAAGTGAAATGACCAGAATACCCCTATTGGGCCCTCAAATGGGCCAAAACGAAAAACAGTCAAACCAAATGGGCTTTTGGGCCCAAAAAGTCAAACTTGGCCCAATGGACTTGGAAAAGCCCTATCTGACTTAGAATTTTATTCTAAGAACAAAACTCTAAAGGCCCAAAAGCTGAATGTGAGCTTATCACAGCTTATTAAACACACAGCTTATTCTTATTGGGCTTTTCAGCCCATTAAGCAATAAGCCAATGCCATAAGCTCTAATTTGACACACAACCTTCTTTTGGGATGCTTATGAGATCTGTAAAAAGAAATTTTGGAAAAGCACATTCAATAAGCCAGAAATAAGCAAATTAAAAATTCACTAAAAGACAAAATAGTCAGGTTTTGTAATTTATGGCACCTCAGAAGCTCTAGTTTGTTGCAAAAGCTTACAAATAGCTTAACTAAGAATAATCAATCAAGAAAATCACAAAAAGCCAAGTAGAATAAGCTGGCTGAAAAAGACAAATAAGCTAGTTTTCTAGCAAAAGCTTAACCAAAAGACTTGTAAACTTCTAGATATGATATTAAGCTAAGAAAAATGATTTCTATTACAAAAGATAAGTTGTTGCATGAGCCAATAAGCAGTTCTCAAAAATAAGCCAATAAGTGCTTATTTGACCAAAAGTCAAAGTACTCCAAAATGCACCAAATGATCAGGAATGATACAAGGGCTTGTTATAAGCAATTTTTGTGAATGACTCAAGGAGGAGGCCTTGTGAATCAAGAGCTCAGTTGACCTTTTGATGACAGTTTTTGGCAATAAGGACTTAATAAGCCAGTTAGCTTATAAGCCAAATACAAAGCAATCCAAATAGAAAAATCCAATCACAAGCAGCACATAAACAAGTTCCAAGCAGCAAAATCACAAGGCATACACTAGGATAACAAATGCAAGCACAAAATGAGGTGGTCACTTTGCTGATGCAAATGACCACTTCAGCAACTTTTGATAAGCTATAAAATCCATAATAAGCCACCAAATTCAACAACCAGACAACCAACAGAGAGCTTATCACCTAAACTATTCCCAAACCAGATTTCAGACCTTAAATCCAACAAACAAAGAAGTTATTGGATCTGATGTGTTTGACCAATTTCAAAACCACTTTTATCAGATTTTTGCAAAACTTCAAATCCCTTTTCCAAACTTTCAGTAACTTAACCAATGACTAAAACTTTTATATTAAGACTTGTTTAGACCTCCCAAACCCTAAGAACCAAGGCCACAAGGCCACAAGGCCTTATGAACCAGTAATCCCAAACAACCCTTAATCAAGCACTTTTCAAACAAACTTCTTAATCCTTCAAACAACCTACTGATTTTAATGAACAAATAGCTATACTAGGTGACAACTAATAGATACCAGCCATAAAACACAAAGCACAAACACAAGAACACCAAATCATATACCAAAGTACAAAATAAGCAGAAACATGAAACTTTTTTAGAGAAATCTTTACATGGGGTTATACTTGCCTTCCACAACATCCTAGGAAGGCTAGCTATGCTCCTTGGACCTTGTTCAACAACTAGAACAAGACCAAGGTACTTCAACAAGAAAGATGATGAATGCCTTGGTTGATGTTTCAAAGTAGAAACTCAAGGACTTGATTTCTTCAACACAAGCAGCAAACTACTCAACCAAGGGCTCTAATCCCTTCACAAGCTTGGTGTCAACAAGCTTGTCAGAGCTTATAGCTAATGGTTAAGGGTTGGTACACAAAAATAAGCAAAATCAGAACCTTCTTTCAAGCTTTTTCAAACTTGAAAAACCTTACCAAACATAAACGTCCTTGATCCAAAAGGTTCAAGCACACTTATAACAATCAATGGAACTCAGAATCACCCTTTAAACAACACCAACTTTCAAAAACATAAAAAGGAATTACAATTTTCTCAAAATACCAACTTTTATAAATTTTAAAAAGGAATTACAAGTTTAAAAGGTAAAGACTGGAACAACGGGACTCTCACATGTTGAGGTCTCCTTTTATAGGCAAATGTCAGGCTACACTATTCACAAACCCTAGAAGTGAATTCTCTAAAATGCCCTTGAGTCTTCTAGACATTTTCTGAATTTGAGTTGTCCAAATTGATCAAGGCTGTTCATTTTAGCTTTGGAATGAAGCAATGAGTCATAGCTGTTGATTTTGCCACGTTGGATGACTTGGAGGGCAAGTAGCATTCTGATTGGTGGAAAGGGAATTGGGGGTGGGGTCCATTGTGAGTGGGGGTGAGGGTTTTGTGTGTGGGATGTGTTTAAGGTGAGGTGAATCAAACGTGTGCCAAGGTAATTGCAAATTACCCTTTATTTTAAGTGAGGTAATTCTGGGTGGTGAAAAGTGAACAGTAACACGTTTGATCCGTTATTTCGTGGGATGGAAAGTTGTTTGGCGCAATTTCATGTTTGAATGTTTCAATAGCACACTTTTGGCCCTTCTTCTTTTTCTTTCCTTTCATTTGTGTTTAAAAACGTGTCAGCGCCCATTTCCTTTGTAACAACTTTCAAGATTTGGCAATTTTGGCACAAAACTTTCCAAAAAGGTTTATAAGGATTATTTTTGTCATTTTGAGATATTTCAAGGGCTGATTTTGGACAATCTTGATCTTCAAAGGTCTTTAATGTATCTTTGGCTTGATGAGGGACCATTGTTGGCAATTTGAATTTGTTGAGGGACTAATCTTGCCATTTCTTCAAAGTTGAAGGACCATTTGTGTAATATTGACAAACTTAAGGGACCAAACTTGTAATTATTAATATACAAGGGTTTTAAGTGTCATTTCTTCAATAAATGAGGATCAATCTTGTATGTCTTCAAGTCTTCAAGGGTATTTGTTGAATATTTCATGATTTAGGGCCCGGTTCTTTGTACGGCTTCGTTTCTCGTGTCCGTTTTTCCTTGTATCTTGTGATCTTTTGTCTTTTTCACGATATCCATACCTAAAATACACAAGTAAACAAACACAAGCATATATATGGTATGACATTTTTATGCATTTAAAGCCCGAAAAGAACGATGAGATCATGTATAAATGCCATCTCATCACTCCCCCATACTAAGCCATTGCCGTGCCCTCACGCAATGCTAGAATAAAGTATCTAAGCATCACCAAAGTTCAATTTTATTAACCTTTATTGAAGAGTAAAAGACTTGCAACATACTACGAAGATGTGTAAAGACATAACATATGATTTTCATCACGAAAGTGACTTTTAGGGTCAAAGAATAGAGACAAGCAAATGTCCCTTAGAGTAAACTTCGTCATCCTTGATTGTCTTACATTCCATGCTAAGTGCAAAAACGAGATCATTGTTGGTACAAGTCACAATGCTAACACTACTCATACGTCCAAATTGTGTAATACTTTTTCTCCCCACAATCCTAGTTATTATAAAGGAAATGGGTTACTAGCATTTTTTAACTATTTGTCATGGATCACAAGTGATTCATATTGACTTATTTGAGTAGTTATTAGTCCGAAAGCAAAGTAGCACGATTTGATCAATAGTTAGCCGAAGGACAAAATCTTTTAAAACGGCTTCTCGTGTATCTCCTTAAGTTCATATCTTGGCATAACTCGTTTCACGATTTGAGACCTTTCTCGGACCGATATTTGGCATGTACTTCATACTTCAAATCTTGGGAAGACGTTCTTGAAATTATGGTCTTCTCTTCATATATTTTGAATTTCTTCACTTGACGTTTTTGAGAGATTCTTCATATTGGACCACGACTTCATCATTTTTCTTCAATCTTTACTTTGGATATTGATATACAACGATCCGCCTCCTTTTCGGACTTGGATATATTTATCCTCATACCTTGTAAGGGTCTTTTTGGATAGACTTTCTCCATGATCTTTAGGGGAGTGATTGCTTTTCGTCGTGTGTCTCGATCCTTCATATTGATTTAGGAATAATGATACTTCACATCATCTTTGGATCTTTAGCAAAAATAGAGCTCCTCATGCCTTGTTAGGGCCTTTTTGGATGATCGCCAATCTTCGCGTCCCGCTTCAATAAGTTATGCCTTGGCTATGAACTCTATTCAACCCCGAGCAACTTTTAAACGATCTTGCGCTAGAGGCTAAGTAACCTTTCAAATCGTACGACCTTACTTATTGCAATTATGATTTATTCCTAACGCATTGATCTTATGGGAAGAAAAAGCCACAATTAAAAACATATGAGTTTTTGAAAGAACACTTTCATGTTCTACGTTTAGCATGATCACTTGTCTAACTCTATCATTTCTTGTTCTTCACTATATAAAGACCTCTAATTAAAGAGACTCGTGAATACTTAGCCATGCAAGTCAAAATTAAGCCAAATTTGGATTAGCTTTCATTAAGACTATATCAAATCAAAGTTTTGGGTTTTCAAGCCACCTATAGGATCTTTCACTTTCTTGGACTTTTTCAAGCTTAGAGAATGCGTTTTATAGTTCCCTTGATAAGTGACTTTCTAGGATCAATTATAGGAACTTGCGAAAAGTTCTTGTTCTTAACCCGAATGAGCTAAGACTTTCGTGTTTTAAAGCTCCCTTGTAAAAGTCTAGCAAAACTTGAAATGAGCAAGTTAAGGAATGTAAATGGCTCCAAATGCCCATCAAGTCAAAAATTAAGTCTTATTCTACCCATCGGAAAATATACATTCGTGTCTTAAAAACACTTATGAAAACTAAGAAAAAATTTTAAAATTTGGCCATTTTTAGCCTTATTAGTAACAAAACATTGAAAATTGGAAAGCGTGAGGGCGTAGCAAAGCAAGTACCAATTCACCCCCATACTAAAAGTAAAAATTGTCCTCAATGTTTCGAGTCTAAAGGTGGAGCACCCCCATACTAGAGACGAAAAGTCAAATGCTTAGGATCTAGCATGGAAAGGGTAATCAACAATATATCTAAAGACGTTTATTAAGTATGCTAAAAGATAATTGTTAGAACAATAAAGGATATGTCATGGATTCGTGAAAAATTTCTTCAAGCAAACGATGGAGGCTCACGTAAACGAACACGAGAGTCTTCAATCGTATATGATGATGATGATCTAGATAACACAATCACAAACAACCACGAGACAACGAGCTGAAAGGGTACAAGTCCCCTTATTAGTGAATAGTAAGCATAAAGGATAAGCATGGGATCTCCCCCACGAGGCACCTCGTTTTTTATTACCGAGTCATGAGCTCGACTCGATCCCCTCAATGCTAATTATCATTGGGGAAGGTGACTTGGTCGAGGGCAACCATTGAAGGAATTTCCCCACCAAAGTAGTGCTTAAGCCTATGTCCATTCACCTTGAAATTAGGACCATCATCTTGAGCTAGCTCGATGGTCCCATACGGAAACACTTGTGTTATGGTGAACGGACCCGACCAACGAGATTTCAATTTCCCAGAAAATATCTTAAGTCGAGAGTTAAAAAGTAACACTTGATCACCAACGTTAAAAACCCGGTTTTTAATCTTTGAATCATGAAACCTTTTAGTCTTTTCTTTAAAAATTAATGATTTTTCATAAGCATTATCTCTTAATTCATCCAATTCATTCAATTGTATTTTCCGGTGATCTCCCACGGTCTTCAAGTCAAAGTTTGCATGCTTAAGGGCCCAATATGCCTTGTGCTCCAACTCAATGGGCAAATGAAAATTCTTCCCATAGACTAACTTATAAGGAGTGCAACCGATAGGTGTCTTATAAGCGGTCCTAAAGGCCCATAAAGCGTCATCAAGTTTGTCGGACCATGAAGCACGGTTTTCTCCAATTGACCTCTCTAAAATCCTCTTCAAAGCTCGGTTCGAAACCTCGACTTGCCCACTCGTTTGCGGGTGATAAGCCGTAGAAAGACGATGAGTAACTCCATATTTCTTTAGAACCTTTTCGAATTGGTCATTACAAAAATGGGTTCCACGATCGCTTATAATAGCACGAGGGGTTCCGAACCGAGAGAATAGTTGCTTCAAAAACTTCACTACCACACGAGCATCATTAGTAGGCAAAGCCTTAGCTTCCACTCACTTAGAAAGGTAGTCCACCGCGACGAGGATATATTTGTTGCCATGAGACGATGGGAACGGCCCCATAAAGTCTATTCCCCATATGTCGAAAATCTCACACACTTGAATTATGTTTTGCGGCATTTCATCACGTTGAGACGATTTTCCTTGACGTTGGCACGAATCACACGACTTCAGAAGTGCGTGTGCATCACGATAGATAGAAGGCCAAAATAAACCGGCATCGAACACTTTCTTAGCCGTGAGATTAGCACCGTGGTGACCACCCGTGGGTCCCTCGTGACAAGCTCTAAGGATAATAGAAGCTTCGGTACTAAAAACACAACGTTGAACGAGTTGATCCACACAAACCCGAAAGAGATAAGGGTCGTCCCAAAAATAGAACTTGACGTCACGAAAGAATTTTTGTTTTTGTTGTGTCGTCATACCCTTGATTATGAAATTGCCCGCATGGTAATTTGCAATTTCGGCAAACCATGGGGTGGTGTCTTTAGAATTCACTACACCGAGAGTCTCGAGAGGAAATGTTTCGGTGATTTCCTTGTTCTCGAAAACATCTTTGTGAGGATCTTCTAGACGAGAGAGATGATCGGCCGCTAGATTCTCGGCTCCTTTTTTGTCAAGCATGGTGACATCAAATTCTTGGAGGAGGAGCATCTAACGAAGCAATCTCGGCTTAGCATCTTGCTTAGCTAAGAGATAATTGATAGCCGAATGGTCGGTATACACGATGCTTTTAGTCAAGACGAAAAACCCGTAAAAATAAGGTCATAATTTAATTCTATTTTCAATTATTTTGAAGTATTTTATAACGTTAAATACTGTTATGCTTAACGGTTTAAGTTGAAACCGACATTAAATATTATATTTTAATATTTTAACGAGTAACGAGGACTACTAGTGATCGCGATACCGACGGATGCCTAAAATTTTATATTTTATTATCGATCGTTTCGATATTTAATACTTTCGACGATATCGTTTTAATTATGTATCGAGTCGTTATATTATTATTTTTCGTGTGCGTTTAAACTTTAAAAAAGAAAAAAAGAAAAAAGAGAGTATTTTTACGAAACCCGAGTCCCGTAAATATTTGTAAAATTGACTTTTAGTCATTTCACGCTTTTTAACTAATATTTATATTTTGGACCAAAACTATCACAAATTGGCAAAAACTACCCTAACCTTACACTAAATAAATGTTTTCCACTATCTCTTTTCATTTAAAAAAATTCATTTTAACAAAAACCATCATCCCTCCTTCCTTTTCTTCTTTGGCCATACACCACAAACAACACAAATCATCAAATTTTTTTGATGATCAACTTTGATCCATCCAAAAACAAAACAAGTCCCATTCCTATTTTTGAAAGGTGATTCTAATGATACCATTTTTACTTACATGCATCAAGTTTTTTTTTTTTTTTATTGTTAGGTGGAGATTTTGATCATGCATATGTTACTAGTGATGATCAAATGATGTTATTGCAATGTTTTTGTTAAAAAGTTGATTTTTAATTTTTGGGTTTTTGATTTTGATGATGATACAAGTGTTAGGATTGGTTTATGGTGATATTAGGATGTTAGGTTGATGATAAAAATGATTGGTTTTGATCAAAAACATGATTTTGTGGGAGATTTTGAAAGGTGATTTTGGGCAGTAGGTTTGAGGCCATTTTCGAGGGTCTTAAGTCTGAATATAGGATGATATGATGTGATTATGTTGTAGAGAATTTCGTTAGCTTCGATTTGATATAAAGTAGGCCTTCCAACTCCAAACGAGGTGGAAGTTACACTAGTTTGATTTTCGTGTACCGGGAGACGAGTGTCGACACAATCCGAAAATTGTTGTCGATATTTGGATCGAATCACGGGGACTATAAAATGAGTTTCAAAATGATTCAAGGGCTGTTCTCAGGCCCCAAGTTTAGTATTTTGAGTCTATTTTTAGAATCAAGTGGCGGTTTTACAAATGGAGTTGTTTAGAATGGTCAAAATGGTTTCGTAAGTCAAGGTCGCTAAACTGTCCGGATTTTGTGATTCAAAGATGAGTCGGGCAGGGAACTTTAGAAGTAAAATCTTTTGATGGTCTCTTGGGAGGACTTTCTATATATAGTAAGTGAATTCTCTGAGTAGTATCATAAAAATTTGATGTGTCTAAGTATGGGAAAGCGGCTTGGACATTTGGTATGTTCCGGCAGATTTTTGTTAAAGGCATAGAACAATAAAATGAATATATAGGAGAGTGTAATAGTATCACTTGTATCGTTTTCTCTCGAGTTTGTCGTGATTTTATGAGTCGAGTTTTATATTCTTATGTATGGTTTATTTCTAGAGTCTATTATTAATGAACGCACCTCATTTGATAGGTTGCGGTTCTCGTGTTTGAAAGGCATCATCTATCGTCGGCGATCGTCTCATTACCACTATTGGCTAAGGTGAGTCTATAGCCTCGCTTTATACTAGTTATTAAATGATTTTAAAACCCGCGAGGGGGAATACATGTTTTATAAACTTAGAACACAAGATTTTTTATGGTATGCTTTGTCCCTCTATGAATGAACAGGTGGTTGTCTTTAAATTGCATTAAGTGATTGCCTTTGTTAAAGCCTCAATTATGGACCGTTAATTAACCTATGATGGGTTAACCGCTAGTACAATTAATAGATCTATGGGGGAAGCCGCCCTGGTTCAGTTTTTGTGGACTTGTCATAGAAGCTTAGGCCCGACCTCCACACTGTTTGAACATATTGTATTGAGAAGTCAGGTATACGGCAATGTACCAATAATCTGGAGGTAACCGACAATTAATAAATCTCTCGTCTTATTAGACTGATATGGGAGTGTCTAAGGGCTCGGTTCCATGAGCTTATTGCAATTTATGCTATATACAATTATCATTGTTGATGCAAATTATTATTTGATGCTTATAAGCATGCCACAAACTTATAATCTTTGCTTGTGTTCAAATTGATTTCATAAACCTATAGATTCACTCGGAATTTTTGCTGATCGTTTTACTCACATGTATTTCAGGTAATCAAGAAGTGGAAGCTTGGAGGTCACGGAGAATGAAGTTGTGCACTGCTTTTGTTGTTCAAACTCTTTGATTTATTTATCGTTCCATTTTCAAAACAAACCAATATGTTGTTTTAACTTATCTTTTGGTAACGATTACTTGGGACTACGCTACTCTGACAAATGTTTTAGGAACGATAAATCTAAAACGTCTCTTTTTGAGTCGTTCTTTATAAATTATGTGTTGTTGTATCATTGTTTAGCACCCAAAGATGTATTCCGCTGTGTGTAAATTTGGGGGTGTTAAAGATTGGTACCAGAGCCATGAGTTATAGAGAACTAGGTCTTTTTACTAAAAACCTAAACTATAACTGTCAGTTTTTATTTTTCAAAGAGTCGGTGCACATGATTTCGTGTGACTTCAGGTTCAAGCTACTTTTGGGATTACAACTTTAGTATACATTATTATGTATGCCTTATTGCTAAGTATTTCTAAATAAATACTATAATCCTTTATCGATATATATTTATGTCGTTAAACTTTTTGATAAAAGTTTATCATTTATTAATGATTAACTTAAATAAATACATTGAATTTTCAAGATCTTTCTGTATTTATTTTTGAAGTATTTAAATTGCTTTTATTGCAAATTTTTATATTATGACCTTACATAACTTCATCTACGCGCGTTACTTTCATTGTTTAACCCTTTGTGATATCTATATAGATATTCAAATCGTCTTCCGGCTATTTGTGCTTGGACGTCTTTTAACGTAATCTCTAGACCATTGTGTAGCTCAATGTGTCCTTGGAATAGACTAACCGCTATCGTGTGAGTCACACATTTTGAAACTCTCCTACAATCGTGTTGAATACTACCATGGTTTTTCATAATATTTTGTTGATTTTTATTATCGTTTTACACGACATGCGAAGATTTAATTCATTGACATTTATATGTATCGACTCCGAAGTGTATTGTTCACTTATATCTCGGTAACGTCATCGTCATTTTATAAATCATCGTCTAGATTATGGCGCTAGATTGGAATACGATTTTACTTCTATAAAATTGTATCATTTGTTTTTCATTAACCTTCTCGCTCCCAAAGTGTAGCATGTTAATGTTCCATTCTTTTCTTGTTATGTTTTGTGTTTTTGACAATCGTGGCACCAAGGAGATTTGCCTACATTGCATTTTGAAATCTAAATTACGAACGTCTTTCACCGTTTTGCTTCCAAAATTTCGTGTTGAATACCTTGAAGCATTTTCTGTCATTCATCATGCTATATATCATTTGATGCTCATTACGAGATTTATTTTTTTCGTTGTTGTAAAATCCACAAGACATGTGTATATATATATATTTTAAGTGGTTAGGAAGTGTCGAAAAATACATTTTATGCAGAAACTGCTGGGGCAGTATAAACAGGTCAAAACTTAAAAGTAAAACCTGTGTTTTTTAAAATAAAATAGTCAAACCTGCACAGAACTTACAGGGGTATTTTGGTCATTTTATATTGGGTTTCAGGTCCCGGGTAAAACTAGAAAGTCGTCTGAAACATCGATTTGCATCAAAATGCTTTAGACTCCGAGTCTTGGAGATGTCGTTTATCGGGTCAATTAATCGGCTCATATTTAAAAAGTTAAATCTGAAAAAAAAATTAATAATAATATTTTTTTTCAGAACATTAGTTTCAATCGTTTCTAAGCAGTTTCGATTTCATTTGAGATCGTAAAATTTTAACAAATATTATTTTACAACTAACGAATACTAGTTGCATGTGAAAATGTTTAAAAATAGAAACATTACAAGATTAGCAATTACCGGATTAATGGTGTAATTTGAAAATGAATAATATACTTTCTTAAAAGCATATTGTGTCGAGTATCTTACATAGAATACACATATGGACTGATTTATTCTTTTTATATATATGACTCATTTGTCATTCGATGTTATTTTATTTTTTCTAACCTTCCACTGATTTGGGTTGAGTTTTGAAGTTTTGTCTTCACATTCTTCGTTGATATTTTATCGCGTGTCTCATGGCATTTTCGTCTAAACCTTATAACCTTTTGAAACCTTAACGACTTGTAACCACTTCATTGCTTGTTTTATGAGCTACTATTTGCCACTTTTTGCAAAACTTTTACTACTTTATACGTTGTCATAATGTCATATTATAAATAAATCTGATATTGTTTTACGATTATTTTCACCAATTATTTTTACTTTGGTCTTATAAAATACTTTTCGTAACATTAAAAGTTGCTTATTGAGTATCTCACAAATTACTTGTATCCTATAAATTTATAAACTATTTTTAAAATCCATTTTACAAATGGCATGGTTTATATAAAGATAAGAAACGTAATACTTTTCGACGAAACGGAGCACTGCATTGCTAGCCCTAAATTATACATGGCCTGATCACCTATGTCTAATTTAGAAGGAGCCATGCTAGGCTGAATAGTAGTCACCTTAAAAATTTTGATAATAATCAGTTTTATACTTGTATTTATGATAAAGATAAATAAAATGGAATAAAGCGAAAAGAAGTTTTAAAAACCTTTATACTTTATGCAAGTAGCACAATTTCTATGCATCCGCATATGTTTTCTTATCTTCTCTTGAACGAATTACGCGTTTACGGATAGTTTTACTCGACAATCGTTTTTCCACTTGTTACTTCATTTTGTCTTATAACTGATTTCTTTTTGACCGTTCGTCTAATTACTGATTGTTGATAAATGACTTAAAAGTCTCGATGTTTTATCCTTCCTTCTCGTCCAATCTTCTTTATGCGACTGGGTAGATCTTTGGAATGTCTCCGCACGTGAATAATGAATTATCACTAGAGTGATTTCCGTATATCCGGGATGACGTCCGTCACTCTCGTTTGTCTCGAAATCCACCCTTATGAACCGTGCTTTGACTTCTCCCTTTAAACACTAACATCGTTCGTTTGATTTGTTTTACTTACAAGTGATTATTAGGAATTTCCTTTTATTAAAATTTTTGTATGGATCTTATTTCCGATCGTGTAACGACCACCGCTAAGTTAACGAGCTGATATTGGTGAACCATCGACCGCACAAACCAAATTTGACAACTTGTTTAATCTATTATTTCTTATCGTCATACCATCAATGCCTTTATTTTATTATTCTCTTTAAAAATTCATACGACATTTGCTTCGTTCTCTTTTGTACCATTGATTTCGTATTAATTGTTGACTATTATTTTCATTCGTATTCGTTTGTTATCTTGTCACATTTCGAAACCCGGATATATTCCATGTTTATATTGAAATAATAAACCTTTAAGTATTTCTACAACATATTATAAAAATTTTATGTTTATACATTTTCCAATGATTTTCAATTATCGAAATAATCATCACAAGTAAAAGGTCAAATTTATACACCATATTTTGTATAACTAAAACTAATGTTTAAAACAAAATTATGTTCTACCTTTTGAACTAATTGACTTATCATACTTTACTTTTAATGTAATGAAATTACCAGTTTAATTTATATTCCTAATAATGATTTAATTTAGAAATTATATTTTCTAATTGTAAACATCAATACGAGTTTAATTAATAAATTCATGTCAATCTTTCAAAGTTTCTCAAGACAACCAAAATAAATTATGAAGCTATCTAACTCCTATTTTGATATATCATCTTTATCAAAAAAGTACCTCAATTGCGTTTTAAGGTAATACCAAAACCGGGATGGATGATTGTGACAAACGTTATTTTAATGTTAATATTTAATTCATTATTCGCTCTCATTTTTCTAGTATTGTGAATAATTATGTTTTACGGTTACGTGAGTCGAGATCCCTCGTCGATCGTTAATCTTAAATCATTTTACCACATCTTGTTCGTTTATGCGTTTATTGAAGTCATTTTTATCTCGTTCTGTTCCCGTATTGAAGATCACTATTTTATTCTGAGTTTAAAATGAATCTCGGGAAGCAGTGTATAAGAAGAAACGATAAGTGTCACCAGGATTTATGTGTGTACTTGTGAAATGATTGAGGACCAAATCTCTTAATGAATGGAGTTAATAAATTCGTTGCAACCTCGAGGAGTATGTTGAAGCCGACACCGCAAGTGGAAAGACTCTTGAGATTAAGTAGTTATTATCAAGGGTTCGTTCAAGGTTTTCTCGATGATTAACGGTGGAGATCTATACTCGATGTTTATGTTCGACCTTTTCTTTCATGTACTTATATGGTGTGTGATCTAGTCAAATGATCGTAAGTTGTGAGAACTTGAGACGGCATCATCCGATGACGTCCGATCATGTAGAGCACATATTATGTAATATCTTTTTGACTTTCAACGACAATGTTCATTGAGTTTTTGAATGCGCATTGGCGAAAGTGAGATGGTGTCTTTGTATTATCTTTTGAGTAGGGATCCGCGTGTGAGCATCCTATGATGACGATAATGTTTTCTTGTTAGTTCTTTTTTATGTGTGTCCATGGATATCCGGCCGATGGGTATCCTTTAACTTGCAACATTCTTTTTAACTGGACTTATCCGAAAATCCTGTCATCTATTCTTGTCGTCGAATGAGCTTCGTGTGATTCATAAAATTTTCATGTGTCAAACATGACGGGTGACTGGTGGATAAGGATTTATTTATTCCTTTTTGATGAGATACCACTTGACGACAAGTTTCGTTTTGTAAAAGAACCAGTGGAGATCGTGGATCGAGATTCACGTGGGAACGTGAAGACTTCTTTATAAGGAATACCCTCATCCTTCCAGGTAGTGAACAACTCGTGTATGAGGCGAGTTGAGCGCCGGGACGTCGCTCCCTTAAGGTGGTGAGGATGTAAAACCCGTAAAAATAAGGTTATAATTTAATTCTATTTTCAATTATTTTGAAGTATTTTATAACGTTAAATACTCTTATGCTTAACGGTTTAAGTTGAAACCGACATTAAATATTATATTTTAATATTTTAACGAGTAACGAGGACTACTAGTGATCGCGATACCGACGGATGCCTAAAATTTTATATTTTATTATCGATCGTTTCGATATTTAATACTTTCGACGATATCGTTTTAATTATGTATCGAGTCGTTATATTATTATTTTTCGTGTGCGTTTAAACTTTAAAAAAGAAAAAAAGAAAAAAGAGAGTATTTTTACGAAACCCGAGTCCCGTAAATATTTGTAAAATTGACTTTTAGTCATTTCACGCTTTTTAACTAATATTTATATTTTGGACCAAAACTATCACAAATTGGCAAAAACTACCCTAACCTTACACTAAATAAATGTTTTCCACTATCTCTTTTCATTTAAAAAAATTCATTTTAACAAAAACCATCATCCCTCCTTCCTTTTCTTCTTTGGCCATACACCACAAACAACACAAATCATCAAATTTTTTTGATGATCAACTTTGATCCATCCAAAAACAAAACAAGTCCCATTCCTATTTTTGAAAGGTGATTCTAATGATACCATTTTTACTTACATGCATCAAGTTTTTTTTTTTTTTTATTGTTAGGTGGAGATTTTGATCATGCATATGTTACTAGTGATGATCAAATGATGTTATTGCAATGTTTTTGTTAAAAAGTTGATTTTTAATTTTTGGGTTTTTGATTTTGATGATGATACAAGTGTTAGGATTGGTTTATGGTGATATTAGGATGTTAGGTTGATGATAAAAATGATTGGTTTTGATCAAAAACATGATTTTGTGGGAGATTTTGAAAGGTGATTTTGGGCAGTAGGTTTGAGGCCATTTTCGAGGGTCTTAAGTCTGAATATAGGATGATATGATGTGATTATGTTGTAGAGAATTTCGTTAGCTTCGATTTGATATAAAGTAGGCCTTCCAACTCCAAACGAGGTGGAAGTTACACTAGTTTGATTTTCGTGTACCGGGAGACGAGTGTCGACACAATCCGAAAATTGTTGTCGATATTTGGATCGAATCACGGGGACTATAAAATGAGTTTCAAAATGATTCAAGGGCTGTTCTCAGGCCCCAAGTTTAGTATTTTGAGTCTATTTTTAGAATCAAGTGGCGGTTTTACAAATGGAGTTGTTTAGAATGGTCAAAATGGTTTCGTAAGTCAAGGTCGCTAAACTGTCCGGATTTTGTGATTCAAAGATGAGTCGGGCAGGGAACTTTAGAAGTAAAATCTTTTGATGGTCTCTTGGGAGGACTTTCTATATATAGTAAGTGAATTCTCTGAGTAGTATCATAAAAATTTGATGTGTCTAAGTATGGGAAAGCGGCTTGGACATTTGGTATGTTCCGGCAGATTTTTGTTAAAGGCATAGAACAATAAAATGAATATATAGGAGAGTGTAATAGTATCACTTGTATCGTTTTCTCTCGAGTTTGTCGTGATTTTATGAGTCGAGTTTTATATTCTTATGTATGGTTTATTTCTAGAGTCTATTATTAATGAACGCACCTCATTTGATAGGTTGCGGTTCTCGTGTTTGAAAGGCATCATCTATCGTCGGCGATCGTCTCATTACCACTATTGGCTAAGGTGAGTCTATAGCCTCGCTTTATACTAGTTATTAAATGATTTTAAAACCCGCGAGGGGGAATACATGTTTTATAAACTTAGAACACAAGATTTTTTATGGTATGCTTTGTCCCTCTATGAATGAACAGGTGGTTGTCTTTAAATTGCATTAAGTGATTGCCTTTGTTAAAGCCTCAATTATGGACCGTTAATTAACCTATGATGGGTTAACCGCTAGTACAATTAATAGATCTATGGGGGAAGCCGCCCTGGTTCAGTTTTTGTGGACTTGTCATAGAAGCTTAGGCCCGACCTCCACACTGTTTGAACATATTGTATTGAGAAGTCAGGTATACGGCAATGTACCAATAATCTGGAGGTAACCGACAATTAATAAATCTCTCGTCTTATTAGACTGATATGGGAGTGTCTAAGGGCTCGGTTCCATGAGCTTATTGCAATTTATGCTATATACAATTATCATTGTTGATGCAAATTATTATTTGATGCTTATAAGCATGCCACAAACTTATAATCTTTGCTTGTGTTCAAATTGATTTCATAAACCTATAGATTCACTCGGAATTTTTGCTGATCGTTTTACTCACATGTATTTCAGGTAATCAAGAAGTGGAAGCTTGGAGGTCACGGAGAATGAAGTTGTGCACTGCTTTTGTTGTTCAAACTCTTTGATTTATTTATCGTTCCATTTTCAAAACAAACCAATATGTTGTTTTAACTTATCTTTTGGTAACGATTACTTGGGACTTACGCTACTCTGACAAATGTTTTAGGAACGATAAATCTAAAACGTCTCTTTTTGAGTCGTTCTTTATAAATTATGTGTTGTTGTATCATTGTTTAGCACCCAAAGATGTATTCCGCTGTGTGTAAACACCCCCAAATTTACACGCAGCGGAATACATCTTTGGGTGCTAAACAATGATACAACAACACATAATTTATAAAGAATGACTCGAAAAGAGACGTTTTAGATTTATCGTTCCTAAAACATTTGTCAGAGTAGCGTAGTCCCAAGTAATCGTTACCAAAAGATAAGTTAAAACAACATATTGGTTTGTTTTAAAAATGGAACGATAAATAAATCAAAGAGTTTGAACAACAAAAGCAGTGCACAACTTCATTCTCGTGACCTCCAAGCTTCCACTTCTTGATTACCTGAAATACATGTGAGTAAAACAATCAGCAAAAATGCCGAGTGAATCTATAGATTTATGAAATCAATTTGAACACAAGCAAAGATTATAAGTTTGTGGCATGCTTATAAGCATCAAATAATAATTTGCATCAACAATGATAATTGTATATAGCATAAATTGCAATAAGCTCATGGAACCGAGCCCTTAGACACTCCCATATCAGTCTAATAAGACGAGAGATTTATTAATTGTCGGTTACCTCCAGATTATTGGTACATTGCCGTATACCTGACTTCTCAATACAATATGTTCAAACAGTGTGGAGGTCGGGCCTAAGCTTCTATGACAAGTCCACAAAAACTGAACCGGGGCGGCTTCCCCCATAGATCTATTAACTGTACTAGCGGTTAACCCATCATAGGTTAATTAACGGTCCATAATTGAGGTTTTAACAAAGGCAATCACTTAATGCAATTTAAAGGCAACCACGGGTCCATTCATAGAGGGACAAAGCATACCATAAAAATCTTGTGTTCTAAGTTTATAAAAACATGTATTCCCCCTCGCGGGTTTAAAATCATTTAATAACTAGTATAAAGCGAGGCTATAGACTCACGTTGATAATGAAAGGCAGATTATCGGCTACGGGCGTGCTTCGGTCACGGAAACCTATATAAATAATAATCGGTCTTAGACTCTTGTCCAATGACTTTTATCAAAATAACAATATACATATGATGATTTTGTACATATGATGATGATCAAGTGGGTTTATATATCCTTGTTTACTCATTTTAGTGTTTATGTTTTGGTAACTTTTTACTAGTTTACTAGTTTTACCTACTTACCTATTTTTAGTCCAATAAGCTTAGTATAAGTTCTTTAACTTGTTTTAATCCATTTTATACCTATATTATCAGTATCTATACTTTCCATGTTGGGCCCAAATGGGTTAAGCCCAATAAGTTCTTTTTATAAGTGTTTATCTTATTTAGTCCAATTATTAGTCCAATATGCTTATTTAGCTCGTTAATGTCCGTATGTCCTATAGTTCGGGTTTTATCGGTTTTTAATTGTATTAGTTACTTATATATCAGTATATGACTTTTAAAAACTTTACATTAGACGGGTTTGATCGTCTAAGTTTTATTTGGCGAAAAACATTAATTTTACGGTAATAGCCGAAAAAGTCGTAAAAATCAAGTTTATAGTTTTTTATTACTTATAAGTATTATTCCACAACCATTTATATAATTCATCCATTTAATTAACCTTTTACATATTTATATAAATAAGTTTCATAAGTTAGTGGGTTTTTATTTTACATTTTATACAATAAAATTTGAGTGCTTATATAATAATAATAAACATTAATTCTCAAAATCTGATTTTTATCTTCATGTTCACCATTTTTATCATATCTAGAGTTCTATAATGAATTAGAAGCTCATTTTTTGGTGACATGTTCTTCATATTATGTGCTACATTTAACTTAGTTATAGCTACTGCTCATTTTAAGTTTATCTTGCCTTAACAGTCCCTACAAAACTGCTTATTCAGATTAGAACACCCAACTTGTTTTGATCATATCTCACTCATTATATTGATTCCATTGCATGGCCAACTCTCAAATGTGTATAACATCTTGTACTTACTGTAAATGGATTATACCATGCAAGTTTATCAGTTCAAGTTTTAGTTACATACTGTTTTTATACAGCCAACTAAATAAGCATGATTTTAGCCTTATTTCTCATGGTTATTAACATTTTTAAGCATATTTATCAACACTTGATCCCCACACAACATTTTTATCATCATATATACATCATATACATATACAAAAATAAAGAAAATACATTTGTTCTTTACAAAAATAACAAGAGAAAATGGAGAGGATGATCTTCTTTACCAACCAAGTGTATTTCTTGTTTTTGGAAGACAAGAACTTGATGAACACCACAAGTAACTCCAAGATCATCAAACACCAAGAACAATAGTTGAGAAATCAGCCCTAGGACACAAGCAAATCATCTCCAATGTTGTTAATATGGCCACCAAATGATCAAGGCTTCAAGATAACTCCATCATAGAGCTAGTTAACATGTATTTAATGGCTAGAAAAGATCAAAAGGGGTGTTTGTAGCTTGAAAGTGGATGGCAATGGTGGGAGGTTTTGAGAGGATATGTGTTGATTTTGCATGTAAGGAAATGGTGGTGTGAGTTAGTTGCTAGTGGTTTTGACTAGGAAAAGCTTAAAGAGTAAGCTTTGTTTACACTTGTAAACATTTAGCTAACATGATGCCACATCCTAAGATGTGGTGTCATGTGTGCCATCCAAGCTAGCTAGTGGGGTGGGACAATGTATTTTGTCCCATCTCACTAGTTTACGGGTATTCCTCGATTCTAGTTTTCTCGATTTGCGTGCCCTCGGGTCGTTTCACGAAAAACGTTTTTATAAATTATGAATCAATGTCACAAAACGAATCCAATAAAAATTGTCTCATCAAAAACGGAGTTCAAAAACGTAAATACGTAATCCTAAGGTTTCCGGTTTAGTCGTAAGGGACACTAAATTATGCACGTAAGCCCAAATTTAAATCCGTAAATTGTGAGTTCGTCAATGAACACAAAAATAAGTTTTAAAATATTATACGAGAAAATATTTCACTACCTGAAAATGTTAGATTGTACTTTTTTTTTTAAAAGTTTAAACGCACACGAAAAATAATAATATAACGACTCGATACGTAACTGAAACGATATCGTCGAAAGTATTAAATATCGAAACTATCGATAATAAAATATAAAATTTTTGGCATCTGTCGGTATCGCGATCACTAGTAGTCCTCGTTGCTCGTCAAAATATTAAAATATAATATTTAATATTGGTTTCAACTTAAACCGTTAAACATAATAATATTTAACGTTATAAAATACTTCAAAATAATTGAAAATAGAATTAAATTATGAACTTATTTTTACGGGTTTTACATCCTCACCACCTTAAGGGAGCGACGTCCCGGCGCTCAACTCGCCTCACTTTCGCCAACGCGCATTAAAGTCTCAATAAATATCGTCGTTGAAAGTCAAAAAGATATTACATAATATGTGTTCTACATGATCGGACGTCATCAGATGATGCCGTCTCAAGTTCTCACAACTTACGATCATTTGACTAGATCACACACCATATAAGTACATAAAAGAAAAGGTCGAACACAAACATCGAGTATAGATCTCCACCGTTAATCATCGAGAAAACCTTGAACGAACCCTTGATAATATCTCAAGAGTCTTTCCACTTGCGGTGTCGGCTTCAACATACTCCTCGAGGTCGTAACGAATTTATTAACTCCATTCCTTAAGAGATTCGGTCCTCAATCATTCCACAAGTACACGCATAAATCCTGGTGACACTTATCGTTTCTTCTTATACACTGCTTCCCGAGATTCATTTTAAACTCGAAATAAAATAGTGATCTTCAATACGAGGAACGGAACGAGATAAAAAAAATGAATTCAGTAAACGCATAAACGGAAAAGATGTGGTAAAATGATTTAAGGTCGACGATCGACGAGGGATCTCGACTCACGTAACCGTAAAACATAATAATTCACAATACTAGAAAAATGAGAGCGAAGAATAAATTATACATTATCATTAAAATAACATTTGTCACAATTATCCGTCCCGGATTTGGTATTACCTTAAAACTCAGTTGAGGTACTTTCTTGATAAAGATGATACATCAAAAATAGAAGTAAATAGTTTCAAAATTTATTTGGTCGTCTTAAGAAACTTTGAAAGAAAGACATGAATTTATTATTTAAACTCATATTGATGGTTACAATTAGAAAATATAATTTCTAAATTAAATGATTATTAGGAATAAAAATTAAACTGGTAATTTCATTACATTAAAAGTAAAGTATGATAAATCACATAGTTCAAAAGATATAGTATAATTTCATGTTAGACATTAGTTTTAGTTATACAAAATATGTTGTATAAATTTGACCTTTTACTTGTAATGGTTATTTCGATAATTGAAAATCATTGGAAAATATATAAACATAAAAATTTTATAATATGTTGTAGAAATACTTAAAGGTGTTTATTATTTCAAAATAACATGGGATATATTCGGGTTTCAAAGTGTGACAAGATAACAAACGAATACGAATGGTAATAATGTCAACAATTAGTACGAAATCAACAGTACAAAAGAGGACGAAGCAAATGTCGTATGAATTCTTAAAGAGAATAATAAAATAAAGGCGTTGATGGTAAGACGATAAGAAATAATAGATTAAACAAGTTGTCAATTTTGTTAGTGCCGTCGATGGTTCACCAACATCAGCTCGTTAACTTAGCGGTAGTCGATACACGATCAGAAATAAGATCCATACAAAGTTTTTAATCACAGAAAATTCCTAATAATCACTTGTAATTAAAACAAATCAAATGAACGATGTTAGTGTTTAAAGAGAGAAGTCAAAGCACGGTTCACAAAAGTAGATTTCGAGACAAACGAGAATGACGGACGTCATCCCGGATATACGGAAATCACTCTAGTGATAATTCATTATTCACGTGCGGAGACATTCCAAAGATCTACCCAATCGCATAAGGAAGATTGGACGAGACGGAAGGATAAAATATCGGGACTTTTACGTCATTATTAACAGTCCATAATTAGACGAACGGTCAAAAGAAATCAGTTACAAGACAAAATGAAGTAACAAGTGAAAAAGATCGTTGAGTAAAAATGTATTCGTAAGCGCGTAATTCGTTCAAGAAAAGGCAAGATAATGTATGCGGATGCATAGAAATTGCGCTACTTGCATAAAATATAAAGGTTTTCAAAACTTCTTTTCACTTTATTTCATATTATTTATCTTTATCATAAATACAAGTAAAAAAGTTCTTTATTATCAAGATTTTTAAGTTGACTACTATTCAGCCTATTACAAACATCGATGATCATGTACAATGAACCGGGGCGGCTTCCCCCATAGATCTATTAACTGTACTAGCGGTTAACCCATCATAGGTTAATTAACGGTCCATAATTGAGGTTTTAACAAAGGCAATCACTTAATGCAATTTAAAGGCAACCACGGGTCCATTCATAGAGGGACAAAGCATACCATAAAAATCTTGTGTTCTAAGTTTATAAAAACATGTATTCCCCCTCGCGGGTTTAAAATCATTTAATAACTAGTATAAAGCGAGGCTATAGACTCACCTTAGCCAATAGTGGTAATGAGACGATCGCCGACGATAGATGATGCCTTTCAAACACGAGAACCGCAACCTATCAAATGAGGTGCGTTCATTAATAATAGACTCGAGAAATAACCCATACATAAGAATATAAAACTCGACTCATAAAATCACGACAAAATCGAGAGAAAACGATACAAGTGATACTATTACACTCTCCTATATATTCATTTTATTATTCTACGCCTTTAATAAAAATCTGCCGGAACATACCGAATGTCCAAGCCGTTTTCCCATACTTAAACATTTCAAATTTTTATGATACTACTCAGAGAACTCACTTACTATATGTAGAAAGTCCTCCCAAGAGCCCATCAAAAGATTTTACATCTAAAGTTCCCTGCCCGACTCATCTTTGAATCACAAAATCCGGACAGTTTAGCGACCTTGACTTACGAAACCATTTTGACCATTCTAAACAACTCCATTTGTAAAACCGCCATTTGATTCTAAAAATAGACTCAAAATACTAAACTTGGAGCCTGAGAACAGCCCTTGAATCATTTTGAAACACATTTTATAGTCCCCGAGATTCGATCCAAATATCGACAACAATTTCCGGATTGTGTCGACACTCGTCTCCCGGTACACGAAAATCAAACTAGTGTATCTTCCACCTCGTTTGGAGTTGGAAGGCCTACTTTATATCAAATCGAAGCTAACAAAATTCTCTACAACATAATCCCATAATATCAACCTATTTTCAGACTAAAGATTTCCGAAAATGCCTCTAAACCTACTGCCTAAAATTCGCCATTTAAAAACCATACAAAATCAAGTTTTTGATTAAAACCAACAACTTTTATCATCCTTCTAAGCCCCTAATATCATCATAATCTAATCCTAACACTTGTATCATCAACAAAATCAAAAACCCAAAATCAAAAACATATTTTCTTTACAAAAATAACATGATCTACACATGATTATCACTAGATAATCACATGCAACATCATCTAACAACTTTACTCACCAAGATTCTTGATCAAAATTTCAAAGTTCATGCATGTTGATGAAAATGGTATCAAAAGAATCCCCTTCAAATTCTAGGATGTGGTCTTCAATTGTTTTTAGTTAGATCATAATATATTTTGAGTAAAATTGGATCAATGTTTGGTTTTGTATGAAAGAGGGGTCATGGTTTGTAAGAGAAAAAGAAGAGAGAGGAAAATTTTTTTTTTGTTTATATTAACTTTGTGAAAATTAGTGGAAGAAAATCCTTTTATATGGTGGGTGGAGGGCTAGTTTTGCCAATATGTGATAGTTTTGGTCCAAAATGGAATAAAATATTTTAAAAGGGTAGAAAATGTAAATTGTAAATTTTGAAATATTTACGAGACTCGGGTTTCGTAAAAATACTTTTTTTTTTATAAAGTTTAAACGCACACGAAAAATAATAATATAACGACTCGATACGTAATTAAAACGATATCGTCGAAAATATTAAATATCGAAACGATCGATAATAAAATATAAAATTTTAGGCATCCGTCGGTATCGCGATCACTAGTAGTCCTCGTTACTCTTCAAAATATTAAAATATAATATTTAATATCGGTTTCAACTTAAACCGTTAAACATAATAATATTTAACGTTATAAAATACTTCAAAATAATTGAAAGTAGAATTAAATTATTTATAAGTCATATACTGATATATAAGTATCTCACAATAATTTGCATCAACAATGATAATAAGGTTTGCGATTATTTTCACCAATTGTTTTTACTTTGGTCTTATAAAATACTTTTCGTAACATTAAAAGTTGCTTATTAAGTATCTCACAAATTACTTGTATCCTATAAATTTATAAACTATTTTTAAAATTCCATTTTTCAAATGGCATGGTTTATATATAAACATAAGAAACGTAATACTTTTCGACGAAACTGAGCACTGCATTGCTATTCCTAGATTATACATGGCCTGATCACCTATGTCTAATCTAGAAGGAGCCATGCTAGGCTGAATAGTAGTCAACTTAAAAATCTTGATAATAATCAACTTTTTACTTGTAATTATGATAAATATAAATAAAATGAAATAAATTGAAAAGAAGTTTTGAAAACTTTATATTTTATGCAAGTAGCACAATTTCTATGCATCCGCATATGTTTTCTTACCTTTTGTTAAACGAATTACGTGATTATAAGTACGTTTTTACTCGACAATCGTTTTTCCACTTGTTACTTCATTTTGTCTTATAACTGATTTCTTTTGACCGTTCGTTTAATTACTGACTGTTGATAAAAGACTAGAAAGTCTCGATTTGTTTTATCCTTTCTTCTCGTCCAATCTTCTTTATGCGACTGTGTAGATCTTTGGAATTTATCCGCACGTGAATAATGAATTATCACTAGAGTGATTTCCGTATATCCGGGATGACGTCCGTCACTCTCGTTTGTCTCGAAATCCACTCTTGTGAACCGTGCTTTGACTTCTCTCTTTAAACACTAACATCGTTCATTTGATTTGTTTTAATTACAAGTGATTATTATTTTTTTGTATGGATCTTATTTCCGATCATGTATCGACCACCGCTAAGTTAACGAGCTGATATTGGTGAACTACCGACCGCACTAACAAAATTGACAACTTGTTTAATCTATTATTTCTTATCGTCATACCATCAACGCCTTTATTTTATTATTCTCTTTAAGAATTCATACGACATTTTCTTCGTTCTCTTTTGTACCATTGATTTCGTATTAATCGTTGACTATTATTTTCATTCGTATTTGTTTGTTATCTTGTCACACTTTGAAACCAGAATATATCCCATGTTATTTTGAAATAATAAACACCTTTATGTATTTCTACAAAGTATTATAAAAATTTTTATGGAACTTTTATACATTTTCCAATGATTTTCAGTTATCGAAATAACCATTACAAAAAAAAGGTCAAATTTATACATCATATTTTGTATAACTAAAACTAATGTTAAAAATAAAATTATGTTCTACCTTTTGAACTAATTGACTTATCATACTTTATTTTTAATATAATGAAATTACCGGTTTAATTTATATTCCTAACAATGATTTAATTTGGAAATTATATTTTCTAAATCGTAACCATCAATATGAGTATAATTAATAAATTTACGTCATTCTTTCAAAGTTTCTTAAGACGACCAAATAAATTTTGAAACTATTTTACTTCTATTTTTGATGTATCATCTTTATCAAGAAAGTACCTCAACTGAGTTTTAAGGTAATACCAAATCCGGGACGGATAATTGTGACAAATGTTATTTTAATGTATAATTTATTCTTCGCTCTCATTTTTCTAGTATTGTGATTTATTATGTTTTACGGTTACGTGAGTCGAGATCCCTCGTCGATCGTCAACCTTAAATCATTTTACCACATCTTGTTCGTTTATGCGTTTATTGAAGTTATTTTTATCTCGTTTTGTTCCTCGTATTGAAGATTACTATTTTATTCTGAGTTTAAAATGAATCTCGGGAAGCAGTGTATAAGAAGAAACGATAAGTGTCACCAGGATTTATGCGTGTACTTGTGGAATGATTGAGGACCGAATATCTTAATGAATGGAGTTAATAAATTCGTTACGACCTCGAGGAGTATGTTGAAGCCGACACCGCAAGTGGAAAGACTCTGGAGATCACGTGGTTATTATCAAGGGTTTGTTCAAGGTTTTCTCGATGATTAACGATGGAAATCTATACTTGATGTTATTGTTCGACCTTTTATTTTTATGTACTTATGTGGTATGTGATCTAGTCAAATGATCGTAAGTTGTGAGAACTTGAGACGGCATCATCCGATGACGTCCGATCATGTAGAATATATATTATGTAATATCTTTTTGACTTTCAATGATGATGTTTATTGAGACTTTAATGCGCGTTGGCGAAAGTGAGATGGTGTCTTTGTATTATCTTTTGAATGAGGACCCGCGTGTGAGCACCCTTCGATGACGAAAATGTTTTTCTTGTTAGTTCTTTTGATGTGTGTCCATGGCTATCCGGCCAGTGGCTATCCTTTAAATTTCAACATTCTTTTTAACTGGACTTACCCGAAAATCCTGTCATCTATTCTTCTTATCGAATGAGCTTCGTGTGATTCATAAAATTTTCATGTGTCGAGCTTGACGGGTGACTTGTGGATAAGAATTTATTTATTCCTTTATGGTGAGATACAACTTGACGACAAGTTGCGTTTTGTTAAAGAACCAGTGGAGATCGTGGATCGAGATTCACGCAGGAACGTGAGGACTTCTTATTAATGAATGTCGTCATCCTTCCGGGTAGTGAACAACTCGTGTATGAGGCGAGTTGAGCACCGGGACGTCGCTCCCTTAAGGTGGTGAGGATGTAAAACCTGTAAAAATAAGGTCATAATTTAATTATACTTTCAATTATTTTGAAATATTTTATAACGTTAAATATTATTATGTTTAACGGTTTAAGTTGAAACCGATATTAAATATTATGTTTTAATATTTTGACGAGTAACGAGGACTACTAGTGATCGCGATACCGACGGATGCCTAAAATTTTATATTTTATTATCGATCGTTTCGATATTTAATATTTTTGACGATATCGTTTTAATTACGTATCGAGTCGTTATATTATTATTTTTCGTGTGAGTTTAAACTTTTAAGTATTTTTACGAAACCCGAGTCCTGTAAATATTTGTAAAAATGACTTTTAGTCATTTCCCGCTTTTTAACTAATACTTACATTTTGGACCAAAACTATCACAAATTGGCAAAAACTACCCTAACTCCACACTATAACTAACACTTCCACTAACACTTTTCTTTTAATAAATTCATTTAACAAAAACATCAACCAACTTCTTCTTCTCCCTTTGTTTTAGCCATCCACCATTAACACAAAAAAACACCATGATCAAAAATTTTTCTAGCTTGATCCAAGAGAAACTAAAACAAGTCCCATTCTCCATTTTCAAAGGGCTACAATTTGGTATAAAATTTTCATACATGCAACCATATAAATTTTTCAAGAAAAGTTGGTTATGTTTGATCCAAATTTGTTGTATGCATGTGTTAGTAGTGATGATCAAAAGATTTTCATGCTATGTTTTTGTTAAAAAGTTGATTTTTAATTTTTGGGTTTTTGATTTTGATGATGATGCAAGTGTTAGGGATGGTTCATGATGAGATTAGGGGTGTAGGATGATGAGGAAAATTGTTAGAATTGATCAAAAACATGATTTTGTAAGAGATTTTAATAGTCAATTTTGGGCAGTAGGTAAACTGAAAAATCCGAATTTTTATGTTTTGAAAATGACTTAACTTATAGCCTAGGGTTGTAGATAACTTCCTTAGCTTTGATTTGATATAAGGTAGAGCTTCTAGCTCAAAACGAGCGCGAAGTTATGATGTTTTGAATGATCGTGTACCGGGAGACGAGTGTCGACACAATCCGAAAATTGTTGTCGGTATTTGGATCGAATCTCGGGGACTATAAAATGAGTTTCAAAATGATTCAAGGGCTGTTCTCAGGCTCCAAGTTTAGCATTTTGAGTCTATTTTTAGAATCAAGTGGCGGTTTTACAAATGGAGTTGTTTAGAATGGTCAAAATGGTTTCGTAAGTCAAGGTCGCTAAACTGTCCGGATTTTATGATTCAAAGATGAGTCAGGCAGGGAACTTTAGAAGTAAAATCTTTTAATGGGCTTTTGAGAGGACTTTCTATATATAGTAAGTAAGTTCTCTGAGTAGTATCATAAAAATTTAATATGTTTAAGTATGGGAAAACGGCTTGGACATTCGGTATGTTCCGGCAGATTTTTATTAAAGGCATATAATAATAAAATGAATATATAGGAGAGTATAATAGAAACACTTGCATCGTTTTCTCTCGAGTTGTCGTGATTTTATACTTGAGTTTGATTTTATTAAGTATCATTTTCTCGAGTCTATTATTAATGTACGCACCTTATTTGCTAGGTTGCGGTTGTCGTGTTTTTCGGGCATCTACTATCGTCGGCGATCGTCTTCAACTACTATAAGTACTAAGGTGAGTCTATAGCCTCGCTTTATACTAGTTATTAAATGATTTTAAACCCGCGAGGGGGAATACATGTTTTATAAACTTAGAACACAAGATTTCTATGGTATGCTTTGTCCCTCTATGAATGGACCCGTGGTTGCCTTTAAATTGCATTAAGTGATTGCCTTTGTTAAAACCTCAATTATGGACCGTTAATTAACCTATGATGGGTTAACCGCTAGTACAATTAATAGATCTATGGGGGAAGCCGCCCCGGTTCAGTTTTTGTGGACTTGTCATAGAAGCTTAGGCCCGACCTCCACACTGTTTGAACATATTGTATTGAGAAGTCAGGTATACGGCAATGTACCAATAATCTGGAGGTAACCGACAATTAATAAATCTCTCGTCTTATTAGACTAATATGGGAGTGTCTAAGGGCTCGGTTCCATGAGCTTATTGCAATTTATGCTATATACAATTATCATTGTTGATGCAAATTATTAATTGATGCTTATAAGCATGCCACAAACTTATAATCTTTGCTTGTGTTCAAATTGATTTCATAAACCTATAGATTCACTCGGCATTTTTGCTGATTGTTTTACTTACATGTATTTCAGGTAATCAAGAAGTGGAAGCTTGGAGGTCACGGGAGATGAAGTTGTGCACTGCTTTTGTTGTTCAAACTCTTTGATTTATTTATCGTTCCATTTTCAAAACAAACCAATATGTTGTTTCAACTTATCTTTTGGTAACGATTACTTGGGACTACGCTACTCTGACAAATGTTTTAGGAACGATAAATCTAAAACGTCTCTTTTCAAGTCGTTCTTTACAAATTATGTGTTGTTGTATCATTGTTTAGCACCCAAAGATGTATTCCGCTGCGTGTAAATTTGGGGGTGTTAAAGATTGAATCTATAGGTTTATGTAATCAATTTGAACACAAGCAAAGATTATAAGTTTGTGGCATGCTTATAAGCATCAAATAATAATTTGCATCAACAATGATAATTGTATATAGCATAAATTGCAATAAGCTCATGGAACCGAGCCCTTAGACACTCCCATATCAGTCTAATAAGACGAGAGATTCATTAATTGTCGGTTACCTCTAGATTATTGGTACATTGCCGTATACCTGACTTCTTAATACAATATGCTCAAACAGTGTGGAGGTCGGGCCTAAGCTTCTATGACAAGTCCACAAAAACTGAACCGGGGCGGCTTCCCCCATAGATCTATTAATTGTACTAGCGGTTAACCCATCATAGGTTAATTAACGGTCCATAATTGAGGTTTTAACAAAGGCAATCACTTAATGCAATTTAAAGGCAACCACAGGTCCATTCATAGAGGGACAAAGCATACCATAAAAATCTTGTGTTCTAAGTTTATAAAAACATGTATTCCCCCTCGCGGGTTTAAAATCATTTAATAACTAGTATAAAGCGAGGCTATAGACTCACGTTGATAATGAAAGGCGGATTATCGGCTACGGGCGTGCTTCGGTCACGGAAACCTATATAAATAATAATCGGTCTTAGACTCTTGTCCAATGACTTTTATCAAAATAACAATATACATATGATGATTTTGTACATATGATGATGATCAAGTGGGTTTATATATCCTTGTTTACTCATTTTAGTGTTTACGTTTTGGTAACTTTTTACTAGTTTACTAGTTTTACCTACTTACCTATTTTAAGTCCAATAAGCTTAGTATAAGTTCTTTAACTTGTTTTAATCCATTTTGTACCTATATTATCAGTATCTATACTTTCCATGTTGGTCCCAAATGGGTTAAGCCCAATAAGTCCTTTTTATAAGTGTTTAACTTATTTAGTCCAATTATTAGTCCAATATGCTTAGTTAGCTCGTTAATGTCCGTATGTCCTATAGTTCGGGTTTTATCGGTTTTTACTTGTATTAGTTACTTATATATCAGTATATGACTTTTAAAAACTTTACATTAGACGGGTTTGATCGTCTAAGTTTTAATTGGCGAAAAACGTTAATTTTACGGTAATAGCCAAAAAAGTCGTAAAAATCAAGTTTATAGTTTTTATTACTTATAAGTATTATTCCACTACCATTTATATAATTTATCCATTTATTTAACCTTTTACATATTTATATAAATAAGTTTCATAAGTTAGTGGGTTTTTATTTTACATTTTATACAATAAAATTTGAGTGCTTATATAATAATAATAAACATTAATTCTCAAAATCTGATTTTTATTTTCATCTTCACCATTTTTATCATATCTAGAGTTCTATAATGAATTAGAAGCTCATTTTTGGGTGGCATGATCTTCATATTATGTGCTACATTTAACTTAGTTATAGCTACTGCTCATTTTAAGTTTATCTTGCCTTAACAGTCCCTACAAAACTGCTTATTCAGATTAGAACACCCAACTTGTTTTGATCATATCTCACTCATTATATTGATTCCATTGCATGGCCAACTCTCACATGTGTATAACATCTTGTACTTACTGTAAATGGATCATACCATGCAATTTTATCAGTTCAAGTTTTTGTTATATACTGTTTTTATACAGCCAACTAAATAAGCATGATTTTAGCCTTATTTCTCATGGTTATTAACATTTTTAAGCATATTTATCAACACTTGATCCCCACACAACATTTTTATCATCATATATACATCATATACATATACAAAAATAAATAAAATACATTTGTTCTTTACAAAAATAACAAGAGAAAATGGAGAGGATGATCTTTTTTACCAACCAAGTGTATTTCTTGTTTTTGGAAGACAAGAACTTGATGAACACCACAAATAACTCCAAGATCATCAAACACCAAGAACAATAGTTGAGAAATCAGCCCTAGGACACAAGCAAATCATCTCCAATGTTGTTAATATGGCCACCAAATGATCAAGGCTTCAAGATAACTCCATGATAGAGCTAGTTAACATGTATTTCATGGCTAGAAAAGATCAAAAGGGGTGTTTGTAGCTTGAATATGGATGGCAATGGTGGGAGGTTTTGAGAGGATTTGTGTTGATTTTGCATGTATGGAAATGGAAATGAGTTAGTTGCTAGTGGTTTTGACTAGACAAAGCTTAAAGTGTAAGCTTTGTTTACACTTGTAAACTTGTAGCTAACATGATGCCACATATAGTTGTGGTGTCATGTTGGTGCCATCCAAACTAGCTAGTGGGGTGGGACAATATATTTTGTCCCATCTCACTAGTTTACGGGTATTCCTCGATTCTAGTTTTCTCGATTTGCGTGCCCTCGGGTCGTTTCACGAAAAATGTTTTTATAAATTATGAATCAACGTCACAAAACGAATCCAATAAAAATAATCTTTAACACCCCCAAATTTACACGCAGCGGAATACATCTTTGGGTGCTAAACAATGATACTACAACACATAATTTATAAAGAACGACTCAAAAAGAGACCTTTTAGATTTATCGTTCCTAAAACATTTATCAGAGTAGCGTAGTCCCAAGACATCGTAACCAAAGTACAACCAAAACAAAAGATTTAAATTGTTTTGAACAAAAGGAACGACAAATATTCAAAGAGTTTATATTGCAAAGTAGTGCACAACATTCATTCCCGTGACCTCCAAGCTTCCACTTCCCGATTACCTGAAATACATGTGAGTAAAACAATCAGCAAAAATGCCGAGTGAATCTATAGGTTTATGAAATCAATTTGAACACAAGCAAAGATTATAAGTTTGTGGCATGCTTATAAGCATCAAATAATAATTTGCATCAACAATGATAATTGTATATAGCATAAATTGCAATAAGCTCATGGAACCGAGCCCTTAAACACTCCCATATCAGTCTAATAAGATGAGAGATTTATTAATTGTCGTTACCTCCAGATTATTGGTACATTGCCGTATACCTGACTTCTCAATACAATATGTTCAAACAGTGTGGAGGTCGGGCCTAAGCTTCTATGACAAGTCCACAAAAACTGAACCGGGGCGGCTTCCCCCATAGATCTATTAATTGTACTAGCGGTTAACCCATCATAGGTTAATTAACGGTCCATAATTGAGGTTTTAACAAAGGCAATCACTTAATGCAATTTAAAGGCAACCACGGGTCCATTCATAGAGGGACAAAGCATACCATAAAAATCTTGTGTTCTAAGTTTATAAAACATGTATTCCCCCTCGCGGGTTTAAAATCATTTAATAACTAGTATAAAGCGAGGCTATAGACTCACCTTAGTACTTATAGTAGTTGAAGACGATCGCCGACGATAGTAGATGCCCGAAAAACACGACAACCGCAACCTAGCAAGTAAGGTGCGTACATTAATAATAGACTCGAGAAATAAATGATACTTAATAAAATCAAACTCAAGTATAAAATCACGACAACTCGAGAGAAAACGATACAAGTGGTTCTATTATACTCTCCTATATATTCATTTTATTATTATATGCCTTTAATAAGAATCTGCCGGAACATACCGAATGTCCAAGCCGTTTTCCCATACTTAAACATATCAAATTTTTATGATACGACTCAGAGAACTTACTTACTATATATAAAAAGTCCTCTCAAGAGCCCATCAAAAGATTTTACTTCTAAAGTTCCCTGCCCGACTCATCTTTGAATCACAAAATCCGGACAGTTTAGCGACCTTGTCTTACGAAACCATTTTGACCATTCTAAACAACTCCGTTTGTAAAACCGCCACTTGATTCTAAAAATAGACTCAAAATGCTAAACTTGGAGCCTGAGAACAGCCCTTGAATCATTTTGGAACTCGTTTTATAGTCCCCGAGATTCGATTCAAATATCGACAACAATTTTCGGATTGTGTCGACACTCGTCTCCCGGTACACGAAAATCAAACTAGTGTAACTTCCACCTCGTTTGGAGTTGGAAGGCCTACTTTATATCAAATCGAAGCTAACGAAATTCTCTACAACATAATCCCATCATATCATCCTATATTCAGACTTAAGACCCTCGAAAATGGCCTCAAACCTACTGCCCAAAATCACCTTTCAAAATCTCTCACAAAATCATGTTTTTGATCAATTCTAACAACTTTTGTCATCAACCTAAGCCCCTAATATCATCATAAACCATCCCTAACACTTGCATCATCATCAAAATCAAAAACCCAAAAATTAAAAATCAACTTTTTAACAAAAACATAGCATGAAAATCTTTTGATCATCACTACTAACACATGCATACAACAAATTTGGATCAAACATAACCAACTTTTCTTGAAAAATTTATATGGTTGCATGTATGAAAATTTTATACCAAATTGTAGCCCTTTGAAAATGGAGGATGGGACTTGTTTTAGTTTCTCTTGGATCAAGCTAGAAAAATTTTGGTTAAGGTGTTTGTGTTGTTAATGGTGGATGGCTAAAACAAAGGGAGAAGAAGAAGTTGGTTGATTTTTTTTTGTTAAATGAATTTATTAAAAGAAAAGTGTTAGTGAAAGTGTTAGTTATAGTGTGGAGTTAGGATAGCTTTTGCCAATTTGTGATAGTTTTGGTCCAAAATGTAAATATTAGTTAAAAAGCGGGAAATGACTAAAAGTCAATTTTAAAAATATTTACGGGACTCGGGTTTCGTAAAAATATTTAAAAGTTTAAACGCACACGAAAAATAATAATATAACGACTCGATACGTAATTAAAACGATATCATCGAAAATATTAAATATCGAAACGATTGATAATAAAATATAAAATTGTGGCATCCGTCGGTATCGCGATCACTAGTAGTCCTCGTTACTCATCAAAATATTAAAATATAATATTTAATATCGGTTTCAACTTAAATCGTTAAATATAATAATATTTAACATTATAAAATATCTTCAAAATATTTGAAAATAGAATTAAATTATGACCTTATTTTTACGGGTTTTACATCCTCACCACCTTAAGGGAGCGACGTCCCGGCGCTCAACTCGCCTCATACACGAGTTGTTCACTACCTGGAAGGATGAGGGCATTCCTTATAAAGAAGTCTTCACGTTCCCACGTGAATCTCGGTCCACGATCTCCACTGGTTCTTTTACAAAACACAACTTGTCGTCAAGTTGTATCTCACCAAAAAGGAATAAATAAATCCTTATCCACCAGTCACTCGTCAAGCTCGACACATGAAAATTTTATGAATCACACGAAGCTCATTCGACGACAAGAATAGGTGACAGGATTTTCGGGTAAGTCCAGTTAAAATGAATGTTGCAATTTAAAGGATGCCACTGGCCGGATAGCCATGGACACACATCAAAAAGAATTAACAAGAAAAACATTTTCGTCATCGGAGGGTGCTCACACACGGGTCCTCACTCAAAAGATAATACAAAGACACCATCTCACTTTCGCCAACGCGCATTAAAGTCTCAATAAACATCATCGTTGAAAGTCAAAAAGATATTACATAATATATGTTCTACATGATCGGACATCATTGGATGATGCCGTCTCAAGTTCTCACAACTTACGATCATTTGACTAGATCACATACCACATAAGTACATAAAAATAAAAGGTCGAACAATAACATCAAGTATAGATTTCCATCGTTAATCATCGAGAAAACCTTGAACGAACCCTTGATAATAACCACTTGATCACAAGAGTCTTTCCACTTGCGGTGTCGGCTTCAACATGCTCCTCGAGGTTGTAACGAATTTATTAACTCCATTCATTAAGAGATTCGGTCCTCAATCATTCCACGAGTACACACATAAATCTTGGTGATACTTATCGTTTCTTCTTATACACTGCTTCCCGAGATTCATTTTAAACTCAGAATAAAATAGTAATCTTCATTACGAGGAACAGAACGAGATAAAAATGACTTCAATAAACGCATAAATGAACAAGATGTGGTAAAATGATTTAAGGTTGACGATTGACGAGGGATTTCGACTCACGTAACCGTAAAACATAATAAATCACAATACTAGAAAAATGAGAGCGAAGAATAAATTATACATTATCATTAAAATAACATTTGTCACAATTATCCGTTTTGGATTTGGTATTACCTTAAAACTCAGTTGAGGTACTTTCTTGATAAAGATGATACATCAAAAATAGAAGTAAAATAGTTTCAAAATTTATTTGGTCGTCTTAAGAAACTTTGAAAGAATGACGTAAATTTATTAATTATACTCATATTGATGGTTACGATTTAGAAAATATAATTTCCAAATTAACTCATTGTTAGGAATATAAATTAAACCGGTAATTTCATTACATTAAAAATAAAGTATGATAAGTCAGTTAGTTCAAAAGGTAGAACATAATTTTATTTTTAACATTAGTTTTAGTTATACAAAATATGATGTATAAATTTGACCTTTTTTTTGTAATGGTTATTTCGATAATTGAAAATCATTGGAAAATGTATAAAAGTTCCATAAAAATTTTATAATACTTTGTAGAAATACATAAAGGTGTTTATTATTTCAAAATAACATGGGATATATTCGGGTTTCGAAATGTGACAAGATAACAAGCGAATAAGAATGAAAATAATAGTCAACAATTAATACGAAATCATTGGTACAAAAGAGAACGAAGCAAATGTCGTATGAATTCTTAAAGAGAATAATAAAATAAAGGCGTTGATGGTAAGACGATAAGAAATAATAGATTAAACAAGTTGTCGATTTTGTTAGTGCGGTTGATGGTTCACCAATATCAGCTCGTTAACTTAGCGGTGGTCGATACATGATCGGAAATAAGATCCATACAAAAATGTTAATAAAAGGAAATTCCTAATAATCACTTGTAATTAAAACAAATCAAATGAACGATGTTAGTGTTTAAAGAGAGAAGTCAAAGCACGGTTCTCAAGAGTGGGTTTCGAGACAAACGAGAGTGACGGAAGTCATCCCGGATATACGGAAATCACTCTAGTGATAATTCATTATTCACGTGCGGAGACATTCCAAAGATCTACCCAGTCGCATAAAGAAGATTGGACGAGAAGGAAGGATAAAACATCGAGACTTTCAAGTCATTTATCAACAGTCAGTAATTAGACGAATAGTCAAAAGAAATCAGTTATAAGACAAAATGAAGTAACAAGTGGAAAACGATTGTCGAGTAAAAACGTATCCGTAAGCGCGTAATTCGTTCAAGAGAAGGTAAGAAAACATATGCGGATGCATAGAAATTGCGCTACTTGCATGAAATATAAAGGTTTTTAAAACTACTTTTCATTTTATTTCATTTTATTTATCTTTATCATAAATACAAGTAAAAAGTTGATTATTATCAAGTTTTTTTTAAGTGGACTACTATTCAGCCTAGCATGGCTCCATCTAAATTAGACATAGGTGATCAGGCCATGTATAATTTAGGAATAGCAATGCAGTGCTCAGTTTCGTCGAAAAGTATTACGTTTCTTATGTTTATATATAAACCATGCCATTTGTAAAATGGAATTTAAAAATAGTTTATAATTTTATAGGATACAGTAATTTGTGAGATACTCAGTAAGCAACAACTTAAGTATTATAAAAATTATTTCATAATATCAAAGTAAAACAGTTTGTGAAGTAATTGTAGTAAAAATGTCAATTAAAATTATATGGTGACATTTAATGAGGTATATAATAACCAAAAGGGTTGCAAAAAGTTGCAAATAGTAGCTCATAGGAAAACCAATGAAATCTTCACGAATTAATAAGGTTTCAAAAGGTTATAAGGTTTAGACGAAAACGCCATGAAACACGTGATAAGAATGTCGACGAAGAATGTGAAGGCAAAACTTCAAAACTCAACCCAAATCAATGGAAGGTTAGAAGAAAACGAAAATAAAATAACATCGAATGACAAATGAGTCATATATATGAAAAGAATAAAACAATCCACATGTGTATTCTTTGTAAGATACTCGACACAACATGCTTTTAAGAAAGTATGTTATTCGTTTTTAAATTATACCATTAATCCGGTAATTGCTAATCCTGTACTGTTTCTATTTTTAAATATTTTTACATGCAACTAATATTCGTTAGTTGTAAAATAATATTTGTTAAAATTTACGATCTCAAATGAAATCAAAACAGCTTAGAAACATTTAAAACTCATGTTCTGAAATTTCTATCAGATTTAACTTTTAAATATGAGCCAATTAATTGACCCGATAAACGACATCTCCAAGACTCAGAGTCTAAAGCATTTTGATGCAAAACGACGTTTCAGACGACTTTCTAGTTTTACCCGAGACCTGAAAACCAATGTAAAATGACCAAAATACCCCTGCAAGTTCTGTGCAGGTTTAACTATTTTATTTTAAAAACGCAGGTTTTACTTTTAAGTTTTGACCTGTTTATACTGCCCCTACAGTTTATGCATAAAGTGTATTTTTCGACACTTCTTAACGGCTCAAAATATATACATATATACACACATGTCTTGTGGATTTTATAACAACGAAAAATAAATCTCGTAATGAGCATCAAATAAAATATAGCATGATGAATGACAGAAAATGCTTCAAGGTATTCAACACGAAATTTAGGAAGCAAGACGGTGAAAGACGTTCGTAGTTTAAGTTTCAAGGTGCAATGTAGGCAATTCTCCTTGGTGTCACGATTGTCAAAAACACAAAAACATAACGAGAAAAGAATGAAACATTAACGGGTTGCACTCCGGGAGCAAGAAAGTTAATGAAAAACAAATGATACAATTTTATAGAAGTAAAATCGTATTCCGATCTAGCGCCATAATCTAGACGATGATTTATAAAATGACGATGACGTTACCGAGATATAAGTGAACAATACACTTCGGAGTCGATACATATAAATGTCAATAAATAGCGGTTAGTCTATTCCAAGGACACATTGAGCTACACAATGGTCTAGAGATTACGTTAAAAGACGTCCAAGCACAAATAGCCGGAAGACGATTTGAATATCTATATAGATATCTCAAAGGGTTAAACAATGAAAGTAACGCGCGCAGATGAAGGTATGTAAGGTCATAATATAAAATTTTTGCAATAAAAGCAATTTAAATACTTCAAAAATATATATACAGAAAGATCTTGAAAATTCATTGTATTTATTTAAGTTAATCATTAATAAATGATAAACTTTTATCGAAAAGTTTAACGACATAAATATATATCGATAAAGGGATCCTAGATATAAATATATATCCATAAGTGGATCATAGTATTTATTTATAAATACTTGCCAATAAGGTATACGTAATAACGCATACTAAAGTGGTAATCCCAGAAGTAGCTTGAACCTGAAGTCACGCGAAATCATGTGCACCGACTCTTTGAAAAATAAAACCGACAGTTATAGTTTAGGTTTTTAGAAAAAGACCTAGTTCTCTATAACTCATGGCTCTGGTACCAATCTTTAACACCCCCAAATTTACACGCAGCGGAATACATCTTTGGGTGCTAAACAATGATACAACAACACATAATTTATAAAGAACGACTCGAAAAGAGACGTTTTAGATTTATCGTTCCTAAAACATTTGTCAGAGTAGCGTAGTCCCAAGTAATCGTTACCAAAAGATAAGTTAAAACAACATATTGGTTTGTTTTAAAAATGGAACGATAAATAAATCAAAGAGTTTGAACAACAAAAGCAGTGCACAACTTCATTCTCGTGACCTCCAAGCTTCCACTTCTTGATTACCTGAAATACATGTGAGTAAAACAATCAGCAAAAATGCCGAGTGAATCTATAGATTTATGAAATCAATTTGAACACAAGCAAAGATTATAAGTTTGTGGCATGCTTATAAGCATCAAATAATAATTTGCATCAACAATGATAATTGTATATAGCATAAATTGCAATAAGCTCATGGAACCGAGCCCTTAGACACTCCCATATCAGTCTAATAAGACGAGAGATTTATTAATTGTCGGTTACCTCCAGATTATTGGTACATTGCCGTATACCTGACTTCTCAATACAATATGTTCAAACAGTGTGGAGGTCGGGCCTAAGCTTCTATGACAAGTCCACAAAAACTGAACCGGGGCGGCTTCCCCCATAGATCTATTAACTGTACTAGCGGTTAACCCATCATAGGTTAATTAACGGTCCATAATTGAGGTTTTAACAAAGGCAATCACTTAATGCAATTTAAAGGCAACCACGGGTCCATTCATAGAGGGACAAAGCATACCATAAAAATCTTGTGTTCTAAGTTTATAAAAACATGTATTCCCCCTCGCGGGTTTAAAATCATTTAATAACTAGTATAAAGCGAGGCTATAGACTCACGTTGATAATGAAAGGCAGATTATCGGCTACGGGCGTGCTTCGGTCACGGAAACCTATATAAATAATAATCGGTCTTAGACTCTTGTCCAATGACTTTTATCAAAATAACAATATACATATGATGATTTTGTACATATGATGATGATCAAGTGGGTTTATATATCCTTGTTTACTCATTTTAGTGTTTATGTTTTGGTAACTTTTTACTAGTTTACTAGTTTTACCTACTTACCTATTTTAAGTCCAATAAGCTTAGTATAAGTTCTTTAACTTGTTTTAATCCATTTTATACCTATATTATCAGTATCTATACTTTCCATGTTGGGCCCAAATGGGTTAAGCCCAATAAGTTCTTTTTATAAGTGTTTATCTTATTTAGTCCAATTATTAGTCCAATATGCTTATTTAGCTCGTTAATGTCCGTATGTCCTATAGTTCGGGTTTTATCGGTTTTTAATTGTATTAGTTACTTATATATCAGTATATGACTTTTAAAAACTTTACATTAGACGGGTTTGATCGTCTAAGTTTTATTTGGCGAAAAACATTAATTTTACGGTAATAGCCGAAAAAGTCGTAAAAATCAAGTTTATAGTTTTTTATTACTTATAAGTATTATTCCACAACCATTTATATAATTCATCCATTTAATTAACCTTTTACATATTTATATAAATAAGTTTCATAAGTTAGTGGGTTTTTATTTTACATTTTATACAATAAAATTTGAGTGCTTATATAATTATAATAAACATTAATTCTCAAAATCTGATTTTTATCTTCATGTTCACCATTTTTATCATATCTAGAGTTCTATAATGAATTAGAAGCTCATTTTTGGGTGACATGTTCTTCATATTATGTGCTACATTTAACTTAGTTATAGCTACTGCTCATTTTAAGTTTATCTTGCCTTAACAGTCCCTACAAAACTGCTTATTCAGATTAGAACACCCAACTTGTTTTGATCATATCTCACTCATTATATTGATTCCATTGCATGGCCAACTCTCAAATGTGTATAACATCTTGTACTTACTGTAAATGGATTATACCATGCAAGTTTATCAGTTCAAGTTTTAGTTACATACTGTTTTTATACAGCCAACTAAATAAGCATGATTTTAGCCTTATTTCTCATGGTTATTAACATTTTTAAGCATATTTATCAACACTTGATCCCCACACAATATTTTTATCATCATATATACATCATATACATATACAAAATAAAAGAAAATACATTTGTTCTTTACAAAAATAACAAGAGAAAATGGAGAGGATGATCTTCTTTACCAACCAAGTGAATTTCTTGTTTTTGGAAGACAAGAACTTGATGAACACCACAAATAACTCCAAGATCATCAAACACCAAGAACAATAGTTGAGAAATCAGCCCTAGGACACAAGCAAATCATCTCCAATGTTGTTAATATGGCCACCAAATGATCAAGGCTTCAAGATAACTCCATGATAGAGCTAGTAAACATGTATTTCATGGCTAGAAAAGATCAAAAGGGGTGTTTGTAGTTGAAAGTGGATGTCAATGGTGGGAGGTTTTGAGAGGATTTGTGTTGATTTTTCATGTAAGGAAATGGTGGTGTGAGTTAGTTGCTAGTGGTTTTGACTAGGAAAAGCTTAAAGAGTAAGCTTTGTTTACACTTGTAAACATTTAGCTAACATGATGCCACATAAGGTTGTGGTGTCATGTTGGTGCCATCCAAACTAGCTAGTGGGGTGGGACAATGTATTTTGTCCCATCTCACTAGTTTACGGGTATTCCTCGATTCTAGTTTTCTCGATTTGCGTGCCCTCGGGTCGTTTCACGAAAAACGTTTTTATAAATTATGAATCAACGTCACAAAATGAATCCAATAAAAATTGTCTCATCAAAAACGGAGTTCAAAAACGTAAATACGTAATCCTAAGGTTTCCGGTTTAGTCGTAAAGGACGCTAAATTATGCACGTAAGCCCAAATTTAAATCCGTAAATTGTGAGTTCGTCAATGAACACAAAAATAAGTTTTAAAATATTATACGAGAAAATATTTCACTACCTGAAAATGTTAGATTGTACTTTTTTTTTTAAAAGTTTAAACGCACACGAAAAATAATAATATAACGACTCGATACGTAACTGAAACGATATCGTCGAAAGTATTAAATATCGAAACTATCGATAATAAAATATAAAATTTTTGGCATCTGTCGGTATCGCGATCACTAGTAGTCCTCGTTGCTCGTCAAAATATTAAAATATAATATTTAATATTGGTTTCAACTTAAACCGTTAAACATAATAATATTTAACGTTATAAAATACTTCAAAATAATTGAAAATAGAATTAAATTATGAACTTATTTTTACGGGTTTTACATCCTCACCACCTTAAGGGAGCGACGTCCCGGCGCTCAACTCGCCTCACTTTCGCCAACGCGCATTAAAGTCTCAATAAATATCGTCGTTGAAAGTCAAAAAGATATTACATAATATGTGTTCTACATGATCGGACGTCATCAGATGATGCCGTCTCAAGTTCTCACAACTTACGATCATTTGACTAGATCACACACCATATAAGTACATAAAAGAAAAGGTCGAACACAAACATCGAGAAGTATATTAGACAAGTTTAGACGACCAAACCATCGACCGGGTGTTAAACCCACTTGTGTTTAACGTTAAATATGTACAGTTATAAGTAAAATACTTTTCTTGTTTTAATCCTTGTTTTACTTATTAAATAAAATCATATAAATTTGTGTTGGTAAGTGGAAAGGTTAATAAAATACTTTTGTGTTGCCATGAGTTATAGAGAACTAGGTCTTTTTCTAAAAACCTAAACTATAACTGTCGGTTTTATTTTTCAAAGAGTCGGTGCACATGATTTCGCGTGACTTCAGGTTCAAGCTACTTCTGGGATTACAACTTTAGTATACATTATTATGTATTGCTTATTGCTAAGTATTTATAAATAAATACTATGATCCACTTATGGATATATATTTATATCTAGGATCCCTTTATCGATATATATTTATGTCGTTAAACTTTTCGATAAGAGTTTATCATTTATTAATGATTAACTTAAATAAATACAATGAATTTCAAGATCTTTCTGTATTTATTTTTGAAGTATTTAAATTGCTTTTATTGCAAAATTTTTATATTATGACCTTACATACCTTCATCTGCGCGCGTTACTTTCATTTTTTTAACACTTTGAGATATCTATAAATATCCAAATTGTTTTCCGGCTGTTTGTGCTTGGACGTCTTGAAGCGTAATCTCTAGACCATTGTGTAGCTCAATGTGTCCTAGGAATAGACTAACCGCTATCGTGTGAGTCACACATTTTGAAATACTTCTTATAATCGTGTTGAATAATATCATGGTTTTTCATAATATTTTGTTGATTCTTATTATCGTTTTATACGACATACGAAGATTAAATTCATTGACATTTATATGTATCGACTCCGAAGTGTATTGTTCGCTTATATCTCGGTAACGTCATCGTCATTTTATAAATCATCGTCTAGATTATAGCGCTAGATTGGAATACGATTTTACTTCTATAAAATTGTATCATTTGTTTTTCATTAACCTTCTTGCTCCCGGAACGCAACTCGTTAATGTTCCATTCTTTTCTCGTTATGTTTTGTGTTTTTGGAGAATCATGGCACCAAGGAGATTTGCCTACTTTGCACCTTGAAACTTAAATTACGAACGTCTTTCACCGTTTTGCTTCCTAAATTTTGTGTTGGATACCTTGAAGCATCTTTTGTCATTTATTATGCTATATTTTTATTTGATGCTCATTACGAGATTTATTTTTCGTTGTTGTAAAATCCACAAGACATGTGTGTATATATATATATATTTTGAGCCGTTAGGAAGTGTCGAAAAATATATTTAATGGAGGAACTGCAGGGGCAGTATAAACAAGTCACAACTTAAAAGTAAAACATGCGTTTTTAAAATAAAATAGTCAAACCTGCACAGAACTTGCAGGGGTATTTTGGTCATTTTACATTGGTTTTCAGGTCTCGGGTAAAATTAGAAAGTCGTCTGAAACGTCGTTTTGCATAAAAATGCTTTAGACTCTGAGTCTTGGAGATGTCGTTTATCGGGTCAATTAATCGGCTCATATTTAAAAGTTAAATCTGATAGAAAATTCAGAACATGAGTTTTAAACGTTTCTAAGCAGTTTTGATTTTATTTGAGATCGTAAAATTTTAACAAATATTATTTTACAACTAACGAATACTAGTTGCATGTGAAAATGTTTAAAAATAAAAACAGTACAGGATTAGCAATTACCGGATTAATGGTGTAATTTAAAAACGAATAACATACTTTCTTAAAAGCATGTTGTGTCGAGTATCTTACAAAGAATACACATGTGGATTGTTTTATTCTTTTCATATATATGACTCATTTGTCATTCGATGTTATTTTATTTTCGTTTTCTTCTAACCTTCAACTGATTTGGGTTGAGTTTTGAAGTTTTGCCTTCACATTCTTCTTCGACATTCTCATCACGTGTCTCATGGCGTTTTCGTCTAAACCTTATAACCTTTTGAAACCATAACAACTTGTAACCATTTCATTGGTTGTTTTATGAGCTACTATTTGCCATTTTTTGCAAACCTTCGGCTACTTTATACGTTGTCATAATGCCACCTTATAAATAAATCTGATATTATTTTGCGATTATTTTCACCAATTGTTTTTACTTTGGTCTTATAAAATACTTTTCGTAACATTAAAAGTTGCTTATTGAGTATCTCACAAATGACTTGTATCCTATAAATTTATAAACTATTTTTAAATTCCATTTTACAAATGGCATGGTTTATATATAAACATAAGAAACATAATACTTTTCGACGAAACTGAGCACTGCATTGCTATTCCTAGATTATACATGGCCTGATCACCTATGTCTAATTTAGAAGGAGCCATGCTAGGCTGAATAGTAGTCACCTTAAAAATCTTGATGATAATCAACTTTTTACTTGTATTTATGATAAAGATAAATAAAATGAAATAAATTGAAAAGAAGTTTTGAAAACCTTTATATTTTATGCAAGTAGCACAATTTCTATGCATCCGCATATGTTTTCTTACCTTTTGTTAAACGAATTACGTGATTATAAGTACGTTTTTACTCGATGATTGTTTTCCCACTTGTTACTTCATTTTGTCTTATAACTGATTTATTTTGACCGTTCGTCTAATTATTGACTGTTGATAAATGACTTGAAAGTCCCGATGTTTTATCCTTCCTTCTCGTCCAATCTTCTTTATGCGACTGGGTAGATCTTTGGAATGTCTCCGCACGTGAATAATGAATTATCACTAGAGTGATTTCCGTATATCCGGGATGACGTCCGTCACTCTCGTTCGTCTTGAAGTCCACTCTTGTGAACCGTGCTTTGACTTCTCTCTTTAAACACTAACATCGTTCATTTGATTTGTTTTAATTACAAGTGATTATTATTTTTTTGTATGGATCTTATTTCCGATCATGTATCGACCACCGCTAAGTTAACGAGCTGATATTGGTGAACTACCGACCGCACTAACAAAATTGACAACTTGTTTAATCTATTATTTCTTATCGTCATACCATCAACGCCTTTATTTTATTATTCTCTTTAAGAATTCATACGACATTTTCTTCGTTCTCTTTTGTACCATTGATTTCGTATTAATCGTTGACTATTATTTTCATTCGTATTCGTTTGTTATCTTGTCACACTTTGAAACCAGAATATATCCCATGTTATTTTGAAATAATAAACACCTTTATGTATTTCTACAAAGTATTATAAAAATTTTTATGGAACTTTTATACATTTTCCAATGATTTTCAGTTATCGAAATAACCATTACAAAAAAAAGGTTAAATTTATACATCATATTTTGTATAACTAAAACTAATGTTAAAAATAAAATTATGTTCTACCTTTTGAACTAATTGACTTATCATACTTTATTTTTAATGTAATGAAATTACCGGTTTAATTTATATTCCTAACAATGATTTAATTTGGAAATTATATTTTCTAAATCGTAACCATCAATATGAGTATAATTAATAAATTTACGTCATTCTTTCAAAGTTTCTTAAGACGACCAAATAAATTTGGAAAACTATTTTACTTCTATTTTTGATGTATCATCTTTATCAAGAAAGTATTTCAACTGAGTTTTAAGTTAATACCAAATCCGGGACGGATAATTGTGACAAATGTTATTTTAATGTATAATTTATTCTTCGCTCTCATTTTTCTAGTATTGTGATTTATTATGTTTTACGGTTACGTGAGTCGAGATCCCTCGTCGATCGTCAACCTTAAATCATTTTACCACATCTTGTTCGTTTATGCGTTTATTGAAGTTATTTTTATCTCGTTTTGTTCCTCGTATTGAAGATTACTATTTTATTCTGAGTTTAAAATGAATCTCGGGAAGCAGTGTATAAGAAGAAACGATAAGTGTCACCAGGATTTATGCGTGTACTTGTGGAATGATTGAGGACCGAATATCTTAATGAATGGAGTTAATAAATTCGTTACGACCTCGAGGAGTATGTTGAAGCCGACACCGCAAGTGGAAAGACTCTGGAGATCACGTGGTTATTATCAAGGGTTTGTTCAAGGTTTTCTCGATGATTAACGATGGAAATCTATACTTGATGTTATTGTTCGACCTTTTATTTTTATGTACTTATGTGGTATGTGATCTAGTCAAATGATCGTAAGTTGTGAGAACTTGAGACGGCATCATCCGATGACGTCCGATCATGTAGAATATATATTATGTAATATCTTTTTGACTTTCAACGATGATGTTTATTGAGACTTTAATGCGCGTTGGCGAAAGTGAGATGGTGTCTTTGTACTATCTTTTGAATGAGGACCCGCGTGTGAGCACCCTTAGATGACGAAAATGTTTTTCTTGTTAGTTCTTTTGATGTGTGTCCATGGCTATCCGGCCAGTGGCTATCCTTTAAATTTCAACATTCTTTTTAACTGGACTTACCCGAAAATCCTGTCATCTATTCTTGTTATCGAATGAGCTTCGTGTGATTCATAAAATTTTCATGTGTCGAGCTTGACGGGTGACTTGTGGATAAGGATTTATTTATTCCTTTTTGGTGAGATATAACTTGACGACAAGTTGCGTTTTGTAAAAGAACCAGTAGAGATCGTGGATCGAGATATACGTGGAACGTGAGGACTTCTTATTAAGGAATGTCGAAGCCAACTAAATAAGCATGATTTTAGCCTTATTTCTCATGGTTATTAACATTTTTAAGCATATTTATCAACACTTGATCCCCACACAACATTTTTATCATCATATATACATCATATACATATACAAAAATAAAGAAAATACATTTGTTCTTTACAAAAATAACAAGAGAAAATGGAGAGGATGATCTTCTTTACCAACCAAGTGTATTTCTTGTTTTTGGAAGACAAGAACTTGATGAACACCACAAGTAACTCCAAGATCATCAAACACCAAGAACAATAGTTGAGAAATCAGCCCTAGGACACAAGCAAATCATCTCCAATGTTGTTAATATGGCCACCAAATGATCAAGGCTTTAAGATAACTCCATGATAGAGCTAGTTAACATGTATTTCATGGCTAGAAAAGATCAAAAGGGGTGTTTGTAGCTTGAATATGGACCAGAGCCATATACTAAACTATAACTATAACGCATTTTATAACTTTACAACCAATATGTAACTAAAACTTGAACTGATAAACTTGCATGGTATAATCCATTTACAGTAAGTACAAGATGTTATACACATTTGAGAGTTGGCCATGCAATGGAATCAATATAATGAGTGAGATATGATCAAAACAAGTTGGGTGTTCTAATCTGAATAAGCAGTTTTGTAGGGACTGTTAAGGCAAGATAAACTTAAAATGAGCAGTAGCTATAACTAAGTTAAATGTAGCACATAATATGAAGAACATGTCACCCAAAAATGAGCTTCTAATTCATTATAGAACTCTAGATATGGTAAAAATGGTGAACATGAAGATAAAAATCAGATTTTAAGAATTAATGTTTATTATTATTATATAAGCACTCAAATTTTATTATATAAAATGTAAAATAAAAACCCACTAACTTATGAAACTTATTTATATAAATATGTAAAAGGTTAATTAAATGGATAAATTATATAAATGGTAGTGGAATAATATTTATAAGTAATAAAAACTATCAATCAACACAAAAATAAGTTTCAAAATATTATACGATATAAAATTTTTGGCATCCGTCGGTATCGCGATCACTAGTAGTCCTCGTTGCTCGTCAAAATATTAAAATATAATATTTAATATCGGTTTCAACTTAAACCGTTAAACATAATAATATTTAACGTTATAAAATACTTCAAAATAATTGAAAATAGAATTAAATTATGACCTTATTTTTACGGGTTTTACATCCTCACCACCTTAAGGGAGCGACGTCCCGGCGCTCAACTCGCCTCATACACGAGTTGTTCACTACCCGGAAGTATGACGACATTCCTTAATAAGAAGTCCTTACGTTCCCACGTGAATCTCGATCCACGATCTCCACTGGTTCTTTTACAAAAGCAACTTGCCGTCAAGTTGTATCTCACCATAAAGGAATAAATAAATCCTTATCCACCAGTCACCCGTCAAGCTTGACACATGAACATTTTATGAATCACACGAAGCTCATTCGACGACAAGAATAGGTGACAGGATTTTCGGGTAAGTCCAGTTAAAAAGAATGTTGCAATTTAAAGGATAGCCACTGGCCGGATAGCCATGGACACACATCAAAAAGAATTAACAAGAAAAACATTTTCGTCATCGGAGGGTGCTCACACGCGGGTCCTCACTCAAAAGATAATACAAAGACACCATCTCACTTTCGCCAACGCGCATTAAAGTCTCAATAAACATCGTCGTTGAAAGTCAAAAAGATATTACATAATATATGTTCTACATGATCGGACGTCATCGGATGATACCGTCTCAAGTTCTCACAACTTACGATCATTTGACTAGATCACATACCACATAAGTACATAAAAATAAAAGGTCGAACAATAACATCAAGTATAGATTTCCATCGTTAATCATCGAGAAAACCTTGAACGAACCCTTGATAATAACCACTTGATCTCCAGAGTCTTTCCACTTGCGGTGTCGGCTTCAACATACTCCTCGAGGTTGTAACGAATTTATTAACTCCATTCATTAAGAGATTCGGTCCTCAATCATTCCACAAGTACACGCATAAATCCTGGTGACACTTATCGTTTCTTCTTATACACTGCTTCCCGAGATTCATTTTAGACTCAAAATAAAATAGTGATCTTCAATACGAGGAACAGAACGCGATAAAAATGACTTCAATAAACGCATAAACGAACAAGATGTGGTAAAATGATTTAAGATTAACGATCGACGAGGGATCTCGAATCACGTAACCGTAAAACATAATAATTCGCAATACTAGAAAAATGAGAGCGAAGAATGAATTAAATATTAACATTAAAATAACGTTTGTCACAATTATCCGTCCCGGATTTGGTATTACCTTAAAACTTAGTTGAGGTACCTTCTTGATAAAGATGATATATTAAAAATAGAAGTTAAATAGCTTCATAATTTATTTTGGTTGTCTTAAGAAACTTTGAAAGAATGACATGAATTTTATAAATTAAACTCATATTGTTGGTTACAATTACAAGATATAATTTCCAAATTAAATCATTATTAGGAATATAAATTAAACCGGTAATTTCATTACATTTAAAGTAAAGTATGATAAGTCAATTAGTTCAAAAGGTAGAACAATTTTTTTTTAAACATTAGTTTTAGTTATACAGAATATGATGTAATAATTTGACCTTTTACTTGTGATGGTTATTTCGATAATTGAAAATCGTTGGAAAAAAAAATATATAAAAGTTCCATGAAAATTTTATAATACTTTGTAGAAATACATAAAGGTGTTTATTATTTCAAGATAACATGGGATATATTCGGGTTTCAAAGTGTGACAAGATAACAAACGAATACAAATGGTAATAATGTCAACAATTAGTACGAAATCAACAGTACAAAAGAGGACGAAGCAAATGTCGTATAAATTCTTAAAGAGAATAATAAGACAAAGGCGTTGATGGTAAGACGATAAGAAATAATAGATTAAACAAGTTGTCAATTTTGTTAGTGCGGTCGATGGTTCACCAATATCAGCTCGTTAACTTAGCGGTGGTCGTTACACGATCGGAAATAAGATCCATACAAAATTTTTAATAAAATAAAATTCCTAATAATCACTTGTAATTAAAACAAATCAAATGAACGATGTTAGTGTTTAAAGAGAGAAGTCAAAGCACGGTTCACAAAAGTAGATTTCGAGACAAACGAGAGTGACGGACGTCATCCCGGATATACGGAAATCACTCTAGTGATAATTCATTATTCACGTGCGAAGACATTCCAAAGATCTACCTAGTCGCATAAAGAAGATTGGACGAGAAGGAAGGATAAAACATCGAGACTTTCAAGTCATTTATCAACAGTCAGTAATTAAACGAACGGTCAAAAGAAATCAGTTATAAGACAAAATGAAGTAACAAGTGAAAAAGCGATCGTCGAGTAAAAACGTATTCGTAAGCGCGTAATTCGTTTAAGAAAAGGTAAGAAAACGTATGCGGATGCATAGAAATTGCGCCACTTGCATAAATTATAAAGGTTTTCAAAACTTCTTTTCATTTTATTTCATTTTATTTATCTTCATCATAAATGCAAGTAAAAAGTTGATTATTATCAAGATTTTCAAGTGGACTACTATTCAGCCTAGCATGGCTCCTTCTAGATTAGACATAGGTGATCAGTCCATGTATAATTTAGGGCTAGCAATGCAGTGCTCCATTTCGTCGAAAAGTATTACGTTTCTTATGTTTATATATAAACCATGCCATTTGAAAAATGGAATTTTAAAAATATTTTATAAATTTATAGGAAACATGTAATTTGTGAAATACTCAATAAGCAACTTTTAATCTTACGAAAAGTATTTTATAAGACCAAAGTAAAAATAATTGGTGAAAATAATCGTAAAACAATATCAGATTTATTTATAATATGACATTATAACAACGTATAAAGTAGTCAAAGTTTTGCAAAAAGTGGCAAATAGTAGCTCGTAAAACAACCAATGAAATGGTTACAAGTTGTTAAGTTTTCAAAAGGTTATAAGGTTTAGACGAAAATGCCACGAGACATGTGATAAAAAAAAATATCGATGAAGAATGTGAAGACAAAACTTCAAAACTCAACTCAAATCAGTGGAAGGTTAGGAGAAAAAAAAAATAATAATATCGAATGACAAAAGAGTCATATATATAAAAAGGATAAAACAATCCAAATGTGTATTCTATGTAAGATACTCGGCACAACATACTTTTAAGAAAATATATTATTCGTTTTTAAATTACACCATTAATCCGGTAACATTAAAAGTTGTAGAGAACATCATCATATAAATTTATAAGTAAAACAATTTTGATACTTAAAGATTGGTACCAGAGCCATGAGTTATAGAGAACTAGGTCTTTTTCTAAAAACCTAAACTATTACTATTAAATGCATAAGCGTCTACCAAATCCCGGTAGTTCACAATTCATGCTAATGGGACTTTTAGTGAAATAACCTAACTTTAATAATCCATTTTTATTTCATCTATCGGGTCCTTTAATCATTTATCGGGTCATACAATCGGGTCAATCAATCATTCGGGTCCAAAATCAATAAACAAACAATCGGGACAAATGGTGTCCTAATTTTATAAAAACTAACATGTTATCTCCCTCGCGGGTTTATAAAACATTTATAAAAACATTTAAAAGAGTGCGAGGCTATGAACTCACGTTGATGTGGGAAGGCGGGTTATCGGCAATTCGGACGTACGGTATGTGCTTCAATCACGGAAACCTAGACAAATAATACTCGGTCTTAGACGTTTGTCCAATGACTTTATAAAAATATCAATTATGTATACATATGATGATTATATATATATGATGATCAAGTGGGTTTACATATCCTCATTTACTCATTTTTGCGTTATGTGTCGATAACTTTTATACTAGTTTTCTCGTTTTATCTATTTACGTGTTTTAGGTCCAATAAGCCTATTATAAGTTCTTAACTTGTATAATCCTTGTTATAATTATATTATCAGTATCTATGCTTTAGAAGTTGGGCCTAAATGGGTTAAGCCCAATAGATTCTTTTTACAAGTTTTTATCCTATTTAGTCCATTTATTAGTCCAATATGTTTATTTAACTCGTTAATGTCCGTATGTCCTATAGTTCGGGTTTTTATCGGTTTTTACTTGTTATACATGTCTATATATCAGTATATAAGTTTTATAAAGTTTTCATTAGACGGGTCCAACCATCTAAGTTTTATTTAACAAAAACGTTAATTTTACGGCAATAGCCGAAAAAGTCGTAAAAATCATGTTTATAGTTTTTATAACTTATAAAACATAACAAGTTACCATTTTTATAAAATTTCCACTTTTTTATCATTGTACATATTTATATAAATAAAATCCAAGAGTTAGTGGGTTTTAACTTTACATTTTATACAATATAATTTTGAGTGCTTATATAATAGTATTATACTTTATTTTCCAAAATCTGATTTTTATTTTCATCTTCACCAAAACTGCCATATCTTGAGTTTTATATGGAGATAGAAGCTCAAATTTTTATCACATAAACTACATGATATGTGCTACATTTAACTCTTTTATAGATACTGTTGAATCATCTTCTAAATAGTTTCTAAAAATCGTCCAAAACAGTGAACTCAGATTTATACCTTAAACTTGTTTTGATCATATCTCACTCATTACTTTGATTCCATTGCATGGCCAACTCTCACATGTGTACAAGACTCATAGCTTACTGTATATCAATTCTACTTCATCATTTTATCAGTTCATAACATGTTTCTTTACTGTTTTATACAGCCATGTAAATTAATCAAGATTTTAACCTTGTTTCTTATAGTTTTTCACCTTTTTAATCATATTTATCAACACTTGATCCCCACACAAAATTTTTATCATCATATATTCATCATATACATATACAATAAGAAATAAAATACATGATTACATAATCAAAATAACAAGAGGATGGGGAGAACAATCTTTATACCACCAAAGTGATGAAATGATGAGCTTTTGGATGAACAAGACATGGTTTTGGGTAACCAATCTTATGAGATATCAACACCACTTCTAGGAACACCAAGTATTTGTAGATTCCTCCAAAAATCAGCCCTTGTTCTTCATGAAAACTCCTTGAGAAATCAGCCCTAATACTCCATGGAAACTCCTCCTTGGATGTTAAAACTTGCACCAATCTTCCTCTTTTTGAATGAAGATTAACATATGTAAGTTATAACAATAGTTTGTGGTTAAATTTGGATCAAATGGGGTGTTTATGGGGAGTATGGGACGAAATCCTAGAGAGAGGAAGAGAGAATTGTGTGTGGTATTGCATGTTGAAATGAGAAGAGTGGTTTGAGGTTGCTAGTTTTGAGATGTTGTAAGCTTACATTGTAAGCAAAGGACAAGTGTTTAGCTTGTTTAGCTAAAATTTGACACCTAAGTGGTGTGGTGTGAAGGGTTGGATGGTTATAATGGGGGTGTTACAGTTTGGTACCAGAGCCATGAGTTATAGAGAACTAGGTCTTTTTCTAAAAACCTAAACTATAACTGTCGGTTTTATTTTTCAAAAGAGTCGGTGCACATGATTTCGCGTGACTTCAGGTTCAAGCTACTTCTGGGATTACAACTTTAGTATACATTATTATGTATGCCTTATTGCTAAGTATTTCTAAATAAATACTATAATCCTTTATCGATATATATATTGATATCGTTAAACTTTTCGATAAGAGTTATCATTTATTAATGATTTACTTAAATAAATTTTTGGAAATTTTCTTGCAATTATTTTGAAGGATTTTCTACATTTATTTAAATTATTGGAAATTATCCTATTTCATTTTGTTATGACCTTATACCTATTTTGTGAAATTTACCACCGTCAAATTACGTCTTCGATGAGGAGGAAGCAGGTTTCACTACTGCAAGCGAGACACAGTCAACTAAGCCATGTGGATCCCCACGTGACTAGTGTTTATTATTTTGTGTCGTTGTACTCTATCCTTGTATTGATAATGTGTATGCATTTGATGATTGATTTTGTACATGATATGACTATACCATGAATACAATTAACTCATTCATTTTATCTTCTCTTTGTGATGTGACAAAATCATGCCACCTAGGAGAATGACAAATGATGCCATTGCAAGGCTAGTTGCTGAAGAGGTTGCGAAAGCATTAGCTGCGGATAGAGCTGCGCGTGTTAACACTGAAGGAGCAGGTGGCTCTGCAGGTGCGGGTGCTGAAGGTGAAGGTGAACCTGTTGGACCAGAAGCTGCTGGGGCAGGTGTAGCTGAGAATCCTGCAGATGAGGTTGCTCCGGCTGCTGCTACGGTTAAAGAATGTACTTTTGCTGGATACATGAAATGTGGACCCACTACATTTCAAGGAACTGGTGGAGCACTGGAATTATTCAGGTGGATTGAGAAAACAGAAACAACATTTGAGATTAGTGATTGCTCAGAAAGGAACAAGGTTAAGTTCGCAGTTGCTACTTTCAAGGATCGAGCTTTAAGCTGGTGGAAGACTCAAGTTGCTACAGTCGGTTTAGAAGCTGCAAACAGGAAACCTTGGGATGAAATTAAAAGGTTATTGAAAGAAGAGTTCTGTCCAGAAGAAGAGTTATCTGCTTTGGAGGATGAGCTGAGGCACCTGAAGCTGAAGGATAACAACATTGCTGCATACACTAGCCGATTCAATGAGTTGGTTTTGTTGTGTCCAGATGCTTTTGTTACTGAGAAAAAGAAGATGGATCAATACATCAAAGGGTTGCCTGGGTACATTAAAGGTGAGACAACTTCATCTCGACCCAAGAACTTTGTTGAGACTGTAAGAATGGCTCATACACTCATGGGGCAGAAAGTTCAAGATAGGGCTGAGAAAGCTGCTGAGGGTAATAAAAGGAAATGGGAGAATTCACAGAGTGGTAATCAAGGTAGTAACCGCCATAAGCAGTACAATCAGAAGAGAAATGATGGGGCTAGAGCTGCAACTAACAAGAATGACAATGCTGACTATGGGGGACCAGCCCAGAAATGTAAGAGCTGTGGTGTTTGTCACTTTGGTAATTGTCCACCAAGGTGCACTAAATGTGGAAAGGTTGGGCATGCTGCGGAGAAGTGCAAGCCATGGATCCCTGCCACAGGAGCAAATGCTATTCCGATCAAGACTTGCTTTGAATGTGGAGAACGTGATCATGTTCGTCCCAAATGCCCGAAGTTGAAGAACAAGAAAGCAGGTGAAGCTGCTGGGGCAGTTTATGTTGTTAAGGATGTTGATCAGGCACAAGGTCCAAATGTGGTGACGGGTACGTTCTTACTCAACCATCGTTATGCTAGTGTGTTGTTTGACTCAGGATCTTATAGGAGCTTTATAAGCACTTCCTTTAGTCGTTTAATTGATATTGAGCCAACAAGCCTAAATACTAGTTATGAGGTCGAGTTAGCTGATGGACAATTAGTTAGTACTACCACTATCTTTAAGAAGTGTCCTTTGAAATTAGCAAATCATTTGTTTGAAATTGATTTGATGCCGATAGAGTTGGGTTCATTTGATGTGATTGTTGGTATGGATTGGTTGGGTGCTCATGATGCGGTAATTGTATGTGGGGAGAAAGTTGTCCACATACCGGTTAAGGGTAAGTTGTTAATAGTTAAAGGTGATGTCGGTAGATCTCGTCTGACGGTGATATCTTGTATCAAGGCGGGGAAATATGTAGAAAGAGGTTGTCACCTGTTCTTGGCTCAAGTAGTGGAGAAAGAACTACCGGTTAGGCGTGTGGAAGATGTTCCGGTTATTCGTGATTTTCCTGAAGTATTTCCCGATGACTTGCCAGGGCTTCCGCCTCAGCGAGAAGTCGAGTTCAAGATTGATCTAGTGCCGGGAGCTGCACCGGGTGGCGCGTGCACCTTATCGTTTGGCACCATCTGAGATGAAGGAGTTGGCAGATCAGTTGAAGGAGTTAATGGAGAAGGGGTTCATTAGACCAAGTTCGTCACCTTGGGGAGCTCCAGTATTGTTCGTGAAGAAGAAGGACGGATCGTTCAGAATGTGCATAGACTACCGAGAGTTGAACAAGTTAACTATTAAAAATCGTTATCCACTTCCTAGGATCGATGATTTGTTCGATCAACTTCAAGGTTCGTGTGTGTACTCGAAGATCGACTTGAGATCGGGTTATCATCAACTTCGTGTTAAAGAGGAGGACATACCTATTACAGCTTTTCGGACGCGTTATGGACACTTTGAATTTCAAGTAATGCCGTTTGGGTTAACTAACGCACCTGCGGTATTCATGGACTTAATGAATCGTGTGTGTAAACCATACCTCGACAAGTTTGTGATTGTATTTATCGACGATATACTGATTTATTCCAAAAGTCGGGAGGAGCATGAAGGTCATTTGAAGATTATTTTGGAGTTGTTGAAGAGGGAGAAGTTGTATGCGAAATTCTCCAAGTGTGATTTTTGGTTGGATTCAGTCCAATTCCTTGGGCACGTGATCGATAGTAGCGGTGTTCATGTTGATCCTTCCAAAATTGAAGCTATTAGAGATTGGGCTAGGCCTACGACCCCGACTGAAGTTAGACAATTCTTGGGATTAGCTGGATACTATCGACGATTCATAGAAGGATTCTCTTTAATTTCTAAACCTCTTACTAAACTTACACAGAAAAACAAGAAGTATGAGTGGGGTTCAGAAGAAGAAGAAGCATTCCAAACTTTGAAGCGGAAGCTGTGTTCTGCACCAATTTTGGCTTTGCCCGACGAAGCTGAAGACTTTGTGGTATATTGTGATGCATCACGTAAGGGTTTTGGTGCTGTGTTGATGCAAAGAGATAAAGTGATCGCGTATGCATCTCGTCAATTGAGGAAGCATGAGGAGAACTATACTACACATGATTTGGAATTAGGAGCTGTTGTATTTGCTCTTAGACTTTGGAGACACTATCTCTACGGTACAAAGAGTGTGGTATATACCGATCATAAAAGCCTGCAACATATTTTAGATCAGAAGGAGCTCAATATGAGGCAGAGAAGATGGGTAGAATTGTTGAGTGATTACGACATTAAAATTTGCTACCATCCCGGCAAGGCGAATGTAGTTGCCGATGCACTTAGTAGGAAGGACAAAGAAATAACCAAAAGGGTTAGAGCTTTAGCCATGAAAACTTATTCTGATTTATCTAATCGAATAATTAAAGCTCAAACTAAGGCGATGGAGGAAGAGAATGTGAGAGATGAAGACTTGGGTAGAAGGATGACACCTATATTCGAAATTCGTGATGACGGAATTCGATATTTCGAGAATCGTGTGTGGTTACCGGTGTATGGAGGACTGAGAGATCTAATTATGCACGAATCTCACAAGTCTAAATATTCGATTCACCCAGGATCGGATAAAATGTACCAAGACTTGAAGAAATGTTACTGGTGGCCGAATATGAAGGCTAACATTGCTACTTATGTTAGTAAATGCTTGACGTGTGCTAAGGTAAAGTTTGAGCACAAGAGACCTTCGGGTTTACTGCAACAACCTGAAATTCCAGAATGGAAATGGGAGAAGATCACTATGGACTTTGTTTCGGGACTTCCAAGAACTTCTAGTGGTTATGATACGATTTGGGTGATTGTTGATCGGTTGACTAAGTCGGCTCATTTCTTGCCGATAAAGAAAAATGATGACTTAGACAAACTTACTCGGTTGTATTTGAAGGAAGTTGTTTGTAGACATGGGGTTCCTTTGTCAATTATTTCTGATCGAGATAGTCGGTTCACATCTGAGTTTTGGAAATCGCTTCAGCGAGCTCTGGGGACTCAGTTGGATATGAGCACTGCGTATCATCCGGAAACGGACGGACAAAGTGAGAGGACTATTCAGACCTTGGAGGATATGTTACGAGCGTGTGTAATAGACTTTGGAGGTAGTTGGGATCGACACTTACCTTTGGTGGAGTTCTCATACAACAACAGTTATCATGCAAGTATCAAGGCTGCGCCTTTTGAAGCACTTTACGGGCGAAAGTGTAGATCACCAGTTGGTTGGTGTGAGATTGGAGAAAGTCAGTTGACGGGTCCTGAATTGATTAGAGAAACGACTGAGAAGATCGTGCAAATCAAGAATCGTTTATTGACAGCTCGTAGTAGACAGAAGAGCTATGCGGATAAGAGGAGAAAACCATTGGAGTTTGATATTGGCGACATGGTTATGCTGAAAGTATCACCTTGGAAAGGAGTAATTCGATTTGGCAAGCGAGGAAAGCTTAGTCCACGCTATATAGGTCCATTCAAGATTATTGATCGAGTTGGTCCTGTGGCATATAAGTTGGAATTGCCAGAAAAGTTAAGTGCTATTCACAATACTTTTCACGTTTCTAATCTTAAGAGGTGTTTGGCGGACGAGAATTTGATAATTCCACTTGAGGAGATTCAACTGGACGACAAGCTGCATTTTATTGAGGAACCGGTGGAGATTATGGATCGAGAGGTGAAACGGCTTAAGCAAAGTCGGATCCCGATAGTGAAAGTGCGATGGAATTTCCGACGTGGACCCGAATACACTTGGGAGCGAGAGGACTACTTCAAGAGTAAGTATCCGCATTTATTCGTAGACGGACCTAAGGAGAAGTAAGCCCCGGGACGGTGCTCTCCTAAGGTGGTGAGGATGTAAAACCCACAAAATAAGGTCATTACTTAATCTTACTTTTCAAATATTTTTGAAGTATTTTATATATTAAATATTATTATGTTTAACGGTTTAAGTTGAAACCGATATTAAATATTTTATTTTAATATTTTGACGAGCAACGAGGACTACTAGTGATCGCGATACCGACTGATGCCAAAAATTTTATATCGTATAATATTTTGATACTTATTTTTGTGTGGGTTGATGAACTCACAATTTACGGATTTAAATTTGGGCTTACGTGCATAATTTAGTGTCTTTTACGACTAAACCGGAAACCTTAGGATTACGTATTTACGTTTTTGGACTCCGTTTTTGATGAGACAATTTTTATTGGATTCGTTTTGTGACGTTGATTCATAATTTATAAAAACGTTTTTCGCGAAACGACCCGAGGGCACGCAAATCGAGAAAACTAGACTCGAGGAATACCCGTAAACTAGTGAGATGGGACAAAATACATTGTCCCACCCCACTAGCTAGTTTGGATGGCACCAACATGATACCACCACCTTATGTGGCATCATGTTAGCTAGTTTATTACAAGTGTACTACAAAGCTTACTCTTTAAGCTTTGTCTAGTCAAAACCATCACCTAACTTCACACCACCATTTCCATACATGCAAAACTCTCACAAATCCTCTCAAAACCTTCCACCATTGCCATCCATATTCAAGCTACAAACACCCCTTTTGATCTTTTCTAGCCATAAAATACATGTTTACTAGCTCTATCATGGAGTTATCTTGAAGCCTTGATCATTTGGTGGCCATATTAACAACATTGGAGGTGATTTGCGTGTGTCCTAGGGCTGATTTCTCAACTTATATTCTTGGTGTTTGATGATCTTGGAGTTACTTGTGGTGTTCATCAAGTTCTTGTCTTCCAAAAACAAGAAATACACTTGGTTGGTAAAGAAGATCATCCTCTCCATTTTCTCTTGTTATTTTTGTAAAGAACAAATGTATTTTCTTTCATTTTGTATATGTATATGATGTATATATGATGATAAAAATGTTGTGTGGGGATCAAGTGTTGATAGATATGCTTAAAAAGGTTAATAACTATAAGAAATGAGGCTAAAATCTTGATTATTTAGTTGGCTGTATAAAAACAGTATATAACTAAAACTTGAACTGATAAAATTGCATGGTATGATCCATTTACAGTAAGTACAAGATGTTATACACATGTGAGAGTTGGCCATGCAATGGAATCAATATAATGAGTGAGATATGATCAAAACAAGTTGGGTGTTCTAATCTGAATAAGCAGTTTTGTAGGGACTGTTAAGGCAAGATAAACTTAAAATGAGCAGTAGCTATAACTAAGTTAAATGTAGCATATAATATGAAGATCATGCCACCCAAAAATGAGCTTCTAATTCATTATAGAACTCTAGATATGATAAAAATGGTGAACATGAAGATAAAAATCAGATTTTGAGAATTAATGTTTATTATTATTATATAAGCACTCAAAATTTATTGTATAAAATGTAAAATAAAAACCCACTAACTTATGAAACTTATTTATATAAATATGTAAAAGGTTAATTAAATGGATAAATTATATAAATGGTAGTGGAATAATACTTATAAGTAATAAAAACTATAAACTTGATTTTTACGACTTTTTCGGCTATTACCGTAAAATTAACGTTTTTCGCCAAATAAAACTTAGACGATCAAACCTGTCTAATGTAAAGTTTTTAAAAGTCATATACTGATATATAAGTAACTAATACAAGTAAAAACCGATAAAACCCGAACAATAGGACATACGGACATTAACGAGCTAACTAAGCATACTGGACTAATAATTGGACTAAATAAGTTAAACACTTATAAAAAAGAACTTATTGGGCTTAACCCATTTGGGCCCAACATGGAAAGTATAGATACTGATAATATAGGTATAAAATGGATTAAAACAAGTTAAAGAACTTATACTAAGCTTATTGGACTCAAAATAGGTAAATAGGTAAAACTAGTAAACTAGTAAAAAGTTACCAATACGTAAACACTAAAATGAGTAAACAAAGATATATAAACCCACTTGATCATCATCATATGTACAAAATCATCATATGTATATTGTTATTTTGATAAAAGTCATTAGACAAGAGTCTAAGACCGATTATTATTTATATAGGTTTCCGTGACCGAAGCACGCCCGTAGCCGATAATCCGCCTTTCATTATCAACGTGAGTCTATAGCCTCGTTTGAGCTCATTCAAATATTTTTAAAACCCGCGAGGGGGAATACATGTTTTTTTTAAACTTAGAACACAAGATTTTTATGGTATGCTTGTCCCTCTATGAATGGACCCGTGGTTGCCTTTAAATTGCATTAAGTGATTGCCTTAGTTAAAGCCTCAATTATGGACCGTTAATTAACCTATGATGGGTTAACCGCTAGTACAGTTAATAGATCTATGGGGGAAGCCGCCCCGGTTCAGTTTTTGTGGACTTGTCATAGAAGCTTAGGCCCGACCTCCGCACTGTTTGAACATATTGTATTGAGAAGTCAGGTATACGGCAATGTACCAATAATCTGGAGGTAACCGACAATTAATAAATCTCTCGTCTTATTAGACTGATATGGGAGTGTCTAAGGGCTCGGTTCCATGAGCTTATTGCAATTTATGCTAAATACAATTATTATTGTTGATGCAAATTATTAGATGCTTGTTGCCTTTAAGCATGCCACAAACTTATAATCTTTGCTTGTGTTCAAAATGATTATATAAACCTATAGATTCACTCGGCATTTTTGCTGATGATTTTCTCACATGTATTTCAGGTAATCAAGAAGGCTGAAGCTTGGAAGCCACGGGAATGAATGTTGTGCACTACTTTGCAATATAAACTCTTTGAATATTTGTCGTTCCTTTTGTTCAAAACAATTTAAATCTTTTGTTTTGGTTGTACTTTGGTTACGATGTCTTGGGACTACGCTACTCTGATAAATGTTTTGGAACGATAAATTTAAAACGTCTCTTTTCGAGTCGTTCTTTATAAATTATGTGTTGTTGTATCATTGTTTAACACCCAAAGATGTATTCCGCTGCGTGATACCAATCTTTAACACCCCCAAATTTACACGCAGCGGAATACATCTTTGGGTGCTAAACAATGATACAACAACACATAATTTGTAAAGAACGACTTGAAAATAGACGTTTTAGATTTATCGTTCCTAAAACATTTGTCAGAGTAGCGTAGTCCCAAGTAATCGTTACCAAAAGATAAGTTGAAACAACATATTGGTTTGTTTTGAAAATGGAACGATAAATAAATCAAAGAGTTTGAACAACAAAAGCAGTGCACAACTTCATCTCCCGTGACCTACAAGCTTCCACTTCTTGATTACCTGAAATACATGTGAGTAAAACAATCAGCAAAAATGCCGAGTGAATCTATAGGTTTATGAAATCAATTTGAACACAAGCAAAGATTATAAGTTTGTGGCATGCTTATAAGCATCAATTAATAATTTGCATCAACAATGATAATTGTATATAGCATAAATTGCAATAAGCTCATGGAACCGAGCCCTTAGACACTCCCATATCAGTCTAATAAGACGAGAGATTTATTAATTGTCGGTTACCTCCAGATTATTGGTACATTGCCGTATACCTGACTTCTCAATACAATATGTTCAAACAGTGTGGAGGTCGGGCCTAAGCTTCTATGACAAGTCCACAAAAACTGAACCGGGGCGGCTTCCCCCATAGATCTATTAATTGTACTAGCGGTTAACCCATCATAGGTTAATTAACGGTCCATAATTGAGGTTTTAACAAAGGCAATCACTTAATGCAATTTAAAGGCAACCACGGGTCCATTCATAGAGGGACAAAGCATACCATAAAAATCTTGTGTTCTAAGTTTATAAAAAATTTATTCCCCCTCGCGGGTTTAAAATCATTTAATAACTAGTATAAAGCGAGGCTATAGACTCACCTTAGTACTTATAGTAGTTGAAGACGATCGCCGACGATAGTAGATGCCCGAAAAACACGACAACCGCAACCTAGCAAATAAGGTGCGTACATTAATAATAGACTCGAGAAATAAATGATACTTAATAAAATCAAACTCAAGTATAAAATCACGACAACTCGAGAGAAAACGATGCAAGTGGTTCTATTATACTCTCCTATATATTCATTTTATTATTATATGCCTTTAATAAAAATCTGCCGGAACATACCGAATGTCCAAGCCGTTTTCCCATACTTAAACATATCAAATTTTTATGATACTAGTCAGAGAACTTACTTACTATATATAGAAAGTCCTCTCAAAAGCCCATTAAAAGATTTTACTTCTAAAGTTCCCTGCCCGACTCATTTTTGAATCACAAAATCCGGACAGTTTAGCGACCTTGACTTACGAAACCATTTTGACCATTCTAAACAACTCCATTTGTAAAACCGCCACTTGATTCTAAAAATAGACTCAAAATACTAAACTTGAAGCCTGAGAACAGCCCTTGAATCATTTTGAAACTCATTTTATAGTCCCCGACATTCGATCCAAATATCGACAACAATTTTCGGATTGTGTCGACACTCGCCTCCCGGTACACGAAAATCAAACTAGTGTATCTTCCACCTCGTTTGGAGTTGGAAGGCCTACTTTATATGAAATCGAAGCTAACGAAATTCTCTACAACCCTCTCCAATTAGTTAAGTGGCTATCAAACAGTAAGACCCCCAAAAACGGCCTCAAACCTACTGCCCAAAATCACCTTTCAAAATCTCCCACAAAATCATGTTTTTGATCAATTCTAACAATTTTCCTCATCATCCTACACCCCTAATCTCATCATGAACCATCCCTAACACTTGCATCATCATCAAAATCAAAAACCCAAAAATTAAAAATCAACTTTTTAATAAAAACATAGCATGAAAATCTTTTGATCATCACTACTAACACATGCATACAACAAATTTGGATCAAACATAACCAACTTTTCTTGAAAAATTTATATGGTTGCATGTATGAAATATTTATACCAAATTGTAGCCCTTTGAAAATGGAGAATGGGACTTGTTTTAGTTTCTCTTGGATCAAGCTAGAAAAATTTTTGATCATGGTGTTTTTTTGTGTTAATGGTGGATGGCTAAAACAAAGGGAGAAGAAGAAGTTGGTTGATGTTTTTGTTAAATGAATTTATTAAAAGAAAAGTGTTAGTGGAAGTGTTAGTTATAGTGTGGAGTTAGGGTAGTTTTTGCCAATTTGTGATAGTTTTGGTCCAAAATGTAAGTATTAGTTAAAAAGCGGGAAATGACTAAAAGTCATTTTTACAAATATTTACAGGACTCGGGTTTCGTAAAAATACTTAAAAGTTTAAACGCACACGAAAAATAATAATATAACGACTCGATACGTAATTAAAACGATATCGTCAAAAATATTAAATATCGAAACGATCTATAATAAAATATAAAATTTTAGGCATCCGTCGGTATCGCGATCACTAGTAGTCCTCGTTACTCGTCAAAATATTAAAACATAATATTTAATATCGGTTTCAACTTAAACCGTTAAACATAATAATATTTAACGTTATAAAATATTTCAAAATAATTGAAAGTATAATTAAATTATGACCTTATTTTTACAGGTTTTACATCCTCACCACCTTAAGGGAGCGACGTCCCGGCGCTCAACTCGCCTCATACACGAGTTGTTCACTACCCGGAAGGATGACGACATTCCTTAATAAGAAGTCCTCACGTTCCACGTATATCTCGATCCACGATCTCTACTGGTTCTTTTACAAAACGCAACTTGTCGTCAAGTTATATCTCACCAAAAAGGAATAAATAAATCCTTATCCACAAGTCACCCGTCAAGCTCGACACATGAAAATTTTATGAATCACACGAAGCTCATTCGATAACAAGAATAGATGACAGGATTTTCGGGTAAGTCCAGTTAAAAAGAATGTTGAAATTTAAAGGATAGCCACTGGCCGGATAGCCATGGACACACATCAAAAGAACTAACAAGAAAAACATTTTCGTCATCGAAGGGTGCTCACACGCGGGTCCTCATTCAAAAGATAATACAAAGACACCATCTCACTTTCGCCAACGCGCATTAAAGTCTCGATAAACATCATCGTTGAAAGTCAAAAAGATATTACATAATATATATTCTACATGATCGGACGTCATCGGATGATGCCGTCTCAAGTTCTCACAACTTACGATCATTTGAGTAGATCACATACCACATAAGTACATAAAAATAAAAGGTCGAACAATAACATCAAGTATAGATTTCCATCGTTAATCATCGAGAAAACCTTGAACAAACCCTTGATAATAACCACGTGATCTCCAGAGTCTTTCCACTTGCGGTGTCGGCTTCAACATACTCCTCGAGGTCGTAACGAATTTATTAACTCCATTCATTAAGATATTCGGTCCTCAATCATTCCACAAGTACACGCATAAATCCTGGTGACACTTATCGTTTCTTCTTATACACTGCTTCCCGAGATTCATTTTAAACTCAGAATAAAATAGTAATCTTCAATACGAGGAACAAAACGAGATAAAAATAACTTCAATAAACGCATAAACGAACAAGATGTGGTAAAATGATTTAAGGTTGACGATCGACGAGGGATCTCGACTCACGTAACCGTAAAACATAATAAATCACAATACTAGAAAAATGAGAGCGAAGAATAAATTATACATTAAAATAACATTTGTCACAATTATCCGTCCCGGATTTGGTATTAACTTAAAACTCAGTTGAAATACTTTCTTGATAAAGATGATACATCAAAAATAGAAGTAAAATAGTTTTCCAAATTTATTTGGTCGTCTTAAGAAACTTTGAAAGAATGACGTAAATTTATTAATTATACTCATATTGATGGTTACGATTTAGAAAATATAATTTCCAAATTAAATCATTGTTAGGAATATAAATTAAACCGGTAATTTCATTACATTAAAAATAAAGTATGATAAGTCAATTAGTTCAAAAGGTAGAACATAATTTTATTTTTAACATTAGTTTTAGTTATACAAAATATGATGTATAAATTTAACCTTTTTTTTGTAATGGTTATTTCGATAACTGAAAATCATTGGAAAATGTATAAAAGTTCCATAAAAATTTTTATAATACTTTGTAGAAATACATAAAGGTGTTTATTATTTCAAAATAACATGGGATATATTCTGGTTTCAAAGTGTGACAAGATAACAAACGAATACGAATGAAAATAATAGTCAACGATTAATACGAAATCAATGGTACAAAAGAGAACGAAGAAAATGTCGTATGAATTCTTAAAGAGAATAATAAAATAAAGGTGTTGATGGTATGACGATAAGAAATAATAGATTAAACAAGTTGTCAATTTTGTTAGTGCGGTCGGTAGTTCACCAATATCAGCTCGTTAACTTAGCGGTGGTCGATACATGATCGGAAATAAGATCCATACAAAAAAATAATAATCACTTGTAATTAAAACAAATCAAATGAACGATGTTAGTGTTTAAAGAGAGAAGTCAAAGCACGGTTCACAAGAGTGGACTTCAAGACGAACGAGAGTGACGGACGTCATCCCGGATATACGGAAATCACTCTAGTGATAATTCATTATTCACGTGCGGAGACATTCCAAAGATCTACCCAGTCGCATAAAGAAGATTGGACGAGAAGGAAGGATAAAACATCGGGACTTTCAAGTCATTTATCAACAGTCAATAATTAGACGAACGGTCAAAATAAATCAGTTATAAGACAAAATGAAGTAACAAGTGGGAAAACAATCATCGAGTAAAAACGTACTTATAATCATGAGTAAACAATCCGGTAACTTTTAATGTTACGAAAAGTATTTTAGTGTAAGCTTTGGTTTCGATATTTGGATCGAATGTCGGGGACTATAAAATGAGTTTCAAAATGATTCAAGGGCTGTTCTCAGGCTTCAAGTTTAGTATTTTGAGTCTATTTTTAGAATCAAGTGGCGGTTTTACAAATGGAGTTGTTTAGAATGGTCAAAATGGTTTCGTAAGTCAAGGTCGCTAAACTGTCCGGATTTTGTGATTCAAAAATGAGTCGGGCAGGGAACTTTAGAAGTAAAATCTTTTAATGGGCTTTTGAGAGGACTTTCTATATATAGTAAGTAAGTTCTCTGACTAGTATCATAAAAATTTGATATGTTTAAGTATGGGAAAACGGCTTGGACATTCGGTATGTTCCGGCAGATTCTTATTAAAGGCATATAATAATAAAATGAATATATAGGAGAGTATAATAGAACCACTTGTATCGTTTTCTATAAGGTCAGAATTTCTCAAAAGCATAGACCACGGCAAGGAATTCCTTTTCCGTTGTGGTGTACTTTAATTGAGCCTCGGTCATCGTCTTACTAGCATAATGGATTGGACGGAAATGCTTGTCATAACGTTGCCCTAAGACGGCCCCTATAGCATAATCACTTGCATCGCACATGATTTCAAAGGGTAATTCCCAATTAGGAGCAACAAGAATGGGAGCTTCGGTAAGTTTCCTTTTGAGAGTTTCGAAAGCTTTAAAACAATCCTCATTGAAGTTAAAAGGAGCATCCTTCTCGAGAAGGTGCGTCATAGGTCGAGAGATTTTCGAAAAGTCCTTGATGAAACGATGATAAAAGCCCGCGTGGCCTAGGAAACTCCTAACTCCCTTAACGGTTTTGGGATGAGGTAACTTGGCGATGACGTCTACCTTAGCTTTATCGACCTCAATCCCCGCCTTCGACACTTTATGTCCTAAGACGATTCCTTGTTTACACATAAAATGACATTTTTCCCAATTAAGCACAAGATTGGTTTCTTCACAACGTTTTAACATTTGCTCGAGATTAGATAAACACGACGTGAACGAATTGCCAAACACCGAGAAGTCATCCATAAACACTTCCATCGACTTCTCGATCATATCGTGAAAAATAGCCATCATACACCGTTGAAACGTACCCGGTGCATTACAAAGTCCGAAAGGCATCCTTCGATAAGCGAACGTTCCATAAGGACACGTAAACGTAGTCTTCTCTTGATCACGAGGGTCGATAGGGATTTGAAAGTAACCGGAAAAACCATCTAAAAAGCAATAGAATTCATTTCCCGCAAGTCGCTCCAACATTTGATCCATGAAGGGCAAAGGAAAGTGGTCTTTACGAGTGGCGTCATTTAACTTTCGGTAGTCAATACACACCCTCCAACCGGTCACAACACGAGTGGGAATTAACTCGTTGTTTTCATTAGGCACAACGGTCATTCCTCCTTTTTTAGGGACACAATGGATTGGGCTCACCCATGGGCTATCGGATATAGGATAAATCATTCCCGCGTCAAGGAGTTTAAGGACCTCCTTTTTAATGACATCGTGAATTTTGGGATTCACCCTTCTTTGACTTTGAATTGCGGGTTTGTAGTCCTCCTCCATTAAAATCTTGTGAGTACAAAATTTTGGGTCAATACCCTTAATGTCGGATATTTTCCACGCAATTGCCCCTTTATGAGCCTTAAGAACATTCAAGAGCTTGGTTTTTTCATCATTGGCAAGACCTCTTGCAATAATAACCGGCAACTTGTCATCACCTTCCAAGAATGCGTATTCAAGGTGAGAATGAAGATCTTTCAATTCAAGGATAGGTGGTTCCTCGATTGAAGATTTTGGTTCAACACTCATAACTTCCATTGGCGGAAGAAATGGTGGAATAGAAGTATCACCACTAATCAACACCTCATCTTCATTGTCGATTTCATTTGAAGTGAGATCGCCTCCTTGGAATGGAGTGAGATTTGGTGTGGAATTAGCAATAATCGGATCCAAAATAGTGGGATTGCCACTTGACGAGCTATCGGAAAAACCTAACACTTCTTGTGAAAACTCATCGCAAACCACATCTACGATGTCAATGTGATTGATGGTAGCGATTGCATAAACATGAGAAGGTTTCGAGTTTTGAGTAGCGTTTATAACAAGTTCCTCTTCGTTGAATCTCAAAGTGATAGTTCTTGCATGAACATCGATAAGCGATCTCGAAGTATCTAAAAATGAACGACCTAAAATTAGAGGAACTTGAGGATCCGCGTGGATGTCAACTACTATAAAATCAACGGGATAGTAGAACTTCCCCACTTTCACGAAAACATCTTCGGCTACTCCACATGCTAAAATCGTAGAATGATCGGCCATCTCGATAGACATGTTCGAAGGAATAAGAGCCGGAAGCGAAAGCGATTTCCAAATGGAAAATGGCATCAAATTAATGCTCGCACCAAGATCGGCCAAGGCAAGGCATTCTTTCATATCTTGTATGTCATAAGGAATGAGAAACTTTCCGGGATCACCAACTTTTTCCGGTATGCGGTTAAGATAAACCGAATAACAATTAGCAAACTTTGAAAGCTTTTCCTTATCGCTCATCATATTTTTAAAAGTGGAAGCGAAATGAGGCATATACAACAACGCGTCGGCTAAACTCACATCAAAATGCACTTGTTGAAACATCTTTATAAAAAGCTTGATTTGTTGTTTGTTACGTTCTTGCAATTTCTCTTTGTTTCGTCTCGAAGGGTAGGGTAAAGGTGGTGTGGGTTGGTCATTAGGCAACGGCCTTGGAAACTCGGGTTCCACAATTAGTATTGGTTCAACCGTAGGTGTGGTTTGAGCGGTACTTCGTGGGATCGTAATGTGCTCCTTTTCGACCATCACCTCGGGTTCTTTCTCGATTTCCTTCTCCGTAGAAGTACTTGGACGAGAGATTGGTTCCTTGAAAGTTTTACCACTTCGTGTAGTAATAACCTTCATTTCTCCCTTCGGGTTTGCAATGGTATCACTAGGAAGACCACCCGAGGAAGAAGGTTTACACATGATTGCTTCAAACATCTTAGCCATTCGGTCCTCAAATTTTGATTGCCTAACATCCGCTTTTAATAACTCTTGCTTAATCTCATGTTGTCCTAATTCCATCTTTTGTTGGTTTTGTTGAAGACGTTTGACATTTCCTTCCATTTTGTTTGCATGAGTTTTAAGTTCATTAGCAAGTTCATTTTTAAGCTCATTTTTCAACTCGGATCTTAAGCTAATCATCTCACGTTGCATGTTATCAAATTTAGCATCATTTGCTTTAGCATAATCCAAAAATTCTCCTTGAAGATTTTTAGTGTGAGCATTTTGAAAACCTTGTGTAGTGTTTTGAAAATCACGGTTTTGGTTTTGATTAGTGACTTGTCCATTCCCATTTTGATAATTCCCCTTGTTGTAATTGCGTGAATTGCCTTGGTAATTACCACCTTGGTTGTTGTTTCGATAATTATTAGCATTTTGATTTGGTGGAGCTTGATTTTGGCGGGAACCTTGACCGTTTTGGTTGTAAGTTCCCGTTGCTACATAAGCACTCGAAGTGTTACCATCCGCGGTAATGCACTCGGAAAGATCATGAGCTCCACCACAAGACAAACAACTCTTATCAACCGCTTTAACCGAAGCGGAATTTGAAGCTTCTTGAGCTTTCCAATGGGACATAAGATTAACAAATCTATCAAAAAACCGATTTTCCTCATTAGCTTCATCATGTAAGGCATTAATGCTACGAGACGATGATGATGAAGACAAACCCAAATTGGCAACACTCGGTGTGTTACGAGGGATATAAACCTTAGATCTATTTTCGATGATTTGTAAAGCCTCATTTGTCGTCTTGCACAAAAAATTACCACCCGCGGCGGCATTCAAATAATCTCGTTCATGATAATTAAGCCCATTATAAAAAGTATCAACTTGATGTAATTCCGTAAAATCATGGTGTGGACATTCATGTAACATTTCTTTAAATCGTTCCCATGCCATTGAAAAACTTTCATTATTTCTTTGCACAAATCGTGAAATCTCATTTTTCAAATGTGTTGTTTTAGATGGTGGAAAAAACTTGTTCACAAACTTAGAAACGAGATCGACCCATGTCAAAATCGAATTTGGCGGTTCTTTCTCAAGCAAAATTTTTGCGGGTCCATCTAAAGAGTATGGAAACAACATCATCTTAATGGCGTCATGTGGAACATCCTTAAACTTGCTAGTAGCGGTGAGACGGTTAAAATTCCTAATGTGATAGTGTGGGTTGTCTTTCTCGTGACCTCTAAACTTATTTGCTTGCAACATCGACATTAAACACGTCTTAATCTCGAAATTCTCCGCAAGGATGGTGGGAATCACAATAGCCTCTCCAAAACCCTCGGTGGGTACTTGTAGCAACTCCATCATAGTACGATTAGCCATGACGACTTCTTGTTCTACAATAGGTTCAACGATTAGAGGTTGTTCTTCAATCAACGTCTCTTGATTGGCTTGCTTTTGAAGACGTTTACGAGCTCGTTTTGCTTGATTACAAGTGATCATAAACTTCACGAAGAATGGGAGGTGAGCAAAGAAGATTCTTTTTGGGTGTTTTGTGAATTTTCAATTTTTTTTTTGTGTTTTTGATGATATTTAATTTTTTGGATTTTGGTTATATCTTCGTAGACAACAATCTACAAAATCTCTCCTCGAATCAAACTCTTGATTAAAGAAGCCTCAAAGGAATGAAAATGATAACGTGGAGTGAACGCCTTCGAATGACTTTAGAACTTTGGTGAAAACCAAATTGTTCAAGAGGGTTTAATCACAAAGAAACCAAGAAAATATATTATACGTAATAATACCTTGGGCGGCAAAACCCTCGATTAGCCTTCAATCTCAAAATACTTACAAGCAAGCGGGGAAACGAGACGGCGCGAAGCACTTAAGAGCCTTTTTCCTTAGGGTATATTTTATAATACCCGCCTTATACCCACCTTATAGTTTGTATTTTTCAAAATCGAGCTTCACGAAAGTATTTATCTATTTTTTCCCTTTTTCTTTTTATTTGAGATTCGAATACAATAATTGAGTGATGAAATCCCAATTAAGGTTGTGTTTTCACACTTTTGGAGATATTGTTTATTTATTGTGATACTTAATACAATATAGTAATAATATTTTCACAAGAAAAACCAAGAAAACCGATAATACGTATTAGTAGAGTTCTACTAATACAAATACTATTTATGGTTAATATTAAAAACAAAAATACAAATTAATCACGACACACCTCCCCGGCAGCGGCGCCAAAATGATTGTAGTGTTTTACTACTCTTTAGGAAAAGAGCGTAAATAGGGAAAGTATTAAATACGACGGTTTAAGAAAACCGTGTACAAATGACCCTAGATGAAGTTCCAAGTTCGTTTCCTAAGGAGGTATATGTGTGTGAAAAACTTGTTAAATGTTTGTGATTAATGATTGGTTTAGAAAGAGATGAGAAAAGAAGATGACGAAGACGTAAAAATTACTACTAGAAAGTTAAAACGTAAAACCTCAAAAACTACAAAAATAAAAATTAATTCTAAAAATTACAAAAAATTCACCAAAAATCAAAATTAATAAACTAAGAGTTTACCAATGATCAAAACTTTTTCCAAACCTTTTAAATAATTAAATATTCAATTTTTAAATGCTAATTAATGCCCTAAAAATCAAATAAATTATCAAAAAGCCCAAATAAAGATTTTTCAATTGGTAATCCTCTAAAATGACCTAAAAAGACTAAAAACTATTTTTAGGAATTTTTAAACTAATAAAAACTATTTAAAATGATTTAAAAACTATTAAAACTTAAAATAATTATAAAAATTAATCTAAAAGAGATAAAATTATTCTAAAAGTTGCTAAATTCCTATTTTAATGTATTAAAGCTAAGAAAAATGTAAAAAGTTGGAAAATGTGAAATTTGAAAAATAATAATAAAATAATATTAAAATAATATTAAAAATCCAAAAATTATAAAAATTCTAAAAACTTGCAAACTAGTTTATTTTAACTTAAATAATCAGAAAATCAAAGTGAAATGACCAGAATACCCCTATTGGGCCCTCAAATGGGCCAAAACCAAAAACAGTCAAACCAAATGGGCTTTTGGGCCCAAAAAGTCAAACTTGGCCCAATTGACTTGGAAAAGCCCTATCTGACTTAAAATTTAATTCTAAGAACAAAACTCTAAAGGCCCAAAAGCTGAATGTGAGCTTATCACAGCTTATTAAACACACAACTTATTCTTATTGGGCTTTTCAGCCCATTAAGCAATAAGCCAATGCCATAAGCTCTAATTTGACACACAACCTTCTTTTGGGATGCTTATGAGATCTGTAAAAAGAAATTTTGAAAAAGCACACTCAATAAGCGGGAAATAAGCAAAGTAAAAATTCACTAAAAGACAAAATAGTCGGGTTTGAAATTTAGGGCACCTCAGAAGCTCTAGTTTGTTGCAAAAGCTTACAAATAGCTTAACTAAGAATAATCAATCAAGAAAATCACAAAAAGCCAAGTAGAATAAGCTGTATGAGCAAATAAGCTGGCTGAAAAAGCCAAATAAGCTAGTTTTCTAGCAAAAGCTTAACCAAAAGACTTGTAAACTTCCAGATATGATATTAAGCTAAGAAAAATGATTTCTATTACAAAAGATAAGTTGTTGCATGAGCCAATAAGCAGTTCTCAAAAATAAGCCAATAAGTGCTTATTTGACCAAAAGTCAAAGTACTCCAAAATGCACCAAATGATCAGGAATGATACAAGGGCTTGTTATAAGCAATTTTTGTGAAGGACTCAAGGAGGAGGCCTTGTGAATCAAGAGGTCAGTTGACCTTTTGATGACAGATTTTGGCAATAAGGACTTAATAAGCCAGTTAGCTTATAAGACAGATACAAAGCAATCCAAGTAGCAAAATCCAATCACAAGCAGCACATAAACAAGTTCCAAGCAGCAAAATCACAAGGCATACACTAGGATAACAAATGCAAGCACAAAATGAGGTGGTCACTTTGCTGATGCAAATGACCACTTCAGCAACTTTTGATAAGCTATAAAATCCACAATAAGCCACAAAATTCAACAACCAGACAACCAACAGATAGCTTATCACCTAAACTATTCCCAAACCAGAATTCAGACCTTAAATCCAACAAACAAAGAAGTTATTGGATCTGATGTGTTTGACCAATTTCAAAACCACTTTTATCAGATTTTTGCAAAACTTCAAATCCCTTTTCCAAACTTTCAGTAACTTAACCAATGACTAAAACATGTATATTAAGACTTGTTTAGACCTCCCAAACCCTAAGAACCAAGGGCACAAGGCCACAAGGCCTTATGAACCAGTAATCCCAAACAACCCTTAATCAAGCACTTTTCAAACAAACTTCTTAATCCTTCAAACAACCTACTGATTTTAATGATCAAATAGCTATACTAGGTGACAACTAATAGATACCAACCATAAAACACAAAGCACAAACACAAGAACACCAAATCATATACCAAAGTACAAAATAAGCAGAAACATGAAATTTTTTTAGAGAAATCTTAACAAGGGGTTATACTTGCCTTCCACAACATCCTAGGAAGGCCAGCTATGCTCCTTGGACCTTGTTCAACAACTAGAACAAGACCAAGGTACTTCAACAAGAAAGATGATGAATGCCTTGGTTGATGTTTCAAAGCAGAAACTCAAGGACTTGATGTCTTCAACACAAGCAGCAAACTACTAAACCAAGGGCTCTAATCCCTTCACAAGCTTGGTGTCAAAAAGCTTGCAAGAGCTTATAGCTAATGGTTAAGGGTTAGTACACAAAAATAAGCAAAATAAGAACCTTCTTTCAAGCTTTTTCAAACTTGAAAAACCTTACCAAACATAAACGTCCTTGATCCAAAAGGTTCAAGCACACTTATAACAATCAATGGAACTCAGAATCACCCTTTAAACAACACCAACTTTCAAAAACATAAAAAGGAATTACAATTTTCTCAAAATACGAACTTTTATAAATTTTAAAAAGGAATTACAAGTTTAAAAGGTAAAGACTGGAACAACGGGACTCTCACATGTTGAGGTCTCCTTTTATAGGCAAATGCCAGGCTACACTATTCACAAACCCTAGAAGTGAATTCTCTAAAATGCCCTTGAGTCTTCTTGACGTTTTCTGAATTTGAGCTGTCCAAATTGATCAAGGCTGTTCATTTTAGCTTTGGAATGAAGCAATGAGTCATAGCTGTTGATTTTTCCACGTTGGATGACTTGGAGGGCAAGTAGCATTCTGATTGGTGGAAAAGGAATTGGGGGTGGGGTCCATTGTGAGTGGGAGTGAGGGTTTTGTGTGTGGGATGTGTTTAAGGTGAGGTGAATCAAATGTGTGCCAAGGTAATTGAAAATTACCCTTTGTTTTAAGTGAGGTAATTCTGGGTGGTGAAAAGTGAACAGTAACACGTTTGATCCGTTTTTTGTGGGATGGAAAGTTGTTTGGCGCAATTTCATGTTTGAATGTTTCAATAGCACACTTTTGGCCCTTCTTCTTTTTCTTTCCTTTCATTTGTGTTTAAAAACGTGTCAGCGCCCATTTCCTTTGTAACAACTTTCAAGATTTGGCAATTTTGGCACAAAACTTTCCAAAAAGGTTATAAGGATTATTTTTGTCATTTTGAGATATTTCAAGGGCTGATTTTGGACAATCTTGATCTTCAAAGGTCTTCAATGTATCTTTGGCTTGATGAGGGACCATTGTTGGCAATTTGAAATTGTTGAGGGACTAATCTTGCCATTTCTTCAAAGTTGAAGGACCATTTGTGTAATATTGACAAACTTAAGGGACCAAACTTGTAATTATTAATATACAAGGGTTTTAAGTGTCATTTCTTCAATAAATGAGGATCAATCTTGCATGTCTTCAAGTCTTCAAGGGTATTTGTTGAATATTCCATGATTTAGGGCCCGGTTCTTTGTACGGCTTCGTTTCTCGTGTCCGTTTTTCCTTGTATCTTGTGATCTTTTGTCTTTTTCACGATATCCATACCTAAAATACACAAGTAAACAAAAAAAAGCATATATATGGTATATTATGACATTTTTATGCATTTAAAGCCCAAAAAGAACGATGAGATCATGTATAAATGCCATCTCATCACCACCTTTAACAAATAAAGTGGGGTTGGCATTTTTCCACTCTTCTATGTCAATAACCTTTTGTTGATATTCCTCAACTGGGGAAACAACTCTAGGTGGAGGAATAAATTCCTCTTCTTGGAGTTCTGGAATACCAGTCCAAGAGAGATCCTTTCTATGGACATCATAGAAGTCCCCAGTAGGTGGTGGAACGGCAACATATTCTTTCAAGCTAATCCCAGACATATCCCTAGAATCCCTTTGTTCACTAACACATTTTTCTAGGGTTTGTGAGGCTTTATCAAATCTCTGAATTTTAAGGTCTACATTATCCTTATTTTTGATAGCCTCATCTAACTTAGCCTGTAATTCAGCATTGACTCTCTCCATGATGTTTCTAATATCCATACTAGCATTTAACTCATGTTTTAAGATATTTATTTTATCTTTTAAGTCAAATTCCATTTTCTTGTACTCAGAAACTGTCTTCTCAGTTTGAGTGAGAGCAATTTGATAGTTAGACAGTTTGCATCTTTCAGTACTCACATCATCTAACAACCTTAACACCTCTTTGTTAAGTCTCTCAGTATTTAACCTACAAGAAGAGTCATTACATACCTCATTATCAGATGACGAAGATGAGTTGGAACTTGAAGTAGACTTGGTCGTGACTGAAAACATCATCTGATTCTTCTTCACCTTCTTCCTTAGCCTGGTTCACCTCACGGTATTGGATCTCGTTCTTCAAATCAAAGTTTCTTAACAAGCGCTGATACCACTTGTTGATCCCAAACTTAGATCGATTTAGCTTTGTGTTATCGAGATTAAATCAAGTTTAACACGTAGAGAAACTTTGTTGTATTGAACAAACTAAGTGTTATGCGGAATTTAACACTTAGAACAAAGAACAAAACAAAGTAAACAAAACTTTCACTTTGATTAATAATATCAATGAATGATTACAGTGAAAGTGTTATGAGATATGTGGAAGAGGTGTGTGAAAAAGATGTGTCTTATGTCTAACCCTAAGGCCTCCTTTTATAGGTTTAAGGAGCCTTGTACAAAAAGATAAGATCAATTATTTTAGGAAAAGACATAAGATAAACAAAACTTATTGACTAAATCTTTTTAAACATTAAGAATATATTCTTATTCTTATCTTCATATTTTGTCCACCAGCTTGAAGAATTCATCATTGGCAGATTTAGTCCTTGTCTTTGTCTTAAAATTCTTCTTGTCAACGCCTTGATAATTCTTATCAGCGTCTCACCTGTCAGCGCCCCGTTTACTCTTGTCAGCGTCCAATTTCCTCTTGTCAGCTGATAGGTGTGTAAACACCCATCCTTTTTACCACTTAATTACAATAATAACCAGGCCAAAACGTGTATTTTATGTCATAAATGTCGGAATAATGCGTGGTTTGTGTTTTTGTTGTGATTTAGGACGAAAATGTGAAAAGGGGAGAAAACACGGGCATTAACGGGCTTTTATCGAAGAAAAAGACAAAAGACGAAGTCAAGAAATCAAGAGTGCAAAAAGAACGGAAGTCCAAGACCAATTCTGAAGATTTATCGAAGAAAAAGTCAAAAGACGGAAGTTTACTAAAAGCCGAAGAACTCAAGTCTAATTTATCGAAGAAATTACAAGACGAGTTAAAGTAATCCCGAGACAAAGTCTGAAAGGTCGAAGAAGTTAAAAGATTAAAGGCTAAAGACGAAGGATTAAAAGATAATTAAAGAAAGAAAAAAGAGGGAGGAAGCTTCCTTCCACTAATCCCCTCCTCCCCTATAAATACACCTCATTAGTCATTTGTTGAGGTTGTTGGCTACTTGACAAATAGCCTTCCACCATTTTCATTTCTTGCAAATTTATCTTTCATGTCATTTTAATTAATTGTCTTGCACTTTAATTCCTTTAATTCAAGTAAGTGTTTTTAATTTTGTTAATGAATCTTTACTTTTAGTCAAGTTTTTCTTTATCTTTCTCATTCTACTTTTCTTATTTTTTGGCTTATTTCAAATTCGGATTAAGCAAGGTTTTGCTTAATCTATTTGCTTATTTGATTAAAAAGTTTGTCTTTTTATTTCCATCTAGGCTTGTATACGATTTAAGCTATAAGTTTGACAATCTTATTGGCTTATTTTGTAACTAGCTTATTTGATTTTAAAGTTTTCTATAAAGTTTTATCTTTTTAAAGTTCCTTTTATAAAGTTTAAAAATTTAATATTTCAAAAGTTGTCAAATTTATGCTTAGTGAGTTGTTTAAAATTAGGTTAAGTGAGCTTTTTGAAAGTGCTTATTGAGATTTTTGCTTATCTCCATTTTCGGATTTGTTGGTGTTCATCGCAATATTGAGGCTTCTACACATTCCGACGGATTGATTGTTTAGATCGCAATAACCCTTAAGGGTTCTACTTTGCGATCATTTGTACCAACCCCTTATTCCGATCGGGATTGCGATCGCTCATTGCGATCGCATATTCCGACGGAATTTAAGGTATATTGCGACGAAGTGCTGCCCAATTTTCAATAGCCACATTCCGATGGTTTCAATCTTTGCTATATTCCGATACTTTTCTTTTAGTTTCATTCCGACAGTTTTTGTTAATATAATATATTGCGACAGTTTTTAAATTAAAAAAAAAGTATTCTGATACAAAAAAAGAAAAACATTCCGATGGAAAATGAATATAACATTCCGATGGAAAATGTCTAATACCACATTCCGACCAAATGTGCAACATGTCTGCTTGCTTATAATTTTTTTGGCGCCATTTTCACCAACTAGCTTGCTAGCTTGAGCAGCTTGCTTGCTAGCTTGTTTATTATTTAGTATTATTCTGTAAACGTTTAGTTTAATCTGAAAGTTGTTCCGATTTTATTTCTGAAAGTTACGTATTTTTAGTTGAATTTTTTGTCTATATTTAAAATTAATATTTTTTCGTAAAGTTCAAGTTTTATCTTTTATTTAGTACCTGCTTTAGGTTTTGCCTCATTTAACTTTAGAGTACCCACTTAGTTTTATTCTCTCCTTTTTCATTAAGTAAACTTTATTTTCGAGTCGATAGTTAATTTCGTCTTTTAGTTTTATTTTTATTAATTGTTTTGTTTTAATTTACGTTTTATTATTTGTTTTAATATTCGTTTTAATATCGTTTTAATTTTTAGTTTTTAATATTCACCTTGTTTTACTTTTATTATTTGTACTTGACTTTAGTTTGTTTTTAAATACTTTTCGCATTTACTTTTTATTTAGTTATAGATAATCAACTTCCCTTTTTCTTAACAAAAAACAATTGAGTCACACATTTAACCGGAAATCAATTCGTTAAGACACCGAGAAAACGAACTTTTTTCAACTACCAAAAACCTAATTTCAAATGGCGCTGCTGCCTGCTCTTTTCGTGAGGATTAACGGTTTTTTGTGAGAGACGCGTTGGCTTTTGGGATCCGTTCACTCGTGAATGTTATTTTTCGTGTCCAAAATTTTCAAAAATCCAAAAACATTTGAAAAAACATAAAAAGCATTTCTTTTTCAAAGTTTGCACCAAAAATATTATTCTTGGTTGTCTATTTTTCTTCATGGATTCGTCTTGTGTACGGTGTGGGAGACCATGGCATGGTTTTCAAACATGTCAATGGTGTACTTGTGAGCGGTGTGGTTCTGATATCGACGATACACAATTTGGATTTTGTCCATTTTGCAATTCAACAAATTTGTACTTCTCCTCTTACAATACTTTCTCACCCTCTCCCGTCTATGACGATCCTTATCCTCAAAATGCACCGGATTTTTCTCCATCCCCGTGGTGCTATAAGTGTGGGGGTCCTCACGAAAGTTTTCACTGTCCAACGGGGGATCACAATTACTATAATTATACCCCTTCCAGTTTTGACGAACCCCTGCAATACCCAATTGATCATCAGCCTCGTCACGGGATGAGTTACCAAGAACCAATTGACGATCTTGCTACAGCCTTTCAAGAACAAAGAAACGATCTTGCTACAGCTTTTCAAGAACAAACGAAAGAGCTTTTACACACGCTGCAAACTTGTATGGAGTCATTTTTACAGTAGCAAGATCTGACGAGTACTCATATCCCTGAGCTTATTATTAGCCCTTTAGGTATTGAAGAGAGCGATGACGATATTGAGGTTATTTTCGACGAGGAGGAATTTCTAAAACAACGTAAGACTTCTCCCATTCCTCCTTCGTCTATTGCTATCACACCCGAGGAGCCCGTTGGCTCTCTCATCATGGAGGATGAGCATCTTGACGTTATCTCGGCAACTGAATCGGACAAATTCCTAAAGTCTAGTGTCGAGGAACTTGTCCTCATCCCAAGTGAGCCCGCGGGTATTCCGGAAAATCTGTGTGATGTGCCGACTTGTGCGGAGCTTACGGACAAGTTTGCTTCGCTAGTCAATGATCACATACTCACAACTCCACATGCGATATTTGATCCTCCTAACAAGAGTTCAACATGTGGTGAGTATGATCATTTCGTCTTCGAGCCCGAGATTGAGGAAATTATCGACCGAGAGCTAGCTCTCTTACCTCTGCTTCCTCCTACAAGCGAGGTCGACTTTTCCAACATCGATGCCGAACTTGATGAGTTGGAACGTCTTATTTTTCATAATAATGACGAACCAACTCACATGGCCAAACATCCAATTCTCGAGGAGTTACCTAATCAACACTCCTCTTATGAGAATTACGTTTACCACATTCGTGAGGATTTACCTTATCAACAATCCCCACAAATGAATGATGGTTTCGTACTTGATCGTGATCTTTTCAAACGAGTTTCTACACTCCTTATCTACGATGATATCAACAAGATCTACTTTCATGAGGATAAATGCTTTGACCCAGGAGGTGACATAGACCATTCTATGATTCATAATTTTACGGCTTTGCCAATTGGTTTGCATACATTGTCTTTGGAGGATGACAATGTGATTCCCTTACCCACCCCACCTCCCGTAAATCTGGATTTCACTTGCTTTTCTTATATTGAGCATACTTTCCTACCATTCAAGACTTATCGTCCCGCCTCTCCTTTGTTGATGTCCTCCGGGAACGAGGACAAGGTCTTTGATCCCGGTATTACATTCGAGGCTTCCCCATGGACCATTTAATTCGGGGACGAGTCAGTCTCGTGACTCGGTTAACAAAAACAAGCGCTATTCGGGAGGCAACCCGATTATCTATCTTTATCTTTTTTCACCATAAGTGTAGGGGGGAGCCCCGTTGGTGTTTCTTGCTTTCTTTCTTATCATATGCAGGGATTAGAGCTTCAAAGACACACTCTTGATGACTTTTGACGAACCGTGTTCCCTTCTTCCCGGTTCTATCCTAAACTCTTTTCGATTCACTATTATATATTTTCCCAATATTAAAATAGTAATCTCTTTAGTCGTCTTTTCCTTATCAAGATTTAAACAAAGTGTACAATGTCCTAAGTGTAGGGGGGTTTACTCCTATATGCTTAAACATTGAGGACAATGTTTATATTAAGTGTAGGGGGGACTTCTATCGAAGTTTTAAGTGGACTTTTCCATGAAAATGCCTTCATTTAACCGGAAAATCATCTTTTTCGGCATTTTTCAAATTTTTAATTAACTTTGGCCATTTAGTCGTAATTTTTAAATTTTTATCGTTGCTTTCATATGTATATATATTAATAAAGTGGTGTAGCTAGTTTTGAAATCTTTGACATATTAGGCCCGTTGCGATTATTTTCACTCAACCCGAATAGACTTATCTAAGTTTATTCTAGCTAGTATCCTTAACCATGTAGACCTTAATTGGTTTATTAGGCTAAGCGTCCACGAGTCTCATTACTTGAGATTTTAAATTGTGGAGAACGGGAAATGATAAAGTCAATTATAAGTCGGTATTCTTGCACAAGCACACTTGGTGTGATTATTTGCCTATTCTCCCATCACTTGCTAATAATTTATCTGCAATATGTAAGGTCGTACGATTTGAAAAGTTACTTAGCTTCTACCCCAAGATCGTTTAAAAGTTGCTCGGTAATGATAAGAGTTCATAGCCAAGGCATAACTTATGAAGCGGGGCGCAAAGATTGGCGAGTCCGAACAGGCCCTAACAAGGCATGAGGATTCCATTTTATTGCTAAAGATCAAAGGTTATGTGAAAAGCATTATTCCCAAAATCAATATGAAGGATCAAGACTCACGACGAAAAGCAATCAACTCCCATAAAGATCATGGAGAAGTCTATCCGAAAAGACCCTAACAAGGTATGAGGATAAATAGATCCAAGTCCGAAAAGGAGGCGGATCATTGTATCTCAAAATCCCAATTAGCGATTGAAGAAATAATGATGAAGTCGTGGTCAACAAAATTGGAGTACCCCTAAAAAATACTCCAAGTGAAGAACTCTATTAACGAAGAGAAGACCATTATCTCAAGAACGTCTCTCAAGATATGAAGTATGAAGTACATGCCAAATATCGGCCCGAGAAAGGTCTCAAATCGTGAAGCGAGTTATGCCAAGATATGAACTTTTTGATATCCCGAGAAGCAGTTTTAAGATATTTTGTCCTTTAGCTACCTATTGATCAAATCGTCCTGCTTTGCTTTCAGCCTAAATAAACTATCGAAATAAGTCCAAAAATGCATCTTCATGATCATTCTAAGACAAAAATAAAATATAAGAGATACATCTAGGAATAAGGGAGTTTAAGCATATAATTAAGCCATGTGTGTAAGTGTTTGTTTTGCTAACTTATAATAACAATGATCTCGTTTTTAAGCTTAGTTTGGGGAACGTGAAACTTGAGGGTGATAAATCTTCGCAGCACCGAAGCCCTAAGGTAAGTCTTAGATCTCTTTGCAAGTTATTTCCATGTAGATATTTTCAAGTGAAAATGGTTTTCTATTCCTTTTGTTTCCTTTTAAGTTTTAATTTCTCTTAGTATTTAAATTTTTGTTTAGTAGTATGTTAATAAGGCCAGGGTTGATTGATTATGACAAAAGTGTAAAACTGCTTTATCACTAAGCATTCCATGAGGGCATGGCAATGGTTAAGTGTAGGGGATTTGATAGGTGTGTAAGCACCCATCCTTTTTACCACTTAATTACAATAATAACCAGGCCAAAACGTGTATTTTATGTCATAAATGTCAGAATTATGCGTGGTTTGTGTTTTTGTTGTGATTTAGGACGAAAATGTGAAAAGGGGAGAAAACACGGGCATTCACGGGCTTTTATCGAAGAAAAAGACAAAAGACGAAGTCAAGAAATCAAGAGTGCAAAAAGAACGGAAGTCCAAGACCAATTCTGAAGATTTATCGAAGAAAAAGTCAAAAGACGGAAGTTTACTAAAAGCCGAAGAACTCAAGTCTAATTTATCGAAGAATTACAAGACGAGTTAAAGTAATCCCGAGACAAAGTCTGAAAGGTCGAAGAAGTTAAAAGATTAAAGGCTAAAGACGAAGGATTAAAAGATAATTAAAGAAAGAAGAAAGAGGGGAGGAAGCTTCCTTCCACTAATCCCCTCCTCCCCTATAAATACTCCTCATTAGTCATTTGTTTAGGTTGTTGGCTACTTGACAAATAGCTTTCCACCATTTTCATTTCTTGCAAATTTATCTTTCATGTCATTTTAATTAATTGTCTTGCACTTTAATTCCTTTAATTCAAGTAAGTGTTTTTAATTTTGTTAATGAATCTTTACTTTTAGTCAAGTTTTTCTTTATCTTTCTCATTCTACTTTTCTTATTTTTTGGCTTATTTCAAATTCGGATTAAGCAAGGTTTTGCTTAATCTATTTGCTTATTTGATTAAAAAGTTTGTCTTTTTATTTCCATCTAGGCTTGTATACGATTTAAGCTATAAGTTTGACAATCTTATTGGCTTATTTTCTATCTAGCTTATTTCATTTTAAAGTTTTCTAAAAACTTTTATCTTTTTAAAGTTCCTTTTATAAAGTTTATGAATTTAATATTTCAAAAGTTGTCAAATTTATGCTTAGTGAGTTGTTTAAAATTAGGTTAAGTGAGCTTTTTGAAAGTGCTTATTGAGATTTTTTCTTATCTCCATTTTCGGATTTGTTGGTGTTCATCGCAATATTGAGGCTTCTACACATTCCGATGGATTGCTTGTTTAGATCGCAATAACCCTTAAGGGTTCTACTTTGCGATCATTTGTACCATCCCCTTATTCCGATCGGGATTGCGATCGCTCATTGCGATCGCATATTCCGACAGAATTTAAGGTATATTGCGACGAAGTGCTGCCCAATTTTCAATAGCCACATTCCGATGGTTTCAATCTTTGCTATATTTTGATACTTTTCTTTTAGTTTCATTCCGACAGTTTTTGTTAATATAATATATTGCGACAGTTTTTAAATTCAAGAAAAAAAAAGTATTCCGATACAAAAAAAGAAAAACATTCTGATGGAAAATGAATATAACATTCCGATGGAAAATGTCTAACACCACATTCCGACCAAATGTGCAACATGTCTACTTGCTTATAATTTTTTTGGCGCCATTTTCACCAGCTAGCTTGAGCAGCTTGCTTGCTAGCTTGTTTATTATTTAGTATTATTCCGTAAACGTTTAGTTTAATCTGAAAGTTGTTCCGATTTTATTTCTGAAAGTTACGTATTTTTAGTTGAATTTTTTGTCTATTTTTAAAATTAATATTTTTTCGTAAAGTTCAAGTTTTATCTTTTATTTAGTACCTGCTTTAGGTTTTGCCTCATTTAACTTTTGAGTACTCACTTAGTTTTATTCTCTCCTTTTTCATTAAGTAAACTTTATTTTCGAGTCGATAGTTAATTTCGTCTTTTAGTTTTATTTTTATTAATTGTTTTGCTTTAATTTACGTTTTATTATTTGTTTTAATATTCGTTTTAATATAGTTTTAATTTTTAGTTTTTAACATTCACCTTGTTTTACTTTTATTATTTGTACTTGACTTTAGTTTGTTTTTAAATACTTTCCGCATTTACTTTTTATTTAGTTATAGATAATCAACTTCCCTTTTTCTTAACCAAAAACAATTGAGTCACACATTTAACCGGAAATCAATTCGTTAAGACACCGAGAAAACGAACTTTTTTCAACTACCAAAAACCTAATTTCATCAGCGTTCCAGTGACTTAGCTAATTTTGTTCCCAACAATCCTCCCCTAAACTTGATATCTACTCTAGTAATCAAGTTTCTGAATAAAATAAAACATACAGAGAGGATTCTTACAAATATACTTATCCCTGAATTTGAGTAATAATAAATCTCGAAAAGTCAATCACTCAAATCACTTGTATAGTTAGCCTTCACTTGGTCTTAATCATCTTCAGCACATGTAGAGTCTTTGGAGCTTTCTTTATTACTTTTGTCACTCAAATTCGATTGCTTTGTTGTATTGAACAAACTAAGTGTTATGGCGCCTCGTTTACTCTTGTCAGCGTCCAATTTCCTCTTGTCAGCGTTCCAGTGACTTAGCTAATTTTATTCCCAACAATGAGAATCATTTGAGAACAATTTTGGAATTGTTGAAGAAGGAGAAGCTGTATGTGAAATTCTCTAAGTGTGAATTTTGGTTGAAATCAGTGCAATTTTTGGGGCACGTGATTGATAGTGAAGGTGTTCGTGTGGGTCCTGCTAAGATTGAGGCAATTAAGGATTGGTCAGTGCCGAAGACGCCAACGGAAGTTTGCCAATTTCTTGGTTTGGCTCGGTATTATAGAAGGTTTATTGAGAAGTTTTCGTTAATTGCTAAGCCGTTGACTAAACTTACAAAAAAGAATCGAGTGTTTGAATGGTGATTGGAAGAGGAATCTGCATTTAGTATGTTGAAGGATAAGTTGTGTTTTGCACCGATATTGTCTTTGCCAGAAGGATCTGTGGATTTTGTAGTGTACTGTGACGCGTCTCATAAAGGATTTGGAGCTGTGTTGATGCAAAGGGAGAAAGTAATAGCGTATGCATCGAGATAATTAAGGAAGCATGAAGAGAATTACACTACGCATGATTTAGAACTTGGGGCTGTGATTTTTACATTAAAGTTATGGAGACAATACTTGTATGGAACCAAGTGTGTGGTTTTTACTGATCATAAGAGTTTGCAGTATATTTTGGATCAAAAGGAATTGAATATGAGGCAAAGGAGATGGGTTGAGTTGCTGATTGATTATGACTGCGAGATTCGTTACCATCCTGGTAAAGCGAATGTTGTAGCCGATGCACTTAGTAGAAAGGAAAGAGATAAGTCTATAAGAATTAGAGCTTTGACAATGATGGAAAGTGTTGATTTGACAGAAGCGATATTGAAATCCCAAACTAATGGTTTGAAGAAAGAAAACGTTGAGGCAAAATATTTGGGTAGAATGTTGAAACCATTGTTTGAAGTAAGGCCAAATGGATTGAGGTATTTTAAGAATAGGATTTGGTTACCGTTGTGTCCGTCCGAGAAAGATTCATTAGGAGTGCGAGTGTAACGACGGAGGACTTTTTTCCTCTTCTCTGAAATCGTCATTTTTCTAATAGGAACATGCTAAACAAAAAGAAAAGGGGCTGTTTTTCGTCGAAATAGGGGCCTGTTGACACAATCCCATTTCTTTCTCCCTTTCTTTCCGTTGGTCAACAACCAACAAAAGTTCTCGTTTAGTTCTTCCCATTTTGATAATGGAATGTCACACGTACTTATGGCGTGTCATCAAAGCATACAAGGATAAATGTATAAAACATTACATGACCATAGGGATAACCGGAATCAAACATCGGTTCCCAAACATAAGACCAAAACATAATAAACAAAAGAAATGAATGAAAGACTAAACAAGCATAAGTGTATGAAGGCAAAAAGGAAAAGAAGTCTATAGCAGCTTCCATCCTATGCACGTCCTCCAAATGCTCGAGTCTTTTCTAGGGTACCTGCCGTTTTGGACATGGAAAGGAAAGTAACGGCTGAGCAAAATGCTCAGTGCACGGATATAGACATAGTATAAGTGACTAAAACATAATAGAGACTTAGTAGCAGCGGAAATGTATAAGTCCTGGAAAACCTGGAACATGTTCATAAGACTGGTTTTATAGTTTGAAAAGCCTTATGTTTATCTTGTAAAAACTGTTTATCATATTTTACCATTAGCCAATATAGGTCATGAAAATCCACCATGCATGAATACTTGGAGGGGTGACCTCATCATGCAAATTAGAGGGGCTGCCTCTAATTTAATATACTGGTTTTTGGGTAGGAGGGATCAGCTCCTTGTGAAGGATGCAAGGCACACACCACATTCACCATGAAATCCTGACTGAAAACATGTAACTAGGATGCACCCATACGCCCCACATGATAAATATGATATAAATGGCCAAAAGCTGAAGGGACGCCACGAGCAATCACTCCGCCATGGTGAAGTCATAACATCAGTGCCTATAATGTTATGGTTATGGTATCTCCATAACTAGGTGAAACTGGTCATGCATGTATATGGCTTTAGGTATTCTAATTAAACATAAGCAATCAAACATATAAACTTATACTACGGGAAAATAGTTGGCTGCATACGGGAAATCCTAATAAGGAAAGAATGTCCATACTGAAAGGACGGAAATCCGTACCTTATGTCCAGTGAACGAAGAAGACGAACTGAGGAGAATCCTACTTCGGTATCACTAATGCTACATAAATACATACGTGAATAATTATCTGCTTACTAATACGTAACTGGTTTTACGTCATGTCTTAGCTTATTTTATATGTTCATGTCATGTTTTACTGTTTTAAGCCTTAAACTGTGTTTATCTTATATTCTGTTTAATCTGATTAAGTATTTCTGGTATTTCATGTATTATTATACTTATTGTGTAATAATAAGTAACTTTCCAAAAATAGCAGGTTTCCTAAAATAGAAAGTTTCCAAAAATAGAAAGTTACCAAAAATAGAAAGTTACCAAAAATAGTAAGTTTTGCAAAAATAGAAAGTTTCCAAAAATAGAAAGTTTCTAAAAATAGAAAGTTTCCAAAAATAGAAATACTGCTTAAAATAGATAAGTTTCAAAAAATAGAAAGTTTCCATAAATAGATTAGCTACCTTATTTAAATAAGTTTCCATAAATAGATTAGCTGCCTAAAATAAATAAGTTTCTAAAAATAGAACGTTTCCATAAATAGATTAGCTGCCTTATTTAAATAAGTTTCTAAAAATAGAAGTTTCCATAATTAGAAATAAGCTGGTTAAATAAGCTAAGTATATAAGCCTAAGTGTTTTCATGATTATTTTCTAAGTCATATGATATAATGTATAGTTTATTAATTATTTCATGTAATTAAAATAAACTATAGGTTAAAATATTTAATTAAAGTATATCATGTTTTTAATTAAATAAAGTTAAATACTTAGGTTAAAACATGTATTATTATTTATTAATAATATAACCTAAGTCGTGTTAATTAATTAATTATAACCATGGTTTTTAAATAATTAATTAATTATAAGTTTTAAAAATATAAAATACTTAGGTTAGTAATTTCATGATTTTAATAATTAAAATAACCTAAGTCATGTTATTAAATTAATCATGTCATATTATTAATTTAATTTTAACATACGATCATAAAAATAAAAATAATCTAAACATACACCATGAACCGGATCTAGACTAAAACCATGAACCGGACATGAAATCGACACCGTACCCCGAACCAAATCGGGGTACCCCTTGTCTTGATGCTGCCGTGGGACCCACACCAACCAACCGGGACCATATGGTCTCGGTGTTGGTCGGATGGCCAAACCGAAACCCCCTCGGGTTCGGTGTAGGCTGCGGCTAAAACAAACACCCCTTAAAACATTACTTTTGATTTTATTAAATCCCAATTTTGTTAGATCTATGATCTAATTAGGTTTTATAAAAAAACATAACATGTTCTTAATTAATAAAAGATCAAATCAAAAGAAAAAGGTTTAAAAGGATTTACCGATTACGTGGATCAAAAGAATGAAGAACAAACACGAACACCAACAAGAATTCCAAGATCCAAGATCAACAAACACCCCCTTTTGGTGTGTTTGAAGGTGGCGGCCATAAGAGAAAAAAGAAGGAGGAGGAGGATTTTAGGTTTTCTATAAAATTCTTCTGTAGAAAAAAAATGAGTAGTGTAAATTCCTTAACCTCCTTTTAGTAAAAAATTGATGGGCTAAGCCCATCCCCTCCCTAATTTCGTGGTAATGGGGCCCACAAGGGGTAACCCGAATGTTTTCCGTGTCTAAAATATTGGTGTGTTCTCGTGTTCGTGTTTTACGTGTTCTCGTTAAATATTAACCGTGACTTTATATATTTATTCGTGTTAGTAATAAATATATATACGTAATTAATATTAGCTCGTGATTAAATTACGTTCATGATTTCATGATCGCATGTTCGTGATTAATTATTGTCAAATAATTATTGCGTGCTCATGCGTAGTAAAATATTTATCGTGTTCTAACACGTACGTAATACGTAAAATCCTAACACGTAATCGTAATCATGCTATATTAGGAAAGTTTTAATCTAGTACGTACGATCTTAAGGGTACTATTCATGGTAAAAGCATGCGGGTTTTACAACTCTTCCCCCCTAAAAAGAATAATTCGTCCCCGAATTATAGATAACGTAACTGAAAGAGAAACATACCCGAATCAAACTGAAAGGGTATGTAAGATTAATGAACGTGTGGGTTTCCTGGCAGAAGGAACGCGGAACGTGACATGTCTTGAAAGGACATGGAACGTGACGTGACTGAAAGGACATATCTAGTTGATAAGAGAAAAACGGATAAAAGTTCGGATGACCTTGTCCATTTCCAAGTGGCCTCCCTCTTGGAACGATTCCTTCAGAAGATCTTGACACAAATGATAGATCTTGGTCCTCCTGACCTTGACTTGGAATACGAAGAAATTCTTGGTTATCAACGGAAGGTAGATCCCCTAAATTCGATCGAGGAAAATAAGAGTTAACGTGCTAGGGTAACTGAAACGTTATGATGCAAGACAATCTGACTTAACTGATAATTAGAAACAATGCGCGAGACATAAAGAAACGTAGTACGTGAAAAATTTTGAACGTGATACGTGAAAAATTTTGAACGTGCTACTTGGAGATATGGCGAGTGTAGTATGAGTAAACATATCGTGATCCATGATACGTGTAACATATCTTGATCATGATATGAGGAACGTGGAATGAACATGACATGTGAAACATATCGTGATCATAGAATATAATGGCGGTAACGTCAAACGCTACAAGGTGAGACGTGGAATATGACGTGAAACGTCTAACTGATGATGGAGAGTTATACTAAACTTGGGTCTGGTCTCTCAAGTTCTTGCAAACTACCCAGAATGAGAAAAGAAATGAACTTAAAATCGTAAGCCAAAATACGATCATGAACGTGAATAGTGTCATGAACGCGAGCACGAAAGCAAGGCGTGGAATTAGAACAAAGACGTGAAGTAACTGAGGAGCATAATTATGAATATTTGTCTGACTCGATAACTGATGAATTTCCAAGTGATCGGATGAGCCTTGGCTGGAACATGTCCGATCAGTATGTTAGTTTTGAAATCCTTGTGGATGTAAGAATTTTACAGACTTGATCAAACTGTTTGTAATAAACCAGATAGCATCATGCTTCTTTTGAGTTTGCGTTAAACTGGTAACCAAAATCCATGGAGATCTTGTCCCATTTTAGTTCACAATTTCAAATTATGAAACATCCTAGTTTGTTGGTGTCCTATCTTAACTTGTTGGTATGTCAGGTATTTAGATATGAACGTAACTGTATCTTGCTTCGTAGAAACTTGATACATAGAAGGTTACGAAACTCAGAGTCTATGAATCCAAACTTCTCTTAGAGTAGGATTTTCTAGAACACCTAATGTAATGTAGGGTTCCCTCCTTTACGCATAAGCTGAGTCATGGTAAGATTAACCATGCAATTCCATGTGATCCAGCGTGTCACTGTAATCAACCAGAATTGATATTGGAAATTTCCTAGGTGAAATTTCGCTTGTCATAGGATTTGCACCATAGTGCAGATATGGTCTTCCTGTTCTTTTCTAGGCTTAGAGGAAATCAGGTCATCCTCAATGAAAATACTGATGAATTTGCTTATGAGTTCATGGAAACTCGTTCTTATGGTGTTGTTTGAGCATTGATGAGACTAATTCAAAATCATAAATCTAGCATGACCGAGTCGTGCACGAATAGCAGTCACGGACATGTCCTGCTTTTTCACTCGTCACTATTGGCAGCATGATCATGAGTCCGATCTTGGAAAAATGATTAACACTATAAGGTCAATTGGACATGTTTTCAATACGTGGAGGAGAATAACGGTTATGAATGGTGATTTGTTTAAATCGACGGTAGTCGACACATAATCTCATGGTACCATCCTTCTCCTTGTAGGTTCTTCTGGAATGTATAGGAAGATTTTGGAATAAATCAACTGGCTATGTGTAAAAGACTTAAGTGGTCGTGTCTTATTGACAACTATAATATTTTAGCGACCATGGCTAACAACGCACATGCTTGTAAGCATAGATAATTTGTACAGATTTTCCTGATGGAAAATCAAGCTGAATGTATTAAGGAGCCTGAACATTACTGTACATAATTATGAATCGTAACATGGTGTGCTGTTCATAGTACATAATTAGGATAAAATTCATCTCGTGTCTGTCCGAGGAAATGCGATAGCAGCTTGGATCTCATCATTACGCTGAAGGAAAACCTTCGTATACGTGGGAATACGAAAGGCGTCCTTCTTGGTCATGAATAAATGATTTATGGTTACAAGAGTGAAAGTGACATCGACAACGTGACAGTTCTCACTGATGCACCGGTAATGGTATTGAAATTCTTGTGGCCTGATTAATACATGGCACAACAAAATGGATATACCCTTGGAGGGTACCCTGAATTTCTTAGAAATGTTCCATAGTTGGACGTGAGTCATGTGTCTTGACTCGTTTCTTGGAACTATAAGCATGACATATGTCTTGAATGGTGTCTTGACATGTGTCTTCAGAAAGTATACGTGAGACATGTGTCTTGACTGATGTCTTGACATGTGCCTTCAGAAAGTATACGTGAGACATGTGTCTTGACTGATATCTTGACATGTGCCTTCAGAAAGTATACATGAGACATGTGTCTTGACTGATGTCTTGACATGTGTCTCGAGACATAATTCAATAGAACTACAATATTAGCTTATTATGCCAGACTTGGCGGATCGGTTGGACTACTGATCCTTTGTATGTCTGATCACGTCCGCGGCCGGAGCCTCGGTTGCGATTTCTAGGATAGTTCTGTCATAGTAGTGGTTACTATCGTCTTGTCTGTCAGTTCCATGACGGTCATTCTCATGACCGTGATTCATGTAACTATTCAGCTGAGTGGCCGGCTGGTACCGGTTTGCACACATATGGCTGAAATGACAACCGAATGACGCGTGACATGTAACTAAGAATTAGGGACAATGATTGATGGAAATCGTCTGATGGTGAAGCATCTTCTCGTCCAATTTCTTTGCTCTGACGCCTTTGTCTTCGTCTTGTAGGATCTCCAGGTTGTGAACAACATTCGCATCTCGTAGCGTCTACGAACGTCAACAGCGTCAACCTTTAGTAACATCTCCCAGTTATGAGCGGCATCAGCAATCTTGTAGAATATCAGCAATTGAAAATACGCCTGAGGTGATTCAGAATCGACTAGCGAATACTCGGGAAATATTGCAAGTGAAATACACATAGATTAAGGTACGTGTAATACACATGATATACGGTACGTGGAGTACACGTGGAATGCACATGAAATGATCGGTATGGGGTCGATCATTTATCATGATTTAAGGAAAGTATATCGGTTAAACGGTTAGGAAAACCATCATGATAACCTGGCAATGCCAGTATATACCTCATTCTGGTTGCATAGAGAAACGCTAAAGTGTGGTTACACGAAATTCAACGATGATTTGCCTGACAGCATGATCAATGAAAACCAACCATGACTATCATGAAAGCAGAATTCAATGAAATCCAACAATGTTTTGCGTGAAAGCATAAATAACAAAAGAGGCGTAAGACGTAATCAACATGAAGACGGAATTATCATGAAGAAACATGAACAATTCAACATGAAGGAGTGTATAACATAATCAGCATGAACTGAAGTTAACCATGACAGTATGAAACATACTTGACTAAAAACATATTATCTTATGAGGGGACATGAAAAAAATTTTATGCCAATTTAAATCATGAGAAAAAATTTTATGCATGAAAAACAGTGCATGAATGCGTAATGTAGTTTATAAAAACCTTTATATGTGTGAGGGGACGCCTATGGGTCGGTCCCAAAACAAAATACATGCCGAGGGGACGCCCATGGGTCGGTCCCAAAGTTCAAAGTTTCGATAAAAGCACATGCGACTAAATAGGGCCAGTCCTGTACCAACCATTACTTAGTCATAATACCTGCATCAATGATACATGAAACATAAATAAATGAAACTTATCTGTCAAAACTTATCAGAAAAAAATTTTATGTGACTAATTATGAACTACTGGGGTTCAGTCCACATAGTCACAGTTCACGAGGAACAATATGCATGAAACAATGACACATAACTAAATATGAATGACGGTTGTCCATCCATATTAGCAAAAAAATATCGATGAAAACATCAAGGTTAAAACCTCAAGGTGCTGAAAACATCATGGTTAAAGCAACAATGCGCTGAAAACATCAATACGTAGAATAACAAACCTTGGCTTAGGAAGCTCCTGGTGACTACCCACTAGTCACAGGTCGAGTTTTAGAGCCTACAGGTCGAAGCCTTGGCTCTGATACCATAATTGTAACACCCCATTTTGATAATGGAATGTGACACGTACTTATGGCGTGTCATCAAAGCATACAAGGATAAATGTATAAAACATTACATGACCATATGGATAACCGGAATCAACCATCGGTTCCCAAACATAAGCCCAAAACATAATAAAGTAAAAGAAATGAATGGAAGACTAAACAAGCATAAGTGTATGAAGGCAAAAAGGAAAAGAAGTCTCTAGCAGCTTCCATCCTATGCACGTCCTCCAAATGCTCGAGTCTTTTCTAGGGTACCTGCTGTTTTGGGACATGGAAAGGAAAGTAACGGCTGAGCAAAACGCTCAGTGCACGGATATAGACATAGTATAAGTGACTAAAACATAATAGAGACTTAGTAGCAGCGGAAATGTATAAGTCCTGGAAAACCTGGAACATGTTCATAAGACTGGTTTTATAGTTTGAAAAGCCTTATGTTTATCTTGTAAAAACTTTTTATCATATTTTACCATTAGCCAATATAGGTCATGAAAATCCACCATGCATGAATACTTGGAGGGGTGACCTCATCATGCAAATTAGAGGGGCTGCCTCTAATTTAATATACTGGTTTTTGGGTAGGAGGGATCAGCTCCTTGTGAAGGATGCAAGGCACACACCACATTCACCATGAAATCCTGACTGAAAACATATAACTAGGATGCACCCATACGCCCCACATGATAAATATGATATAAATGGCCAAAAGCTGAAGGGACGCCACGAGCAATCACTCCGCCGTGGTGAAGTCATAACATCAGTGCCTCTAATCTTATGGTTATGATACCTCCATAACTAGATGAAACTGGTCATGCATGTATATGGCTTTAAGTATTCTAATTAAACATAAGCAATCAAACATATAAACTTATACTACGGGAAAACAGTTGGCTGCATACGGGAAATCCTAATAAGGAAAGAATGTCCATACTGAAAGGACGGAAATCCGTACCTTATGTCCAGTGAACGAAGAAGACGAACTGAGGAGAATCCTACTTCGGTATCACTAATGCTACATAAATACATACGTGAATAAGTTTCTGCTTACTAAATACGTAACTGGTTTTACGTCATGTCTTAGCTTATTTTATATGTTCATGTCATGTTTTACTGTTTTAAGCCTTAAACTGTGTTTATCTTATATTCTGTTTAATCTGATTAAGTATTTCTGGTATTTCATGTATTATTATACTTACTGTGTAATATAAAGTAACTTTCCAAAAATAGCAGGTTTCCTAAAATAGAAAGTTTCCGAAAATAGAAAGTTACCAAAAATAGAAAGTTACCAAAAATAGAAAGTTTCTAAAAATAGAAAGTTTCCAAAAATAGAAAGTTTCCAAAAATAGAAAGTTTCCAAAAATAAAAAGTTTCCAAAATAGAATTACTGCTTAAAATAGATAAGTTTCTAAAAATAGAAAGTTTCCATAAATAGATTAGCTGCCTTATTTAAATAAGTTTCTATAAATAGATTAGCTGCCTGAAATAAATAAGTTTCTAAAAGTAGAACGTTTCCATAAATAGATTAGCTGCCTTATTTAAATAAGTTTCTAAAAATAGAAGTTTCTATAATTAGAAATAAGCTGGTTAAATAAGCTAAGTATATAATCCTAAGTGTTTTCATGATTATTTTCTAAGTCATATGATATAATGTATAGTTTATTAATTATTTCATGTAATTAAAATAAATATAGGTTAAAATATTTAATTAAAGTATATCATGTTTTTAATTAAATAAAGTTAAATACTTAGGTTAAAACATGTATTATTATTTATTAATAATATAACCTAAGTCATGTTAATTAATTAATTATAACCATGGTTTTTAAATAATTAATTAATTATAAGTCTTAAAAATATAAAATACTTAGGTTAGTAATTTCATGATTTTAATAATTAAAATAACCTAAGTCATGTTATTAAATTAATCATGTCATATTATTAATTTAATTTTAACATAAGAACATAAAAACAAAAATAATCTAAACATACACCATGAACCGGATCTAGACTAATAACCATGAACCGGACATGAAATCGACACCGTACCCCGAACCAAATCGGGGTACCCCTTGTCTTGATGCTTCCGTGGGACCCACACCAACCAACCGGGACCATATGGTCTCGGTGGTGGTCGGATGGCCAAACCGAAACCCCCTCGGGTTCGGTGTAGGCTGCGGCCAAAACAAACACCCCTTAAAACATTACTTTTGATTTTATTAAATCCCAATTTTGTTAGATCTATGATCTAATTAGGTTTTATAAAAAAACATAACATGTTCTTAATTAATAAAAGATCAAATCAAAAGAAAAAGGTTTAAAAGGATTTACCGATTACGTGGATCAAAAGAATGAAGAACAAACACGAACACCAACAAGAATTCCAAGATCCAAAATCAACAAACACCCCCTTTTGGTGTGTTTGAAGGTGGCGGCCATAAGAGAAAAAAGAAGGAGGAGGAGGATTTTACGTTTTCTGTAAAATTCTTCTGTAGAAAAAAAATGAGTAGTGTAAATTCCTTAACCTCCTTTTAGTGAAAAATTGATGGGCTAAGCCCATCCTCCCTCCCTAATTTCATGGTAATGGGGCCCACAAGGGGTAACCGAATGTTTTCCGTCTCTAAAATATTGGTGTGTTCTCGTGTGTCTCGTGTGTTCTCGTGTTCGTGTTTTACGTGTTCTCGTTAAATATTAACCGTGACTTTATATATTTATTCGTGTTTGTAATAAATATATATACATAATTAATATTAGCTCGTGATTAAATTACGTTCATGATTTCATGATCACACGTTCGTGATTAATTATTGTCAAATAATTATTGCGTGCTCATGCATAGTAAAATATTTATCGTGTTCTAACACGTACGTAATACGTAAAATCCTAACACGTGATCGTAATCATGCTATATTAGGAAAGTTTTAATCTAGTACGTACGATCTTAAGGGTACTATTCATGGTAAAAGCATGCGGGTTTTACAGCGAGAATTGGTGATGAATGAATCTCATAAGTCGAAGTATTCAATACATCCTGGATCGGACAAGATGTATCAAGATCTTAAGAAAGTTTATTGGTGGCCGAATATGAAGGTAGATATAGCACAATATGTTAATAAGTGTTTAACTTGTGCGAAAGTGAAAGCTGAACATAAGAAACCGTCTGGATTGTTAGTCCAACCTGAGATTCCTAAGTGGAAATGGGAGAAGATTACTATGGATTTTGTGACAGGTTTACCAAGGACTGCAAATGGTAGTGATATGATATGGGTGATTGTAGATAGATTGACTAAGTCTGCTCACGTTTTGCCAATGAAGAAGACAGATAGTATGGAGAGGTTAACAGCAGTGTATGTAAAGGAGATTGTTTGTCGACATGGTGTGCCTTTGTTGATAATTTCTGATCGTGATAGTAGATTTACTTAAGAATTTTGGAAGTCTTTGCAGAAAGCGATGGGAACGGAGTTATGTTTGAGTACAACATATCATCCAGAAACTGATGGACAAAGTGAGAGAACGATTCAAACGTTAGAGGATATGCTTCGTGCATGTGTGATTGACTTTGGAAATGGATGGGATAAGCATTTGCCATTGGTTGAATTTTCGTACAATAATAGTTATCATTCTAGTATTAAAGCCGCTCCATTTGAAGCTTTGTATGGACGTAAGTGTAGATCACCAGTGTGTTGGAGTGAGGTAGGAGAAAGTCAATTGACTGGGCCTGAAATGATATTTGAGACGACTGAAAAGATTGTACAAATTAAGAAGCGTTTGTTATCTCCCAGAAGTAGACAAAAGAGTTATGCTGATAACAGAAGAAATCGTTGGAATTTGAAGTAGGAGACATGGTTATGCTGAAAGTATCTCCATGGAAAGGAGTAATTCGTTTTGGAAAGAGAGGAAAGTTGAGCCCGAGATATATTGGACCATTTAAGATTATCCAAAGGATTGGATTGATGACTTATAAGTTAGAGTTGCCTGATGAGCTTAAGGCTATTCATAGTACTTTTCATGTGTCTAATTTGAAGAAGTGTCTAGCTGAAAGGGATATGGTGATTCCATTGGAGGAGATTCAACTTGATGATAAGTTGCATTTTATAGAGGAACCTGTAGAGATAATGTATAGGGAAGTTAAGAAGTTGACGGATAGTAGGATTTCGATTGTGAAGGTGAGATGGAACTCTAGACGTGGGCCAGAGTTTACGTGGGAACGTGAGGATTTCTTAAAGGACAAGTATCCTCATTTGTTTAGGAAGGATTAAGCGCCGCGGACGTCGCTTCTTTCAAGAAGGGGGGATGTGACAACCCAAAACCGAGGTCATTGCTTAATCTTATTTTACGATTATTTTTGAAATTTTTGGATGAGTTTGAACGATATTTATTTTTGGAGGTTTAAGTTTAAACCAATGTTGGAAGGTCTATATTTAATATTTATTAAGTATAAGGAGTATTAGCAAGCGTGATGTCGATGGATGCCAGATATTTTACATTTTGTTGTCGGTTGTTCGATTTTTGGCATTTTTGATGTTTTACTTTAAATGACGTGTTAAGTCGAGTCGGGAGTCGATATTATTATTTTTGAGGTACGTTTTAAATTTTTAAAAGTATCTTTATGAAACCCGAGCCCCGTAAATATTTTCAAAATTGACTAATAGTTATTTCCTGCTTTTTAGCTAACTATTTTTATTTTGAGCCACAACTATTGCCAAATTGCAACCAAGGTCCCTCAAGCACTATCTAAAAGCTTAAACAAACACACACACTCATAATTTTCCACTCAAAAATTTCCACCATCTCTTCTTTCTCTCTCTCATTTGCCGAAACACCACCACCACCCTAAAACCTTACAAATTTTCAATTTTAACTCAAATTTGAGGATGATCTAAGCTAAACTAATCAAATACCCACTCTTAGAATTGATCAAGGATCATTTTGGTATAAGAAAAACTTACATGCAAGGCATTTTTATTTTTTTGATGTTGGTAGGTAGAAACCATGATCATGCATGGTGTTCTTGCCATGATCAATGGTGATTATTGTAAGAATCTTGTTAAAAAATTCATTTTGATTCAAAGGTTTTGATTTTGATGATGATTTAGATGTTATGGTTCATATATGTTGATGTTAGGGTATAGGAATGAACATTTTTATGGTTGGTTTTGATTAAAAAGGTGATTTTGTACAAGTTTTTAATGGTCATTTTATAACAGTAAGTAAACTGTAAAATCCGAATTTTTATGTTTTGGAAATGGCTTAACTTATAGCCTAGGGTTGTAGATAATTTTATTAGCTTCGATTTGATATAAGGTAGAGCTTCTAGCTCCAAACGAGCGCGAAGTTATGATGTTTTGATTGATCGTGTACCAGGAGACGAGTATCGACACTACATATAATTGTTGTCGATATTTGGATCGAATCTCGGGGACTCTAAATGGAAGTTTTGAAATATGTAACCTATTGATAATGAGGTATTTACCTTAGAGGTTGAGTTTACTTTAAAACCCGAGTGTCGGTTTTGTAAACGGAGTCGTTTAAATAAGTTAAAACGGTTGTATGAAAAATTAACGTAAATCTGTCCGGATTTTGTAGTTTTAAAATGAGTCGGGTAAAGGACTTTAAAAGTAATTTCATTTGATGAACTTGTAGGAGGACTTTCTATATATAGAAGTTAGTTTATCGAGTCGTTCCATAAACGTTTGACGAGTTTAAAAGGGGTAAATAAGCTAGTACATGTAGTATGTGCCGGTGGACTTTGTTAAAAGTGTAAAATGGTAAAGTAAATGTGTAGTAAAGTAAAATGAAGTTATTTATATCTTTTTCCCTCGATTTTATTGTGACTTTATGAGTTTGAGTTTGATGTTGTTATGTATGATTTATTTCTCGAGTCATTATTAATGAACGCGCCTTATTTGATAGGTAGCGGTTCTCGTGTTTGAAAGGCATCCATTATCATCGACGATCATCTTGCTAGATCTCTTATACTAAGGTGAGTCTGTAGCCTCGCTTTTTTTGCTAGCTACTAAATGTTTTATACCCGCGAGGGGGATACATGTTATTTGAAAATAAATGAACACAAGTCATGAGTAATTGTTGGACCCGAATGTTGCCTAAAGTTGATTTCGTTGTATTGAGTACCTTGTTGCTAAAGACCCTAAATTCATGAGCTGTTAACTATCTTCTGACTTGATGTTGTGAGTCGGGAATAGATTCTTATTCTAATGATAGAACTATTGGGTTGACCACCCTATCTGAGACCAGGGCATTACGTTGAGTAACCCGCTGGGAAGGATAATTTTACGTGAATAAGATTGTGGTATTCTAGCAACTAATACCGTAGAGGGGCAATGATTTTATTCTAGTCATGTCGGCATTCGGCGTGGGTGACTATTTGGTTAAGGGGTCGGTGTCATGAGCATAAATACAATGTTTATTATTATTATTATTATTGCCTTGAATATAGATTGTGTGTACGACAATTCTATAAATGATTATGATTGATTTTCTTCTTGTGTTCAGATGTGATTTGATAAACCTATAGACTCGCTCAACATTATTGTTGACTTGTTTTAGCATGTATTTCAGGTAATAGGAAGTGATGGAGCATGGAGCTTTGCTGTGGAAGTTGTGGCTTGGCTTTTGTAAGAATGTTAGTCTAAAAACTGTTTCTACCCTTTACTGTTGAACAATTTACTATATGTTAATGTACTGTACTAAACTTGTTGGTTGTTGGCCGAGATATATGGGGACTAAACGCTTTACTCTGGTGTCGTTTTAAGTACAATAATGGGATGAAATTTATGTTTTAGATCGTTTATGAAAATCTTGTTTATATTTATGTGTAAACGTCTCACTTTTGAGTCGTTCAATATACCTTGTGTGACGATGCTTGTGTCTAGCACCCAATTGTGTATTTCCGCTGCGCAATGTAAATTGGGGGTGTTTGAAGTTGAGCCCGAGATATATTAGACCTTTTAAGATTATTCAAAGGATTGGAATGGTTGCCTATAATTTAGAATTGTCAGATGAACTTAGGGCTATTCGTAACACTTTTCATGTGTGTAATTTGCAGAAGTGTTTAGCACAAAGGGATTTGGTGATTCCATTGGAGGAAATTCAACTTGATTATAAGTTGCATTTTATAGAGGAACCTGTAGAAATTATGGATAGAGAGGTTAAAAGATTGAATCATAGTAGGATTCTGAATGTGAAAGTGCGATGGAATTCTAGACGTGGACCTGAGTTTACCTGGGAACGTGGACTTCTCTAAGGATAAGTATCCTCATTTGTTTTGAGAGGGGTAAGCGTCGGGACGTCTGACTCTTTAAGAAGGAGGGGATGTGATAACCTGAAACCGAGGTCATTGCCTAATCTAATTTTACGACTATTTTTGAAGTTTTTGATGAGCTTGAATGATTTTTGTTTTTGATGGTTTAATTTTAAACCAATGTTAGGAGACTTATATTTTGTCTTTAATTAGTATAAGGAGTATTAGCAAGCATGATGTCGACGAATGCGTAATATTTTACGTTTTATTGTCGATTGTTCGATGTTTGTCGTTTTCGATGTTTTCTTTCTAATGACGTGTTAAGTCGAGTCGTGAGACGATATTATTATATTTGAGATATGTTTTAACTTTTGAGAAGTATTTTTATGAAACCCGAGCCTCGTTAATATTTTTAAAATCGACTAATAGTCATTTCCCGCTTTTTAGCTAACTATTTTCATTTTGAACCACAACCATGCAAAATTGGCCAAAGAAGCCCTACCACCACCATATATAAACTCATTTCACACCTAACTTTCACATAGAAACAAGTTAGCCAAAAAAAATGAAAGTCCCTAATCAATGCTAGAAACCCTAATCTTAACTTAATCAACACTAGGTATTACTTTTCAAACGTAATCTTATTATTGTATAATAAAGAATTACAAGTGTTATGGATAACACCGTTTGATGACAATGTGTTGTGCACACTTTGAACAACTATAAACCCTAAATTATGAATACAATCGTAGTTGTTTGATTCAATAAGTTCTATGCAATAATGTTATGAATATCTCAAAGTGTTAAACATTAATGCATGGATACACATCCTATTTATAGTGATACGAGATTGACCTAAATAGTACTTGATGGTGACTACACAAGCTTTCACAAGTTCCCACATCAGTCACATGATGTTCTTCTATTCTTGGTAGTCTTCCATTATGCTTTAAGGAAACAGTTGTCAAAACAGTTTCCTTTTTCTTCATAGTCTTGAACACACAAATGGCATGTCCAAAGTGTGCTTAGTGTTAACAGGGTATTGCCACCCCTGTTAACCCTCAACCCCTCAGAGTCCCTGATACATCTTGGCTGTTATCCATCACAGCCAATAAGTATGTCTTCAAGTAATCTTTGACTTCCTTGACAATTGTAGATTTGCTAAATGAGATCCGGTGGTCTAACATGGTGGAATATGGTGGTGGTAGCCATTGTTGAACGAGAGAGAGAGAGAGAGAAGAGTGGTTGTGTGTAAGAAATGAAAATGTATTGAAAAATGAGAATAAACACAAGCAACACCCCTCCTTGGAAGCTAAGGAGGGGTATATATAGTCACACACACAACATAAACTATACAACGAACCTAGTCTAGTCTAAACGTGTGTGACTATGATAACTAATAGGAATTCTTAAATGTCGTCACATAAAGTGAGTTTCCAACAATCTTCGCCCATGGGATGACGTGTAGAATTCCTTATAATATTTTTCCTAACAAGTACATAATGATAAAGAACAAGAGCTTTCATGAAGCGTCCAATGCTGATGATGTCTTCTGAGGCTTTTGACTTCAAAACGACTCATCTTTAACTTGTAGTAGAAATACTGTAACGGCACGAGCTAAGTAACCCATACACTTCTGTTTAAGGAGAAGTTTCTGAATTAACTTCCCCCTAATTCATGCCACATAAACTTGATGTAGAAGCTTTTAAATAGCTTCCCCCTAAATCGACAATCCTCGTAAGCAACTTCAAAGCTTTCAATAAAGCTTAGAATGATTAAGCGCACAACATAATCTAACAAGAAAATCCCATCATATAACATGATAACGTTGCTAAGAGGGATTGACAGTAAGGGGTACACCAAGTAGATCAACAACTTCTCTTCTCACGCTTGAATAATTCTTCTGAATTTTTCTTCCCCCTGAGAGTTCAAGTTATGCATACCAGAAAGAATCAAGACACTTCTTCCTCCACATAGTTGAAGAAAGTAAATCAATCCCAATTATGAAGCTCAAATACTGAAGTGGACACTTTATCCCATTCATGAAGTTGACATCGTAACACCAGAGTCAATTAAGTCCCGAAAATGCACATATCTTCTTCCGGAGATGCACCAGAGTCAATTAAGTCCCGGGAATGCATATAGGATAATGATGATGTTTAATTGCAACAATCAAACAATTAAACCTCGAATCAGTAGTGTACCGTTTAGAGATTGATAACGCCACGAGTTAAAACACTGATTTTCTCTGCGGCTATGACAAATGTCATACCGGAATGTCTTCAAATCAAAAGAAGGTATGAAGTTCATCACGTGTACTCGTTGTGCGTTCAATGTGTCTTCTTCTTCCCCCTTGATGGTTTCGAAACTCGGAACCATCAATAAATTGTACGCACATGAACCTGAAATCTCGTGAGAATAATAAATAAGCTGAATTATATATTTTGTGAGAATCAGCTGTTGATCGAAAATCTCTTCTCATAAACTCTCCATGGCCACCTTTACCAACCCACGTGAAAGCAATTTGAAGTGACCACTGAAAGAATGAACCGGATACATCAAACGCGAAATTGAATAAGAATCCTTCGATCTTGTGACTTAAGCTTGCACAATTGTTGAATGAAGAACGGTGGAGAAATCTCTAAGTACTCAATGCATCACTGAAGAAGTCTATAAGCACAACACCTCTTGAAATTATCCACGTCGACTAAGCGCGTGACACTGAGTACAACAATGTAACCCCTTTAAGTGATAGTTATCCGAGTCATCAACCATCCACCCCGAACCCGGAAACCAGATAAACAAGTCTTCATTCTAATATGAAGCACGAGCGAGTTATCTTTTAAAGATAAAATAAATACACGCCTTCGAAAAAATCCGTCTTCAACGTCACGTAATTAATACCCGATCAAACAAAATCTGTAGCCACTAAAAAATCGCCCAAATTTTTTCTTGGTCTCGTCTCAAATAAATTCTCGTCACATTTGTCACGTTACTTTGTCACGTCACTTGTCACTTTGTCAATATAAATACGAATACAACCATGATCGAAACTTTTGTAAAAAAAATAAAAAAATTTGTTCAAAGTAACAAATGTTGATACAACTTTCGGATATAATGTGATAGGTATTCCAAACTATTCTAAAATGTGATACGTATGAATGAATATTCATGCCACACATATCACAATATAAAAATAATATTGGTCCAAACAAGTGGGATATATCTATCATTACATCTGACCCTTTTCTTTTGTAAAGAAAACGTGGCCTACTTGAGAACTCGTTGTATACCGACCCATTATATCAAACCATAACCTAATCCAAAAAAATTAGGTTATATAATAGTTAATATACCTAATTTTCTCATATACTTTTACCCACCCTAACCTAATCATAATATCTCCGCCTCTTTTCTATCCATACACAGCCACCAAAAACCATCTCTAAACATACAAAAACTAACAGATCGAGATTATCATCTCATTCATCTCCAAAAAGTATAGATCTTCAAATACACTCAATAATAACAACAATGATCTAACATCCCCTCATCATTTATAAACCAAAAAAACCCCTTGCTGAGAATCCAAAGTGGATCTTCGATCAAAACCAAGATCAAGACATGGCTTCAAGATGGGTAGATTTGATTTCTAGTTAATGTAACATTTATTCGAAACGAAGAACAGATGTGAACAACCTTGTTCATGATCTTTCTTTATTTTCGAACAAAGAAGAAAGGATTATTCCTTTTATAGATCAGTGATGACATGGTCTCGTTTTGTCTAGATCTTAAATGAATCTAAGAATTAAGAAAACGAGATATAATCTGAGATCAATTAGTTTTCTGTATTTAATTTTCGGGTCTAAGTGTTGTAGATGGAGATAAGAGACGATGGGATTAGGATATAGATTGGTGTTGTGGAGTTAAAAGGGTGGTGTTGAGTCGACTCAGTGAGTTAACTGAGTCAACTCGGTAAATACCGAGTTGACTCGGTTGAGATGGTTTTGGTTTTGGTTAAGTTAAAACTACATGGTCAAGTAATTTTTTAAACTGCATCGTAACAATTTTTTTTAAACCCATAGGAGTCAAATAAAATTTTCCATCGCAGTCGTAAAAATTGAACCCATCGCAGTCTTAAACAAAAAGAGTCCATCGAAGTCTGTTTAAATCATCATCTTGATGGTTCCATCGTATCTTGATGGACACCATCGCAGTCAAAAAATAAAATAGTCCATCGCAGTCTAGAACTTTGACCCATCGTAGTCTAAACTATGTAGTCCATCGTGACATGATGTCCCATCGCAGTTTAAACTAAGACCCATCGCAATCTGATCATGAAGAGTCCATCACAGTCGATGTCCCATCGCGATGGTACCCATCGCGATGGTACCCATCGCAAGGGTACCCATCGCAATGGTACCATCGTAGACAACCTAATGTTGAGGTTTTGCTAGTTGAAAAAGTTCGTTTTCTCGGTATCTTCTCGAATTGATCTCCGGTTAATTGTGCGACTCAGTTGTTTTTGGTAAAAGAAATATTTTTGGGTTTGGAAAAAAATAAATGTGCAAGACTTAAAAATAAATGACGAGTAATTGAAACTAAAACTAGTTTAAACGTAAAACGGTGCAAAATTTAAAACGTTAAAGGTAAATGATGAGAATTTAAATGACGTAAAATTAAAACTTAGCGAAAAGTAAATCGACAATTGAATAAAAATGCAAGACGAAATTAAAATATATTAAAAACAAAACGAGAAAAGTTGACACTTAACTAAAACAAAAATGTTTAAACAAAAGAACCAATCGGAATACACCCGATCGGAATCCAATCGGAATCCGATCGGAATGTACTCCATCGGAAAGAGCTGGTCGGAATGTGCAAACAGGGACATGATCGGAATGTAGATAATAACTCAATCGGAATGTTACGAAAATGGTGCAATCGGAATGTTACAAAAAGTGGTACAATCGGAATGTTTAGAAAACAGGCAAATCGGAATATAGTAAAAAGATGCCAAATCGGAATGTAGCCAAAACCCTTTTCCGATCTAAGTGATCGGAATAAAAGGGGTGTTGATCGGAAAGTTCCAATCGGAAAAGGGTTTACACCCTTTCCGATTTATCCCTTTTATCCGAATCTTAAGCAAAGCAATAAGCTATTGGAATAAGCTCAAACTTAAACTAGAACGAATCTAAATCGAAATGGACTTAATAAGCACGAACATCAACTTATCGAACTTAAAAGAAACAAACTTTTGAATCAAAATATAAAAAGATGAACTTTTTAAGCACGAAAACATTAATGAACAACACGGATCATATGTAATTCGCACCAAAAGTAAACTAGAATCAAGAAAGGAAGATGAGAGATTGAACAAGAAAAGTAAAGATTCAAGAACAATAAAATGAAAACTTACTTGAAAATTAAATGATTAAAAGTGCATAACAAGAAATTAAATTGCAAGAAATTAAATGACAAGAAATAAAAATGGCGGAAGAGTGGTTTGTCAAGCCACTAACAACTTAAAAAATGAAGACTAATGGCCTATTTATAGTGGTGATTAGGGAGGGGCTTAGGAAGCTTCCTCCCTCTTTCCTCTTTTCCTTAATTGCGTCATTAGGTCCCTCCTTTCTTTAATCTTCTTAAATCTTGGACTTAAATGATTATGTCTTCGGGATTTCTTTGAACTCGTCTTGTATTTTCTTCATAAATAAGACTCGAGTTCTTCGGCTTTTTAGTGAACTTCTGTCCTCTGACTTTTTCTTCGATAAATCTTTAGAATTGGTCTTGGACTTCCGTTCTTTTTCCACTCTTGATCTTTCGACTTCATGTTTCGTCTTTTTCTTCGATAAAAGCCCATGAATGCCGTGTTTTCTCCACTTTTCACCTTTTTGTCCTAAATCACAACAAAAACACAAACCACGCATAATTCCGACATAAATGACATAAAATACATGTTTTGGCTCGGTTATTATTGCAATTAAGTGGTAAAAAGGATGGGTGTTTTCACACCTATCAAATCCCCTACACTTAACCATTGCAATGTCCTCATGCCATGCATTAGTTACAAAGCAAGATTACATTTTCCATCATAATCAATCCACATTGGCCTTTATTAAAGAAATAGAAAATTATAAACATACAAAGTAAAGAAATCAAAAACATACCTTGGGTTTTAAAATTGTCGTGAATGATCATCATCCTCAAGTTTCACGTTCCCTATACCAAGCTTATAAACGAGATCATTGTTATTATAAGTTAGCAAACTAACACAAACTCATGTGGGCTAATTACTCACTTAGACTCCCTTATTCCTAGGTGTATCTATTATATTTTATTTTTGTCATGAATGATCACGAGGATGCATTGTTTGACTTATTTCGATAGTTATTTAGGCCGAAAATAAAGTGAACGATTTAATCAATAGTTAGTTTTAAAACTGCTTCTCGGGACCTCATAAAGTTCATATCTTGGCATAACTCGCTTCACGATTTGAGACCTTTCTCGGACCGATATTTGGCAGCGACTTCATACTTCGAATCTTTGAGAGACGTTCTTGAAATTATGGTCTTCTCTTCATAATAGGAATTTCTTCACTTGAAGTTTTGAGAGATTCTTCATCTTTGGACCACGACTTCTTCATTTTTCTCCAATCTTTATTTTGGACTTTGATATAAAACAATCCGCCTCCTTTTAGGACTTGGATCTATTTATCCTCATACCTTGTTAGGGTCTTTTCGGATAGACTTCTCCATGACTTTTGGGGAGTTCTTGCTTTTCGTCGTGTGTCTCGATCATTCATATTGATTTTCGATAAATGATTCTTCACATCACTTTTGGATCTTTAGCAACAAAATGTAGCCCTCATGCCTTGTTAGGGCCTTTTCGGACTCGCCAATCTTCGCATCCCGCTTCAATAAGTTATGCCTTGGCTATGAACTCTAATCCGTACCGAGCAACTTTTAAACGATCTGGGGCTAGGAGCTAAGTAACCTTTTAAATCGTACAACCTTATTTATTGCAGATAAATTTATTAACAAGCGGAGGGAGAATAGGCTTATAATTAACTCACATAAATTCACGAAAGAATACCGAACTTATAATTGGCTCTATCATCTCTCGTTCTCCACAGTTTAAAATCTCAAGGAATGAGACTCGTAGATGCTTAGCCTATTAAATCAAAGTTTTGGGTTTTCGAGTCGCCTATAGGATCTTGCAAATTCTTAGACTTTTTAAAGTTTAGAAATTGCATTTTAAAGTTCCCTTGATAAACGACTCTCTAGGATCAATTATAGGAACTTGCAAAAAGTTCTTGTTCTTAACCCGTGAGAGTTAAGACTTTCGCGTTTTATAGCTCCCTATATAAAAGCCTAGCAAAACTTGACTTAAACACGTTAAGGATACTAGCTAGAGTAAACTTAGATAAGTAAACTCGGATTGAGTCAAAAGATTCACAACGTTTGAAAATTAAAACCACTTTATTGAAATTTATTCTAATAAGGAAAGAAAATAACTATAAAAAAGGAAAATACAACTATACAACTAGGCCAAAATAGATTAAAAATTTTGAAAAATGTCGAAAAATTGATTTTCCGGTTAAAATGAGGACAAATACAAGGAAAAGGCCACTTAACTTCGATAGAAGTCCAATCCCCTACACTTAACATAAACATTGTCCTCAATGTTTAAGCATGTGGGAGTAAACTCCCCTACACTTAGGACATTGTGCACTTTGTTTAAATCTCGCTAAGAAAGAGACAACTAAAGAGATTCCTATTTTAATATTGAGAAATATAAAATAGTGAATCGAAAAGAGTTTAGGATAGAACCGGGAAGAAGGGAACACGGAGTCACGGTTCGTCAAAAGTCATCAAGAGTGTGTCTTTGAAGCTCTAATCCCTGCACATGATAAGAAAGAGAACAAGAAACACCACGGGGCTTCCCCTACACTTATGGTAAAGATAGATAGATAATTGGGTTGCCTCCCAAAAAGCTCTTGTTTATATTAACCGAGTCACGAGCCTGACTCGTCCCCGAATTAAATGGTCCATGGGGAAGCCTCGAATGCAATACCGGGATCAAAGACCTTGTCCTCGTTCCCGGTTGACATCAACAAAGGAGAGGCAGGGGGATAAGTCTTGAATGGGAGAAAAACCCGTTCAACATACGAAAAGTATGTGAATTCAAGATCCACGGGAGGTGGGGTGGGTAAAGTAAGCACATTGTCCTCCCCCAAAGACAATGGATTCTGAGAAAACGGTAGAGCCGTATTGTTATCAATCATAGCATAATCAATGTCACCTCCCGGGTCAAAGCACTCATCCTCCGTGATAGTGGATAAAAGGGAGGATGAAAGGTGCTCGGGAGGGGGACTTGGGTCAATACTTTCCTGCAGCAAATTATCAAAAATAATGTCCCCCTCCGTGTCAGAATCATCAATACCTGGAGGAATGGAGTGGATATCGATTTCTTTCAGCAATGGGTCATTATCTTCAACGGGAGGAATAGATGGAGGTAAAGACTTGGAAAGAGAAGGAGAAGTCAACTCTTCGATTTGAGCAATAAGAAGATGAACTTTCCGTAATCTATCTCGAAGAAGCACGTCTTCCACCTTATCCACAAGATCATGTTCATCGGTGAACTTCTCATAAACCGGAGAGAATAAATCGTCAACGTCTGCATCTCCCGGTGGAGATTGAGAAATTTCAAAAGTGAAATTCTCATAGCTTGGAGAAAAATCGTCATCACTAGGATCGACCTCTTCCGTAAGAGCAACGTCGTCCTCAGGCTCCATAGCAGGTAAGTCACAAACCTCATCATCCAATACCTTTTCGAGACCAACATCACTAAGCTCATTCGACGTATCATACTCCTTAGACTCGTTTGGGATATTGAGAGAAGGGATGACAATTGCACTAGGACATTGAGCAGTAAGATCATTCCAAGAAATAGTAGGCTCATCGTCATCATCATCATCATAATAGTATTGACGCACAGGAGGAGGGGTATAATCACGAAGATTAGATACTTGCTCTTGTTGCTGTCTTTTCTCTTTTTCCCGTGCTTCTTTAAACTGAACGAAGGCCTCTTGAAGTTTCAAAATAGTGGCATGCCTTTCTTCATTCAGAGTAGTGAGTTGTTGATCAATAGGAATTCCCTGAGAGGATTGATGATTGAAGGTGTGATGTGGGGGCTCATAGTGTTGAAAACCTGAATTATAGCATGGTTGTGGCTCATAGTAGTTCATCGGTTGAGAAGAATTAGAAACCGGGTTTGGTTCGTAATAATCCATTGGTGAAGAGAATTGAGGACACGGATTTTGCTCATAATAATTCGTTGGTTGACAATAATAGGTATCGTGAGGACCCCCACAATTTTGGCAAGAAGGGTAAGGAGAAAAGTCGGGTGCGTCTTGTGGATAGCTATTTTCATTGTCATACTTGTACCACGGTTCTTGTCCGTGAACAGATGGGTATTGAACCGGGCACGAAACATGCCAATGAGAATCGCTTCCACAATAGATGCACGGGGAAAGAGTAGGTGGGTTCAAAAAGGACGAATTAAGTGAGTGGCACAAAGGACAAAATCCTGGTATTAATTGTGTATCTTTGATATCGTTGCCACACCGCTCACATATACACCATTGACATGAGTCGTTCCCGTACAATCGTCTCCCACACCCGACGCAATGGACATAAAAATCCATAAAGAAAGATAGATGTACAAGAAGAATATTTTTGGTGCAAAACTTTGAAAAAGAAACGCTTTTTATGATTTTTCAAATGTTTCTAGATTTTTGAAAATTTTGGACACGAAAAATAACGTTCACAAGTGAACGGATCCCAAAATCCAACGCGTCTCTCACAAAAAACTTTCGATCATCACGAAAAGAGCCGGCAGCGGCGCCATTTTAATGTTGAGGTTTTGCTAGTTGAAAAAGTTCGTTTTCTCGGTATCTTCTCGAATTGATCTCCGGTTAATTGTGCGACTCAGTTGTTTTTGGTAAAAGAAATATTTTTGGGTTTGGAAAAAAATAAATGTGCAAGACTTAAAAATAAATGACGAGTAATTGAAACTAAAACTAGTTGAAACGTAAAACGGTGCAAAATTTAAAACGTTAAAGGTAAATGATGAGAATTTAAATGACGTAAAATTAAAACTTACCGAAAAGTAAATCGACAATTAAATAAAAATTCAAGACGAAATTAAAATATATTAAAAACAAAACGAGAAAAGTTGACACTTAACTAAAACAAAAATGTTTAAACAAAAGAACCAATCGGAATACACCCGATCGGAATCCAATCGGAATCCGATCGGAATGTACTCCATCGGAAAGAGCTGGTTGGAATGTGCAAACAGGGACATGATCGGAATGTAGATAATAACTCAATCGGAATGTTACGAAAATGGTGCAATCGGAATGTTACAAAAAGTGGTACAATCGGAATGTTTAGAAAACAGGCAGATCGGAATATAGTAAAAAGATGCCAAATCGGAATGTAGCCAAAACCCTTTTCCGATCTAAGTGATCGGAATAAAGGGGTGTTGATCGGAAAGTTCCAATCGGAAAAGGGTTTACACCCTTTCCGATTTATCCCTTTTATCCGAAACTTAAGCAAAGCAATAAGCTATTGGAATAAGCTCAAACTTAAACTAGAACGAATCTAAATCGAAATGGACTTAATAAGCACGAACATCAACTTATCGAACTTAAAAGAAACAAACTTTTGAATCAAAATATAAAAAGATGAACTTTTTAAGCACGAAAACATTAATGAACAACACGGATCATATGTAATTCGCACCAAAAGTAAACTAGAATCAAGAAAGGAAGATGAGAGATTGAACAAGAAAAGTAAAGATTCAAGAACAATAAAATGAAAACTTACTTGAAAATTAAATGATTAAAAGTGCATAACAAGAAATTAAATTGCAAGAAATTAAATGACAAGAAATGAAAATGGTGGAAGAGTGGTTTGTCAAGCCACCAACAACTTAAAAAATGAAGACTAATGGCCTATTTATAGTGGTGATTAGGGAGGGGCTTAGGAAGCTTCCTCCCTCTTTCCTCTTTTCCTTAATTGCATCATTAGGTCCCTCCTTTCTTTAATCTTCTTAAATCTTGGACTTAAATGATTATGTCTTCGGGATTTCTTTGAACTCGTCTTATATTTTCTTCATAAATAAGACTCGAGTTCTTCGGATTTTTAGTGAACTTCTGTCCTCTGACTTTTTCTTCGATAAATCTTTAGAATTGGTCTTGGACTTCCGTTCTTTTTCCACTCTTGATCTTTCGACTTCATCTTTCGTCTTTTTCTTCGATAAAAGCCCGTGAATGCCGTGTTTTCTCCACTTTTCACCTTTTCGTCCTAAATCACAACAAAAACACAAACCACGCATAATTCCGACATAAATGACATAAAATACACGTTTTGGCTCGGTTATTATTGCAATTAAGTGGTAAAAAGGATGGGTGTTTTCACACCTATCACAACCCATCACACTCAATGCGATGTACCAAGAAGCAGTCTTATCCATATCTGTACTTGTTCCTGAAAATCCGGGAATGTGAATCTGACCACTTTTCTGGGTAACTTCATCATCCTAAACAAAAAGATAAGCCCAGAAAAAATGAAACTTTATCAAAACCCAGTCACCAAAAAATACCAGATTTAAGTAAATATGGAAGTATTGACTTCTTTTGACCAGAAACAGTGTGATATATTATGAAAACCAGATGTGGACAGATATAAGACCTTTGACCAGCAACTTGACCATGATAAGTAAGACAAACGAACCATTTTTGACTGAAGACAAGGACAAAAAAATTTATGAATATTGGATATGAACAACCAGTGACAAAAGAATGACAAATTCGGACCAAAAAGTTATAGAACGAGATCCAAAAAAAAAATTTGACCACCAAATCGAAACAAAAAACATGATCCAAGGAATGAACCAAGGCTCTGATGCCAAATGTAGATTTGCTAAATGAGATCCGGTGGTCTAACATGGTGGAATATGGTGGTGGTAGCCATTGTTGAAAGAGAGAGAAGAGTGGTTGTGTGTAAGAAATGAAAATGTATTGAAAAATGAGAATAAACACAAGCAACACCCCTCCTTGGAAGCTAAGGAGGGGTATATATAGTCACACACACAACATAAACTATACAACGAACCTAGTCTAGTCTAAACGTGTGTGACTATGATAACTAATGGGAATTCTTAAATGTTGTCACATAAAAGTGAGTTTCCAACAACAATGTCTCTGACATGGACTCCTCTGAGGTTGCTCACAGAGACTTGGATCTCTGTGAGTCTTGCGAAACTTGCTTGCCTCCTAGGCACAGGCAAGGGACTATCTAACAGCCTAATTATGTTTAAATCTATGATCAGGGAATCTAACAAGTTTAGATTCCAAATAATATCCCCCTATTTAAACATAAATATTGCTAGATCTAACTAAATTAATGTATGTGAGTTAACATCTTCTTCTTACTCATAACAGATCTAAACAAACATACCTCATGATTTTATTAATACTTCAAGAAAATTACAAGTACATTACACAAGTAAAATAAAAGGTAAAGGTAAAATTAGGCTGTGAACATCTTCAATAGTCAACATTTTTAATCCTTTCTTCAGCTTCAGCCAAGTGCAATCTGTTATCTAATTCTTCCTGCAAAGTCTTTGCAAACTTCTTGGAATACTCTGTGTTGATCTTAAGTGACTTCTTGTGACAAAGTAGCTGAATTGTTGAAGCTAACCACAGCTCATCTTCTCTTTGAAATGCATACTGGCAAGCCCTGTTCATGAATGCCATTCCTCTTTCAGGCTCTGTATATGTCTGATCATCAACAGGGCCAACTATACCATTGGGTAGGATCAAATCCCTGTGCATGCCATCCACTTGAACATCATTTGTAACAAAAGTTTCTTTAACAAGTTGAGAAATTCTTCTTCTTTTGTTGCCAGTCTTTGGAGGTTCTTGTTCAAAAAGCTGTGGTGGGGGATCAATCTTGAGTTTGGCAGTTGTTTCTTTGATCCAGGTAAACTTGGCCTTAATAGTCTTAAGCAGAAGAAAATTGGTCTGTCCAGTTCTTTTTGCAGCTAAGGCTTCAAGTTCGAACCATTCAGATAACCCAAGTGTCTTTACCCTGAAGTTGTCAAACACATTCATATTTCCCTGTTGGTTATCCTTCCATAAGATCATCTGTGGGGTGTTTGTGGATTTATGAATGGTGTATTTGAACTTGGTTACCTTGCCAGGTGCATATATGTTGTTAACGCAGGCATCATAGTCAGCTTTGACTTTCCTTAGTGCCTCAACGCGTTTTGCTTCCATTTCCCTCAACCTTTGTTTTTGCTTCTGAAGAAATGTAAATCTTGCTTATGTTTTTAGAGAGAGAAAGAGATAGAGAGATGGTGGATTTCACACTTTTAGAGAGAGAAAGTTAAGAGAACTATGTGTAAATTATGAAACCACACACCCTCTCCATCAAAGGAGAGGGTTTATATACCCAAGCCCATGAGATGGGCTTGGGTTTACATTAGGCCGCCGGCCCATACATTTCATGGGCTCGGTTTTGGGCTTTGTTTAATAAATGTAAATAACTAAACTACGAGCTATAATATGGACTATTGTTGGAGTGACCGATCCTTCTTAATACGTAAAACGTATTTCCAACAATCTTCCCCTAAGGGAGGTCACTCCAAACAAGGGCATTACCCAAGTTACAATAATAAGATAAACCTAGCATACTATGCTTGTCTTGAGCTCGTAGTCTTCGTCTTTATTTTCTTTTTCTTTTCAGGTGAACATGCTGATGTGATCATTGATATCAATCTTTAGCATTAATCTCTTGCCTTGATCTTGTGCATTCATCACTTGTGATCTTCGCCTCCTCGTGACGCCATGTCCCACATACTTATACCTTAGTAATTCTTGAAAGCTTCAGAGTTCGATACAGCGGAATACTTAACTTTTCGGCTTTCTTGAATTAGATGAGGTATTAAGTGCATAAAGTATAAGCATGCGGGGACGACTTCTTCTCGGATTCCGCAACGCCACCGTCTTCAAATGCCGCAACATAATTAGACACGAACGAAATGGCTTTGAACATTTCATTCTAAATCGTTAGCATTTTACCTCCAGCCGGTGAAGACCGTTGGACGATATTAGATATCGTACCCGTGACGGATAGTTTCAATTAAGTAACTTCCTGACAGGATTTCGCGGGTAAACCCGTTCTCTTTATTCAACCGTCCAAAGCTGACTGCGAACATAAAGAGTGAATCATTTGGATAATAATATCCGAATGATTTGAAGCCGTCAATTCATGTTCCTGGAACAAGTGAAATTCAATTAAGAACCGCACCATCGTTGCTTTCCAGTTGTCACGAGCTTGATTCGTATAGAATCTTGCAAGTTACCTACCAAGTTCTGTTTAAGGTTAACACTAGAAGGATTTCCACTCATCACTGTGAACACTAAGGTATCACTCTGAGTGTTCTGGCAAGATCACTGAGATATTGCGTAGAGGCCTGGAACGTGTTTAAGTTCAGCTAAGAATTAAACCATTGTTGCTTTCCAGTTATCACAAGTTTGATTCATAAAGAATCACACAAGTCACCTACCATGAGCTTTTTGATATTTTCTCAAGAAGGATTTCCATCCTCATTGTAAATACTTTCATATTACTCAGATGTTCAGGCAAGATCATGAAGATTTTGCGTAGGACTCTTAAAATCTTTCTTACTTTTCACAGTGTGTGAAGAAGCAAGGGAATATGAAAGTGTGTCCTAATGAGATATTTGATGATCTCAAATGGCTCTAGACTCGATCGTGCATTTTGGATTTTAGTGATCGGAGGCTGGAGAGGAGTGCCACCTTTTCAATACCAATTTATTCGGAGTGAATAAATCAATAGATAATATGTTGTCTCCGTGTGATTAAAACAAATACCTTTTGAGAGATATCCGAGTTAGCTAGGATGGGTTGTGCATTGCATCACTGGGTCCATGATGTCTATCTTCAATATCGAGCATCATTAAAATGATCTCAATAGCGTATGTGTTGACCCGGTTTCTTCCTAAAGTTGTAAGGAGGGCTTCTTTCTTTACACCCTTTATCTTTACAATTCTTTTTCATTCTTCAACCCCTTCAATGCTTACCAATACGTCATAACTAACACCTTGTTGTGATCGTTCCAGTGCTAACTTAAGTACTTGGTCGGCATTCAGCTACGTTCACAATCTTTCTCAATCTTTCCTAAGGACTACTATTTCTAGCTATGGAATGTCCATGGGAAGATTCCTTCTGTTCTGGAAGAATCATAGGACTTAACCTATCCTACCATCCTTATGTCACCACAATCTTCATCGTCGTGAAATAAATGGGTTTCGGGTAAGTATATGTCACCATGAAAATCCATTTTGATATGCAAATCCAATTTGCTCCCCCTTAACATATGCCACGATATTTCGAAAATATTTCGCATATGTCTGGATGAGCCAACACATTAAGTCAAACCATTTGTCATAATATCCCATATTAAATCACATTTTCTCCCCTATATTAAAAATATTAACCCAATCGATGTTTTTAATATCAATTGATTTAATGAAGTTTGAATAAAGGTTTTGGGAAGAAAAATGCAAGTCCGTTTTATCTTCATGATATCAAACGCATGAGATATGATACCGATTTGTAACATGATCACATATTCACCATATTAGAAAAGAATTTACAAGGTTGGACCTGATTGATGAGAACATCATATGATAAGATCAAATGGTTCTTGTCAGCATATGTTGGTCGCCTCGTCACGTCTGAAGTCATCTCTTGACACCACGTGTACGATTGTTATTGTTGTCTTGACACCAGTTAGTGAGCTTGACACGTTCGGCATCGAAGATTCTGAATGCTTGACAATTGCTCCCCCTCAATTGTTGACCCGTGTTCTATTGAAAGAGTTGTAGTCGTCGGTTGAGTAGTCGCATCGTCGAGTATGTAGATACCAATTGTAGATTGCTATGGTTGTAGAGATGATAGCTTCATATAAACAAGACTTCTCTTGTTTTAACAAATAAATGCACTGAGGCGTACATAGATTTGTGTTAGACCAAGTTATAAAGTAAACTTGATCCCTTACAAGGTTTTAAAGTAAACCTTGCCTGAGAAAATTAATTCCCGTTGTGAGCCAAAGCTTTCATAAGAAATACTTGGCTTTAATATGAAAACCGGGGTGCTGTCTAAAATAACTACAAGCCATTAGGGCATGTTTTATAAAATATTTACAACTTTTATACGAACTCTATTTATGGCGCCGTGTCGATATTAATCAACATTTCTAAGGCCGTTAATATTATCGTACCAAAAGACATGCCTTTGAAAAATAAAGTAAAAAATATTTTTGGATTTTTATGAATTTTTTAATTTTTATGGTTTTTATATGGTTTTATATTTTTCTATTTTGCTTTTGTGGATAAAAATATAAACAATATATACAGATGATCACCAAGGATACGGAGAATAGTTTTACCACCACTATTCTTTCGCTTCATCTGCCAGTTCTTTTAGAGTCTCAGGCGAGAAAGTTCTCATTCCTAGCTTGTCGGCCAAAAATTCAATTCGAGCGCGATCTAAAGCCTTCGTGAAAATATCCGCCCATTGATACTCAGATCGGGCAAAGTAAAGCTCGATTACTCCATTTTCCACTTGCTCCTTGATGAAATGGTAGCGAATGTCAATATGCTTCGACCGGGAGAATTGAACATTGTTGCAGCATAAGGCAATTGCACTCTTGTTGTCGCAGTACATCGGAATTTTGTTGAAACCTAGACCATAGTCGGTTAACTGCGATCTCATCCAAAGAATTTGAGCACAGCAACCGGACATAGCTATGTATTCTGCTTCCGTACTTGAATCACTTTTCTGCCTTTTCGATGCCCAACTGATTAGTCGATCTTCTTGTAGTTGCAAAGTTCCACTCGTGCTACGCCTTGTATCTTGACAACCCGCGTGATCCGCATCTACATATGCCATTAGTGCAATAGAAGAGTCCTTCGAATACCAAAGTCCCCGATTAATGGTTCCTTTAAGATATCGAAAGATCCTTTTAACAGTAGCTAAGTGTAACTTAGTAGGCCTAGTTTGATACCTGGCACACATACATATAGCAAACTGAAGATCAGGCCGACTGGCTGTGATATACAGAAGAGTACCAATCATTCCACGATAAAGTGTCGGATCAACGACAACTCCATGTGGATCTGCATCAAGCTTAGATTTTTCCACCATTGGAGTATCCACGGGGTCGCAAGATTCCATCTTATACTTCTTAAGCGATTCAAGGGCATACTTGGATTGAGTGATAAAGATGCCTCTGGGACTCTGAGATATCTGAAGACCTAAGAAGAATGATACCTTGCCCATCATTGACATCTTAAACTTGGAAGACATGAGTGTCCCAAACTCATCCGATAAGGTTTGGGTCGAGGCTGCAAATATAATATCATCAACATATATTTGTACCATAATCATATCTTTACCTCGTTTCTGAATGAACAGCGTGGGATCCACCTTGCCTTTAGCGAAGCCTTGCATAATGAGGAATTGTGACAATAGATCATACCATGCGCGAGGAGCTTGCTTCAACCCATAGAGAGCCTTCTTAAGCTTGTACACATGATTAGGATAATTAGGATTCACAAAACCATCCAGCTGTTGAACATAGACCTCTTCTTTGATTTCACCATTCAGAAATGCCGTCTTCACATCCATCTGATAGACGATTATATTCATGTGGGCTGCATAAGCGAGGAATAGTCTAATAGCTTCCAAACGGGCAACATGTGCAAAGGATTCCATAAAGTCGATGCCCAATAATTGCTTGTATCCACGAGCTACTAGACGAGCTTTGTTCTTCAATATTCCGCCTAACTCATCGAGTTTCACCTTGTAAACCCATTTCAAAGTGAGTAACTGCACTTGATCCGGGCATGGGACAAGTTCCCATACTTCAAGACGTATAAATTCATTAAGTTCTTCTTGCATAGCTTCTATCCAACATGATTGAGTAAAAGCTTCTTGCCATGTCTTAGGTTCAACTTCAGTGAGAAAAGCATCAAAGTGACAAAACATTGCACTTTCTTGTAACTGACTTCGTGTGGATACCGGACGATTAGGGTCACCAATAATAGAATCTATAGGATGATACTTTGTCCATTTGCTGTCATGTTCACGAATCCGTGGATTGGAGTAAACCGTACTAGGAGCTTCCTCTGAGGTGGACGACCCGGCTTGATTAGGGTCGGGAATTGGTACACCAAAGAATGGAAGTTCACGCATTTGAGCGAATTCCAAATCGTGATCATCATCATCCTCTTCATCATCAATAGGCATGACGTGGGTAGTTGTTATATGTGTTGGTTGAGAATAACTCGTTGAAGGTATATCTTGACCAATTGTAGGTGCAGATGTGTCTGATGGTGCAACGGTTGCTGGAGCGACAACTTTGGTTACCGGAGCTATTACCTCAGGTTCTGGAGCAACAATACTTGGAGGAGTAAAGAATTCATCTAAGAACGGTTGAAACAACGTATCCCATTCAGTCCTAGAAGGTGGTGTAAATGATGATGAAGTAGGGTTGTTTGGGACAAGACCAGAACTAATGTTACTGGGTCCCATTTCATGAAGTGCGGGTTCAGAGCTGCTTTGCTCAGAAGCCATAGCTGTCAGCTCATCAAAATCAACATTCATAGTTTCGAGGATCTTGCGAGAGTTACGGTTGTAGATTCGGTATGCCTTCTTTGCAGGGGCGTAACCAATGAAAATACCAATATCAGCCTTTGGTTGAAGTTTTCCCAAATTGTCACTGTCATTATTTGGATAGCAAAGAGAACCAAATACATGAAGATATGATAAATCTGGTACTTTTCCATGGAGAAGCTCATAAGGTGTTTTACCATGGCGTTTACGAATTAGTGACCAGTTTTGGGTGTACACTGCTGTAGATACTGCTTCTGCCCATAAAAACAATGGAGTCTTTGTGTAAATTAACATCATTCGAGCAGCTTCCATAAGTGTGCGATTTCGCCTTTTAACGACACCGTTTTGTTGTGGAGTGCGTGCAACGGATGTTTCATGATATATGCCAACTTCTTCATAATACTCACGCAAAATTTGATTCACAAATTCGGTTCCATTATCTGTACGAATGCGTCGGACAGTAGTGTTGAGAAGCACTTGAATCATCTTGAGAAATCCGATGATGAATTTAGGTGCCTCATTTTTTGCTTTAAGAAATTTCACCCATGTAAACCGAGAGTAATCATCGACAATGACGAGGATGTACTTTTTGCCACTAAGACTTTCAACACGCATTGGCCCACAAAGATTCATATGCAACAGATAAAGTTTCTCTTGGTTGGTGTCTTCCGTCTTGGGTTTGTATGACTTCTTAGTACTTTTCCCCATTGTACACGCATAACACAAATGATCCTTGTGAAATGATAGTTTAGGAAGACCACGAACAAGTTCGTTTTTAGCCAAGTGATTAATAGCGTCAAAGTTAAGATGAGATAACCGTCGATGCCATAACCATGACTTAGTCTTCGATGCTTTGGAGAGAAGACATACGGGAGAAGCGGCCATCATGTCTTGTAGAGACAAAGTATACAAATTATTCCCTCGAGTACCTTTCAATAAATCAACCCCTTCCAAATTACGAATGAAGCAGGTATGCTCTCGAAAAGCAACTTCGAGGTTTGCATCACAAAATTGTCCCACATAAAATAAGTTGTGACCGAGACCTTCCACATAATACACTCTCGAAATTATAACATTCCCAATATGATATTCACCGTAACCCATTATCTTTGCAATATGATCATTTCCAAATCGAACCGTACCAAGAAACTTGCTGACAAAATTTCTGAGCTGAGAGCGATCTCCGGTCATATGCTTGGAGCAACCAGAGTCCAAATACCAGAGAACAATTTGGACCACCTATTTTCAACAACAACAGTAGATAATGCATTAGAAACTATTGGTTCCGGAGTGTTAGCAGATACAGATATAGAATTATCAGAATTGCCAACATTTTTGAGACCCTTAGATTTCCTGCGTTTTCTAATGATAGTTTTAGCACTAACAGGTTTTACTATTCCAACTTTCTTAGGTTTTGGATTATTCGCGGGCACTACAGTGGGAGTAGACCTATTTAAAGGTCACTTAGTTCCTACAGTAGTGTCGGTGTTCCTAGTTAAAGGACACGCTTGTGTTTTGGTAGCCTTGGTACTCCTAGTTAAAGGGCACGCTCTCTTCGCTTTAGTGGGAGTGATCCTAGTTAAAGGGCACGTATTTCCTACTATAGTGAAAGTTCTACCAGTGGGGCGCCACATCCAACCAACTTGGGTTAACACTTTCCCAGTCGGTTTCCATTCTAGTCCATTTTTCCGGGCATACATCTCATTCACATGGTCAATAAGGCAAGAATCATGACGACTAGAAAACATACATTCATTGCAATTCCAACATTTCAAATTAGAATTCACACTAGGCTTAGAACGCTGCACAACCACAGAGCCTTTAGGTTTAGCTACATGATTCTTTTTATTCAAAACAGAAATAACATTCCTAGGATGGGCTTCTACTTTCTTCTTCACTTGACTACTAGATGGGGGCAAGATCCTATTATTCTTCTTGTTTCTCTTAAGCTTAGATCTTTGAGCCCTAGTAGTGGTGCTTACTCCTGTAGAAGGCAACACGAGAATATTAGAAGCTGGTTTTGATTCCGCCTTATATTTAGTGACCAAAGTTTGAGATGGTTTAGTCCTAGGGCCCTTGTTAAGTGGTGTGACGGCTATAAGGTTCCTTTTGATTGCACTAGAGGACGATGCTGAGATAGTGGCTGCATTATCCACAACATTCTTACCTTTTAGAGTACGAATTGTTTCCTTTAACTCAGCCAAGACCAGATTCTTGTCACAAATTTGTTCCCTCAAATCAGATATTTCCACCGACTTTCGATTCAATTGGTCAATCAATGATTTATTATGTGCAGTGGTATCAACACATGCGGGCTTTACTGAATCAAAGAGTCGTGTATTTTTCTGTTTTAAGTTAGCAACTTTGGACAAAATCTTGGAAACTCGATTATCTAGATCAAGTTTAAAATTCTCAGCGGCTTCAAGTACATTCACACAGTTAAGCTCCTTAGATTTCTCTATTTCTATTGGCAAAGATGTAGCAACTTTGTCACTTGGCTGACGCTGTTTTGATTGTAAACTCAATCGAAAATTCTTTTCAAAGTTTGCATCATCGATATTAACACCTTCAAATGGCGTTTCAAAGATTTCTTGAATGAATTGTTGCTTGCATTCAAGCAAAATAAAATGTGTTTGAATCTCATCAAAACATTTTGAAAGCGAAGAATATGAATCTTGAAGCTTTAAAAATTCAGCGTCAGATTCGTGACAAGTACTATCTACCACAGTATCCACAGATTCAACATTATGCACAATAGAATCATCATCAACACTTTTATTCATACAGACGGAAACTATACCATGAGACATCACTTGCTTCAGAAGCTGATCATTTTGGCGTGAAACCCGTTCTATTTCAATTAAACTGTTTTCAAAAGCATCTTCCATTTCATTGAAAACACGTCTAGCTTCTTCTATTTCCAAAAACAAATCTTGATCAAGATTACTAAGAGAAGCCTTAACATTGTCTAAAAACGGAACAATTTCATTTCGGAACGTAGCTCTAGTGTGCTCAAAGTTCCATTCACCTTCCGTTATGGCCGAAGCCGTCGTACGTTCCAAAATGACCTTGTCAAAATCGGCTAAGTGTTGGTGTACCGCATTTAAGTTAACGGACGCCTTACTTACCGGTGGAATTAACTTCATTAAATCCGTTTTAACAAGTGTAGGATACGTACTATGAAGGTTTTCATTTGACAAACTTTGGGGCACAAGAACTGTCAATTCTGCTAATTCCTTTTGTAAGCGAATGCGTGTCTTTTTTAAAAATTGATCTTTGTTATGTTGATCATAATCAATTGTATGGAATTTTGAAAGCATTTTAGAATGAGTTTCATCCGCAAGTGATTGTGTCTCCTCAGTACTACGAACAAAAGGTGCTTCTTTCGATTTGCCAATTATGGTCATATCATATAGACTGGGAATATATTCCTGAGCTTGTTTTGCATAACCGGGAATAGGTTGTAAATCTTGAAGACGTTTAAGTTCGAGTTCTTTAAATGATTTAGTTAAAAGATGAACCTTTTTTGTGGAAGCGTATTGTTTTAAAAGCTGTTGTTCCTTGAATTTAAGAAGTTTGGTAGCATTAATTTCTGATTCAACCTTTTTAGACTCGAGAGTTTCGAAATCCATTTTAAGTTTCTGAAAATCATTGACAACCGACTCCTTTTTCTTTTAATTCATTAGGAAGATTAGCATTTAATGATTCTATTTCTTTCAAGTGTTCAATCTTTTCAAAACGAAATTGGTCAAATTCAGAACATGTTATTTTCTCTGCTTGAGGGACCATTTCAAAAGTTTTGACCTTTTCTTTATGCAACGCAAGCTCAGCAGTTAGGGTGGAATTGGTATCTACGGATTGTCTGAGGGCCATATGCATTTTATCAATAATATGTTTAGGCACCATGACCAAATCATGTTGAGCATAAGATTCCATACCCGTCATAGCATTTGGTTGAGGTTCACTCAAATGTGTAGGGTTGGGTACCACATCATTTGAGTTACTAGTTCCCGAATGCTGTTCGAGGTTGTCATTTTCATGCCCAACTTGATGTTGGTTAGCATCAATATTATTAGATGTGGTTGGTACCTCACTAACGACATCAGAACCATAGTGAGAGAGATTAGCAACAAGAGCAGCTTGGGCAGAGTGAATGTCATCACAATCCGAATCATATGCGTCAAGATCATCAGCTTGATAAGCTGCATTAGAAGTGGAAACAACTGCAATGCCTTCAGCATCTGCTGCCCCTAGGTCTGCAAGAAATGCTAACTCCTCTGAATCCAAGATCTTCCCCTTAGACTGAGCATCAACCAAATACATCTTCTCACGAAACCATGCATCATCCCTTCTCCTCCTTTGTTGAGTGCATTCCCTAGCCATATGACCTTGTCCTCGGCAATTGTAGCAAGTCACAACCTTTTTAGGACCAATAGGACTTCCAGTTCCACTAGCTTGAGAAGTCACAGCTTGATTGTTCCTAGTCCTTGTAGGAGGTCCATATGAATTTTGCCTTCCCTGAATAGGTTGCACCGTCACTTGACCATCTTGAACAGTGGCTTGTTGTCTAGGATTTGAAGAGGTGCGGAGCTGATTGTTTGTTGGTGGAAATCCTCTAGTTGCAACAAGTTTTGACAAGTAAGCAGTGAGATGGTTTAGTACATCAGCTGGCGTATCATTTGGAGTAAAGACCGGTGCTTGGATTGGTGGAAGTTCATTAGAGTAGAAAGCTTGTGCTGGTTGTGCTTCAATAGGAAAGTATCCTTGCTGAGGGGTATAGCCCATTGGAGAAGTGTTGGCTTGTAATGGTGATGTCTGATATGGTGTTTGCTGTGGAAAAGATGGTTGATGAACACTTTGTTGATATGCTTGCTGTGGCATCATTGGTGGTTGATAAGATAGTTGTTGTGGTTGCTGATAGGTGTGTGGTGGTGGCTGCTGCAAGTATGATGGTTGTTGATAAGTATAAGCCATGTTTTTGTTGAGAAGCATACATTGCAAGTGGATCATGAACTTGAGGTGTAGACAATCGAGCCTCAATCACATGGCATTCGTGTTGTTGAAGAAAGGCTTGAAGTTGATCCACATTGGTGTTATGCAAGTCCTTAGCCAATTTAACATCCGTCACGTATTTTTTCCATTCTGGAGGAAGAGTGTTCAAATACTTGGTGTTCAATTGAAAGGTAGGAATTACCATGCCATAGATATTTAGCTCATTCAACAATAGGGTAAATCTCAGATAATATTCATTGAGAGTCTCCCCTGGCACATAGGCAAACTTATCAAAAGTATCATAAAGCTTACACTCTCGTTCTTGTTTAGTTAACGAGGTGCCTTGCATTAGAACACGAATTCTATCCCATAACTCTTTGGCAACTTTATGTTTGCTGACGAGTTTGTAGACATCTAGAGGAAGGGCTTGGAGAATGATGTTTGTAGCATACTTATCACATTTATCTTGAATCTTCATATCTCCATTCAACTCACACGTTGTGCGAGGACGAGTAGTTGTACCTTCCGTCACAGTACCATAATCTAATGGTCCATTGAGCACCGATGCCCAAATAAGATGTCCGTTCTCCTTATTCAACATGTAAAGTTCCATTCTGGAAGTCCAATCCTCGTACATAGACTTCTCCAACATTGGTGGACGATTATCCGTACCCGAGAGGATGGACTTATCCGTAAGAGATGTGTACTCCATTTCAATAAGTTAAGATTTACAAAGTTGATCGATCAATGAAAGAAAGTAAATGTGTTTGTTGTAGTGTGTTAAAACCGAGAAATAATGTTAAAATCCCCTAAATTATGTCCTCGATAAACCAAAAAATCCAAGTCAAAATTACACACGATTTTCAAAAACACGTTTTTGAAAAAATGTTGGATCGTACTCAGATCGCAGTCGTGATCGTACTCAGATCGTAGTTGTGATCGCACTCCCTATGATCGTACTCAGATCGTAGTTGAGATCGTACTCCCTATGATCGTACTCAGATCGTGGTTGAGATCGCACTCCCTATGATCGCACTCAGATCGGACTCCCAGATCGTACCCAATGATCGTACCCTGATCGCACTCCCTTATCGCAGGCAGTGATCGTAGTCTGATTGAAACCTTGATCGTACTCTACAATCGTGGTGATGGATCGTACTCTAAAGCTAAGTGAGCTATCGCACTGAGCAATCTTACCTTGATCGTAGTGAGCTATCGTACTGATGGATCGTAGCGAGCATGTTAGGACCATTGTAATAGTTATATGTAATAGGTAGACTAGGAGGTTTGTAGTTCCTCCTGGTCCTAGTCGTAGTAGGAGCAAGTCCTGCTCCTGGTTCTAGTCGAAGTCAAACTTTATTATTTACTTAATATTCTGTTAGGATATGCATGAGATATGTTAGGAAAGGATATGCATATCAGTTTTACACGTTTTCTTTAATGATGTATTAGGGTTTCCTTGTAGTATAAAAGGAACCTTAGGCAGAAGGCTTAGACACACCTTCACCAAACGTAGTTCTAGTCATTATCAATATTAGAAATCCTTAGAAAGGATCAAGTCTTTATAGTTATTCTGTTCTTCTTTATTATATTTATATTCTACATTCATATTGTGTATAGAGTCTCTTTGTGATTTGACTTGTGATTACAAAAGTCATTCACCGGTCCTGACAGGCTGCAAGATCTACATCTAGTAGACCCAACAAGTGGTATCAGAGCCCGGGAGGGTCTCTATACAAGAAGAATCAAGTTTTCTTATTTCTGACATTTTTTTTTTCATATCATGTCTGCCTCAACTTCTACTCAAACAGGAGAAGAAGGCACTCCTAAAATTGTGCAACCTCAGCAGATCCTGGCTACGGTCTCTAACACGAATGGTAAATTCCCTCTTCTGAAGAAGGGTGAATATGATAACTGGGCAATGAAGATGGAATGGTGGATCACCAACATTGATCAAGATCTTTGGAAGATAATTCTGAATGGGAACAGCAGGAAGCTTATTGGACGAGACAAGAATGGTAATATTACTCTTCTTGACCCTAAATCTCATGAGGAAATCATAGCTATTCAGAAGGAGGTAAAAGCAAAAACGATCTTGCTTCAATCTCTTCCTGAAGATCACATGGGTGACTTCTACCATTTGGATGATGCCAGAGAAATCTGGAATAGCATAAAAGAAAGGTTCGGCGGGAATGAGGAGTCAAAGAAAATGCGAAGGTCCATGCTGAGAGATGAATTCACAGAATTCAAAATCTCAGAAACTGAAGGTCTGAATCAAGGGTATGATAGGTTCCAAAAGATATTGAGCCAGTTGAATCAACTTAGGTCCAAGCCTGATGATGGTGATATTAATGCAAGGTTTCTTAAAGCCTTACCCTACTCATGGAATCATGTGGTGATCTCTCTCAAAGCCAAAGGTGGGCTTGATTATCTCAGTTTTGATGATTTGTTTCATAAGCTCAGAACTTTTGAACCTTATGTGAGAGGCTTTTCAAGCGACTCTTTTCCTACTCCTGCCAACTCGGCCTTTGTGAGTTCTATGGCATCCAGTCCTATGTCATATGCAAGTAGCCCAAGCAACATTGTGTCCTCTCAGCACACTTTCCAGCATACTTCTGCTCATGAACCTACTGCCAAGTCTGGTAGTATGGTAGAAGCTGTTCTTCATTCGTTTGTTGCTGATGTTAATGCTGAACAACAACTTGCTTTTGATGACTTCAAACAGGTCGATAAACTTGACCTGGATGAGATGGATCTTAAATGGCAGATGGCCATGCTTACTCTTAGGGTTCACAAGTTTGAGAAGAAAGCAGGAAGGAAATTTAATTACAACCCTCGGGAGCCAGCAAGATTCGATAGAAGCAAGGTGCGATGCCATAACTGCCAGCAACAGGGTCACTTTGCAAGGGAGTGCCCTAGCAAGAATGATCAGGAGAAGAGCAGGTACTCCGCTTTCAAGGTTCAGGAGATAAAAGATGACAAGAAGGCATTGGTATCTGTTGACTCTATGGTCAACTGGAATGATCATCAGGCTTCTACCCTGGAATCAGCTGAGTCCTCGACTGACGTGTTTGCAATGATTGCTGGGAATCTCTCTGATGCAGAAGAAGCAGACGAGTTTGCTCTTATGGGCATCTCACCTCAGGTACAACATTGTCCTCTTGGTTGTCATGATAAATACTCAGGATTGTTGTCCCAATTTAATGAAGTAAATGATCAAAATGATAAGTATTTTTTAGAGGTTCAAGCCTATAAGGCTTCATTAAACACATTGGAACAACAAAAGAGGTGGTTACAAGATACACAACGTGCGTATGAGGATAAAATCAGGATACTAAGCATTGATTTAGAAAACACAACAAAATGCTTAAATATACAGAAACTGAAAGAGATGCTAGTATCAAAGAAAAAGAGGAGATGCAAGCTAAATTAGATGCTACAATGCTAAGATTTGACAAATGGCAAAAGGCACCTAAAAATCTTTCAAAATTAATTGATAGTAGCATGTCTGGCAGAACTAAAAGAGGCTTAGGATTTGAAAAATATATTGATTCAGAAGATGTATTTGATTTATCTTTCTCGAGTGTCTTTGATGCCGACAAAGAGGATGAGGGCAAACCTAGTTACAATAGGTTTAAACCAGCAGCAGAAATGCATGCTGTCCCTCCTCCTCTTACTGGAACTTTTATGCCCACTTCATGGCATAATGACTCGGATGGATCACAGATGCTTGAGTCCCCAACAAGTTCTACTAATACTAATGACTTTGTCTCATGTATTTTTAATGACAAAGCCAGTGACTCTACATCTAATGATTCAAGTGACGAGTCAAGACCTACAAGTTCCAAGTCGAATGAACATGCTGCTACTGGTGCTAGGAAGTGTGAAGAAAGAGTTGCTGTCAAGTCAAGTGTGTCTGGTCCTTGTTTATTGAGTCCTAGGAAGAATGTTTTTCCTAGAAATGTGTGTAATAAAGTAGGCAGTATGAAACAATCTCAGTCTAATAAAAGGTCTTTCAAAACATGTTTTGTTTGTGGCAGTGCCTTTCATTTAATTAAAGATTGTGATTATTATGACACACGTGCATCTGTTAATCATGCTTTTCCTGCTCCTGGTCCACCAGGAGCTGCTTCATATGCTACTAGAAGACTTAATCCTAGTGCTCCAACGTTTAATACTTCTAGAGTATCCTCTCCTTTCGCGTCTGATTATTGGAGAGATAGTGGATTCCAAACAACCAGTAATTATTTTAAAAATTTTAATCCAATCTATCCACATAATTTAGACCACACGTATTTTGGTTTGGGAAATTTGGGAACTGCTGTTAAGCCCTCAGCAGGTTGTTCTTGGTCAAATAATAATACCCATATGATGCATAGGCAACCAAGGAACAATGGTGGATCTCATCAATCTTCTTGGCACTCTTCTAATGATCCACAAGGCAGGCTCAAACCTGAAAAGGTTTGGGTCCCCTTAAGACACTAACTTTTGCATTTTTATACTCATGTTGTTGTAGGTTACTCCATACCAGGATCCTAGTCTAGGTATTGTTGATAGTGGTTGCTCCAGGAGCATGACTGGCAATAAGAGTCTTCTCTCTAACTTTGTACCATTTCATGGTGGCAAGGTCTATTTTGGTAGGGGTGAAGGCAGAATCACTGGCAAAGGAACGATAAAGACTCCAAATCTTAATTTTGAGCAGGTCTACTATGTGGAAGCACTTCAACATTTCAACTTGATATCGGTCTCTCAGATTTGTGACAAGAAGCAGTTTGTTCTCTTCACCGATATTGATGCACTTGTCTTTCCAAAGACTTTGAGCTTCCGGAGGACTCACAAGTTTTACTCAGAATCCCTAGAAGACACAATCTCTATAGCATCAAGTTGAATGAAGTCAACCCTACTGGTCAACTAGCTTGTCTGGTTGCAAAAGCCTCAGAAGATGAAGCCACTAAATGGCACCGAAGGATGGGACATGTGAACTTCAAGACCATTCACAAACTTGCCAATCTGAATCTGGTCTCTGGTTTACCTCCCAAGACGTTTAGAAATGATATAAATTGTATTGCCTGCAGCAAAGGCAAACAGCACAAAGCATCCTTCAAGGCCATTACTGCTCTAAGTCTTATTACTGAACCATTACAGCTTCTACACATGGACTTATTTGGTCCTACTTCCATCAGGAGCATTGACCACAAGCAATTTTGTTTGGTGGTGACTGATGGTTATAGCAGGTTTACGTGGGTGTTCTTCATGGCTGCCAAAAGTGAGACCTACTCAATTCTTCGAGATTTTCTTACCTTGATAGAGAATCAGTTGTCCAAGAAAGTTAAAGGTATTCGTTGCGACAATGGAACCGAGTTTAAAAATAAAGACCTCATCACACTTTGCAATGCTAACGGCATCAAAAGAGATTATAGTGCTGCTAGGACTCCTCAACAGAATGGTGTGGCAGAAAGAAAGAACAGGACACTAATAGAAGCAGCAAGAACTATGCTTGCCGATTCCAAGCTTCCAACCATGTTCTGGACAGAAGCTGTTAATACTGCAAGTTATGTTTTGAATAGGGTTTCTATTACCAATCCTCACAAGAAGACTCTTTATGAGCTGCTCACGTGCAAAGTTCCAAATATTGCTCATTTGAAGCCTTTTGGGTGTCCAGTCACCATTCTGAATACTAGTGACTATTTGGGGAAGTTTGATGGCAAGGCAGATGAAGGATACATTGTGGGATATTCAGCTCATTCTCGGGCGTATCGTGTCTACAATCTTCAAGCCAAACGAATAATTGAAACTATTAATCTTAGGTATTTTGAGGAGAAGTCAAAGATCCAAGGCAAAGGTACAGAATGGTATTTTGATCTTGATTATCTTAGTGATTCGTTAGGATATTTTCGTTTCAAAACTAACCATGATGCAGGACCACAAGTGTTTGCAACTTCTAGTACTGGTGTTCCGTCTAGTCTTTCTGATTCAGATGATGAGGATGACATTTTTGTGGTTCCATCCTATTCCACCACGGTTTCTCCCACTCCTCCTAGTGATGCATCTCAATTGGATGTACAGGATTCCCAAACAGCTCTTGACACTCTTCTCAAACAGCAACAAGAAGCTACTAAAGCAGCTGCTCAAGGTAGTTTTGAGTTTCCCTTGGTTGAGCCTACTGACAAAGTTGCTCCTGGTACTCCAGCTTCTGCTCCTAGTGCTAGCTTATCATCTACTGGTACTCCGGCTAGTGAGTCTGCTTCCAATACTCGCTTCTCCAGTCCTTCTGATTTGGGGAACCATGAAAAGAAGTCTTCTACCAAGCTGGATGATATTCATAAACAACCGGTAGATGGGATTTTCCAAAATGCTTCATATGATGCTGACTTTGTTGGTGATCCCAATAATTTGGCACCAGAAGTGGAGGTTTCTTCCAATCCAGTCTTGCAATCACATAAAGATCATCCTACCACTCAAATTATTGGAGATCCTGGTTCTACTGTCAAGACACGCAGAATGCAGCAGAAGGCCTCGTCTGATCATCATGCTCTTGTGGGCTATATTGAGGATAAAAAGCGTAATAATCATACAGACTTTCAGCACTGTTTGTTTGCTTGTTTTCTTTCACAGGTGGAACCTAGGTCTGTTTCTCATGCTCTTGAGGATCAAAGTTGGGTGGAGGCTATGCAGGAGGAAATGCAGCAATTCTTGTTTCAGAATGTTTGGATTCTGGTTGACTTACCAGATGGAAAGACAGCTATCAATACCAAATGGATTCTGAAGAACAAGAAGGATGCACGGGGAATTGTCGTAAGGAATAAAGCTAGGCTTGTCGCACAAGGACACACTCAAATTGAGGGCATTGACTATACTGAAGTCTTTGCGCCGGTTGCCAGGATCGAGGCCATTCGTCTGTATTTGGCCTTTGCTTCATATGTTGGTTTTACGGTGTTCCAGATGGATGTCAAGAGTGCATTTCTCTATGGCAAAATTGACGAGGAAGTGTATGTTACTCAACCTAAGGGGTTTGTAGATCCACTTCATCCCAAGAAAGTCTACAAGGTGGTCAAGGCTCTTTATGGGTTACATCAGGCTCCTAGAGCTTGGTATGAGCGTCTTTCAACTTTCTTGTTAAAGAATGGCTATCGAAGAGGTACTATTGACAAAACACTATTTCTTCGGCGGAATTCCAAGGATATTATCCTTGTTTAGGTTTATGTGGATGACATTATCTTTAGTTCTACAAGGAAGGAGTGGTGTGATGAGTTTGAACACTTGATGAAAGGCGAATTTCAGATGAGTGCGATGGGAGAACTGTCATTCTTCCTTGGTCTTCAGGTCAAGCAACAATCGGATGGGATCTTCATCAGTCAAGATAAATATGTCCATGAGATTCTTCAGAAGTTTGACATGGATCCTCTTAGACCAGCAGCAACTCCTTATGAAGTTGCTAAAATCAAACTTAAGAATGAGCCAGACCCCCCGGTAAATGTTCACATGTACAGGTCTATGATTGGCTCTCTCATGTATTTGACTGCATCACGTCCGGACATTATGTTTGTCGTAAGTGCTTGTTCTAGACACCAGGTGACTCCAACGGTTTCGAACTTAAATGCAGTGAAGAAGATTTTCAAGTATATCAAGGCTAAACCTAAATTGGGTCTATGGTATCCTAGAGAATCTCCTTTTGTTCTAGAAGCCTATAGTTATAGTGACTATGCTGGTGCTAATAATGATAGGAAGTCTACTACTGGTGGTTGTCAATTTTTGGGTCGTCGGCTTATTTCATGGCAATGTAAGAAACAGACAATCGTAGCTACTTCTTCAACAGAAGTTGAATACGTTGCTGCTGCTAGTTGTTGTGGACAAGCATTATGGATCCAAAATCAGATGTTGGATTATGGTTTCAATTTTATGAATACCAAAATCTTTATTGACAATCAAAGCACTATTTGCATTGTGAAGAATCCTGTTTTTCATCAGCGGACGAAGCATATTGAGATTCGGCATCATTTTATACGGGATGCCAATGAGAAGAAGCTGATACAGGTTCTTAAAGTTCATACGGATGACAATGTTGCTGATTTACTGACTAAAGCTTTTGATGGTCCTCGGTTTAACCACTTGGTGGTTCATATTGGGATGGTCAATCCTTGAGGTCTAGGATTGAGGGGAGGCAAAGCCTAAGGGGAGGCTTTGTGTACATATTAGGTTAGACTAACGTATTAATAGTATGTAACAACATAGTTTCATGGTTATGATGGTGTGTGGTGCTTATGATGGAGGATTTTTGCTCTCTTCTGGTGGATATGGCCTTACATGACTGGCTTCTGGTCCTCTTTGGTCAGCTTCTAGTTATAATCGGTTGGCTTCTGGTGGTTTAAAATCCTTCCATGTCAAGTGGTGTTTGGCTCCTGGTACTGGTCTGGCATCCTGTTCATTCCTTTTGTCCTTTGTTAATCACGTTTTGCTCCTGGTCTGACCATTGTGTGCTTTGACTTTTGGTCAACGCTCCCATTCCTGGTATTTACAAGTTTGAATTCCGCATGTTAATTGGGAGTTGGTTATTATGTTAAAAAGGGCAAGTGGTTACTATGCAATTATGGTTTAATTTGAAAGGGCAACCCCCCATTAATAGGGGTCAATGAACAGTTACCACTTTCTTTATATATGGTCAACATACACCCTTGACTCACTCATTACAATTAACACACACACAAAACCGCTTCTACTCTTTACACCCTAATCCCAATCCTTCTTCCATCAATTCATCAAGATCCATGGCTGCTCTTGCTTACCAACCTGCTCACAACCGTGTTGCTTATCTGGGTGATGGTCCAAATCATAAACATTTTGCTGACATCTTGGATTTCATTGAAGCTTCTAACTTAAGGTTTGCATTTACTGTCTGTCCCACCATATATGATAGTGTGATTCGTCAATTTTGGGCGTCTGCTCAACTTGTGAATGTGGCTGGTCGTCCACGTGCACTCCATTCTACCATAGATGGACGTGCATATGTGGTGACTGAAGCTTCCATTCGCTCTTCTCTTCATCTTCAGGATGAGGGGGGTGTTGAATCAATCCCCAATTCGGAAGTATTGGAGGGGATGGCTGCTATAGGTTATGAACATGGGGGGAAGTTTAACTTCCAGAAAAATAGGTTTTCCCCCCTATGGAAGCTTCTGGTTCACTTTTTAATCCATTGTATGAGTCCCAAGTCTGGGAGTTGGGATGCTTTCCCTACTCCTTTGGCTACTGGTCTTATTTGTTTAGCCCAGGGTAGAGTGTTTAATTTTTCTCATTATCTATTTGAGGGGATGGCTAGTAATTTGTCTACTGCTGGTTCGAGGAAGAAATTTCTTATGTACCCCAGGTTTCTTCAACAAATCCTTGTTTGCATTCCACGTGATAGGACTGAGCATGTGCCGTCTAAACTTACAGCTAAAGTGTATTACAATATGATGAATGGGTTTACTGGGGTTTGGAGGCCCCTGACTGAAGCCATATTAGGGTTGGCTCAGGGTCCTATGGGCGAGGAGGAGGAGGCTCCTGAGTTTGTTGTGATAGATGATGACCCCATGGAGGAGGAGGCTCCTACTGTTGGTGCCACTCCTGTGGTAGCGGAGGAGCTAGTTGAGGAAGTGGTGGTTGAAAAACCATCTCCTACCAAGGGTGGTCCTTCCTCAGTTCCACAAAGGTCTCCATTTGTGGAGACTCCACATCCTAGTCCTGCCCCACACTCGACTGATATCCCGTTTGATGCTAGTTCTCCACAAGTTGACCCACATGTTGCTTCGGGCTCCTGTGATGCTTTCCCTGATCCAAGTTCTCTTGGTGGGCAGGCGGAGGAGCCTACTACACTGATATCTTTGCTTGATCTTATGCGCAGGTACCATGAGAGGATGATTTGTTTGGAAGCTGACTTAAACCAACATCGGAAGCTTACAAGGGAGTTTGTTCTTCCTCTGGCTGATCACATTAAGGCGTTGGAGACTCAACAACGTCGTCGCAAGAAGCATGTGGTCCATTCAGATTCTGAGGATGAGGGTTCGGAGAATGTTGAGGATGGCTTGACGTTGTTGGCAAAGGCTGCCTTTGTTGATAAAGTTTATGATGATTTGCCGGTTCCTCCAACGTCCTCCAATGTTCCTTCTCCTGGTGCTATTCCCCCTTCTATGGGTGGTGATTCTGATCCTGCTGATGGTTCTCATGCTGGTCCCTCTCATGATCCGAAGGGAAAAGCCCCAATGACTGATGCTCCATCTCCATCTCGCAAGCGTACTCGTCGACAGATTGAAGAGGAAAGGCTTGGTGAAGAGGCTGCTCGTCAGGTTCAGGCTGAGATTGATGAAGCGGATAGGGCTGGTGAGGAAGAGCTTCGAGAGCGCAGGCGTGCACAAATTCATCATGATGCCATGCATTGGAGTGATAGTGAATGGATGCAAGTGTTGACTGTTCTCACTCGGGATTATGCTCAGTTTAAGGATCTTTTGGGTGACGATGTTGATGAACACAATTGTATACCGAAGGCTATGGTATTGATGCGTAAGCATCAGTTGGCTCTTGCTGCAGAACCAAAGAAACAGAGAAGGAACAGACCTTTATCTCTGGCTGAGGAGCGCCAGCAGATGCAACGTTAAGTGAAATATCAATCTGCTGCTCATTTCAATGCTCCGTGGACTTGGGCTCGGGTGCGGGCTTTGACTTTTGATGAGCTTAAGGCCCTTTATGAAAAGATGGTGAAGCGTCAGAGTCAACCTATTCCGGAAAGATTTATTTACCATCCTCGTGGTGTGACTGCTTCTATGCCTGCTGATTCTACTGGTCTTTCGTCTGCACCCACTCCTGGTTCTGCTGGTAGTCCTTCTGGTTTTGTTGCTACTTCTGTTGGTCCTTCTACTACACCTTTGGTTGCTCCTATGGGTTCTACTGCTGGTCCTGCTACTACCATCTTTGTTACTACCACCACCACTCATGCTTCCACCACCACACCTGTTACTACCACCACCACACATGTTCCTGCAAGCATCTTTGTTGATACCACCATCCCTACTACTACTACATCTGATGTGCCATCTCCATCACCACCAGTTCATGCAACACAACCTAATCCTACCTCTGATGCAGCTCCTAGTGGTCCATTGGGTGGACACGTTCATGAGTCTACTTCTACTGCTCCCCCTGCTGTTGCTGAGGTTAAGGTAAAGGTTGAGTCAACACCTTCTGCTCCCACACCTAGACGTTCCATTCGCCAGAAACAAGCTCGTCGTGTTCGCCGTGGTAAGACAGTTCCTTTTGAGAAGCGTGATCCTAAGAATTTAATTGATGCAGCTTCCGACAGCGATTCTGACTTGCCCTTGGGCAATGGGAGCATTACGGGTTATATGGTTGAGCGTTCTACCACACTTCCTGGTGGCGTATCCCATCGGATTACTTTGAGTGATGGGTCTGTGCGATTGGCAACGGGTTTGCAGGGTGTGTTATCTTGGGCTGACCGTATGGATCTTATGGCGTTGTTTGGATTTGTTGATTCTAGTATGTCGTTTGACCCCATGGCTGTGTCTTCATGGCCTGGTATGCGAATCTGGGCTGATCTCAAGCTGATGTTGGATCCTCCTCCAAATGCTCCTGTTTTGGGCATATGGAAGGATCAAATGCAATGGGAGATTCTGCGTTGGAAGCTTTATGCTGGATGTGGAGTTCATATATTGGAATTAGAATCTGGTCATATGGTGTTTATGCTGACGGATGTGGAGTATCCTTTGACTATTTCTTCGATGGAGGCGATGTTAGCGAGTCACTTGCAAATTTCTACCGCTCCATCTGGAAATGAGTCCTCTATGGCTACGGCATTGGTAGAAGGTATTCAGGCACGGTTCCTAGCAGATAAGAAGGCTGCTTCTGGTATGTAAGGTGATTGGGTTGTAAGTGTTTATGCTTTGTATTTTTGTTCATTTGTTCTTATTTTTATTCTTTTCACCAATATGTACAGTGATTGGTGAATTTCATTCTTTATAGTTAAAAAAAAAATAACCAAAAAAAAATTAAAAAATTAAAAAAAAAAAATTAAAAAAAAAATAAAAAAAATATATATACTTTTTATATAATATCTGCTTATACTTTAAACACAGTTTAGCATTTATACTTGTACATAATATCCCTTGGCTGTTTCACAATGTGGTTCCTGGTTTGAGCTTGTCCTGGTACTTGGTTTCACTTGGTGTTGGACGTGGTCCACACAACAAATGGTTCTCAACTTACCATGTCTAATCGACAAGAAAAAGTTGATTCACCTTGAGGGTACGGCTCCTAGTGCGATTCTCAAATCCGTTGATGGTTGCCAGGTTACCCAAAACTGGATGGTTTTCACTTGCCATAGTATTAGACTGAAAAGTGGCTAATCCAAGGGGGTACGGCTCTTGGTAAAGATCTTATCAAATCCGTTGATAGCTGTAATAGCTTGCTTAAAGCTATAGGGTGTTCAACTCACCGATGCTTCATTGCTAAGAGTTGGCGAGTCCAGAGGGGTACGGCTTCTGGTAAAGACGCATCAAATCCGTTGACGGCTGTGATGGTTTGCCTAAAATCATCAGGGTACTCCCACTCACCATTGATTCACGTTCTAAGAGTTGGGCTGGGTTCTACTCTCCCAGGGTGATGCTTATTCCACCAGAATGACTAGCTAGCCCAAGAGCGAGCAGCTACTCATCAAATCTGCTCATGTTGCTGGAAAGATTCAACACGATGCTGATTTGTTACAAGCTTTGGAGAAGCTTCTAGTGTTTTATGTTGCGGCAATTCCTATGATTCTTATCTTGTTGATGCTGCTATTTGTTTTGCTGATAAAATCCTCGGGCTTTCTTTGCACATTTTCCAGGAAACTTGAACTCAACAGGTCAAATTCAAGTTTAGGGGAGGATTGTTAGGACCATTGTAATAGTTATATGTAATAGGTAGACTAGGAGGTATGTAGTTCCTCCTGGTCCTAGTCATAGTAGGAGCAAGTCCTGCTCCTGGTTCTAGTCGAAGTCAAACTTTATTATTTACTTAATATTCTGTTAGGATATGCATGAGATATGTTAGGAAAGGATATGCATATCAGTTTTACACGTTTTCTTTAATGATGTATTAGGGTTTCCTTGTAGTATAAAAGGAACCTTAGGCAGAAGGGTTAGACACACCTTCACCAAACGTAGTTCTAGTCATTATCAATATTAGAAATCCTTAGAAAGGATCAAGTCTTTATAGTTATTCTGTTCTTCTTAATTATATTTATATTCTACATTCATATTGTGTATAGAGTCTCTTTGTGATTTGACTTGTGATTACAGAAGTCATTCACCGGTCCTGACAGGCTGCAAGATCTACATCTAGTAGACCCAACAGAGCAATCGTACTGAACAAACTTACCTTGATCGTAGTGTGGATCGTACTAAGCAATCGGACTGATGGATCGTACTAGGGATCGTAGTTAGATCGTAACAACAGATCGTGACTATGGATCGCAAGTAGAAACCCCCAGGGTTTATGCAAACACAAAGTCAGATGGAACTGAATACCCACTTACCTTATTTCTCGGACACTACAATAACACAATCAAATCAAGATTCAAAGCCAAAATATGAATCGAACAACCAAAATTTTTGTGTTTTTAACACAAATAACAATACCAAATCACTATAACAAGTAACAAGATGAAGTATATCAAGATTAACCCATAAAAACACAAAAAAAAAATTGGTTCGTGTGAAAATGGATCAAAAATGGCGAGAATCAAGAACATAAACACAAGAACTAAACAATCATCCCATGGCTCTTGATACCATTTGAAGAAATGTAAATCTTGCTTATGTTTTTAGAGAGAGAAAGAGATAGAGAGATGGTGGATTTCACACTTTTAGAGAGAGAAAGTTAATAGAACTATGTGTAAATTATGAAACCACACACCCTCTCCATCAAAGGAGAGGGTTTATATACCCAAGCCCATGAGATGGGCTTGGGTTTACATTAGGCCGCCAGCCCATACATTTCATGGGCTCGGTTTTGGGCTTTGTTTAATAAATGTAAACAACTAGACTACGAGCTATAATATGGACTATTGTTGGAGTGACCGATCCTTCTTAATACGTAAAACGTATTTCCAACAGCTTTTCTCTTTCAGGTGGAGTCATCTTCCTTAGGGTAGCTTCATTCAATTCTTTGGCTGTCTTGAGTTCATTTAATCTCTTGAATTCCTCAGCCTGTTTCTCTATTTCTGTAGGGGTTAAAGGAATCTCATTGGAAGGTGTAAAGGTTGAGAATTGGGAAAGGTCTGTGGTGGATCCTCCTGTCTCTAGCATCGCAGCTATCTTCTTGAGTTTGGTGTCTGTGTCAACCAAAACTATCTCCTTTCCTTTCTTCAAGACAGAGGACTCCACACTTATGTTTTTCAAAACATCAGCTCTTCTGATAAATGCTGTCTGAGCCTGAGTTTGAATTGCTTTGGGAAGGGAGCTAACAGTGAACTTTAGCTTCTTGGCAACTGGTTCATCATCATCCCCAGGTTCACTGGTGTTAACCAAAGCCAAGGACTTTGATGAGTCAGCTCCATCTTGATTCTGTTGCTCCCCCTGAGTGTTATCCTCATCATCAGGTTTGTTGATAGGTGTGGTGACTTGGAGAGGAACAGGTATAATGGTGTTGTCAGCTGATGATGAGCCCTGTTTAGCAGATACAAGGTTAAGTGTTGTTTCTTTCTCCCCCTCACGTTCATCCTGGCTACGCAGACGTTTGGATGAACGTGTCTGAAAATGCCTTGCAACCTGTTCAATAGAGGCAGCCATAGCACGTTGCCTTTTCCTTGAAGCCCTGGCAATTTTCAGCAGAAGGTTGCCATTTGCATTAGTGTTGGCCTGAACTCGACTAACTATGAAGTTTGCATGACGGTATTGCCTGTTGGGAACAGCTTCAAATTGTCTGTGCATAGTTAGCTCATGCTCATGAAGTAAGGCAGGGACCTCTGAGTCAATGACATCCTTCATTCTTGTAGAAAGATGACTAAGTCCCTGTGCTACACCTTTCCTTGCACCATCCTTGATTGGTTCAGTAACCGCCTCAGCCACAGCCTTTTGTATGATTCCAGGGAATGTAACAGTGAAGTTGTGCATTTCAAACTTGATCACATCCAACTTCCTTGATAAGCGTTCAATGTCAGATTGGTGATGAACAGGCTGAAGATTTTTGATGTTGAGGCTTTGTTGAGCATAATCATCCCCCTTGGAAAAAGATCAAAGTTAGTTTGGGCAGGATGATCAAACATGAGAAACTCCGCTGTTGGATCATAGGCTGGGCGTTGGAAGACTGTTGTTGTTGAGGTAGCAGAGTTTGGAGTAACAACAGCGTCCTTGGGAGGAGGAGTCTTATCTCCAGCTGGTGTGGACACAGATATTTCTTTGGGAGGAGAGACAGATTGCTGATCTTCCTCATCTTCTTCATCCTCCTCCTCAAACATCCCTTCAGGGATTTCATCTTCAGGCATTGACTCTAGATCAGAGACATCATCCTCTAATGATAGCATTTCTTCATCAGGATTAAGCAGAGGTTCATCGTCATTAGGTTGATCTTGAGTCATTGTATCAGCCTCCTTCTCTTGTTGTACCTGAGATTCAGTGACTGGCTGTACAATTTCAGCCTGCAAATTGTTTTAATTAGTAACAGGGAAAAAGATAAGGGGAATGGTCGCCATTTCGCTATCCCAGAGAGGCTTAGGGTGATTACTCAGCCACTTCAAAGGATAAATCCTTGGGATTCTTTTAAGTGTGAAAATAAATATGGTTAATGATCGCCATTCGCTACCCCTAGGAAAGCTGAGTGTGATTATTCAGCCCCCCCAAAAGGTTAAAACCTTTGGGACTCTTTTGATTGTGAAACATATGTTGTTTATGGATCGCCATTCGCTGCCCCTAGGAAAGCTGAGGGTGATCATTCAGCCCCCCCAAAAGGTTAAGAAACCTTTGGGACTCTTTTAAGAGTGAAACATATATGGTTAAAGGTCGCCTGTTACGCTGCCCCTAGGAAAGCTGAGGGTGATGATTCAGCTCCCCCTGAAAAGGATAAATCCTTTGGGATTCTTTTAAGGAGGGAACCAAGAGGCTGTGTGAAGTACAGCTGATCAAGGTTGAGACATAAGTGTATTCAGGTTGTTGTTAGCCTGAATACTGTCTAGAGGGTGCAGGGTCATCGGGGTGCTTTATAAACACAAATGAATCATTCCCTGGTGCAAAGACAGAGTGTACAGAAGTCTTAAAGAGTTCTAAGTGCATGGACAGACTTCTATGGGTCGAGGATTACCCTAACTTCACCACTCTCTCCAACAGACAATTGAGAGTGGCTGCTTGTGAACCTCTAAAAATGTACACTAATTACCTGTGAGATATCAGCTGGATTAGGCTGGTTTCTTGTCGTCTCAGCTGACTTTGAGACACTAGACCCCTGTTGTTGGTCAGTAGAAGTATCTGATTCCACAAGAGTATCTGGAACAGATGAGGTGTCAGTCTTCTTTCCCTTGGCCTTAGTAACAGCTTTGGTGTGGGAAGAAGAGGGGATTTTCTTCTTCTTAGGCTGTTGGCCAGAAGAATCCTTGGACTTGGTAGTGTGCTACCCAAAGGTCAAAGACTTAGACTTGCCAGACACACTAGAAGTATTCACCTTCTCAGAAGAAGGGAGCAAGGACTTCTCAACTGTTGGTAGTTTGTTGGCCACGTTCATCATATGAGAGGTGACAGGGACATCTTCAGCTCCTATTTCTTTATAGATGGCACCTGTGATGCGGTAGGGCTTCAGAGCAGTCAATGCAGAGTTGTGGTAGTTTTCGCCCAACAGACTTTCAAAGATCAGAGACAGGAAGCGAACATAGCAGATATTCTTTTCTCTGACTTGATTTCTTCCCTTCAGCTGTTCTACAAGGTTGGAGAAGAGAATGCTTCCAACATCAACATCAGCTCCCCAGATCAGCCCATATGAAATAGCTTGATGGTTGAAGGACATATGATCTTGGGATCCCTGCATTCCTCCCAGGGATTTAACAATGTGGGTGAAGAGGACACGCCACATGGGAGTGAAGTACTTAATCTTCAAGGGAGATTTTGAGAGGACCTCAGCTGGTGTAAGGGCAGGGTTTACATCATGGCAGGGTTTGAGTGTGGCCAGGGCTTCTTTGACAGCCTTTTTATCAACAACCTTAAGGCATTCATCTCCATGTTTCAATCCAGCCACACTCGAGAAATCTTTAAGGGAGAAAGCGAATGGGTGTTCATTGCATGAAAGGCTAAAAGTTATTGTGTCATCTACCACTTCAGTAGAGTACCAGAATTCCCTAAGGTATTCTTGGTAAAAGGTGGATGGGGATTTGGTGAAGGCTTCACTTAGGTCACAATTTTGCATGAAGCTAACCAGATCTGAGTAGGTGCTATTAGGAGCCTTTATCCATCCAATGGCGTTGTTGGAGGCGAGGATGCTTTCGTTGATCTCGAAGTTAACATTTTTTGCTTTGGGAACTGAAAACGCCATGGATTTAAGGTCGAAGGTGAAAGAAAATGGAGGATGGGTTAAGAGAGAGAAGTACTTAGAGAGAGAAATAGATTTGAGAAATGAGAATGGTGGTGGGTGAGAAGAGAAGAGAGACAATATATATATATTCAAACTACGTAAAAAGTTATTCAACCGCATTATATGCAAAGTGAGAAAATGACTGCTCAAGTGGGTCCCTTGACCTTTCAAAACTTATTTGTCTCCTCGTTATTCGAAAAATAAATGATTAAATATTTGAGAATGTTTTTTGCATTTACTTGGAAAGTAACTACCTAGTTTCATGTGAAAAACATTTAATATAGAATCAATCATTTAATGAACACATTTAATATCAAGCCAAAGGCTTTGAGATATTGAGCATCCCTAGCTCAGCAACTAGCCTGTTGAACGAAGGTTCAGCCAAAGGCTTTATAAAGATATCGGCTAGTTGCAGCTCTGTGGGAACAAAATGCAGCTCAATATATCCCTTCATTATATGACCCCTGATAAAATGATACATGATATCAATGTGTTTGGTACGAGAGTGAAGAACAGGGTTGTTGGATATGGCAATGGCGCTGGTGTTGTCACAAAAGATTGGCACTTTGTCATATAAAATTTCTTAATCAGCCAATTGACTTTTCATCCAGAGCACCTGAGCACAACAGCTGGCTGCAGCTACATATTCTGCTTCAGCTAAAGACATAGCCATAGAGTTTTGCTTCTAAGCACTCCATCCAACCAATTTTCCTCCTAGGATTTGACATCTGCCTGAAGTGCTTTTCCTATCAATACAACATCCAACATAATCTGAATCTGAATAGGCCTTGAGATCAAAGCCTGATTCCTTTGGATACCATAGGCCTAGGGATGGTGTTCCTTTGAGATACCTGAAAATTTTCTTAACAACCACTAGATGGGATTCTTTTGGGTTAGCTTGGTACCTTGCATAGAGACATGTGGAGAATTGGATATCAGGACGACTAGCTGTTAGATACATGAGTGACCCAATCATGCCTCTATATAAAGTTTCATTAATAGAGACCCCTGACTCATCAGGGCCCAAGTTGTTGGGTGGAAGCATGGGGCATTTCACTGATGCACAATCAGCTAAGTCATATTTTTTAAGTAAATCCTTAACATAATTTTCTTGACAAATTGAAATTCCCTTAGGACATTGTCTAATTTGAAATCCCAAAAAGTAAGTTAATTCACCCATCATACTCATCTCATATTTCTTAGTCATTAATTTAGCAAAACGTTTACTAAGATTGACATTCGTTGACCCACATATGATATCATCCACATAAATCTGCACAATGATGAAATCACTCTTATCCTTGAAGGTAAAGAGTGTTTTATCAATAGAACCCCTGACAAATTTAGTTTCAGTTAAGAAATTGGATAGAGTTTCATACCATGCTCTTGGAGGTTGTTTTAGCCCATACATGGCCTTGTGAAGTCCGTACACATGATTGGGAAACTCGCTGTTCTCGAATCCTTCAGGTTGTGCAACATACACTTCCTCAGACAAATCACCATTGAGGAATGCACTCTTTGCATCCATCTGATACACAGTGATGTTCATATAGGCAGCATAAGCAAGGAAGATTTTGATGGCTTCAAGTCTTGCAACTGGAGCAAATGTTTCATCATAATCAATTCCTTCAGTCTAAGAAAACCCCTGTGCCACCAGTCTGGCCTTGTTTCTGATGATGTTCCCAATTTCATCCATCTTATTTATATAGATCCATCTAGTACCTGTGATATTCTTTCCAGGTGGAGCTGGCACTAGTGTTCATACTTTGTTCCTTTTGAACTGACTGATTTCTTCTTGCATAGCAGCTACCCATCCTTCTTCTACCAGAGCCTCAGCTACCCTTTTAGGTTCAATTTGTGAGAGAAACTCAGCAAAGAGACATTCATTGGCTGAGGCAGACTCTGAGTCATGGATTCGCTGTCTAGTTGTGACCCCTGCATTAGGTTCCCCAATAATGTTGACAAGAAGAATGTGTTGATCTCTTGACCACTTATTTTGAGGAGCTGGGGACTCAAGGACAGGAACACCTGTGAACACAGCTGGTACAATTTGAGTTTCATCCTGCTGACTAGGAGGGCTTTCTTCAAAGACTACTTCAGTGTCGGAGTCTTCTTCAGTCATATCAAGAGGTACAACTTCATTATCAGCAGGAGAGTCTTCAGGTATTTGAAGAATTGGTGAGTCATCAATAGCACTAGAAGGAGAAGGACTACCAGAGGTTGTGGTTCTTCTTCATCAAGTTTCTGAGAGGTAGGAACTTCTATGTTGTGAGTAGACAGAGGGTCAAAGGCAGGGACATAAGGAGTGAGAGTGTTGGAGTGATGATGACTGGTAGGTCTTTGTTCTGTGAACTCATCACTTGGAAAAGATACATTTTCATTAAAATCAATTTCATCACCCTCTGTTCCTGTTCTCTGAATGACTTCATCATCTTCATTGAACCTTACATGGAAGGTTTCTTCTACTTCTTTTCTTCTGATGGTGAATACTCTGAAGGCTTTGGCTGTTGGAGAGTATCCCAAGAAGAAACCATCATCAGCTTTTTCATCAAACTTTCCAAGTTTATCCCTGTAGTTATAAATGAACACAGGGCATCCAAACACATGAAAATAGCTGACATCTGGAGATCTTTTTCTGAAAACTTCATAGGAAGTTTTACCATGTCTTTTGACAATGATTGATCTGTTTTGTGTGTAGCAGGCAGTGTGAACAGCTTCTCCCCAAAATTGCTTTGGTAAGGATGCACCATTCAACATAGTTCTGGCTGCTTCAATAAAAGTCCTGTTTCTTCTTTCAGCCACACCATTTTGTTCAGGGGTGCCAGATGAAGAGAAGTTCTGCGAAATCCCTTTTTCATCACAAAAAGATTCAAGTTGATGATTCTTGAATTCAGTACCATTATCACTTCTTAGAGCTTTGACTCTAACATCATTCATATTTTCAACCTGTCTGATGAAGGACATGATGGTTTCAGCTGCATCACTTTTTCTTTCTGAGGAAGAACACCCATGTGTATCTTGAAAATTCATCAACTATGACCAAGGTGTATTTGTTGTGATTAATGGTCAGAGGTTTGACAGACCCAAACAAATCCATGTGAAGGAGATGTAAGCACTTGTCAATAGAGAATGATTGCCTAGTCTTGAATGAAGACCTGTGATGCTTTCCTTTGACACAGGCAGAACAAGTCTTGTCTTTAGAAAACATTACTGAAGGTAGACCAGCAACCAGGTTTTGAGTGGCTATCTTGTTGATGTTCTTGAAGTTGAGATGAGACAGTCTTTTGTACCACAGCCAACTGACACTTTCAGAGGCTTTAGCAAGAAAACAATTTGAGCTGTCTTCAGAGCAAACAGCCATGTTGATGACATAAACATCTCTTCTTCTAGGAGCAATAAGCACAACATCATTGTTTTTGTTGAATATGGATCCCTGATTCTTAGTAAACAAAACCTTATAGTCAGAATCACATAATTGGCTGATGCTAATAAGATTGTGTTTAAGACCATTCACATATGCAACCCTTGGTAAATGTAATCCCATTGCAGTTCACTGAGCCATATCCTTCTGTGTCACCTGAAGAGTTATCTCCAAACACCACTTTAGGACCTGGCTCCTTTGAGTATCTGTGCAGGTATTGTTGAATCCCTGTCATGTGTCTAGAAAAGCCACTGTCTAGATACCATACCGATTCCTTGAGATATTTCTTTTTCATTGTGATGTCAACCCATTGTCCTAATCTTGCATCACCTTTTCCAACAGCTGGTTCATCCTCAGCTATCGCCATGAAAGCCCTGACTCTGGTGGTATCTTCTTCATCTGAATTCAGTGGCTCATCATTCCAATCATAAGTTTCAACAACCAACCCTTTCTCTGTCTTTTTATCACCACCCTTCTTCTTGGACAGAGCTTTAATCTTCAAGTTCATTTGTTCTAACTCAGCTTTAAGTGGCTTGTACTTATTTTTGTAATCCTTCTTCTCAGTGTCTGACGAATTGGATTGGTGAGATGAGTTGTTATGTTGTTTGAACTTGTAAGGTTTGGATGAAGATGATGGATAAGAGGGTGAGGATGTCTTGGTGGAGGGACAGTCTTTTTGGAAATGTCCAAGCTTTCCACAGGTAAAGCAAGTTTCTTTTGACCTGTCAGTTGGTTTACTAGCTGATCCGATTCTTCCTGATCTTTTGAAGAATCTTCTTTGGTTGGCTAGCAAGGCTCTTTCATGAAACTCTGCATTAAGGTCTGTCAGGAACTCTTGGCTGCTTCGAGTGTCTTCTTCAACATCAGAATCGCTGTCATGAGGATGTGTTGCAGAGATCAGGGCGCTTTAGAAGATGCTCCTTGGACTACAAATCTTTCAGTCTCTGACTTGTAAATAGTATCAATCAGCCCTTCTTCATAATTATACTTTCCATAAAGCTGAGCAAGGGTGTCATTTTTGATTGAGTTGTTAGCTCTCTGAGTCTGATTCATACTCAGCCACTTTCTTGGAAGGTTGTTGATAAATGTGGCATTGATCTCAGCTTGACCAATAGTGACGTCATTCATTACTAGGTCATTGAGAATAATCTTCAGCCTTGTATAAGTTTGCTGAACCTTTTCACCTTCAAGTGACTTGAAGGCATTGAACTGAAGTCTGAATGCCTGAATCTTTGTCTCTCTTGTTTCAGAGGGTCCTTCATGGCCAAGGATGAGGTCTGTCCACATTTGTTTGGCTGTGGGACACTGAATGACAGACTTCATGATATGTTTGGGAAGACATGATATTATGATGCTTTTGAGACGTTTATCTTGGTTTGCTAATTTTCTATCAGCTGGAGTCCATTGTTTGAGAGGTTTGGGAAGAGGGTTTTCTTTAGTGGATGTAAGCGCCATGGGAATATAAGGACCATTTTCTAAAATTTCTAGAAGAAAAGGTTCAAGTCCATCGAGATACACAAGAAACTGACTCTTCCAACTGGCAAAATCTTCTTCATCAAAGACTGGTACACTTGTGACGTGTGATCCACCTCTTGAGTCAAGAAGTTGGGGTAGATCATCGTCATTGGCAGGAGGGTTGAGTCTTGGTGAAGATGGGTTTGTGGAAGGTGATTGTGGTGGGTTAGAAGTTTCTGGCATGGTGGATCTTGATTATAAAACTGAGAACAATGTTTCTTGAAGGTTTTAATATCAAACACCGCTCTGATACCAATTGAAAGTCCCTAATCAATGCTAGAAACCCTAATCTTAACTTAATTAACACAAGGTATTCCTTTTCAAACGTAATCTTAATATTGTATAATAAAGAATTACAAGTGTTAAGGATAACACCGTTTGATGACAATGTGTTGTGCACACTTTGAACAACTATAAACCCTAACTTATGAATACAGCCGTAGCTGTTTGATTCAATAAGTTCTATGCAATAATGTTATGAATATCTCAAAGTGTTAAAAATTAATGCATGGATACACATCCTATTTATAGTGATACGAGATTGACCTAAATAGTACTTGATGGTGACTACACAAGATTTCACAATTTCCCACATCAGTCACATGATGTTCTTCTATTCTTGGTAGTCTTCCTTTATGCTTTAAGGAAACAGTTGTCAAAACAGTTTCCTTTTTCTTCATAGTCTCGAACACACAAATGACATGTCCAAAGTGTGCTGAGTGTTAACAGGGTATTGCCACCCGTGTTAACCCTCAACCCCTCAGAGTCCCTGATACATCTTGGCTGTTATCCATCACAGCCAATGAGTATGTCTTCGAGTAATCTTTGACTTCCTTGACAATGTCTCTGACATGGACTCCTCTGAGGTTGCTCACAGAGACTTGGATCTCTGTGAGTCTTGTGAAACTTGCCTGCCTCCTAGGCACAGGCAAGGGACTATCTAACAGCCTAATTATGTTTAAATCTAGGATCATGGAATCTAACAAGTTTAGATTCCCAACAAAAAATTCTCACATCCTTTCTTTCTTTTTCTTACCGTCACCTACAAACACACATAAACTAAATTCTAGTTTGATTTTTACTTTGATCTATTCAATAACGAGACTAGAGCACATCTTAGAATTTTGAGGTGATTCTAATGATGCTAAATTTTACAGCATGCATGAAGTTTGATTTTTTGTTGAGAATCAGGGTTGGTAGGATTGTTGGATGATCATGCATGCGATTATCTAGTGATAATCATGCATGGATCATGTTGATTTTGTTAAAAACTTGTTTTTGATTTTTGGGTTTTTGTTTTGACGATTGATAAAGTGTTAGGATTAATATATTTTGTTATTAGGGGTTTAGGATGATGAGAAAAGTGGTTAAATTTGATCAAAAGTGTGATTTTATGTAAGATTTTATGAGGTAAATTAGGGCAGTGGGTTCAAGGCTATTTTTGGATGCCTTATGTTTTGAATATGGTTATACTAGTAAGAGAGAGTTATGGAGATTTTGATTATCTTCGTTTTGGCGTAAATTAGAGCTTCTAACTCCAAAAGAGTGCGAAGTTATGATAGTTTGATTATTCGTGTACCGGAAGACGAGTATCGGCACAATATGTAGTTGTTGTCGATATTTGGATCGAATCTCGGAGAATATAGAATGAGTTTTGAAATGAGTCAAGGGCTGTTTTAAAGATGTAAACCTTAGGTTGTGAGTCTATTTTCAAACCTAAGTGTCGGTTTTGTAAATGGAGTCGTTTATAGAAGTTAAAATAATTGTATGAGTCGATGGCGTAAAACTGTCCAGTTTTTGTGATTCAAAGATGTGTCAGGCAGGGAGTCTTAGAAGTAAAATCCTTTGACAAAATTTTTGGAGGACTTTCTATAGATAGTAAGTGAGTTCCTCGATTCGTTTTATAAACTTTTGATGTGTTTAAGTGGGGTAAATGAGCTAGTACATTTGGTATGTGCCGGCAGATTTTTATCGAGAGTATAGAGTAATAAAGTAAATGTGTAGAATAATATAATAGTATCACTTGTATCATTTTCTTTCTAGTTGTCATGATTTTATGATTTTGAGTTTGATGTTATCATGTATGGTTTATTACTCGAGTCTATTATTAATGAATGTTCCTTATTTGATAGGTTGCGGTTCTCGTGTTTGAAGGGCATCACTTATCATCGACGATCATCTTGCTAGGTCTCTTATACTAAGGTGAGTATGTAGCCTAGCTTCTCATGCTAGCTACTAAGTGTTTTAATACCCGCGAGGGGGATACATGAACTTTGAAAATAAAATGAACACAAGTCATGATTGATTGTTTGGACCCGAATGTTGCCTATGTTGCCTTGAATTGTATTGAGTACCTTGTTGCTAAAGACCCTAATTTCATGAACCGTTAACTATGTTCTAACTTGATGTTGTGAGTTGGGAATAGCCGCTTATTCAAATGGTAGTTAATAACTGGATTTTATTAGGTTCTTTTACGATTCAATTCGAATTGACTATTGGTTAAAAGTGCGACTCAGTCGTCTCTTGGTGGAAAACAATATTTTTGGTCGTTGTTGTAAAATAAATGTGCAAAACTTTAAAGTAAATGGTGCAAAATTAAAACTTTAAAAGTAAATAAATTTAATGACAAACATTAAAGCTCGACGAAAAGTAAAATTGACAATGAAATAAAAATGCAAACTTAAAATTTAAATTAAAGAAAAACAATTAAAATAACACTAAAGAAAAATTGCGAGAAAATTAAATGCTTGAAAATAAAACAGGGGATAAACAAAACCTGAGTCGGAATCCAAAATACAGTCACTATCCGGAATACCCCAACAGGCTGCTTATCCGGAATAAACCAAACATTCCTTATCCGGAAACCGTGTTTAACACGTTATCCGGAATCTGTAAAATACTCTAATCCGGAATGTTTTCTAAATCTTTATCCGGAATTCACAAAGACGGCTTATTCGGAATCTTACTCCAGGACCTTATCCGGAATCCAAATTTTCATCTCTATCCGGAATACCTGTTCTTCTCGCAATCCGGAATAAGGATCCTTACCTATATCCGGAATACCTGCTAACCCTTATCCGAAATTGGTTCCTTTGGCTATCCGAAATGTGTGGATTCGAAGCTTTATCCGGAATTCACTACTTCTTCACTATCCGGAATCCCCTACTAACCCTTATCCGGAATTCAAGTTACTCTAGCAATCCGGAATACAGTAAAAGCTCTTATTCGGAATATGAGGGTTATAAAAACTCGGATAACAGTACTAATACAAATAAGCTAAGAACCAAAATTAAGCTAAGAACTAATAAGCATTTAACCAAAACTTAAACCAAATAAATTTTTAGAAAAACTAAATAAGCCAAAATTTAAAAACTTTTAAAAAACACTAAATAATAAAAAATTTAAAATCAAGTTTTTATAAAATAACGTTTAAAACACTTAATTAAAATTAAGAGAATCACACAAACAGCTATAAAATCAATAAGCTAACACAATAAAAAACATAAAATCATAACAAACAATCAAATACACGTTTTGGCTTGGTTATAATTTTAATTAAGTGGTAAAAGGATAAGTGTTTTCACACTTATTAAATCCCCTACACTTGACCATTGCAATGTCCTCATGCAATGCATTAATTACAAAGCAAGTTTTATATTTTCCATCGCAATCAATCCACATTGGCGTTTATTAAAGAGACAAAATATTTAAAGGAAGAAAATAAGTAAAAAGATCAAAAACTTACCTTAGGGTTTTGGAATGTCATGAATGATTATCACCCTCAAGTTTCGCGTTCCCCAAACCAAGTTTAAAAACGAGATCATTGTTATTATAAGTTAGCAAACTAACACGAATTCATGTGGACCAATTATTCACTTAGACTCCCTTATTCCTAGGTGTATCTCTTATATTTTATTGTTGTCTTGAATGATCACGAGGATGCATTGTTGACTTATTTCGATAATTTATTAGGCCGGAAATAAAGTAGGACGATTTAATCAATAGTTAGCTAAAGGACAAAATCTTTTAAAACTGCTTCTCGGGACCTCATAAAGTTCATATCTTGGCATAACCCGCTTCACTATTTGGCATAAAAATTAAGTTCGTAGAATTATCTAATCAAATTGACTATTGGTTAAAAGTGCGACTCAGTCGTCACTTGGTGGAAAACAATATTTTTGGTCGTTGTTGTAAAATAAATGTGCAAAACTTTAAAGTAAATGGTGCAAAATTAAAACTTTAAAACTAAATAAATTTAATGACAAAAATTAAAGCTCGAAGAAAAGTAAATTTGAGAATGAAATAAAAATGCAAACTTAAAATTTAAATTAAAGAAAAACAATTAAAATAACACTAAAGAAAAATTACGGGAAAATTAAATGCTTGAAAATAAAACAGGGGATAAACAAAACCTGAGTCGGAATCCAAAATACTGTCACTATCCGGAATACCCCAACAAGCAGCTTATCCGGAATAAACCAAACGTTCCTTATCCGGAAACCGTGTTTAACACGTTATCCGGAATCTGTAAAATACTCTAATCCGGAATGTTTTCTAAACCTTTATCCGGAATTCCCAAAGACGGCTTATTGGGAATCTTACTCCAGGACCTTATCCGTAATCCAAATTTTCACCTCTATCCGGAATACCTGAACTTCTCACAATCTGGAATAAGGATCCTTAGCTATATCCGGAATACCTGCTAACCATTATCCGGAATTGGTTCCTGTGGCTATCCGGAATGTGTGGATTAGAAGCTTTATCCGGAATTCACTACTTCTTCACTATCTGGAATCCCCTACTAACCCTTATCCGGAATTCAAGTTACTCTAGCAATCCGGAATACAGTAAAAGCTCTTATTCGGAATATGAGGGTTATAGAAACCTGGATAACAGTACTAATACAAATAAGCTAAGTACCAAAATTAAGCTAAGAACTAATAAGCATTTAACCAAAACTTAAACAAATTAAATTTTTAGAAAAACTAAATAAGCCAAATTTAAAAATTATTAAAAACACTAAATAATAAAATATTTAAAATCAACTTTTTATAAAATAACTTTTAAAACACTTAATTAAAATTAAGAGAATCACACAAAAAGCTATAAAATCAATAAGCTAACACAATAAAAAACATAAAATCATAACAAACAATCAAATAAGCATGACAATAAGCAAATAAGTATAAAGATTAAATCAACAAGAAAGGTAGAATGAGAGATTAGTAAAAAGTTTGATTAAAAATAAAGATTCAACATCAAAATTAAAACTTACTTGAAATTAAAGGCAAGAATTTAAATGACAATTAAGTAAATGGCAATATGAAAGTGCATGAAAATAAATTAGAAAGACAAATGTGTCAAATTAGCTAACACCTCCTAATGTGTCATTAGGAGGGTATTTATAGGTGATTAGGGAGGTTAGCATGTGTTGCTCCTTTCTTTCTTTTCTCGTCTTTTCGTTTTCTAAATTCTTCGACTTTGTCTCGGGATTATTTGAACTCGTCTTATAATGTCTTCATTTATTAGACTTGACTTCTTCGACTTTATTAAACTTCCGTCTTTAGACTTTTTCTTCGATAAATCTTCAGAATAGGCCTTGGAATTCCGTTCTTTTTGCACTCTTGATCTTTTTACTTCGTCTTTTGTCTTTTTCTTCGATAAAAGCCCGTGAAAGCACGTGTTTTCTTCCCTTTTTACATTTTGATCCTAAATCACAACAAAAACACAAACCACGCATAATTCCGACATTTACGACATAAAATACACGTTTTGGCTTGGTTATAATTATAATTAAGTGGTAAAAGGATAAGTGTTTTCACACTTATTAAATCCTCTACACTTGACCATTGCAATGTCCTCATGCAATGCATTAATTACAAAGCAAGTTTTACATTTTCCATCACAATCAATCCACATTGGCCTTTATTAAAGAGAAAAATTATTTAAAGGAAGAAAACAAGTAAAAAGATCAAAAACTTACCTTAGGGTTTTGGAATGTCATGAGTGATTATCACCCTCAAGTTTCACGTTCCCCAAACCAAGCTTAAAAACGAGATCATTGTTATTATAAGTTAGCAAACTAACACGAATTCATGTGGGCCAATTATTCACTTAGACTCCCTTATTTCTAGGTGTATCTCTTATATTTTATTATTGTCTTGAATGATCACGAGGATGCATTGTTGACTTATTTCGATAATTTATTAGGCCGAAAATAAAGTAGGACGATTTAATCCATAGTTAGGTAAAGGACAAAATCTTTTAAAACTGCTTCTCGGGACCCCATAAAGTTCATATCTTGGCATAACTCGCTTCACGATTTGAGACCTTTCTCGGAACGATATTTGGCAGCGACTTCATACTTCAAATCTTGAGAGACGTTCATGAAATAATGGTGTTCTTCTCATAATAAGAATTTCTTCACTTGAAGTTTTGAGAGATTCTTCATACTTGGACCACGACTTCTTCATTTTTCTCCAATCTTTACTTGGAATTTTGATATACAACGATCCGCCTCCTTTTAGGACTTGGATCTATTTATCCTCATACCTTGCGAAGGTCTTTTTGGATAGACTTCTCCATGATCTTTACGGGAGTATTTGCTTTTCGTCGTGTGTCTTGATCCTTCATATTGATTTTCGATAAATGATTCTTCACATCACTTGGGATCTTTAGCAACAAAATGTAGCCCTCATGCCTTGTTAGGGCCTTTTTGGACTCGCCAATCTTCGCATCCCGCTTCAATAAGTTATGCCTTGGCTATGAACTCTAATCAATACCGAGCAACTTTTAAACGATCTTGGGCTAGAAGCTAAGTAACTCTTCAAATCGTACAACCTTATTTATTGCAAATATATTTATTAACAAGCGATGGGAGAAAAGGCTTATAATCAACTCACATAAATTCATGAAAGAACACCAAACTTATAATTGACTCTATCATCTCTCGTTCTCCATAATTTAAAATCTCAAGGAATGAGACTCGTGGATGCTTAGCCAATTAAATAAAAGTTTTGGGTTTTCAAGTCGTCTATAGGATCTTGCATCTTCTTAGACTTTTTCAAGATTAGAATTTGCATTTTAAAGTTCCCTTGATAAACGACTTTCTAGGATCAATTATAGGAACTTGCGAAATTTTCTTGTTCTTAACCCGTGAGAGTTAAGACTTTCGCGTTTTAAAGTTCCCTATATAAAAGCCTAGCAAAACTTGACTTAAACACGTTAAGGATACTAGCTAGAGTAAACTTGGATAAGTAAACTCGGGTTGAGTCAAAAGATTCATGACGTTGAAAAATTAAAACCACTTTATTAAAAATTTATTCTAGTAAAGAAAGAAAATAACTAGAAAAAAGGTAAATACAACTAGGCCAAAATAGATCAAAAATTTTGAAAAATGTCGAAAAAATCGATTTTTCGGTTAAAATGAGTACAAATACAAGGAAAAGCCCACTTAACTTCGATAGAAGTCCCCCTACACTTAATATAAACATTGTCCTCAATGTTTAAGCATGTGGAAGTAACCTCCCCTACACTTAGGACATTGTGCACTTTGTTTAAATCTTGCTAAGGAAAGGAAAACTAAAGTGATTCCTATTTCAATCATAATTTTTAAAATAATGAATCAAACGAGTTTAGGATAGAACCAGGAAGACGGGTACACAGAATCACGGGTCGTCAAAAGTCGTCAAGAATGTATCTTTGAAAACTCGAATCCCTGCACATGATAAGAAAGAAAACAACAAAAACATACTAGGGTCTCCCCCTACACTTATTATAAAAAGCAGAGAAAAAAGATAGATATTGTGGGTTGCCTCCCGACAAGCACTAGTTTTTGTTAACCGAGTCGTAAGCCTGACTCGACCTTGATTAGCATGGTAAGAAGCTTGAAGAACATCCACCGGGATCAAATACATGGTTTTCATCCATCAAGTAGCACAAGCTTAAGGCGAACAAGGCAAGCCAAAGAAGAGTAGGCAAGGTTCCCTTAAGCAAAGATTGAGCATGGTGGTAGACAGTATGATGCAGCACAAGCATATCTCCATGGTTTCCAAAAGTCTTTCCTTTTATTTCATCAGATGGATACTGAGATGGCTTAAAAATTGCAATACCGGGATCGAACACCTTTTCCTTTAGGGGAAAATAACACTCAGGCTCAGTAGACCTTGAAGAAGATCCGCTCATAAATCGCACAATCTCATCCTCAGAAGGTGGATAGAGAGGTGTCAAACATAGATACTACGGATATCGGTGTCTTCCGACTTCTTCTCCTTTGAAACGGGTTTCTTCATATCCAAAAGAGGATAAAGAGCATCATCAAAGTCCAAAGGAGGAGAATCATTCTCATTTGGGAAGTAAGTGTTGAGAAAAGTAGCAAAGTCTTCCTCAAATGAGTAGTCATTCAAAGTAGGATCAAATATTGTTGGCGGAGGATCTTCATCAAAAGTAGGTGCAAGGTCATCATGTGAAGAATCACTCGAAAGAGTATCGACATCATCAAAGTCATCATATGTTGGCATGTCTTTATACTCAGAAGAAAAATCATCAGAATCATCCATATCAGAACTAGAATCATCATCATAGTCATCATATATCGGTAGAGACTCATGAATTGGTGGAGGATCTAAATTGGAGAGAGAATCATCCACATCATCTTGGAAAAGTGGATTATCATAACAAGAATCGAAAAGAGGATTGTTGTAGACGACAAAATCATCAAGCACATTAATCATATTCGCTGATTCTCTTTCATTGGATTTGGTTGTGATCTTCCCCATTTTAAATAGTTGTGCTTCATTCTCGACCCTTAAGATTAGCTCACCTTCGGCAACATCGACTAATGCTTTTCCGGTTCTCAAGAATGGCCGACCAAGTATTAACGAAATACGAGGGTCCATTTCATAATCAACAACAACAAAGTCAACTGGAAAAGTGAAGGTACCAACTTTAACAAATACATCTTCAGCAATACCAACAGGGTAAGCGAGAGTGCGATTTGCTAGCTCAAGAGTCATCTTTGTTGGTGTAAGTTCGGGTAATGATAAATTTTTCCAAACACTTAAAGGCATCAGATTTATACTTGCCCCGCGATCAGCTAAGGCAGTAAATTCTTCGGTTTGGTTAAAAGTACATGGTAGCACAAAACGACTGGGATCTCCAAGTTTCTCCAGAAGTTCTTTAAGAAGGATTGCAGAACAATTTTCATTCAATCGAGTATTAACAAACTCGGCCATCTTCTCCTTCTTATTAAGTAATTCCTTAAACATCTTAACAAATTTAGGCATTTGGGCTAGAGCTTCAACAAGGCTAAAGGTGATGGTCACTCCTGAAATCTTCTTCAAAAAGTTTGACACTTGAATATCATCCTTGGTGAGCAATTGGCACTTGTCTAAGCCAGAAGGATAAGGGAAATTGGGTTTAGTTGGTGTAGGTGTAGCAGGTAAAGGTTGAGATGTTCAAGGTTTAAAGGTGGAAGGTGGGGTTGGTGAAGGGTTCTTCTTGGGTACTTCTTTATTAAGAGGTGGAGACAGTAATGGAGAACTAATACTAGGTGTGGGAGTAGGAGGGATAAATGGTGGTGGAGGAGGTGTAGATGGAGTAACTGGGGGAGGAATAGATGGTCCTACTAAGGTTGCTCCACTGCGTGTAGTAATAGCACTCACATTCGCTCTTGGGTTGGTGACGGTATTAGAAGGAAGAGAGCCCGAAGTAGAGGGTTGAGTACTTGGAAAGAAACTAGCCATCATATTCTTCAAATCATTCGTTTGATTGCTAAAAGAGGTTTGCATATCATGTCGAAGCTCGGTTCTAATATCATTCCCTTGCTTAGTGATATCTCCTTTCAAGTTGATGATTTGGCTTTGCAGATTCTTAATTAGCTCTCCTTGGGTTCTCATGAAAGTTTCAACATCTTGATTAATGGGTGGTGCTTGTTGAGCGGGTGGGTGATAAGGATTAGAAGCTCGAGGTTGGTTTGGGTTGATTCTATTGTAGTAGTTGAGGTTGTGGTTTTGAGGAGAAAAACCGAGTGAAATAAAGTTGTTAGAACGGGAACTTAGAAGTTATGATCACCCTGAGGTCGGGCTTGATAGCTTTCCGTTGACTAGTTACCATAAGCCGCATACACGTTTTCCAGATTGTCATTAGTAGAAGGACAATCAGTGTATGAATGAGGACCCCCGCAAATCTCACAAGAAAGTGCTACAGCTTTAACTTGTTGTTGTTGATTTGTAGCCAAGAGTTGCATATTTTTGCTCATTTCGACCATTGCGCGAGTCAATTCGGTGATATCAGGGTTTAAAAGAAGTAGAAGACACATTGACTCTCGGGTTATTCCTTGAAGATGTGGATGAATCCCAATTTTTGTGATGAGTAGTCATGTTCTCGATAAGCTCTCTACACTCCTCAGGTCTTCTTTTCATAAATGTGCCACCAGCGGCTGCATTAATAGTATCACGATCACGAAAAGTTAAACCATTGTAGAAAGTATCAATCAAAGTAACGGGGAGCATGTTATGGTTTGGACATCGATCAATCAAAACATTATATCATTCCCAAGCATCAAAAAGTGATTCATCGGGTTCTTGAGTAAATCACTAATTTGATTCCGAAGGCTCGTGACCATGGATGGTGGAAAGTAGCGCGACAAAAATCGTTGAGTCATCTCGTCCCAAGTATGAATTGAATTCTTCGGAAGACGATCAAACCATTTTTCGGCATGGTGGGATAAGGTGTGTGGAAATAGGTGAAGGCGAAGAAAATCCATAGTAACACCGGGCAACTTCATGCTTTGAGTAACGGTAATGAATTTGTCGAGGTGTTTGTTGGCATCGTCATCTGGCAATCCGCGAAATGGAAAAGTGTTTTGGACTTGTTGGATCATGTGATGCTTAAACGAAAACTCAGGAGCCGTGATTTGCATCGGCGCAATCGGTCCTCCTCGTCCATTCATCGTAGGTTGACACAGCTCCTCCATCGTTCGAAGGTCGGGTGGGGGAACATTGTTGTTGTTATTCATGTTGGGGTGGGGTGGATTATTGTTGTTGTACACACCAGCCAAATCTAAATCTTCACGAGTCTCGGGCTCTGAATAAGATGAAGATCTAGTACGCATACACCTGCAAAAGCTAAAGAAAAAGATACCAAAGAAATAGAAAATATATATGTACTTGTAAAAATAAAAATAAAATCTTTTTGGTGCAAAACTTTGAAAAAGAAATGCTTTTTATAAGTTTTTTAATGTTTTTGTATTATTGAAATTTTTTAATTTTTATGGACTTTTTGAAAATTTTTGACACGAAAAATAACACTCACGAGTGAACGAATCCCAAAATTCAACGCGTCTCTCACAGAAAACCGTTAATCTTAATGAAAAGAGCCGGCAGCGGCGCCATTTTAATAACTGGGTTTTTCCTAGTATAAAAATTAAGTTCTTTGAATTATGTCTAATCGAATTGATTACTGGTTTAAAGTGCGACTCAGTCGTCTCTTGGTGGAAAATAATATTTTTGGTCATTGTAGTAAAATTAAGTTGCAAAACTTTAAAGTAAATGACGGGTAATTAAAACTAAAACTGATTAAAAAGTAAATTAATTAAATGACAAAAATTAAAGCTCGACGAAAAGTAAAATTGACAATGAAATAAAAATGCAAACTTTAATTTTAAATTAAAGAAAAACAATTAAAATAACACTAAAGAAAAATTGCGAGAAAACTAAATGCTTGAAAAAAACAGGGGATAAACAAAACCTGAATCGGAATCCAAAATACTGTCACTATCCGAAATACCCCAACAAGCTGCTTATCCGGAATAAACCAAACGTTCCTTATCCGGAAACCGTGTTTAACACATTATCCGGAATCTGTAAAATACTCTAATCCGGAATGTTTTCTAAACCTTTATCCGGAATTCACAAAGACGGCTTATTCGGAATCTTACTCCAGGACCTTATCCGGAATCCAAATTTTCACCTCTATCCGGAATACCTGTTCTTCTCACAATCCGGAATAAGGATCCTTAGCTATATCCGGAATACCTGCTAACTCTTATCCGGAATTGATTCCTGTGGCTATCCGGAATGTGTGGATTCGAAGCTTTATCCAGAATTCACTACTTCTTCACTATCCGGAATCCCTACTAACCCTTATCCGGAATTCAAGTTACTCTAGCAATCCGGAATAAAGTAAAAGCTCTTATTCGGAATATGAGGGTTATAGAAACCCGGATAACAGTACTAATACAAATAAGCTAAGAACCAAAATTAAGCTAAGAATTAATAAGCATTTGACCAAAACTTAAACCAAATAAATTTTTAGAAAAACTAAATAAGCCAAAATTAAAAAACTTTTAAAAACACTAAATAATAAAAATATTTAAAATCAACTTTTTATAAAATAACTTTTAAAACACTTAAGAGAATCACACAAAAAGCTATAAAATGAATAAGCTAACACAATAAAAAACATAAAATCATAAAAAACAATCAAATAAGCATGAAAATAAGCAAATAAGCATAAAGATTAAATCAACAAGAAAGGTAGAATGAGAGATTAGTAAAAAGTTTGATTAAAAATAAAGATTCAACAACAAAATTAAAACTTACTTGAAATTAAAGTCAAGAATTTAAATGACAATTAAGTAAAAGACAATATGAAAGTGCATGAAAATAAATTGGAAAGACTAATGTGTCAAATTAGCTAACACCTCCTAATGTGTCATTAGGAGGGTATTTATAGGTGATTAGGGAGGTTAGCATGAATTGCTCCTTTCTTTCTTTTCTCGTCTTTTCGTCTTCTAAATTCTTCGACTTTTTCGACTTTGTCTCGGGATTATTTGAACTTGTCTTATAATGTCTTCATTTATTAGACTTGAGTTCTTTGACTTTATTAAACTTCCGTCTTTAGACTTTTTCTTCGATAAATCTTCAGAATAGGCCTTGGACTTCCGTTCTTTTTGCACTCTTGATCTTTTGACTTCGTCTTTTGTCTTTTTCTTCTATAAAACCACGTGAAAGCCCGTGTTTTCTTCCCTTTTCACATTTTGATCCTAAATCACAACAAAAAACAAACCACGCATAATTCTGAAATTTACGACATAAAATACACATTTTGGCTTGGTTATAATTATAATTAAGTGGTAAAAGGATAAGTGTTTTCACACTTATTAGTAGTACTACTGGGTTAACCACCTTATCTGAGACCAGGGCATTACGTTGAGTAACCTCAGGGAAGGATAATTTACGAGAAAGAGATTTGGGTATATATCTAGGAACTAATACCCTAGAGGGGCAATGTTTTTATCTAGTCATGCTGGCATTTGGCGTGGGTGACTAATTGGTTAAGGGGTCGGTGTCATGAGCTTAAATACAATGAGATGGCTTGATATAAATTGTATGTACAACAATTTTATAAAATGATTATGATTGATTTTCTTCTTGTATTCAAATGTGATTTGTTAAACCTATGGACTCGCTCAACATTATTGTTGACTCGTTTAAGCATGTGTTTCAGGTAATCAAAGGTGATTGATGGCGGAGCATTGCTGTGGATGTTGTGGGTTTGCTTTTGAAGTCTGGTGGTCTAATACATTTTCTTTCCCTTTTACTGTTGAACAATTGTGTAATGTTTGTGTAATGTACTAAAACTTTTTGGTTGATGGTCGAGATCCAAGGGGGACTAAACGCTTTACTCTGATGTTGATTTGGTACAATATGGGATGAAAATTATGTTTTAGACAATGTGTGAAATCTTATTTATATTTTATGTATAAACGTCTCATTTTGAGTCGTTCAATATACCTTGTGTGATGATACTTGTGTTTAGCACCCAATTGTGTATTTCCGCTGCACAATGTAAATTGGGGGTGTTAAATACATATTATACAGTAATCAGAAATATAGAAAATACACTAATCAGTAAATATTTAAAGACAGCCAGAGTTATCAGATTATACCCAAAACAGTACAACAATACAGGAACATAGTAAATCAAGTTAAGAATAGTAAGAATCAATAATAATAAACAGTAATCAGACAACTCATTCATGTCCCGTATTCGTGTAGCTATTATGAAGTCAGAGTAGAAGTTCCATCTGTTTTCTCTTCAGTCAGACTCGACACAAGGTACGGATTTCCCGTCCTTTCAGTATGGACTTCCTTTCTTATGCATGATTAGGATTCCCCGTCTGCAACCAAATGTTTTCCCCAATTATATGTTATAAACCTTACATGAACTACCATGATAATTATGTTAAATTGCCTGAGCTTTATATACATGCATGACTAGCTATATCTAGTTGCAGAGGTACTGTAACCATGACACTTGAGGCACTAGTGTTATGACTCCTCTACGGGGGAGTGATTTCTCGCAGCATCCCTTTTATTCAGTTGGCCATTTATCAATATTATCAGCGAGGCGTATGGGTGCATCCTAGTTTATCAGGTGAATGTGGTGTGTGCTCTACATCCTTCTCACTGGAGCTGATCCCTCCACTCAGTTTATCAGTTAGAGGTCACCCCTCTACAGCATGACGAGGTCACCCCTCTATGTATTCATGCATACGTTGTTGCAGCACATGACCTATATAAGCTCTTGGCACTTAAAATACATTAAATGCATGTTTTTAGATTTAATAGTTAATAGTTCAGCTTTACCAGTTATAAACCAGGTTTTCCAGGACAAACACAGTTTCTGCTGCATTTTATTTATCAGTCTTTTAGTTTTATTACTTTCTTTTATCTGTTCAGCTTAGTATTCCTTTTATATTCCAGATATTCTTATCATGTCATTATATCCGTTCACTGAGCGTTTTGCTCAGTCGTATTTTCTTTCCATGACTCATACGGCAGGTATCCAAGGACGGACTTGAGCATTTAAGCGGACGTGCATAGGATGGGAGCTGCCTTATACTTCTATCCCTTTTGCATTCCATATACTTTATGCATATTTTTGAGTTTATGTTTAGGAGTCGATGTTTGATTCCGTTTTCCTTTATGGTCATGTATGTTTTATTACATATTTCCTTGCATGCTTTGATGACACGCCATAATTGTCATGTAAAGACCTACTTATCAAAGTGGGGTGTTACATCCTCCAACAACCCGCCATCTTTCGTTCGAACCGTACATATAGACATTAATATTTTAAATGAAGCCATGACGATGTTATTATAGATGTAGATGTTGATGTTGGTGTTATTAAAGATGTTGATGCTGATACCGATGTTATTGAAGATGCAAATGCTTGAGTAAATCTCGTTCGTAATACATGTAATCGTATATCCTCTTTTGTAACAAATCTTGACTCATATATAAGTCACTATGAAACTTAAATGATTCATACTGACTCATTGTGATTATTCCCATAAACAGTTGTGAATGATTTTCTTTTTGTAGTAGACTCATATACGTTTCATAGTGACTCGTATATGTGTCATAGTGAAAGATATATGATTCATCATGACTCATATGTGACTCAAGTGATTCATAGCCGATTAGTTGTTATTCTCATAAACATTTGTGGATATTCTTTTTGTTTTGTAGTAGACTCGTATATGTTTCATGGTGACTCATATATGTTTCTCCGTGAATTATATATGTTTCATAGTGGCTCATATATGTTTCACTATGAAAGATATATGATTCCTAATCTAAACCCAATCACCACTAGTTAAATGCTTGGCACTAAATCAAATCTGATTATGTAACAAATACTAATAATACACCAAGTCCAAGTTTATACATTCATAGTGAGACACTTAAAGGATCAAAAAATTGGGGACAAAGTGTTTATTAGCCGTACGTACCTCTGTAGGGTAAATGTTTTTAAATGATACAAGAGTGTATTGATTCATATGATGCTTATGTTGAAAAAGCGGGTTTTGATGTTAAAAATCTGCACCAAAAAAATAGAAATGGTGTGGTAAAAAGTAAATATATCTTGTGTAACCGAAAAGGGACACAAAAGATATAAATGTGAACACATTGGTTAACAGTGGAAAAGAAACTAGGAACACGATACACCGTATTACAGATTTTATGACACGAATAAAGGTTAATTTGAATTATGATTGCGAAAGTATGATTGACTAAGTTTGTTTCTGAGAACAACCATCCACTGATTCCTAATGACTATAAGCATCTAATGAAGCAACAAAGAAATATAAATCAAGGGGAAAGATTGTTTTTTTATCAAAGCTTCAACAATGAAACTTAGCACAACAACGGCACATTGCTAGTATTCTAGCATGAAAAAGGGTGCTCAATATGTTCATGGCACTAGTGATGATCTTAAGAATCACATAAGGGATGTTAATGCAATTATAGAAGAAAGCGATACAAATATGCTTATACACAAGATGGAAAACAAGAAGTTTGTGCCAAACTTTACATTTCAAAATATGGTTGACCCCAAATTTACAACACAACGGATACTCAACTTTGGGTGTTACTTCATAGCACATCGCACACAGTCATAGAAAACGACCTTAAAAGAGACATTTTATAAAAATATACTATAGAAACTAGAAGGGGGGGTGGCTGAATAGTTTCTTAAGTTTACTTGTTAAAGATTGGTTTTAAAAATCCTTTTCAAAAACTTAGACTTGAGTATTTATGTGAAGCCTTCTTACACACAATATGAACAAGGTATAGTGCAACTAAACTAATAATCGCAAGTATAAAGAATAATGAATGTAAAGAGATAAGGGAAGGAAAGATCAAACCAAACACCAAGGATTTATAGTGGTTCGGCAACGAAGCTCACTCCTCGTTTCTACTCCACTCCTCGAGTACTCCTTACTCAAGAGTTCACTAATCAACAAGCTCCTTAAGGTGGAGAAACCTTACACAACGTCGCTTAACCAATTTCCGACTCTAAGCTAAAAGTCGAGCCTTAATCTTATCTAGGACCAATCTACACCAATTATACTTTAAGGATCAAGTATTAACCTTATTACATGCACAAATTCCAAATAGACACAACTACATGGATCTTCACAACAATGACACAACAATGAATAAATAAGTTAGGATCTTTAATGGATCTTTGAGGTAGAAACAACACTTCAAGGATGATAGTCTTCTTCTCTTTGCACTTTGAGAGGAAAAGATGAGAGGAGAAAGATTCACTTCTAAACAAGTAGTAATCAAAGAAATGATCAGGGATTTGAGTGATTTAAGAAGTATGAAAGAATCTGGAAATGTATGTGTAAAAGTGGTGAATTGAAAGTCTGGGAATGTTCCACTATTTATAAGACAAACATCCAACGGCTATATCTGCCCGTGGTTCCTTATTGGAGCCCGCGATTCCTTATCGATAAGGAGCCGCTATAGGAGCTAAGGAACTGCCTGCATAGACTCTGCTCCCTTTTTTATTTTAGTGGATTGGTTCGAATTTGGGGATTAAAATATCCTGAAAGGATATTCCAAACCAAGATAGAATATGCCATTTTCAAATAATTAATTTAATAAAACATTTTCTTAAAAAAATGTTTAATAAAAAAAACTTGTCACACTTAATAAAAAGTGAGTTTTAAGAAAATATTAAATCCTTGATCACTTAATTAGGATGAGTACTTGTTTGTTCATACCTTAAGTGATAATGGTTGAAATGAAAAGTACTTGAACTCAAGAATTCGTATTTCGTTGTTTTCGTAAATGCTTGTTTTTACATATTGTCGTAATCAAAACTAAGCGAGACCAAAAAATGCAAGTAATGTTTTTAGGTATGATTGCATTAACAATCTCCCCCTTTTTTATTCCGACAATACAAAATCTCAATCACCTAATAAAACAAGATTTTCGAAGACGAGTTTATATCATTTCTCCCCCTTTGTCGAAGCAAAAAGTTTGCAAAAGTCTTTGAAGAAGAAAAGAACCGGACTTTGAAAATGCTCCCCCTTGGTGCTTACTCCCCCTTGCTTGGGGAACCAAGGAATCGATATATGGTGACAAGCTACATAGAAGGGTTAGTAGTAGAGAAGAGACACCCAACAAGATATAGCAAAGGTCACAAAAATAAATTAAGAGAAGACACAAATGATCCAAGATAAGCCATGTTAAAAGGAAACATGATAAAAAGAATACAAGGAAATAATTCATACAAAGATGTATGAGACACAAACACAAGTCAAAAGAAAAGCATAAATCTAATCCTAGTTAAACTAGAACTCTAAGATTTGCTTGAACTAGATGTCTTGAGAATAAGCAACTAATGCTTAGATGAAGACAAGATAGTGGCTGAAGTAGGTGGTGGTGGCTTGGTACAGATCTCATTGTCATAGTGAAGAGGAGGTTTGACTAAGAGACTTTTGATGTAATTCAACTCTTCATAGATATGGGCCATAGCAAGATGTTGATATTGACAACAATGACAATATGTTCCATGATGCATGACATTATCATGTGAAGGAGGAAGAACACTAAAGGCTATTGGTGGAAGATAAGGAGTTCCACAATCAACATTCTTAGAAGAAGAAGATATGTGATTTTGAGTGTTCTTGGGTGAATTGGGATTGAAAGCAATTGGAGAAAATGGAGGAGAATTAAAGCTTTCATTTGGGGTATAAGACATTTTGATTTGAGGAAGGATGCAAAATGCTTAAGGTTAAATAGAGAAAGCCCAAGATATTTAAGGGGTGGTCAAAGGGTTGAAACAAAGGTTCCAAAAAGTGTTTGAACAAATTTGGAGTTTCAGGAATACCCGAAAAAGGAGTTACTGGGAGCGGTTCCTTATCTCCACAGGCGGTTCCTTATCATTGGGGAACCACGGTCTCAATAGAGAACCGCCCACAGTGGGTTAAATTTGGTGATGAGGGAGGATTTTCCAATTCATCATTTCCTATTTTTGTAGTCCAACTAATCATAGAGATATGCTTAGAAGCAAAGATAGACAAAGAAAACACATAAGAAATCACCAAACAAGATTTTGACCAAAATACATGGATTTTAAATAAAATCGATGTAGGTGTGTAGAACTAGACACAAGGTCATGACACAATTATCCTCCATAGTTCTCTTTTGTTCTTGCTATATTTGAGATACCCATACATATTAACTATGTAAGCTCATTATGAATAGCAAGAAGCTATGAAAAACGTTTTTAGATTGAATTAACAATGCAAAAACATTTCTCGACCATTTTCGAAAGAACATTGAGAGTTTTGAAAAAGGGAAGAGAAGTTTTGTAAAAAGAGTTTACGACACTCAAAAGATCAAAGAAAGAAAAGACTCAAAAGGAAAAAGGACTCGATTAATTAAAATGCATAATCAAGGAATATGTTCCATTAAACCTAGACGCAAGTAATTAAAAGGTTCCCTCTTAAATGGCTTAGTGAAGATGTCAGCTAAGTTTTCTACCGAGGGTACCTTCTCTATTGAAATGTTCCCCTTTTGAACATTATCCCTAAGAAAATGGTGGTGAATCTCTATGTGCTTAGTTCGTGAATGTTGCATGAGATTCTTGCTAAGGTCTATTGCAGCCTTGTTGTCGCACATTATGGGAACATCATCAAGAGAAATCCCGTAATAAAAAAACGCTTGCTTCATCCATAGAGCTTGTTGACAAGCTTTACCGACACTCTCATACTCGGCTTCTGTGGTGGATATAGCAAGAGTGGTTTGTTTCTTGGAGAACCAAGAATTTAAACAATAACCCATGAAGGTACAAACTCCACTAGTGCTTTTCCGGTCCACATATTCTCCCGTATGACCCGAGTCCGTGTAGACAATGGTTTATACGCCGGTCCCTTTAGAATACCATAATCCTAAATGTATAGTGTCCTTAATGTATCGGAAGATACGCTTAACCGCTTCAAGGTGATAGGTTTTGGGAGCCTCTTGGAAGCGAGCACAAAGGCAAACACGAAACATGATATCCGGTTGACTTGCCGTTAGGTACAACAAACTACCAATCATACCTCTATATTCGGTGTTGTATATCGACTCTCAATCATCATCTACAGTGAGTTTAGTATCCGAGGCCATAGGGGTCTTCATTGGTCTAGAGTCTTCTAATCCAAATTTCTTTAGCATTTATTTAACATACTTGGATTGATTAAAGAAAATACCATCGTCCATTTGTTTAACTTGGAGTCCTAAGAAGAAGTTAAGTTCTCCCATCATACTCATTTCAAACTCGTCATGCATGATTTTGTCAAAGTCATCACACAATGATTGACAAGTTGAACCAAATATAATGTCATCAACATATATTTGTATGATAATGCGGTGAGAACCTTTCTTCTTTGTAAAGGGTGTATTGTCTACCATCCCCATGGTATACTCATGTTTTACAAGAAACGCTTTAAGTCTATCATACCAAGCTTTGGGTGCTTGTTTGAGACCGTAAAGAGCTTTCTTAAGCTTGTAAACATGATCCGATTTCTCAAAATCAATGAAGCCGGAAGGTTGAGCCACATATACCTCCTCATTGATCAAACGGTTAAGAAATGCACTCATTAAATCCATTTGTTGAAGCTTAAAGTCTAAGGCACAAGCGTATGCTAAAAGGATTCTAATGGATTATAATCTTGCTACAGGTGCGTATGTCTCGTCATAATCAATACCTTCTTGTTGATTATATCCTTGAGCTACAAGCCTAGCCTTGTTACGAGACACAACACCATTCTCGTATAACTTATTCTTATAAACCCATTTGGGTCCTATGATGGTCGAACTTCTAGGTGGAGGAATAAGTTCCCAAACGTCATTAGCAATGAATTTATTCTATTCTTCTTGCATAACGATGACCTAATTGTCATCCATCAAAGCTTCTTTAACATTATTTGGTTCAATCAAGGAGACGAAACAAAAGAAGTTACTTTGATTTTGGACTTGAGATCTTAGGGTCCTTTGATTTAGTTCGCCTATGACGTTATCGAGAGCATGATCCTTTGACTCCTTAATGTTTACTCCCTTTTCAACACTAAGGTCTTCAACTCCTATGTTTCTAACATCTTTGGCATTAACTATGTCTATTACATCCAAGTCATCATATACCAAAGGTGGTGTCTTAGATGAAGGAGGGGTTTCATCAAATGTCACATTAAGTGATTCTTCAATTACACCCGAGGTTCTATTGAGGACTAAGTAGGCTTTGCTAGTTTGAGAATAACCTAAAAAGATACCTTCGTAAGACTTTGGGTCAAACTTGGTAAGGTAATCTTTGGTGTTAAGAATGAAGCACTTGCTTCCAAACACCCTAAAGTATTCCAGTGAGGGCTTCTTACCTTTAAGAATCTGATAAGGGGTCATTCCTAGAAAAGGTCGAATAAGAATTCGATTGATAATGTAGGTCGATGTGTCCACGACATTGCACCAAAATTTTTGAGGGAAAGATTGCTCATTTAACATTGTCCTACTCATCTCTTGGATTGTCCTATTCTTTCTTTCAACTACCCCATTTGATTGTGGAGTGCGAGGAGCCGAGAAGTTATGGTAATACCATGAGCTTCACAAAAGGCACCGAATTGCACTTCATTATCAAATTCCCTACCATGATCCGTCCTAATAGAGACAATTGAACATCCTAGTTGATTTTTAATTCTTCGACTAAAGGTTTCGAAGTGATCAAAAGCTTCATTATTAGATGTCAAAAATCTAGTCCAAGTGAATCTAGAGTAGTCGTCAACTATAACTAGGGTATAAAGGTTACCTCCATAACTCCGTATAGAGAAAGGTCCAAAGAGATCCATATGTAGGAGCTCTGAGCACCGAGAGGTCGAAGCCAAATTCTTGTCTTTGTGACTTGAGTGAACTTGCTTCCCAATTTTGCAAGCATCACAAAAGTGACTATCAAACTTTATCTTGGGGATATGTCTTACCAACTCCTTATAGACTAAAGTTTGAATTAAACGCATATTAGCGTGACCTAATCTCCTATGCCAAAGAGTAGAACTATCATCTAATGTCGCTAGACATAAGTTGTCCTTGGACTTCCTATTAACCTTCATGACATAAAGACCATGCTTTCTAACACAGTTTCTAATGACTTTTCCATCTTTTACGATTTCATTGTCATATTCCGAAAAGATGATCTTACACTTATTGTCACAAATTTGACCTATACTTAGAAGGTTAAAACCTAAGTTATCTATGTGCTCTACATTTTCTATAGTCATAGAGTCAAGAGAGACCGTACATTTTCCACTGATATTACCACGTCGATTACTTGTGAATGTAACGTTACATCCATCATATGCTTTGTAGTGCGAGAACAAACTTCGATTACCCGTCATGTGTTTAGAATAACCACTATCATTAATACACTCGTCGGGATCTAAATCGATTCCCGAGCATATCGAGGTAACAACATACAAGATCAAACATTTGGTCCCCAATATCTCATGGGTCTAAAATTATTAGTTCCAGACATCCCTTGCATTTGGTTGGGATGCATGACTGAAGGAGACATTCCCCATGGGGAAAAGTATTGTTGTGGAAAATTATTCCAATTCATATGGCCATTTTGTTGTCCATAGTTTCTCCTAGGTGTCTTTGATCTTGATCTAGAATTATTATTATTCCTCCTAGGTGTTGGAGTTTTACTTTTAGGTCGTGATTTAGCTTGATCATCTCTTTTTGGCGTAGGTTTTCTACTTCTAGGTTTAGATTCATTTCGTACCCTTGGAGGAGTAGATGTTTATCTAGATAAGTTTCTAGTTCCCATTAGAGGTTTACTCAAGGGCTTGTAGAATTTATCTAGAGTAGACTTTTCAATTATAGGTACTTTGACCTTGTTAATAAGAATAATTTTTGGTCCTTCACCTAAAATAGACTTTTCAGAAAGTTCAAAATTTTCACAAAAATCTTCTTCTGACCTGGGACAATCTAACATTTTCAGGTAGTAAATTATTTTCTCGTATATTATTTTGAAACTTATTTTTGTGTTGGTTGATGAACTCATAATTTACGGGTTGAAATTTGGGCTTACGTGCATAATTTAAGGTCCTTTACGACTAAACCGGAAACCCTAGGATTACGTATTTACGTTTTTGAACTCCGTTTTTGATGAGACAATTTTTATTAGACTCGTTTTGTGCCGTTGATTCATAATTTATAAAACGTTTTTTGTAAAACGAACCGAGGGCACGCAAATCGAGGAAACTAGAATCGAGGAGTACCCGTAAATTAATGGGGATGAGACAAGATAACTCTTGCCCCACTTCAACAAAGGGACGGCCAACACTTCACCAACACACTTGATGTGTGTCAATTTTCTAGTTAAAACTAGGACACTTGTCCTAGTTTACTCTCAAAACAATTTTACATCAAAACCACTAAAACTAAACAAGCTACTTCATTTTATCTCATGAAAAACACACAACTCTCTCTCTCACTCTCTCCCCTTCCGTCCACTCTCTACCAAAAACACCCCATTTGATCTAAATTGAACCATAAATCTTATGTTAATCTTGCATAAGATGATGTCCTTTTGAAGTCTTTTTAATTGGAGGTGATCATAACATCTACAAAGGAGTTTCCTTGGTCTCTAGGGCTGATTTTGCACACGGTGTTCATATAGTTGGGTGATCTTGAAGTTGATCTTGGTTTATCATAAGTTTTGTCATCAAAAACCAAGCCTTGATCATAACTTTCACTATCTTTGTTGGTAACTAGATCATTTCTTCCATTACCTTGTTATTTTGTAAATGTAATTTGGTATTTTCTTTTTAAATATATATGTATATGATGATAAAAGTATTATGTGGGGATCTTGTGTTGATAAATTTGGTTAAAATGATTAAAAGCTACATGAAAAGATGTTAAAATCATGACTAAAATCGTAGGCTGTATAAAATAGTAAAGAACCATATGATAACTTGTTAAAATGACTTGGATTATTTAATATACAGTAAGGTATATGACTTTTACATATGTGATAGTTGGCCACTCAATGGAATCCGTAAAATAAGTAAGATATGATCAAAACATTATTAGGGTTCAAATCTGTATAGTCTGTTTTGGACGAATTAATAGAGACACTTAGAGGATGAACGAGCAGTAGCTAAACGGGAGTTAATTGTAGCAAATATTATGTAGTTTGTGCTGCCCAAAATTGAGCTTCTATCTCCTTGTAGAACTCAAGATATGGTAAAAATGGTGAAAGTGAGTTTCATAATCAGATTTGGAAAATAAAAGTATATATTATAAAATTAGCACTCAAGTAAAACTAATATAAAATACATACCTAAAACTCACTAACTTATATAATACTTATAAATAAGTTATATACTTTGATAAGTAAATGTGATATTTTATAAAATTTCAAATTGATATCATTTATAAGTTATAAAACTATATACATAAGTTTTACGTCTTTTCGGCTAAAACCGAAAGATTAACGTTTTTGTCAATTAAAGCTTAGACGGTCGGACCCGTCTAATGTAAATTTTTTATAACTTATCTAATGATGTGTGACAATCCGTCAATTTATGATTGATATTTTATTCTCAAATATTATTTAAAAACATTATTTTAATGTTATAATATGAATTCACTTATTTTTGGGAAGTAATTTGAACTTACATCTTGAAGTAGCGTCGACTACGTCTAAACCGGAGGATTCAACGTTACGTGCTTACGTTTACATACACCGTCTTTGGTGACAGTCCGACATTTCAGAAAATAAATTTATCCGTGAATATTATTTTGGAGGTTTAAATTTGTGTTAGTCCATAAACTTACAAATTTACGAGAAAAGATTAGGACTTACAATTTTATTTTAACGTCCTTTACGACTAAACCGGAAACCTTAGGATTACGTATTTACGTTTTTGAACTTCGTTTTTGATGGGACAATTTTTATTGGATTCGTTTTGTGACGTTGATTCATAATTTATAAAAACGTTTTTCGTGAAACGACCCGAGGGCACGCAAATCGAGGAAACTATAATCGAGGAATACCCGTAAATTAGTGAGGTGGGACAAAATACATTATCCCACCCCACTAGCACCATGGGACGGCACAAACAAGACACCACATCAATATGTGGCATCTTGTTAACTTGTTATTTAACAAGTGTAAGCTAAAGCTTACACTTTAAGCTATACACTTGCTAAAACCATCAAACCATCAACCACTTCTCATTACCATCTTTCTACACATGCAAACTACTTCAAATCCTCTCAAAAACTTCACCCTTTCCGTCCACTTTTGAAGAACAAACACCCCTATTTGATCTTTTCTAGCCACGAAATACATGTTATCTAGCTCTATCATGGATTTATCTTGAAGCCTTGATCATTTGGTGGCCATTTTAACAACATAGGAGGTGATTTTCTTGTGTCCTAGGGCTGATTTCTCAACTATTGTTCTTGGTGTTTGATGATCTTGGAGTTACTTTTGGTGTTCATCAAGTTCTTGTCTTCCAAAAACAAGAAATACACTTGGTTGGTAAAGAAGATCATCCTCTCCATTTTCTCTTGTTATTTTTGTAAAGAACAAATGTATTTTCTTTCTTGTTGTATATGTATATGATGAATATATGATGATAAAAATATTGTGTGGGGATCAAGTGTTGATAAATATGCTTAAAAAGGTTAATAACTATAAGAAATAAGGCTAAAATCATGCTTATTTAGTTGGCTGTATAAAAACAATATATAACTAAAACTTGAACTGATAAACTTGCATGGTATGATCCATTTACAGTAAGTACAAGATTATATACACATGTGAGAGTTGGCCATGCAATGAAATCAATATAATGAGTGAGATATGATCAAAACAAGATGAGAGTGCTAATCTGAATAAGCTGTTTTATAGGGACTGTTAAGCATAGATAAACTTAAAATGAGCAGTAGCTATAACTAAGTTAAATATAGAAAATAATATGAAGATCATGCCACCCAAAAATGAGCTTCTAATTCATTATAGAACTCTAGATAAGGTAAACATGGTGAACATGAAAATAAAAATCAGATTTTGAGAATTAATGTTTATTATTAATATATAAGCACTCAAATTTTATTGTATAAAATGTAAAATAAAAACCCACTAACTTATAGAATTTATTTATATAAATATATAAAAGGTTAAATAAATGAATAAATTATAAAAAAATGGTAGTGGAATGATACTTATAAGTAATAAAAACTATAAACTTAATTATTACGACTTTTTCGGCTATTACCGTAAAATTAACGTTTTTCGCCAATTAGAACTTAGACGATCAAACCCGTCTAATGTAAAGTTTTTAAAAGTCATATACTGATATATAAGTATCTAATACAAGTAAAAACCTATAAAACCCGAAATATACGACATACGAACATTAACGAGCTAACTAAGCATATTGGACTAATAATTGGACTAAATAAGTTAAACACTTATAAAAAGAACTTATTGGGCTTAACCCATTTGGGCCCAACATGGAAAGTATATATACTGATAATATAGGTATAAAATGGATTAAAACAAGTTAAAGAACTTATACTAAGCTTATTGGACTTAAAATAGGTAAATAGGTAAAACTAGCAAACTAGTAAAACGTTACCAAAACGTAAACACTAAAATGAGTAAACAAGGATATATAAACCCACTTGATCATCATCATATGTACAAAATCATCATATGTATAATTGTTATTTTTATAAATTCATTGGACATGAGTCTAAGATGAGTATTATTTGTCTAGGTTTCCGTGATTGAAGCACGTACCGTACATCCGAATCGCCGATAACCGCCTTCCCACATCAACGTGAGTTCATAGCCTCGCACTCTTTTAAATGTTTTTATAAATGTTTTATAAACCCGCGAGGGAGATAACATGTTATTTTTTATAAAATAGGACACCATTTGTCTCGATTGTTCGTTTATTGATTTGGACCCGAATGATTGTATGACCCGATTGTATGACCCGATAAATGATTAAAGGACCCGATAGATGAAATAAAACGGATTATTAAAGTTAGGTTATGTCACTAAAAGTCCCATTAGAATGAATTGTGAACTACCAGGATTTGGTAGACGCTTGTGCATATAATAGTACTATCTGGGGACGATCACCCCAGTTCGCGCCTTGACGGTTGATCCCCGTCGTGCCACATTGATTGGTAAGCGAATTTATGTATGAGAAGATTTCCATAGCGTGACCTTTGTGAAGACACGCTAATTTAGATGGGCAAATTGAGTATCGGGTTAGCTACCCGTTGTTTGGTTTAGTAAGGTAACAATGTCATGCGGCTTATAATAATCCGACTAAAGAAATACTACTAGACCCACCGAATTACGATGTATTGCCTGACTAGCAATACAGGGTCATCCTATTGATATTATGTTCGTGTTTTGGTTTTCATAACCATATTCATATAACGGTTTTTATTTTCATACAACGTCTTAAGACGTATTGTATGATTGTTTTTACGACATTGGCTCGTATAATGATTTTTAAGGCAAACGCCTATATTATGATTTTGATGAAGATTTGTATAAAATGACTTTGGCTATTTTATGGCCTATTAAAATGATTTGTACAAAATGATTTTCAGTAATAATTTTATACTGATATTATATTGATGGATTTTATTAAACTCTATGAATTCACTCGGCGTTATCGCTGACCTTTTCTTTTAACATGTTTTATCTCAGGTACTTGAAGGTAATTCTCGGGAAGACAACAAGAATTCATGGCCCGCACTTAAATTATAATTTCCATTCAAATGTTTTGTAAAACCTGTATTAAATATAATGACTTGGGACCTATGTAACTTTGATATTTATGAATGGAAATTCTTTATTATTAAACGACGCAATTTTTAAGCGTTGTCTATGATGTAAGTAATGTGCTATCCCGTAACACCAACTAGTCTTCCGCTGAACTGAGTTGTATAAATTTTGGAGTGTTACAGTTTGGCATCAGAGCTCTCGTTATAGAGAACGAAAGATTTTTAAAACTATGGTTTTGAATAAATCTTTTCAAAATCTTTTAACTATAAACATTTTTCTAAAAATGTCTAAAAATCTTTTGACTATAACGATGCCGAAGAATTCCCGAGTTACCGACAAGGCCAGACTGAGAAGTGTTATTTTAATATATATATATATATATATATATATATATAACTTGGATTATATATATATATGATGTAATTTTATTACATGATTGTTTGATGATTATTTTGATATTTATACGAGGTATTCATACGACGTAGGTTGTCACAAGGAACCCTAAATCCCCTAGTAAATTAATCGAAGCTATTCTCGTAGGAATTCTACCTATCCTAGATCTAAACCAAGTTGTGGATCTTTATGATCCCAAAAAATGGTTGATATTCGTAGAAATGTAGATATTAGTTGATTGTGATATTGAAGAAGAATTGGCGAGATTAAGACTGATATCGATGTCATGACGATCTTTCCTTATAGAGTGGAGTTTGACAAAACGTTACCACCTAGAAAGATGTCATCTGAGTCGTTGTCATCCAATTCTTAAATTGAAATCAAAAGGGTGAATGTTGCACTTGAGGCTGTCATTGGAACCAGTACCCAAAAGCCTCATGCCACTAATACCTTTCCGAGAAGTCTAATTGAATGTGTGAGTCATCTCATGCTAGTGACTCATTTGATAATTGTTGTTGTAAGAGCTAATACGATTGGATATTAAGTGTTGATCATATCGAGATTTTATTGCCCTTTCAAGGTGTAAGAATAAGATTGAAAGTATTGGAGAATGATGTAGGATATCGAATTGAGTATAAAATTGGTTAAGACTTGAATAAAGTAAAATTTAACCCGTATGGAATATGAGATTATTAAGAGGAAGTCATTAAGTCCTATGATTGAATTATAAGATTTTAAATGATTGTTAGTTTGTGTTAAGGGTTGTTCCTAAGCCATTGTCCACTAACGAGGATGCCCAGTGTCCAAGAAATAAATCGAAGAAATCTTCTTCTGAATTGGGACCGATGGATCTTCTGGGACAAGTGGAACACCTAATGACTCTTGTAGATTAGTATTCATTGTGGTATCTTTCAAAAATAATCCCTAACTCAACTGAGACATCAGTTGGTGGGATGAGTTCATGAAATTGTATGACATAGTGACACCTAATGTGTTACGGTACAATTTGACTTGTTTGTGATTAATAAAAAGACTACCTTTGATTGCTGAATCCTACATGTATCGATGTTACCTATCTTTTATTGCTTCATCCTATTGTTCGCATTAGTGATGCAACCATTGAACAAGTACTCATCTCGATTTGAGTTGCGTTGTGGATTATTCTTTTTGAGTGCCATCGAGATCATCAACCTCATGATTATTTGGCTAAGCTCATTTTCCATCATATTGTAGTTAGTTCTTGGTGAACAAGCTTCCATCACTCTTTTGCAGATCACACATTGTTTTTATAAAGTTAAAACGGTATCCTTTGAGAAAATTTAATTTTCATCACTATAAGGAGTATTCAAAGTGAGATTTATAAGTGATTGTTTATCGAAATGAAATTGTTTATAAAACACCTTGGAAAACTTAATTGTTTTCATAACAAGGAAAATCTTTGTAAATTTATTTTGATTCTTATTTAAGAATTAAGCATGAAAATGTTTTTATTATAAACATAATGATAAAATTTTGACGAACTGAGTATTGCACCGTTAATCTTGAAATTGTATATAGTTGCGCGCCTACATACAATTTGGAATGGACCATGCAAGGCTGATTAGTAGTCACCATAAAACTAATTAATACACACTAAATTTTCTTTGAAGATTGTGGAAGATTAAAATTTATGAGATCTGCAAGAAGTGAAAAATAGGGACATAGTGTTAGGGACACCTACATATGTGCCTGTAGCACCTATTCTTCTGAGTCGAATTTACTCATCTGTGGAACTCGTCTTATTTGACAATTGATATTCCCTTCTTGTCCAATTCTCCCGTAGTAATATTCTTAGGAAAAAGTATCTGATTACCGAGTGTTGATACCCGACTGGATGTATCGACGTTCCTATCATTTCTTATGATTTGATTTCATTTGAATGACCTGGGTAACGATCCGAGGAGCTTTCGAATGCGTACTCAAATTATGAAAACATGGGATATATTCATATTCGTTAAATGTTTTCGTCTGTATCTGATTTGAAATTCTCTCGTGTAGATTATGCGTTAACCTTACTCTTTTAAGGTTAGTTATGTCTCCATATATCCTTTAATTTGTGAAGGATTATGAGTTATTATTAGTCTTTTGAGAAGTTCACATCTTATCGACGGCAATAAAACTGGATAGTTGATAGTTCCAGTAGAATGGATTGATTGATTATGACATGACGACATTGTCTTAATCGATGGGAACTCGAATAGAATTCCCCTAAATGATAAGATGTTGATTATCAAAAGTGATTTAAATAATTCCCGATAGGTGGCTGTATCCTGCTTTTAGACTTAAAATTATACCATGAATGGTTATGAACTAGTTATAGATATTGTAATCTAGAAGAACCTAATATGAATTTATTAAAAGATATTTCTGTTATTTGAAACTTTAGTAAGTATTTATTGATGAATTACCTAGACTTTCGCCATTAAGGCAAGTAGAATTTGGTATTTGATTATATTCTCGGTGCTGCACCTGTGGCGTGTGCACTGTACGACAACACCATCTGAATTAAAGGAATTACCGTACAACTGAGAGAGTTGTCGGAGAAAGATTTTATTCTACCAAGCTCGTCATCATGAAGAGCTATGGTGTTATCATTCCTTATATTTATAGATTACTGTGAACTGAGTAAATTGACAATCAAAAACGATATCTCGAAATGGAAGATTTGTTCGATCATTTACAAGGTTCTAGCGTATGCTTTAAAGATTTGGTTCACGGCATGGTTATCATCAACTTCGCGTCCGCGAAAAAGATTATTTATTCCAATCACTACATCCGGTACTTGTAATGAACATTATGAGTTTCACGTGATGTCATTTGATTTGACTAATGCACATGTAGTATTCATAAATTTGGTGAATCACGTGTATAGGCTATAATTTGATAAATTCATGCTTGTGATCATTAAGGACCGTTTGTTTATTTATAAGAATAAGAATGAGCTAATAATTATTTATAGATTGCCCTGAATTGGCCGAACAATAAAAACCTGTACCTTGAATAATTAACATGTGATTAAAGACTTGATCCTTTACATGATTTAACCGTGTGATTAATAGATAATGGAATATAAATTGACTCTTCAAAATTTAGAAGTCATTTAAGACTTTGAGTTATACTAAAAAGAAAGTGTAAATATATTTTGACAAATCTTTTAAACAAAGGATATTAAGGGATTATTCCCTTATACACAAACCATTTGACTAAACTTCTGTTTATGGGTAAATGTTTGTGTATACATCAAGATAACTTAAGAGGGATTGAGGAAACCATTTAAACCATAACTTGAAATTTGAAACGACAATTTTGACTTTTCAACTAATAAAATTGTGACCAAAGTATAAATAAAGATTTTTCGAACATTTACGAATCTCACTAATTATTTTCAGTAAATCAACAAAAATCTTGTTTATTAAATTCAAATTATTTTGAACATTTTCATATAATTGGACGAACTAAGAAATTTAAAATCTTTATGTTTACATTTTATAAAAATGGAATATTTATTATTTAATTAGTTGTAATAATTATCGACGCTTTAAACGTCGGATTAAGCGAAACTGATAAAAATGATAGCTGAAACTAAACTGAAACTTAGAAAATATGAAGAAAAGTGAACGTAATTATTGACACATTATATAGAAAGGATAAAGAACCAATTAGGATGTATTTCTTAATAATGAAGATGCAAAATAAATTGCCGAACAATTTAAATATGAACGATGTTTGTAAAAAGGATAATATAGATAATAAAAAGCGGTTCGCGGCTAATGTGAACCATCAAAATTGAGAAGCCGACCGCGTTAAATGTTTTAAAGGCCACTTATGGTTGCCTAAATATGGAGATTGTGAGATATAGTTATATTGGGGACTTGTAAGTATAAGTATTATATTTATGTCATTTCTGACTAAAAGTATCTTTGTCTGAAGAAGTTGTACTAATGGCAATTATTAAGGCAGACATCGTCTCATACATCAGTAAACGTCTAGATATTGCAAAGGTCATCATCTGAATTTGATTCGATTTGGGTCATCGTCGACAGACTGACCAAATTTGCTAATATCATTCCAGTTAATGATAAATTCAAAAGAGTTGTGTAAACATAGTGTGCCTGTATCGAAAATCTTTATCAAGATCCTCGCTTCGCATCGAATTTCTAGAGATTTGCTCAGAAATCATTGAGAACGAACCTTGATGAGAGTACTATGTACCACCCCAATCGAAGGGACGAGGTAAAGTAACGATACAAAATACTATAAGTGCTGTTTTATGTTTGAATGATTGACCTTTGGTAATGAACCGTATAACCGTTTTCCTTTGGAAGGATTATCATTGATAATTATCGTATTAGGATCGAGATCGAATCTTGTTAAGATTTATAGATTAGAGCATCTGTAAGCAGGAGTTGAGATGAAGACACCCGACATACACCCATTGTGAGTTGGACATGTCTTTTAGGTTTAAGGTTTCCTATGATGGCGAACCTAACCTTACAAAATACCCGACCCGCGAGATCTAAAATGATTGTTGAAATTAGGATTTGATTATATACTGCCGATAGTGGGCAGGAGGTTATGTGAATATGAAATGTAGATCTTGAAGTGCCAGATGGGTAGCGAAGTTATGCCAAAAATTTTAACTAGAAAAATGAATTAATGATCTGACAAATCATGGGATATAAGTCCCCGTTGTATGGGACCATTGAGATGATGTAAAAAGATTGGTTTGAAAGGCATATAAGATGGATCTACCCTAGAACTTCAAGAGTTGCGTGAATTATGTTTCATAGATCGAACTTGATAAAATGTCTATCAAGTGAAAATCTGATAGTTTCTTAGTAATGTTTAGATCGGCGAAAAGTTGCATTCATCAAAAACCCGTGAACATCATGGATAGAGAAGTAAGTCAACATTTAGCCTGATCTTATTCCCGTAGTTATGTTTGATGAAACTCGCATATTGTAATGAATTACACTTGTGAGAAAATACCGAATGTAGAGGAAATACCCACATGGCTTTAACTCTATAAGAAGCAAGTAGTAAGATGATCTTTGAGGACAAAGATCCTGTTTAGGGGTAAATGCTGTGACAATCCGTCAATTTATGATTGATATTTTATTCTCAAATATTATTTAAAAACATTATTTTAATGTTATAATATGAACTCACTTATTTTTGGGAAGTAATTTGAACTTACGTCTTGAAGTAGCGTCGACTACGTCTAAACCGGAGGATTCAACGTTACGTGCTTACGTTTACATACACCGTCTTTGGTGACAGTCCGACATTTCAGAAAATAAATTTATCCGTGAATATTATTTTGGAGTTTTAAATTTGTGTTAGTTCATAAACTCACAAATTTACGAGAAGAGATTAGGACTTACGATTTTATTTTAACGTCCTTTACGACTAAACCGGAAACCTTAGGATTACGTATTTACGTTTTTGAACTTCGTTTTTGATGAGACAATTTTTATTGGATTCGTTTTGTGACGTTGATTCATAATTTATAAAAACGTTTTTCGTGAAACGACCCGAGGGCACGCAAATCAAGGAAACTAGAATCGAGGAATACCCGTAAATTAGTGAGGTGGGACAAAATACATTATCCCACCCCACTAGCACCATGGGACGGCACAAACAAGACACCACATCAATATGTGGCATCTTGTTAACTTGTTATTTAACAAGTGTAAGCTAAAGCTTACACTTTAAGCTATACACTTGCTAAAACCATCAAACCATCAACCACTTCTCATTACTATATTTCTACACATGCAAACTACTTCAAATCCTCTCAAAAACTTCACCCTTGCCGTCCACTTTTTAAGAACAAACACCCCTATTTGATCTTTTCTAGCCACGAAATACATGTTATCTAGCTCTATCATGGAGTTATCTTGAAGCCTTGATCATTTGGTGGCCATTTTAACAACATAGGAGGTGATTTTCTTGTGTCCTAGGGCTGATTTCTCAACTATTATTCTTGGTGTTTGATGATCTTGGAGTTACTTTTGGTGTTCATCAAGTTCTTGTCTTCCAAAAACAAGAAATACACTTGGTTGGTAAAGAAGATCATCCTCTCCATTTTCTCTTGTTATTTTTGTAAAGAACAAATGTATTTTCTTTCTTGTTTTATATGTATATGATGAATATATGATGATAAAAATATTGTGTGGGGATCAAGTGTTGATAAATATGCTTAAAAAGGTTAATAACTATAAGAAATAAGGCTAAAATCATGCTTATTTAGTTGGCTGTATAAAAACAGTATATAACTAAAACTTGAACTGATAAACTTGCATGGTATGATCCATTTACAGTAAGTACAAGATGTTATACACATGTGAGAGTTGGCCATGCAATGGAATCAATATAACGAGTGAGATATGATCAAAACAAGATGAGAGTGCTAATCTGAATAAGCTGTTTTATAGGGACTGTTAAGCATAGTTAAACTTAAAATGAGCATTAGCTATAACTAAGTTAAATATAGCACATAATATGAAGATCATGCCACCCAAAAATGAGCTTCTAATTCATTATAGAACTCTAGATATGGTAAAAATGGTGAACATGAAAATAAAAATCAGATTTGAGAATAAATGTTTATTATTATTATATAAGCACTCAAACTTTATTGTATAAAATATAAAATAAAAACCCACTAACTTATAGAATTTATTTATATAAATATATAAAAGGTTAAATAAATGAATAAATTATAAAAAATGGTAGTGGAATGATTCTTATAAGTAATAAAAACTATAAACTTAATTATTACGACTTTTTCGGCTATTACCGTAAAATTAACGTTTTTCGCCAATTAAAACTTAGACGATCAAACCCGTCTAATGTAAAGTTTTTAAAATTCATATACTGATATATAAGTATCTAATACAAGTAAAAACCGATAAAACCCGAAATATAGGACATACGAACATTAACGAGCTAACTAAGCATATTGGACTAATAATTGGACTAAATAAGTTAAACACTTATAAAAAGAACTTATTGGGCTTAACCCATTTGGGCCCAACATGGAAAGTATATATACTGATAATATAGGTATAAAATGGATTAAAACAAGTTAAAGAACTTATACTAAGCTTATTGGACTTAAAATAGGTAAATAGGTAAAACTAGCAAACTAGTAAAACGTTACCAAAACGTAAACACTAAAATGAGTAAACAAGGATATATAAACCCACTTGATCATCATCATATGTACAAAATCATCATATGTATAATTGTTATTTTTATAAAGTAATTGGACATGAGTCTAAGATGAGTATTATTTGTCTAGGTTTCCGAGATTGAAGCACGTACCGTACATCCGAATCGCCGATAACCGCCTTCCCACATCAACGTGAGTTCATAGCCTCGCACTCTTTTAAATGTTTTTATAAATGTTTTATAAACCCGCGAGGGAGATAACATGTTAGTTTTTATAAAATAGGACACCATTTGTCCCGATTGTTCGTTTATTGATTCGGACCCGAATGATTGTATGACCCAATTGTATGACCTGATAAATGATTAAAGGACCCGATAGATGAAATCAAACGGATTATCAAAGTTAGGTTATGTCACTAAAAGTCCCATTAGCATGAATTGTGAACTACCAGGATTTGGTAGACGCTTGTGCATATAATAGTACTATTTAGGGACGATCACCCCAGTTCGCGCCTTGACGGTTGATCCCCGTCGTGCCACATTGATTGGTAAGCAAATTTATGTATGAGAAGATTTCCATAGCGTGACCTTTGTGACGACACGCTAATTTAGATGGGCAAATTGAGTATCGGGTTAGCTACCCGTTGTTTGGTTTAGTAAGGTAACAATGTCATGCGGCTTATAATAATCCGACTAACGAAATACTACTAGACGCACCGAATTACGATGTATTGCCTGACTAGCAATGCAGGGTCATCCTATTGATATTATGTTCGTGTTTTGGTTTTCATAACCATATTCATATAACGGTTTTTATTTTCATACAACATCTTAAGACTTATTGTATGATTGTTTTTACGACATTGGCTCGTATAATGATTTTTAAGGCAAACGCCTATATTATGATTTTGATGAAGATTTGTATAAAATGACTTTGGCTATTTTATGGCCTACTAAAATGATTTGTACAAAATGATTTTCAGTAATAATTTTATAATGATATTATATTGATGGATTTTATTAAACTCTATGAATTCACTCGGCGTTATCGCTGACCTTTTCTTTTAACATGTTTTATCTCAGGTACTTGAAGGTAATTCTCGGGAAGACAACAAGAATTCATGGCCCGTACTTAAATTATAATTTCCATTCAAATGTTTTGTAAAACCTGTATTAAATATAATGACTTGGGACCTATGTAACTTTGATATTTATGAATGGAAATGCTTTATTATTAAACGACGCGATTTTTAAGCATTGTCTATGATGTGAGTAATGTGCTATCCCGTAACACCAACTAGTCTTCCGCTGAACTGAGTTGTATAAATTTGGGGGTGTTACATGATGTATAAGTACATTTTATAATTAAAAAATGATAAAACCCGAGCTTTATAACTTATGGACATTAACGGGCCAAAGTAGCCTTATTGGACTATTAACCCAACTAGTTTGACTAAACACTAATTGACTTAATCATTAGTCTTAATCCACTTGGGCCCAACATGTGAGTATAGGCCTGATAATAGAAGTACAATTGGGATAATGTAATGTTTTTGGCTTATAATGGGCTTATTGGGCCTCAATGTATAAACAAGTTAAAACTAGTGTAACTAGTCTAAAAATTTACCAACACATAACACTAAAATGTTGAATGAAGATACAAAATCCCACTTGATCATCATCATACTTATAAAATCATCATATATATGCATAGCCATTATTTTTATAAAGTCATTGGACAAAAGTCTAAGACCAAGTATTATTTATATCGGTTTCCGTGATTGAAGCACGCACTGTCGCCGATAACCCGCCTTTCTTAATCAACGTGAGTTCATAGCCTCACACTCTTTTAAATGTTTTATAAAATGTTTTGTAAACCCGCGAGGGAGATAACATGCTAGTTTTTGATAAAAATAGAACACAAGTAGTCCCGATGGTATGCTTATTGATATGGATCCGAATGATGCTATGACCCAATGAATGAGATGTAAAGGATTATTATAGTTAGGTTATGTCACTTAAAGTCCCATTACCATGAATTGTGAATTACTGGGATTTGGTAGACGCTTATGCATATGATATTACTATTTAAGGAAGATCACCCCAGTTCACGCCTTGACGGTTAATCCCCGTCGTGCCACATTGATTGGTAAGCGAATTTATGTATGAGAAGATATACATAGCGTGATTTTTATGATGACACGCTAATTTAGATGGTAAAATTGTTTGTAGGGTTCGCGGCCCGTTGTTTGTTATAGTAAGGTAACAATGTCATGCGGCTAGTAATAATCCAACAATATAATATAATGTAATCCAAATAATGCAATGTATATAACGATAATATTGAAACTACGGTTTCATGGACGGTTTGAGATGTATGATTTGATTTATATATTGCCTGACAAGCAATACGAGGAGTTACTTCTAATATTATACTTGTGTTCTGATTTCTATGACTGTTTTATGTAACGGTTTTTTAACTCTATGAATTCACTCGGCATTCGCTGATCTAATTTTTGCATGTTTTATCTCAGGTGCTTGAAGGTAACTTGGATGGAGATCGACTCTGATGGCCCACATAATAAAAATTATTCATTCGATCTATGTTTTGTAAACTTTATGACAGTGTAATTTGGGGACCTGCTGTAAACTTAAAAATTTTATTCGAATGAATGTATGTTAAACCTTGTGCAACCATTTTTATGCGTTGTCTATGATTGGAGTTATTGTGCTATCCCGTAACACTCGATTGACTCTTCCGTTTACCTGATACGAAATTTGAGAGTGTTACAGTTTGGTACCAGAGCTCTCGTTATAGAGAACGAAAGATTTTAAAAACTAAGGTTTTGAATAAAACATTTCAAAATCTTTTAACCATAAACATTTTCTTAAAATGTTTGAAAAATCTTTTGACTATAACGGTGCCAAAGATCTCTGACGTTACAAACAAACCTTATTGAGAAGATATATATTTTGATATATATAATTTAATTTATATATATGTATATATCGTGAATTCAGTATGTAACTGCTTAATAATTATTTTGTATGCTAATACGAGATATATTATAAATGCAGATTGTCATGGCTGACCCTAATATTCCTGTAGAGAACCATGCTATTCCCGAACCTAATGTAGATGATAACCCTTACTTAGACTTAGTGGATTATAATGTAGATGAGGATATGGATGATGAAGAGGAGGAACCGTTTGAGGATCCCGGGCCCGAGATAGGACTAGGAGATCAGATTTCCCCTCAGGTTGATGTTGTAGAGAATGATAATGATAACGTTGGTATTAAGAATGATGATGAGATTGGGATAGATAATGAGGATGACGACGAGGATGTCGAGGAGGAGATAGGCATAGATGAAGAGGTTGATGATGATGATAATGAGGCTGAGCTTATTTTCCCTTATGATGTAGTGGAGGGTGAGCCCTTACCCCCTCCAGTTGATTGGTCCGATTCTGACTTTGAGTTACTTAGAGATGAATTGTCTGAATCGTCTGAATCTGATTCTGAATCAGAGGATGATGAGGATGATGATGCACCTGATGTTACTGATGGGATTGCTACTCGTAGGCATGTGATAGGAGAGTCGTCTAGGGTTCGAGAGGCTACTCATATTGATGGACTTGCACCTTGGGCCTTGAGACGTGATTTAGATGCTTCTCGTGTTCGAGGTAGTATGACAGAGGTTGGTTTAGGTGTTGTTTAGACTTAGGTTGCTTATTTGGAGTCGAAGACTAAGGTTGGTGAGAAAGAGCGGGAGTTGCTTAATTTGGATTTGACTGATGTGGAGCGTGGTTTGAATGAGGCTTTTAGGAGATTGTATGTGTTAGAAAGTGGCGAGTATGCCGAAATGAAGAAAAAGGTGAATACTATGGAGATTCAGTTGAGTGTAGCTCGTGCGATGCGTGAGAAGGTTGAGAAAGAGTTGAATATATCTGTTGGTTGGAACAATAGGTTTTATACTGAGATGGTTGAGAAAGGAGTGATTCGTAAGCGCCCAGCTGAAGATGTGTCTTGTGATCGTCCGAAGAAGATACCGAATACGATGGATGATGGACCATCTAGCTGTTCTCAGTAGACCAGTCTATCTTTAGTAGTTACCTTTTGTATCTTTTGTTAACTTTGACTAAACCGACTTATTAGTTAGTAGATTTGGCACGAATTTTGGGCTTGTATATTGCTAGAAACTTTGATGTGGAATGTAATTAAGACAATGTGATTGTTTCTAATCCGATGAAATAAGTATCTTTGTCTTGAATTCCATATCGTGCCTTATTTGTATCTTGATTATGAATTCAATCCATCTTATATGAATTCCTTGTTGGGTGAATGTTTAATATACTTTGAAATTATGAAATTATAGAACCATGCCGCCCAAGAAAGCTGTAACTGAGGATGATGTACGTAGGATCATTGCGGAGCAAGTTGCCGCATCTATGACTGAATTTATGGCAAATGCTAGAAATGGAGCTGGCAGTAATGGAGCTGGCGGTAGTGGAATTGGTGGTACTAATGTGAATGTGATTGCTAATAATGTGAATGCTAATAATGTGAATGCTAATGCCGGAGGAAATGTAGGAGGACTTGGACCTAATGCGCCTGAAGTTGGTGGTTGTACTTATGTGACGTTCATGAAGTGTGAACCTCTACCTTTTAATGGAACTGAAGGTGTTGTAGGATTAAGCCAGTGGATTGAGAAGATTGAGTCAGTGTTTCGGATTAGTAAGTGTAAGGAGGAAGATAAGGTGACTTTTGCTATGGCTACTCTTAAAGGTCGTGTGTTGACTTGGTGGAATGGGAGAATTGCTTTTATGGGTATTGATGTTGCTAATGCTACTCCCTAGGCTGAAATTTAAAAGTGGATGACTCTGGAGTTCTGTCCCCGTAGTGTGATCATTAGGTTGGAACAAGAGTTGATTCATCTAAGAATGAAAGGTGTGGACATTGATAGCTACACAAACCGATTCCATGAGTTGGCTTTGCTATGTCCTCGATTGTTGGAACCCGAAGAGATCCGAATTGAACAATACATTAAAGGGTTGACCAAGAATATCCGAGGGGATGTGACATCATCAAAACCATTGACCATTGATGATGCCGTTCGAATTTCTTACCAACTCATTGGGCAAATAATTCAAGATAGGGAGGATGAAGCACATGCTGGTGAGAAAAGAAAGGGTGATGGCGATTGTGGAGGTCGAGGTGATAATAGGAAGAATTTCAATCACCGTCAAAACCAGAGAAAGGGGAATGCAAATGCTCTTACCAACAACACACCGCGCAATGATGAAAAGTGTCCTAAGTGTGGCAATAAGAGGCATGCTGGCGACTGTTGGAAGTGCCGAAATAGCGGAAAGCTTGGACACAAAGTGGAAAAGTGTAAGAGGGGGGTTATTTGCTTCAACTGTAATGAAGAAGGTCATAAGAAATTGGATTGCCCTAAGTTGAAAGCGAATAGACCTGTAAGAAACCCCCAGGGTGGTGCTTATCAACTTGGAACGATTGAGGTTAAGAAAGAGGATCCGAATGTCGTTACTGGTACGTTTTTACTCAACAATCATTCTGTTGTTGCTTTATTTGATTTGGGTGCTGATAGGATCTTTGTATCCACTAAATTTAGTGACCTTATTGACATTGAACCTGTTGAGATAAATACTAGTTACGTAGTGGAATTGGCTGATGGTAAATTAGTAAAAACTAATAAGCTGTTAAAAGGATGGTCTCTAAATCTCTTAAACTATTCCTTTCCGATTGATTTGATGTTCATAGAACTAGGTAGTTTTGATATTATTATTGGTATGGATTGGTTATCGTTGAATAATGCTACTATTTTATGTGGAGAAAAGAAGGTTAAGATTCCTCTTAGTAATAGGACGTTAGTAATTGATGGAAACGAGGTGAATCCCGTTTGAAAATCGTTTCATGTATTAAAGTCCAAAAGTACATCAGGAACGGTTGCGAGCTATTCTTAGCTCAAGTGAACGGGAATGAGTATAAGGAGAAACGATTGGAAGATGTACCTATTATCTATGAATTTCCAGAGGTATTTCCTGATGATTTACCCGGACTTCCGCCGATAAGGCAAGTCGAGTTTCGAATCGATTTAATTCCTGGTGCTGCACCGGTGGCACGTGCGCCTTACCAATTAGCACCTTCTGAATTAAAGGAATTATCCGAACAACTTAAGGAGTTGTCCGATAAAGGTTTTATTCGACCGAGCTCGTCGCCTTAGGGAGCTCCAGTCTTGTTCGTTAAGAAGAAGGATGGATCTTTCTGTATGTGCATTGATTATCGGGAACTGAATAAGTTGAAGATCAAAAATCGATATCCTTTACCAAGGATTGATGATTTATTTGATCAACTACAAGGATCTAGTGTGTATTCTAAGATAGATTTGCGGTCTAGATATCACCAACTTCGCGTCCGTGAAGAAGATATTCCAATAACTACATTTAGAACTCGTTATGGACACTATGAATTTCAAGTGATGCCATTTGGGTTAACTAACGCACCTGCGGTCTTCATGGATCTAATGAACCGAGTGTGCAAACCCTATTTGGACAAATTTGTGATCGTGTTTATTGACGATATTCTAATCTATTCTAAGAATAAAGATGAACATGGAGAACACTTAAGGATTATCTTGAGTTTGTTAAAGGATGAAAAGTTGTATGCTAAGTTTTCGAAATGTGATTTTTGGTTGGATTCTGTGCAATTTCTTGGTCATGTGATTAACAAAGATGGAATTCATGTTGATCCTGCAAAGGTTGAAGCCATTAAGAGTTGGCCTGCACCGACAACGCCAACAGAGGTGCGACAATTTGTAGGATTGGCTGGGTATTATAGGCGATTCATTAAAGAATTTTCTTTAGTAGCTAAACCCCTGACCAAGCTAACTCAGAAAATAAACTTTTCATTTGGGGAAGTGAAGAAGAAGGAGCATTTCAGATATTGAAGTAAAAATTATGTAGTGCACCAATTCTATCATTACCCGACGGAAGTGAAGATTTTGTGGTATATTGTGATGCATCTCTTAGAGGTTATGGAGCTGTCTTGATGCAGCGAGAAAAGGTGATAGCTTATGCTTCTAAGAAATTAAGGAAGAATGAGGAGAATTATACTACTCATGATCTTGAGTTAGGAGCTGTAGTTTTTGCTCTTAGGTTGTGGAGACATTATCTGTATGGCACCAAGTATACGGTATTCACCGATCATAAAAGCCTACAGTATATTCTCGATGAAAAGGAATTAAATATGAGGCAACGAAGATGGATAGAACTATTAAATGATTATGATTGTGATATAAAATATCACCCCGAAAAAGCAAATGTTGTTGTCGATGCATTAAGTAGAAAAGATAGAGAGCCTATCAGGGTACGTTCTCTAGTCTTGACCATGCACAATAATTTGCCTGATCAAATTAGAAATGCGCAAATAGAAGCCTGTAAGAAAGAAAATTTTGTTAATTAAGGGTTTTGATGTAAGTAGTTTTTACCCCTTTAGGAAAAGGAAGACAAAATAGTGGTAAGCGTTGAGCACGACGATTTAGGAAAACCGTGTGTAAATGACCCAAAGTGGGGATCGTTCTCAAGGAGGCTTAGTGTGTGTGTAATGAATTGATTATCTTTGTGATTATATTTTTGAGAAAGAAAAATAGAAATGTGATTAGAAGAGAATGACGGTTACGAAGACGGATTAAACTAAGTCGAAAAAGGGTACACGTAAAACCGTAAAAAGCACTAAAATTAAAATTTTACCCTAAAAATTTCCAAAAATTACTAAAAATCCACAAAAATATTCTAAGAGTTTATAAAAAATCCAAACTTGCCAAAACCTTTTAACTAATTAAATAATGACTTTTTAATGCTAATTAAAGCCCTAAAAATCAAAATTAACTATTAAAAAGTCCCCAACAATATCTTAAAGTTTGCAAACCTCACAAATACCCTAATTAAGCTAAAAAGTATTTTTCAAAATTTTAAAACCACTAAAAACTATTTTTAAACAATTAAAAACTATTAAAATCAATTAAAACTTAAATTAATTCTAGAAAATAATTAAAAGACTCTAATAATATTTGGAAAGTTGCAAAATTCCTATTTAAGTGTCTAAAATCTAGGAAAAATATAAAAACTTAGAAAATCAGACTTTTAATTTTTAACAATAAAATAATATTAAAATATTATTAAAAATCCAAAAATCATAAAAAATTCTAAAAACTTGCAAACTAGCTTAATTTGACCTAAATAACACAGAAATGAAAGTGAAATTACCTAAATACCCTTAATGGGCCTAGAAAATGGGCTAAACCCAAAACAGATCCTTATTGGGCCAAATTTGGGCCCAATATAAAAAAGTGTCCAAAATAAGCCCAAAAAGCACTACTTGACTCAAAATTTGATTTTAAACAACTTTTTTCAAAGGCTCAAAAGCTGAAAGTGTGAAATAAGCTAGCTTATACCAAACAACTTATTCTTAATGGGCTTTTTGGCCCATTAAGCTATAAGCCAATGCCATAAGCTGAAATTAGACACACAAGCTTCTTTTGTCCTAAATAAGACTTCTATAAAAAGAAATTTGAAATAAGCCCAAGGAATAAGCCTGAAAATGCAATAAGCAATCTACAGAAAACGACAAAATAGTCGTTTTGAGTTCTAGGCTACCCCAAGTGCTGATTCAAGTTTCTATAGCTTTCAAATGACTTAATTAAGCAAAATCAACAAAGAGTTTTCAAATAAGTTGACTCAATAAGCTAGAAAAAGCAAATAAGCACTTATGTAAAAGTCAAATAAGTTGGTTTTCTAGCAAAAAGTCAAAGGCAAAGTCCAATAAGCTCCAGTCTAGTCAAATGGGTCAAATAATGAAGATCTATCACAAAAAATAAGTTGTTGCAAATCTGGATAAGCTAAAATAGCTTATTGATAAGCTAAGTTCAATTTTACACTAGCAGGGGCTAGTTTTGGGTGTTGAGCAGTGGAAACTTTTTCCACTGCTTGACTTGTTTGACTTTTTGTCTTTAGTGAACTTTTTGGAGATTCAGATTACACAAAGGCACCCAAATGATCTTTGGATCGAAAGGAGTCAATAACAATCAAAAGATCACAAACACAATCACCCAATTGATACAGTTTAATCAATAAAGTACCAGATCTAGCACAGACATGAAACAATAAGCAGTTAAGCACTTATAAGCAGTTTTAGCAATAATCAGCCAACCAAATTCTACCAAATGCACACACAAGCTATTATAAACTCTAATGAACAAGTCTAAACAGTTTTCATGCAATGGCTTAAAGCCTAAATCAAGATTCAAGCTTATGAATGTTACTGATGAACACTAACACATGCAGTTTTACACTTTGCTGATGTATTTGACCAATAAGCCAGATTCAACACTCAATATCTATCAAATAAGTTATAATAATGATGTTTTAACAACTTTCAACCCTAAGCATGCACAAATACTAGATTTCACCAAAATCTTAGGTCAAAAATAGTTAAATTCACCAAGTTATAGCAGATTATTTGATTTGAAGTTTCAAACCCAAAAACTTGCAGCAAAACACTCTCAACAAGGCATATATCAGATACCAAGCACAAACAACACCTTCTAACAACACAATACCAAGATTTCAACTTAAACAGGTAGACCCAAACACCCCTTTATCTTTTCAAATCCAAATTTAAACAAGAAAAAGTGTGATTCAGTTAACCCAATGATTAATCTAGCATACAAACAACATTATCATGCAAGACTAAGCAGATTTAAGCCAAGAAATCAACAAGAACACCAATAGAGCACAAATCCACAAAAATTCCAATATTTATCAGATTTTCAAGGATTTTAGAGAAACCTCATGGATGTACATCCACACCCACGGATTAATGAGCTTATGTGCTAGCTAGAACAAGCACAAGCTTCCAATAACAACCCTGCTAAGATTCAACAAGGTAAGTAACACAATATCAAAATCAGAAACTTAAAAAGCCTTGATTAATGCAACCTTGTTACCCCACACTTGATTATCCCCAAGTTATAAGCCTCACCACACCTTAATTATCACAATTAGGATGCTATGATCAGCCCTATATCCCAAGAATTCCAAGGTTGAAACAAGAACTTAGCAGAATATCAAGCTTGAAGGAAAAATGCAAACTTTTGCACTCTCCTTAAAAACAGGTTTTTAGATTCAAAATCAGTGAACAACTAACATAAACAAGCATAAAGTAATATGGCACTTGGTCTTTCTTCAACACACTTAACACAATTTCATTAATATGAAAACAGGATTTACAAGTGCTTGAACAAGGAAAAACCAAAAGCAAACGTAAATGTTAAGACCTAATGCCTTTATATAGGCTACAATGAGACTAAGGAAGCTGAAAAATAACATAAACCCTAGCTGTGAAGTCCCCAATTTGCCCTTGCAGAGTTTGAACTTCTTGGCTTCATGTGACTGATTTTTGTTTGCTTGTTGTAGCTGGCATGTGAAAAACGTATCCAATGGCTTGTATCAAGCTTAAAATGTAAGCTTCAATCCTAAACGTTGGATGCCTGGTGGTTTTTTGGAAGTATCCCCTTTGTGTGTAGCAGGGGAATCTCATATGGGACTGAGGAGTTAGGTGGCAAGCATTTTTGTAGTTGGGATGTGATTAAGGGGTTATTAATCACTAATCTGGAGTTTATTGGGTGCTAATTGCAAACGGATTAAGAAAACCCAAATTTGTGAAGAACATGAATAGTGCAAGTTTTGATCTGTTTGATTTTTTAAACTTTGAGTTTAGCGTGTTTTAAATAAACTAATCCCAGATTAGTTAAAGTTGTTATGAGTGGATAGCTGAGGTGGATAAATGGTGAAAGGGGATTGGTGGATTTTGGGGAGTGGGGCACGTGTCACCCCCTCACTGGTTAAGGTAACAATCATGTCTGCCAGTATTAAACCCCTATCTTTGCACAACTTGTCATTTCCATCTAAAAATCTATCAACGCCCAAACTCTTCTTTGTCAACTTTTGCATCTTTACACTTTTGCCCCAAAACATTTTGCAAAGTGAATTCAGGGGTAATTCTTGCCATTTTGTGATTTTGAGGGGCTGATTTGGTAATTTCTTCAATGGTAATGGTCTTGACTTGTATGATTGGCATTTTGGAGGGCTGAAATTGCCAAGTCATAATGGTTGAGGGATCATTTTTGCCAAATGTTGAAAGTTAAGGGTCCTTTTTTGTAATTTTGGGATTTTCAAAGGACCAAACTTGTAATTTCTTGTACTTTGAAGGACTTCATGATGTATTTGACTTTGTGGAGGATAATGGTTTACAATTTAGCTTTGTTGAGGGGCTAAACTTGCCAAGTCTTTAAAGTGGAGGGCCCTTTTTGTAATTTTGACAAACTTTAGGGACCAAACTTGTAATTATTAAAATACAAGGGTATAAAGTGTCAATTCTTCCATATTGGAGGACCCTTCTTCATAAGTCTTCAAATCTTCAAGGGTTTATCTTGGGAAAGTCTTCATTAGGGCTTGGTTCATTGTGCGGCTTCGTTTCCCGTGTTCGTTTTTGTATGATTCTTGTGATCTTTTGTCATTTTCTCAATATCCGTACCTAAAATACACAAGAAACAAACACAAGCATATATATGGGTATTTTGATGATATTTAATGCATTTTAAGCCCTTTTTGGACGATGAGACTATGTATAAAAGCAGTCTCATCAGGTTTCAAGGAGAAGGAGATCCTTTAGAGGTTAGAGCAGATGGAGTGAAATACATAAGAGGTCGTATGTGGATAACTAAGTTTGGAGGCTTAAGAGATTTAATTATGTTGGAATCCTATAAATCTAAATATTCCATTCATCCTGGATATGATAAAATGTATCATGATTTGAAGAAGTTGTACTGGTGGTCGAATATGAAAACTGCTATTGCTATGTATGTTCTTCAATGTTTGACTTGTGAAAGAGTCAAAGCTGAACATCAAAAGCCGTCAGGACTACTTCAACAACCAAAGATTCCTGAATGGAAGTGGGAGCGAATTACAATGGACTTTATCACCAAGCTTCCTAGAACATCATCTGGAAATAACTCGATTTGGGTCATTGTCGACAGACTGACCAAATCAGTACATTTTATTCCAGTTAAAGAGTAGTTCTCACTGAAGAAGTTGACTCGTATTTATCTTGAGAATGTTGTATGTAAGCATGGAGTGCCTGTATCGATAATTTCAAATCGAGATCCTGGATTCACATCGGTTTTTTGGAAATCTCTCCAAAGATCTTTGGAACGAATCTCGACATGAGCACTGCTTATCACCCCCAAACTGATGGGCAGAGTGAAAGAACGATACAAACACTGGAGGATATATTGAGAGCTTGTGTGATAGATTTTGGTAAGAATTGGGATAAACATTTGCCTTTAGCAGAGTTTTCATATAACAATAGTTATCATGCTAGTATTAAGGCCGCACCGTTTGAAGCTTTGTATGGTAGGAAGTGTAGATCTCCTGTATGTTGGAGTGAAGTTGGGGATACACACCTCACAGGACCCGAATTGATCCGGGAAACTACAGAGATGATAGTTCAGATTAAGAATCGGTTGTTGACTGCCTAAAGTAGACAGAAAAGTTACGCGGATGTGCGGCAGAAACCGATGGAGTTTGAAGTGGGTGACCATGTAATGTTGAAAGTATCGCCATGGAAAGGTGTCATAAGATTTGGAAAGCGAGGGAAATTGAATCTCCGCTATATTGGACCCTTTAAGATTTTATCTAGAGTAGGTCCGGTGGCTTACAAATCAGAGTTACCCCAAGAACTTCATGGTGTTCACAACACATTCCATGTATCTAATCTGAAGAAATGTTTAGCAGTATGTGATGAGAAAATCTCGTTGGATAGGGTCCGAACTGATGAGAAGTTTCATTTTATCGAAGAACCCGAAGAGGTTATAGATCGTGAGGTAAAACAACTTAAACAAAGTCAGATACCTATCGTCAAGATCCGATGGAATTCAAAGCATGGACCAGAATTTACTTGGGAACGAGAGGATGAAGTGTGGAAGAAATACCCACACCTCTTTGATTTCAATAAGAAACGGACATCAAAATGAAATGGATCACGAGGACGTTGATCCCTTTTAGGAGAAAATGCTATGACAATCTAACATTTTCAGCTAGTAAGTTATTTTCTCGTATATTATTTTGAAACTTGTTTTTTTGTTGGTTGATGAACTCACAATTTACGGGTTGAAATTTGGGCTTACGTAACGTCCTTTACGAATAAATCGGAAACCCTAGGATTACATATTTATGTTTTTGAACTCCGTTTTTGATGAGACAATTTTTATTAGATTCATTTTGTGCCGTTGATTCATAATTTATAAAAAACGTTCTTCGTAAAACGACCCGAGGGCACGCAAATCGAAAAAACTAGAATCGAGGAGTACCCGTAAATTAATGGGGATGAGACAAGATAACTCTTGCCCCACCCCCACAAAGGGACGGCCAACACTTCACCAACACATTTGATGTGTGTCAATTTTCTAGTTAAAACTAGGACACTTGTCCTAGTTTACTCTCAAAACCATTTTAAATCAAAACCACTAAAACTAAACAAGCTACTTCATTTTATCTCATGCAACACACAACTCTCTCTCTCACTCTGTCCCTTGCCGACCACTCTCTACCAAAAACACCCCACTTGATCTAAATTCAACCATTAATCTTATGTTAATCTTGCATAAGATGATGTCCTTTTGAAGTCTTGTTGATTTGAGGTGATCATAACATCTAATAAGGAGTTTCATTGGTTTCTAGGGCTCATTTTCCACAAGGTGTTCATATAGTTGGGTGATCTTGAAGTTGATCTTGGTTTATTACAAGATTTGTCATCAAAAACGAAGCTTTGATCATAACTTTCACTATATAGGTTGGTAACAAGATCATTTCTTCCGTTACCTTGTTATTTTGTAAATGTAATTTTGTATTTTCTTTCGAAATGCATATGTATATGATGATATATGATGATCAAAGTATTATGTGGGGATCTTGTGTTGATAAATTTGGTTAAAATGATTAAAAGCTACATGAAAAGATGTTAAAATCATGACTAAAATTGTAGGCTGTATAAAACAGTAAAGAACCATATGATAACTTATTAAATGACTTGGATTATTTAATATACAGTAAGGTACATGACTTTTACATATGTGAGAGTTGGCCACTCAATGGAATCCATAAAATGAGTAAGATATGATCAAAACATTATTAAGGTTCAAATCTGTATAGTTTGTTTTGGACGAATTATTAGAGACACTTAGAGGATGAATGAATAGTAGCTAAAACAGAGTTAATTGTATCACATATTATGTAGTTTGTGCTGCCCAAAATTTAGCTTCTATCTTCTTGTAGAACTCAAGATATGGTAAAAATGGTGAAAGTGAGTTGCATAGTCAGATTTGGAAAATAAAGGTATATATTATAAAATTAGCACTCAAGTAAAACTAATATAAAATACATACCTAAAACCCACTAACTTATATAATACTTATAAATAAGTTATATACTTTGATAAGTAAATGTGACATTTTATAAAATTTCAAATTGATATGTTTTATAGGTTATAAAACTATATACACAAGTTTTACGTCTTTTCGGCTAAAACCGAAAGATTAACGTTTTCGTCAATTAAAACTTAGACGGTCGGACCCATATAATGTAAACTTTTTATAACTTATCTACTGATGTATAAGTACTTTTTACAAGTAAAAACCGATAAAACCCGAGCTTTATAACTTATGGACATTAACGGGCCAAAGTAGCCTTATTGAACTATTAACCCAACTAGTTTGGCTAAACATTAATGGACTTACTTATTGGCTTAATCCACTTGGGCCCAACATGGGAGTATAGGCCTGATAATAAACGTACAATTGGGCTAATGTAATGTATTTGGCTTATAATGGGCTTATTGGGCCTCAATGTATAAACAAGTTAAAACTAGTGTAACTAGTCTAAAAATTTACCAACATATAACACTAAAATGTTGAATGAAGATATAAATTCCGCTTGATCATCATCATACTTATAAAATCATCATATATATACATAGTAATTATTCTTATAAATTCATTGGATAAAAGTCTAAGACCGAGTATTATTTATATAGGTTTCCGTGATTGAAGCACGCACCGTCGCCGATAACCCGCCTTTCTTAATAAACGTGAGTTCATAGCCTCGCACTCTTTTAAATGTTTTAAAAAATGTTTTGTAAACCCGCGAGGGAGATAACATGCTAGTTTTTTTATAAAAATAGAACACAAGTAGTCCCGATGGTATGCTTATTGATATGGACCCGAATGATGTTATGACCCAATAAATGAGATGTAAAGGATTATTATAGTTAGGTTATGTCACTTAAAGTCCCATTAGCATGAATTGTGAACTACCGGGATTTGGTAGACGCTTATGCATATGATAGTACTATTTGGGGAAGATCACCCCAGTCTGCGCCTTGTCGGTTGATCCTCGTCGTGCCACATTAAACTTAAAGTGCGATTAAATAAAAAGGCGGGAAAAGTAAAGCTTAAAAATTAAAATAAACTAAAACTTAAAATAAACTAGAAATACCTCACTTGGAATAATTACTCATTCGGAATGTCACCTTCACCCGGAATAATTCTTCTTCGTTCGGAATAATCAACATAAAACACTCATTCGGAACAATTACTCCTTGATCCGGAATATTTGCTTCAGTCCTAATAATGGTTCATCCGGAATATGTCACTTATCCGGAATACTCACTATTCCGAATGAACACCTTTGATTCGGAAGAAATTTTTAATCCGGAATAAATCCTCAAACCCTTCGTTCGGAATGTTCCGAATGAACACACGTAGATCCGGAAGAAATTTGATTCAGAATATTTCACAACAACTCCTTTATCCGGAATGTTCCGAATGAACAGCTGATCCGGAATATCAATTATTCCGAATGAAAGACCTTGATCCGGAATATGTCACTTTATCCGGAATAAGTCTTTATTCGGAATAACTTTGTTGATTCGGAATACCACACTGATCTGGAATATTCCACTGGTTCGGAATATTCTTAACAAAACCTTGATTCGGAACAAACAGCTTGATCCGGAATAACCAACAAACAGACCTTGATTCGGAATAAAGTCTTGATTCGGAACAACCTGGAAGATCAGAAACAGCGAAGAACAAGGAGAAACAAAAATAACACGAATCTAATCTAGATCAATCAAATCAAACCAAAAGATTAAGCAAGACTAACCAAATAACATCTACTAATCATAAACAAATAATCCAAAACAATCAAACTAACAATACTAATCAAAATAATCAAAACCCACTTAATCAATTTAATAAAGACTCAAGAACATGAACATGAACATAAAGCATAAAGATTAAAGATTAACAAGAAAGGTAGATAGGAGATGAACAATAAAAGTAAAGATTGACCATAATTAAAAGGAAACTTACTTGAAATTAATGAATTTAAGGTGCAAGACAATTAAGTAAATGACATGTAATTAAAGAGCAAGTAATTAAAATTGAAGAACTAACTGTCACTATTAGCCAACAAAAACAAATTGAATGAAAATGGATCCTATTTATAGGAGGATTAGGGAGGTGCTTAGAGGAAGCTTCCTCCCCTCTTTCTTCTTTCTTTAATTGTCATTAAGTCCTTAATCTTCTTAATTCTTTTGACTTTAACGACTTTGTATCGGGATTTCTACTCTTGTCTTGTAATTTCTTCAATAAATTAGACTTGAGTTCTTCGGCTTTTAGTAAACTTCCGTCTTTTGACTTTTTCTTCGATAAATCTTCAGAAATGGTCTTGGACTTCCGTTCTTTTTGCACTCTTGATTTCTTGACTTCGTCTTTTGTCTTTTTCTTCCATAAAAGCCCGTGAATGCCCGTATTTTCTCCCCTTTTCACATTTTCGTCCTAAATCACAACAAAAACACAAACCACGCATAATTCTGACATTTACGACATAAAATACACGTTTTGGCTTGGTTAATATTGTAGTTAAGTGGTAAAAAGGATGGGTGATTACACACCTATCAAATCCCCTAGACTTGACCATTGAAATGTCCTCATGCAATGCATTAGTTATAAAGAACGTTTTACATTTTCCATCATAATCAATCCATGTTGGCCTTTATTAAAGAGATAGAAAATTAAAAACATTCAAAGTAAAGAAATCAAAATCATACCTTCGGGTTTTGGAAATGTCATGACTGGTCGTCATCCTCAAGTTTTCACATTCTCCAAACCAAGCTTAAAAACGAGATCATTGTTATTATAAGTTAGCATACTAACGAGATCATTTGATACTAGGCTTTTGCCCGTATAAAAATTAATTGTTCGTTGTTCCAAGTCTAATCGAATTGATAACTGGTTAACTATGCGACTCAGCTGTCTTTGGTGGAAACAAATGTTTTGTCTTTGTAGTAAATAAAAAGTGCAAAACTTTAAAGTAAAGAGCAAGAAATTTAAATCTAAATCTAATTGAAAATAATTGACGAGAAATTAAAACATGACGAAAAATTAAAGGCACTTAAAGTAAATAACGCAAACTTAAAACTATCTAAGGCAAACTTAAATTGCAACTAAAACTTAAACTAAGGCAAGGCTTAAAATAAATCTAAGGCAAGTAAACTTAAAGTGCGATTAAATAAAAAGGCGGGAAAAGTAAAGCTTAAAAATTAAAATAAACTAAAACTTAAAATAAACTAAAAATACCTCACTTGGAATAATTACTCGTTCGGAATGTCACCTTCACCCGGAGTAATTCTTCTTCGTTCGGAATAATCAACATAAAACACTCATTCGGAACAATTACTCCTTGATCCGGAATATTTGCTTCACTCAGAATAATGATTCATCCGGAATATGTCACTTATCCGGAATACTCACTATTCCAAATGAACACCTTTGATTCGGAAGAAATTGTTGATCCGGAATAAATCCTCAAACCCTTCGTTCGGAATGTTCCGAATGAACACACCTTGATCCGGAAGAAATTTGATTCGGAATATTTCACAACAACTCCTTTATCCGGAATGTTCCGAATGAACAGCTGATCCGGAATATCAATTATTCCGAATGAAAGACCTTGATCCGGAATATGTCACTTTATCTGGAATAAGTCCTTTATTCGGAATAACTTTGCTGATTCGGAATACCACACTGATCCGGAATATTCCACTGGTTCGGAATATTCTTAACAAAACCTTGATTCGGAACAAACAGCTTGATCCGGAATAACCAACAAACAAACCTTGATTCGGAATAAAGTCTTGATTCGGAACAACCTGGAAGATCAGAAACAGCGAAGAACAAGGAGAAACAAAAATAACACGAATCTAATCTAGATCAATCAAATCAAACCAAATGATTAAGCAAGACAAACCAAATAACATCTACTAATCATAAACAAACAATCGAAAACAATCAAACTAACAATACTAATCAAAATAATCAAAACCCACTTAATCAATTTAATAAAAACTCAAGAACATGAACATGAACATAAAGCATAAAGATTAAAGATTAACAAGAAAGGTAGATAGGTGATGAACAATAAAAGTAAAGATTGACAATACTAAAAGGAAACTTACTTGAAATTAAATGAATTTAAGGTGCAAGACAATTAAGTAAATGACATGTAATTAAAGAGCAAGTAAATAAAATGGAAGAACTAATTGTCACTATTAGCCAACAAAAACAAATGGAATGAAAATGGATCCTATTTATAGGAGGATTAGGGAGGTGCTTAGAGGAAGCTTCCTCCCCTCTTTCTTCTTTCTTTAATTGTCATTAAGTCCTTAATCTTCTTAATTCTTTTGACTTTAACGACTTTGTCTCGGGATTTCTACTCTTGTCTTGTAATTTCTTCAATAAATTAGACTTGAGTTCTTTGGCTTTTAGTAAACTTCCGTCTTTTGACTTTTTCTTCGATAAATCTTCAGAATTGGTCTTGGACTTCCGTTCTTTTTGCACTCTTGATTTCTTTACTTCGTCTTTTGTCTTTTTCTTCGATAAAAGCCCGTGAATGCCCGTGTTTTCTCCCCTTTTCACATTTTCGTCCTAAATCACAACAAAAACACAAACCACGCATAATTCCGACATTTACGACATAAAATACACGTTTTGGCTTGGTTAATATTGTAGTTAAGTGGTAAAAAGGATGGGTGTTTACACACCTATCAAATCCCCTACACTTGACCATTGCAATGTCCTCATGCAATGCATTAGTTACAAAGCACGTTTTATAATTTCCATCATAATCAATCCATGTTGGCCTTTATTAAAGAGATAGAAAATTAAAAACATTCAAAGTAAAGAAATCAAAATCATACCTTCGGGTTTTGGAAATGTCATGACTGATCATCATCCTCAAGTTTTCACATTCTCCAAACCAAGCTTAAAAACGAGATCATTGTTATTATAAGTTAGCATACTAACACGAACTCATGTGGGCTAATTATTCACTTTGACTCCCTTATCCCTAGGTGTATCTCTTATATTTTATTGTTGTCTTGAATGATCACGAGGATGCATTGTTGACTTATTTTGATAGTTATTTAGGCTGAAAATAAAGTGGGACGATTTAATCAATAGTTAGCTAAAGGACAAAATCTTTTAAAACTGCTTCTTGGGACCTCATAAATTTCATATCTTGGCATAAATCGCTTCGCGATTTGAGACCTTTCTCAGACCGATATTTGGCAGCGACTTCATACTTCAAATCTTGAGAGACGTTCATAAAATTATGGTCTTCTCTTCATAATAGGAATTTCTTCACTTGAAGTTTTGAGAGATTCTTCATACTTGGACCACGACTTCTTCATTTTTCTCCAATCTTTATTTGGGATTTTGATATACAACGATCCGCCTCCTTTTAGGACTTGGATCTATTTATCCTCATACCTTGCTAGCGTCTTTTCGGATAGACTTATCCATGATCTTTACGGGAGTATTTTCTTTTCGTCGTGTGTCTCGATCCTTCATATTGATCTTTGTTAAATGATTTTTCACATCACTTTGGATCTTTAGCAACAAAATGTAGCCCTCATGCCTTGTTAGGACCTTTTTGGACTCGCCAATCTTCGCATCACGCTTCAATAAGTTATGCCTTGGCTATGAACTCTAATCCATACCGAGCAACTTTTAAACGATCTTGAGCTAAAAGCTAAGTAAATTTTCAAATCGTCTTATTTATTGCAGATAAATTTATTAGCAAGCGATGGGAGAATAGGCTTATAATTAACTCACATAAATTCACGAAAGAATACCAAACTTATAATTGACTCTATCATCTCTCGCTCTCCACAATTTAAAATCTCAAGGAATGAAACTCGTGGATGCTTAGCCTATTAAATCATAGTTTTGGGTTTTCGAGTCATCTATAGGATCTTGCAAACTCTTAGACTTTTTCAAGTTTAGAAATCGCATTTTAAAGTTCCCTTGATAAACAACTCTCTAGGATCAATTATAGGAACTTGCGAAAAGTTCTTGTTCTTAACCCGTGAGAGTTAAGACTTTCGCGTTTTATAGCTCCCTACATAAAAGCCTAGCAAAACTTGACTTAAACACGTTAAGGATACTAGCTAGAGTAAACTTAGATAAGTAAACTCGGGTTGAGTCAAAAGATTCACAACGTTTGAAAATTAAAACCACTTTATTGAAAATTATTTCTAGTAAAGAAAGAAAATAACTATATAAAAGGAAAAACTAATGGGCCAAAATAGATCAAAAATTTTGAAAAATGTCGAAAAATTGATTTTCCGGTTAAAATGAGGACAAATACAAGGAAAAGACCACTTAACTTCGATAGAAGTCCCCCCTACACTTAATATAAACATTGTCCTCAATGTTTAAGCATGGGGAAGTAAACTTCCCTACACTTAGGACATTGTGCACTTTGTTTAAATCTTGCTAAGGAAAAGACAACTAAAGAGATTCCTATTTTAATATTGAGAAAATATAAAATAGTGAATCAAAAAGAGTTTAGGATAGAACCGGGTAGACGGAACACGGAATCACGGGTCGTCAGAAATCATCAAGAGTGGATCATTGAGCGCTCGAATACCTGAATATGAGAAGAGAGGAAATAGCAAACACCAACGGGTCTCCCCTACACTTAGGATAGAGATAGCTAAAAGATAGATACATGGGTTGCCTCCCAAGAAGCGCTTGATTTTTGTTCACCGAGTCGTGAGCCTGTCTCGACCTTGATTACCATAGGAAGAAGCATGAAACATATCCACCGGGATCAAATATAAAGTTTTCGTCCATCAAATAGCACAAGCTTAAGGCGAACAAGGAAAGCCAAAGAAGAGTAGGCAAGGTTCCCTTAAGCAAAGACGGAGCACGGTGGAAGCAAGTATGGTAAGGTGCAAGCATATCTTCAGTAGTTCCAATATTTTTTCCTTTTATTTCATCAGATGGATACTGAGATGGCTGAAGAATATCGATACCGGGGTCGAACACCTTTTCCTTTAGGGGAAAATAGCACTCAGGCTCAGCAGAATTTGAAGATGATCCACGAAGAAAATGCACAACCTCTTCCTTAGAAGGTGGACAAAGAGGTGTCAAAACATATGTGCTGCGGATGTTGGTGTCGTCCGGTGTCTTCTCCTTTGAAAGAATTTTCTTCAAATCCGAAGTAGGATCAAGACCATAATCATCAAAGTCTAAAGGAGGAGCATCACTCTCATGAGGGAAGTAAGTATTGAGAAAAGTAGAAAATTCTTCCTCAAATGAGTAGTCATCCAAAGTAGGATTAAGCATGGATGGCGGAGGATCTTCATCATGAGAAGAATCACTCGAAAGAGTATCGGCCTCATCAAAATCATCGAAAGTGGGCATCTCTGGATACTCGGATGTAAAATCCTCATAATCATCTCCATCAAAGCTAGAATCATCATCATAAGCATCATAGATCGGTGGAGAATCATATATGGGTGGAGGTTCCAAGTTGGAGAGAGAATCATCCACATCATCTTGAAACAGTGGATTATCATTGCAAGAATCGAATAGAGGATTGTTGTAGACGATAAAATCATCGAGCACATTAATCATATTCGCCGATTCTCTTCCATAGGATTTGCTTGTAAGCTTTCCCATTTCAAAAATTTGGGCATCATCCCCGACTCTTAAGATGAGTTCACACTTATCCACATCTATTAAAGCTCTATCGGTTCTCAAAAATGGGCCCCCAAGTTTTAACAGAATATGAGGGTCCATTCCATAATCAACAACGACATAGTCGACAGGGAAAGTGAATGTGCCAACTTTAATGAACACATCTTCGGCAATACCAACGGGGTAAGCGAGAGTGCGATTGGCTAGCTCAAGAGTCATCTTCGTGGTTGTAAGGTCGGGCAATGATAACTTTTTCCAGACACTTAAAGGCATCAAATTAATACTTGCCCCGAGATCGGCTAAGGCAGTAAATTTGTCGATTTGGTTAAAAGTACAAGGTAGCACAAGACGACCGGGATCTCCAAGTTTTTCCGGAAGTTCTTTAAGAAGGACGGCAGAACAATTTTCATTTAATCGAGTATTAAGAAAAATTCGGCCATCTTCTCCTTCTTACTAAGAAATTCCTTAAACATCTTAACAAATTTAGGCATTTGCGCTAGAGCTTCAACAAGGCTAAAAGTGACGGTCAATTCCTTAAACATCTTAACAAATTTAGGCATTTGTGCTAGAGCTTCAACAACACTTGAATGTCATCCTTGGTGTGCAGTTTAGCCTTGTCTAAGCGAGATGGATAAGGAATCTTGGGTTTATAGGTGGAAGGTGTAGCAGGTGAAGGTTGAGATGTTGAAGGGTTAAAGGTGGAAGGTGGGGTTGGTGGAGGATTCTTGTTCGGTACTTCATCACGACGAGGCAGAGACGGTAATGGTGTACTAATACTAGGTGTGGGAGGAGTAGGGATAAATGGTAGTGGAGGAGGTGTAGATGATGGGGGCGGGATAGGTGGTCCTACTAAAGTAACTCCACTACGGGTAGTAATAGCACTCACATTCGCTCTCGGATTGGTGACGGTGTTTGAAGGTAGAGAACTCGAAGAAGAGGGTTGAGTGGTGGGTAAGAAACTAGCCAGCATATTCTTCAAATCATTCGTTTGATTGCTGAAGGAGGATTGTATATCATTTCGAAGCTCGGATCTAATTTCATTCCCTTGCTTGGTGATATCCCCTTTCAAATTGATAATTTGGCTCTGCATATTCTTGATTTGCTCTCCTTGGGTTCTCATTAAGGCTTCAACATCTTGATTCATGGGTGGGGCTTGTTGAGCGGGTGGCTTATAAGGATTAGAAGCTCTAGGTGGGATTTGGTTGCTTCTAGTGTAATTGTTGTTGGGGTTGTGGTTTTAAGGAGAAAAACCGGGTGAAAGATAGTTGTTGGACCGGTAACTTAGCAAATTTCTATCCCCTTGAGGTCGGGCTAGGTAATTTTCCGGTGAATAATTACCATAAGCCGCATACACGTTTTCTGGATTTCCTTGAGTAGAAGGACAATCAGTGTATGAGTGTGGACCGCCCCATGTCTCACAAGGATTGGCTATCGCTTTAACTTGTTGTTGGTTTGTAGCGAGGAGCAAGATATTTTTGTTCATTTCGGCCATCATGCGGGTGAATTCGGTCATATCGGGGTTTGTTGAAGTAGAGGAAACATTGACTCTCGGGTTGTTCCTTGAAGAAGTGGAGGAATCCCAGTTTTTGTTATGAGTAGTCATGTTCTCAATAAGCTCTCTACACTCCTCGGGTCTCCTTTTCATAAATGTGCCACCGGCGGCTGCATTAATCGTATCACGATCACGAAAAGTCAAACCGTTGTAGAAAGTATCAATTAAGGTCACAGGGAGCATGTTGTGGTTTGTATAATGATCGATCAAAACATTATACCTTTCCCAAGCATCAAAGAGAGATTCATCGGGTTCTTGCATGAAACCGCTGATTTGATTGCGAAGGCTCGTGACCATGGATGGTGGAAAGTAGCGCGACAAAAAGTGTTGAGTCATGTCATCCCAAGTATGAATTGAATTCTTCGGGAGACGATCAAACCATTTCTCGGCGTGGTGTGATAAAGTATGTGGAAAGAGTTGAAGGCGAAGAACATCCATTGTAGCACCGGGCAACTTCATGCTTTGGGTAATAGTAATAAATTTGTCGAGGTGTTTGTTGGCATCATAATCAGGCATTCCTCTGAATGGATTAGTTTGCACTTGCTGGATCATGTGATGCTTCAACGAAAACTCCGGAGCCGTGATTTGCATCGGCGCAATCGGTCCTCCTCGTCCAAACATTGTGGGTTGACAAAGCTCCTCCATTGTCCGAAGATCGGGCTGTGGAAGAACATTGTTGTTGTTATTGTTGAGGTGCGGTGGATTATTTTTGTTGTTCACACCTGCCATAGCTAAATCTTCACGAGTCTCGGGCTCTTGATAATTTGAAGATCTAGTACGCATACACCTGCGAAAGCAAAAGAAAACAATACCAAACACAAAGAGAATATATATACACTATAAAGAAAATAAAATCTATTTGGATTTTTGAAAATTTTTAATTTTTATGGATTTTTAACAATTTTTTAATTTTTATGGATTTTTGAAATTTTTAAACAAGAAAATAACGCTCACGAATGAACGGATCCCAAAAAGCAACGCGTCTCTCACAGAAAACCGTTAATCTTTACGAAAAGAGCCGGCAGCGGCGCCATTTGATACTAGGATTTTGCCCGTATAAAAATTAATTGTTCGTTGTTCCAAGTCTAATCGAATTGATAACTGGTTAACTATGCGACTCAGTTGTCTTTGGTGGAAACAAATGTTGTGTCGTTGTAGTAAATAAAAAGTGCAAAACTTTAAAGTAAAGAGCAAGAAATTTAAATCTAAATCTAATTGAAAATAATTGACGAGAAATTAAAACGTGACGAAAAATTAAAAGCACTTAAAGTAAATAACGCAAACTTAAAACTATCTAAGGCAAACTTAAAACGCAACTAAAACTTAAACTAAGGCAAGGCTTATATTAAAATCAAAGGCAAGTAAACTTAAGGTGCGATTAAATAAAAAGGCGTGAAAAAGCTTAAAAATTAAAATAAACTAAAACTTAAAATAAACTAAAAATACCTCACTTAGAATAATTACTCGTTCGGAATGTCACCTTCACCCGGAATAATTCTTCTTCGTACGGAATAATCAACATAAAACACTCATTCGGAACAATTACTCCTTGATCCGGAATATTTGCTTCACACGGAATAATGGTTCACCCGGAATATGTCACTTATCCGGAATACTCACTATTCCGAATGAACACCTTTGATTCGGAAGAAATTGTTGATCCGGAATAAATCCTCAAACCCTTCGTTCGGAATGTTCTGAATGAACACACCTTGATCCGGAAGAAATTTGATTCGGAATATTTCACAACAACTCCTTTATCCGGAATGTTCTGAATGAACAACTGATCCGGAATATCAATTATTCCGAATGAAAGACCTTGATCCGGAATATGTCACTTTATCCGGAATAAGTCCTTTATTCGGAATAACTTTGCTGATTCGGAATACCACACTGATCCGGAATATTCCACTGGTTCGGAATATTCTTAACAAAACCTTGATTCGGAACAAACAGCTTGATCCGGAATAACCAACAAACAAACCTTGATTCGGAACAACCTGGAAGATCAGAAACAGCGAAGAACAAGGAGAAACAAAAATAACACGAATCTAATCTAGATCAATCAAATCAAACCAAAAGATTAAGCAAGACTAACCAAATAACATCTACTAATCATAAACAAACAATCCAAAACAATCAAACTAACAATACTAATCAAAATAATCAAAACCCACTTAATCAATTTAATAAAAAATCAAGAACATGAACATGAACATAAGGCATAAAGATTAAAGATTAACAAGAAAGGTAGATAGGAGATGAACAATAAAAGTAAAGATTGACAATAATTAAAAGGAAACTTACTTGAAATTAAATGAAATTAAGGTGCAAGACAATTAAGTAAATGACATGTAATTAAAGAGCAAGTAATTAAAATGGAAGAACTAATTGTCACTATTAGCCAACAAAAACAAATGGAATGAAAATGGATCCTATTTAAAGAAGGATTAGGGAGGTGCTTAGAGGAAGCTTCCTCCCCTCGTTTTCTTTCTTTAATTGTCATTAAGTCCTTAATCTTCTTAATTATTTTGACTTTAACGACTTTGTCTCGGGATTTTTACTCTTGTCTTGTAATTTCTTCAATAAATTAGACTTGAGTTCTTCGGCTTTTAGTAAACTTCCGTCTTTTGACTTTTTCTTCGATAAATCTTCAGAATTGGTCTTGGACTTCCGTTCTTTTTGCACTCTTGATTTCTTGACTTCCTCTTTTGTATTTTTCTTCGATAAAAGCCCGTGAATGCCCGTGTTTTCTCCCCTTTTCACATTTTCGTCCTAAATCACAACAAAAACACAAACCACACATAATTCTGACATTTACAACATAAAATACACGTTTTGGCTTGGTTAATATTGTAGTTAAGTGGTAAAAAGGATGGGTGTTTACACACCTATCACGAGGACTTACTTATTATATTATACTTGTGTTCTGATTTCTATGACTATTTTATGTAACGGTTTTATTGAACTCTATGAATTCACTCGGCATTCGCTGATAAAATTTTTGCATGTTTTATCTCGGGTGCTTGAAGGTAACTTGGATGGAGATCGACTCTGATGTCCCACATAATAAAAGTTATTCATTCGATCTATGTTTTGTAAACTTTATGACTGTGTAATTTAGGGACCTGTTGTAACCTTAAAACTTTTATTCGAATTGTGCAACCATTTTATGTGTTGTCTATGATTGTAGTTATTGTGCTATCCCGTAACACTCTATTGACTCTTCCGCTGACCCGATACGAAATTTGAGAGTGTTACATGACCACGGTTCTTTAGCTCCATTCGCTGTTCCATAGCAATAAGTAACCGCCCCATATATTGGAGAACCGCGTATAGGGGAATGTTTTTCTAAAAACCTAACTTGTTTTGGTTCACTAGTTGATGCTTCATCAGTGTTATATCCTAACCCAAGTCTTTCCTTAGAATGAATTTGTTTATTTAAAATATCATCAAGAGCATTAGTACCTCTCATGAACTTTTCAAGTCTAATGGAGGTGCTCTTAAGGTTTTCATTTTCTTGTCTAAGGTTTTCACATTTTAAGCATCCTAGATCTACGTCTTTATTTTTCTCAAGCTTAGCTAATTTCTCTTTTAGTTCACTAATCTCATTTTCAAGTTTAGTTCTAGTTGATTTTAGCATTTTGTTCTTTTCAATGAATTTAAGACTAAGCTTATGCAAGTTATTATATTGACCTTCTAATTCACTATCATCTTGAGAAGAACCATTATTGATAAAATACATGGTTTCGGAATGTACCTCTTTAGAAGTGTGTGCCATGAGACACTTCTCATCTTTGGTGTTGTCATCAACATCTTCACCGCTATCGCTCCATGAACCTCCAACAAACGTCGTGTGGTTCTTGTCGCGTGAAGGATTAGGACAATCACCGATAAAATGATTTGGATCACCACATCTAAAGAATTTCCTATCGCCTTTATCATCTTTGGCAAATCGGTTTTTGGAGAAGGGTTTCTTGTCGTAGTTTGGTTGCCTCGCGTATTGACCTCGTCTTTTAAAGAACTTCTTAAAGTCTCTAACCGCCATGGCATATTCCTCATCATCACTATCCGAGGAGATTTCATTGTCACTTTGCGCCTTCTTGGCCTTGAGTGCAAGAGACTTTTTTTCACTCTTAGTTTTCACCATTTCCGAGTCCTTCAAAATTATCATCTCGTGAACCTTCAAGTTACCAATGAGTTCATCGAGTGATAATTTGGCGAGATCCTTTGATTCTTCAATCGCCGTGACTCTATCTCCACTTTGGATGCAACGCCCTAAGAAACTTCCTAACATTGTTCTTGCTAGAAAAACCTTCATCAACTGCTTTTAGACTAGTAATAATAGTGTTAAATCTATCAAATGCACTATCAATACTTTCATCTTCTAAGATGACAATTTGTTCATATTGTTGAACAAGAAGATCGATTTTAATTTCTTTGACTTGACATTACATTGGTGGGTTACTAAAAGAGTGTTCCAAATAACTTTAGCGGTTTCACACATAAAAATCCTTTCGTACTCTTTTTTTGGTAAAGCATTATAAATCACCATTTTAGCCTCATTATTTTTAGCAAGTTTCCTTTTAGTATCATCATTAGCTTTGTCAAAAGTAACTATCTCTTTATTTTTAGAAACTTCATTATATTGATAAGGCAAAAAATTACCGTTGGTAATAATATGCCAAAGATCTAAATCTTTTGATTTCACATAAGTCTCAAATCTATTTTTCCAATAAATAAAACTATCAGTTTCAAAAAGAGGTGGTCTTTGCATGGATTGCCCTTCTAGATACTTGTTGGAATCCATAGATCGATTCAAGTTTTAAAATACAATATATTTTAAAAAGGCTTGAGCAACCACGCTTTGATACCAATTGTAGAAACTAGAAGGGGGGTTGAATAGTTTCTTAAGTTTACTTGTTAAAGATTGGTTTTGAAAATCATTTTCAAAAACTTAGACTTGAGTATTTATGTGAAGCCTTCTTATACACAATATGAACAAGGTATACTACAACTAAACTAACAATCACAAGTATAATGAATAATGAATGTAAAAAGATAAGGGAAGGAAAGATCAAACCAAACACCAAGGATTTATAGTGGTTCGACAACGAAGCTCACTCCTCGTTCCTACTCAACTACTCGAGTACTCCTTACTCGAGAGTTCACTAATCAACAAGCTTCTTAAGGTGGAGATATCATACACAATGTCGCTTAACCAATTTCCGACTCTAATCTAAAAGTTGAGCCCTAATCTTAGCTAGGACCAATCTACACCAATTATACTTTAAGGATCAAGTATTAACCTTAGTACATACACAACTTCCAAATAGACACAACTACTTGGATCTTCACAACAATGACACAACAATGAATTTTAAGTTAGGATCTTTAATGGATCTTTGAGGTAGACATAACACTTCAAGGATGATAGTGTGCTTATCTTTGCACTTTGAGAGGAAAATATGAGAGGAGAAAGATTCACTTCTAAACAAGTAGTAATCAAACAAATGATCAAGGATTTGAGTGATTTAAGAAGTATGAAAGAATCTGGAAATGTATGTGCAAAAGAGGTGAATTGACAGTCTGAGAATGGTCCACTATTTATAAGACAAACATCCAACGGCTATATCTGTCCACGGGTCCTTATTGGAGCCCGCGATTCCTTATCGATAAGGAGCCGCTATTGGAGCTAAGGAACCGCCTGCATAGACTCCGCTCCCTTTTGTCTTTTAGTGTATTAGTTCGAATCTGGGGATTAAAATATCCTGAATAGATATTCCAAACCAAGATAGAATATGCCATTTTCAAATTTTAAATTTTCAAATAAATAATTTAATAAAACATTTTCTTAAAAAGAAAGTTTAATAAAAAAACTTGTCACACTAAAAAAAAGTGAGTTTTAAGAAAAGATTAAATCCTTGATCACTTAATTAGGATTAGTACTTGTTTGTTCATACCTTAAGTGATAATGGTTGAAATGAAAAGTACTTGAACTCAAGAATTCGTTTTTCGTTGTTTTCGTAAATGCTTGTTTTTACATATTGTCGTAATCAAAACTAAGCGAGACCAAAAAATGAAAGTAATGTTTTTAGGTATCATTGCATTAACATATACCATTCAACAATTTTATAAATATCAGAGTTCAATAAAAATAGATCCCAATAACTATTTCATAGTTTAATAAAAAAAAAGATTTGTCAAATGAATCGAATAGAAATTGCTTATTTTCCCTTTACTTTATTCCGCGCGACTACATGCTCCAACTGCTCTTATACATATACACCTGAGAATACATGCTAAAATGTCAACACAACGGTTGAGTGAATTCATAGGTTTTTAAATAAATAATAATGGGTATTAAATAAACCATAAATATTTTGAACACAAGAATCTCATCCATTGGCGATATTGTAAGACATACAGTATTTATATTCCACACTATTAAGCTAAGCTCATGACACCGATGCCTTAATAAATAAATTTTCCCTAGTCAGGTATCTTGCCAAATACCCCATACCTCGCATACAACATACCCAGCTAAGCCTCCAACTCATAGGTGCGACCTGCCCGGGTGGGGGTCATCATTTAATGGATCCATTCGTCTGTACGAGCGCCTACCCATTACAAGTAGTTAACGGTTGATGATTTATAGGGACTTTCCAGTGGTAATACACAACTTAGTCGTACTAATTGTGGCTCATTAGTCATTACATATGCAATCAACTCTTGTGTTCATTTATAAAAAGCATTCAATTAAACATTTTGCGTTTATTTACAACAGTTTGTATTCGTTCAAAGCATATAGTCAAACATCACATGTTTATTCAAAAACATGTATTCTCTCAAAAGCATATATATAAACAAAATATATTTTTATACCAAGAGCGTGTATTTCCTCTCGCGGGTTTATAAAAAACATATAAATCAGTAAAAGCGAGGCTATGAATTCACATGATATAGCGATTACACGTAGATCAAGGAACAAATGTTCAATAGTCAATACACGACTTCACGACATATCAATCACTCATTGATCGAGAACGAGATGCCCAACGGTCGACATATGACCGAACGAGACCTATAATGACGAGACGCGTCTTAGGCTCGAAACAATAAATAATACATACATATGTAATAAGTTCACTTAGTAAGTTTGGACATTACATAAGTTTTATAAACTCTTTATAAATTTTTTTAATAAAAATCCAACATTTATAAAATATTATTCAATTTTGATAAACAAAGCCCATTACTAGCCCAATAATAACCCATTAAGTGTTTAAGTATCTTAAACCCATTTTTAAAACAAATTTGGTCTTATATATAAATCTTAACCTCAGGCCTAATAATGGCCTAATAGTTATTATAAGTGTATGTTGGGATTTTGTGGCACAAGTCCATTTTATATGCTTTTTGGGTTCTAAAACGCCTCGAAACAATGTCCACTTAATATTTCACGTTGGTCGGGTCTCGGGTTCTCCAATCATCAGTGTATGAATGAGTCTAAGATTCCCGACAAGTGGGTCTTACCACTTCGGTTTTTATAAAAATCATCACGTTTTACGTTAATTAAGTATAATCTATTTATTATAATTTTCCTGACATGCCTCGTTAGATAGAACATATCTCCTAAACCGTAGCTCATCTAAGCGTGTTATTTTTATCAAATCATTCTCAACTTGTGTACTTTAATGATTATAAGTCAAATTCCCCCTAATTTATTATTATAATAGCTTAATCACTCATTTTCTCATTTAGAGATGTTGGATGTTTTAGGCAGCCAATCTCGTTTTCACCGTTTTGCTCGCCATTTCCAAACCGTAATGATTTGATAAAGCACTCAATGCACATTGATTCTACATGGTTATATATAAAACACATAGTTTTACCTTTTGCAATGGTTTTGAGTCCTTATAGGATTTTTATGTCAGTTTATACAGCATGTTCTTATTCGACACTTTTTACCGTTTCAGCCATATCTAATCGAGCGGGTATCATCACGAGACGAGCCACCCGACCAAATCGCCAACAAACCCAGTCCTATCACTCTATATTATTTTCTAATGTTCAAAACCTACTAATTTTGAACAGATAACACGTTTTTGCTACTGATCTAATTATCAAAATCAAAATCAACACTTGGGGCTTGTTTTGCTTGCACTTGTCGGCTTCTAGTAAAATACCTTGGAGTTCCTTTGGTATCTTCTAGGCTTGGTTGTATTGATTGTAAGGAGCTGATTGATAGAGTGGATGGGCGTATTATGGATTGGAAAACAAATCTCTCATGATTGCTGGTAGGCTTCAACTGATTCGTTCAGTTATTGGTTTTAGGCATGTCTATTAGGCTTCGATGTTTATTCTCCCTAATCCGTGTTCTTATTGATATTGAGAAACACCTTCGTGGGTTTCTTTGGTGTCAAGGTGGGTTGGGAAAGGTAGAGCTAAGGTTGCTTGGGAAGCGGTGTACCTTCCGATGGCTGAGGGTGGTCTTGGTATAAGACGCATTGAGCATTTTAATAAAGCTCTTATGAAGTCTCAAATTAGGAAACTCCTTTTGCGTAAGAATCTTTGCGGGTTAAATGGATCCATATGTATAAGATTAAAGATAGTAATCTTTGGAATATTCCATCACGTGGGAACATGACGTGGAGTTGGAGGAAGATTTTGTAGTTAAGAAGTACTATTCGTGAGTTTGTATAGTACTATATTGGTTATGGTTCTTATACTTCTCTTTGGTTTGATAGTTGGTTCGAGCTAAGCCCCTTAGTTGCTTTGATTTCTACCCGTGATATGTATGGTGCCGGCTTGTCGAATACTTCTAAGTATGCGACATTGTTTCTCAAGGTGTCTTTCATTGGCCGTCAAACCTGGTGGTTAAACATCATGTGGTTACTTCTCTTGATGCTCCAAACTTTCATGGTCGTGCGGACAAACTGGAATGGCGCCTTCCCGTTATTGGTCCTAAAATCATTTATGTAAATATAATTTGACAGTCCATTAGGCCACGGGATGCGGAGTTTCCTTGGGAAATTGTTGTGTGGTTTACGAATTGCATTCCGAGGCACTCTTTTAATTTATGGCTTATTGTGAAGAGATGTTTGAAGACTCAAGATATTCTTCACTGCTAGGAAGTCTCGCCCGATATTAGCTCTTCGCCTTCTTTGTGCGAGATGGTTAAAGACTCGCATGATCACTTGTTTTTTGAATGTTCTTTCTCCATTCAGGTCTGGAATAAACTTAAGATTATGGCTGGTTTGAATAACACTGGCCCGATGTTTAGTATGAGTCTTAGTTCGATCTTACCTTTTTCCTTTTTTTGAACGGCTAGTTAGTAGTTAGTGATTCAAGTTCCAGTGACATCCAATTGGGCAGTATGCAAGCCTCGAACCTTCCGCCTTAGGGGTTAAACCTTACTCCTGCTTCTATTTTATTCCGCCCCTAAAGGTACATGGTGAGACTTGAACCCAAGACCTCTCCAAAGATACCTCCCAAAGGATACCTTGGTGGCCAACTGTGTTGAGACAGTTGGTTCGATCTTTCCTTTTTCTAATAGAAGAACGTCGAAGAGTGTCATAGCTAAGCTTGTTCTAGCTGTTTGTGTGTACTATATATGGCAGGAGCGGAATGGTTGTCTTTTCTAAGGCTACTAAGAGGTATGTGGATCAACTCGTTGATTGCATTATTTCATCCATTTGGGGTAAGCTTATTTCTTGGCGGTTTAAGAAGTCGTTAGAGGTAAGAGAGTTTGTAGAGTTATGGAAGCTTCCAGAGTCCATTATTTATTAGTTATGCTATGTTTAGCATATGCTAATTGATGAGACGGCTTTTATACATAGTCTCATCGTTCTTTTTTGACTTAAAATGCATTAAATATCATCATAAATACCACATATATGCTTGTGTTTGTTGCTTGTGTATTTTAGGTACGGATATTGAGAAAATGACAAAAGATCACAAGAATCATGCAAAAACGAACACGGGAAACGAAGCCGCACATTGAACCAAGCCCTAATGAAGAAATTTCCAAAGATAACCCTTGATGATTTGAAGAATTGTGAAGAAGGGTCCTCCAATATGGAAGAATTGATACTTTATACCCTTGTATCTTCATAATTACAAGTTTGGTCCCTAAAGTTTGTCAATATTGCAAAAAGGACCCTCAACTTTGAAGATTTGGCAAATTTAGCCCCTCAACAAAGCTAAATTGTCAACCAATCTTATCCACAAAGTCAAAAGCATCATGAAGTCCTTCAAAATACAAGAAAGTCCAAGTTTGGTCCTTTGAAAATCACAAAGTTACAAAAAGGACCCTCAACTTTCAACAATTGGCAAAAATGACCCCTCAACTTTGAAGAACTTGTCAAATTTAACCCTCCAAAAGTTAATTTTACAAGTGTGGACCCTTAAGTATGAAGATGTGACAAGAAATGCCCTTGGAAGTTAGTCAAAAGTGTAAAAGATAGCCAAGAATGGAAAAAGGACTTGTCTTGCAAAACATTTTGGACCTGGTGTGAAATTCACTTAACTGGATTGGACTGGCTGTGTAAGCCACTTAACAATTTGCTACGTTAAGTTGGATGGGTAATGTAAAACCCATCAACAAGCCCAAGACACCCCCTCAGCCCATACCCTCTATACCCGGTTTTATTTAAAGTCAAAAGGTCAACATGATTTTTCCCACTTAACACCTCATTTGAATTTCTTAATCCCTATTTAGATTAAACTCCAAACTGTTTAACATTCATCCCCACATAAACCCTAATCACCCAAACCATTAATTACTTGAAATTACACTCCAATCTTGTGCAGAATTAAGATTAGGGTGGGGATAAAACTTTTCCCTCACTTAAACCTCCTGTCACTCTCACCTAGAACCCTTCCCCACATGCTCTCACCTCACCTTGCACGTCCAAACAAAATCAGGCCAGAGAATCAACGACCAAGACCTAGCTTCATTCCTACGCATCATTTACATCCCTTGGATCATTTTTGCAAAGAGATTTCAACACAAAAAGCCAAGAGAAGTTCACATGGGTCTGGAATTCAAAAATCACCAAGGGCATTCCTGGAAAACTTAGCATTAGGGTTTCAGCTTATTTTTATATTAATAGTTCTAGAATCTTCAATGTAGCCTATAAAAAGGCACATAGGACGTAGCATTTTTCTTGTTCTTGAATTTTTCTCCTTTTTGTCACAAACTTTGTAAATCCAGTTATGAAATTAATATAATGGTATAAGTGTTGCTGATGAGAAAGATTTGAGCTCCATTTTACATTTTCAGTTTATTTAAGTTTATTTGTTGAGTTTGGTTTAATTTTAGCAAAAGACTTCAAGATTTCAAAGTTTTCTGTTTTTCTTTTTCAAAGTTTTCTGTCTTCAGAAATCTTCACAAATCTGATACTATGTTGATTAAAGGTGTTGGATTGATGGTGTTTGAACTTGTGTATGTCCATAGCACCATGGCTTGTTCTGGTGCAGTGGGTACACAAGCTTAAATCACCCATTGGTTTGGCTCTTTTCTGTTTTTAAGCTTATTATATCCTATCCACAAACTCAGCTTTCTTGTAGCTTAATCTATAAGCTAGGGGTAAGTTTTAGTTTTTTACACAAACTTTACTTTCTTCTTAGCAGGATCTACCAATTAGTGTTGAAGACATAGGGTGTGTAGTCAAAATTGACCACCACCCCACTCTCTCCCTTTGCTCCTTAACCAAAAGCCATTAGCACAAGTATTAGCTTGTGGGAGGGGGCTTTTCAGCCTCTGTTGGGCTTGGAAGTAAGCCCAACAAGGTAATCCTTGTTTTCTTTTCTTTAAAATTTGTCACTTTTCTGAAAATTATTAGTCTTGTGTGATTTTGCTAAAAAGTTGATAAATGGATGTGTGAATGTTTGAATCTGTTTAAATAGGACATATATGCATGTTAGTCTTGTTTGAATTCAGTTTGGCTTGATTGCTAAGTGAATTGGCTTGTTAAATTTTGGAAACAGAAACTTAAGGGGTGTTTGGAAACGGGTATAAGCAGGACATAAATCTTAATTTGTGTTTTAAAAGGTGTTAGTTAGGTTTAAAAAGAAAAAGATTAGTTTGCTTGTTAGTATAAGAGTAAGTTTGATAGTTTGGTCACAAGTTTGTGCATTAAAAAGTGAAAAGAGTAGCTTGAATCTGCATAAGTCTATTTGTGCCTGATTTTCATAGATTTTGGAACTTGATTCTTGCTTACTGTTTAGAATTAGGGTAAGTGAGTTATTGCTATTGATTGGGTACCATTTGGTGATTGAGTGTGCATAATTTGGACAGTTAAATCTCACTAATGTGCATGTAAAAAGCTAAAACACCCACCAGATCTAGTTGAACTATCACAGAAACCTTAAGTCGTTTTTGTGAGCATTTGGTTGTTATTTTTGTGTGCTAGGTGTGCAATTTCTTACTTGAATTGACTCCTTGTGCTCAGAAAGAGCACAAGGGTGCCTTGTCATCCAGTAAACTCCACCAATATCTCACCACCAAGTCCTCTTGGTGATTTCACCACTTGTGAAGACAAAACAAAGAAGTTGTGTTCTTGATAGTGTAAACTGCACACGTTTTTGATTTCAATTTGGTTAAATCATTGTAAAAGAATAAAGGTTTTGGATTGGTAATTAACAAGTAAAAAGGGTCACAGAGTGTTGGGTGAAAGGTAAAAAGAAAAAAAAAAGTAAAAAAAGCAAAAAGGGGTTCTTCAGGCTCGAACCCCCGCCACCACTCTCACACACATCGTCCTTAACCATTGCGCCCTTGGGTCTTTTACTGACCAAGGGTGCAAAGGTTATTAATTTAACCCGTTTTTCATTTGGTAGCTTAATATAAGCCGTAGCTTATTTAGTTCTTTTTAGCTTATTTATTAAGCTTATTGGGTCTAGCTTATTTTTCTTAGGATTATATTGGTATTTTTGATTTTTCTGAGCAAACAGTGCATTTTTCCCTTTATTATTTTATTTATTAGGAATATTTCAAGTTTAATTTTTAGAAAGTCTTTTAAAAATAGTAAACAGTAATTTAAAAATACAAAAAAATAGTTTTTAAGTTTTGATTTATGTTTTAGAGGTTTACAGCTTATTAGGTTTTCAATTTGGCTTATTTTTAATTTTATAAGATTTTAGGATTTTTAAGCAACTTTAAAAATTAATATAAAATTAATTAATAGGTTTCAGAAAATTTGGTTTGCATTTTTGTTCTAGTTACAATATTTAGGATTTTTGAGAATTTTTTAGAATTTATTTGAGAACTTTTAATTTTTTAGAATATTTTATTATTATTTTATTCATTAAAATTCAAAGTTTTATTTTTAATTTTTTTTCATTTTTCCTAGATTCTAGACATTAAAATAGGAACTTTGTCACTTTCCAATTAATTTTTAGGCTTTTCAATTAATTTTTGATTTAATTTAAGATTTAATACATTTTAATAGTTTTTAAGTGTTTAAAAATAGTTTAATTTGGTTTTAAAATTTTTAAAAATAGTTTTTAGCTTAATTAGGATATTTTTGAGGTTTACAAATTATAAAATCTTGTTTAGGGCTTTTTAATAATTAAAAGTGATTTTTAGGGCTTTAATTAGCATTAAAAAGTCATTATTTAATTAATTAAAAGGTTTTAGCAAGTTTGGATTTTTTGTAAACTCTTAGAATATTATTTGGGATTTTTAGTAATTTTTAGAAATTTTTAGTTTAAAATTTTAATTTTCGTCGTTTTTACGGTTTTACGTTTACGCCTTTTTCGTCGTAGTTTAATTAGTTTTCGTAACCGTCAATTCTTTCCTTTCTCATTTCTTTTTCAATTATCATAATCACAAACATCATAAATCAACTCTTAACACAACGCACTTGCCTCCTTGGGAAACGAACTTGCTTGGTCATTGGTGCTCGGTTTTCCTAAACCGACACTTAACGCTTACCACTATTTATTGCTCTTTTCCTAAAGAGTAGTAAAACACTACAATCATTTTGGCGCCGCTGCCGGGGAGGCGTGTTGTGTTTTGGTTGAACCATTGTTGTTTTTATATATAGCCATAAAAGTATTTGTATTAATAGCACTCTATTAATACGTATTATCGTTTTTCGATTTTTGTGTGAATATTATTACTATATTGTATACGTAGAACAATAAATTTACAAGTACTCCAAATACGTGAGCAATCACAACCTTGATTCGGGATTTCATCACTCGATCATTGTATTCGAATCTCAAACCAAAGAAAAAAGGCAAAAATAGATAAATACTTTCGTGAAGCTTGATTTTGATAATACAAACTATAAGGTGGGTATAAGGCGGTTGTATTTCACGACCTAAAGGAAAAAGGCTCTTAAGTGCTTCGCGCCGCCTCGTTTCCTCCGCTTGCTTGTGCGTATTTGATTTTGAGAGTGAATCGAGGGTTTTGCCGCCCAAAGTATTATTAAGTATCATATATATTTTCTTGGTTTCTATTGATTAAACCCTCTTGAACGATTTGGTGTTCCACCATCGTTCTAAAGTCATCGAAGGCGTTCACTTCACGTGTTCGTTTTCATTCCTTGAGGCTTCGTTAATCAAGAGATTTGATTAGTGAGGAGATTTGTAGATTTTGATCTACTTAATACATTCCAAAAAATCCAAAAAAAAAGTTAAAAACAATCAAAAACCACAAAAAAAAAATTGAAAAAGTAAAAATACCAAAAAGAATCTTCTTGCTCGCCTTCTCGTTGTACGTGACGTTTATGCAAACTCGCTCTAAAGCAAGACGTGCTCGTAAACTAAGAAACAAATCACTCACTCCTACTAGTGACGACTCTCCTATTGACGAACCCATTATAGTGAAAGAAGCACCCATGGCTAATCGAACTATGATGGAGTTGCTTCAAGCACCCACCGAGGGTTATGGAGAAGCGATTGTGATTCCCGCTATCCTTGCGGAGAATTTTGAGGTTAAGACGGGTTTGTTGTCCATGATTCAAAACAACAAGTTTCGAGGGGACGAAAAGGACAACCCGCATAACCACATTCGCCAATTTAATCGTCTCACCGCCACGTGCAAGTTTAAGGATGTTTCAAACGACTCGATTAAGATGATGCTTTTTCCGTATTCCTTAGCGGGGCCCGCAAAAATTTGGTTAGAGAAAGAGCCACCCAATTCTATATTGACGTGGAAGGATCTCGTTTCAAAATTCGTGAACCAATTTTTTCCACCCTCTAAGACTACGCACTTGAAAAACGAGATTTCAAAGTTTTCGCAAGAGTTTAATGAGAGTTTATCAACGGCTTGGAATAGGTTTAAAGAAATGTTGCACGAATGTCCTCATCATGGTTTTTCCGACTTGCATCAAATAGACACGTTTTACAATGGCTTGAACGATCATGAGCGTGATTATCTTAATGCCGCCGCGGGTGGTAATTTTTTGTGTAAGACGGTCGAGGAAGCATTGGTAATTATTGAGAATAGGTCTAAGGTGTATAGTCCTCGTAGCACGTCGAGTGTTCGTAAGGCTTCGTCTTCATCTTCACCTAGTTTGTCACACAACGTTGATGCTTGCCAAATCGAGGCTAATTTGGAGAACAAGATTTTTGATAAGCTTAAAGGATTGTTAATTGAGTTTAAAGTTGGTGAACAACCCGCTCCCGCTACGATTAAAGCGGTTGAGGTTTCTTGTATGTATTGTGGTGGAGCTCACGATTATTCCGAGTGCATTACCAACGGTGGTAACACTTCGAGTGCCTTCGCGGCCGCGGGAACTTATAACCAAAACGGTCAAGTTCCTCGCACTAATCAATTGACTCCACCGGGTTTTTCACCAAATCAAAATGCTAACAATTATCGAAACAATCAAGTTGGTTACCAAAGAAATCAAAAGAACAATTACAAGGGTAATAACAACTATGGGAATCAAGGGAGTAGTAGTAGTGGCCAATTGCAAAATCAAAATCAAAACCGTAATTTTCAAAATGCAAGTCAAGGTCTTCAAAATAACAAAGAACTTCCATTGGACTTTTTGAATTACACTACTTCAAATGATAAGATTATGGAAAACATTCAAGAACAAATGGCTAATCAAGCTAAGGAAACGGCTAAGAATGCAAAGGAGTTAGCTAATTTCATTAAGGAAAATCTAGCCATGAGGAATGAATTGAAAAATGATTTTGCTAACCAAATTCGAGGTCAAAACAACAAGATAGAGCAAAGTCATGCTAGGCTTGAACAAAGAATTGACCAAAAAGCCGCTATTCAAGATGTGAAGTTTAATAATTTTGATGCTAAGCTTAATGCAATTTTAGAAGCCGTAATGGGAAACAAAGCCTCTACTTCGGGTAGTTTACCTAGTAACACCATTTCAAACCCGAAGGGAGAGATGAAAGTGATTACCACACGTAGTGGTAAGACACTTAAAGAACCGACTCCTCAACCAATTACTCCAACGGTGGAGGAAATTGAGGAAGAACCCGAGGTGGTGGTCGAAGAGGAGCATATTTCAAGCCCACAAAGTACCGCTCATGCCACACCTACGGTTGACCCATCACCCATTTTGGAACCCGAGATTCCAAAGGCTATGCCTATGCCCCAACCCACACCACCCTTGCCTTACCCATCGAGACTTAGGAAGGAGAAACGACAAGAGCGCGACAACTACCAATTTGAGCTTTTTATGAAAATGTTTCGTGACTTGCATTTTAATATAAGTTTTGCCGACGCCTTGGTCATGATGCCTCGATTTGCCGCTAACTTTAAGAGTATGTTGAACAACAAGGAAAAATTACACCAAATGTCTAGTTGTTCGTCGGTTTATCTTAATCGCATACCTCAAAAAGTCGGTGATCCCGGTAAATTTTTGATCCCTTGTGCAATTCAAGATATGGAAGAATGCTATGCCTTGGCCGATCTTGGTGCTAGCATTAACTTGATGCCACTTGCAATCTACAAGTCGCTCAATCTTCCTAATCTTACTCCTTCACGAATGTCTATTGAGTTGGCCGACCATTCCACGATTCTTGCATGTGGTTTGGCGGAAGACGTTTTTGTGAAAGTGGGGAAGTTCTACTATCCCATAGACTTTATTGTTGTTGACATCCCCACGGATCCTCAAGTTCCTCTTATTTTAGGTCGTTCGTTTTTAGATACGTCTATGGCTTTGATTGATGTGCATGCTAGAAAGATCACCTTACGTTTCAACGACGAGGAACTTGTTATAAACGCAACTCAAAATTCTCAACTTTCTCATGTTTATTCCGTTGCTACCATAAACCTCGTTGATATGATCGACGTGGTTTGCGAGGAATTTTCACAAGAAGTTTTAGGGTTTGGTGATGAAGAAACTAGTGGCAATCCCACTATGTTAGATCCAATTCTTGATAATTCGACACCAACCTTCACTCCTTTCGAAGGTGGTGGTTTTACGTTGGAAGAATTCGATGTTCCACGTACTTGTGACGAAGACCTCGACAACTATGAGGACTTCTCGATTATCAAGGATTTTCTCAACGATTTCCCATTTCCTCCACCCGAGGAGGTTATGAGTATCGAGCCCAAATCTTCACTTGAGGAACCACCTATTCTCGAGTTGAAATATTTACCTCCTCACCTCGAGTATGTCTATTTGGAGGAGGACGACAAGTTGCCGGTTATTATTGCGAAGGAACTTTCGAATGATGAAAAAACCGCACTTGTCGATGTTCTTAAGGATCACAAAGGGGCGATTGCGTGGAAGTTATCCGACATTAAGGGAATCGATCCCAAATTTTGTACACACAAAATATTAATGGAGGAGGATTTCAAGCCAACAATCCAAAGTCAAAGGAGGGTAAACCCCAAAATTCACGACGTCATCAAAAAGGAGGTCCTTAAACTCCTTGACGCGGGAATGATTTACCCTATTTCCGATAGCCCTTGGGTGAGTCCTATTCATTGTGTCCCTAAAAAGGGAGGGATGACCGTTGTGCCAAACGATGCCAACGAGTTGATTCCCACAAGACTCGTGACCGGATGGAGAGTGTGCATTGACTATCAAAAGTTAAATGAAGCCACTCGAAAAGACCATTTTCCCTTGCCCTTCATGGACCAAATGTTGGAGCGTCTTGCGGGAAACGATTTCTATTGCTTTTTAGATGGTTTTTCCGGTTACTTCCAAATTCCCATCGATCCTCGTGATCAAGAAAAAACTACGTTTACGTGTCCATATGGAACGTTTGCCTATCGTAGAATGCCATTCGGACTTTGCAATGCACCGGGAACTTTTCAACGATGCATGATGGCTATTTTTCATGATATGATCGAGAAGACGATGGAAGTCTTCATGGATGACTTTTCCGTGTTTGGTGATTCCTTTACTTCGTGTTTGTCGAACCTTGAGAGAATGTTAAAACGTTGTGAGGAAACCAACCTTGTGCTCAATTGGGAAAAGTGTCATTTTATGGTTAGAAGTGGAATCGTCTTAGGGCACAAGGTCTCGAAAGCGGGGATTGAGGTAGATCAAGCTAAGATAGACGTCATCGCCAAATTACCTCATCCCAAAACCGTCAAGGGAGTTAGGAGTTTCCTAGGCCACGCGGGCTTTTATCGACGATTCATCAAGGATTTCTCGAAGATTTCTCGACCCATTACACATCTTCTTGAAAAAGAAGCACGTTTTGTCTTTGACGAAGATTGTGTACGAGCCTTTGAGATCCTTAAGAGGAAACTTACCGAAGCTCCCATTCTTGTTGCTCCAAATTGGAACCTCCCCTTTGAACTTATGTGTGATGCAAGTGATTACGCTATTGGGGCCGTTTTGGGGCAACGTCATGATAAGCATTTCTTGCCTATACACTATGCTAGCAAGACGATGACCGAGGCTCAACTTAAATACACTACAACGGAAAAGGAGTTCCTTGCCGTGGTGTATGCATTTGAGAAATTCCGACCTTACCTCGTCTTGACAAAATGCATAGTGTATACGGACCATTCGGCTATCAAGTATCTCATGGCTAAACAAGATGCAAAGCCGAGATTACTTCGTTGGATTCTCCTCCTTCAAGAATTTGATCACAAAATCGTTGACAAAAAAGGAGCCGAGAATCTAGCGGCCGATCATCTCTCTCGTTTGGAAGATCCTCACCAAAGTGTTTATGAGCCTAAGGAAATCACCGAAACATTTCCGCTCGAGACACTTGGTGTAGTGAATTCCAAACTTGATTCTTCTACCCCATGGTTTGCGGATTTTGCAAATTACCATGCGGGTAACTTCATCATTAAGGGTATGACAACTCAAGAAAAACGAAAATTCTTTCGTGATGTCAAGTTCTATTTTTGGAACGACCCTTACTTGTTTCGAACTTGTGCAGATCAAATCATCCGTCGTTGTGTATTTGGCACCGAAGCTTCTAATATCCTTAGAGCTTGCCATGAGGGACCCACGGGTGGTCACCACGGTGCTAATCTCACGGCTAAAAAGGTGTTTGATGCCGGCTTCTTTTGGCCTACTATTTACCAAGATGCACAAGATCTTGTGAAGTCTTGTGATTCATGCCAACGACAAGGAAAAGCCTCACAAAAAGATGAAATGCCACAAAATATCATTCAAATATGTGAGATCTTTGACGTTTGGGGCATAGACTTTATGGGGCCGTTCCCATCATCTCGTGGAAATAAGTACATTCTCGTTGCGGTTGACTACCTTTCTAAGTGGGTGGAGGCAAAGGCCTTGCCCACCAATGATGCTCGTGTGGTAGTTAAGTTCTTGAAAAGTTTGTTTGCTAGGTTTGGAACCCCTCGTGCTATCATAAGCGATCGTGGAACCCATTTTTGTAATGACCAATTTGAAAGGGTTCTAAGGAAATATGGGGTTACACATCGTCTTTCTACGGCTTATCACCCACAAACGAGTGGGCAAGTCGAGGTTTCAAACCGAGCATTGAAGAGGATCTTGGAGAGATCCGTGGGGGAAAACCGACAATCTTGGTCGGATAAGTTAGACGATGCTTTATGGGCCTTTAGGACCGCTCATAAGACACCCATTGGGTGCACTCCCTATAAGCTTGTGTATGGAAAGAATTGTCATTTGCCTATCGAGTTAGAACACAAGGCTTATTGGGCCCTAAAGCATTGTAATGATGACATGGAGACCGCGGGAAAACACCAGAAAATGTAATTAAATGAATTGGATGAATTGAGAGACATTGCTTATGAAAATTCATTGATTTACAAAGAGAAAACTAAAAAGTTGCATGATTCTAAAATTAAAAACCGGGTTTTTAACATTGGGGATCAAGTTTTACTTTTTAATTCAAGATTGAAAATATTTTCCGGTAAATTAAAATCCCGTTGGTCCGGTCCATTCACCGTGACTCAAGTGTTTCCTTATGGGACCATCGAGCTAGCTCAAGATGATGGTCCTAACTTCAAGGTGAATGGACATAGGTTGAAGCACTACTTTGGTGGGGAAGTTCCATCCTTGAACTACCTCGACCAAGTCACCTTCCCAATGATAATTAGTATTGAGGGGATCGAGTCGAGCTCATGACTCGGTAATCAAAAACGAGGTGCCTCGTGGGGGAGTCCCATGCTTATCCTATGTACATATTATCGCTTTCTTAGTCTAATGTAGCTTACGTGTGGGGATTCGTGCCCTTCCAACCTTTGTTCCATGGTTGTTTGTGATATGTGGTTTTTAGATCATGATCTTCACGATTGGAGCCTCTCGTGTTCGTTTTATGGGAGCACTCGATCGTTTGCTATTGGAGACATTTCTCAATATCCATGATATATCCTTTATTGTTCTAACCTTAGGTTTTTAGCACACTTCATAAACGGCTTTAAATTTAACGGTTACACCCTTTCCATGCTAGATTAGGCATTCGACTACGTCTCTAGTATGGGGGTGTTTGCACCCCTAGACTCGAAACATTGAGGACAATGTTTAACTTTAGTATGGGGGGGTGAATAGATACTTGCCTTGCCAAACCTTCACGCTTTCCAAAGTTTATCTTTTTGTTTATCATTTTGTTGCAAAATAAGGCTAAAATGGCCAAATTTTAAAAATTTTCTCATGTTTTATAAGTGTTTGAAGATACGAATGTAGATTTTCCGATGGCGAGAATAAGAGTAATTTTTGACTCGACCGTGCGTGTTGAGCACTTAGCTTTGATTCCTTAACTACACATTAGGCTAAGTCTCTTAAATGAGGACGAGAAATGATAGAGTTAATTATAAGTTACTATGCTAAACGTAGAGTACTCGTATTCTTTCAAAAACTCATGTGTTCTCGTTGTTTGCTTATTCTCCCTTCGCATGTAAATATTTTTTGCTTAATAAATATTGACTTAGCGGTTTAGTTAGGATTGTTGGGTTTCTAGTCTTTTCTAGTAGCTTCCGTGTAATTAAATTGGGAAGACATTAAGGTATCGCCAGCGTCACGGTTTTGAAGTATTGGCACCCGAATAATCGAAAGCTTCACCTAATAATAAGATTTCAAGTGCTCACCTAAATCAAGCAAACAATTTGAAGCCCCACAAGGCCTAAAATCTATGCAAAATTGAAGTGAATCAAGCCTTAATCTTCGAAGCTTTAAAGATCCAAAATTCGCTTTAGCGTGAGGATATACGTCTTTGGCTAATAAAACCACCGATGAGGCGGATAATAAAAGGCAAGGCAAGACCGAAGTCATAATAAAAGCTTCATGGCGAAGTTGAATAAAAGATGGAGGTAAACCAAAGATAATAAGGCCCTTCCGTTAGGGGGCATATAAAAGTCTTGGTAATAAGTCTCATGTTCAAAACCGTTATAAAACCGTGTTTATCGATTATTCTTGTCAACTTAATTTTTTAACATCGTCGTCTATTAGGAGGGGTTATTGATTTGATGGTCTTAGTTACACCGTTAGGACTCTATTTTTAGACCTAAATCTCTATTATCGCATAAGTCAAACAATGTATCCTCGTGAAACATTCAAGACATCATAAAATATAAGAGATACAACTCAGGAATAATGGGAGAATAAGTACGTGATTAGGGCATATGAGTAGTGTTAGCATTACTAACTTATAATTACAATGATCTCGTTGCACGCTTAGCATGGAATTGGAGTGAAAATCGAGGACGACGAAATTATTTCTAACGAAACATTCACGTGTTCTTATTCTATGAACCCTAACGTCCCATTTTGCGATGAAAATCATACATTATGTCTATAACACAAGTAGTAATAGTAGTAGTGTAGCTAGTTTATCATTTCAATAAAGTCCATAAAAATAAATTTTGGAGATGCTACGAAACTTTATTCTAGCATTGCGTGAGGGCACGGCAATGGTTTAGTATGGGGGAGTGATGAGACGGCTTTTATACATAGTCTCATCGTTCTTTTTGGACTTAAAATGCATTAAATATCATCATAAATACCACATATATGCTTGTGTTTGTTGCTTGTGTATTTTAGGTACGGATATTGAGAAAATGACAAAAGATCACAAGAATCATGCAAAAACGAACACGGGAAACGAAGGCGCACATTGAACCAAGCCCTAATGAAGAAATTTCCAAAGATAACCCTTGAAGATTTGAAGAATTGTGAAGAAGGGTCCTCCAATATGGAAGAATTGATACTTTATACCCTTGTATCTTCATAATTACAAGTTTGGTCCCTAAAGTTTGTCAATATTGCAAAAAGGACCCTCAACTTTGAAGATTTGGCAAATTTAGCCCCTCAACAAAGCTAAATTGTCAACCAATCTTATCCACAAAGTCAAAAGCATCATGAAGTCTTTCAAAATACAAGAAAGTCCAAGTTTGGTCCTTTGAAAATCACAAAGTTACAAAAAGGACCCTCAACTTTCAACAATTGGCAAAAATGACCCCTCATCTTTGAAGAACTTGTCAAATTTAACCCTCCAAAAGTTAATTTTACAAGTGTGGACCCTTAAGTATGAAGATGTGACAAGAAATGCCCTTGGAAGTTAGTCAAAAGTGCAAAAGATAGCCAAGAATGGAAAAAGGACTTGTCTTGCAAAACATTTTGGACCTGGTGTGAAATTCACTTAACTGGATTGGACTGGCTGTGTAAGCCACTTAACAATTTGCTACGTTAAGTTGGATGGGTAATGTAAAACCCATCAACAAGCCCAAGACACCCCCTCAGCCCATACCCTCTATACCCGGTTTTATTTAAAGTCAAAAGGTCAACATGATTTTTCCCACTTAACACCTCATTTGAATTTCTTAATCCCTATTTAGATTAAACTCCAAACTGTTTAACATTCATCCCCACATAAACCCTAATCACCCAAACCATTAATTACTTGAAATTACACTCCAATCTTGTGCAGAATTAAGATTAGGGTGGGGATAAAACTTTTCCCTCACTTAAACCTCCTGTCACTCTCACCTAAAACCCTTCCCCACATGCTCTCACCTCACCTTGCACGTCCAAACAAAATCAGGCCAGAGAATCAACGACCAAGACCTAGCTTCATTCCTACGCATCATTTACATCCCTTGGATCATTTTTGCAAAGAGATTTCAACACAAAAAGCCAAGAGAAGTTCACATGGGTCTGGAGTTCAAAAATCACCAAGGGCATTCCTGGAAAACATAGCATTAGGGTTTCAGCTTATTTTTATATTAATAGTTCTAGAATCTTCAATGTAGCCTATAAAAAGGCACATAGGACGTAGCATTTTTCTTGTTCTTGAATTTTTCTCCTTTTTGTCACAAACTTTGTAAATCCAGTTATGAAATTAATATAATGGTATAAGTGTTGCTGATGAGAAAGATTTGAGCTCCATTTTACATTTTCAGTTTATTTAAGTTTATTTGTTGAGTTTGGTTTAATTTTAGCAAAAGACTTCAAGATTTCAAAGTTTTCTGTTTTTCTTTTTCAAAGTTTTCTGTCTTCAGAAATCTTCACAAATCTGATACTATGTTGATTAAAGGTGTTGGATTGATGGTGTTTGAACTTGTGTATGTCCATAGCACCATGGCTTGTTCTGGTGCAGTGGGTACACAAGCTTAAATCACCCATTGGTTTGGCTCTTTTCTGTTTTTAAGCTTATTATATCCTATCCACAAACTCAGCTTTCTTCTAGCTTAATCTATAAGCTAGGGGTAAGTTTTAGTTTTTTTACACAAACTTTACTTTCTTCTTAGCAGGATCTACCAATTAGTGTTGAAGACATAGGGTGTGTAGTCAAAATTGACCACCACCCCACTCTCTCCCTTTGCTCCTTAACCAAAAGCCATTAGCACAAGTATTAGCTTGTGGGAAGGGGCTTTTCAGCCTCTGTTGGGCTTGGAAGTAAGCCCAACAAGGTAATCCTTGTTTTCTTTTCTTTAAAATTTGTCACTTTTCTGAAAATTATTAGCCTTGTGTGATTTTGCTAAAAAGTTGATAAATGGATGTGTGAATGTTTGAATCTGTTTAAATAGGACATATATGCATGTTAGTCTTGTTTGAATTCAGTTTGGCTTGATTGCTAAGTGAATTGGCTTGTTAAATTTTGGAAACAGAAACTTAAGGGGTGTTTGGAAACGGGTATAAGCAGGACATAAATCTTAATTTGTGTTTTAAAAGGTGTTAGTTAGGTTTAAAAAGAAAAAGATTAGTTTGCTTGTTAGTATAAGAGTAAGTTTGATAGTTTGGTCACAAGTTTGTGCATTAAAAAGTGAAAAGAGTAGCTTGAATCTGCATAAGTCTATTTGTGCCTGATTTTCATAGATTTTGGAACTTGATTCTTGCTTACTGTTTAGAATTAGGGTAAGTGAGTTATTGCTATTGATTGTGTACCATTTAGTGATTGAGTGTGCATAATTTGGACAGTTAAATCTCACTAATGTGCATGTAAAAAGCTAAAACACCCACCAGATCTAGTTGAACTATCACAGAAACCTTAAGTCGTTTTTGTGAGCATTTGGTTGTTATTTTTGTGTGCTAGGTGTGCAATTTCTTACTTGAATTGACTCCTTGTGCTCAGAAAGAGCACAAGGGTGCCTTGTCATCCAGTAAACTCCACCAATATCTCACCACCAAGTCCTCTTGGTGATTTCACCACTTGTGAAGACAAAACAAAGAAGTTGTGTTCTTGATAGTGTAAACTGCACACGTTTTTGATTTCAATTTGGTTAAATCATTGTAAAAGAATAAAGGTTTTGGATTGGTAATTAACAAGTAAAAAGGGTCACAGAGTGTTGGGTGAAAGGTAAAAAGAAAAAAAAAAGTAAAAAAAGCAAAAAGGGGTTCTTCAGGCTCGAACCCCCGCCACCACTCTCACACACATCGTCCTTAACCATTGCGCCCTTGGGTCTTTTACTGACCAAGGGTGCAAAGGTTATTAATTTAACCCGTTTTTCATTTGGTAGCTTAATATAAGCCGTAGCTTATTTAGTTCTTTTTAGCTTATTTATTAAGCTTATTGGGTCTAGCTTATTTTTCTTAGGATTATATTGGTATTTTTGATTTTTCTGAGCAAACAGTGCATTTTTCCCTTTATTATTTTATTTATTAGGAATATTTCAAGTTTAATTTTTAGAAAGTCTTTTAAAAATAGTAAACAGTAATTTAAAAATACAAAAAAATAGTTTTTAAGTTTTGATTTATGTTTTAGAGGTTTACAGCTTATTAGGTTTTCAATTTGGCTTATTTTTAATTTTATAAGATTTTAGGATTTTTAAGCAACTTTAAAAATTAATATAAAATTAATTAATAGGTTTCAGAAAATTTGGTTTGCATTTTTGTTCTAGTTACAATATTTAGGATTTTTGAGAATTTTTTAGAATTTATTTGAGAACTTTTAATTTTTTAGAATATTTTATTATTATTTTATTCATTAAAATTCAAAGTTTTATTTTTAATTTTTTTTCATTTTTCCTAGATTCTAGACATTAAAATAGGAACTTTGTCACTTTCCAATTAATTTTTAGGCTTTTCAATTAATTTTTAGATTTAATTTAAGATTTAATACATTTTAATAGTTTTTAAGTGTTTAAAAATAGTTTAATTTGGTTTTAAAATTTTTAAAAATAGTTTTTAGCTTAATTAGGATATTTTTGAGGTTTACAAATTATAAAATCTTGTTTAGGGCTTTTTAATAATTAAAAGTGATTTTTAGGGCTTTAATTAGCATTAAAAAGTCATTATTTAATTAATTAAAAGGTTTTAGCAAGTTTGGATTTTTTGTAAACTCTTAGAATATTATTTAGGATTTTTAGTAATTTTTAAAAATTTTTAGTTTAAAATTTTAATTTTCGTCGTTTTTACGGTTTTACGTTTACGCCTTTTTCGTCGTAGTTTAATTAGTTTTCGTAACCGTCAATTCTTTCCTTTCTCATTTCTTTTTCAATTATCATAATCACAAACATCATAAATCAACTCTTAACACAACGCACTTGCCTCCTTGGGAAACGAACTTGCTTGGTCATTGGTGCTCGGTTTTCCTAAACAGACACTTAACGCTTACCACTATTTATTGCTCTTTTCCTAAAGAGTAGTAAAACACTACAATCACTAATGCTCTTGTAGGTGGTATTTTGTATCGGAGTTCTTGGTTATAGGTTCTAGTCATATGGTATATTTTACCGGGGTTGTTCCTCTTTACAAAAAAAAAACAAATTCATATACAATGTCCAATACATACGAATTAGCTTTTAAATGATCCAAATCAGTGTATAAATGATATTTACATATAAAAAACAAATATATACAAATTGAATCAAAATAAATAGGTATAAAACCTTCAATGATGAAGTAAAAAATCTAACAATTCATCACTATCACCAAGCTTCCAAGATCAATCCAAGGACCACTTCACCATTAGACTTTTACCAAGCTATAAACCCTATGTCTTGGCTCTTATCTCAGCCCAAATGTCTTCATCAAGAATAATATAGATGTCGCTTGATGTATGTTTTATGTGGAAGAAAACCGAAAACAAATGATAACAACCAAAATCTTTAACTTTAATTCATGATATTAGCAAAAATTTATATTGTGTGCTATTGTTTGGTGTTGGTGCTCCACGTCAAAAACAAGGCAAAGGAAAGTTGGTATGTGTTTTTTAATTATATTTTGTTATAAGAATAGATTTAGATAGAGTGTAAGAAAGTTCAACATGCAAACTAAAGTAAACACGTGTTCAAGATAAAACATGTGTCCAAGTTATAGATCTTTAGATAACAGTTTAGGTTGGGACTTGTACTGATGTTCAATGGGTAGGATTATTAATAAATTTTGACCTAGAATTTGTTAGAGCGGATATTATCGAAGCTCGATATTTTTAACGTTACACGATTTAGAAGATACGCGTTAAACGCGAAAAATAAATGCTCAATATAAAATAAAAATAGTCGGCATTCGGAGAACATTAATATTTTGATAAAAAATGAGGGTTATAATTTAATAAATGTGAAAGCTTCGTATAAACGAATGAAGCCTAAAGGCTTAACGTAAATTACGAAAAGGCTCGTAAAACAAAAAAAAAAGACGAAAATAGAAAACATTTATATTACATAACGGAAATGTTTACGGTCGATGACGGACATAGACTTTGCCGATAAATAATAAATGGCACATATTCGATACGTTAAAGCCTTAACCTTGCTGGTTAGTCAATATTTCAATATTATTCGTCGAACGAACATAACAAAATAAAAGTCAGTTAACAAATTTTTGTCTGAATAGAAATAAGATTAGAGCTCGGTCTAAATGTTGTGTTAGCCCTAAAATGTGAGCGCCATTTACGGAATTACATTAGTTTCATATGGGAAAAACATGGAGGGACTAATTTTGCTAAGTTGTCAAAGTGACTCCATGTCTAGCCTATACATACCCCTCCATACTTCCATGGAGGGGTGAGGATTCTTCTTATTGTGTATTTCACTTCTCTCTCTAAATACACACACTCATTTCAAGCTTTATCTTTCTCTCTCTAAAAATGTCTAAATACTTATTTTATCCTCCCCGACCTCCGGATCACCTCTTGTTAGCCGGGGGTGTTTTGTGTTTGCTTATTTTATTGGTGTTCGTAGCCTATAACAGTTTATTTTTTTAAGTTGTTTGGTCATGTGATAGTTTATCAGTCCCATAGTTGTCATCATCAGTAATCTTTGTTTTGATATCCTGTCCAAAAAGTATACTTTATGTCTCAAACGGATATCTATGGTCCTTTTTTTCTTGGTGTTGGTGCTTCATCTCAAATCTATTTTTTTCTTATGTTTTTAAGCCGTAAAATGAGTCACGGTTACACAGCTTATTGTTTTTTATGGCTTATTACATCAAACAGTTCTTATAAGCTAATTTTTAGCTTATCTCACGAGTTCTTGATTTATGGGAGATGAACAGACCTGTAGAAAGAAGAAAAAAAAAACCCAGATCCATTTTTTCGGAAAAACCATGAAAATGGGTCAAAACCCTTTTCCGATGGTGATTCCGATGGGGATTCTGATAGTGATTCCAATAGTGATTCCGATGAAGCTTATTCCGATGCTATTCTGATGCTTACTCATATTCCGATGCTTATTCGGATAGCTATTCGGATAGTTATTCCGATGGGGTGTTTGATTGATTCCGATGGAGACTTAAAAACATTATCAACCGAACAACAATCAACCCCGACTATCTTACCCTTCGTGACATATATACAACAGCTATATCCTATCCCATCCTCCAACTCATCTCACCTCTTCATACATCTAGACTCAAAACAAGAAAAAAAAACATTCTGAGATAACCAAAACCAAAACTCATCATCAACCAACTCAATCTATCTATATTCCCATCGTCACCTTCCCCTTACTAATCTCACCATCACAGACTCAACCAAAACTGAAAGAGAACAAGTCATTTAAAAAATCTCAAACTCATCTCGTGATATATACACATGCATGTCAAGATTGTTTTTAGATCCAACACGAGAAGAGATGTCATCACAGATCAGTGTAGGTAAACCCACATTAATTTTCGAACATAAAGCTAGTTTCATAACAAATCTTTTATGAACTAACTTAGATTCGTTTAATCAAACACATGCATGAACCAAAATACCTACCCGAGACCTTATTTGTAAGATCTTGAAGGCGTTATCTTGTGGACATTGAAATTTAACGGAAAAATAAGGCTCCTGGTGGTATTTCGTAGTAAGGATGACTGGTTGTAGTATATGGGTCATGTTTAAGCATAATGAATATAAAGGATGTGCTTGATATTCGTTTTGTTTAGATTAAATGGATGATATGGAGATCTGTTTTTTTTCTTGGTTTGAGAGAAAAAGAAAAAGGAGGCGATTGAGTTTAAATTAGGGTTGACCAAACTATAGGACACTGCCATTTTATGATGCAACATGGGTGGAACGGGTATTAGGTATATTCTTACGGGGACTGAATCTTGGTGCGTAGTGTATTGCAATTGGGCCTGTGTTGGTTTATAATTTTCAACCGAATGGAGTAGAAGGTAGTTTGTTATATTAGGCAATTTTGAATTGGGCAGAGTAATGCAAGAGAATGGAGCGAATATGATTTGGATTGCATCGGATTTATTTTTTGGGATATGTTGACATTAGTTTCAATGTCGGGTATTCGTTATGTATCGACCGAAAGTGCTTAAACGACAAAGAAAATTTTAGGTTTGAAACCTAATATTTTTGAAAAAAAAAATTCGGCGACCTCACCGCGGTGAGGTCGATCCGCACATAAGTGGGGCATATGACTGATGTTGGGCTTAAATGACAAGTTGTCTAAACAAATTTTGTCCCTTAATGACAATTCATCTCATATTTTGTTCTAGATAACGACATTTACAACACAACACCAAAAGCAAACAAAACACTTAACGCTAAAACGATCCGATATAAGATTCACTTAAACGACAACGGCTAGTTTTGATTCTACAAAGACAAGTGATCACGAAGTGGATTTGGTATTCTTTATTTGAAGTTGAAGTGTGATTTCATGAAGGCGTCTACTTATTTCCTCATCAAGCCTTCCTTCTATTTTTCTACCCCTTTTCTTCAAACCTAGTCTATCGATTGATGACTTGCTTGGGCGAGAAAATTTATGATTGAGACTTGAATTATCTAGTTTCCACTGTCAAGGGGTGGATGGTTGACGACATGGATAACTATCATTTTTGGGTGTCACACGCAGTTGCTCGTGTGGATAACTTCAAGAGGTATAAGAGACTTGTTTCTACACCGTTCTTCAATCGACATAGTGCAAGCTTAAGTAACAAATTTGGGGGATTGTACTTCAGTTTCAAGTTTGGAATATCGGGTTTACTTCACATGTGGTCACAACAAATAGCTGAATGAATTCGAGGTTGGTAAGTTAGACAGAGAGAGATGGAATCAGCAATCAATTCTCAAGGGATATTCATGAGCCTCATAACGACAATGATACTTCATAGTCTAAGCAAAAATTTTCAAATTCCTAGACAAACGACAAATGACAAAACAAAAAATTTTAAATTTTTTAAATAATTTGATAATTCATACTTAAGACTAAGAACTTCTCGAGTATATGGATGTCCACGATAATGATGCTTCCGAGAGTTCGAAATCATCATGGGGGAAGATCGTTTACTTTGAAGTAATCGGATCAACTTCCAGGGGGAAGTAGTGTATATGGAATGATATCTACTTACTTTATATGATTTTTATGAAGTATTCTGCAGGCGTGAGAAGAATTGTTGCTGATTTCCTGCATGTTACCCCAAACGGATTATCACCAAAACCTAAACGACATGAAACAATATAGAAGCAGTGTTATTTGGTGTGGTTCTTCTACAAATTTCCGCTGTGCACTTAAACTGATGAGCTAGAAGATTGTTCAAACTACATCAAAGTGTCAGAATCTGCTTATGATGCAAATATTGGTTTGGGGGGAAGCTGATTCAGAAACTTCATCAAAAAGAAGTGTATGAAGAAATTTTTTAATACATGCTGCATGAATTAGGGGGAAGTTAATCCAAATCATGCATATTATAATTGTTCCACAACAAGCAAAGACAAAGAGGATTCAAGCTGAGGTACAAGTTATAAAGACCAGAAGAATTAAAAGACATCCTCAGCATTGGAAGTGCCTTGGAAGACTTTATTTTGTTGTATTTTTACTTGTTAGGAACATTGTAAGTAATTCCGTATGTCTCCACATTGGGGGAAGATTGTTAGCCCTAAAATGTGAGCGCCATTTACGGAATTACATTAGTTTCATATGTGAAAAACATGGAGGGACTACTTTTGCTAAGTTGTCAAAGTCACTCCATGTCTAGCCTATATATACCCCTCCATACTTCCATGGAGGGGTGAGGATTCTTCTTATTGTGTATTTCACTTCTCTCTCTAAATACACACACTCATTTCAAGCTTTATCTTTCTCTCTCTAAAAATGTCTAAATACTTCTTTTATCCTCCCCGGCCTCCAGATCACCTCTTGTTAGCTTGAGACTTATGATGTTAACATGTTGATTTTAAATTTAGGGTTACTACATGAAAACAATGAATTAGTTGCAAAGTTTTAGGCACACGGAGTTGATAAATGCAACTACGAGGAGTTTTGAGATATTACATCTTTTGATTCAACTTTCCGAACTAACAAGTAAGTTATTTGTTTTATGAATCATATTTGATATTTGTGTTTACTACGTATGTTGTGTCAAGTCTTATATATAAATTATAAAACATTTATAGTGAAACATATATGTTTCACTACGAATCATATATGTTTACATGACTCATATGCTTTACAATGAAATATATATGAGTCACTATGAAACATCATAACTTGTGTGCGTCTTTTTTTATTAATGTGTTATGCTTTTTTTAAGATCATATATGATTTGCAAGCATGACATGGTTTTGGTACCATTCATCAAAATAGATAACCACAAAAGTGTGTCAACGTTGGCTTGGGATTTCTTATAAGAGGAGGATACATAAGTGTAGAAACTAGAAGGGGGGGGGGGTGTGGTTTGAATAGTTTCTCTTGTTTAAGGTCCTAATTAAAATCCTTTCAATTAGGTTTGTCCCAAAATTACCTTTTACTTGAAAACTATTTTCATAGTTATTAGGTTCAATTCTAATGCATTAACAATATCTAGTGACAATGAAATGCAAAGAAGAATGAAAACATAAGTAATGAATAAGGAAAGAAACAACCTAAGGTACGACACCAAGATTTATAGTGGTTCGTAAACAACGCTCTCTCTTTGTTCCTACTCCACTCCTCGAGTACACCTTACTAGATATTTCCACTATATCCACAAGCTCCCTTATTGTGACAATCCGTCCATTTATGGTCAATATTTTATTCTCAAGTATTATTTTTAATCATTATTTTAATGTTATATTATGAACTCACTCACTTTTGGGAAGAAATAAGGGTTTACGTCTTTAAGTAGCATCGACTACGTCTAAAACCGGAGAAATCTACGTTACGTGCTTACGTATACATACACTGTTTTTGTGAGAGTCCGACATTTCAGGAAATAAATTTATCCTCGAATATTATTTTGGAATTTTAATTTGTGTTGGTTCATAAACTTACAAATTTACGAGAAGAAATTAGAGCTTACGTGAATAATTTAGCGTCTTTTACGATTAAACCGGAAACCCTAGGTTTACGTATTCACGCTTTTGAACTCCGTTTTTATGAAACAAATTTTATTAGATTCGTTTTGTGTCGTAGATTCATAATTTATAAAAACGTTTTTCATAAAACAACCCGAGGGCACGCAAATCGAGGAAACTAGAATCGAGGAGTACCCGTAAATTAATAGGGGATGAAACAAGTTACACTTGTCCCACCCCCTCACTATGGGCGGCAAGATTAAGCAACAACACCATCTTGGTGTCAAATTTTAATAAACCAAGATGACACTTGTCCTCAAGGCTTACAAAACCAACAAAACCACCAAATTGAAACCACTTCCTTCATTTTGCAACATGCAAAACTAGAAATCTCTCTCTCCCTTCTCCTTACGCCATCCCATCCTCCCCAAAAACACCACCATTGATCAAATCTTAACCACAAATCATATGTATAACTTGCATATGATGATAACCTATTGAAGATATAGTGATTTGAGGTGATCCTAACAACTAAAAAGGAGATTTCATGAATATCAAGGGCTGATTTCTCAAGGAGTCTACATATTCTTGGTGATCCTAGAAGTGATCTTGATATTTCATAAGATTGGTTACCTAAAACCAAGTCTTATTCATCCAAAAATCTCAATCTTTCATCTTATTGAGTTGTATAGAGATTGTTTCCTTCCTATCCTCTTGTTATTTTGTAAAAATAATCATGTATTTTCTTTATAAATGTATATGTATATGATGATGAATGATGATCAAAATATTATGTGGGGATTTTGTGTTAATAGATTGGGTTAAAAAGATTAAAATCTACAAGTTAAAATATTAAAATCTTGATTAGATTTATGGGTTGTATAAAACAGTAAGTAAGCATATGAACACTTGGTAAAAAGGCTTGGATTATTAAATATACAGTTAGATATATGATTTTTACATATGTGGTGAGTTGGCCACTCAATAGAATCATTAAAATGAGCAAGATATGATCAAAATACTATTGAGGTACAAATATGTATAGTCTGTTTTGGACGAATTATTAGGGATACTTAGAGGATGATTGAGCAGCAGCTAAACGGGAGTTATTTGTAGCACATATTATGTAGTTTGTGCTACCCAAATATGAGCTTCTATCTCTTTGTAGAACTCAAGATATGGCCAAAATGGTGAAAGTGATTTTGATAATCAGATTTGAAAATAAAAGTATATAATATAAAATGAGCACTCAAGTAATATTATTATAAAATACATATATATAACCCACTAACTTATGATAATACTTATAAATTAAGTTTTATACTATGATAAATAAGTACGACATTTTATAAAATCACAAACTCAAATGTTTTCTAAAGTTATAAAACTATATATAAGTTTTACGTCTTTTCGGCTAAAACCGAAAAGATTAACGTTTTCATCAAATAAAACTTAGACGGTAGGACCCGTCTAATGTAACATTTTTATAACTCATCTACTGATATGTAAGTACATTTTACAAGTGAAAACCGATAAACCCGGGCTTTATAACTTATGGACATTAACGGGCCAAACTAGCCTTATTGGACTATTAGCCCAACTAGTTTGGCTAAACACTAATGGACTTACTCATGGGCTTAACCCACTTGGGCCCAACATATGAGTATAGGTCTGGTATTAAAAGTATAAAAGGACTAATATAATGTATTGGGCTTTTAATGGGATTATTGGGCCTTAATATGTAAACAAGTTAAAACTAGTGTAACTAGTCTAAAAATTTACTAACACATAACACTATAATGTGTATGAAGTGATAAAAATCCCACTTGATCATAATCATACTTATGATATCATCATATATACATAAACATTATTTTTATAAAGTCATTGGACAAGAGTCTAAGACCGAGTATTATTTGTCTAGGTTTCCGTGATTGAAGCATGTACCGTACATCCACATCGCTGATAACCCGCCTTTTCCAATCAACGTGAGTTCATAGCCTCGCACTCTTTTAAATGTTTTATGAAATGTTTTATAAACCCACGAGGGAGATAACATGTTAGTTTTAATAAAATAGAGCACTAGTTTTCCTGATTGTTTGCTTTTTAGATATGGATCCGAATGATTATATGACCCGATGAATGATTATATGACCCGATGAATGAAATGAGATGGATTATTATTAGTTAGGTTATGTCACTAAAAGTCCCATTAGCATGAATTGTGAACTACCAGGATTTGGTAGACGCTTATGCATATAATAGTACTATTTGGGGAAGATCACCCCAGTTCGCGCCTTGACGGTTGATCCCCGTCGTGCCTCATTGATTGGTAAGTGAATTTATGTATGAGAAGATTTATATAAGCGTGATTATTGTGACGACACGTTGTTTTAATGGGAAAAGGAATTACGGGTTAGCTACCCGTTGTTTGTTATAGTAAGGTAGCAATGTCATGCGGCTTATAATAATCCAATAACGAAAATACTGATATACGCAAATTATAATATATTGCCTGACTAGCAATACGGGGTCTTATTATTGATATTATGTTCGTGTTTTGGTTTTACGTAACCATTTTCATATAACGGTTTTTATTAAACTCTATACAACGTTATAAAACGTATTGTATGATGTTTTTGCAACAATGGTTCGTATAATGGATTTGAAGGCAAAAGCCTATATTGTGATTACGACAAGGATTTGTATAAAATGTCTTTGGCCTATTTTATAACCTACGACAAAGATTTGTACAAAATGATTTTTGGTAATGATTATATACCAATGATATACTAATGGTTTTTATTAAACTCTATGAATTCACTCGGCGTTTCGCTGACTTTTTAACATGTTTTATCTCAGGTACTTGAAGGTAATTTTCGGGAAGACGACAAGAATCTATGGCCCGCATTCAAATAAAATTTCCATTCAAATGTTTTGTAAAATTGTATGATATACTATGACCTGAGGACCTATGTAAATTTGATATTCATGAATGGAAAGTGCTTTATTATTAAACAACGCGATTTTTATGTGTTGTCTATGATTTGAGTAATGTGCTATCCCGTAACACCAACGACTCTTCCGCTGAACTAAAGTATGAATATTTGGGGGTGTTACAGTTTGGTACCAGAGCTCTCGTTATAGAGAACGAAAGATTTTTAAAACTAAGGTTTTGAATAAAACATTTCAAAATCATTTAACCATAAATATTTTTAAATAAATACTTTGAATAATATATTTAAAAATCTTTTGACTATAACGGTGCCAAAGAATTCCCGAGTTACCGACAAGGCCAGACTGAGAAGTGTTATTTTAATATATATAACATGGATTATATATATATGTTGTAATTTGATTATATGATTGTTTGATGATTATTTTAATACTTATACGAGGTATTTATACGACGTAGATTGTCACAAGAAACCCTAACTCCCCTAGCAAATCAATCGAAGCTATTCCCGTAGGAATTCTAGCTATTCCAGATCTAAATCAAGTTGTGGATATTTATGATCCCAACAAAATGGTTGATATTCGTAGAAATGTTGATAGTAGTTGATTATGATATTAAAGAAGAATTGGCGAGATTAAATCTGATATCGATGTCATGATGATCTTTCCTTATAGAGTGGAGTTTGACAAAACCTTACCACCTAGAAATGTGTCATCTGATTCTGTGTCACCTAATTCTTAAATTTGAAATCGAAAAGGTAAATGTTGCACCTGAGGCTGTCATTGGAACCATTACCCAAAAGCCTCATGCCACTAGTATCTTTCTGAGAAGTCTAATTGAATTTGGGAGTCATTTCATAATAGTGACTCATTTGATAATTATTGTTGTAAGAGCTATAGGATTGGAAATTAAGCGTTGTTCATATCGAGCTTTTATTGCCCTTTCAAGGCCTAAGAATAAGGTTGAAAGTATTGGAGAATGAGGTAGGATGTAGCATTGAGTATAAGTTGGTTGAAAACTTGAATAAAGTCAAATTTAACTTGTATGGAATAGGAGATTGTTAAGAGGAAGTCGTTGAGTCCTGTGATTGAATTATAAGGTTTTAAATGATTGTTTGTTTGTGTTATGGGTTGTTCCTAGGCCATTGTCGAATGACGAGGATGCCCAGTGTCCAAGAAATAAATTGAAGAAATCTTCTTCTGAGTTGGGACCGATGGATCTTTCGGGACAGGTGGAACACTTAATGACTCTTGTAGATTAGTATTCATTTTGGTATCTTTTAATATTCCAAACTTAACTGAGACATCAGTGGTAGGATGAGTCCTTGGAATTGTATGACATGGCGACACGTAATGTGTTACGGTACAATTTTTGACTTGTTTGTGATTAATGAAAGGACTATCTTTGATTGCTAGGACTATCTTTGATTGCTAAATTCTACATGTATCGATGTTATATATCTTTTATTGCTTCATCCTAATGTTCGCATTAGTGATGCAACCATTGAACAAGTACTCATTTCGGATAGAGTTGTGTTGTAGATTCTTTTCTTTATATTTCTGCTTGCCATCGAGGTCACGAACCTCATGAATATTTGGCTAAGATCATTTCCTAGCATATTGTAGGTAGTTCTGAGTGAACAACTTTTCATCACTCCTTTTGTAGATCACTCATTGTTTTTATAAAATACGATACCATTTGGGGGAAAATATGAAATTCTCATTTTATATGAGTTATTTAAATTGGTACTATTAGTAGTTACTGTCGAAATAAAGTTTTTATTAAACCTCTTGTAAATGGGAATGCTTTCATAATGATGAACAATTCGGTAAAATCATTTTTATTTTTATTTCATAATTAAACATGAATAGATATTTTAAACATGATGACAAAATTTTGACGAACTAAGTATTGGATCGTTAATCCTAAAATTGTATATAGTTGCGCGCCTACGTACAATTTGGGAGGGATCATGCAAGGCTGATTAGTAGTCACCATTAAAATTATTAATAAACATTACTTTTTTGTAATTGTGAAAGATTGAATTTTTACGAGATCTGCAAGAAGTACAAAATAGGGACATATTGTTAGGGACACCTACATATGTGCCCGTACCACTTATTCTTCCGAATTGGATTTATTCATCTATGGATATTGTCTTAAATGACAATTGATATCCCCTTCTTGTCCAATTCTCTCGTGGTGAGATTCTTTGGAAAAGTATCTAATTACCGAGTGTTGATACCCGACTCGGCGCATCGATGTCCCTATCATTTCTTTTGATTAGATTTCATTTGAATGACCTGGGTAAGATCCGAGGTTCTTTCGAATGCGTACTCAATTCATGAAAACATGGGATATATTCATATTCGTTAGTGTTTTCGTCTTTATCTGATTTGAAATTCTCTCGCGTAAATCCTGCGTTGACCTTACTCTTTTAATGTTAGCTATTTCTCCAGATATCCTTGAATTTGTGAAAGGATTATGAGTTATTATTAGTCTTTTGAGAAGTTCTCATCTTATCAACAGTAATAAAACTGAAAATTTGGTAGTACCATTAGAATGGATTGGTTGATTATGACATGATATCATTGTCTAAATTGATGGGAACTCGAGTGGAATTACCCTGATAGACAAGATGTTGAGTATCAAAAGCGATCTAAACAATTCTTGATGGATGACCATATCCATTTAGACTTGAAATTATACCATGAATGGTTATGAACTAGTCATAGATCTTGTAATGTAGAAAGAACCTAAGTGAATTAAATAAGAAAATGTTCCTGTTATTTGAAACTCTCTGAGGTATTTGCTGATGAATTACCTAGACTTCCGCAAATAAGGCAAGCTAATTATGGTATTGATTATATTCCCGGTGCTGCACCTGTGGCGTGTGCACTGTACGTTAGCACCATCTGAATTAAAAGAATTACCGTACAACTGAGAGAGTTGTCGGAGAAAGCTTTTATTATACCGAGCTCGTCATCATGAATAGCTAGGGTGTTATCATTCCTTATAGTTATTGAACACCATGAACTAGGTAAATTGACGATCAAAATCTATATCCATTACCCAAGATGAAACATTTGTTCGATCATTTACAAGGTTCTAGCGTATATTCAGAAATTTGATCCACGACATGGTTATCATCAACTTCGCGTCCGCAAAGAAGATTATCTATTCCAATCACTACATCAAGAACTTGTAATGAACATTATGAGTTTTATGTTATGTAGTTTGGATTGACCAATGCACATGTAGCATTCATAAATTTGGTGAATCACGTGTGTAGGCTGTAATTTGATAAATTCATGCTTGTGATCATTAAGGACCATCTGTTTGTTTCTAAGAATAAGAAGGAGTTAGTAATCATTTGTAAACTGCCCTGAGTTGGCCGAACAGTGAAAACCTATTCCTTGAGTATTTAACATGTGATTTAAGGCTTGATACTTTACATTATTTGACCATGTGATTAATGGTAATGGAATCTATATTGACTCTTCAAAGATTAGAGCCATTCAGGCTTTGGGTTATACCAAAAAGAAAGTGCAAAAATGTTTTGAAAAATATTTATCAAAGGATATTAAGGAATCATTCTCTTATACCCAGATCATTTAACTAAACTCCCTTAGGAGTAAATGTTTGTGTATACCTCAAGATGACATAAGAGGGATTGAGGAAACCATTTAAACCATGACTTGGAATTTGAAACGACAATTTTTGCTTTTCAACTAAGAAAATTTTAACAAAACTATAAATAAAGATTTTTTTTTTAACATTTACGGATCTTGTTAATTATTTTCGATAAATCAAGAAAAATCGTGTTAACTAAATTCAAATTTATTAGAACATTTTTCTATAATTGGACGAACTGAGAAATTAAAAACTTTTTACGTTTAAGTTTCATAAAATTAAATATTTATTAATTAATTACTAGTAATATTTGTCGAGCTTTAAACGTTGGATTGAGCAAAACTAATAAAGATAATACTTGAGACGAAACTAAAACTTAGAAAATATGAAGAAAGAATTTTTGAGTGAATTGTGGTCATGATAATTATTTCATCAGGGAAGGTGAATGTAGTTGCTGACATATTATGTAGAAAGAATAAAGAACCAATCTAAGATGTGTTCCTTAGTATTGACCGTGCAGAATAATTTGCCCGAACAATTTAAAAATAGCCGATGCTTGTAAGAAGGATAATATAGATAATAAAGTGTTTCGCGACTAATGAAAACCATTAGAAATGAGAGCCGATGGCGTTAAATTTTTAAAAGGCCGATTGTCATTGCCTAAATATGGAGGATATTGAGATTTAGTCATGTTGGAATCCCGTACGTTTAAGTATTCTATTCATGACATTTCTGATTAAATATATCTTTATCTGAAGAAGTTGTACTGATGACCAAATATGAAAGCAGACATCGCAACTTATGTTAGTAAATGTTTAACTTTTACGAAGGCTGAGGTTGAACGCCAAAATCCATAAGGATTGCTTCTATAGCTTATTAATTCTTGTTTGGAAGTGAGATAGAACCACCATGGATTTTATCACAAATCTTCCAAGGTCATCATCTGAATTTGATTCGATTTGGGTCATCGTCGACAGACTGACCAAATCTGCTAATATCATTCCCGTTAATGATAGATTCTCGATGAAGAAATTGACTCTTTTGTATTTAAAGGAGTTGTGTAAGCTGTAAAACCTCTGATTTTACCTTATTGACTTTGTCAACTGTTGAACTCTTTATTTTTGGGATCTATATAATTCCACTTTTATATGACTTATTGTTAATCATATACCTTTGTCATACTATCTTTCATATTTATTTTTACATTTATATGAACCCTTAGTCATTATTGACTACTCTGGCAATTGACTGGCCACCTGAATGAACAAGGACTCATCACCTCAGTACACATTTTAGAATAAAATGTAACATTATTTACTTAATTAATAAAGTACTTGGACTTATTTTTATATGTATATATTTACATATATTTCATACTATGAATAACCACCTAACACTTTAAAATAATGTACATTATTTTACATTGTCATTTATTTACTTTATTCAATTAAAATATTTATAATGATGTATTCATTATATACTTTCACTAAATTACCTAAAGGTTTAACTAAAATACCTATAAACTTAAAAAATGCATACAATATCATACAAGGACTATTATTTTCATCCAACACTTGATAAAAATTATCACAACTATAAAACCCGCATGCTTTTACCATGAATAGTGCCCTTAAGATCGTACGTCCTAGATTAAAACCTTCCTTATTTAGTATTGATCACATTCACGTGCTAGTAATCAAGTAAGTACATACGTGTATAACATGATAAGTATCGTTTACGTACGAGTTCATGATAAACATTTAATAAGTATTTCACGTGAACGTAATTAAATCATGATCACCATTAAAACACGAACTAAAATAATTACGTAAGTACATATAATATAATTACAAGCGTAAATAATACGATAAACTACATGATAAAATAAACGGAAACACTTTAAACACGAACACGGTTAACCACGAAAGAACACGAAACATCGGGACACGAGAAAAGGTACGGGCACCCCATGTGGGGCCCCATACTCACGGCACACATAACAAGGTGGGCCAAGCCCATGGACTTTTAACAAGAAAAGGGGGGGTTATGGTAAAAACTCTTTTCATTTCTCACATTTCAAGAAATAAGCAAATAACCTAAAAAGTTTTCTCTCCTCTTCTTGCTCTCTCTCTTTGTGCCGCCACCCTTAAGGACCACCATAGGTGGTTGTTGGTTGATTTTGATCTTAAAAATCATTGCTATAACCATGTTTGTTCATCCTCTTCCAAGCTACGTATTGGTATATCATTCTAAACCTTTCTTTTTAATTCTTTTTAAATCTTTGATTATTTTTCATGAACATGTTATTGTTATTCTTATTAAAACATGATAATTAAACATAGATCTAACATGTTTTGGGGTTAATTAAAATCAAAGGTTGTTATATGAGGGTTTTTGTTTTTGGCCGCCTAGTATAACCAACCCGAGGGGGGTTCGGTTTGCTTTTAGCCGCCACCACCAAGACCATTTTGGTCTTGGTTGGTGCATGTGGGATCCACGGCAGCAAGGGGGCACAAGTACCCCGAGTTGGCTCAGGGTACGGTGTCGAGTTCATGCCCGATTCATGGTTCGTTGGTTAAATCATGATTTATGCTACATGTTAATTTTATGAATTATGAACTTAGGATATAAATTAATTAATAACATGAGATATTAATTAAACCATGACTTAGGTTATTTCTTAATTATTAATTTAGCATGATATTAATTTAACCTAAGTATTTTATGTTATAAGTTATAATTAATTAATTATTTAAAACATGCCTACAATTAATTAATTTAGACATGACTTAGGTTATGTTATTAATACATAATGATATACATTTTAACCTAAGTAATTCATTCCATTTTAATTAAAACATGTTATACCTTAATTAAAATGCTTAACCTATAGTTTAATTAAAATGCATGAAATAATAATTAAACTATACACTATATCATATGACTTAAGAAATAAGCTTATAAACACTTAGACTTATATGATAGCTTATGTAACCAGCTTAATTCTAATTATGGAAACCTCTATTTTTAGAAACTAATCTATTTTAAGCAGTAAATTCTATTTTAGGAAACTTTCTATTTTTGGAAACTTTCTATTTTTGGAAACTTTCTCTTTTTGGTAACTTTCTATTTTTGGAAACTTTCTATTTTTGGAAACTTTCTATTTTTGGAAACTTTCTATTTTTGGAAACTTTTTATTTTTGGAAACCTGCTATTTTTGGAAAGTTACTTATTATTACCCAGTAAGTATAATAATACATGAAATACCAGTAATACTTAATCAGATTAATCAGAATACAAGATAAACACAGTTTAAGGCTTTAAACAGTAAACCATGACCTAAAACATATAAAGTAAACTAAGATGAGACATAAAACCCAGTACGTAATCAGTGATCCGATACTTATACACGTGTGTATTCATGTAGCGTTAGTGATCCAGAAGTAGGAGTCTTTCTTCCGTTCATTCACTGGACTTGAGGTACGGATTCCCGTCCTTTCAGTATGGACATTCTTTCCTTATTAGGATTTCCCCGTATGCAGCCAACTGTTTTCCCCAGTATTTGTTTTATTGTTTTGAACTGCTTATGTTTAATTAGCATAATCTATAGCCATATACAAGCATGACCAGTTTCACCTAGTTATGGAGGTACCATAACCATAACATTGGAGGCACCAATGTTATGACTTCCCCACGGCGGAGTGATTGCTCGTGGCGTCCCTTTCAGTTTTGGCCATATAATTATATCATGTGGGGCGTATGGGTGCATCCTAGTTACATGTTTTATTCAGTATTTCATGGTGAATGTGGTGTGTGCCTTTCATCCTTCACAAGGAGTTGATCCCTCCTACCCAGACCAGTATATTAATTAGAGGCATCCCCTCTAATCAGCATGATGAGGTCACCCCTCCAAGTATTCATGCACGTGACCTTTTCATGACCTATATGGGCTATGGTATATATATGTTAAAACAGTTTTCATAAGATAAACATAAGGCTTTTCAAACTATAAAACCAGTTTCCTCAATACTTAACCAGTCTACTCAGAACTTAGTCTTCCGCTATTATATGTTACATGCTTATCCTATTCATGCTATATTGTATATCCGTGCACTGAGCGTTTTGCTCAGCCGTTACTTTCCTTTTCATGTCCCAAAACGGCAGGTACCCAAGAATCGAGCATTTGGAGGACATGCATAGGATGGAAGCTGCCATAGACTTCTTCTCCTGTTTCCTTCATATATTTATGCTTGTTTAGTCTTTCATTCAGTCCATTTACTTTGTTATGTTTTGGGCTTATGTTTGGGAACCGATGTTTGATTCCGGTTTTCCCTATGGTCATGTATGTTTTACTACATATTACCTTGCATGCTTTGATGACACGCCATAATTACGCGTGACATTCCATTTATCAAAATGGGGTGTTACAATTATGGTATCAGAGCCAAGGCTTCGACTTGTAGGCTCTAAAACTCGACCTGTGACTAGTGGGTAGTCACCAGGAGCTTCCTAAGCCAACGATTGTTATTCCACGTATTGATGTTTCAGCGCGTTGTTGTTTTATTATGTTTTCAGCACCTTTTTGTTTTAGCTATGACGTTTTCAGCACCTTGTTGTTTTCACCATGATGTTTTCACCAGTATCGTCTTACTAATATGGAATGAACAACCGTCATCCATACTTAGTTATGTGTCATTGTCTATGCATGATGTTCCTCGTGAACTGTGACGATGTGGACTGACCCCAGTAGTTCATAATTTTCACATAAAATTTTTTCTGTTAAGTTTTGACAATGACTTTTAATTATTATGTTCCATGCATTCATGCATTTATATCATATGTCATCTGTTGCAGGAATTTTGACTAAGTAATGGTTGGTACAGGACTGGCCTTATTTAGTCGCATGTGCTTTATCGAAACTTTTAACTTTGGGACCGACCCATAGGCGTCCCCTCGCCATGTCTTTTGTTTTGGAACCGACCCATAGGCGTTCCCTCGCACATATAAAGGTTTAATAAACTACATTACGCATTCATGCACTGTTTTCTTGCATAAAATTTTTCTCATGATTTAAATTGGCATAAAAAAATTTTTCATGTCCCATCATAAGTTATTATGTCTTTATGTCAAGTATGCCTTCATACTGTCATGGTTAACTTCAGTTTCATGCTGATTATGTTATACACTTCTTCGTAATAGATGGTTTCATGTTTCCTTATGATAATTCCGTCTTCATGTTGATTATGTTTCACGCCTCTTTTGTTATTTACGTTGTCCTACAAGACATTGTTAGATTTCTTGAATCATGCTTTCATAATAGTCATGGTTGGTTTCCATTGATCATGCTGTCAAGCAAATCATCGTTGAATTTTGTGTAACCACACTTTAGCGTTTCTCTATGCAACCAGAATGATGTCCATGCTAATACTGCCAGGTTATCATGATGGTTTTCCTAACCGTTTAACCGGTTTACTTTCCTTAAATCATGACAAATGATCGAGGCCACACCGATCATTTCATGTGCATTCCATGTGTACTCCACGTACCGTATTTCATGTGTATTACATGTACCTTAATCCATGTGTATTCCACTTGCAATATTTCACGAGTATTCGCTAGTCGATTCTAAATCATCTCAGGCGTATGTTCACTTGCTGATATTCTACAAGGTTGTCGATGCTGCTTATAGCTTGGAGATGTTACTGAAGGTTGATGCTGCTGATGTTGGGAGACGCTACGAGATCTTGATGCTGATGCTGTTCACAACCTGGAGATCCTAAAAGACGAAGACAAAGGCGTCGGAGCAAAGCAATTGGACGAGAAGATGCTTCACCATCAGACGATTTCCATCGATCATTTTCCCTATTTCTTAGTACACGTCACACGTCAATAGGCTGTCATTTCAACCATATGAGTGCAAACCGGTACCAGCAGGCCACTCAGCTGAATAGTTACATGAATCACGGTCATGAGAATGATCGTCATGGAACTGACAGGCAGGAAGATAGTAACCACTACTATGACAGAAACTATCCTAGAAATCGCAACCGAGGCTCCGACCGCGGACGTGATCAGACATACAAAGGATCAGTAGTCCAACCGATCCGCCAAGTCTGGCATTATAGCCTAATATTGTAGTTCTATTGTTTTATGTCTCGAGACACATGTCAAGACATCAGTCAAGACACATGTCTTACGTATACTTTCTGAGGACACATATCAAGGCACCAGTTAAGACATATTTCATGCATATAGTTCCAAGACACGAGTCAAGACACACGACTCACGTCCAACTATGGAACATTTCTAAGAAATTCAGGGTACCCTCCAAGGGTATATCCATTTTGTTGTGCCATGTATTAATCAGGCCACAAGAATTTCAATACCATTACCGGCGCATAAGTGAGAACTGTCACGTTGCCGATGTCACTTTCATTTCTTTCACCATATTTCATATATTCATGACCATGAAGGACGCCTTTCGTATTCCCACGTATACGAAGGTTTTCCTTCAGCTTAATGATGAGATCCAAGCTGCTAACGCATTTCCTCGGACAGACACGAGATGAATTTTATCCTAATTATGGACTATGAACATCACACCATGCTACGATTCATAATTATGTACAGTAATGTTCAGGCTCCTGAATACATTCAGCTTGATTTTCCGTCAGGAAAAATCCGTACAAATTATCTACGCTTACAAGAAGGTTCATTGTTAACCATGGTCGCTAAAATTTTCTAGCTGTCAGTAAGACACGACTACTTAAGTCCTTTTACGCATAGCCAGTTGATTATTTCAAAATCTTCCTATACATTCCAGAAGAACCTACAAGGAGAAGAACGGTACTATGAGATTATGTGTCGACTACCGTCGACTTAAACAAATCACCATTCATGACCGTTATTCTCCTCCTCATATTGACAACATGTCCAATCAACCATATAGTGTTAATCACTTTTCCAAGATCGAACTCATGAACAAGTTGCCAATAGTGACGGGTGAAAGAGCAGGACATGTCCATGACTGCTATTCGTACACGACTCGGTCATGTTAGATTTATGATTTTGAATTAGTCTCATCAATGCTCCAACCGCATTATGGACTTAATAAAGTGAGTTTCCATGAACTCCTAAACAAATTCATCAGCTTTTTCATTGAGGATAACCTGATTTCCTCTAAGCCTAGAGAAGATCAGGAAGACCATATCTGCACTATGTTGCAAATTCTATGACAAGAGAAATTCTACCCTGGAAAAAAATTAATTTTTTTTTCAATATCAATTCTGTTTGATTACAGTGACACACTGAATCACATGGGTTTCTATGGTTAATCTTACCATGACACAGCTTATGCGTAAAGGAGAGAACCCTACACTACATTAGGTGTTCTAGAAAACTACACGCTAGGAGAAGTCGAGATTCAGAGACTCATAGTTTCGCAAACTCCTAGGTATCAAGTTCTAAGAAGCAAGATACAGTTACGTTCATATCTAGGTACCTAACATACCAACAGGTTAAGATAGGACACCAACAAACTGGGATGTTTTCATCATATGAAATTGTGAATCAAAAAGGGACAAGATCTCCATGGATTTTAGTTACCAGATTTCAGCAAACTCAGAAGAAGCATGATGCTATCTGGGTTATTGCCAACAGTCTGATCAAGTCTGCAGAATCCTTACATCCGTACGGATTTCAGAACCAACAGATTGAACAAACATGTTCCAGCCAAGGCTCATCCGATCACTTGGCAATCCCTCAGCTATCGGGTCAGACAAAGATTCGTAATTGTACTCCTAACTTACTTCACGTCTTCATTCTGATTCCATGACTTGCTTTCGCGCTCGCGTTCATGACACTATTCACGTTCATGATCGTATTTTGGCTTACGATTTTACGTTCATTTCTTTTCTCGTTCTGGGAAGTTTGCAAGAACTTGTGAGACCAGACCCAAGTTTAGTATAACTCTCCATCATCAGATAGACGTTTCACGTCATATTCCACGTCTCACCTTGTAGCGTTTGGCGTTACCGCCATTATATTCTATGATCACGATATGTCTCACCTGTCATGTTCATTCCACGTTCCTCATATCATGATCAAGATATGTTACACGTATCATGGATCACGATATGTTTACTCATACTACACTCGCCATATCTCCACGTAGCACGTTCAAAAATTTTCACGTATCACGTTCAAAATTTTTCACGTACTATGTTTCTTTATGTCTCGCGCATCGTTTCTAATTATCAGTTAAGTCAGATGGTCTTGCATCGTAACGTTTCAGTTACCCTTGCACGTTAACTCTTATTTTTCTCGATCGAATTTAGGGGATCTACCTTCCGTTGATAACCAAGAATTTCTTCGTATTCCAAGTCAAGGTCAGGAGGACCAAGATTTATCATTAGTGCCAGGATCTTTTGAAGGAACTTTTCCAAGAGGGAGGCCACTTGGAAACGGACAAGTTCATCCGGACTTCTTATCCATTTTTTTTCTCTTATCGATTTGATATGTCCTTTCAGTCACGTCACGTTCCATGTCTTTTCAAGACGGGTCACGTTCCACGTTCCCTTCTACCATGTCACCTTCATTTCCGTTATTTTGCATACCTTTCCAGTTTGATTCGGGTATGTTTCGTTTCCAGTTACGTTATCTATAATTCGGGGACGAATTATTCTTTTTAGGGGGGAAGAATTGTAAAACCCGCATGCTTTTACCATGAATAGTGCCCTTAAGATCGTACGTCCTAGATTAAAACCTTCCTTATTTAGTATTGATCACATTCACGTGCTAGTAATCAAGTAAGTACATACGTGTATAACATGATAAGTATCGTTTACGTACGAGTTCATGATAAACATTTAATAAGTATTTCACGTGAACGTAATTAAATCATGATCGCCATTAAAACACGAACTAAAATAATTACGTAAGTACATATAATATAATTACAAGCGTAAATAATACGATAAACTACATGATAAAATAAACGGAAACACTTTAAACACGAACACGGTTAACCACGAACAAACACGAAACATCGGGACACGAGAAAAGGTACGGGCACCCCATGTGGGGCCCCATACTCACGGCACACATAACAAGGTGGGCCAAGCCCATGGACTTTTAACAAGAAAAGGGGGGGTTATGGTAAAAACTCTTTTCATTTCTCACATTTCAAGAAATAAGCAAATAACCTAAAAAGTTTTCTCTCCTCTTCTTGCTCTCTCTCTTTGTGCCGCCACCCTTAAGGACCACCATAGGTGGTTGTTGGTTGATTTTGATCTTAAAAATCATTGCTATAACCGTGTTTGTTCATCCTCTTCCAAGCTACGTATTGGTATATCATTCTAAACCTTTCTTTTTAATTCTTTTTAAATCTTTGATTATTTTTCATGAACATGTTATTGTTATTCTTATTAAAACATGATAATTAAACATAGATCTAACATGGTTTGGGGTTAATTAAAATCAAAGGTTGTTATATGAGGGTGTTTGTTTTTGGCCGCCTAGTATAACCAACCCGAGGGGGGTTCGGTTTGCTTTTAGCCGCCACCAACAAGACCATTTTGGTCTTGGTTGGTGCATGTGGGACCCACGGCAGCAAGGGGGCACAAGTACCCCGAGTTGGCTCGGGGTACGGTGTCGAGTTCATGCCCGATTCATGGTTCGTTGGTTAAATCATGATTTATGCTACATGTTAATTTTATGAATTATGAACTTAGGATATAAATTAATTAATAACATGAGATATTAATTAAACCATGACTTAGGTTATTTCTTAATTATTAATTTAGCATGATATTAATTTAACCTAAGTATTTTATGTTATAAGTTATAATTAATTAATTATTTAAAACATGCCTATAATTAATTAATTTAGACATGACTTAGGTTATGTTATTAATACATAATGATATACATTTTAACCTAAGTAATTCATTCCATTTTAATTAAAACATGTTATACCTTAATTAAAATGCTTAACCTATAGTTTAATTAAAATGCATGAAATAATAATTAAACTATACACTATATCATATGACTTAAGAAATAAGCTTATAAACACTTAGACTTATATGATAGCTTATGTAACCAGCTTAATTCTAATTATGGAAACCTCTATTTTTAGAAACTAATCTATTTTAAGCAGTAAATTCTATTTTAGGAAACTTTCTATTTTTGGAAACTTTCTATTTTTGGAAACTTTCTATTTTTGGAAACTTTCTCTTTTTGGTAACTTTCTATTTTTGGAAACTTTCTCTTTTTGGAAACTTTCTATTTTTGGAAACTTTCTATTTTTGGAAACTTTCTATTTTTGGAAACCTGCTATTTTTGGAAAGTTACTTATTATTACCCAGTAAGTATAATAATACATGAAATACCAGTAATACTTAATCAGATTAATCAGAATACAAGATAAACACAGTTTAAGGCTTTAAACAGTAAACCATGACCTAAAACATACAAAGTAAACTAAGATGAGACATAAAACCCAGTACGTAATCAGTGATCCGATACTTATACACGTGTGTATTCATGTAGCGTTAGTGATCCAGAAGTAGGAGTCTTTCTTCCGTTCATTCACTGGACTTGAGGTACGGATTCCCGTCCTTTCAGTATGGACATTCTTTCCTTATTAGGATTTCCCCGTATGCAGCCAACTGTTTTCCCCAGTATTTGTTTTATTGTTTTGAACTGCTTATGTTTAATTAGCATAATCTATAGCCATATACAAGCATGACCAGTTTCACTCAGTTATGGAGGTACCATAACCATAACATTGGAGGCACCAATGTTATGACTTCCCCACGGCAGAGTGATTGCTCGTGGCGTCCCTTTCAGTTTTGGCCATATTATTATATCATGTGGGGCGTATGGGTGCATCCTAGTTACATGTTTTATTCAGTTTTTCATGGTGAATGTTGTGTGTGCCTTGCATCCTTCACAAGGAGTTGATCCCTCCTACCCAGACCAATATATTAATTAGAGGCATCCCCTCTAATCAGCATGATGAGGTCACCCCTCCAAGTATTCATGCACGTGACCTTTTCATGACCTATATGGGCTATGGTATATATATGTTAAAACAGTTTTCATAAGATAAACATAAGGCTTTTCAAACTATAAAACCAGTTTCCTCAATACTTAACCAGTCTACTCAGAACTTAGTCTTCCGCTGTTATATGTTACATGCTTATCCTATTCATGCTATATTGTATATTCGTGCACTGAGCATTTTGCTCAGCCGTTACTTTCCTTTTCATGTCCCAAAACGGCAGGTACCCAAGACTCGAGCATTTGGAGGACATGCATAGGATGGAAGCTGCCATAGACTTCTTCTCCTGTTTCCTTCATATATTTATGCTTGTTTAGTCTTTCATTCAGTTCATTTACTTTGTTATGTTTTGGGCTTATGTTTGGGAACCGATGTTTGATTCCGGTTTTCCCTATGGTCATGTATGTTTTACTACATATTACCTTGCATGCTTTGATGACACGCCATAATTACGCGTGACATTCCATTTATCAAAATGGGGTGTTACAACAACTCTCCCACCATGCATGCAGATGCCGTGTATAGGCATGCATACACCAAAGAAAAATGTTTACTTAACTTGTAACTAGGAAACTAATCATGAGGACTTTAAGTCAACCCCCCCCTCCATGCATCCCATACACCAACCACTATTAAGGTCATACCTTGTCCCCCCTACCTCACTTATACATGACAACAATGGGAAGAAAGAAAGGGCACATGTGTTTTTGCTATTTGAGGATACAAACCATGCATATCTTACAATATCCAAAATAGATACTTCCAAAGATCCCTAGTACAAATGTTGGATACACCATATCTTGCAAATCTGTGTTATAGCCGAATCCCTCAACTCTTGCAACATAAACTATCTGCAAAGTCTTCACTCTCTCTCTAAACTCACGGTTTACTTCCATCTTCACCAAGATCCATCAAGCTTCCATTGATACTATTTCCTACTACCTTAAAACATGTCTTATACTACATAATAGCAAATCAACACTCTTTGCTACTCCTAGTTACACTACACGGTAAGAAAAGGAGCCCTAGCTACTCGAGTGAAGGCCACGGCTAGATTTTGGTACAACGATTCACCATCGTTGAAACCAAGCTCTCATCCCTACTCATTCTCTTGTCCATTCCTTGATCCATCTAAACAAGTAAGCATCTTAAAAACTCGTCCTTTCGATATACTCATCTTCATATACATAATCATACACTTGCATATCACTAGTAAAACTTAATGTTGAAACAAAACCATGAAAACCCTAGACCATTTAGGTCACGGCTAAAATGGTTATGATTTAATGTGTATAAAAATCTTGCTAACTATAAAGTATATAACCTTATGAACTTGTTAAACTATAAAAACTATGAAAAACCTAACCATGCATATAGACGTGGGGTTTTAACCCTATGGTTTAGTATTGATTAAATTGGTAATGTTTCAACAAGCTTAGAAACACTAGATCTATATAACTAGTTGCCTTAGATTGATAATCTCATTATTTTACCCTATAGAAAATTTAGCTATTAAGCCCACTATAATAAGCTTGCCTAAATAAACTCTATTTTTCTTAAATAATTTTTTGATAAAACTTTTTGTGTCAAAACGATAACTTTATAAAGTTTCGGGTTCAAAACATAGATCGATAAATGTTTTGGACTAAAATGATAGATCTATGAAGTTTTGGGTTAAAATGGTAAATCCATTATGTTTCGGATTAAAAATAATAAATATAATACTTTCAGGTTAATTTTGTAATTTTCTTAAGTTTAGGGATTAATACAAGGCTTTTGCCCAGTATAAAAATTAACTTCGTTGAAGTGGTCTAATCGAATTGATTACTGGTAGAATGTGCGACTCAGCCGTCTTTTGGTGAAACACAAAGATTTGGTCGTTGTAGTAAAAGGAAAGTGCAAAAACTTTTACGTAAATGGCGGTAAATAAATCTAAACCTAATTGAAAATAGATGACTGGAAATTAAACCGTGACGAAAAGTAAATAAGGCAAACTTAAAACTATCCTAAAGGCAAACTTAAACTTAAACTAAAGGCAAGCTTAAAATAAATCTAAGGCAAGTAAACTAAAAGTGCAACTAAGGAAAAAGGCGGGGAAAAAATAAAGCTTAAAAATTAAAATATAAAATCAGAAAAAACTAGAAAACACTCATCCGGAATAAATCCTTCATCCGGAATAACACTCTCATTCGGAATAACAAGTTTATCCGGAATAAAACTCTTGATCCGGAATAAACTGTTGGTTCGGAATATTAGCTCACTCGAAATAAAGGCTTCACTCGGAATATAACTTCATCCGGAATAATTGGTTCATCCGGAATAATTGTTTCATCTGGAATAAAGCATTCACTCGGAATAATCTATTGATCCGGAATAACTGACTTATGCGGAAAAGGTGTTCATTCGGAAAACATGCTTGGTTCGGAATAGAAACGTTCATCCGGAATAACTCTTCATCCGGAATGTATGGTTCATCCGGAATAAAACCTTCGTCCGGAATGATGCTTCGTTTGGAAAGTGGGCTTCACTCGGAATGAAAGCTGTTCATTCGGAATATCATTTCATTCGGAATAACGAGGGCTCATCTGGAATAAAACCTTTATCCGAAATAAACTGGGGAAACTGTTTTAGCGAAGAACAAGGGAGAGAAGTATAGTACGAATTCAATGAAATCTAATCAAAATCAACCTAAAGATTAAACCAACTATCGAATAAACATCTACTAATGATAAAGTAACAATATTCAATCAAACAAATCAATAAAACTAACAATAATAACCAAAATAATCAAAACCCACTTAATCAAATCAAGAAAAATTAAAGAACATAAACATAAAGATTAAGATTAGATCAAAGCAAGAAAGGTAGATGAGAGATTAACAAGAGAAGTAAAAATTCAATAACAATAAAAGTAAACTTACTTGGAATTAAAGGAATTAAAGTGCAAGACAATTAAGGAAATGACATGAAATTAAAGTGCAAGTAATGTAAATGGTGGAGAGTTAATTTGTCAAATTAACTAACAAAGAAAAAATGAAATCTTAATCTCCTATTTATAGTGGAGGAGGAGAGGGAGTGGGAGGAAGCTTCCTCCTCTCTTTCTTCTTTCTTTATTTCTCATTTAATCCTTCGTCTTTAGTCTTTAATCTTCTAAATTCTTCGAATTTTCAGACTTTGTCTCGGGATTACTTTAAACTCGTGTTGTGATTTCTTCATAAATTAGACTTGAGTTTTTCGGCTTTATTAATCTTCCGTCTTTGGACTTTTTCTTCGATAAATCTTCAGAATAGGCCTTGGACTTCCGTTCTTTTTGCACTCTTGATTTCTTGACATCGTCTTTTGTCTTTTTCTTCGATAAAATCCCGTGAAATCCCGTGTTTTCTTCCCTTTTTACATTTTGATCCTAAAATCACAACAAAAACACAGACCACGCATAATTCCGACATTTACGAAATATAATACACGTTATGGCCTGGTTATTATTGTAATTAAGTGGTAAAAGGATGGGTGTTTTCACACCTATCAAATCCCCTACACTTGACCATTGTGTTAGGTCAAAAAGTTGATGTGGCAGAAACTCAAAAAAGAAGAAAACATGAAGATATTGTCTAAGCGTTGTCAAGAGCAATCCAAGCGTTGACAAGAGCAAACTAAGCGTTGATGGCTTAAGCATTGTCATGTACAATTCAAGCATTGTCATGTACAATGTAAGCATTGATAGAAACGTAGACAAGAAGTCTTTAGAAGGCTTCTATTTGGATACATATGCAGGATATATTCTGTATATGTTTATCTAAATAGAAGATTTACTTGTTTATTCATTATTATCTCTTGTAAAACCCTAATCCTTACACTATAAAAGGAACCAAGGGTTATTAGGTTTTTCATAAGTTCATTCACAATGTAAACCTAAAGCGTGTGTCGACTAGACGTGGGATTCAATGTATACACGTCTAGTGATTGTTAATTATTAATATAGTTAGCAATCCTTTTGTTTTCATTCATGTTCTTGTGCCCAAACACCTTGTTAATGTGTCGTGTTCTAATTCCGCTTTGATTATCTAATCATATGAACATGATGCATTCCTAGTAGCTTAAAAGATCCGGAAACCAAGGTTTCCACAATTGGTATCAGAGCCTCGTGGCTCGTGATGCTAGGACCAACAAGGTGTTCCTGTATGGTGAAAAGAAGAAAAATCCGTCTAGGGTTTTTCTGGACGTTTTTGTGTGCGCAGCAGTATTCAGAAGGTCATAAATTTTTATTGAACCATTGGATCGTCACTAAATTTCTTTTGTGTGTTCTATACACATATATCTAGACATTCACTGAGGGATTGTCGAGTTTATCCCCAGTAAAAAGTTATTAAGCGTCAAAGTCAGCAGTGAGTATATATGCAGTTCTCTGTGAACAACCATATTCAAAACACGATCTCTCCTTCGTTAACCGTTGGATCATCGTAATTTTTGAACTGTAGATTCTTGGAACTTGTGCTAGAATCTCACCGAAGGGATTTTCGATCTGAGCTCTCTTGAAGAAGTTATTTGAGGTCGAAGTTGGCTGTTGAGTTAATCTTTGTTTTTACGGTTTGGATTAAAAACTCTAAAATACATGTTCATCGTTGCTGGATTAAAGTAACATGCTGTTAGCTTTGGGGAATTGATTCTTTATGAATTGATGATGAACCCTAGCAGCACGTTATACAATGGTTTGTGCGGCTTATGATTGTTAGGGTTTGTGTGAAACCCTAGACGCAGCAGCAATAAAGACAACAAGGATGTGGCTCATTCAATTCTTATTGATGGAAAACTTTGTATTCACACTACCAAAAGAGGTAAAGGTTCGCAATAAGAGTTGATAACGACATGAGAAAAGATGACAATGTTGTTCTATGCTACGGATAAAATTGCAAGGAACAAATGCTTTTGACAAACGAAAATACAATTAATTAGGTCACAAGTGATGGTGACATATCAATGCAAGGAACAAAAGCAACGCTGATGGTTGTGAAAGTCAAAAGTGATAATTATGGAAGCAGATGTGGACATCACGTGAGGCTATACAACTTGCTTTGATATAGCTCATATGCTACGATATGATTTTGGTTATGTCAGAAGTGAGAAAGTATTTGATTGGTTGTGACAACAAGTGTGATAGCGATTGTTTTCACATGATAATAATATATTTATGCATCATCGTTTGGTACAAACAGCTACATTGTTTATTTATATATTCTCAAAAGCTGCCAAGAGGAAGGTCCACAATATAAAAGGAGCAGATGAGGTCACGAATGTATTTGATCCTGACATGTCAGAAGAAGAGAAAGACGTGGGACATTTAATTCTTGGAAGATATTTGTAGTTACGTGAATTAAGGAAAAAGAATATTAATGTGATAAATGGTTGCTGATTTTGAGGGATGTAATCTTGGACGTGATTTATGGATATAAATCAAGCTTAAAACAGTGTGATTTAAAAGGATTATGGAACTCAACCGTGAATCATGGAGCAACTCTGTTGAAAATATTACCAATATCACATGGAAAAATAATGGACGTTGACGTTTGTAATTTTGACGCTGACAAGAATAAGTCGAACGCTGACAGAGAGCGTTGACATGAGTTGTCCGAGAAACGCTTGCCCAAGCGTTGATAGGTTTTGTCTGATATCTGACAATACATGTGACTAAGATATTGTACAATGAAGGTTCTCGGATAACAAAAGAATGGCTGCTGTTGAGAAAATTGGTACGTTTTTAGCACACAAAAAAGAGGAGTTTACACACGAAGGTACATGGAATCTCCGTTTTTATTTAGAATATCAAGTTGATATTTATGGCTCGGGTATTTTAAAGGGATTAATGATCTTAATGCGAGTTAGCAATATTCGTGGGAATTTGTTGGATATTTTAAACTATGTAATCGGGATAGCCTTGTGAGTGGCTTTTACATATGGTATGAAGACATTATTCCATTAAAATTCATCATGAAGAGGTGTTGGCTTAAGGGGAAGAATTCTTATGGTAAGTTTGATAATTGAAGAAGATTTTCGCGAGTTTGTGTTCCATCATATCTTAAAGTCATGCACTTCCAGCCACTGACTTTTAAGGTAACTTGTTTGTGCCTACATTGTTACTGATGAAGTGATACAAGATCTAGGAATATGTGATTTTTCTTATGGTTCTCTATGCACATATTTTCTATCACTTGAAGGAGTAACATTATCGTGCTCAGTGTCTCACAAAGGATGAGGATTTTTGTATCAGCAACACACTTCATCACATTTTACAAGATATGGAACATAGGTTTGAGTTATTCTACTTCTACATCAATATTACTTTATTTATTTTTCTTCAAGATCATTACTTAGAGCTACATTTGGAGAATCTTCAAGATTGCATACATTGTTTACTTCCCTGTTGATGTGACAAAAAGGGGAAGACATACATGCTACAATTGAGGGGAAGAAATTTGAAGATGATGTACAACTTACAAGAGATATACAAAGAGTTTTGCCGACATCAACTAGGGGAAGATTGTTGGGTCAAAAAGTTGATGTGGCAGAAACTCAAAAACGAAGAAAACATGAAGATATTGTCTAAGCGTTGTCAAGAGCAATCCAAGCGTTGACAAGAGCAAACTAAGCGTTGATGGCTTAAGCATTGTCATGTACAATTCAATCATTGTCATGTACAATGTAAGCATTGATAGAAACGTAGACAAGAAGTCTTTAGAAGCTTCTATTTGGATATATATGCAGGATATATTCTGTATATGTTTATCTAAATAGAAGATTTACTTGTTTATTCATTATTATCTCTTGTAAAACCCTAATCCTTACACTATAAAAGGAACCAAGGGTTATTAGGTTTTTCATAAGTTCATTCACAATGTAAACCTAAAGCGTGTGTCCACTAGACGTGGGATTCAATGTATACACGTCTAGTGATTGTTAATTATTAATATAGTTAGCAATCCTTTTGTTTTAATTCATGTTCTTGTGCCCAAACACCTTATTAATGTGTCGTGTTCTAATTCCACTTTGATTATCTAACCATATGAACATGATGCCTTCCTAGTAGCTTAAAAGATCGAGAAACCAAGGTTTCCACACATTGCAATGTCCTCATGCAATGCATTAATTACAAAGCAAGATTACACTTTTCATCACAATCAATCCACATTGGCCTTTATTAAAGAGATAGAAAATAACAAAACAAGTAAAGAAATCAAAAACTTACCTTAGGGTTTCGGAATGTCATGAATGATTATCATCCTCAAGTTTCACGCTCCCCATATCAAGCTTAAAAACGAGATCATTGTTATTATAAGTTAGCAAACTAACATGAACTCATGTGGGCCAATTATTTACTTAGACTCCCTTATTCCTAGGTGTATCTCTTATATTTTATTATTGTCTTGAATGATCACGAGGATGCATTGTTGAATTATGTCGATAGTTATTAAGGCTGAAAATAAAGTGGGACGATTTAATCAATAGTTAGCTAAAGGACAAAATCTTTTAAAACTGCTTCTCGGGACCTCATAAAGTTCATATCTTGGCATAACTCGCTTCACGATTTGAGACCTTTCTTAGACCGATATTTGGCAGTGAATTCATACTTCAAATCTTGAGAGACGTTCATGAAATAATGGTCTTCTCTTCATAATAGGAATTTCTTCACTTAAAGTTTTGAGAGATTCTTCATACTTAGACCACGACTTCTTTATTTTTCTCTAATCTTTATTTGGGATTTTGATATACAACGATCCGCCTCCTTTTAGGACTTGGATCTATTTATCCTCATACCTTGTTAGGGCCTTTTTGGATAGATTTCTCCATGATCTTTACGGTAGTATTTGCTTTTCGTCGTGTGTCTCGATCCTTCATATTGATTCTTGATAAATGATTCTTCACATCACTTGGGATCTTTAGCAACAAAATGTAGCCCTCAGGCCTTGTTAGGGCCTTTTCGGACTCGCCAATCTTCGCATCCCGCTTAAATAAGTTATGCCTTGGCTATGAACTCTAATCATTACCGAGCAACTTTTAAACAATCTTGGGCTAGAAGCTAAGTAACTTTTCAAATCGTACAAACTTATTTATTGCAGATAAATTTATTAACAAGCGATGAGAGAATAGGCTTATAATCAACTCACATAAATTCACGAAAGACTACCAAACTTATAATTGACTCTATCATCTCTCGTCCTCCACAGTTTAAAATCTCAAGGAATGAGACTCGTGGATGCTTAGCCAATTAAATTAAAGTTTTGGGTTTTCGAGTCACCTATACGATCTTGCATCTTCTTAGACTCTTTCAAGTTTAGAATTTGCGTTTTAAAGTTCCCTTGATAAACGACTCTCTAGGATCAATTATAGGAACTTGCGAAAAGTTCTTGTTCTTAACCCGTGAGAGTTAAGACTTTCGCGTTTTAAAGTTCCCTATATAAAAGCCTAGCAAAACTTGACTTAAACACGTTAAGGATACTAGCTAGAGTAAACTTAGATAAGTAAACTCGGGTTGAGTCAAAAGATTCACAACGTTGAAAATTAAAACCACTTTATTAAAATTTATTCTAGCAATGAAATAAAATAACTAAAATAAAGGAAAATACAACTATGCTACTAGGCCAAAATAGATCAAAAATTTTGAAAATTGTCGAAAAATCAATTTTCTGGTTAAAATGAGGACAAATACAAGGAAAAGACAACTTAACTTCGATAGAAGTCCCCCCTACACTTGATATAAACATTGTCCTTATGTTTAAGCATGTGGGAGTAAACTCCCTTACACTTAGGACATTGTGCACTTTGTTTAAATCTTTATAAGGAAGAGACAACTAAAGAGATTCCTATTTTAATATTGAGAAATATAAAATAATGAATCGAAAAGAGTTTAGGATAGAACCGAGAAGATGGAAACACGGAATCACGGGTCGTCAAAAATAATAAAGAGTGGATCATTGAACGCTGGAATCCCTGAATATGAGAAGAGAGGAAATAACAAACACCAACGGCTCTGCCCTACACTTAGGATAAAGATAGCTAAAAGATAGATACTTGGGTTGCCTCCCAAGAAGCGCTTGATTTTTGTTCACCGAGTCGTGAGCCTGACTCGACCTGATTAGCATAGGAAGAAGCTTGAAAAACATCCACCGGGATCAAATACATAGTTTTCGTCCATCAAATAGCACAAGCTTAAGGCGAACAAGGCAAGCCAAAGAAGAGCAGGCAAGGTTCCCTTAAGCAAAGATGGAGCACGGTGGGAGCAAGGGTGAAGAGGTGCAAGCATATCTCCAATAGTTCCAAAAATCTTTCCTTTTATTTCATCAGACGGATACTGAGATGGCTTAAAAATTTCAATACCGGGGTCAAACACCTTTTCCTTTAGGGGAAAATAGCACTCAGGCTCAGAAGAATTTGAATAACATCCGCTAAGAAAATACACAACCTCGTCCTCAGAAGGTGGACAAAGAGGTGTCAAAACATACGTGCTGCGGATGTTGGTGTCGTTCGGTGTCGTCTCCTTTGAAAGAATTTTCTTCAAATCCGTAGAAGAATGAAGACCATAATCATCAAAGTCTAAAGGAGGAGCATCACTCTCATTTGGGAAGTATGTATTGAGAAAAGTATAAAAGTCTTCCTCAAATGAGTAGTCATCCAAAGTAGGATTAAGCATGGTTGGCGGAGGATCTTCATCATGATAAGAATCACTCGAAAGAGTATCAGCCTCATCAAAATCATCATAAGTGGGCATGTCGGGATACTCGGAAGTAAAATCATCATAATCATCCCCATCGTAGCTAGAATCATCATCATAAGTATCAAAGATCGATGGAGAATCATAAATTGGTAGAGGATCAAAATTGGAGAGAGAATCATCCACATCATCGTGAAACAGTGGATTATCATTGCAAGAATCGAATAGAGGATTGTTGTAGACGACAAAATCATCAAACACATTAATCATATTCGCTGATTCTCTTCGATTATATTTGCTTGTAAGCTTCCTCATTTCAAAAACTTGTGCATCATCCCCGACTCTTAAGATGAGTTCACCTTTATCCACATCTACTAAAGCTTTACCGGTTCTCAAAAATGGTCGTCCAAGTATTAACAGAATACGAGGGTCCATTTCATAATCAACAACGACGAAGTCGACCAGAAAAGTGAATGTGCCAACTTTAATGAACACATCTTCGGCAATACCAACAGGGTAAGCGAGAGTGCGATTGGCTAGCTCAAGAGTCATCTTGGTGGGTGTAAGGTCGGGCAATGATAACTTTTTCCAAACGCTGAAAGGCATCAAATTTATACTTGCCCCGAGATCGGCTAAGGCAGTAAATTCGTCGGTTTGGTTAAAAGTACAAGGTAGCACAAAACGACCGGGATCTCCAAGTTTTTCCGGAAGTTCTTTAAGAAGGATTGCAGAGCAATTTTCATTCAAGCGAGTATTAACAAACTCGACCATCTTCTCCTTCTTACTAAGCAATTCCTTAAACATCTTGACAAATTGTGGCATTTGGGCAAGAGCTTCAACAAGGGTAAAGGTGACGGTCATGCCGACAATTTTGTTCAAAAAGTTAGAGATTTGAACGTCATTCTTAGTCAAAATTCTAGCCTTGTTGAGTCGAGAAGGGTAAGGAATGCTGGGGTTGGGTGGTGGAGGTGTAGAAGGTGAAGGTTGAGATGTTGAAGGGTTAAGGGTGGAAGGTGGGGTTGGTGGAGGATTCTTCTTGGGTACTTCTTCATGACGAGGCGGAGATGGTAATGGTGAACTAATACTAGCCGTGGGAGTAGTAGGGATAAATGGTGGTGGAGGAGGTGTAGATGGTGTAACTGGGGGGTGGGATAGATGGTCCTACTAAAGTTGCTCCACTACGGGTAGTAATAGTACTCACATTCGCTCTCGGGTTGGTGACGGTGTTTGAAGGTAGAGAGCCCGAAGTAGAGGGTTGAGTGGTTGGTAAGAAACTAGCCAGCATATTCTTCAAATCATTTGTTTGATTGCTGAAGGAGGATTGTATATCATTTCTAAGCTCGGATCTAATGTCATTCCTTTGCTTAGTGATATCCCCTTTCAAATTGATAATTTGGCTTTGTTGATTCTTGATTTGCTCTCCTTGGGTTCTCATTAAAGCTTCAACATCTTGATTAATGGGTGGAGTTTGTTGAGCGGGTGGGTGATAAGGATTAGAAGCTCGAGGTGGGATTTGGTTGCTTCTATTATAATTGTTGTTGGGGTTGTGGTTTTGAGGACAAAAACCGGGTGAAAGATAGTTGTTAGACCGGTAACTTAGCAAATTTCGATCCCCTTGAGGTCGGGATTGGTAATTTTCCGGTGAATAGTTACCACAAGCCGCATACACGTTTTCCGGATTGCCTTGAGTAGAAGGACAATCACTGTAAGAGTGTGGACCGCCGCATGTCTCACAAGAATTTGCTACAGCTTTAACTTGTTGTTGTTGGTTTGTAGCGATGAGCAAGATATTTTTGTTCATTTCGGCCATCATGCGGGTGAATTCGGTCATATCGGGGTTTGCTGAAGTAGAAGAAACATTGACTCTCGGGTTGTTCCTTGACGAAGCGGAGGAATCCAAATTTTTGTGATGAGTAGTGATAGGTGTGTAAACACCCATCCTTTTTACCACTTAATTACAATAATAACCGAGCCAAAACGTGAATTTTATGTCATTTATGTCGGAGTTATGCGTGGTTTGTGTTTTTGTTGTGATTTAGGACGAAAAGGTGAAAAGTGGAGAAAACACGGGCATTTACGGGCTTTTATCGAAGAAAAACACGAAAGACGAAGTCAAGAAGTCAAGAGTGCAAAAAGAACGGAAGTCCAAGACCAATTCTGAAGATTTATCGAAGAAAAAGTCAAAAGACGGAAGTTTACTAAAAGCCGAAGAACTCGAGTCTTATTTATGAAGAAAATTCAAGACGAATTTAAAGAAATCCCAAGACAAAGTCCAAGTATTAAGAAGATTAACAAAAGATTAAAGGCTTAAGGACCTAATGGTGCAATTAAGAGAAAATGAAGGGGGGAGGAAGCTTCCTAAGCACTCCCTAATCCTCCCCTATATATAGATTAGGATCTTAATCATTTGTTTTTGTTGGATAGTTTGACACACTATTTCTTCCATTTTCCTTTCCTGCACATTTAAATTCATGTCCATTTAATTTCTTGTCCAATTTAAATACTTGTCTTGCACCTTAAATTCTTTTAATTTCAAGTAAGTTTCCATTTAATTCTTGTCAATCTTTACTTTATCTTGTTAATCTCCTATCTTCCTTTCTTTAATCTTTATGTTGATTTGTTCATGTTCATGTTCTTGATTTTTATTGATTTATTTAAGTGGGTTTTGATTATCTTGATCATTATTGTTAGTTTTGATGATTTGGATTGTTTGATTATCATTAGTAGATGTTTTGTGATTAGTTTGATTTAATCTTTTGGTTGATTTTGATTAAGTTTGATTAGATTCGTATATACTGTTATTTCCTTGTTCTTCGCTTTGCTGTTACTGATCTTCCAGGTATTCCGCATCAAGCCAGTTATTCCGAGTGAAGGATTGTGCAATTTTATTCCGGATCAAAAGTTGTTCATCCAGAATATTAGATATTCCGGATCAGTTGTGCTCATTCGGAATAATTTATTATTCCGGATCAAGCATCTCATTCGGAATATTAAAACATTCCGGATCAGCCTTTTTTCCGGATCAAGCTCACATTCCGGATCAACAGGATATTCCGGATCAAGGTGTTATTCCGGATCAACCTCTCATTCCGAATCAAATAATATTCCGGATCAAGCAAGTTCATCCGGAATAATTAATTATTTCGGATCAAGGAGTTTATTCGGAATATTAGGACATTCCGGATCACAGGTTTTATTCGGAATATTATTCCGGATCAAGAATTATTCCGGATCAACAGCAACATTCCGAATCAAGACCATTATTCCGAATCAAGACTTTATTCCGGATAAGTGACATATTCCAGATAAAGGATTTATTCCGGATCAAGGATTTTGGTGAATATTCCGAGTGAAGAAAAACATTCTGAACGAAGGTGACATTCCGGATGAGTGTTTATTCCAAATGAGGGTATTATTCCGGATGAGCTAATTTTCAGGTTCTTTTAATTTCTGTCTTTAATTTTCTATTTTTTTTAATTTTCAAGCTTTATTTTTCCCGCCTTTTTACTTAGACGCACTTTAAGATTACTTGCCTTAGATTTATTTTAGTCTTGCCTTAGTTTTAAGTTTTAGTTGCGTTTTAAGTTTGCCTTAGTTAGATTTAAGTTTGCGTTATTTACTTTTAGTGCCTTTTAATTTTAGTCACGCTTTTAAATACTCGCCTTTTACTTTAAATTAGATTTAGATTTACCTTACCTGTCGTTTTACTTTAATTGTTTTGCACTTTTAATTACTACAACGACACAAATATTTGTTCCACCAAAGAACGACTGAGTCGCATAGATAAACTAGATTTCAATTCGATTAGACACACGACAAAGAATCTTTTTACATAGGCAAAAGCTGTGTATCAAATGGCGTCGCTGCCGGCTCTTTTCGTAAAGATTAACGGTTTTCTGTGAGAGACGCGTTGCTTTTTGGGATCCGTTCACTTGTGAGCGTTACTTTTCTTGCTTAAAAATTTCAAAAAACCATAAAAATTAAAAATTGTTAAAAATCCAAAAAAATTAAAAATTTCAAAAATTCAAAAAGATTTTATTTTTATTGTGTATATATATTGTCTTTGTGTTTGGTATTGTTTTCTTTTGCCTTTGTAGGTGTATGCATACTAGATCTTCTAATTATCACGAGCCCGAGACTCCTGAAGATTTAAGTATGGCAGGTGTTAACAACAATAATAATCCACCGCACCTCAACAATAACGACAATGTTCTTCCACAGCCCGATCTTCGGACAATGGAGGAGCTTTGTCAACCTACCATGTTTGGACGAGGAGGACCGATTGCGCCGATGCAAATCACGGCTCCGAGTTTTCATTGAAGCACCACATGATTCAGCAAGTACAAACAAATCCTTTTAGAGGAATGCCTGATGATGATGCCAACAAACACCTCGACAAGTTCATTACAATCACCCAAAGCATGAAGTTGCCCGGTGCCACAATGGATGTTCTACGCCTTCAACTCTTTCCACATACTTTATCACACCACGCCGAGAAATGGTTTGATCGTCTCCCGAAGAATTCAATTCATACTTGGGATGACATGACTCAACGCTTTTTGTCGCGCTACTTTCCACCATCCATGGTCACGAGCCTTCACAATCAAATCAACGGTTTCATGCAAGAACCCGATGAATCTCTTTTTGATGCTTGGGAAAGATATAATGTCTTGATCGATCGTTTTCCAAACCACAACATGTTCCCTGTGACCTTAATTGATACTTTCTACAACGGTTTGACTTTTCGAGATCGTGATACGATTAATGCAGCCGCCGATGGCACATTCATGAAAAGGAGACCCAAGGAGTGTAGAGAGCTTATTGAGAACATGACTACTCACCACAAAAACTGGGATTCCTCCGCTTCTTCAAGGAACAACCCGAGAGTCAATGTTTCTTCCACTTCAGCAAACCCCGACATGACCGAATTCACCCGCATGATGACTGAAATGAACAAAAGTATCTTGCTTCTCGCTTCAAACCAACAACAACAACTTAAAGCGGTTGCACCTTCTTGTGAGACATGTGGCGGTCCACACTCATACACTGATTGTCCTTCTACACAAGGAAATCCGAAAAATGTGTATGCAGCTTATGGTAATTATTCACCGGAAAATTACCAAGCTCGACCTCAAGGGGATAGAAATCTGCTGAGTTACCGGTCCAACAACTACCTTTCACCCGGTTTTTCTCCTCAAAACCAAAACCCCGCCAACAAATACACTAGAAGCAACCAAATCCCACCAAGAGCTTCTAATCCTTATAACCCACCGCTCAATAGACCCCACCCATTAATTCTAATGTTGAAGCCATAATGAGAACCAAGGTGAGCAAATCAAGAATCTGCAGAGCCAAATTATCAATTTGAAAGGAGATATTACCAAGAAAGGAAATGACATTAGATCCGAGCTTCGAGATAATCTTCAATCCTCCTTTAGCACTCAAACGAATGATATAAAGAATATGTTGGCTAGTTTCTTGCCCACAGCTCAACCTTCTACTTCGAGTTCTCTACCTTCTAATACCGTCACCAATCCGCGAGCGAATGTGAGTGCTATTACTACCCGTAGTGGAGTTACCATAGTAGGACCACCTATCCCACCCCCATCATCTACACCTCCTCCACCACCATTTATCCCTACTCCTCCTACACCTAGTATTAGTGCACCATTACCGTCTCCGCCTCGTCATGACGATGTTCCAAAGAAGAACCCTTCAACATCTCAACCTTTACCTACACCTGCACCTTCACCACCCAAACCCAATATCCCTTATCCTTCACGGCTAGGCAAGACCACAATGCTCACCAAGGATGATTGTCAAATGTCAAATTATTTGAAGATGATCTCTCAAATGAATTTCAGCATTAGCCTTGTTGAAGCACTTGTCCAAATGCCGAAATTTGTGAAAGCATTCAAGGAATTGCTTAACAAGAAGGAAAAGTTGATTGAGCTCGCCAACACACGCTTAAATGAAAACTGTTCTGCAGTTATTCTTAAAGAACTTCCGGAAAAGCTTGGAGATCCCGATCGTTTTGTGTTGCCTTGCATCTTTAACAAAACCGAAGAATTTACTGCCCTACCTGATCTCGGTGTCAGTATAAATCTTATGCCTTTAAGTGTTTGGAAAACACTATCATTACCCGACCTTACTCCAACAAAGATGACCCTAGAACTTGCAAATCACACTCTCGCTTACCCCGTTGGTATTGCCGAAGACGTGTTCATTAAAGTTGGCACATTTACTTTCCCGGTCGACTTTGTCTTTGTTGATTATGAAATGGACCCTCGTATTCCTTTAATACTTGGTCGGCCATTCTTAAGAACCGGACGAGCTCTAGTTGATGTTGCCGAAGGTGAGTTAATCTTAAGAGTCGGGGATGATGCACAAGTTTATAAAATGGGGAAGCTTACAAGAAAATCCTTTGGACAAGAAACTGCGAATATGATTAATGTGCTCGATGATTTTGTCATCTACAACAATCCTCTATTCGAGTCTTGCATTGATAATCCACTTTTTGAAAATGATGTGGATGATTCTCTCCCTAATTTGGAACCTTCTTCCATATATGATTCTCCACCGATGTTTGATGCTTATGATGATGATTCTAGCTCAGATTCGGATGATTATGATGATCTTACTTCCGAGTATCCCGACCTGCCCACATATGATGATTTTGATAAGGCCGATACTCTCTCGAGTGATTCTTCACATGATGAAGATCCTCCGTCATCCATGCTTAATCCTACTTTGGATGATTACTCTTTTGAGGAAGACTTCTCTACATTTCTCATAATTACTTCCCTCATGAGAGTGATGCTCCTCCTTTAGACTTTGATGATTATCGTCTTGATCCTACTTTGCATTTGAAGAAAATTCTTTCAAAGGAGAAGCAACCGGTCGACACCAACATCCGCAGCACATATGATTTAACACCTCTTTGTCCATCTTCTGAGGACGAGGTTGTGCATCTTCTTCGCGGATCATCTTCACATTCTGCTGAGCCTGAGTGCTATTTTCCCTTAAAGGAAAAGGTGTTCGACCCCGGTATCGATATTCTACAGCCATCTCAGTATCCACCTGATGAAATAAAAGGAAAGATTTTTGGAACTACTGAAGATATGCTTGCTCTTCACCCTTGCTTCCACCGTGCTCCATCTTTGCTTAAGGGAACCTTGCCTACTCTTCTTTGGCTTTCCTAGTTCGCCTTAAGCTTGTGCTACTTGATGGACGAAAACTATGTCTTTGATCCTGGTGGATATGTTTCATGCTACTTCCTTTGGTAATCAAGGTCGAGTCAGGCTCACGACTCGGTAATCAAAAATCAAGCGCTTCTTGGGAGGCAACCCATGCTTCTATCTTTAGCTTTCTTTATCCTAAGTGTAGGGGAGACCCGTTGGTGTTTGCTATTTCCACTCTTCTACTAATCAGGGATTCGAGCGCTCAATGATCCACTCTTGATGATTCTTGACGACCCGTGATTCCGTTGTTCCCGTCTTCCCGGTTCTATCCTAAACTCTTTTCGATTCACTATTTTGTATTTCTCAATATTAAAATAAGAATCTCCTTAGTTGTCTCTTCCTTAGCGAGATTTAAACAACGTGCACAATGTCCTAAGTGTAGGGGAGTTTACTCCCACATGCTTAAACATTGAGGACAATGTTTATATTAAGTGTAGGGGGGACTTCTATCGAAGTTAAGTGGTTCTTTTCCTTGTATTTGTCCTTATTTTAACCGGAAAATCAATTTTTCAACATTTTTCAAAATTTTTGATCTATTATTGGCCTATTAGTTTTTCCCTTTGTATAGTTATTTTCTTTCTTTATTAGAATAAATCTTTAATAAAGTGGTTTTAATTTTCAAACGTTGTGAATCTTTTGACTCAACCAGAGGTTACTTATCTAAGTTTACTCTAGCTAGTATCCTTAACGTGTTTAAGTCAATTTTGCTAGGCTTAATTTTAGGGAGCTATAAAACGCGAAAGTCTTAACTCTCACGGGTTAAGAACAAGAACTTTTCGCAAGTTCCTATAATTGATCCTAGAGATTCGTTTATCAATGGAACTTTAAGATGCGATTTCAAAACTTGAAAAAGTCTAAGAGCTTGCAAGACCCTATAGGCGACTCGAAAACCCAAAACTTTGATTTAATAGGCTAAGCATCCACGAGTCTCATTCCTTAAGATTTTAAAGTGTGGAGAACGAGAGATGATAGAGTAAATTATAAGTTTGGTATTCTTTCGTGAATTTATGTGAGTTAATTATAAGCCTATTCTCCCATCGCTTGTTAATAATTTTATCTTCAATAAATAAGGTTGTACGATTTGAAAAGTTACTTAGCTTCTAGCCCAAGATCTTTTAAAAGTTGCTCGGTATGGATTAGAGTTCATAGCCAAGGCATAAATTATTGAAGCGGGATGCGAAGATTGGCGAGTCCAAAAAGGTCCTAACAAGGCATGAGGGCTTTATTTTGTTGCTAAAGATCCAAGTGATGTGAAGAATAATTTATCAAAGATCAATATGAAGGATCGAGACACACGACGAAAAGCAAAAACTCCCCAAAAGTCATGGAGAAGTCTATCCAAAAAGGCCCTAACAAGGTATGAGGATAAATAAAGCCAAGTCCAAAAAGGAGGCGAATTGTTGTAAATCAAAGTCCAAAATAATGATTGGAGAAAAATGAAGAAGTCGTGGTCCAAGTATGAATCTCTCAAAACTTCAAGTGAAGAAATTCATATATGAAGAGAAGACCAAATATCGGTCCGAGAAAGGTCTCAAATCGCGAAGCGAGTTATACCAAGATATGAACTTTATGAGGTCCCGAGAAGCAGTTTTAAAAGATTTTGTCCTTTAGCTAACTATTGATTAAAACATTCACTTTATTTTTAGACTTAATAACTATCGAAATAAGTCAACAATGCATCCTCGTGATCATTCAAGACAACAATAAAATATAAGAGATACACCTAGGAATAAGGGAGTCTAAGTGAATAATTGGCCCACATGAGTTCGTGTTAGTTTACTAACTTATAATAACAATGATCTCGTTTTTAAGCTTGGTTTGGAGAAAGTGAAAACTTGAGGATGATGATTATTCATGACATTTCCAAAACCCAAGGTATGATTTTGATTTCTTTATTTTGAATGTCTATAATTTTCTATCTCTTTAATAAAGGCCAACGTGGATTGATTATGATGAAAAATGTAAACGTGCTTTGTAACTAATGCATTGCATAAGGACATTGCAATGGTCAAGTGTAGGGGATTTGATAGGTGTGTAAACACCCATCCTTTTTACCACTTAATTACAATAATAACCGAGCCAAAACGTGTAATTTATGTCATTAATGTCGGAATTATGCGTGGTTTGTGTTTTTGTTGTGATTTAGGACGAAAAGGTGAAAAGTGGAGAAAACACGGGCATTCACGGGCTTTTATCGAAGAAAAAGACGAAAGACGAAGTCAAGAAGTCAAGAGTGCAAAAAGAACGGAAGTCCAAGACCAATTCTGAAGATTTATCGAAGAAAAAGTCAAAAGACGGAAGTTTACTAAAAGCCGAAGAACTCGAGTCTTATTTATGAAGAAAATTCAAGACGATTTTAAAGAAATCCCAAGACAAAGTCCAAGTATTAATAAGATTAACAAAAGATTAAAGGCTTAAGGACCTAATGGTGCATTTAAGAGAAAATGAAGGAGGGGAGGAAGCTTCCTAAGCACTCCCTAATCCTCCCCTATATATAGATTAGGATCTTAATCATTTGTGTTTGTTGGATAGTTTGACACACTATTTATTCCATTTTACTTTCCTACACATTTAAATTCATGTCCATTTAATTTCTTGTCCAATTTAAATACTTGTCTTGCACCTTAAGTTCCTTTAATTTCAAGTAAGTTTCCATTTAATTCTTGTCAATCTTTACTTTATCTTGTTAATATCCTATCTTCCTTTCTTTAATCTTTATGTTGATTTGTTCATGTTCATGTTCTTGATTTTTATTTATTTATTTAAGTGGGTTTTGATTATCTTGATCATTATTGTTAGTTTTGATTATTTGGATTGTTTGATTATCATTAGTGGATGTTTTGTGATTAGTTTGATTTAATCTTTTGGTTGATTTTGATTAAGTTTGATTAGATTCGTATATACTGTTATTTCCTTGTTCTTCGCTTTGCTGTTACTGATCTTCCAGGTATTCCGCATCAAGCCAGTTATTCCGAGTGAAGGATTGTGCAATTTTTTTCCGGATCAAAAGTTGTTCATCCGGAATATTAGATATTCCGGATCAGTTGTGCTCATTCGGATTAATTCATTATTCCGGATCAAGCATCTCATTCGGAATATTAAAACATTCCGGATCAGCCTTTTATTCCGGATCAAGCTCACATTCCGGATCAACAGGATATTCCGGATCAAGGTGTTATTCCGGATCAACCTCTCATTCCGAATCAAATAATATTCCGGATCAAGCAAGTTCATCCGGAATAATTTATTATTCCGGATCAAGGAGTTTATTCGGAATATTAGGACATTCCGGATCAAAGGTTTTATTCAGAATATTATTCCGGATCAAGAATTATTCCGGATCAACAGCAACATTCCGAATCAAGACCATTATTACGAATCAAGACTTTATTCCGGATAAGTGACATATTCCAGATAAAGGATTTATTCCGGATCAAAGATTTTCGTGAATATTCCGAGTGAAGAAAAACATTCCGAACGAAGGTGACATTCCGGATGAGTGTTTATTCCGAATGAGGGTATTATTCCGAATGAGCTAATTTTCAGGTTCTTTTAATTTCTGTCTTTAATTTTCTGTTTTTTAATTTTCAAGCTTTATTTTTCCCGCCTTTTTACTTAGACGCACTTTAAGATTACTTGCCTTAGATTTATTTTAGTCTTGCCTTAGTTTTAAGTTTTAGTTGCGTTTTAAGTTTGCCTTAGTTAGATTTAAGTTTGCGTTATTTACTTTTAGTGCCTTTTAATTTTAGTCACGCTTTTAAATACTCGCCTTTTACTTTAAATTAGATTTAGATTTACATTACCTGTCGTTTTACTTTAATTGTTTTGCACTTTTAATTACTACAACGACACAAATATTTGTTCCACCAAAGAACGACTGAGTCGCATAGATAAACCAGATTTCAATTCGATTAGACACACGACAAAGAATCTTTTTACATAGGCAAAAGTTGTGTATCAAGTAGTCATGTTTTCAATAAGCTCTCTACATTCCTTGGGTCTTCTTTTCATAAATGTGCCACCGGCGGCTGCATGAATCGTATCACGATCACGAAAAGTCAAATCGTTGTAGAAAGTATCAATCAACGTAACGGGGATCATGTTGTGGTTTAGACATCGATCGATCAAAACATTATATCTTTACCAAGCATCAAAGAGAGATTCATCGGGTTCTTGCATGAAACCGCTGATTTGATTTCGAAGGCTCGTGACCATGGATGGTGGAAAGTAGCGCGACAAAAATCGTTGAGTCATGTCATCCCAAGTATGAATGGAATTCTTCGGGAGACGATCAAAGCATTTTTCGGCGTGGTGTGATAAAGTAAGTGGAAAGAGTTGAAGGCGAAGAACATCCATAGTAGCACCAGGCAACTTCATGCTTTGAGTAATAGTAATGAATTTGTCGAGGTGCTTGTTGGCATCATCATCAGGCAATCCGCGAAATGGATTAGTTTGCACTTGTTGGATCATGTGATGATTCAACGAAAACTCCGGAGCCGTGATTTGCATCGGCGCAATAGGTCCTCCTCGTCCAAACATTGTTGGTTGACAAAGCTCCTCCATTGTCCGAAGATCGGGCTGTGGAAGAACATTGTTGTTGTTATTGTTGAGGTGCGGTGGATTATTGTTGTTGTTCACACCTGTCATAGCTAAATCTTCACGAGTCTCGGGCTCTGGATAAGTTGAAGATCTAGTACGCATACACCTGCAAAGGCAAAAGAAAAAGATACCAAAACAATAGACAATATATATACACTATAAATATAAAATCTTTTTGGATTTTTGAAATTTTTTTTAACTTTAATGGATTTTTGAAATTTTTTTAATTTTTATGGATTTTTGGAAATTTTTAAGCAAGAAAAGAAAAGAACGGTCACGAATGAACGGATCCCAAAAAGCAACGCGTCTCTCACAGAAAATCGTTAATCTTTACGAAAAGAGCCGGCAGCGGCGCCATTTAATACAAGGCTTTTGCCCAGTATAAAAATTAAGTTCATTGAAGTGTTCTAATCGAATTGATTACTGGTAGAATGCGCGACTCAGCCGTCTTTTGGTAAAACACAAAGATTTGGTCGTTGTAGTAAAAGGAAAGTGCAAAAACTTTTACGTAAATGGCGGTAAATAAATCTAAACCTAATTGAAAATAGATGCCTGGAAATTAAAGCGTGGCGAAAAGTAAATAAGGCAAACATAAAACTATCCTAAAGGCAAACTTAAACTTAAACTAAAGGCAAGCTTATAATAAATCTAAGGCAATTAAACTAAAAGTGCAACTAAGGAAAAAGGCGGGGAAAAAATAAAGCTTAAAACTTAAAATATAAAATCAGAAAAAACTAGAAAACACTCATCCGGAATAAATCCTTCATCTGGAATAACACTCTCATTCGGAATAACAAGTTTATCCGGAATAAAACTCTTGATCCGGAATAAACTGCTGGTTCGGAATATTAGCTCACTCGGAATAAAGGCTTCACTCGGAATATAACTTCATCCGGAATAATTGGTTCATCCGGAATAATTAGTTCATCCGGAATAAAGCATTCACTCGCAATAATCTATTGATCCGGAATAACTGACTTATGCGGAAAAGGTGTTCATTCGGAAAACATGCTTGGTTCGGAATAGAAACGTTCATCCGGAATAACTCTTCATCCGGAATGTATGGTTCATCCGGAATAAAACCTTCGTCCGGAATGATGCTTCGTTCGGAAAGTGGGCTTCACTCGGAATGAAAGTTGTTCATTCGGAATATCATTTCATTCGGAATAACGAGGGCTCATCCGGAATAAAACCTTTATCCGAAATAAACTGGGGAAACTGTTTTAGCGAAGAACAAGGGAGAGAAGTATAGTACGAATTCAATCAAATCTAATCAAAAATTAACCTAAAGATTAAACCAACTATCGAATAAACATCTACTAATGATAAAGTAACAATATTCAATCAAACAAATCAATAAAACTAACAATAATAACCAAAATAATCAAAACCCACTTAATCAAATCAATAAAAATTAAAGAACATAAACATAAAGATTAAGATTAGATCAAAGCAAGAAAGGTAGATGAGAGATTAACAAGAAAAGTAAAAATTCAATAACAATAAAAGTAAACTTACTTGGAGTTAGAGGAATTAAAGTGCAAGACAATTAAGAAAATGACATGAAATTAAAGTGCAAGTAATGTAAATGGTGGAGAGTTAATTTGTCAAATTAACTAACAAAGAAAAAATGAAATCTTAATCTCCTATTTATAGTGGAGGAGGAGAGGGTGTGGGAGGAAGCTTCCTCCTCTCTTTCTTCTTTCTTTATTTCTTATTTAATCCTTCGTCTTTAGTCTTTAATCTTCTAAATTCTTCGACTTTTCAGACTTTGTCTCGGGATTACTTTAAACTCGTGTTGTGATTTCTTCATAAATTAGACTTGAGTTCTTCGGCTTTATTAAACTTCCGTCTTTGGACTTTTTCTTCGATAAATCTTCAGAATAGGCCTTGGACTTCCGTTCTTTTTGCACTCTTGATTTCTTGACTTCGTCTTTTGTCTTTTTCTTCGATAAAAGCCCGTGAAAGCCCGTGTTTTCTTCCCTTTTTACATTTTGATCCTAAAATCACAACAAAAACACAAACCACGCATAATTCCGACATTCACGACATAAAATACACGTTATGGCCTGGTTATTATTGTAATTAAGTGGTAAAAGGATGGGTGTTTTCACACCTATCAGGGATCTAAATGGACATGTATAAAAACTCATTATATCAAAAGATAAACATAAGGGCTTATATTGTAAATTAGCCGAGAGTTGAGGGTAATGTTTTAACACTATCCGAAACTTCAAACATAACACAAGGACTTGAATGGAATTATTACAAGGTTAGGGTGACTTGTGTAACTTAGTAAGAACCTAGGGACCCCTTTTGCCTTTTTGCCGAAACCAAATAGTAACCCTAGGGACCCCTTTTACCAACATTGTAAAGTTTAATGAACCCTAGATAAACTCTAGGGGTTTTTTTGGCATAAGCCGAAACTTAAGTGGAGCCCTAGGGGGCATTTATGAAACTTGTTTTAAACCTAATAAAAGCCGAATACCATAAGGACTAAAAGTGACAACTTATGAAACTTTTATAAACCTTAGTTACACGTGTAACTAGCGAGGGACTTGTTTTGCCATTATTTGAAAGTTAAACGAACCCTAGGAATATTATATTAATATTGCCGCGGGTATTTTATTTAATCGAGGGACTAAAATGTAATTTTTCTAAACTTAAGTTAAACCCTAATCATATGTATAACGTTAATATTAAAAATGTAAAACTTAACTAATTGTAAAAGTCCAACGTTCGTTATTTTTCACAACTTATAATGTAATAATTATACAAATATCGGGAACACTAAATTTAACTAAAATGTTATACATTTTATAAACCCTATTTATATATAAGATATAAATTAAATATGATTAACTTATAAAAATAAAAATATTAATTATATTTATTTTCACATTAAATATATATAAAACTTGTTTTTTTATAAATATTTAAATCACTTTACAAATCATACAAGTACGAGGATATTAATTAAACTGGTTAATTAATTTAACAATATTATTTATTTTGTACTTAAAAATAAATACTACTATAACGGGTACAACGATGAACTAAAATTACAAATATCGTAATAAAATGCTTAAAACCAGTATAAGCATGTACAGACTTGTTCTGAAACTTTTATGCATTATGTTATGCATTTACTGAGACCTTATAATTATTTAGGTCGCTGACTGTATCGTGAGCATCATATCAGATTCACTTGTGACTGTTTGTTGTACTACTGAGGTGAGTTCATGGCCCTACTTTATATATTGACAAACTTTTAAACCTTTTTATGGGGAAAAAGACATGCAACATATTTTATTTAATGGACATAAACTGAACTGCGAAACCTTTGATTACATTTGCCTATTGTAGATGAACTCGCATGACCCGTGCATCTGAAACTGTTAGAATTATTGAATTACCTGAATGTTATAAATAAATCTATTTGGGATTGACCATCCCCATCTGGGTGAGTCATGCTCACTGTGCCTAGGCCAGGACAACAGATGTTTCACATGTCAGTACTTATTATTTTTGGGTGCCTTTTTATAAGGAAAAGGGTCCTTATTTGTTAAGGGCTTAACTGTCAAGTCTCAGTTTCGGGAAATATGGGAATGTAATTACTTTTTAGTGTTGATGCTTTGTGCATTACTACTTCAGTGAATGTTTATTGTCCAAACTTATTTTATTAAACCTGTGAATTCACCAACTTTATGTTGACTCTCTAAGCATGTTTTCTCAGGAAACTGAAGCATGTATTGGTGTGCATGGAGTCAAGCATCATGATAGGCTGCATTTATAGAGCTCATCTAGGGTTTTATAAACTAGGGAATTATTCAAACTGTTGAACAATGTTTAAGACAACTTTAATAATATTTTCACTTTTATTCATGTAATGAATGTAATGATAATCTTTTATCTGCTGCTCTATACGCTATCTGCTGTTGATCCACCTACGTGACACCCAAATATTATTTCCGCTGCATTTGACTCAATTTGGGGGTGTCACAGAATCGTATCAGAGTGATAGTTATAGAGAACCAGAACAAAACTTAAATAAATATAAAAATAAAATTTTTATATAAACTGGACTATAACTGTTTTAAAAATTCTTTTGGGATTTTCGGGACAAGAATAGTTAAGCATATAGAGTGTATAGCATACATTCTTACGTGGCTATCTGTGCATTGATTATTAACATACGGTTAATTAATCTCATAAGTATTAACGTAACCTTTAACATCGTCATGTTAAATGGCACTATTATAAAATTTAATCATTATTCCCAAAAACTTTTAACTTGAGTAAGTTTATACTTATGTCAATTAAAATGATATTATTTTCATATTTACTATGGCATCACCCACTGACACTCCTGTTGCCGTATCACCGACATCCTTCTTGCATGGATGGATATCCGCCAGTGACATAGACGACAGTCACACTTCGGGTGACACCGCTCTCGTTGCTGCACTCATCGCTACTCCACCTGTTTCACCTATTTCCCCTGCTGGGGAAGAGGTTCAGTCGACTGCTTCCCTACCACCCTTACCACTAGTTTCCTCACTACGGGACTACACACCCGAGTCTCTGCTGACTCGTAAGAGGAGGTACGAGGAACCTGTCGACTCTACTTTTGAGGTCGGCGAGGGTTCGGGTACGAGGCGCGTGGATCCTGTCCAGGCCAAGATCACTACACTGGTCGCACGCCAGGCACAGGATGTCGCAGCGATTCATGCTCTGCTGGCCGATGGACAGCTTGGACGCACTGCTCTGCAATCGCGTCAGGACGTTCTATGCTGGACTGTTAGTGCTGAGGCACATGCTGCTCGTGGAGCATGGTCCAAGACTTACCATTCTCTCCAGTGGTTGCTGGAGGAGAATGAGTTCCTCTGTGAGCAGATCTACCTACTGCAGAGTCAGCAGACTGAGACCCATACCGCTCTCATGTCCATGGAGCAGACGCTTGCCATCTTCTTTGATCTCCAAGACGTCTGTCACCAGGGATTGACATCAGATACCACTCATCTTCGAGGAGTTCAGCAGACCCTCAGAGACCAATTCTTGGAGGCACATCGACTCCTTAAGGAGACCCAAGATGCCATGACTTCGATGCAGGATGCCATGCAGGCACCAGCTGTCTCATCACCACCAGTGGCACCAACCATTTCTGAGGAGTCTGTTAGGCATGAGTAGACTAGGTGTATTAGATCTTTTGTACATCATGATAAGCTATTAGGGTTGCATCCCGGCTATCATGATATAGGACCTCATGTATTTGTACTTTCTTTTTATCAGTTGTATCATTGTAATGTACTATTTAGATTAGGGATTCGTAGATGATGTACTTTATATTATGTGTACCACCATCCCAGACAGGCGGTCTGTGATCTGTCTTGGATTGGTTGTGCAATTTGTATTGTATTCCTATTCTAGACATATGGCATGTACTCATTATCTTTTGTTATATCATGTACTGTATTATATTATGAACTTTCAAACAGGTTATCCAATTTGTTGTGAAGTTTATGCATGAATTTCTTTTCGTGTATTTATATAAAATTGTGCTAACACCTTAAACTAATGATTTCATTTTTGTGTATAAGTATAGAAAAATGGTAATCACTAGAACGAACCCCAACAATGCCAACACTACCCAAAACGTCATTGATGCCCGACTAAGGGAAATGATTGATCAAGGCATCACAACTGCGGGCCGCCAGCAGAAACGTAGATGATAGTCAAAACTCCAACAACCGCCGGAATAATCCGACCACTAGGGGTTTCTCTTACCCTGACTTCTTGAAATGTAAGCCTTCCTACTACAAGGGCAAGGAAGGAGTGGTGGAACTGATGCAGTTGTTTGAAAGGTTGGAGACGGTGTTCCGCATCAGCGACTGTGTGCAGAAGAGAACAAAGTAAAGTTTTCGACCTGCACATTACTTGAGAGTGCTCTTACTTGGTTGAACTCTGTAGTTGCTACTCTTGGACACGACGCTGCCTATGCTCTCAACTGGATTGAACTGAAGGAGAGAATGACAGAGAAATACTATCCAAGGGGAGAAATGAAGAAACTTGAAATCGAATTGTGGGATCTCAAATACAGGAACAATGACATCACTGCATACAACCAAAGGTTCCAAAAGTTGACTCTAATGTGTACCAGAATGTTTGTGGAGGAGGAAGATAAGATTGAAAAGTATGTTGGTGGACTCCCAGACGCCATTCATGACAGCGTGCTCGCATCTCGACCTACTACTGTCGAGAATGCCATCGAGTTCGCTACTGAATTGATCAAAAAAAGAGTCTATATCATATCCGAGAGGCAAACTGACAACAAGCGAAAGGCAGATGAATATTTCGGTAGTCAGCACCAGCAACATCCTAAAAAGTAAAATGTTGGGCAAGTTTACAGTGCTACCACTGCAGGGACTAAGTCGTAAATGGGCGCAAAACCTTTGTGCTCCAAGTGCAACTATCATCATACTGTTGATAGCCCATGCCAGACCTGCTACAGATGTGGACAAGTGGGTCATTTTGCTAAAACCTGTCGAGTTAATGCTGTCACTCAGGCCCGGCCCAATCAAAACACTGGGAACTACAACAACAGGGGCAGATACAATGCCCGTGGGAACGGAAATGGACAGCAGGGAAGCCACAATGCTGCTGGAGGAAATAACAATAGACCCAAGAAGGGAGTAGTGTGCTATGAGTGTGGAGCACCGGGACACGTGAGACCAGGTTGTCCTAAGCGAGCCAACCAGAACAAGAACAGTGGAGGAGCTTCTTCGAGAGTGTACGTGGTCGGCAATGCAAAAACCAACCCCGACTCAAATGTCGTTACTGGTACGTTCATACTAAACAATCATTATGCATCTGTTTTGTTTGATACTGGAGCAGACCGAAGTTTTATATCCACTGAATTTAGCCAAGCACTAGAAGTCGTTCCTATAATTTTAGATCACCATTACTCCGTAGAAGACGGTAAGACTTTAGATGCTGACACTATCATTAGAGGTTGTACTTTAAATCTTTCCAAACATCCGTTCAACATTGACCTTATTCCCGTAAACCTTGGTAGTTTTGATGTTATTATTGGTATGGACTGGTTAGCGAGATACTGTGCAGTCATTGTTTGTGATAAAAAACTAGTCCGTATTCCATGGGGAAACGAAACTTTAATCATTCGAGGAGACAGTAACACCGACCTCACTGACACTAAACTTAGTGTTATCTCTTGTACTAAAGCCCATAAATATTTGTCGAGAGGATGTCCTATCTTCTTGGCCCATATTTCTCAAACAGATGAAGAGGACAAGCCCGAGAAGAAACAAATCAAAGACGTACCTATCGTCCGAGATTTTCCCGAAGTCTTTCCTGATGAGTTTTCAGGCTTACCACCGACCCGACAAGTGTAATTTCAAATCGATTTGATTCCCGGAGCTGCACCTGTAGCTAAAGCTCCATACCGGTTGGCACCATCAGAAATGAAAGAACTAGCTGAAAAACTCTAGGAACTATCTGACAAAGGATTTATTCGACCCAGTTCCTCACCATGGGAAGCTCCTGTGTTATTTGACAAAAAGAAAGACAGTTCTTTCCGAATTTGCATCGACTATAGAGAACTGAATAAGTTAACTGTGGAGCATCGTTATCCACTTCCTCGCATTGATGACCTATTTGACCAACTGCAAGGGTCAAGTGTGTACTCCAAGATTGACTTGAGATCTGGATACCATCAACTAAGGGTCAGGGAGGAAGATATTCCAAAAACAGCTTTTAGAACCCGTTACGGCCATTACGAATTCTAGGTTATACCATTTGGGTTGACCAATACACCAGCTATCTTCATGGACCTTATGAACCGTGTGTGCAGACCCTACCTGGATAAATTCGTGGTAGTCTTCATTGACGATATACTCATTTATTCCAAGAACGAACAAGAACACGGGGAACATCTGGCACAAGTACTAAAGGTACTCAAGGAGGAACAACTCTATGCTAAATTCTCCAAATGTGAATTCTGGATTCCCAGAGTACAATTCCTCGGTCATGTCATTGATTGTGACGGTATTCACGTAGATCCAGCGAAGGTCAAGTCTGTCAAGGATTGGGTATCTCCTAAATCACCGACAAAGATTCGCTAATTTCTAGGCCTTACCGGGTACTACCGCAGATTTATTGAAGATTTTCCCAAAATAGCCAAGCCAATGACCAAACTCACGCAGAAAGGAATAAAGTTCGATTGGGGAGAGAAGGAAGAATCAGCTTTTCAGCTGATCGAGCAGAAGTTGTGTAGCGAACCTATATTGGCCTTGCCTGAAGGCAACGATGATTTCGTTGTATACTATGATGCTTCACATAAAGGTCTAGGTGAAGTATTGATGCAAAGGATGAAAGTGATTGCCTATGCTTCAAGACAACTGAAGAAGCATGAGAAGAACTACACCACTCACGATCTAGAACTTGGATCCGTAGCTTTTGCTCTCAAAATCTGGAGACATTCCCTATACAGAACAAAGTGCACAGTGCATACTGACCACAACAGTTTGCAACACATATTGGACCAGAAGGAGCTGAAGATAAGACAACGCCGTTGGATTGAGCTGCTGAGTGACTACGACTACGAGATCAAATGCCACCCCGATAAAGTAAATGTGGTTGCTGATGCTTTAAGTCGTAAGGAAACGGACCCTACTATGAGAGTTCGGGAATTAGTTATGACAATCAGTTTGGATCTACCCAAACAGATTTTGGAAGCTCAGACTCAAGCCCAATTACCTGAAAACCTCGTGAAGGAAGACGTCGAGGGAATGCTCAGAACCGACCTTACTAAGGAGAAGCTAGAACCAAGAGCAGATGGAACCCTATCCCTTCACGGACGAAGTTGGTTACCTTGATATGGAGATTTAAGGAACGTGATCATGCACGAATCTCATAAGTCTAAATATTCTATACATCCCGGATCTGAAAAGATGTACCAGGATATGAAGAAATTATACTGGTGGCCGAATATGAAAGCTGACATCGCCACCTACGTACAAAAGTGTTTGACATGTTCACGTGTCAAAAATGAACACCAGAGACCATTGGGTTTGCTTGTACAACCTGAGATACCGAAATGGAAGTGGGACAACATCACCATGGACTTTGTCACCAAACTCCCAAAGTCATCTCACGGTTACGATACTATCTGGGTAATCATCGACCGACTTACCAATTCTGCTCATTTCCTGCTAATTAGGGAGAATGATTCCCTTGCAAGACTAACAAAAACGTACCTGAAGGAGATAGTGACCAAACATGGAATACCAGTTTCGATAATTTGTGATCGAGACGGTAGGTTCACATCAAACTTTTGGAAGGCTTTCCAACGAGCCTTAGGTACCAATTTGGATATGAGCACTGCTTATCATCCACAGACTGCCGGTCAAAGTGAACGAACCATCCAGACTCTAGAAGACATGCTACGGGCATGTGTGATTGACTTTGGAAATGGATAGGTTGACCACATTCCTTTAGTAGAAGTCTCCTACAACAACAGTTATCATGCTAGTATTAAGGCTGCCCCTTTTGAAGCACTATACGGTCGGAAATGCCGTTCACCTGTGTGCTGGGCAGAAGTAGGTGAATTTCAGCTCACTGGACCAGAACTAATCCAGGAGACTACAGACAAGATCGTCCTCATTAAGCAAAGAATTCAAGCTGCTCGCGATCGACAAAAAAGCTACGCGGACCTGAAACGCAAACCTATGCAATTTGAAGTAGGTGACCGTGTTATGATAAAGGTATCACCTTGGAAGGGTGTTGTACGCTTTGGCAAACATGGGAAACTGAATCCACGTTATGTTCTCCCTTTCAAAGTAAAAGCCAGGATCGGGGAAGTAGCTTATCGTTTAGAGTTTCCCCAGCAACTGAGTCGGGTACACTCTACCTTTCATGTGTCTAACCTGAAGAAGTGCTATGCTGAAGAACCATTGGCTATGCCATTGGAGGGAGTTCAGTTTGACGACAAACTCCAGTTCATAGAGGAACCAGTAGAAATCATGGAGAAGACAGTTAAGAAATTGAAACGCAGTCGCATCCTGTTGATCAAAGTACGTTGGAACTCGAGGAGATGCCTTGAGTTCACTTGGGAACGAGAAGACTCGTTTAAAACCAAGTACCCACACTTGTTCACCTGACCGGTGACTTCATCTTAAGCTTTGAGGACAAAGGTAAAATAACGGGATGGTGCTGTAAAACCTCTGATTTTACCTTATTGACTTTGTCAACTGTTGTACTCTTTATTTTTGGGATCTATATAATTCCACTTTTATATGATTTATTATTAATCATATACCTTTGTCATACTATCTTTCATATTTATTTTTACATTTATATGAACCCTTAGTCATTATTGACTACTCTGACAATTGATTGGCCACCTGAATGAACAAGGACTCATCACCTTAGTACACATTTTGAGATAAAATGTAACATTATTTACTTAATTTATTAAGTACTTGGACTTATTTTTATATGTATATATTTACATATATTTTATACTATGAATAACCACCTAACACTTTAAAACAATGTACATTATTTTACATTGTCGTTTATTTACTTTATTCAATTAAAATATTTATAATGATGTATTCATTATATACTTTCACTAAATTACCTAAAGGTTTAATTAAAATATCTATTAACTTAACAAATGCATACAATATCATACAAGGACTATTATTTTCATCCAACACTTGATAAAAATTATCACAACTCTCCCACCATGCATGTAGATGTCGTGTATAGGCATGCATACACCAAAGAAAAATGTTTACTTAACTTGTAACTAGGAAACTAATCATGAGGACTTTAAGTCACTCCCCCCCCCCCTCCATGCATCCCATACACCAACCACTATTGAGGTTATACCTTGTCCCCCCTACCTCACTTACACACGGCAACAATGGGAAGAAAGAAAGGGCACATGTGTTTTTGCTATTTGAGGATACAAACCATGCATATCTTACAATATCCAAAATAGATACTTACAAAGATCCGTAGTACAAATGTTGGATTCATCATATCTTGCAAATCCTTGTTATAGCCGAATCCCTCAACTCTTGCAACATAAACTATCTCCAAAGTCTTCACTCTCTCTCTCTAAACTCACGGTTTACTTCCATCTTCACCAATATCCATCAAGCTTCCATTGATACTATTTGCTACTACATTAAAACATGTATTATACTACATAATAGCAAATCAACACTCCTTGCTACTCCTAGTTACACTACACGGCAAGAAAAGGAGCCCTAGCTACTCTAGTGAAGGCCACGGCTAGATTTTGGGTACAAGGATTCACCATTGTTGAAACCAAGCTCTCATCCCTAGTGATTCTCTTGTCCATTCCTTGATCCATCTAAACAAGTAAGTATCTTAAAAACTTGTCCCTTCAATATACTCATCTTCATATACATAATCATACACTTGAATATCACTAGTAAAACTTAATGTTGAAACAAAACCATGAAAACCCTAGACCATTTAGGTCACGGATAAAATGAGTTATGATTTAATGTGTATAAAAATATTGCTAACTATAAAGTATATAACCTTATGAACTTGTTAAACTATAAAACTATGAAAAACCTAACCATGCATATACTAGACGTGGGGTTTTAACCCTATGGTTTAGTATTGATTAAATTGGTAATGTTTCAACAAGCTTAGAAACACTAGATCTATATAACTAGTTGCCTTAGATTAATAATCTCACTATTTTGCCTTATATAAAATTTAGCTATTAAGCCCACTATAATAAGCTTGTCTAAATAAACTCCATTTTTGTTAAATAATATTTTTATAGAACTTTTTGTGTCAAAACTATAACTTTATAAAGTTTCGGGTTCAAAACATAGATCTATAAATGTTTTGGACTAAAATGATAGATCTATAAAGTTTTGGGTTAAAATGGTAAATCCATTATGTTTTGGATTAAAAATAATAAATATAATACTTTCGGGTTAATTTTGTAATATTCTTAAGTTTAGGGATCTAAATGGACATGTATAGAAACTCATTATATCAAAAGATAAACATAAGGGCTTATATTGTAAATTAGCCGAGAGTTGAGGGTAGTGTTTTAACACTATCCGAAACTTCAAACATAACACAAGGACTTGAATGGAATTATTACAATGTTAGGGTGACTTGTGTAACTTAGTAAGAACCTAGGGACCCCTTTTGCCTTTTTGTCGAAACCTAATAGTAACCCTAGGGACCCCTTTTGCCAACATTTTAAAGTCTAATGAACCCTAGATGAACCCTAGGGGCTGTTTTGGCATAGGCCAAAACTTAAATGGAGCCCTAGGGGGCATTTATGGAAATTGTTTTAAACCTAATAAAAGCCGAATACCATAAGGACTAAAAGTGCCAACTTATGAAACTTTTATAAACCCTAGTTACACGTGTAACTAGGGAGGGACTTGTTTTGCAATTATTTGAAAGTTAAACGAACCCTAGGAATATTATATTAATATTGCCGCGGGTATTTTATTTAATCGAGGGACTAAAATGTAATTTTCCTAAACTTAAGTTAAACCCTAATCTTATGTATAACGTTAATATTAAAATGGTAAAACTTAACTAATTATAAAAGTCCAACGTTCGTTATTTTTCACAACTTATAATGTAATCATTATACAAATATCGGAACACTAAATTTAACTAAAATGTTATACATTTTAAAAACCCTATTTATATATAAGATATAAATTAAATATGATTAACTTATAAAAATAAAAATATTAATTATATTTATTTTCACTTTAAATATATATAAAACTTGCTTTTTATAAATGTTTAAATCACTAGTACGAGGATATTAATTAAACTGGTTAATTAATTTAACAATATTATTTATTTTGTACTTAAAAATAAATACTACTATAACGGGTACAACGATGAACTAAAATTACAGATATCGTAATAAAATGCTTAAAACCAGTATAAGCATGCAAATACTTGTTCTGAAACTTTTATGCATTATGTTATGCATTTACTGAGACCTCATAATTATTTAGGTCCTTGACTGTATCGTGAGCATCATATCAGATTTTCTTGTGACTATTTGTTGTACTACTGAGGTGAGTTCATTGTCCCACTTTATATATTGACAAACTTTTAAACCTTTTTATGGGGAAGAAAACATGCAACATATATTATTTAATGAACATAAACTGAACTGCGAAACCTTTGATTACATTTGTCTATTGTAGATGAACCCGCATGACCCGTGCATCTGAAACTGTTAGAATTATTGAATTACATGAATGTTATAAATAGATCTATTTGGGATTGACCATCCCTATCTGGGTGAGTCATGCTCACTATGCCTAGGCCAGGACAACAGATGTTTCACATGTCAGCACTTATTATTTTTGGGTGCCTTTTTATAAGGCGAAGGGTCCTTATTTGTTAAGGGCTTAACTGTCAAGTCTCAGTTTCAGGCAATATGGGAATGTAATTACTTTTTAGTGTTGATGCTTTCTGCATTACTACTTCAGTGAATGTTTATTATCCAAACTTATTTTATTAAACCTATGAATTCACCAACTTTATGTTGATTCTCTAAGCATGTTTTCTCAGGAAACTGAAGCAGGTATTGGTGTGCATGGAGTCAAGCATCATGATAGGCTGCATTTATAGAGCTCATCTGGGGTTTTATAAACTAGGGAATTATTCAAACTGTTTAACAATGTTTAAGACAACTTTAATAATATTTGCACTTTTATTCATGTAATGAATGTAATGATAATCTTTTATCTGCTTCTCTATACGCTATCTGCTGTTGATCCACCTACGTGACACCCAAATATTATTTCCGCTGCATTTGACTCAATTTGGGGGTGTCACATAAGCATGGTGTGCCTGTATCGATCATCTCTATCAAGATCCTCGCTTCACATCGAATTTCTAGAGATTTCCTCAGAAGTCATTGGGAAAGAATCTTGATGAGAGTACTGTTTACCACCCCAATCGAAGGGACAAGGTGAAAGAACGATACAAACACTAAAAGTCTTGTTTTATGTTTGAATATTTGACCTCTGGTAATGAACATGATAATCGTTTTCCTTTGGAGAGATTATCATTCATAATTAACGTATTAGGATCAAGATCGAATCTTGTGAGGATCTAAATATAAGAGCATTTGTAGGCAGGAGTTGGGATGAAGATACCCGACATACACCCATTGTGAGTTGGACATGACTTTTAGGTTTAAGGTTGCCTATGATGACAAACCTAACCTTAAAAAATACCCGACCCGCGAGACCTTGTTGGAAATATGTTTTTACGTATTTAGAAAGGATCAATCACTCCAATGATATATTCAAGTATTGGGCTCGTGATCCAATATGTAATCAATATAGCCCATATAGCCCACATGTAGGGTGGGTTATATATACCCCCTCCTAGCATGTTAGGAGGGGTTGGTCATTTGTTTCATTTCACATTTCATCAATTTACATCTTTCTCTTCCTTTCTCTCCTTTCTCTCTCTAGTTTTCTCTCTTTAGTTCTTCCTTCTCCCTCCTTCTTTTTTGATAAATCAAACACTTGCACAATCCTAAGAAACTATGATTCTACAAATGGTATCAAGAGCCATGGTTTGATTGGTTTGTTCTTCTGTTCTTGATTTCGTGAGGATTTGATCTAAAAAAACCCCACGTCCAAAATTTTTGTGTTTTTCGTGGTTTGATCTTTACCAGTATCATCTACATAGTCGTGGTAGTGATTTGGTACATTTATTGTGGTAAAAAACACAAAATTTTTGGATGTTTGGCATCATTTTTGGCTTAAAGTTTCGAAAATCAACAAGTACATTCGAGATCCACCTTTTTGGGATAATTCCTCAATATCTGATTCATATTGAGGAATTGTGTCCTGATTCACATTGCAGAATTGTTTCACATTGCGGAATTGTGTCACATTGCGGAATTGTGTCACATTGCGGAATTATGTCACATTGCGGAATTGTGTCACATTGCGGAATTGTGTCACATTGCGGAATTGTGTCACATTGCGGAATTATGTCACATTGCGGAATTGTGTATATATCGAGCATGTTAGGAGGGGTTGGTCATTTGTTTCTTTCACATTTCATCAATTTACATCTTTCTCTTTCTTTCTCTACTTTCTCTCTCTAGCTTTCTCTCTCTAGTTATTCCTTCTCCCTCCTTCTATTTAGATAAATCAAACACTTGCACAATCCTAAGAAACTATGATTCTATAGACCTGAAATGACTGTTGAAATTAGGATATGATTATTGACTGCCAGTAGTGGGGAGGAGGTTATGTGAATATGAAATGTAGATCTTGAAGTGCAGGATGGGTAGCGAAGTTATGCCGAAAATTTTCGCCATGGAAAAGTGAATTGATGATCTGAAAGATCATAGGAAATAAGTCCCCGTTGTATGGGATCATTGAGATGATGTAAAGATATGGACCGAGAGGCATATAAGCTGGATCTACCCCAGAACTTCAAGGGCTGCATAAATTATGTTTCGTATATCAAACTTGATAAAATGTCTATTAAGTGAAAATCTGATTACTTCTTGATGAAGTTTGGATCGGCAAAAAGTTGCATTCAACAAAAACCCGTGAACATCATGGATAGAGAAAGTAAGTCAACTTAATCCTGATCGTATTCCCGTAGTTATGTTTGATGAAACTCGCACAATTGTAATGAATTACACTTGTTAGAAAAGACCGAATGTGGAGGAAATACCCACATGGCTTTAACTCTATAAGAAGCGAGTAGTAAGATAAATCGATCTTTGAGGACAAAGATCCTCTTTAGGGGTAACTGCTGTGACAATCCGTCAATTTATGGTCGATATTTTATTCTCAAGTATTATTTTAATCATTATTTTAATTTTATATTATGAACTCACTCACTTTTGGGAAGAAATAATGGTTTACGTCTTAAAGTAGCATCGACTACGTCTAATACCGGAGAACTCTACGTTACGTGCTTACGTTTACATACACTGTTTTTGTGACAGTCCGACATTTCAGGAAATAAATTTATCCTCGAATATTATTTTGGAATTTTAATTTGTGTTGGTCAATGTAGGTAAATCGTACATGTTTTAGGAAAAACGCGTATGAGCGGCAAGTATTAAGTCTTACGCTTTAGGAAAAACGTAAAACCGAATAAATGCGAGTTCGTTCTCGAAGGAGGTGTGTGGATTAAGTGTGCTAATATATAAAATAAAAGTTTGGATTAGTGACGTTTTTGGTTTAAAGATAGAAGAAGTAAAGACGAGCTACGGTTACGATTACACTACGACGTAATGACGTAAAACGCGAACGTAAATACGTAATACGTGACAAAATTAAAAATTAAAGCTAAAAACAATTTAAAATTAAAACTAAGTCTAAAATAATATAAATAAGAATAAAAATCCAACAACTAATTTTTAAAACCTTTTATTAATTATGTTAGAAATACGTTTTACGTATATTAAAAGTATCGGTCACTCCACAATATTATTTATGTTGTAATAGCTCGTAGTTAACAAATAGTTATTAGTTACTTATTTAGTTAAGTAAGAACCGGTCCATGGGCTTGTCATGGACCGGCCCAAGCCCAATGTAGCTTGGAAGTATAAATACCCCTTTCCACCATGGAAAGGGGTTGATTGTTGAATGTTTCTCATTTCCACTTAATGAAATAACACATAGTTTTCTCTCACTTTCTCTCTCTAGTTTCTCTCTCTAGAAATCATCAACCCCCTTCATAGATTCATAGGTTATCAAGATTCTACATTTGGTATCAGAGCTATGGGGTGATTTAAGGTAATGATTTGTGTGGTTTTTTAGTTTTTGATTGTATTAGTGTTCTTTAAGAAGATCATCTTGATTCTTGGACTTTTTTGGTGTTTTTGTGATTGGGATTAGTGGATAAGTATTAGTTTTTACTTATTATTGTTGAAATCACAAAACTTTTTAGGTTATTTGGTAAAAATCTGGGTTTAATCTTCATTTTTATTGGTCGACTGTTCATCGTACAACCTTCTGATTACCCAGCAAAAGTTCCGAACCAACAAGTTCCGGATCACCAAAAAGTTCCGAACCAAGAAGTTCCGAACGAAAAAGTTCCGAACCAAAAGGTTCCGGATCAAGAAAGTTCCGGATCAAGAAAGTTCCGGATCAAGCCAAAAGTTCCGGATCAAGCCAAAAGTTCCGAACCAAGGAAAGTTCCGAACCAAGGAAAGTTCCGAACCAAGGAAAGTTCCAAACCAAGGAAAGTTCCGAACCAACAAAAATCATAAAAAATATAAAACCTAGAAAAACCATAAAAATTATAAAATCAAGAAAAACCAAAAATATTTTTCGTTTTTAAATCGGGCATGTCTTTTAGTACGGTAATATTTACGGCCTTAGAAATGTCGATCAATATTGACACGGTGCCATAAATAGAGTCCGTATAAAAGTTGTACATTTTTTAAAACATGCCCATTATGGCTTGTAGTTATTTCAGACTGCAACCCGGTTTTCATATTAAAGTCACGTATTTCCTTGGAAAACGTTGGCTCAGAACGGGAATTAATTTTCTCGGGCATGATTTACAAGCCAAATCATGCAAAGGGATCAAGTTTACTTTAAAACTTGGTCTAACACAAATTTATGTACGTCTCAGTGCATTAATTTGTTAAAATAAGAGAAATCTTATTGACACCACGAATCAATCTTTTTTAAGATACACATTGGAAATGCTTTCATCAATATTTGACTCTTTAAACAATGACTACAGATCTTTAAATAAAAAACGGGTCATCGTTTAAGGGGGAGAAAATATTAAATCATCTTTGTCATTAAATTGATTTTCAAAAGTGATTGTGAAAAATTAATGGCTAAATGGTAATTGAGTGGTTTTGCTTTAGAATACGACTTGTGTTCGTTCTATGTGATAGGCATTGCTTTTAGATCTTAGAGATATGCTAATTGGATGCGATACTTAAGTTGTGTGAGATTGTCGAGTTTAGTTTAACTAAGCAAAATTAAGTTGACTAAGCTTATCAATGGAAATGTAAAATGAAATGAAAAAGTTATAAACAAAAAGGAAAAGAATAGGAGAATATAGGGACTTAAGGTGATAATTGTGGAAGTAGTAAAATTTGACCTAAGTCAAAAGCTAACCCCCCCCCCCCCCCCCCCCGCCTCAATTTTTCTTCATATCCTTCACTGTTTATTCTCACTTTGCCGCCATTGTTAAATCACACACACAAGATCTAAAACCTCTCGTTTATTCATCCAATCCGATTCATTCAATTTAAAAGGTAATTATCATCTATATTTAACTTATAATTCACCTTATTCATCCTTTAATTTTGTTAAATTACTCGTTTAAATCAGTTTAAATCAAATTAGGGTTTATGATTAATTTAGGGTTAATTAACTAAGGATTTGTGGTGGGTTTTGCTCGGAATAGCTTTAGATGATGTTTAATTGCCTTAGTTTGCCTTAGAACTCACAAACGCGCATAGATTAATCATCATAACTACGTTTGAAAAGTTCCGGATGAACATGGATATAAACTTCCGAATGAAGGATTTTTCTGAAAAAAGTTCCGAATGAAGAACTTCCGAATGAAAGAAGTTCCGAATGAAGGACTTCCGAATGAAGAAGTTCCGAATGAAGGACTTCCGAATGAAGAAGTTCCGAATGAAGGACTTCCGAATGAAGAACTTCCGAATGAAGAACTTCCGAAAGAAGAAGTTCCGAATGAAGAACTTCCGAATGAAAGAAGTTCCGAATGAAGGACTTCCGAATGAAGAAGTTCCGAATGAAAGACTTCCGAATGAAGAAGTTCCGAATGAAGGACTTCCGAATGAAGAAGTTCCGAATGAAAGACTTCCGAATGAAGAAGTTCCGAATGAAGAACTTCCGAATGAAGAAGTTCCGAATGAAGAAGTTCCGAATGAAGGAAGTTCCGAATGAAGAACTTCCGAATGAAGGAAGTTCCGAATGAAGAACTTCCGAATGAAGGAAGTTCCGAATGAAGAACTTCCGAATGAAGGAAGTTCCGAATGAAGAACTTCTGAATGAAGGAAGTTCCGCATGAAGGAATGTTCCGAATCAAGAAGTTCCGAATGAAGGAAAGTTCCGGATGAAGAGTTGTTTGATTAATATTGTTTGCCTGTTATATGTACTTGTTGTATTATGTTATGAAATGTGTTATGGTTAGAAGTAAGAATGATATATATCTATATGTTTTTTGTGCATCAACCTTTCATGTCTTATCTTAAGCAGATACAATGACTAATCCAACAGTACAAGCAATCCAAGACTCTAGAGAAGCCGCTATTGCTAAAGCACGAACCCTCAAGTTCATACCAAACAATTACCGGCTGAAGCAAGTCTCAAAATCCACTCACCATGGATTTAAAGTAGCCATACCAATCCTCGATAACTCTCATTTCAAGAACACCCTTAGGAGTACTGCCTCGGTGCCGTATGAGTACATGTATGAGTTCTGGGCTACCAAGGAGAGTACTTCAAACAAGATCACCTTCACCATCGACAACAAGCAGCAGACGCTCATAGTTTCAGACTTCCGTAAGATTTTTGGTATACGGGATACACCCAAAGGCATGTCATTTTCGAGGGATCCTACTAAAGATGAACTAATGGAGATGTTTGAGGCTCTTGGATGTCCTGACATACGAGTTGCGTCTGAGTTTACCACTGCTAAAGTAGGACAACCTTGGAGAGCATTGTTGGGTATTCTCAGTAGATGTCTTACACCAAAAACAAGTGGGCATGATGCTTTGCGCAGTCCTATTATAAACCTCTTCTATGGCATGTACAAAGCTGCAAATGCAGATTATGCATTGTTGATATGGGAAGAATTCACCTTTCAACTCTTCCAAAACAAGAAGCTGAAGACAAATTTCTTTCCTTATCCTCGGTTTATCAAGCTTATCATTAACTATTTTATGAAAAATGATGCTACTATTGATAGGCGTGCAGCAAGTCGTTATCACACTGAAGAAGCTGATGATACTGTGGATCTAAGGCATGAAGGACCATCTGGTGGTGTCATTCCTGGTCATATTCCCGATTACCTTCTGACGGATAAAATTAAAGGTTCTGCTGATTACAAACTACTGCAGCTAGAAATCAAGAAGCTGAAAGCAAACCTTCAGACTGGAGAAGACTCGTCTACTACAGTGAAGAGTAAAGGTAAACGCAAGCAACCAGCTGCTTTACCTGAACCCGAAACCAAGAAGAAAAAGACAGAGGTTAAGAAGGGAAAGGGTAAGGCTGATGAGTTACGTCTACATGATGAAGAAGATGTTGTTGATCCTACTCTTGACAAGGCAGAGAAACAAATGATGAAGATAGCAATTCAAAGGAGTAGGAAAGATACTGGCGGTAGTGGTTCAGGTGCAAGGGTAAATGTTGAAGAAGAGTACGAGGAACCAGATGATATTGATGAGTTTGGGTCACCTGAACGGTATTCCACTTCGAAGGAGCCATCAATCCCTATTTCAGCAAGTGTTGAAAAGGAGTCTGGTGCTCCTACTATTATGGTGTCTACTCAACCTTTAGCAACTCAACCTCCACCAATCCAACCCTTACCAACCAGACCGGCGTCAACACCATTCCTTCCACCACCAATAACTCCCATCCTTAGTACCGTAGTAACAACCGAGCCTCTTCCATCAACCCAGAGCAGCTCTGCAACATCCACAATGGCCGCATTGGTGATGGCCGAAATGTTGGATAAACATACGGATAATCACAAACGAGAAATGGATGAACTTCGCCAAGAGTTACATAGACGAGCTCAAAGTGAAGAAGCATCTAGGAAAGCCCAAGAGGAGATGCTTGCTAAGTTCGCTGCAGATTTGGAATTGACGCGAAAAGCTCATGCAGAAGAACTAGCTAGGGTTAAGCAGGCTGAGGCTGATAAGCATGCTGCACGTATCACGAGACTTCAAGCGATGAGGGATAAATACAAGGAGCAAAAAGAAGCACTTGAAGCCTCTGTTGAAGAAAGAGTGCAAGAATCCGTTGAATCCATTATGCCTAAACTGCGTGATGAGTTGAAGACACTAGCAGCTGATAACTTGATGATCAAGTCATCCAATCCTTCAGAATCCGCCTACAAAATTGCTTATGAGTTAACGGATTTTGAATTAAAGAAGATCCTCAAAGCTCGTATGGTGGAACTTGGATCATTTGATAAATCTAGGATACAACGGGCTCTTTACAAATCCCTGAATGACGCTATCATGGAGGATGATAGGTTATTCAAAACGTTTGGAAGTGTGGTACCTTATCACATTCTACCTGAGGAGGACAAAGATGATAGTGAACAGGAAGAGGGTACTGGTGAAGAAGAAGAGGAAGAAGAAGGAGAAGAAGAGGAAAAGGATGACGATGATGGTGATGATGATGAGGATGAGGATGAGGATGATGATGATGATGATGATGGCGATGATGGTGGTGATGGTAATGAGGAGAGTGCTAGGGGAGCAACGGGGACAACAATGAGGATGATGATGGGGGTGAACAGGCTAAAGAGGGAGATAAGGTTACCAGATCCAAGAAACCTTCTAAGTCTGGAACCAAGTCCAAGAAAGATGCAGCGCAGAAGGACAAATCAACATCATCGGAATCAAGACGATCTAAGTGGCGCCACGATGTGAATGCTACTACAGCGTCATCGATTCCTGGTACTTCTATTGCTGTATCTATACCTATTACCACTAACCCCATTAGTTCTGTTGTTGTTGCTCCTGTGATTGCAGAATCGGTAACTGAACCTGAAGCTGCACAACACTCACCCGTTCACGACACTGCCGAAATGCCTGAATCAGATCCAGCAGATGTTCGCGTTTCTACTCCTCTACAACAAGCACAACAATCTACGGTTCCTGAACCAAGCACACGAGACTGGGCAGACACTCTGGAGATAGACGAGACTGCACCGCCACAGGCTTGGATCACGGCAGCAGCGCAATATGATCCGATCACAGACGCTGATAAAGATGTTTTGTATCTCCGTATCCGCAGTCCGATTGACTTATGTGCATTTCTTGCTCATGAGTATAAGACTTCGGTTACTCCATCTTTGGTGAAGAAAGCGCTGAAGGATAAGAGACTTCGCGCCAAAACCCGGTTAACCCGATTGGAGTTCGAGTATTATGCCGATGAGATCCTGAAGGCTCTAAATACCGTTCAACGGCCAGGTCTTCATGAATCAGATAGAGCCCCACCTTCACTTGATCCTACTCAAGATAATCAGATAGCTCTCGACTTCTTCGTCACCTATGATCTTGAGTATCTTCTGAAGGGTTCATCAAAGTACGCAACATCCTTGACCTTGCTGAAAGCTGCCAACTGGGGGACAATACCCTGGATCGAGGAAAAGGTAAACATACTCTGGGTTCCAAGGGTAACTCGTAATTATGATATGTATGCTGTTATAGGTGCATATCATTGGGACGAACGAGTCCGAAGGGCGTACAGGGGTTGCTGCCTAGTCAATTCTGGAAGCAACGTTAGATCCGATATCCGCATCTCCAGCATCTTAGGGTTGAAAACTGAAGCCAAGAATGGCTATTATCATGTGACGGAGATTCGTTTGAAAAGGGAGGATGACAGAGAATACAAAATCCAGCAGGGAGATTTTTCTATCATTCGCCTTGAGGATATCGAAGATATGTTGCTCCTGATGACCCGCGATCAACTCACACATATTCCTCGTGAAGACCTCATTGCCTTGAATACAGCACTTCGTATGTTCACACGAAGCGTTGTTATCAAGAAACGAGTTGAAGATCTGCAGTTGGGAGTCGAAAGCTACCAGAGGAAGCTCAACTTAACCCGTCCAGTGAATCAAGTTCTACCTCAACATGTAGATAGATGTCCTTATACCGGCATTGCTGTCCCGAATAGCGGCATTTTCTACTTGAACAGTCGAGGTTTAATGAAGTTTATGAGGGTGGGTGAGCTATATAAGTACAGTGATGGGACTCTTCTACAAGTCAGAGGAAAGTTGGAGCATCTTAACTCGGGTGGGACTTTGCCAGAGATGACGGAGGATTGGCATCCGGGTTACCGGCAGATGGCGAAGTATGTGATCAAGAAGATTGATCAAAAGCTCCGTGAACGTAGATTGATGAGGAGCTTGGAAAGATTCGTTGGTGGAAGACCATATGGAGTGCACCACAAGCTACTGCAACGATCCATCTAATGGGTCGTACATTTCAGGTCCACTTTATATTGGTTTTCAATTGTGAATATGTATATTTGTGAATATTGTGCTTTTGCGGCTTGATGTAGTGTTAAGGTGTGATAATTTTTCAAGAATTTCTCACGAGATTCTAAATCTTTCAAAATATATCATACTAAAGCACTACAAATATCCCTTATTAAATTAAGGGGGAGCATTAACTTGTTCTATGGCCAAACATCGATTTCATTTTTTACCCAAAGACCGGTTAATCCATTCAGTATCCCAAATATTAATGGTTAACATTTTGGATAAGGGGAGAAAATAGGATTAAGGAGACTTAAGTGATACTTGGCTAAAAGATGAAAAAGATTTAACGATAATCCAACTTAATATGTGTAAAGCACGTATTAAGGGGGAGCGTTTTTGATGATCAAAAACACCTAAGGTACGAAACTTTTGATGTCAATATCACAAGTACTTTAGGTGATTTTCAATGATTTTTCATGGTGGCAATTCCTTCCCAAAACACGCTTAAATTCACGACGAATGTGGTGACAAAAGGGTGGTAGGAATAGGTTTAGTCCAATGATTCATCAGAGCCGATGGAATCTTCCCAAGGACAATTCCCTAGATAGAATTAGAAGTCCTAGGAAAGATGGAGAAAGAATGTGAACGTAGCTGAATGCCGACCAAGTACTTAAGCTAGCACTGGAACAATCACAACAAGGTGCTAGTGATGACGTATTGGTAAGCATTGAAGGGGTTGAAGAATGAAAAAGAATTGTAAAGATAAAGGGTGTAAAGAAAGAAGCCCTCCTTACAACTTTAGGCAGAAACCGGGTCAATACATATGCTATTGAGGTCATTTTTGCTAATGATTCTCGGTATTGAAGAAAGCCATCATGGACCTAGTGATGCAATGCACAACCCTTCCCAGCTAACTCAAATATCTCTCAAAAGGTATTTTTTTTAATCACACGGAGATCAACACGTTATCTATTGGTTTATTCACTCCGAATAGACTGGTATTGAAAAGGTGGCACTCCTCTCCAGCCATTGCTCACTAAACCAAAACGCACTATCGAGTCTAGAGCCAAGAGATCATCAAAAGTCTCATTAGGACACTTTCCATTTATTCCTTGCTTTCTCACACACTGTGAAAAGTAAGAGATTTTCATGAGTCCTACGTAATATTCCTGTAATATTGCCAGAACATCCGAGTAATACGTAAGTATTACAATGAAGATGGAAATCCTGCTTGAGCCAACATCAAACAAGCTCATGGTAGGTTACACGTGCGGTTCTTTTTGAACCAATTTTGTGAAAAACTGGAAGGAAAGATGGTTTAATTCTTAATTGAACTTAAACTCGTTCCAGGCCTCTTCGCATTATCATATGATCTTGCCAGAACACTCAGAGTGACTCTTTATTGATCACAGTGACGAGTGGAAATCCTTCTAGTGTTAACATCAAACAGCACTTGGTAGGTGACGTGCAAGATTCTTTATGAATTGAGCTCGTGACAACTGGAAAGCAACGATGGTGAAAATCTTATTTGAAATTCACTTGTTCCAGGTTCCATGATTTGACGGCTTCAAATCACAAGGATAATTTATCCAAGTGATTCACTCTTTATGTTCGCAGTCAGCTTTGGACGGTCGAATAAAGAGAACGGGTTTACCCGCGAAATCCTGTCAGGAAGTTACTTAACTGAAACTATCCGTCACGGGTACGATATCTAATATCGTCCAACGGTCTTCACCGACCGGAGGTAAAATGCTACCGAATTAGAATAAAATGTTCAAAGCCATTTTATTTGTGTCGTTGCTGTGTACCTGTTAAAGACGGTGGCGTTGCTGTGTACCTGTTGAAGACGGTGGCGTTGCTGTGTACCAGTGAAGACGGTGGTGTTGCGGTATACCTGTAGAAGTCGTTCCCACATGCTTATGTTTTTTTCTGCATCAAAGTTTAGCAAAAATTCAAGAAATTACAAGATAAAGTCTTCCGCTGTACCAAACTCTGAAACTTTCGAGAATTCAACAAAAAGACATAAGTGTGTGGAACATGGAGTCACGAGGAGGCAAAATTCACAAGAAGGCAAAAGATTGCACGTGAAAGGCCAAAAGAACAATGCTATCAAGTCAAAGCCTAAAAGATCAAACCAATATATTCACAATAAAAGAAAGAAAAGAAGAAAAGACTACGAGCTAAAGAACGAAGACTTAGTATAGTATGCTAGGTTTAGAACTTTGTAACGTGGAGTGACCTCCCTTAGGGGGAGATTGTTAGAAATACGTTTTACGTATATTAGAAGTATCGGTCACTCCACAATATTATTTATGTTGTAATAGCTCGTAGTTAACAAATAGTTATTAGTTACTTATTTAGTTAAGTAAGAACCGTCCATGGGCTTGTCATGGACCGGCCCAAGCCCAATGTAGCTTGGAAGTATAAATACCCCTTTCCACCATGGAAAGGGATTGGTTGTTGAATGTTTCTCATTTGCACTTAATGAAATAACACATAGTTTTCTCTCACTTTCTCTCTCTAGTTTCTCTCTCTAGAAATCATCAACCCCCTTCATAGATTCATAGGTTATCAAGATTCTATAAATTAAATATTCAATTTTAAATGCTAATTAAAGCCCTAAAATTAAATATAATTAACAAAAAGCCAAAAATATTATTTTATTGGACTAATAACTCACTTATATTATTTAAAGACTAAAAAGTATTTTTCCTAAATTTTAAATACTATTTTTCTATTTTTAAAATGCTAAAAACTATTTTTAAACTAAAATAATGATTAAAAATATTAAAATAATGATAAAAATAATTTGACAATTTTAAAAATCCTAAATTATACTAATGAACAGTAGAAAAATGAAAAAGTTTGAAAAAACTAAAATTTTTCACTAAAAGACAAAACAATTTATAATGAAACCCTAATTAAACTTAAATGAAATCTAAAAATTACTAAAAAGTGTGAACAGTAACATATTTTTAAACTAGAAGTCTTAAAATAGTTTTCTAAGTCTATGAAAATTTGTAAAACTGAAAAACATTAATTTTTGTCACTAAAAGACAAAAATCAGTAATCAAAAAAAAATAAGAAATGAACAGTAACTGAAAAATAAATTAAACAGAAAAATCAAAAATAAAATAAGAAAAATAACAAAAGTGAAATCAAGTTTTAATTCCTAATTAAACCCACTAAAGACAAAAAATTAAGAATCTGTTAGTGACATGTTGTTTACTTTTGTCTGGTAGCTTAGCAGTACCAAGTGTTACACTAGCAGGAGGAAGTTGGTTCCCACTGCTAGAACAAAAAAACGGATCTGGGCACAATTATGCTTGTAACTTTTTGATTTCATGGTTTTGTTTGAATCCAAAGGCACCCCCACAACCAGTTGGGTTGTGGGGAGTCAAATAAAAAGGAAAAACACAAGCTTGTTCACAAAATTTTCACACAAAGGGGCCACAAATGTTACTGTGATGACTGATATGGGGTCTGATGACCTTTGCTGGTCTAGTTGGTAATTGGGGGAGTTTTGGTTGGCCAAAACTCACTCAATTCCTTCACAAATACTCAAAAAACAAGTCCTGACCCTAAACACTACCAAGATCTCACAAATCAAACAAAATGAAAGTCAAATAAAAGCTAAAACAAGGCAGTTAAGCAGTTACTGAATTTTAGCTAGTTTTATCACATGCAAACCTTGTTTAAACACACCAAAATGAAACCAATGGCCAAAATAAACTACTATTATCAGATACAAGTGTGTCTAGGTGGATTTAAGACCAAAAGCTTATCAAGATTTTAACTTAAACCCTATTCCCAAACACCTCTTTATAATGAAAACCAAATTTTAACAAACTAATTAAGCTCAAAACTCAACCAAACTGATTATAAATCAACTAATCATGCATATAACAACTAAATCAACATAATCAAACAGAAAAATTAACATTTAAACAGGCAACACCTATAATCACATAAATCATGAAGAAAACTCCAAAACTAAGCAAATAAGGTTCAAGCCTTTTACCCAAAGCTGATGCCTTCTATTTGGTTTGTAAAAGAACTTATATGAGCTTGTGTAGAGAGGCTTGTTGTTGGAATCACAAATGACCCAAAGCCCAAAAATATCTTCAAATAACTAAAAAATGAATGGTGATGAATGGGTCTTCTTTCTTGCTTGAGTCCTGCACAAAACAAACCAACAAGAACAGAAACTACAAGCTTATATAAGCTAAGCTCATAAGCTAGTGTCAAGTAGCTTATGAGCTGGCTTATATAAACAGTAAGCTAGTGATAAAAAAATGGAAATAAGATTTTTGTGAAAAATCTTTGAAAAACTTTGAAACAAACCTCACTTAAAAATCTTTAGGATGACTAAGAAAATCTTAAACCAGCTTGAAATCCACTTTGACTTCAATCAAAAACCAGTTTCAAGATTTTGCCAAGTTTTGCCAATAATTTAAATAAAACGGATTTTTCTGAAAACTTAGGATAAATGAAAAACTTTTGAAGATTTAAACTAAACTTGAGAAAATTTAAAGATTAAACTAAAAGGAACTCAGTAATATGTAAAATCCAAACTTTTCATTTTCATTAATCAATTTAAAAAATTTACATAAAAACTGGAACAAAGGCCATCTCACAACTTGAGTGGTCCTTTTATACTACTTAAGAGATGATTCTAGACTGATAATAAAATAATGCAAAGCCCTAAACCCTAGTTGCTGATTTTCCATGTTTGCCCTTGGGATCTTGACTGAAATTTGGTCAAATCAGTGCATGTGATATGCCAGAAGTGTAGGAATGATCTAGGACGTTGAAATGGTCCTTAGTGAGCAAGAAAATGTTGAAGACCCTTGATTCTCTGTCTTGATGCCTTCTTTGCTATTTTGGGGGTCACAGGGGAGCATGAGTGGGGTCCAAGGAGGTCACGGAAAAGTGGTGTGGGTGGTGGGTTTGGTTAAGGGTTAGGGGAATCAAAGATGAGGTTTATGGGGAAAAACCCCTTGATTTGGGGTTAATCGGTTCTGGGTATTTTTAGGGTTGATAGGGGATTAAGGGAAGGGTTTAATCTGTTTTTGGGAGGGTTTATTTTAAAAAGTTGTTTAAGGAGGGAAAAGGATTAACTATTTTGTTAATCAGTTAAAGGTTTAAGCGGCATGTGACGTGGAGGGAGGATGAGAGATGATTGGTTGAAAAGTGGTGAGTGGTGACGTGTAAGCTACTGGCTGGATGGTGTAAGTTTCCTTGTCTGCCTTAATTGGCCCCCCAATTCCTTTAAACTTGACACTTGGGTTATAACAACCCATATACTTGCAATCCTTTGTTATATAAGTTTAAAAACTTATATTTTGACCACCAAAAGTTTATAAAAACCATTCAAAGGGTATTTAATGCAATTTCATCATTCTTTAAGGCCCAATTTTGCACATGTCTTCAAATATCAAGGATGTAACTTGCACAAATGAATTCTTCAAGGACTTTTCTTGCCAAATCTTCAAAGATGAGGGACCAATGTTGCCAATCTTCAAAACTTCAAGGACCATTTTGGAAATTCATGAATTGGGTCCGGTTCTTTGTGCGGCTTCGTTTCCCGTGTTCAGTTTTGCTTGATTCCTTTGATCTTTTGGTGAATTCACGATATCCGTACCTAAGATACACAATGAACAAACACAAGCATATATTTTGGTATTTTGATGATATTTTAAGCCTTTTAAGCCCGATTTGGACGATGAGACTATGTATAAATACAGTCTCATCACTCCCCCATACTAAACCATTTCCGTGTCCCCACGTAATGCTATAATTAAGTATCGTAGCACTTCCAAAATTCATTGTATGATGACATTTATTGAAGAAATAAACTTAACTAAACTACTACACGTGTTTTAGACATAATGTATTGTTTTCATCACAATAAAGTGACTTTTGGGATCATAGAATAAGAACATGTGAATGCTTCGTTTTAAATAATTTCGTCGTCCTCGATTTTCACCCAATTCCATGCTAAGCGTGTAACGAGATCATTGTTATTATAAGTTAGCAACTCAATCATATCTCATGAGTGTTAATTACGAACCTAAAGTCCCTTATTCCTACTTGGTATCTCTTATATTTTATTTTGTCTTAATGATCACGAGGATACATCATTGACTTATGCGTGAATAGAGATTAAGTCTAAAAATAGAGTTTTAACGGTGTAACTAAAATCATCGAATTAATAATTTACCCTAATAGACAACGATGTCAAAAAATTAAGTCAACAAGAAGGATCGATAAACACGGTTTAATAACGGTTTTGAACATGAGACTTATTACCAAAACTTTTATACGCCCCCTAACGGAAGGGCCTTATTATCATAGGTTTTCCTTCATCTTTTATTCAACTCCGCCATGGAGCTTTTATTATGACTTCGGTCTTGCCTTGCCTTTTATTATCCGCCTCATCAGTGGTTTTATTAGCCAAAGACGTATATCCTCACGCTAAAGCGAATTTTGGATCTTTAAAGCTTCAAAGATTAAGGCTTAATTCACTTTCAATTTGGGCATAGATTTTTCGGCCTTGTGAGCTTCAAATTTTTGCTTAATTTAGGTGAGCACTTGAAATCTTATTATTAGGTGAAGCTTTCGATTATACGGGTGCCAATACTTCAAAACCGTGACGCTGGCGATACCTTAATGTTTTCCCAATTTAATTACATGGAAGCTACTAAAACAAATTAGAAACCAACAATAGTGAGTAAACCGCTAAATCAATATTTATTAACAATTTATTATACAAAAGTGTAGGGAGAATAAGCTAATAATTACTACACATGAGATCGTGACGATTACGAGACATATAAATAACTCTATCATTTCTCGTCCTCATTTAAGAGACTTAGCCTAAAAAGTTAAGGAATCAAAGCTAAGTGCTCAACACGCACGGTCGAGTCAAAATTACTCTTATTCTCACCATCGGAAAACCTACATTTGTGTCTTAAACACTTATGAACAACAAGAAAAAATTTAAAATTTGGCCATTTTTCCATTTTTAGCCTTATTTTGGAACAAAACGATAACAAAAAGATGAAAATTGGGTTGCATGGTGACGTAAGCAAGGTGAAGTATCTACTCACCCCCATACTAAAACTAAACATTGTCCTCAATGTTTCGAGTCTAGGGGTGAAAACACCCCCATATTAGAGACGAAGTCGAATGCTTAATCTCGAGCATGGAAAGGGTAAAACAAATAACCTAAAAGCCGTTTATGAATTATGCTAATAAGATAAACGTTAGAACATAAAAGGATATCATCGGATATCGGAATCTCCAAAGGCAACGATCTAAGCTCGAGTGATCCGTAAAACGAACACGAGAGGCTTCAATGATGACGATGAACCTAATAAATCACAATCACAAACAACCACGAAACAAAGGTTGGAAGAGCACAAGTCCCCTCGTTACGTTAAACTAAGAAAGCGATAATATATACAAGGATAAGCATGAGAATCCCCCACGAGGCACCTTGTTTTTATAACCGAGTCAAAAGCTCGACTCGAATCCCCGTAAATGTGATCATTTAGGGATAATCTTGGTTTGGTCATTTTGGTGGGGCTTACATGATAAACAAGGCCCAAAAGAAACCGGTACTAAGGACTAAGTCCTTAGATGATGCAAAATACCGGGGTCGAATATGGCGTCCTCGTTTTCGGATGAAAGATGAAACAACGCCACTCCAACATGAACTAGAACAACCCCAAAGGGGTAGAAGAAAAGTGGTGAGAAATAGAAAGGTGGGGCAATGGGTAAGTCAACATAATGAGCTACTCGAGGTAGACTCACACCAAGCAAATAGATATGATTTCTATTTATTGCATCGGTGGAAGACCAAGATTTCCCTTTACAAGAAATTCCGGGATCGTAAATCTCGTCCTCGGTGGATAAATAGGAGGGAACATAAGGGGCTTCCCCCACACTAAAACCACACGCACCATCGTCAAAAGGAGTAGACGAGGTGGTAGCACTCATAAAACGCGGTGATGACGGAGTTAAACTTGTAGAAAAAACATTTTTAAAATCCTTTCCTTTTTCATCGTTTAAAAACTCTTTATGAAAACCCGATTGAATAATGTCGAAAATATTTGGCGTGTCAAATTCAAAATTAGTCGCGCTAAAAATCCTCACATTTAAGTATTTGGTGGGAGGAGGTGGCGGATTATATAAGTTCTCAAAACGTTTGTCAATAAAGAACACCGCCCCCTCGGGGTCTACATACTCGTCATCCTCATGACCGTCGATCTCATCAATTTCTTTATCAAAGATAGGCTTGTCAAACCAAGGTTTGTCATTCCCATCCTTGAGTATCTTAGAAACTCTCTCGAAAAGATCACGATCAAGCACGAAACCATCATTCATTTGTGGGGATTGTTGATAAGTTAAATCCTCACGAATGTGGTAAACGTAATTCTCATTTGAGGAGTGTTGATTAGGTAACTCCTCGAGAATTGGATTTTGGGTGGTCACATGAGTTGGTTCATCTTCGAAAATAAGACGTTCCAACTCATTTAGTTCATCCTCGATTTTGGAAAGATCGACCTCACTCGTAGGTGGAAGTGAAGGCATAAGAGCTAGCTCTCGTTCAATGATTTCCTCAATCTCGGGATCAAACTCGTAATCATCGTACTTCACATGTTTCTTTTTAGGAGAATCAAAAATTGCATGTGGATTTTGAAGTACGTGATCAATCTCGGCAAAATCGCCATCGTCATCGTCAAAGAAAGAGTCGATGTGAGCACTCATAACCATGGTCTTACAAGTCGAATGACTATGCTTAGGTGACTCTTCTAAGACGAGAGGATCAATGTTGATAAAACCTTTCGCCTCAACGAGTGTTGGGCTAGGCAAAGGAGGCACTTCGATGGAGTTAGAATTTGAAGCCTCAAAGACGTGGTCCTTCAAAGGTGGTGAAGACGAGCCCATTTTGGTCATTGTCGTGATGGCACTAACGTCGCCCTTCGGAATTGGTGTTTCACTTGTTTCATCGAATTCATCCCAAAGTGTATTTTCATTCATAAATTTACACATACCCTTTTGAATTAGGTACACGTATTCTTTATCATTAAAATCCTCATCTTTAAAATCGTTCTTCTTAATTTTTTCAAAACATGCATTAAGCCTCATTCTTTCCGCTAAAGTGAACATTTTGAAATCATTAGGTTTAGAAACATTAGGTTTTGAAACCTCGGTTTTTTCATTATCATTAAAAACTTGGGATTTACTCGTGAAAAAGTCCATTTTATCCTCCCCATATCTCATAGTAAGTCTCCCCTCGTGAACGTCGATTACGGTTCGAGCCGTCGATAAAAATGGTCGGCCTAAAATAATGGGACATTTAGGGTCACACTCGTAATCGGATATGACGAAATCCGCGGGAAAAATGAACTTTCCAACTTTGACATAGACATCCTCGGCTATTCCAATTGGTATAAGTGGAGTACAATTTGCAAGCTCGATAGTCATGTTCGTGGGGGTAAGATTAGGCAATCTCATCAATTTCCAAAGAGAATGAGGCATGAGATTGATGCTAGCACCTAAATCGGCAAGGGCTAAACATCCCTCAATCTCGGGAAAATTACAAGGTAGTAGAAATTGGCCTGGATCCTCTTCCTTTCTCGACATATGCCTTTTGGGTTTTTTAAGAAGGATCGATGCACAAGTTTCTTCAAGGGTTACTTTGGTTAGGTCGGTAAAGCTCTCTTTTTGAATCGTGGATGGAATTTGAGGTACACGAGGGTGTGCACTCTTTTCCTTGGTCACCATGTTCACCCCATCGACTTTAGAACAATAAGACGTCTTAGAAGTCGAGGGTTGAGAAGAAGGAACAACTCTAAATCCATCAAGGGTAGGGGTAATCACACGACCTTTCTCACGAGACGAGGCGGCTTTACATTGTTCCTTCGGATTTGCAACGGTGTCACTAGGTAACGAACTCGATGACGCACCCAAGGATTTGTTCATAATGGCCGAAAACATATTTTTAATGTCAATTTGTCCTTGCTCAATCTTCGTGTTTTGCAATTTCAATGTATTAGAAAAGTCGTTCTTCAAAGTACCAATTTCTCCCTCTAATCGTCTCATATTAGCCTCATTCGTTTTCATTTAATTTTGAAAATTGTTTGACGAACTATTTTGATTAGAATTAAAGTTCCCTTGGTTTTGATTGTTTCTTTGAAAATTTCCTTGATTACCACTTGAAAAATTGTTGCCTTGATAGTTGTTGTTTGAAAAATTCGAGTTTTGATTATTATCTCGATTTTGCCAATTCAAATTACGACCTTGATTATAACCTTGATTTTGATTTGAAAATTTCCTTGTTGATTATTTCCTTGAAAATTGTTACGGTTTTGATTCGAAAAATTGTTGCCTTGGTTATAATTGCCTTGTTAAGATAGACCCACGTTATTTTGATTTTGAAAATTATTGTTTCCATTTAACGCACTCACATTTGACGTTTGGCCATCCGTAGCCGCACACTCGTAATAATTATAAGGTCCACCACAAAACGTACACGAAACCTCAACCACTTTCACCGTAGCGGGAGCGTCTTTCTTTTGCATCTCAACGAGAAAAGACGTAAACACATTCGTCAACTTATCGACTTTAGCATCAACTCTCTCAATGTCGCGATTAGAACTACTAACATTGGCGACATTGGCAACACTCGGTGCGTTGCGGAGTTGGTAAACCTTGGATCGATTCTCGATAATTATCAATGCATCTTTCGGAGTCTTACACAAAAAGTTGCCACCGGCTGCGGAATTCAACGAATCTTGTTCTTGAAAATTGAGACCGTTGTAAAACGTATCGACTTGGTGCAACTCGGAAAAACCATGCTGAGGACATTACCTAAGTAATTCCTTAAAACGATCCCACACGTCTCTAAAAGATTCATTCGGTTTTTTCTCAAATTTCGTAATTTCATTTTTGAAAAACGTTGTCTTAGACGGTGGGAAAAAAATAATTAACGAACTTGGAGACGAGATCCTTCCACGTAGTTATGGAATTAGGTGGCTCTTTCTCGTACCAATCCTTGGCGGCACCAACGAGCGAGTACGGAAAAAGCATAAGCTTGACGACATCGGTGTCGACGTTCTTAAACTTGCTCGTGGCCAAAAGACGATCAAAATTCCGAATATGGTCGTGAGGATTATCGGATTCACGACCTCGAAACTTCGTAGCTTGGATTAACGAAAGCATTCCGCTATTAATCTCAAAATTCTCCGCTTCGATAGCGGGAATTACGATCGCATCTCCATAACCCTCGGTGGGCGCTTGGCCCATCATAGAACGATTGTCGGCCATCTCGTCTAAGGTTTCTTCAACAACGATATTAGGAACGTCGGTTTCTAAATCTCATCTACGTCGTTGATTCCTTCGATTACGATTGTGTCGATTCGAAGCGTCGCTAGAATTAGAATAATCCTTCGATCGAGAGCGCATGCACTAAGCGTAGAATGGGTGGTAGCAAAGAAGATTCTTTTTGCGGTTTTCCGATTTTTCAATTTTATTTTTTTTTTTGTTTTTGATTGTTTTTAATTTTTTTTGGATTTTTGTGTATTACGTAGACTCAAATCTACAAATCTCCCCTCGAATCGATTTCTCGATTAAAGGAGCCTCAAAGAATGAAAACGATCACGTGGAGTGAACGTTCTCGATGACTTTAGAACGTTGGTGGAACACCAAAGCGTTCAAGAGGGTTTAATCTTGAAAACAAGCAAATATAATATACGTAGATAATACTTGGGCGGCAAACCCTCGATTAGCTCTCTTTCTCAAAACACGCACAAGCAAGCGGGGGAAACGAGGCGGCGCTAAGCACTTAAGAGCCTTTTTCCCTTAGTTCGTGAAATACAACCGCCTTATACCCACCTTATAGTTTGTGTTAATTGAAATTAAGCCTCACGAAAGTATTTATCTATTTTGCCTTTAAACTTTGTTGGAAATACGTTTTTACGTATTTAGGAAGATTCGGTCGCTCCGACAATATACTAAGTAGTAGCTCGTAGTCTAGACATCGTTATTTAACTAACAAGCCCAAGCCTAGCCTACAACATGTGTAGGCCGGCCCAAATGTAAGCCCAAGCCCATGACAAGGGCTTGGGTATATAAACCCTCTCCTTAGATGGAGAGGGAGTGTGGTTCCTCATTTTACATATAGTAAACATTTGTTTCTCTCTCTAGAAGTGTGTGTTCCACCATCTCTCTATCTCTTTCTCTCTCTAAAAACATAAGCAAGATTTACATATCCGACAAATGGTATCAAGAGCCATGGGATGATTGTTTGGTTTTTGTATTTGTGTTCTTGATTCTCTCGCCATTTTTGATCCAATATCACACGAACCAAATTTTTTTGTGTGTTTTTATGAGTTAATCTTGATATACTTCATCTTGTTACTTGTTTTAGTGATTTGGTATTGTTATTTGGGTTAAAAACACAAAAAGTTTGGGTGTTTGATTCATTTTTTGGCTTAGAATATCAAATTGGTTGTGTTATTGTACTGTCCGAGAAAAGTGGGATCATAGTACGATCTGTGTATTGTGATCGCATAAACCTGTGGTTTCTACTTGCGATCCAATAGCACGATCACATAATACGATCACTCGTTGCGATCCCGAGTACGATCACTCGTTGCGATCACGAGTACGATCACACATTGCGATCATTGAGTACGATCACGAGTGCGATCAGAGTACGATCGTTGGGTACGATCAAACGAGTGTGATCCAAGTACGATTGTTGGGTACGATCACAAGTGCGATCTGAGTACGATCGTTGGGTACGATCAAACGAGTGCGATCCAAGTACGATCAGAGTACGATCAAAGTGAGTGCGATCACCAATACGATCTGAGTACGATCATAGTGAGTGCGATCACAACTACTATCTGAGTACAATCATAGTGAGTACGATCTGGGTACAATTTTGACTTGGATTTTTTGGTTTATCGAGGACATAATTTAGGGGATTTCAACATTATTTCTCGGTTTTAACACACAACAACGAATACATTTACTTTCTTTCATTGACCGATCAACTTTGTAAATCTTAACTTATTGAAATGGACATCTTATTTGGGCATCGGTGCTCAGTGGGCCATTGGTATATGGTACTGTGATGGAAGGTGCTGTTACTCGTCCTCGCACAACGGGTGAATTAACTGGAGATGCTAAGATACAAGACAAGTGTGATAAACAAGCTACAAATATCATTCTCCAAGCCCTTCCTCCAGATGTCTACAAACTCGTCAGCAAGCATAAAGTTGCCAAAGAGTTATGGGATAGAATCCGTGTTCTAATGCAAGGCACTTCGTTAACTAAACAAGAACGAGAGTGTAAGCTTTATGATACTTTTGATAAGTTTGCCTATGTGTCAGGGGAAACTCTCAAATGGTTACTATCTGAGATTTACCGTATTGTTGAATGAGCTCAATATCTATGGCATGGAAATTCCTACCTTTCAATTGAGCACCAAGTATTTGAACACTCTTCCTTCAGAATGGAGAAAATATGTGACGGATGTTAAATTGGCTAAGGACTTGCATAACACCAATGTGGATCAACTTCAAGCTTTTCTTCAACAACACGAATGCCATGTGATCGAGGCTCGGTTGTCTACACCTCAAGTTCATGATCCACTTGCCATGTATGCTTCTCAACAAAACATGGCTTATACTTATCAACAACCATCATACTTGCAGCAGCCACCACCACACACCTATCAGCAACCACAACAACCATCTTATCAACCACCAATGATGCCACAGCAAGCATATCAACAAAGTGTTCATCAACAATCTTTTCCACAACAACCACCATATCAGACATCACCATCACAAGCCAACACTTCTCCAATAAGCTATACTCCTCAGCAAGGATATTTTCCAATAGAAGCACAACCAGCACAAGCTTTCTACTCTAATGAACTTCCACCAATCCAAGCACCGGTCTTTACTCCAAATGATATGCCAGCTGATGTACTAAACCATCTCACTGCCTACTTGTCAAAACTTGTTGCAACTAGAGGATTTCCACCAACAAACAATCAGCTCCGCACCTCCTCAAATCCTCGACAACAAGCTACTGTTCAAGATAGTCAAGTAACAATGCAACCTATTAAGGGAAGGCAAAAGTCATATGGACCTCCTACAAGGACTGTGAATGCTCAAGCTGTGAATTCTGAAGCTAATGGAAATGGAAGCCCCATTGGTCCTCAAAAGGTTGTGAATTGCTACAATTGCCGAGGACAAGGTCATATGGCTAGGCAATGCACTCAGCCGAAGAGGAGAAGGGATGATGCATGGTTTCGTGAGAAGATGTATTTGGTTGATGCTCAGTCTAAGGGGAAGATTTTGGATTCAGAGGAGTTAGCATTTCTTGAAGACCCAGGGGCTGCAGATACTGAAGGAATTGCAGTCGTTTCTACTTCTAATGCAGCTTATCAAGCAGATGATCTTGACGCATATGATTCGGATTGTGATGACATTCACTCTGCACAAGCTGCTCTCGTTGATAATCTCTCTCACTACGGTTCTGATTTCGTTAGTGAGGTACCAACCACATCTAATAATATTGATGATAACCAACATCTAGTTGGGCATGAAAATGACAACCTCGAACAACATTCGAGAACTAGTAACTCAAATGATGTGGTACCCAATCCTACACATTTGAGTGAACCTCAACCAAATGCTACGACGGGTATGGAATCTTATACTCAACATGATTTGGTCATGGTACCTAAACATATTATTGATCAAATGCATATGGCCCTCAGACAATCCGTAGATACCAATTCCACCCTAACTGCTGAGCTTGCGTTGCATAAAGAAAAGGTCAAAACTTTTGAAATGGTCCCCCAAGCAGAGAAAATAACATGTTCTCAATTTGACCAATTTCGTTTTGAAAAGATTGAACACTTGAAAGAAATAGAATCATTAAAAGCTAATCTTTCCAATGAATTAAAAGCAAAAGAGTCGGTTTTCAATGATTTTCAGAAACTTAAAATGGATTTCGAAACTCTCGAGTCTAAAAAGTTTGAATCGGAAATTAATGCTACCAAACTTCTTAAATTCAAAGAACAACAGCTTTTAAAACAATACGCTTCCACATAAAAGGTTCATCTTTTAACTAAATCATTTAAAGAACTCGAACTTAAACGTCTTCAAGATTTACCACCTAATCCTGGTTATGCAAAACAAGCTCAGGAATATATTCCCGGTCTTTATGATGTGACCATAAATGGCAAATCGAAAGAAGCACCTATTGTTCGTAGTACTGAGGAGACACAGTCATTTGCGGAAGAAACTCATTCTAAAATGCTTTCAAAATTCCATACGATTGATTATGATACGTATAATAAAGATCAACTTTCCAAAAAGACACCAATTCGCTTACAAAAGGAATTAGCTGAACTAACAGTTCTTGTGCCCCCAAGTTTGTCAAATGAAAACCCTCCTAGTACGTCTCCTACACTCGTCAAAACGAATTTAACGCAATTAATTCCACCGGTAAGTAAGGCGTCCGTTAACTTAAATGCGGTACACCAACACTTAGCCATTTTGACAAGGTCATTTTGGAACGTAAGACGGAAGGTGAATGGAACTTTGATCACACTAGAGCTGCGTTCCAAGATGAAATTGTTCCGTTTGTAAAGAATGTTAAAGCTTGTCTTAGTAATCTTGATCAAGATTTGAATTTGGAAATCGAAGAAGTTAGACGTGTTTTCAATGAAATGGATGATGCCTATGAAAACAGTTTAATTGAAATAGAACGGGTTTCTCGCCAAAATGATCAGCTTCTGAAGCAAGTGATGTCTCATGATATAGTTTCTGTCTGTGTGAATAAAAGTGTTGATAATGATTCTATTGTGCATAATATTGAATTTGTGGATAATGTGGTAGATAGTACTTGTAACGAATCTGACGCTGAATTTTTAAAGCTTCAAGATTCATATTCTTCGCTTTCAAAACGTTTTGATGAGATTCAAACACATTGTATTTCGCTTGAATGCAAGCAACAATTTATTCAAGAAATCTTTGAAACGTCATTCGAAGGTGTTAATAACGATGATGCAAACTTTAAAAAGAATTTTCGATTGAATTTACAATCAAAACAGCGTCAGCCAAGTGACAAAGTTGCTAAATCTTTGCCGATAGAAATAGAGAAATCTAAGGAGCATAACTGTGTGAACGTACTTGAGGTTGCTGAGAATTTTAAACTTGATCTAGATAATCGAGTTTCCAAGATTTTGTCCAAAGTTGATAACTTAAAACAGAAAGATACACGACTCTTCGATTCAGTAAAGCCCGCATGTGCTAATACCACTTCACAGAATCAATCCTTGATTGAACAATTGAATCGAAAGTCGGTGGAAATATCTGATTTGAGGGAACAAATTTGTGATAAAAATCTGGTCTTGGCTGAGTTAAAGGAAACACTTTGTACTCTAAAAGGTAAGAATGTTGTGGATAACGCATCCACTGTCTCAGCATCGTCCTCTAGTGCAATCAAAAGGAACCTTATAGCCGTCACACCATTTAATAAGGGCCCTAGGACTAAACCATCTCAAACTTTGGTCACTAAAGATAAGGCGGAATCAAAACCAGCTTCTAATATTCCTCTGTTGCCTTCTACAGGAGTAAGCACCACTACTAAGGCTCAAAGATCTAAGCTTAAAACAAACAAGAAGAATGATAGGATCTTGCCCCCATCTAGTAGTCAAGTGAAGAAGAAAGTAGAAGCCCATCCTAGGAAAGTTATTTCTGTTTTGAATAAAAAGAATCATGTAGCTAAACCTAAAGGTTCTGCGGTTGTGCAGCGTTCTAAGCCTACTGTGAATTCTAATTTGAAATGTTGGAATTGCAATGAATGTATGTTTTCTAGTCGTCATGATTCTTGCTTTATTGACCATGTGAATGAGATGCATGCCCGGAAAATGGATTAGAATGGAAACCGACTGGGAAAGTGTTAACCCAAGTTGGTTGGTTGTGGCGCCCCACTGGTAGAACTTTCACTATAGTAGGAAATACGTGCCCTTTAACTAGGATCACTCCCACTACAGCGAAGAAAGAGTGCCATTTAACTAGGAGTACCAAGGCTACCAATACACAAGCGTGTCCTTTAACTAGGAGCACTGACACTACTGTAGGAACCAAGTGCCCTTTAAATAGGTCTACTCCCACTGTAGTGCCTGCGAATAATCCAAAACCTAAGAAGTTTGAACAGTAAAACCTGTTAGTGCTAAAACTCACATTAGAAAATGCAGGATATCTAAGGGTCACACAAATGTTAGCAATTCTGATAATCTTATATATGTATCTGCTTCCGGAACCAATAGTTTCCAATGCATTGTCTACTGTTGTTGTTGAAAACAGGTGGTCCAAATTGTTCTCTGGTATTTGGACTCTGGTTGCTCCAAGCATATGACCGGAGATCGCTCTCAGCTCAGAAATTTCGTCAGCAAGTTTCTTGGTACGGTTCGATTTGGAAATGATCATATTGCAAAAATAATGGGTTATGGTGAATATCATATTGGGAATGTTATAATTTCTAGAGTGTATTATGTGGAAGGTCTCGGTCACAACTTATTTTTTGTGGGACAATTTTGTGATGCAAACCAAGAAGTTGCTTTTCGAGAGCATACCTGCTTCATTCGTAATTTGGAAGGGGTTGATTTATTGAAAGGTACTCGAGGGAATAATTTGTACACTTTGTCTCTACAAGATATGATGGCCGCTTCTCCCGTATGTCTTCTCTCCAAAGCATCAAAGACTAAGTCATGGTTATGGCATCGACGGTTATCTCATCTTAACTTTGACACTATTAATCATTTGGCGATAAACGAACTTGTTCGTGGTCTTCCTAAACTTTCATTTCACAAGGATCATTTGTGTTCCGCGTGTACAATGGGGAAAAGCACTAAGAAATCTTACAAACCCAAGACGGAAGACACCAACCAAGAGAAACTTTATTTGTTGCATATGGATCTTTGTGGGCCTATGCGTGTTGAAAGTCTTAGTGGCAAAAAGTACATCCTCGTCATTGTCGATGATTACTCTCGGTTTACATGGGTGAAATTTCTTAAAACAAAAAATGAGGCACCTAAATTCATCATCAGATTTCTCAAGATTGTTGGGAATAAATTAAGGCCAGATCACTTGAGCACTGACAAGAACAATTCAAGCGTTGACAAGAACAAAGCAAGCGCTGACAGCTCAAGCGTTGACAAGTTAAAGTCAAGCGTTGACAGATTGAAGACAAGCACTGATGGAAGATATAAGCTACACGTTTATGATATTCTAGAATACTTCTAGTAAGGATAGAAACGACAACGTATTTTCTATGTTTATCTTTACCTAGAATAGTTGATACGTAGCTTATTGTACAAGGCTTTTTAATCTATAAAAGAAGGCCTTTAGGTTAATGTTCAATATCACGTTTTACATAAGTTTTCGTTCATAAACATCTTTCATTGTAAGCAAGTTCGACATTTATAATCAAAGTGAAAGTTTGTTTATATCTTGTGTGTTCTTGTTTAAGTGTTAAATTCCGCATAACACTTAGATCTACAAAGCATATACAAAGGTTTCTCTACGTGTTATACTTGATCTATCTCGTATACACAAAGCTAATCGATCTAAGTTTGGGATCAACAAGTGGTATCAGAGCTTGTTGAGGAACTTTTGATCTTTGAAGAACACCAGAACCATACACGAACACCAAAACCCTAATTTCCTCAAAAACCCTAACAACATCATGTCTGAAGCAATTACCTCCTCCTCCTCAGCCTTACCTAACATCAAGATTCCCATGCTTGATGCAACCCACTTTGACCTATGGAAGTTCAACTTTGAACAATATCTGGGGATCTATGACTACACACTCTGGGAGATTATTGAATATGGAAATTCATTCAATAAGGCTCAAAAGATTCTTGATGCCATTACTCAAAGATCAGATGTTGAAGGATGCCCTGATGAGGATAAGAAAGAAAAACCTTGAGATGGTAGAGATGTAGGTGCTGAAGATATTGCAAAGAAAAGGGTTGACATGAAAGCCCTAAACATTCTGAAAGTCTCTTTGGGACAAGAAAACCAGCACAAATATAGAGGCTATGAATCTGCTAAGGATCTTTGGGAAGCACTTGAAGTTGCATATGGTGGCAATGCAGACACTAAGGAAGAAAAGAAAAAGCAACTTCTGCATGATTATGCTGTCTTCAAAGCTCAGCCCAATGAGAAACTGAGTAGTGTGAGAAGCAGATTGCTTGACATCACAAGCAAGTTGTCCTTCATAGGGACACAAGTTGGTGATGTTGACACCAATGCTACCTTTCTTAAAAGTCTTGGTGAGGCATGGAAGATTGAGGCAAGATCTATTCTTGCCAATAATACTTACAAGAGCTCCTCGTTTGATGACATCTACAACAAACTCAGACTGTTGGAAGATGAAACTCTTTCAGACCATGGAAGCAAATCTAACACCAGCAACATGGCCTTCTTCTCTCATAGTGAAGGACAATTCAATCAGAAGGACTCTTATATGCATCCAGTTACTGGATCATCATATGTCAGCCCTGGAACTAGTCCTGTCAACGTCTCTTTTTCAGACGCTGACACATTCAAGAATGACTCCCCAAGAGTTAAACCTGCTGGTTTAGATTTAGATACTGTTTGTGCTTACATTGCTTCTTTGCCAAATGGTTCAGTGATTACATATGAGGACCTTGAGCAGACAAGTGATGAGCACCTGGAAGAGATGGACATCAAGTGGAACATGGCTCTTGCTAGTATAAGAGCAAATAGGTGGAACAGAAGGTTTAAAAAGAAGATGACCTTCAATGCTAAAGACACAGCTGGATTTGATAAATCCAAAGTTGAATGCTACAGTTGCCATCGTATGGGGCACTTCATGAGGGAATGCAGATCTCCTAGAAGATCTGATGCTGGTAAACCCTCAAGTCAGGTTGTTAAAGCTCAGGATTCCAGAGCCATGGTTGCAGTTCAAGGAATTGATGGCACAGGATGGGATTGGAGCTATCTGGCTAAGAATGCTGAAGAGGATAAAGATTTGGTTGCTGATATTGAAGAAGAAGAGCATGTTGAATATGCTCTCATGGCACACTCCTCCTCTTCATCTGATAATGAGGTATATGATGATGCTTTTTGTAGCAAAGGTTGTAGGTTAAACACTGAAAGACTTAACAAAGAGGTGTTAAAACTAAAAGATGATATGAGCATTGAAAGGTGTAAATTGTCTAATTACCAACTAGCCCTTACTGAAACTGAGAAAACCGTTTCTGAATATCTGAAAATGGAATTTGATTTAAAGGATAAGATAAATATCTTAAAACATGAGCTAGAGGGTAGTATGGATCTTAGAAACATCATGACAAAGGTTAATAGAGATCTACAGGCTAAGTTAGATGAGGCCATTAAGAATAAAGATAATGTTGACCTCAAAATTCAAAGATTTGATAGAGCCACCCAAACCCTAGGAGACTGTGTAGCTAAACAAAGGGATCCTAAGGACATGACTGGGATTGGGATGAATGATTACTCTCTGGTTCCACCACCAGCTGGTGACTTCTATGGTGTCCTTAGAAAGGACTTGTCTTGGACTGGTATACCAGAATGCCAAGAAGAGGAATTCACTCCTCCACCAAGAGTTGTCACTCCAGTTGAAGAGTATCAACAAAAACGGACTGACCTAAATGAATGGAAGAAAGCTAACCCTACTTTATTTGTTAAGGGAGGTTTGCTATGTGAAAGTCCCAATGAATCACCACCCATTAAGGTTACTAACCCAATCACTGGTAAACATGTTGACCTAGGCTCAAACACTGTTAGAAGACCTACCATTAAATATGTAGAGATGTATAGGAATAATAGGTCACCTAAGAGCCAAGTTAGCAATCATGGAACAGGTTTCTTCTCCTCTAGACCTAAGGGTGTGTCTAAGAAAGACTGTTACACTTGTGGTAGCTTTTCACATTTGGCATAAAAGTGTGTCAACGCTTCCAAAGCCAGCGCTGACAGGAACAATTTCAGCGCTGATAGGAAGAAAGTCAACGTTGTTAGGAAGTCAAACGTTGTCAGACCCAAACCTTGTGTGCAGCAAAGTCCACAAGTGATCAGACCTGCCCCATTCTTTTCTAGAAGGTCTAACACTCATGGACAAAGACCTTTTTAAAAGACAAACACCTGGTCAAATAGGCAATGGGTTCCTGTAGCAAACCCTAGGTTCAACGCTAACAAGGGTAATTTTAGCGTTGACAGGACAAAATCTAACGCTGACAGAAACGTGACCAGACCAAAATATTTGCAGCCACAAGGTAAGAGGTCTAAAGCTTCTTCAAGCTTAACATGGAGACTCAAGAAAGATCAAAACCCTAATGATAATGGGATTTCAATGACTTGCAATAGATTTAATTACATTTCAAAGGTCATTACAAAACCTATTGGGGTTAACTGGGTATTTCCTCCTAAAAAGGATGAGAATGGGGTTGTTGTGAGAACTAAGTCTGTTCTTATTGAACAACCAGATGAATCCAAGTCTTCTGAGACTTGGGTTTCCAAAGAAAACTAATTTGTTTTCTTTATGTACAGGGCATTCAAAGACAGATCAATGATTATGGATATTGGGATAGTGGATGCTCAAGGCACATGACAGGAAAGGAAGACTATCTGACGAATTTCACCCCTATTAAAGATGGTGATAAGGTATACTTTGGAGGTGGCTATGGCACCATTACAGGTAAAGGAACCCTTCTCACCAATAATATGCGTTTTGAAAACGTCTTCCTAGTAAAAGAACTTGATTATAATCTGTTTAGTGTATCACAAGTTTGTGATAACAAAAATAAGGTTCTTTTTACTGATACTCAGTGCTTGGTGTTAAGCAAGGATTTTAAGATCCCTGATGAGAAATATATTGAGTTTAGAACACCTAGGCATAAGGACATATATAATGTGAATTTAAATGGGATTAAAGTGAATACCAATATGTCTTGTTTTTATGTTAAGGCCTCAGTAGATGAAAGTAATTTGTGGCACAGGAGACTAGGGCACATAAATTTTAAAAATATAAACAGACTTGTGAGACTTGGTTTAGTTGATGGTTTGCCTGAGAAGGCCTTCCATAATGACCACTCTTGTGTTGCATGTCTTAAAGGCAAGCAGCACAAGGTCTCATTCAAGTCCAAACAGGTGCATACTAGTTCCAGACCTCTTCATATGCTTCATATGGACCTCTTTGGTCCAACAAATATAGAAAGTTTGAATGGCAATTCATATTGTTTTGTTGTCATAGATGACTTTTCTAGGTTTACTTGGACATTCTTTCTAGCAATGAAGAGTGACACAGCTGATGTTCTTATTGATTTTATCACTCAGATTGAGAAAAGGTCTGGAAATGAAGTTAAAATGCTTAGGAGTGATAATGGTGGAGAATTTAGGAACAAGAAGCTAGATGATTTTTGTGCCAGGAAAGGAATTACTAGGCAATTCAGTATTGCTAGAACCCCACAACAAAATGGGGTTGCTGAAAGGAAAAATAGAACCCTAATTGAAGCAGCCAGAACAATGTTGGCTGATGCTCACTTTCCGATAGCCTTTTGGGCTGAGGCTGTTAATACAGCATGCTATGTGCAAAATAGAGCATTGGTTAACAAAATTCAGAACAAAACACCTTATGAGTTACTTTAGGGCAGAAAACCTAATATTGGTTTTCTCAGACCTTTTGGATGTCATGTAGTAGTATTAGATACTAGTGATGCCTTAGGATAATTTAGTGCAAAAGGTGATGAGGGCTATTTCATGGGGTATTCAGTGCAGAGCAAGGGTTATAGGGTTTATCTTAAGGAGGACAAACGTATAGTTGAGAGAGTACATGTTAGGTTCTTAGAGAATAAACCTAGTGATCCTGAAAGTGGTCCTAATTGGTTGTTTGATTTGGAACCCTTATCTAGAAGTTTAAATTATATGCCTGTCACTAATCCAGACATTGTGAAGATAACTTCAAATGTTTTGGAGGAACAAGTTGTTAATGTTTCAGGTACACGGGTTCTTGAAAAGGTTGGATCACAAGCAGAAAAGGCATCTCCTACATTTGAATATGTCACAATTCCCATTTGGACAGATGCTTTTGCTGCTGCTGCTGCTGCTGGACAAGATAATGGTGGTTTCCAAATACCATCAGATACAAACATGCATGGTCCTTCAGGCGCTGACAAAGGCAAATCTAGCGCTGACAAGACCAATTCAGACGTTGATGGCTCAGACGTTGACAACCACAGTTCAAGCGTTGTTAGCCCAAGTGCTGACAAACAAGGTTCAGATGTTCACAACACCTTTGCACATCTTTTCTCTTCCACTTTTGAACAAGGAGAACCTTCCAATTCCCATGAAGAAGGTCATCCTTATGTTGACATAAGAGAGTCTGATGAAGAAGACATTGGCAACATGGAGCATGAGGTTGAGGACACCAGACTTTTTGAAGGAGGGGTTCTCACTTCCACAATGAAGAATCACCCCACATCTCAGATCATTGGTGATATTATGACTCCAGTTCAGACTAGAAGATCTCATCAAGGTCTTGGTGGATTTATTGCCAATATACACAAGAAGGTTGATACCCCTCTTGTGCAAGCATGTTTCTTTGCATGTTTTCTGTCACAAGAAGAACCCAAGAAGATATTTGATGCTCTCAAAGAACCAAGTTGGGTGGAAGCAATGCAGGATGAGCTTCATCAATTTGCAATTCAGGATGTTTGGGAGCTGGTTGATTGTCCTAGATATGTCAGACCTATAGGGACAAGATGGGTTCTCAGGAACAAAAGGGATGAAAGAGGTATTGTGGTCAGAAACAAGGCAAGGTTAGTGGCTCAAGGTTATACAGAAGAGGAGGGGATAGACTATGAGGAGGTCTTTGCACCAGTTGCAAGGATTGAAGCTATTAGAATCTTTCTAGCCTATGCCTCCTGCATGGGCTTCACAGTTTATCAAATGGATGTCAAGAGTGCCTTCCTCTATGGCACCATTTTTGAGGAAGTATATGTAATGCAACCTCCTGGTTTTGAGGATCCAGAGCATCCAGATAAAGTGTATAGAGTCAAAAAGGCTATGTATGGCCTTCATCAAGCCCCTAGAGCATGGTATGGTACTTTGTCTACCTATTTGGTGGACAATGGATACAAGAGGGGCACCATAGATCAGACACTATTTACAAAGAAGAAAGGCAAGGATGTGTTGCTTGTGCAGGTCGATGTTGATGATATCATTTTTGGGTCTACTGATCCAAAGATGAGTGAGGATTTCTCCAAGCTTATGAGAGACAAATTCAAGATGAGTGCTATGGGGGAGATGAACTTCTTTCTAGGTTTACAAGTTCAGTAGAAAGAGGATGGTATCTTCATCTCCCAGGACAAATATGTTGCTGAGATCTTGAAGAAGTTTGGCTTTTCTCCACATGAAAAGAGGGCTACTACTCCTATGGATAGAGAACACCCTTGGGGAAAGATTGGAGATGGGAAAGATGTTGATGTCAGGCATTATAGATCCATGATTGGATCCTTGATGTATCTTACTGCCTCCAGACCTGACATTATGTTTGTTGTGTGTGCTTGTGCACACCATCAAGTGACTCCCAAAGAATGTCACCTTTATGATGTGAAGAGGATCTTTAGGTACCTAAGATGCTACCCCAGTCTTGGTTTGTGGTACCCAAAGGATTCACCATTAGAGTTGATTGCATATTCAGATAGTGATTATGGAGGTGATAAGTTTGATAGGAAATCCACAACTGGTGGATGTCAGTTTCTTGGGAGCAGGTTAATATCTTGGCAATGCAAGAAATAAACAGTGGTGGCTAATTCTACAACTGAAGCGGAGTATGTGGCTGCAGCAGCATGTTGTGGTCAAGTGTTGTGGATTCAGAACCAGCTGTAGGACTATGGGTATAATTTCATGCATACTAAGATATTTGTTGACAATAATAGTACTTTATGCATCATTAAGAATCCTGTACATCATTCTAAAACCAAACACATAGAAATTAGACACCATTTTATAAGAGATTGCTTTGAGAAAGGTTTAATACAACCAGATAGGGTTGACACTGAGGAAAATGTGTCAGATTTATTAACTAAACCTTTTGATGCTGGATGATTTCAATACTTGGTAACAAGTATTGGAATGGTTAATCTCACTTAATATGTGTTTTGGATTCTTTTTGTAAAAGTATGTACAGGATGATGCATTATTATTATTGGTCTTATTGATGATTTAGATTTTCCACTATATTTTTCTAACACTGACAAAGGTTGCTTGAACGCTGATAAGTGTTTTTGCAACGTTGTCAGCAATATAATTGTCTAACGCTAACAAAGCTTCCCTTAACGCTGTCATGTGTTATCGGGGCGTTGTCAGCAACAATGTTAGTTTTGTGGTTTTCAATCTAAATGTGCAGATGGTGTTAGAAGTATACCATTGGATACAGAGTTGCTTATGGATCAATGGAGAAGCATTTGGACAAGTTTTTATTTATGGATGATGGTTGGAATGTTTCATTCCTATCTTGACATAAAAAATTTTATGTTCATGCATGATTTTAGCAAACTTTTTGTATCATCGTTTAAGGGGAGGTTTTAGGAACCTTTAGGATGTTTGGGTATCCATATGATACTCTTATCACAATTCTAGATTGTGTCCACATGTGAGTATGGGTTAGTTTTACTAAACCATGAGGCACTGTAGCATGCATAGTATATCAACTTTGCATGCTGCCAAGACATTTTTGGCCTAGAATTGGTTGTGGTCTGTTGGAAGACTTGGGAATGATTTTGATATGGGATTTACCTGGGAGTAACAAGGATTTTATAAGGTAACTTTGTTGTTAAGAATTTTGGTTAGCAAGGGACACTAGAGGACTGTTATGTCTATCTTGCTTATGCAAGTGTGCATAACTGGACAGTGCTTGCCGCCCTATGATAATTATCAGCTTTTGGTTATCTTCTCTAGGATAAATTACTTGTTAAGGTCATTTTTCACTTTTTAAAATGTTTTTATTTTTGGACGCTGACAAGAATTTTCCAAGCGTTGTTGTGACCAAATTGGACGCTGACATGGCTTTAGGCGAACGTTGACAAGATTATAGCCGTTGGGCGTTGATGGGTTATTTTTGACCGTTGACACTCAATGGGACCTACACAGTTGTTACTTTTTGACATATTTTTAAGCCGTAATTTTAGGAGTTGTTACTTTCATTTAATGCATGAGATAACTCATAATTTTTTCAATATTTTCATGATTAGTTTTTGAAAATCTTTGCCTATTTTTGGGCCAGTCACATGCATTCTTTTTCTCCTATAAATTTGGCTCCTATTTTTAAACAGGGTATCTATAATTCTTGTCTAACACTTTTCTCTTATCAACTTCATCTTCTACACTTAAAATTAACAACTTTCATCAATGGCACCAAAGTTTAACTCAGCAGAATTGGAATTGGGGTTCAAGTCTCAACACAACATGATTGCTTATCTTGCTGCTGATGATACTCTGTTTCCTCAATACACACAAATGGTGGCGTATTTGAATGCATCCCCATTAAGGTATGCTCTTTCTCATGCACCACTCATTCCAGTCACACACATTAAGCAGTTTTGGAACACTGTCAGTTCCTCAACAGTTAATGGAGTGACCACATTAACTTCTATTGTTCATGGGAGGTCTTGGGTGGTTACTGAGGCCTTGGTACGCCAAGCCTTGCATCTTGATGATGCTGATGGTGTAGCCATCCTTCCCATAAATGAAATAGAACAAGGGCTTAGGGCTTTGGGATATCCTTTTCCTGATGAAGGTACTCTTAATAAGTATCATAAGCAGGAATTTCCCCCAGCCTGGAAGTACCTCATCCACATCCTTCTTCAATGTTTGAGTCCCAAATGTACTGCACACAATGAGAACAATAGATCCATTGCTAGTGCTATTGTGTGCATTGCAACAGGGCAAAAATATAACTATTCTAAAATGATTTTTGAAGGGATGTGTAAAAACAAGGGGACAAAAATGACTTTAGCTTATCCCCGTTTTTTGCAAATGATTTTTGATGATCAAGGTTACTACTCAAGGAATCACAATGATTTTTATAAGATCCCTGAGCAAAAGAAAGCTATTTTTACGAAGATGAACTCACCACCCCATAGAGACTTACCTTTAACCCCAGCCATGCTTGCTGTTATTGCAGCAGCATAACCCCAACCAGACCCCCAACCTCAAATTGACCCTCAACCACAACTTGAACCCATTCCTGAACCTTTACCCTAACCTGAATAAATGCAAATTGACCAAGAACCCTTTGACGCTGACACATCAAATGTTGGCGTTGATGTGCCTATTTCCCACGCTGACACACAACCTTCACAATCCCAAACACCCCTTAACCAACCCACATCCACTCATTCTTCCACACCATCTTCCACACCACCTGAATATAGGTTGATGAAATGCCCAAGGACTACTGGAGTGTTCTCCTCTGGTGGTCCTAGCCATGTAGCAGAGAGAACCACCACCACAAGTGTGGCTGGTGACCTGGATGAGGCTGGGACTATTGGTTCTGGCTTAGATGCTGGCCAAGGCAGTCCCACCATAATTAAGTCCTCATCCATGCCCAATGAATCTGACTTGGGAGGTCAAATTCCCATTTTAGAAGAGGGCAGACTAGAACCAATGACTCTTTTGGAATTGACGGCAGTCTGCATTAGCTTGCAAAAGCAAAATGCAGACTTAGTACAAATTGTCAGCTCACAAGGCCTTGAACTCAAGCAATTGAGGGAGAGGATTGTTGTTTTGGAAAGTGATCATGCTAGGAGGGGTATGGAGGAGTCTTCCAAAGGGGAGGAAGATCAAAGAAATCTGAGTGATAAGGGCAGCCAAGATGGTCAATCAATGGATGTTGCTGAAGCCCTTACAACTTTGAAGGAACAAACAGGTTTTGACACGTCCTTAATCTCTCCCACCAATCTAAATTTATCATTTACAGCTATGCTGAGAGAGGTTACACAAGGCGCTGAGGGAAAATATTTGAGCGTTGACAAGGCAACTTTGGACGCTGATAGAAGTATTTTGGGCGCTGATAGGATAAATTTGGGCGTTGACAGACCTGCACATGAAGGTGATGTATCCCAGTCATCATCTATTATCAAGGAGGTTCCTACTCAGGTATTACCATCTACCTTACCAACTATTGCACCATCAGATAAGGGTAAGGGTAAATTGGTAGAAGAAATTGTTCCAAAGGATGCAGCCCAAGTTGAATTTGATAGAAGATTGGCTGAACAAATGATGGAACAAGGTGAAAAGGAAAAGTCACCATTTGTTGTGACTTCTGAAGAAGAAAGTGATGGAGCTAGCTCAGACTCAAGTGTGATGATTATAGAACCTGAAAGGCTTGAGTATGGTGATGATCTTGCTAGGGAAAAGTTGAGAGAATTGAAATTGCAGGTTGACTTTGACATGCCAGAGGTGGTTCAAATGTATAATTCTTGGGAAGAAAGCTGCATGGATAATCCAGACATGACCATTTCAGATCAAATATGGGGTTTGGAGCTTCTTCTTAGAGTTCAGAAGGATTGTAAGGTGATTTTGAAGCACAAGGCAAGCAATATTCTCTCAGAGTTGAAAAGGGATAGAAGGGAGCTCTACTTTATGTTGCTTAGATGTCATGGAGTTGGATGGACACATCAGAAGTTGAAGGCTTTGACATTTGATGATTTGGAACATAGGGCTTATCCCATTTGGGTGAGAGTGCAGGAAGCAAACACTCTCAGACTTCTTTCAGATGAAAGAAAGGAGCAACTTGCAGAAGAAATGGAAATCAAGAAAGCTATGATGATTCCCAGGCCAGTGAAGAAGGGATTTAAATTTGAGTTTCCAAAATATATGGATCCACTATATCCAAGTGAAGCAGTTATAAGAAAGAGCCTCAAGCTCTCCCCATTAGAAGCTTCAGATATGGTGCAAGTGTTACCATTAGATTCCAGGAATCCAATTGTGAGTTATGATGAGGATGAATGTGGATTCTAGAAGATTGGCAGATTTGGCAAGGAGGTACACACTTTTACCACTCTCATATCTTTATTTGCAAGTTGTGATAGAGAAGACTTGGTGGACCTTTGGAAGTTACTAGAAACCAAGTATGAGGCTGAAGCACCAACTTCAGCTAATGGAATAAAACTTTGGACCACATTCAAAAGAATGTGTGGGACAAAAGAGGAAGATCCTAAAATTTGGAAGGATCTTGAAGATGACCTCAGTGGTCTTCAATGGAGGTTATATTCAGCTGCTGGTATATACCATTTGAGTTCTACAAAGTTTGCTGAGTATCTACTTGTGGATGCTCAATATTTCATATCCAAGGCTATTTTGGAAAAGATGAAGGACACTCAGCTGGAGATAGATTATTCAAGTGACGTGGCAAAGGATTTGATCAGATTTATTCATTACCAATATGAGAAGATTTGTCAGACTCCTCCTAGTTCTTAATGCTTATTCAGAAACTTGATCATAAGAGTGGATATCAAGTTTAGGGGAGGATTGTTGGGAATAAATTAAGGCAAGATCACTTGAGCGCTGACAAGAACAATTCAAGCGTTGACAAGAACAAAGCAAGCGCTGACAGCTCAAGCGTTGACAAGTTAAAGTCAAGCGTTGACAGATTAAAGACAAGCACTGATGGAAGATATAAGCTACACGTTTATTATATTATAGAATACTTCTAGTAAGGATAGAAACGACAATGTATTTTCTATGTTTATCTTTACCTAGAATAGTTGATACGTAGCTTATTGTACAAGGCTTCTTAATCTATAAAAGAAGGCCTTTAGGTTAATGTTCAATATCATGTTTTACATAAGTTTTCGTTCATAAACATCTTTCATTGTAAGCAAGTTCGACATTGATAATCAAAGTGAAAGTTTGTTTATATCTTGTGTGTTCTTGTTTAAGTGTTAATTCCGCATAACACTTAGATCTACAAAGCATATACAAAGGTTTCTCTACGTGTTATACTTGATCTATCTCGTATACACAAAGCTAATCGATCTAAGTTTGGGATTAACAAAGATGATTCAAGTGCGTCTCAACACTACTGTCCGACGCATTCGTACAGATAATGGAACCGAATTTGTGAATCAAATCTTGCGTGACTATTATGAAGAAGTTGGCATATCTCATGAAACATCCGTTGCACGCACTCCATAACAAAACGGTGTCGTTGAAAGGCGAAATCGCACACTTATGGAAGTTGCTCGAACGATGTTAATTTATGCAAAGGCTCCATTGTTTTTATGGGCAGAAGCAGTATCTACACCAGTGTACACCCAAAACCAGTCACTAATTCGTAAACGCCATGGTAAAACACCTTATGAGATTCTCCATGGAAAAGTACCTGACTTATCATATCTTCATGTATTTGGTTCTCTTTGCTATCCAAATAATGATGGTGACAATTTGGGAAAACTTCAACCAAAGGCTGATATTGGTATTTTCATTGGTTACACCCCCACAAAGAAGGCATACCGAATCTACAACCATAACTCTCGCAAGATCCTCGAAACTATGAATGTTGATTTTGATGAGCTCACAGCAATGGCTTCTGAGCAAAGCAGCTCTGAACCCGTACTTCATGAAATGGGACCCAGTAACATTAGTTTTGGTCTTGTCCCAAACAACCCTACTTCATCATCATTTACACCACCTTCTAGGACTGAATGGGATAAGTTGTTTCAACCGTTCTTTGATGAATTCTTTACTCCTCCAAGTATTGTTGCTCCAGAACCTGAAGTAACAGCTCTGGTAACCGAAGTTGCCGCTCCAGCAACCGAAGCACAATCAGACACATCTGCACCTACAATTGGTCAAGATATACCATCAACTAGTAATTCTCAACCAACACCCGAATCAACTACCCACGTCATGCCTATTGATGATGAAGAGGATGATGATGATCACGATTTGGAATTCGCTCAAATACGTGAACTTCCATTCTTTGGTGTACAAGTTCTCGACCCTAATCAAGATGGGTCGTCTACCTCAGAGGAAGCTCCATCTACAGTTTACTCCAATCCACGGATTCGTGAACATGACAGCAAGTGGACAAAGGATCATCCTATAGATTCTATTATTGGTGACACTAATCGTCCGGTATCCACACGAAGTCAGCTACAAGAAAATGCAATGTTTTGTCATTTTGATGCTTTTCTCACTGAAGTTGAACCTAAGACATGGCAACAAGCTTTTACTCAATCCTGTTGGATAGAAGCTATGCAAAAAGAACTTATTGAATTTATACGTCTTGAAGTATGGGAACTTGTCCCATGCTCGGATCAAGTGCAGTTATTCACTTTGAAATGGGTTTACAAGGTGAAACTAGATGAGTTAGGCAGAATATTGAAGAATAAAGCTCGACTAGTAGCTCGTGGATACAAGCAATTATTGGGCATCGACTTTATGGAATCCTTTGCACCTGTTGCCCGTTTGGAAGCTACTAGACTATTCCTCGCTTATGCAGCCCACATGAATATGATCGTCTATCAGATGGATGTGAAGACGACATTTCTGAATGGTGAAATCAAGGATGAGGTCTATGTTCAACAGCCGGATGGTTTTGTGAATCCTAAATATCCTAATCATGTGTACAAGCTTAAGAAGGCTCTCTATGGGTTGAAGAAAGCTCCACGCGCATGGTATGATCTATTATCACAATTCCTCATTATGCAAGGCTTCGCTAAAGGCAAGGTGGATCCCACACTGTTCATTCAGAAACGAGGTAAAGATATGATTATGGTACAAATATATGTTGATGATATTATATTTGCAGCCTTGACCCAAACCTTATCCGACGAATTTGGGAAACTCATGTCTTCCAAGTTTAAGATGTCAATGATGGGCAAGGTATCATTCTTCTTAGGTCTTCAGATATCTCAGAGTCCCAGAGGCATCTTTATCAATCAATCCAAGTATGCCCTTAAATCGCTTAAGAAATATAAGATGGAATCTTGTGATCCCGTGGATACTCCAATGGTGGAACGAACTAAGCTTGATGGAGATCCACATGGAGTTGTCGTTGATCCGACACTGTATCGTGGAATGATCGGTACTCTTCTGTATATCACAGCTAGTCGGCCTGATCTTCAGTTTGCTATATGTATGTGTGCTCGGTATCAAACTCGACCTACTGAGTTACACTTGTCTACTATGAAACGGATCTTTCGATATCTTAAAGGAACCATTAATCGGGGACTTTGGTATTCGAAGGACTCTTGGATTGCACTTATAGCATATGCAGATGCGGATCACGTGGGTTGTCAAGATACAAGGCGTAGCACGAGTGGAACTTTGCAACTACTAGGAGATCGACTAATCAATTGGGCATCGAAAAGCCAGAAAACTGCTGCAATTTCAAGTACGGAAGCAGAATACATAGCTATGTCCGGTTGTTGTACTCAAAATCTTTGGATGAGATCGCAATTAACCGACTATGGTCTAGGTTTCAACAAAATTCCGATGTACTGTGACAACAAGAGTGCAATTGCCTTATGCTGAAACAATGTTCAATTCTCCCGGTCGAAGCATATTGACATTCGCTAGCACTTTATCAAGGAGCAAGTGGAAAATGGAGTGATCGAGCTTTACTTTGTCCGATCAGAGTATCAATTGGCGGATATTTTCACGAAGGCTTTAGATAGCGCTCGAATTAAATTTTTGGCCGACAAGCTAGGAATGAGAACCTTCTCGCCTGAGACTCTAAAGGAACTGGCAGATGAAGCGAAAGAATAGTGGTGGTAAGCTATTCTCCGTATCCTTGGTGATCATCTGTATATATTGTTTATATTTTCATCCACAAAAGCAAAATACAAAAATATAAAACCATATAAAAACCATAAAAATTAAAAAATCTAGAAAAATCCAAAAATATTTTTACTTTATTTTTCAAAGGCATGTCTTTTGGTACGATAATATTTACGGCCTTAGAAATGTTGATTAATATTGACACGGCGCCATAAATAGAGTTCGTACAAAAGTTGTAAATATTTCATAAAACATGCCTAAATGGCTTGTAGTTATTTCTGACTGCAACCCGGTTTTCACATTAAAGCCAAGTATTTCTTATGAAAGCTTTGGCTAACAACGGGAATTAATTTTCTCGGGCAAGGTTTACTTTAAAACCTTGTAAGGGATCAAGTTTACTCTATAACTTGGTCTAACACAAATATATGTACGTTTCAGTGCATTTATTTGTTCAAACAAGAGAAGTCTTGTTTTTATGAAGCTATCATCTCTACAACCATAGCTATCTACAATTGGTATCTACATACTCGAAGATGCGACTACTCAAACGGAGACTACAGCTCTTTCAATAGAACACGGGTCACAATTGAGGGGGAGCAATTGTCAAGCATTCCGAAATTGCCAAGTTCACAAGTTGGTGTCAAGACAACAATACCAATCGTATACGTGGTGTCGAGAGATGACTTCAGACGTGACGAGGCGACCAACATATGCCGACAAGAACCATTTGATCTAATCATATGAATATCAGGTCCAACCTTGTCAATTTTTTGTCTAATATGGTGAATATGTGATCATGTTACTAATTAGTATCATATCTCATACATTTGGAATCATGACGATTAAACGTACTTGCATTTTTCTTTCCAAAACCTTTGTTAAAACTTCATTAAATCAATTGATATTAAAAACATCGATTGGGTTAATATTTTTAATATGGGGGAGAAAATGTGATTTAATATGGAATATTATCATAAATGGTTTGACTTAATGTGCTGGCTCATCCCGACATGTGCGAAATGTTTTCGAATATCATGGCATATGTTTAGGGGGAGCAAAATGGATTTGCATATCAAAAATGAATTTCATGGTGATTTATACTTACCCAAAACCCATTTATTTCACGACGATGAAGATTGTGGTGAGATAAGGATGGTAGGATAGGTTAAGTCCTATGATTCTTCTAGAACCAGAGGAATCTTCCCAAGGACATTCCATAGCTAGAAATAGTAGTCCTTAGGAAAGTTGGAGAAAGATTGTGAATGTAGCTGAATGTCGACCAAGTACTTAAGTTAGCACTGGAACAATCACAACAAGGTGCTAGTTATGACGTATTGGTAAATATTGAAGGGGTTGAAGAATGAAAAAGAATTGTAAAGATAAAGGGTGTAAAGAAAGAAGCCCTCCTTACAACTTAGGCAGAAACCGGGTCAATACATATGCTATTAAGATCAATTTAAATGATGCTTGATATTGAAGATAAGACATCATGGACCCAGTGATGCAATGCACAACCCATCCCAGCTAACTCAGATATCTCTCAAAAGATATTTGTTTTAATCACAAGGAGACAACGCATTATCTATTGATTTATTCACTCCGAATAAATTGGTATTGAAATGGTGGCACTCCTATCCAGCCTCCGATCACTAAAATCTAAAATGCACGATCAAGTCTAGAGCCATTTGAGATCATCAAATATCTCATTAGGACACACTTCCATATTTCCTTGCTTCTTCACACACTATGAAAAGTAAGAAAGATCTTAAGAGTCCTACGCAAAATCTTCATGATCTTGCCTGAACATCCGAGTAATACGAAAGTATTTACAATGGAGATGGAAATCCTTCTTGAGCGAATATCAAAAATATCATGGTAGGTGACTTGTGCGATTCTTATGAATCAAACTTGTGATAACTGGAAAGCAACTGTGGTTTAATTCTTAACTGAAATTAAACACGTTCCAGGCCTCTACGCAATATCTTAGTGATCTTGCCAGAACACTCAGAGTGATACCTTAGTGTTCACAGTGATGAGTGGAAATCCTTCTAGTGTTAACCTCAAACAGCACTTGGTAGGTAACTTGAAAGATTCAATATGAATTAAGCTCGTGACAACTGGAAAGCAACGATGGTGCGATTCTTTAATGAATCAAACTTGTTCCAGGAATCAGAATTGACGGCTTCAATCATGCGGATAATTTTATCCAAATGATTCACTCTTTACGTTCGCAGTCAGCTTTGGACGGTCGAGTAAAGAGAACGGGTTTACCCGCGAAATCTTGTCAAGGAGATTTTTAATTAAATCTACCTGCCACAAGTACGATATTTTATATCGTCCAACGGTCTTCACCGACCGGAGGTACAATGCTACCGAATTAGAATGAAATGTTCAAAGCCATTTCGTTCGTTTCTACTTATGTTGCGGCATTTGAAGACGGTGGCGTTGCGGAATCCGAGAAGAAGTCGTCCCCGCATGCTTATACTATATGCAATTAATACCTCATCTAATTCAAGAAAGCCTAAAAGTTAAGTCTTCCGCTATATCGAACTCTGAAGCTTTTAAGAATTACGAAGGTATAAGTATGTGGGACATGGTGTCACGAAGAGGCGAAGATCACAAGTGATGGATGCACAAGATCAAGGCAAGAGATTAATGCTCAAGATTGATATCAAAGATCACATCAGCATGTTCACCAGAAAAGAAAAAGAAAAGAAAGACGAAGACTACGAGCTCAAGACAAGAATAGTATGCTAGGTTTATTTTATTATTGTAACTAGGGTAACACCCTTGTTTGGAGTGACCTCCCTTAGGGGGAGATTGTTGGGAATACGTTTTTACGTATTTAGGAAGATTCGGTCACTTCGACAATATACTAAGTAGTAGCTCGTAGTCTAGACATCGTTATTTAACTAACAAGCCCAAGCCTAGCCTACAACATGTGTAGGCCGGCCCAAATGTAAGCCCAAGCCCATGACAAGGTCTTGGGTATATAAACCCTCTCCTTAGACGGAGAGGGAGTGTGGTTCCTCATTTTACACATAGTAAACATTTGTTTCTCTCTCTAGAAGTGTGTGTTCCACCATCTCTCTATCTATTTCTCTCTCTAAAAACATAAGCAAGATTTACATATCCGACAAACTTTTGCTTTAGATTCGAATACAATGATCGAGTGATGAAATCTCGAATCAAGGTTGCGTTTTCACGCTTTTGGAGTACTTGTATATTTATTCTTCTACGTAAGTACAATATAGTAATATATTCACAAGAAAAACGAAAACGATAATGGGATATCTACAATATAGTAAAGATATTGGTTTGTGTTTAATCTATGAAAATTAAACACGATTTATTTGGATACTATAATATATTAAGGAAAAATAACAAAAATGAGTATGTACGATATTCACGCTTTCCAAAAATTGAAAAGCAAAAACGCACTACTCACACAAACACGATAGTAATAATTGCACACTAAAAATACCTCCCTGGCAGCGGCGCCAAATGATTGATGTAGGTAAATCGTACACGTTTTAGGAAAAACGCGTATGAGCGGCAAGTATTAAGTCTTACGCTTTAGGAAAAACGTAAAACCGAATAAATGCGGGGTTCGTTCTCGAATGAGGTGTCTGGATTAAGTGTGCCAATATATAAAATCAAAGTTTGGATTAGTGACATTTTTGGTTTAAAGATAGAAAAAGTAAAGACGAGCTACGGTTACGATTACACTACGACGTAATGACGTAAAACGCGAACGTAAATACGTAAAACGTGACAAAATTAAAAATTAAAGCTAAAAACAATTTAAAATTAAAACTAAGTCTAAAATAATATAAATAAGAATAAAAATCAAACAATTAATTTTTAAAACCTTTTATTAATTAAATATTCAATTTTAAATGCTTATTAAAGCCCTAAAATTAAATATAATTAACAAAAAGCCCAAAATATTATTTTATTGAACTAATAACTCACTTATATTATTTAAAGACTAAAAAGTATTTTTCCTAAATTTTAAATACTATTTTTCTATTTTTAAAATGCTAAAACTATTTTTAAACTAAAATAATGATTAAAAATATTAAAATAATGATAAAAATAATTTGACAATTTTAAAAATTCTAAATTATACTAATAAACAGTAGAAAAATGAAAAAGTTTGAAAAAAGTAAACTTTTTCACTAAAAGACAAAATAGTTTATAATGAAACCCTAATTAAACTTAAATAAAATCTAAAAATTACTAAAATGTGTGAACAGTAAAATATTTTTAAACTAAAAGTCTTAAAATATTTTTCTAAGTCTAAGAAAATCTATAAAACTTAAAAAATATTAGTTTTTTTCACTAAAAGACAAAAATAAGTAATTAAAAACTTATTTAAAAAGCAATTAAATCAAAAAAAAATAAGAAATGAACAGTAACTGAAAAATAAATTAAACAGAAAAATCAAAAATAAAATATGAAAAATAACAAAAGTGAAATCAAGTTTTAATTCCTAATTAAACCCACTAAAGACAAAAAAGTAAGAATCTGATAGTGACATGTTTACTTTTGTCTTGTAGCTTAGCAGCACCAAGTGTTACACTAGCAGGGGGAAGTTGGTTCCCACTGCTAGAACAAAAAAAACGGATCTGGGCACAATTGTGCTTGTAACTTTTTGATTTATTGGTTTTGTTTGAATCCAAAGGCACCCCCACAACCAGTTGGGTTATGGGGAGTCAAATAAATAGGAAAAACACAAGCTTGTTCACAAAATTTTCACACAAAGGGGCCACAAATGTTACTGTGATGACTGATATGGGGTCTGATTACCTTTGCTGGTCTAGTTGGTAATTGGGTGAGTTTTGGTTGGCCAAAACTCACTCAATTCCTTCATAAATACTCAAAAAACAAGTCCTGACCCTAAACACTACCAAGATCTCACAAATCAAACAAAATGAAAGTCAAATAAAAGCTAAAACAAGGCAGTTAAGCAGCTACTGAATTTTAGCTAGTTTTATCACATGCAAACCTTGTTTAAACACACCAAAATGAAACCAATGGCCAAAATAAACTACTATTATCATATACAAGTGTGTCTAGGTGGATTTAAGACCAAAAGCGTATCAAGATTTTAACTTAAACCCTAATCCCAAACACCCCTTTATCACTGAAAACTAAATTTTAACAAACTAATTAAGCTCAAAACTCAACCAAACTGATTATAAATCAACTAATCATGCATATAAAAACTAAATCAACATAATCAAACAGAAAAGTTAACATTTAAACAGGCAACACCTATAATCACATAAATCATAAAGAAAACTCCAAAACTAAGCAAATAGGGTTCAAGCCTTTTACCCAAAGCTGAGGCCTTCTATTTGGTTTGTAAAAGAGCTTATATGAGCTTATGTAGAGAGGCTTTCTGTTGGAATCACAAATGACCCAAAGCCCAAAAATATCTTCAAATAACTGAAAAATGAATGGTGATGAATGGGTCTTATTTCTTGCTTGAGTCCTGCACAAAACAAACCAACAAGAACAGAAACTACAAGCTTATATAAGCTAGTGTCAAGTAGCTTATGAATTGGCTTATATAAACAGTAAGCTAGTGATAAAAAAATGGAAATAAGATTTTTGTGAAAAATCTTTGAAAAACTTTGAAACAAACCTCACTTAAAAATCTTTGGGATGACTAAGAAAATCTTAAACCAGCTTGAAATCCACTTTCACTTCAATCAAAAACCAGTTTCAAGATTTTGCCAAGTTTTGCCAATAATTTCAAAAAAAAACAGATTTTTCTAAAAAGTTAGGATAAATGAAAAACTTTTGAAGATTTAAACTAAACTTGAGAAAATTTAAAGATTAAACTACAAGGAACTCAGTAATATGTAAAATCCAAACTTTTCATTTTCATTAATCAATTTAAAAAATTTACATAAAAACTAGAACAAAGGCCATCTCACAACTTGAGTGGTCCTTTTATACTACTTAAGAGATGGTTCTAGACTGATAATAAAATAATGCAAAGCCCTAAATCCTAGTTGCTGATTTTCCATGTTTGCCCTTGGAATCTTGACTGAAATTTGGTCAAATCAGTGCATGTGATATGCCAGAAGTGTAGGAATGATATAGGACGTTGAAATGGTCCTTAGTGAGCAAGAAAATGTTGAAGACCCTTGATTCTCTGTCTTGATGCCTTCTTTGCTATTTTGGGGGTGACAGGGGAGCACGAGTGGGGTCCAAGGAGGTCACGGGAAAGTGGTGTGGGTGGTGGGTTTGGTTAAGGGTTAGGGGAATCAAAGATCTGGAGGTTTATGGGGAAAAGCCTCTTGATTTAGGGTTAATCGGTTTTGGGTATTTTTAGGGTTGATAGGGGATTAACGGAAGGGTTTAATCTATTTTGGGGAGGGTTTATTTTAAAAAGTTGTTTAAGGAGGGAAAAGGATTAACTATTTTGTTAATCAGTTAAAGGTTTAAGTGGCATGTGACGTGGAGGGAGGATGAGAGATGATTGGTTAAAAAGTGGTGAGTGGTGACGTGTAATCTACTGGTTGGATGGTGTAAGTTTCCTTGTCTGTCCAAATTGGCCCCCCAATTCCTTTAAACTTGTCACTTGGGTTATAACAGCCCATATACTTGCAATCCTTTGTTATATAAGTTTAAAAACTTCTATTTTGACCACCAAAAGTTTATAAAAACCATTCAAAGGGTATTTAATGCAATTTCATCATTCTTTAAGGGCCAATTTTGCACATGTCTTCAAATATCAAGGATGTAACTTGCACAAATGAATTCTTCAAGGACTTTTCTTGCCAAATCTTCAAAGATGAGGGACCAATGTTTCCAATCTTCAAAACTTCAAGGACCATTTTGGAAATTCATGAATTGGGTCCGGTTCTTTGTGCGGCTTCGTTTCCCGTGTTTGTTTTTGCTTGATTCCTTTGATATTTTGGTGAATTCACGATATCCGTACCTAAAATACACAATGAACAAACATAAGCATATATTTGGGTATTTTGATGATATTTTAAGCGTTTTAAGCCCGATTTGGACGATGAGACTATGTATAAATACAGTCTCATCATTGGTTCATAGACTCACAAATTTACGAGAAGAAATTAGAGCTTACGTGAATAATTAAGCGTGTTTTACGATTAAACAGGTAACCCTAGGTTTACGTATTTACGCTTTTGAACTCCGTTTTTGATGAACAATTTTTATTAGATTCTTTTTGTATCGTAGATTCATAATTTATAAAAACTTTTTCGTAAAACGACCCGAGGGCACGCAAATCAAGGAAACTAGAATCGAGGAGTACCCGTAAATTAATAGGGGATGAAACAAGTTACACTTGTCCCACCCCCTCACTATGGGCGGCAAGATTAAGCAACAACACCATCTTGGTGTCAACTTTTAATAAACCAAGAGGACACTTGTCCTCAAGGCTTACAAAACCAACAAAACCACCAAATTGAAACCACTTCCTTCATTTTACAACATGCAAAACTAGAAATCTCTCTCTCTCCCTTCTCTTTATGCCATTCCATCCTCCCTAAAAACACCACCATTGATCAAATCTTAACCACAAATCATATGTATAACTTGCATATGATGATAACCTATTGAAGATATGGTGATTTGAGGTGATCCTAACAACTAAAAAGGAGATTTCATGAAGATCAAGGGCTGATTTCTCAAGGAGTCTACATATTCTTGGTGATCCTAGAAGTGGTCTTGATATTTCATAAGATTGGTTACCAAAAACCAAGTCTTATTCATCCAAAAATCTCAATCTTTCATCTTATTGAGTGGTATAGAGATTGTTTCCTTCCAATCCTCTTGTTATTTTGTAAAAATAATCATGTATTTTCTTTATAAATGTATATGTATATGATGATGAATTATGATCAAAATATTATGTGGGGATTTTGTGTTAATAGATTGGGTTAAAAAGATTAAAATCTACAAGTTAAAATATTAAAATCTTGATTAGATTTGTGGGCTGGATAAAACAGTAAGTAACCATATGAACACTTGGTAAAAAGGCTTGGATTATTGAATATATAGTTAGATATACGATTTTTACATATGTGGTGAGTTGGCCACTCAATGGAATCATTAAAAGGAGCAAGATATGATCAAAATACTATTGAGGTACAAATCTGTATAGTCTGTTTTGGACGAATTATTAGGGATACTTAGAGGATGATTGAGCAGTAACTAAACAGGAGTTATTTGTAGCACATATTATGTAGTTTGTGATGCCCAAATTTTAGCTTCTATCCCCTTGTAGAACTCAAGATATGGCAAAAATGGTGAAAGTGACTTTGATAATCAGATTTGGAAATAAAAGTATATAATATAAAATGAGCACTCAAGTAATATTATTATAAAATACATATATATAACCCACTAACTTATGATAATACTTATAAAATAATTTGTATACTATGATAAATAAGTATGAAATTTTATAAAATCACAAACTCAAATGTTTTCTAAAGTTATAAAACTATATATAAGTTTCACGTCTTTTCGGCTAAAACCGAAAAGATTAACGTTTTCGCCAAATAAAACATAGACGGTCGGACCCGTCTAATGTAACATTTTTATAACTCATCTAATGATATGTAAGTACATTTGACAAGTGAAAACCGATAAACCCGAGCTGTATAACTTATGGACATTAACGGGCCAAACTAGCCTTATTGGACTATTATCCCAACTAGTTTGGCTAAACACTAATGGACTTACTCATGGGCTTAACCCAATTGGGCCCAACATATGAGTATAGGCCTGGTATTAAAAGCATAAATGGACTAATATAATGTATTGGGCTTTTAATGGGCTTATTGGGCCTTAATATGTAAACAAGTTAAAACTAGTGTAACTAGTCTAAAAATTTACCAACACATAACACTATAATGTGTATGAAGTGATAAAAATCCCAATTGATCATCATCATACTTATGATATCATCATATATACATAACCATTATTTTTATAAAGTCATTGGACAAGTGTCTAAGACCGAGTATTATTTGTCTAGGTTTCTGTGATTAAAGCACGTACCGTACATCCACATCGCCGATGACCTGCCTTTTCCAATCAACGTGAGTTCATAGCCTCGCACTCTTTTAAATGTTTTATGAAATGTTTTATAAACCCGCGAGGGAGATAACATGTTAGTTTTAATAAAATAGAGCACCAGTTGTCCCGATTGTTTGCTTATTGATATGGATCTGAATGATTATATGACCCGATGAATGATTTATGACCCGATGAATGAAATGAGATAGATTATTATTAGTTAGGTTATGTCACTAAAAGTCCCATTAGCATGAATTGTGAACTACCGGGATTTGGTAGACGCTTATGCATATAATAGTACTATTTGGGGAAGATCACCCCAGTTCGCGCCTTGACGGTTGATCCCCGTCGTGCCACATCGATTGGTAAGCGAATTTATGTATGAGAAGATTTATATAAGCGTGATTATTGTGACGACACGCTGTTTTAGATGGGCAAAGTAATTACGGGTTAGATACTTGTTGTTTGTTATAGTAAGGTAGCAATGTCATGCGGCTTATAGTAATCCAATAACGAAAATACTGATATACGCATTGAATTATAATATATTGTCTGACTAGCAATACGGGGTCTTATTATTGATATTATGTGCGTGTTTTGGTTTTACATAACCCTTTTCATATAACGGTTTTTATTAAACTCTATTCAACGTTATAAAACGCATTGTATGATGTTTTTACGACAATGGTTCGTATAATGGTTTTGAAGGCAAAAGACTATATTGTGATTACGAAAAGGAGTTGTATAAAATGTCTTTGGCCTATTTTATAACCTACGACAAAGATTTGTACAAAATGATTTTTGGTAATGATTATATACCGATGATATATTAATGGTTTTTATTAAACTCTATGAATTCACTCGGCGTTTCGCTGACTTTTTAACATGTTTTATCTCAGGTACTTGAAGGTAATTTTCGGGAAGACGACAAGAATTTATGGCCCGCATTCAAATAAAATTTCCATTCAAACGTTTTGTAAAATTGTATGATATACTATGAACTGAGGACCTATGTAAATTTGATATTCATGAATGGAAAATGCTTTATTATTAAACGACGCGATTTTTATGCATTGTCTATGATTTGAGTAATGTACTATCCCGTAACACCAACGACTCTTCCGCTGAACTAAAGTATGAATATTTGGGGGGGTTACACTTATTGGCGGAGAAAACCTTACAACATCGCATACATTATTTCCTACACTAAGCTAAATGTTGAGACCTAATCTTAGCTAGGACCAATCTAAACACGTCGCGTACTTCACCATTTTCCGACACAAGGCTAGATGTCGAGTTCTAATCGTAAGCTATAACCAATCTTCGTCTCCCATCTTCTTTTCTGACACAAGGCTAGATGTCGAGTTCTAATCGAAAGCTAGAACCAATCTTCACGACTCTTCACTTTCAAGTTTAGTGAGAACTCAAAAGACACATACACACATCACTTTGTAGTTTAGTAAGAACTAACACACAAGACTTATTACAACTCAATTAGACATATCCAAGTATACACATGTAACTTGGATCCACACAAGAAAAATCCAAGTATACACATATATAATGGATTTACATAAGACTAATCCAAGTATTCACTAATACATTGGATCAACACAACACTAATCCAAGTATACAGAAATACATTGGATCTACACAAGACTCAAATATAAAATGATGAACATGACTGATCTAAGAAAGGATGATCTTCATCAAGGGTTCATCTTTAATCACATCACAAATGTGTGAGTGATCTTCTCATTGGGCAAGTAAAAAGGGGGATCAAGAGGATAATCATAAGTAAACATACTTAACACATTAAGTGATCATTTACTAATGATTAGTATATAGAAAGAAGAAAGAGGCAGAAAGAATGTCCAAAAAGGTTCTTGGAAACTGAAGATTTGATCCATTATTTATAGGAGACAAAAACCAACGGCTCTCTGAGCGCGGTTCTTTAATTAGTATGTGGTTCATTATCAATAACGAAACTCATAGCTATTTGGGAACAGCCTAGAGTATACTACGCTCCTTTTTGTCTTTTAGTGGGGAAATTTTATCTAAGGTAAATTTTACCTTCAAAGGATATTCCTATGGCATTTGGAATATGCCATACTCAAATTTTCAATTTCCATTTTAATAAAACATTTTCTTAAAAATAAAGTTTATTAAAATATTTTGTCACATTTGTCAAAATGTTAGTTTTAAGATTAATCACTTTCTATAATCACTAAACATGATTAAGATATGTTTGTGTAAGACTTAACTGAATATTACCTTGATGATAGTGTTTGTTGAATAATTCGTCTTTCGGTTGTGTTCGATGATAAATGTCTTTATACTTTGTCGTGATCAAAACTAAGAAAGAGTAGTTAACACTAATATTGTTTTTAGGCATTGCTTGCATTAACAATAAGCTTATACATGAATCCTAACATCGTTCATGATTGCTCACAAAAAACAACTGACAATGGTTGTAACGGATCACAATGGGGCAATGAAGCGAGCAATTGAAGCAGTTCTTAAGGAGTCTAAACATAGATTATGAATTTGGCGTATCACCCAAAAAATCTAAGTAAAGGTATTTTAATTTCATAAGCTACCAATTATTTTTTATTTTTTAAGAAGTTTATATGGGTCATAGTGAAACATATATGAGTCATCATGACTCATATATAGTGAAACATACATAGGAGTCAACATGACTCGTATATGTTTCACTATGACTCATATATGTTTCACCATGAAACATGTATGTTTCACTATGAAAAATATATGATTTACTTGCAAATATCTTATGATGCTTGTATCCTTCATTTCCAGATATGTGGAGAGTTTTACAAAGAAACAGATTCTAAAGAGCGTTTCAAAAAACGTGTGTGGAATATGTTGATCGAGCCAACAGATTTTGAAGAAAGATGGTCAAAACTTGTTCAAGACTTTGGACTGCAAGAACACAAGTGAAGGTTTACACTTAACAAGCTTGATAGAAGCTTCCGGTTTTTTGTTTGGCAGTTTTCAGTTTTGGATTTGGAGGAGGGGGAGCATGTTTAATCATATCAAGCTTGATAGAACATTAAGGTTTTTTCTCGGGGGAGGGGGACATGTTTGAATGTATCAAGTGATGTGTCAGGTTTGTGGAATATGGGAGACGGATATGGTTTGGTTTTATGTCCCTACGATTTCATATACTATATAGCAACTGCAACAACAGAAATAAGAAAATAATTAGTAAATTACTACAAATTTTAAGAAAAAATCATATATGTTTTCACTATGAATCGTATTTGTTTTAGTAAGAAATATATGTGAGTTAGTATGAATCATATATGTGTGGAAACCTTGGTTTCCGGATCTTTTAAGCAACTAGGAATGATCATTGTTCATATGATTAGATAATCAAAGCGGAATTAGAACAACAACCATTAACAAGGTGTTTAGGCACAATAACATGAATTAAAACACAATTGGATTGTTCATTATATTAATAACAAACAATCACTAGGTGTGTGTACATTGAATCCCACACCTAGTCGACACACACTTTAGGTTTACATTGTATATGAATTGATCAATAAAACCTAAGACCCTGGGTTCCTTTTATAGTATAAGGATTAGGGTTTACAAGAGATAAGAATGAATAAACAAGTAAATCTTCTATTTAAATAAACTTATGCAGAATATCTTTGCATGTTTATCTAAATAGAAGCTTCCATAAGCTTCTTTGTCTACGTTTTGTCAATGCTTGAATTGCATGTAACAATGCTTAGATTGTACATGACAACTCTTGAGCCAACAACGCCTAATTTGCTCTTATCAACGCTTGATTAACTCTTGACAACGCTTGGACAATTTCTTTATGTTTTCTTTGTTTTTGAGTTTCTGCCACCATCAACTTTTTGACCCAACAATCTTCCCCTAGTTGATGGTGGAAAAAATCTATGTGTATCTCTTGTAAGTTGTACATGATCTTCAAATTGCTTCCCCTCAAGTGTAGCACGTATTTCTTCCCCTTTTTGTCACATCAACAGGAAAGTAAACAATGTTGCAATCTTTGAAGATTCTCCAAATGTAGGCTCTGTGTAATGATCTTGAAGAACAATTATTATAATATTTTTGATGTAGAAGTAGAATAACCCAACCTTGTGTTCCATGTCTTGTATTATCCACGTGATAAAGAACTTATACCTTTAGCATTATAAGCAGACCTCGATCTCTTGTCAATATTCTCATCCTTTGTGAGACACTGAGCACGATAATGTAACTCCTTCAAGTGTTATGAAAAGTCTTCATCACCAACCAAGTAAGCACGAACAAGTTACCTTTATAGTCTATGACTGGGAGTTCATGACTTTAAGATATGATAGAACACAAACTCGCGAAAATCTTCTTCAATCATCAAACTTACCATAAGAATTCTTCCCCTTAAGCTAACACCTTTTCATGAAGACTTCCACAACCTCATGAATTGTAGCTAACTCGCTTTAAGATCATTAATTCCATTTAAAAATATCCGATCCATAAATATCAACATGATATTCTAAATTATAACGGAGATTCTATGTACCTTCGTGTGTAAATACCACCTTTTGTGTGCTTAAAACGTACCAATTTTCTCAAACAGCAACTATTCCTTTTGTTGTCCAATATCCTTCACTGTCCAAGATATCAACACTGTGTGTTGTCCAATATCGGACAACACTTATCAGCGTTGAAAAATGTATATATCGGACAACAAGTGTCAGCGCTTCCCAACAGCGCTTAACTTATTCCTGTCAGCGCCAACTTTGTACCTGTCAGCGCCTGGCCATCAGCGTCTCATCCATGCCTTGTCAGCGTCACACCAACATCTATCAGCGTCACACCAACATCTATCAGCGTCTAAATAACTCCCATCAGCGGCTAATTGATCTAGGGTTTTATAAACCCTAAATCATTATTTCATGTGAAAATCCATAAACTGCAGTGAACTTCGATAGCGAATAACTTCTTCATAAATGCTCATATAGAAGATCCCTTCGGTGAGATCCTAGAAATAAGTGTCAAGAACCTACAGATCGAATTTCACGCCGATCCAACGGTTAACGAAGGAGAAATCGCGTTTTTACTATTACTGTTCACAGAAAACAGCATATGACCCCTGCTGACTTCGACGCTTAATAACTTTTTCTTGGGGATAAAAATCGACAATCTCTCCGGTGGATGTTTAGATATATGTATGTAGAACACACATATAAAATTTTGTGACGATCCAACGGTTCAATCAAAAGTTATGACCTTCTGAATACTGTTGCGCACACAAAAACGTCCAGAAAAACCCTAGACGGATTTTCTTCTTTTCACCATACACGAACACCTTGTTGGTCCTAGCATCACGAGCCACGAGTCTCTGATACCAATTGTGGATCCAAAACTTAGATCGATTAGCTTTGTGTATACGAGATTAGATCAAGTAATACACGTAGAGAAACCTTTGTATATGCTTTATGAATCTAAGTGTTATGCGGAATTTAACACTTAGAAAAGAACACACAAGATGTAAACAAACTTTCACTTTGATTATGAATGGCGAACTTGCTTACAATGAAAGATGTTTACGAACGAAAACTTATATGTAACTTATAACCTAAAGGCCTTCTTTTATAGACATAAGAAGCCTTGTACAATAATCTACGTATCAGCTATTCTAGGTAAAGATAAATATAGAAAATACATTGTCGTTTCTATCCTTACTATAAGTATTCTAGAATATAATAAACGTGTAGATTATATCTTCCATCAGTGCTTGTCTTCAATGTGTCAACGCTTGTTTTGTTCTTGTCAACGCTTGTTTTGTTCTTGTCAGCGCTCAAGTGATCTGGCCTTAATTTATTCCCAACAGGATCCACTATGTCCAAGTGAAGCAGTTATAAGAAAGAGCCTCAAGCTCTCCCCATTAGAAGCTTCAGATATGGTGCAAGTGTTACCATTAGATTCCAGGAACCCAATTGTGAGCTATGAAGAAGATGAATGTGGGTTCTGGAAGATTGGCAGATTTGCTAAGGAGGTACACACTTTTACCACTCTCATATCTTTGTTTGCAAGTTGTGATAGAGAAGACTTGGTGGACCTTTGGAGGTTGCTGGAGACCAAGTATGAGGCTGAAGCACCAACTTCAGCTAATGGAATAAAACTTTGGACCACATTCAAAATAATGTTTGGACCAAAAGATGAGGATCCTGCAATATGGAAGGATCTTGAAGATGACCTCAGTGGTCTTCAATGGAGGTTATATTCAGCTGCTGGTGTATATCATTTGAGTTCTACAAAGTTTGCTGAGTATCTACTTGTGGATGCTCAGTATTTCATATCCAAGGCTATTTTGGAAAAGATGAACGACACTCAGCTGGAAATAGATTATTCAAGTGACGTGGCAAAAGATTTGATCAGATTTATTCATTATCAATATGAGAAGGTTTGTAAGACTCCTCCTAGTCCTTAATGCTTATTCAGAAACTTGATCATAAGAGTGGATATCAAGTTTAGGGGAGGATTGTTGGGAATAAATTAAGGCCAGATCACTTGAGCGCTGACAAGAACAAAACAAGCATTGACAAGAACAAAACAAGCGTTGACACATTGAAGATAAGCACTGATGGAAGATATAATCTACACGTTTATTATATTCTAGAATACTTCTAGTAAGGATAGAAACGACAATGTATTTTCTTTATTTATCTTTACCTAGAATAGCTGATACGTAGATTATTGTACAAGGCTTCTTATGTCAATAAAAGAAGGCCTTTAGGTTATAAGTTACATATAAGTTTTCGTTCGTAAACATCTTTCATTGTAAGAAAGTTCGACATTCATAATCAAAGTGAAAGTTTGTTTACATCTGGTGTGTTCTTGTTTAAGTGTTAAATTCCGCATAACACATAGATTCATAAAGCATATACAAAGGTTTCTCTACGTGTATTACTTGATCTAATCTCGTATACACAAAGCTAATCGATCTAAGTTTGGGATCAACAGATCCATATCTTTTGGAAACTCAAATTTAATTCTCTTCTTCACTAGCCTGGGAACATCATAGCTTTCTTGATTTCCATTTCTTCTGTAAGTTCCTCCTTTCTTTCATCTGAAAGAAGTCTGAGAGTGTTTGCTTCTTGCACTCTCACCCAAATGGGATAAGCCCTGTTTTCCAACTCATCAAATGTCAAAGCCTTCAACTTCTGATATGTCCATCCAACTCCATGACACCTGAGCAACATAAAGTAGAGCTCCCTTCTATCCCTTTTTAACTCTGAGAGAATATTGCTTGCCTTGTGTTTCAAAATTACCTTACAATCCTTCTGAACTCTAAGAAGAAGCTCCAAACCCCATATTTGATCTGAAATGGTCAAGTCTGGATTATCCATGCATCTTTCTTCCCAAGCATTGTACATTTGAACCACCTCTGGCATGTCAAAGTCAACCTGCAATTTCAATTCTCTCAGCTTCTCTTTGGCCAACTCATCTCCATACTCAAGCCTTTCAGGTTCTATAATCATTACACTTGAGTCTGAGCTAGCTCCATCACTTTCTTCTTCTGAAGTCACAACAAATGGTGACTTTTCCTTTTCATCTTGTTCCATGATTCGTGCAGCTAATCTTCTATCAAATTCAACTTGGGCTGCATCCTTTGGAATAATCTCTTCTACCATTTTACCCTTACCCTTATCTGATGGTGCAATGGTTGGTAAGGTAGATGGTAATACCTAAGTAGAAACTTCCTTGATGATAGATGATGACTGGGATACATCACCTTCATGTGCAGGTCTGTCAACGCCCAAATTTGTTCTATCAGCGCCCAAAATACTTCTATCAGCGTCCAAATTTTCCTTGTCAACGCTCAAATATCTTCCCTCAGCGCCTTGTGTAACCTCTCTCAACATAGCTTTAAATGATAAATTTAAGTTGGTGGGAGAGACTAAGGACGTATCAAAACCTGGTTGTTTCTTCAAAGTTGTAAGGGCCTCAGCAACATCCATTGATTGACCATCCTAGCTGCCCTTATCACTCAGATTTATTTGATCTTCCTCCCATTTAGAAGATTCCTCCATACCCCTCCTAGCACGATCACTTTCCAAAACAACAATCCTCTCCCTCAATTGCTTGAGTTCAAGGCCTTGTGAGCTGACAATTTGTACTAAGTCTGCATTTTGCTTTTGCAAGCTAATGCAGACTGCCGTCAATTCCATAAGAGTCATTGGTTCCAGTCTGCCATATTCTAAAATAGGGATTTAACCTCCCAAGTCAGATTCATTGGGCAAGGATGAGGACTTAATGATGGTGGGACTGCCTTGGCCAGCTTCTAAGCCAGAACCAATAGTCCCAGCCTCATCCAGGTCACCAGCCACACTTGTGGTGGTGGTTCTCTCTGCTACATGGCTAGGACCACCAGAGGAGAACACTCCAGTAGTCCTTTGGCGTTTCATCAACCTATATTCAGGGGGTGTGGAAGATGGTGTGGAAGAATGAGTAAATGTGGGTTGGTGAAGGGGTGTTTGGGATTGTGAAGGTTGTGTGTCAGCGTTAGAAATAGACATATCAACGCCAACATTGAATGTGTCAGCGTCGAAGGATTCTTGGTCAAGTTGTATGTGTTCAGGTGAAGGTAAAGGTTCAGGAATGGGTTCAAGTTGTGGTTGAGGATCAATTTGAGGTTGGGGGTCTGGTTGGGGTTGTGCTGCTGCAATAACAGCAAGCATGGCTTGGGTTAAAGGTAAGTCTCTATGGGGTGGTGAATCCATCTTCATAAAAATAGCTTTCTTTTGCTCAGGGATCTTATAAAAATCATTGTGATCCCTGGAGCAGTAACCTTGATCATCAAAAACCATTTGCAAAAAACGGGGATAAGCTAAAGTCATTTTTGTCCCCTTGTTTTTACACATCCCCTCAAAAATCATTTTAGAAAAGTTATATTTTTGCCCTGTTGCAATGCACACAATAGCACTTGCAATGGATCTATTGATCTCATTGTGTGCAGTACATTTGGGACTCAAACATTGAAGGAGGACATGTATGAGGTACTTCCAGGCTGGGGGAAATTCCTGCTTATGATACTTGTTTAGAGTACCTTCATCAGGAAAAGGATATCCCAAAGCCCTAAGCCCTTGTTCTATTTCATTTATGGGAAGGGTGGCTATACCATCAGCATCATCAAGATGCAAGGCTTGGCGTACCAAGGCCTCAGTAACCACCCAAGATCTCCCATGAACAATAGAAGTCAATGTGGTCACTCCATTAACTGTTGAGGAACTAACAGTGTTCCAAAACTGCTTAATGTGTGTTACTGGAATGAGTGGTGCATGAGAAAGAGCATATCTTAATGGGGATGCGTTCAAATACGCCACCATTTGTGTGTATTGGGTAAACAGAGCATCATCAGCGTCAAGATAAGCAATCATGTTGTGTTGTGATCTGAACCCCAATTCCATTTCTGTTGGTTTAAACTTTGGTGCCATTGATGAAAGCTGTTAATTTAAAGCGTAGAAGATGAAGTTGATAAGAGAAAATTGTTAGACAAGAATTATAGATACCCTGTTTAAAATAGGAGCCAAATTTATAGGAGAAAAAGAATGCATGTGATTGGCCCAAAAATAGGCAAAGATTTTCAAAAATAAATCATGAAAGTATTGAAAAAGTTATAAGTTATCTCATGCATTAAATGAAAGTAACAACTCCTAAAATTACGGCTTGAAAATATGTCAAAAAGTAACAACTGGGTAGGTCCCATTGAGTGTCAACGGTCAAAAATAACCTATCAACGCCCAACGGCTATAATCTTGTCAACGTTTTCCTAAAGCCATGTCAGCGTCCAATTTGGTCACAACAACGCTTGGAAAATTCTTGTCAGCGTCCAAAAATAAAAATATTTTAAAAAGTGAAAAATGACCTTAACAAGTAATTTATCCTAGATAAAATAACCAAAAGCTGATAATTATTATAAGGCGGCAAGCACTGTCCAGTTATGCACAGTTGCATAAGCAAGATAGACATAACAGTCCTCTAGTGTCCCTTGCTAACCAAAACTCTTAACAACCAAGTTACCTTATAAAATCCTTGTTACTCCCAGGTAAATCCCATATCAAAATCATTCCCAAGTCTCCCAACAGACCACAACCAATTCTAGGCCAAAAATGTCTTGGCAGCATGCAAAGTTGATATACTATGCATGCTACAGTGCCTCATGATTTAGTAAAACTAACTCATACTCACCTGTGGACACAATCTAGAATTGTGATAAGAGTATCATATGGATACCCAAACATCCTAAAGGTTCCTAAAACCTCCCCTTAAACTATGATACAAAAAGTTTGCTAAAATCATGCATGAACATAAAAAATTTATGTCAAGATAGGAATGAAACATTCCAACCATCATCCATAAATAAAAACTTGTCCAAATGCTTCTCCATTGATCCATAAGCAACTCTGTATCCAATGGTATACTGCTAACACCATCTGCACATTTAGATTGAAAACCACAAAACTAACATTGTTGCTTACAACGCCCCGATAACACATGACAGCGTAGAGAGAAGCTTTGTCAGCGTTAGACAATTATATTGTTGACAACGTTGCAAAAACACTTATCAGCGTTCAAGCAACCTTTGTCAGTGTTAGAAAAATATAGTGGAAAATCTAAATCATCAATAAGACCAATAATAATAATGCATCATCCTGTACATACTTTTACAAAAAGAATCCAAAACACATATTATGTGAGATTGACCATTCCAATACTTGTTACCAAGTATTGAAATCTCCCAGCATCAAAAGGTTTAGTTAATAAATCTGACACATTTTCCTCATTGTCAACCCTATCTGGTTGTATTAAACCTTTCTCAAAGCAATCTCTTATAAAATGGTGTCTAATTTCTATGTGTTTAGTTTTAGAATGATGTACAGGATTCTTAATGATGCATAAAGTACTATTATTGTCAACAAATATCTTAGTATGCATGAAATTATACCCATAGTCCAACAGCTGGTTCTGAATCCATAAAACTTGACCACAACATGCAGCTGCAGCCACATACTATGCTTCAGTTGTAGAATTACCCACCACTATTTGTTTCTTGCATTGCCAAGATATTAACCTGCTCCCAAGAAACTGACATCCACCAGTTGTGGATTTCCTATTAAATTTATCACCTCCATAATCACTATCTGAATATGCAATCAGCTCTAATGGTGAATCCTTTGGGTACCACAAACCAAGACTAGGATAGCGTCTTAGGTACCTAAAGATCCTCTTCACAGCATAAAGGTGACATTCTTTAGGAGTCACTTGATGACGTGCACAAGCACACACAGCAAACATAAAGTCAGGTCTAGAAGCAGTAAGATACATCAAGGATCCAATCATGGATCTATAATGCCTGACATCAACATCTTTCCCATCTCCAATCTTTCCCCAAGGGTGTTCTCTATCCATAGGAGTAGTAGCCCTCTTTTCATGTGGAGAAAAGCCAAACTTCTTCAAGATCTCAGCAACATATTTATCCTGGGAGATGAAGATACCATCCTCTTTCTGCTGAACTTGTAAACCTAGAAAGAAGTCATCTCCCCCATAGCACTCATCTTGAATTTGTCTGTCATAAGCTTGGAGAAATCCCCACTCATCTTTGGATCAGTAGACCCAAATATGATGTCATCAACATAGACCTGCACAAGCAACACATCCTTGCCTTTCTTCTTTGTAAATAGTGTCTGATCTATGGTGCCCCTCTTGAATCCATTGTCCACCAAATAGGTAGACAAAGTACCATACCATGCTCTAGGGGCTTGATGAAGGCCATACATAGCCTTTTTGACTCTATACACTTTATCTGGATGCTCTGGATCCTCAAAACCAGGAGGTTGCATTACATATACTTCCTCAACAATGGTGCCATACAGAAAGGCACTCTTGACATCCATTTGATAGACTGTGAAGCCCATGCAAGAGGCATAGGCTAGAAAAATCCTAATAGCTTCAATCCTTGCAACTGGTGCAAAGACCTCCTCATAGTCTATCCCCTCCTCTTGTGTATAACCTTGAGCCACTAACCTTGCCTTGTTTCTGACCACAATGCCTCTTTCATCTCTTTTGTTCCTTAAAACCCATCTTGTCCCTATAGGTCTGACATATCTAGGACAATCAACCAGCTCCCAAACATCCTGAATTGCAAATTGGTGAAGCTCATCCTGCATTGCTTCCACCCAACTTGGTTCTTTGAGAGCATCAAATATTTTCTTGGGTTCTTCTTGTGACAGAAAACATGCAAACAAACATGCTTGCACAAGAGGGGTATCAACCTTCTTGTGTATATTGGCAATAAACCCACCAAGACCTTGATGAGATCTTCTAGTCTGAACTGGAGTCATAATATCACCAATGATCTGAGATGTGGGGTGATTCTTCATTGTGGAAGTGAGAACCCCTCCTTCAAAAAGTCTGGTGTCCTCAACCTCACGCTCCATGTTGCCAATATCTTCTTCATCAGACTCTCTTTGATCAATGTGAACTTCTTCAAGAATATTGGAAGGTCCACCTTGTTCAAAACTGGAAGAGAAAAGATGCCCATAAGTGTTGTCAACGTCTGAATCTTGGTTGTTAGTGTCTAGGCTAACAGCGCTTGAAATGTTGTTGTCAACGTCTGAGCCATCAACGTCTGAATTGGTCTTGTCAGCGCTAGATTTGCCTTTTTCAGCGCCTGAAGAACCATGCATGTTTGTATCTGGTGGTATTTGGAAACCACCATTATCTTGTCCAGCAGCAGCAGCAAAAGCATCTGTCCAAATGGGAATTGTGACATATTCTAATGTAGGAGATGCCTTTTCTACTTGTGATCCAACCTTCTCATGAACCTGTGTACCTGAAACATTAACAACTTGTTCCTCCACAACATTTGAAGTTACCTTCACAATGTCTGGATTAGTGACAGGCATATAATTTAAAGTTCTAGATAAGGGTTCCAAATCAAACAACCAATTAGGACCACTTTCAGGATCACTAGGTTTATTTTCTAAGAACCTAACATGTACTCTCTCAACTATACGTTTTTCCTCTTTAAGATAAACCCTATAACCCTTGCTCTGGACTGAATACCCCATGAAATAGCCCTTATCACCTTTTGCACTAAATTTCCCTAAGGCATCACTAGTATCCAATACTACTACATGACAACCAAAAGGTCTGAGAAAACCAATATTAGGTTTTCTTCCCCAAAGTAACTCATAAGGTGTTTTGTTCTGAATTTTGTTAACCAATGCTCTATTTTGCACATAGCATGTTGTATTAATAGCCTCAGCCCAAAAGGCTATCGGAAAGTGAGCATCAGCCAACATTGTTCTGGCTGCTTCAATTAGGGTTCTATTTTTCCTCTCAGCAACCCCATTTTGTTGTGGGGTTCTAGCAATGCTAAATTGCCTAGTAATTCCTTTCCTGGCACAGAAATCATCTAGCTTCTTGTTCCTAAATTCTCCACCATTATCACTCCTAAGCATTTTAACCTCATTGCCAGACCTTTTCTCAATCTGGGTGATAAAATCAATAAGAACATCAGCTGTGTCACTCTTCATAGCTAGAAAGAATGTCCAAGTAAATCTAGAGAAGTCATCTGTGACAACAAAGCAATACGACTTACCATTCAAACTTTCTATATTTGTTGGACCAAAGAGGTCCATGTGAAGCATATGAAGAGGTCTGGAACTAGTATGCACCTGTTTGGACTTGAATGAGACCTTGTGCTGCTTGCCTTTAAGACATGCAACACAAGAGTGGTCATTGTGGAAGGCCTTCTCAAGCAAGCCCCATCAACTAAACCAAGCCTCACAAGTCTATTTATATTTTTAAAATTTATGTGCCCTAGTCTCCTGTGCCACAAATTACTCTCATCAACTGAGGCCTTAGCATAAAAACAAGACATATTGGTATTCATTTTAATCCCATTTAAATTCACATTATATATGTCCTTATGCCTAGGTGTTCTATATTCAATATATTTCTCATCAGGGATCTTAAAATCCTTGCTTAACACCAAACACTCAGTATCAGTAAAAAGAACTTTATATTTGTTATCACATACTTGTGATACACTAAACAGATTATAATCAAGTTCTTTTACCAGGAAGACGTTCTCAAAACGCAGATTATTGGTGAGAAGGGTTCCTTTGCTTGTGATGGTACCATAACCACCTCCAAAGTATACCTTGTCACCATCTTTAATAGGGGTGAAATTTGTCAGATAGTCTTCCTTCCCCGTCATGTGCCTTGAGCATCCACTATCCCAATATCCATAATCATTGATCTGTCTTTGAATGTCCTGCACATAAAGAAAACAAATTAGTTTTCTTTGGGAACCCAAGTCTCAAAAGACTTGGATTCATCTGGTTGTTCAATAAGAACAGACTTAGTTCTCACAACAACCCCATTCTCATCCTTTTTAGGATGAAATACCCAGTTAACCCCAATAGGTTTTGTAATGACCTTTGAAATGTAATTAAATCTATTGCAAGTCATTGAAATCCCATTATCATTAGAGTTTTTATCTTTCTTGGGTCTCCATGTTAAGCTTGAAGAAGCTTTAGACCCCTTACCTTGTGGCTGCAAATATTTAGGTCTGGTCACGTTTCTGTCAGCGTTAGAATTTGTCCTGTCAACGCTGAAATTACCCTTGTCAGCGTTGAACCTAGGGTTTGCTACAGAAACCCATTTCATATTTGACCAGGTGTTTGTCTTTTGAAATGGTCTTTGTCCATGAGTGTTAGACCTTCTAGAAAAGAATGGGACAGGTCTAATCACTTGTGGACTTTGCTGCACACAAGGTTTGGGTCTGACAACGTTTGACTTTCTAACAACGTTGACTTTCTTCCTGTCAGCGCTGAAATTGTTCCTGTCAGCGCTGGCTTTGGGAGCGTTGACACACTTGTATGCCAAATGTGAAAAGCTACCACAAGTGTAACAGGCTTTCTTAGACACAACCTTAGGTCTAGAAGAGAAGAAGCCTGTTCCATGATTGCTAACTTGGCTCTTGGGTGACCTATTATTCCTATACATCTTTGCATATTTAATGGTAGGTCTTCTAACAGTGTTTGAGCCTAGGTCAACAGCTTTACCAGTGATTGGGTTAGTAACCTTAATGGGTGGTGATTCATTGGGACTTTCACATAGCAAACCTCCCTTAACAAATAAAGTAGGGTTAGCTTTCTTCCACTCATTTAGGTCAGTCAATTTTTGTTGATACTCTTCCACTGGAGTGACAACTCTTGGTGGAGGAATGAATTCCTCCTCTTGAAGATCTGGTAAACCAGTCCAAGATAAGTCCCTTCGTTGGACACCATAGAAGTCACCAGCTGGTGGTGGAACCAGAGAGTAATCATTCATCCCAATCCCAGTCATGTCCTTAGGATCCCTTTGTTTAGCTACACAGTCTCCTAGGGTTTGGGTGGCTCTATCAAATCTTTGAATTTTGAGGTCAACATTATCTTTATTCTTAATGGCCTCATCTAACTTAGCCTGTAATTCACTATTAACCTTTTTCATGATGTTTCTAATATCCATACTCCCCTCTAACTCATGTTTTAAGATATGGATCTTATCTTTTAAGTCAAATTCCATTTTCTTGTATTCAGAAACGGTTTTCTCAGTTTCAGTAAGAGCTAGTTGGTAATTAGACAATTTACATCTTTCAGTACTCATGTCATCTTTTAGTTTTAACACCTCTTTGTTAAGTCTTTCAGTATTTAACCTACAATCTTTGCTACAAAAAGCATCATCATATACCTCATTATCAGATGAAGAGGAGGAGTGTGCCATGAGAGCATATTCAACATCCTCTTCTTCTTCAATATCAGCAACCAAAGCTTTATCCTCTTCAACATTCTTAGCCAGATAGCTCCAATCCCATCCTGTACCATCAATTCCTTGAACTGCAATCATAGCTTTGGAATCCTGAGCTTTAACAACCTGACTTGAGGGTTTACCAGCATCAGATCTTCTAGGAGATCTGCATTCCCTCATGAAGTGCCCCATACGATGACAGTTGTAGCATTCAACTTTGGATTTATCAAATCCAGCTGTGTTTTTAGCATTGAAGGTCATCTTCTTTTTAAACCTTCTGTTCCACCTATTTGCTCTTATACTAGCAAGAGCCATGTTCCACTTGATGTCCATCTCTTCCAAGTGCTCGTCACTTATCTGCTCAAGGTCCTCATATGTAATCACTGAAACATTGGGCAAAGAAGCAATGTAAGCACAAACAGTATCCAAATCCAAACCAGCAGGTTTAACTCTTGGGGAGTCATTCTTGAATGTGTCAGCGTCTGAAAAGGAGACGTTGACAGGACTTGTTCCAGCGCTGACATATGATGATCCAGTAACTAGATGCATATAAGAGTCCTTTTGATTGAATTGACCTTCACTATGAGAGAAGAAGGCCATGTTGCTGGTGGTAGATTTGCTTCCATGCTCTGAAAGAGTTTCATCTTCCAACAGTCTTAGTTTGTTGTAGATGTCATCAAACGAGGAGCTCTTGTAAGTATTGTTGGCAAGAATAGATCTTGCCTCAATCTTCCATGCCTCACCAAGACTTTTAAGAAAGGTAGCATTGGTGTCAACATCACCAACTTGTGTCCCCATGAAGGACAACTTACTTGTGATGTCAAGCAATCTGCTTCTCACACTACTCAATTTCTCATTGGGTTGAGCTTTGAAGACAGCATAATCATGCAGAAGTTGCTTTTTCTTTTCTTCCTTAGTGTCTGCATTGCCACCATATGAAACTTCAAGAGCTTCCCAAAGATCCTTAGCAGATTCATAGCCTCTATATTTATGCTGGTTTTCTTGTCCCAAAGAGACTTTCAGAATATTTAGGGCTTTCATGTCAACCCTTTTCTTTGCAATATCATCAGCAGCTACAGCTCTACCATCTCCATGTTTTTCTTTCTTATCCTCTTTAGGGCATCCTTCAACAGCTGTTCTTTGACTAATGGCATCAAGAATCTTTTGAGCCTTATTGAATGTGTTTCCATATTCAATAATCTCCCAGAGTGTGTAGTCATAGATCCCTAGATATTGTTCAAAGTTGAACTTCCATAAGTCAAAGTTGGTTGCATCAAGCATGGGAATCTTGATGTTTGGTAAGGCTGAGGAGGAGGAGGTTATTGCTTCAGACATGATGTTGTTAGGGTTTCTGAGAAAATTAGGGTTTTGGTGTTTTTAGGGTTCTGGTGTTCTTTAAAGATCAAAAGTTCCTCAACAAGCTCTGATACCAATTGTGGAAACCTTGGTTTCCGGATCTTTTAAGCAACTAGGAATGATCATTGTTCATATGATTAGATAATCAAAGCGGAATTAGAACAACAACCATTAACAAGGTGTTTAGGCACAATAACATGAATTAAAACACAATTGGATTGTTCATTATATTAATAACAAACAATCACTAGGTGTGTGTACATTGAATCCCACACCTAGTCGACACACACTTTAGGTTTACATTTTATATGAATTGATCAATAAAACTTAAGACCCTTGGTTCCTTTTATAGTATAAGGATTAGGGTTTACAAGAGATAAGAATGAATAAACAAGTAAATCTTCTATTTAAATAAACTTATGCAGAATATCTTTGCATGTTTATCTAAATAGAAGCTTCCATAAGCTTCTTTGTCTATGTTTTGTCAATGCTTGAATTGCATGTAACAATGCTTAGATTGTACATGACAACTCTTGAGCCAACAACGCCTAATTTGCTCTTATCAACGCTTGATTAACTCTTGACAACGCTTGGACAATTTCTTCATGTTTTCTTCGTTTTTGAGTTTCTGCCACCATTAACTTTTTGACCCAACAATATGTTTCATAGTGACTCATATATGTTTCATACTGATTCATATATGTTTCATAGTGAAACATATATGAGTCCTAGTGAAACATATATGATTCATAATCCTATATGAGTCTTTAATAAGGATCAAAAGAAGCAAGAAGAATCTTGTTATACACAATTTACAAAAGTAAATGAAACCTACTATCCTCAAACAACATTATACTTTATTCATACAACATTATACTATCCTCAAACACATATCAATATGAATTACTTGTACTAAAGAAACAAAATAACCACTACTATAACTAGAATAAGAAGTTGATAAAAATCATATATGAGTCACTAATAAGCATAAATTAAAACAAATAAGCACAATATCTGTAACACCCCCAAATTTATACAACTCAATACAGCGGAAGACTAGTTGGTGTTACGGGATAGCACATTACTCACATCACAGACAACGCTTAAAACTCGCGTCGTTTACTATTATAACATTTCCATTCATAAATATCAAAGTTACATAGGTCCCAATTCATTGTATTTTATACAGGTTATACAAAGCATTTGAATGGAAATTAATATTTAAGTGCGGGCCATGAATTCTTGTTGTCTTCCCGAGAATTACCTTCAAGTACCTAAGATAAAACATGTTAAAAGAAAAGGTCATCGATAACGCCGAGTGAATTCATTGAGTTTAATAAAACCATTAATATATCATCGGTACATAATTATTACCGAAAATCATTTTATACAAATCTTTGTAATAGGCCATAAAATAGCCAAAATTATTTTATACAAATCCTTATCAAAAATCATAATCTAGGCTTTCGCCTTTAAAACCATTATACGAACCAATGTCGTAAAAATACCATACAATACGTTTTATAACGTTGTATAGATTAAATAAAATCGTTAAATGTGTATGGTTATATAAAACCAAAACAAGAACGTAAAATCAATAATAAGACCCCATATTGCTAGTCAGGCAATACATCGTAATTCGGTGCGTATAGCAGTATTTCGTTAATTGGATTATTATAAGCCGCATGACATTGTTACCTTACTAAACCAAACAACGGGTAGCTAGCCCGAAAATCATTTGCCCATCTAAATTAGCGTGTCGTCACAATAATCACGCTTGTGTAAATCTTCTCATACATAAATTCGCTTACCAATCAATGTGGCACGACGGGGATCAACCGTCAAGGCGCGAACTGGGGTGATCGTCCCCAAATAGTACTATTATATGCATAAGCGTCTACCAAATCCCGGTAGTTCACAATTCATGCTAATGGGACTTTTGGTGACATAACCTAACTTTAATAATCCATTTTATTTCATCTATCGGGTCATTTAATCATTCATAGGGTCATAAAATCATCCGGGTCCAAATCAATAAACAAACAATCGGGACAAATGGTGTCCTATTTTAGTAAAACTAACATGTTATCTCCCTCGCGGGTTTATAAAGCACTTCATAAAAACATTTAAAAGAGTGCGAGGCTATGAACTCACGTTGATGTGGGAAGGCGGGTTATCGGTAATTCGGACGTACGGTACGTGCTTCAATCACGGAAACCTAGACAAATAATACTCGTCTTAGACTCTTGTCCAATGACTTTATAAAAATAACAATTATGTATACATATGATGATTATATATATATATGATTATCAAGTGGGTTTACATATTCTCTTTTACTCATTTTAGTGTTTATGTATTGGTAACTTCTTACTAGTTTACTAGTTTTACCTATTTACGTGTTTTAGGTCCAATAAGCCTATTATAAGTTTATTAACTTGCATTATTCCATTTCATACTTTTATTATCAGTACTTATACTTTACATGTTGGGCCCAAATGGGTTAAGCCCAATAAATAAGTTTATAAGTGTTTTAGTCCATTTTGTTGTATTATTAGTCCAATAACGTTAACTTAGCCCGTTAATGTCCGTATGTTATATAGTTCGGGTTTTATCGGTTTTTACTTGTTATATATGTTTATATATCAGTATATGAGTTTTAAAAACTTTACATTAGACGGGTTTGATCGTCTAAGTTTTAATTGGCGAAAAATGTTAATTTTACGGTAATAGCCGAAATAGTCGTAAAAATCATGTTTATAGTTTTATAACTTATAAAACTTATCAAATTACCATTTTTATAAAATGTATCATTTATTTATCTTTGTTTATATTTATATAAATGTATTATATAAGTTAGTGGGTTTTAATTCACATTCTATACTATTTTTATTTGAGTGCTTATATAATAGTATTATACTTTAATTTTCCCAAAATCTGATTTTTACTTTCATGTTCACCAAAATAGCCATATCTAGAGTTCTATATGGAGATAGAAGCCCAAATGTTTATGACATAAACTACATGATATGTTCTCCATTTAACTCTATTATAGCTACTGTTGAATCAGCCTCTAAGTATTTTCTAAAAATCGTCCAAAACAGTAAACTCAGATGTGCATTCTAAACTTGTTTTGATCATATCTCACTCATCCTAATGATTCCATTGCATGGCCAACTCTCACATGTGTACAAGACTCATAGATTACTGTATATTAATCTATTCAAGCCATTTTATCAGTTCATCACATGGTTCTTTACTGTTTTATACAGCCATCATTTTAAGCATGATTTTAACCCTTTTACATATAGTTTTTCATCTTTTTACCCATGATTATCAACACCAAATCCCCACACAATATTTTTATCATCATATATTCATCATATACATATACAATAGGAAATAAAATACATGATTACATAATCAAAATAAAAAGAAGATGAAGAGAACAATCTTTATACCACCATGGTTGATGTAGTTTGTGATCATGACATGGATTTTGATGGAGAAACTTGTGATAAACCAAGACCATCTTCAAGTCCACCAATCTTCATGAACTCCTTGTGGAAAATCAGCCCCAAGACTCCATAGAAACTCCTCCTTGGATGTTATAATCACCACCAATCAATAGGGCTTTAAAAGGGCTTCATCATATGTGTAAATAACACATGATTTCATGGTTGAAATTGATCAAATGGGTGTTATAGTGTGAGAGTGGGACGACACACATAGAGTAGAGAGGGAGAGGAGAGTTGTTTGCATGTCACAAATGAATGTGTGGTTTTGAGTTAGATGGTTTTTAGGTAAGCTTAGCTTACTTTGTAAGCCTTAAGCAACAAGTGTAAGCTTGTTGCTACAAGCTTGACACATCACAAGTGTGGTGTCACTTGTGTAGCCGTCCCATATAGTGGGGTGGGACAAGTGTATACTTGTCTCATCCCACTAATTTACGGGTATTCCTCGATTCTAGTTTCCTCGATTTGCGTGCCCTCGGGTCGTTTTACGAAAAACGTTTTTATGAATTATGAATCAACGGCACAAAAAGAATCTAATAAAAATTGTCTCATCAAAAACGGAGTTCGAAAACGTAAATACGTAATCCCAAGGTTTCCGGTTTAGTCGTAAAGGACGTTAAATTAAAATTGTAAGTCCTAATCTCTTCTCGTAAATTTTTGAGTTTATGAACCAACACAAATTTAAAACTCCAAAATAATATTCACGGATAAATTTATTTTCTGAAATGTCGGACTGTCACCAAAGACGGTGTATGTAAACGTAAGCACGTAACGTTGAATCCTCCGGTTTAGACGTAGTCGACGCTACTTCAAGACGTAAATCCAAATTACTTCCCAAAAATAAGTGAGTTCATAATATAACATTAAAATAATATTTTCAATTAAATATTGAGAATAAAAATATCAATCATAAATTGACGGATTGTCATAGCATTTACCCCTAAACAGGATCTTTGTCCTCAAAGATCATCTTACTACTCGCTTCTTATAGAGTTAAAGCCATGTGGGTGTTTTCTCCACATTCGGTCTTTTCTCACAAGTGCAATTCATTACAATACGCGAGTTTCATCAAACATAACTACGGGAATAAGATCAGGCTAAATGTTGACTTACTTTCTCTATCCATGATGTTCACGGGTTTCTGATGAATGCAACTTTTCGCCGATCTAAACTTTACTAAGAAACAATCAGATTTTCACTTGATAGACATTTTATCAAGTTCGATATACGAAACATAATTCACGCAGCTCTTGAAGTCCTAGGGTAGATCCAGCTTATATGCCTTTCAATCCCAACTTTTACATCATCTCAATGGTCCCATACAACGAGGACTTATATCCCATGATCTTTCAGATCATTAATTCATTTTTCCAAGGTTAAAATTTTTGGCATAACTTCGCTACCCATCTGGCACTTCAAGATCTACATTTCATATTCACATAACCTCCTACCTACTCCCGGCAGTCAATAATCAGATCCTAATTTCAACAATCATTTCAGGTCTCGCGGGTCGAGTATTTTGTAAGGTTAGGTTCGCCATCGTAGGAAACCTTAAACCTAAAAGACATGTCCAACTCACAATGGGTGTATGTCGGGTGTCTTCGTCCCAACTCTTGCTTACAGATGCTCTAATATAGATCCTAACAAGATTCGATCTCTATACTAACACGATAATTATCAATGATAATCTCTCCAAAGGAAAACGATTTTACTGTTTATTACCAAAAGTCAATCATTCAAACATAAAACAGCACTTATAGTATTTTGTATCGCTACTTTACCTCGTCCCTTCGATTGGGGTGGTACACAGTACTCTCATCAAGATTCGTTCTCAATGACTTCTGAGCAAATCTCTAGAAATTCGATGCGAAGCGAGGATCTTGATAGAGATGATCGATACCAGCACACCATGTTTACACAACTCCTTTAATTACAAATGAGTCAATTTCTTCATCAAGAATCTACCATTAACAGGAATGATATTAGTAGATTTGGTCAGTCTGTCGACGATGACCCAAATCGAATCAAATTCAGATGATGACCTTTGCAATAGCTAGACGTTTACTAATGTATGAGGCGGTGTTTGCCTTCATAATTTGCCATCAGTACAACTTCTTCTGATAATGATACATTAAATCAGAAATGTCATGAATAAAATACTAATACTTACAAGATTCCAACATAACTATATCTCACAATCCTCCATATTTAGACAATCACAAGTGGCCTTTTATACATTCAACGCCATCGGCTTCTCAATTCTAATGGTTCATATTATCCGCGACCCATTTTTATTATCTATATTATCCTTTTTACCACATCGTTTATTTTTTTTTATATTGTTCGGCAATTTATTTTGTACCATCATTACTAAGGGACACATCCTAATTGGTTCTTTATCCTTTCTATATAATGTGTAAGTAATTACGTTCACCTTTCTTCATATTTTCTAAGTTTCAGTTTCGTCTCAACTATTATTTTTATCTATTTTACTCAATCCGACGTCTAAAGCGTCGATAATTACTACAAATAATTAAATAATAATTAGTTAATTTTTATGAAGCGTAAACGTAAAAAATTTAAATTTCTTAGTTCGACCAATTATATAAAATGTTCAAAAATAAATTTGAATTTAATTAACAAGATTTTTGTTGATTCAAAAATAATTAATAAGATTCGTAAATGTTTGAAAAATCTTTGGTTATATTTTGGTCAAAATTTCTTAGTTGAAAAGCAAAAAGTATCGTTTCAAATTTCAAGTCATGGTTTAAATGTTTCCTCAATCCCTCTTAGATTGTCTTGAGGTATACACGAACATTTACCCCTAAACAGGAGTTTAGTTAAATGTTCTGGGTATAAGGGAATAATCCCTCGAAAGTTCTTTTCGATAAAACATTTGTCAAAACACATTTGCACTTTCTTTTTGGTAAAATCCAAAGTCTTAAATGACTCTAATTTTTGAAGAGTCAATATATTTCATTATCTTATTAATCACATGGTCAAATAATGTAAAAGATTAAGTCTTAAATCACATGTTAAATATTCAGGGTACAGGTTTTCGTTGTTCGGCCAATTTAGGTCAGTCTATAAACAATTATTAACTCCTTCTTATTCTTATAAACAAACAAATAGTCCTTAATGATCACAAGCATGACTTTATCAAATTACAGCCTACACACGTGATTCACCAAATTTATGAATGCTACATGTGCATTGGTCAATCCAAACGACATCACATGAAACTCATAATGTTCATTACAAGTTATGGATGTAGTAATTACAATAGATAATCTTTTTCGCGGATGCGAAATTGATGATAACCATGTCGTGGATCAAATTCCTGAATATACGCTAGAAACTTGTAAATGATCGAACAAATCTTCCATTTCGAGTTATGGATATCGTTTTCGATTGTCAATTTACTAAGTTCACAGTAATCTATAAATATAAGTAATGATAACACCATAGCTCTTCATGATGACGAGCTCGGTAGAATAAAATCTTTCTCCGACAACTCTCTCAGTTGTACGGTAATTCCTTTAATTCAGATGGTGCTGACGTACAATGCACACGCCACAGGTGCAGCACCGGGAATATAATCAATACCAATTTCAATCTGCCTTAATGGCAAAAGTCTAGGTAATTCACCAATAAATACCTCCTAAAGTTCAGATAACAGAAACATCTTTTAATAAATTCATATTAGGTTCTTTCTAGATTATAATATCTATGACTAATTCACAACCATTCACGGTATAATTTCAAGTGTAAATGCAGGATATGGTCATCCATCAAGAATCATTTAGATCACTTTTGATAATCAACATCTTATCATTTAGGGGAATTCTACTCGAGTTCCCATCAATTAAGACAATGTCGTCATGTCATAATCAATCAATCTATTCTACTGGCACTATCAACTTTCCAGTTTTATTGCCGTCGATAAGATGTGAACTTCTCAAAAGACTAATAATAACTCATAATCCTTTTCAAATTCAAGGATGGAGACACAACTACCATTAAAAGAGTAAGGTCAACGCATGATCTATGCGAGAGAATTTCAAATCAGATATAGACGAAAACATTAACGAATATGAGTATATCCCATGTTTTCGTAATTTGAGTACGCATTCGAAAGCTCCTCGGATCGTTACCCAGGTCATTCAAATGAAATCAAATCAAAAGAAATGATAAGAACGTCAATACATCCAGTCGGGTATCAACACTCGGTAATCAGATACTTTTCCAAAGAATCTCACCACGGGAGAATTGGACAAGAAGGGAATATCAATTGTCAAATAAGACAAATTCCACAGATGAGTAAATTCAACTCAGAAGAATAGATGCTACAGGCACATATGTAGGTGTCCCTAACACTAAGTCCCTATTTTTCACTTCTTGCAGATCTCATAAAATTTAATCTTTCACTATCTTCAAAGAAAATGTAGTGTTTATTCATTAGTTTTATGGTGACTACTAATCAGCCTTGCATGGTCCATTCCAAATTGTATGTAGGCGCGCAACTATATACAATTTCAAGATTAACGATGCAATACTCAGTTCGTCAAAATTTTTATCATCATGTTTATAATAAAAACATTTTCATGCTTAATTCTTAAATAAGAATAAAATAAAAATTTACAAATATTTTCTTTGTTATGAAAACAATTAAGTTTTCCAAGGTGTTTTATAAACAACTTTATTTTGATAACAATCACTTATAAATCTCACTTTGAATAATCCTTATAGTGATGAAAATTCAATTTTCTTAAAGGATACTGTTTTAACTTTATAAAAATAATGAGTGATCTGCAAAAGAGTGATGAAAGCCGAAATTTGATAGGAAATGAGCTTTAGCCAAATAATCATGAGGTTCATGACCTCGATGGCACTCAAAAAGAATAATGCACAACGTAACTCAAATCGAGATGAGTACTTGTTCAATAGTTGCATCACTAATGCAAGCATTAGGAAGAGGCAATAAAAGATAGATAACATCGATACATGTAGAATTTAGCAATCAAAGGTAGTCTTTTTATTAATCACAAACAAGTCAAATTGTACCATAACACATTACGTGTCACTATGTCATACAATTCCAAGAACTCATCCTACCAACTGATATCTCAGTTAAGTTAGGGATTTTTAAAAGATACCACAATGAATACTAACCTACAAGAGTCATTAGGTGTCCCACCTGTCCCGGAAGATCCATCGGTCCCAATTCAGAAGAAGATTTCTTCAATTTATTTCTTGGACACTGGGCATCCTCATTAGTGGACAATGGCCTAGGAACAACCCTTAACATGATCTAACAATCATTTAAAACCTTATAATTCAATCATAGGGATCAACAACTTCCTCTTAACAATTTTATATTCCATACAAGTTAAATTTTACTTTATTCAAGTTTCAATCAACTTATACTCAATGGGATATCCTACCTTATTTTCCAATACTTTCAATCTTATTCTCAGACCTTGAAAGGGCAATAAAAGCTCGATATGAACAACAATTAATTTCCAATCCTATAGCTCTTACAACAATAGTTATCAAATGAGTCACTAGCATGAGATGACTCGCACATTCAAATAGACTTCTCGGAAAGGTACTAGTGGCATGAGGCTTTTGGGTAATGGTTCCAATAACAGCCTCAAGTGCAACATTCACCCTTTCGATTTCAATTTAAGAATTGGATGAAAACGAATCAGATGACATCTTTCTAGGTGGTAACATTTTGTCAAACTCCACTCTATAAGGAAAGATCGTCATGACATCGATATCAGATTTAATCTCGCCAATTCCTCTTCAATATCACAATCAACTAATATCAACATTTCTACGAATATCAACCATTTGTTGGGATCATAAATATCCACAACTTTGTTTAGATCTAGGATAGCTAGAATTCCTACCAGAATAGCTTCGATTAATTTACTAGGCGATTTAGGGTTCCTTGTGACAATCTACGCCGTATAAATACCTCGTATAAGTATTAAATAATCATCAAACAATCATGTAATCAAATTACATCATAAATATATATATAATTCAAGTTATATATATATATTAAAATAACACTTCTCAGTCTGGCCTTGTCGGTAACTCGGGAATTCTTCGGCACCGTTATAGTCAAAAGATTTTTAGATATTTTTAGAAAAATGTTTATAGTTAAAAGATTTTGAATTGTTTTATTCAAAATCTTGGTTTTAAAAATCTTTCCTTCTCTATAACGAGACCTCTGGTACCAAACTTTAACACCCCCAAATTTATACAACTCAATACAGCGGAAGACTAGTTGGTGTTACGGGATAGCACATTACTCACATCATAGACAACGCTTAAAACTCACGTCGTTTACTATTAAAACATTTCCATTCAAAAATATCAAAGTTACATAGGTCCCAAGTCATTGTATTTTATACAGGTTATACAAAGCATTTGAAGGGAAATTAATATTTAAGTGCGGGCAATGAATTCTTGTTGTCTTCCCGAGAATTACCTTCAAGTACCTGAGATAAAACATGTTAAAAGAAAAGGTCAGCGATAACGCCGAGTGAATTCATAGAGTTTAATAAAACCATTAATATATCATCGGTACATAATTATTACCGAAGATCATTTTATACAAATCTTTGTAATAGGGCATAAAATAGCCAAAATTATTTTATACAAATCCTTATCAAAAATCATAATCTAGGCTTTCGCCTTTAAAACCATTATACGAACTAATGTCGTAAAAATATCATACAATACGTTTTATAACGTTGTATAGATTAAATAAAAATCGTTAAATGAGTATGGTTATATAAAACCAAAACAAGAACGTAAAATCAATAATAAGACCCCATATTGCTAGTCAGGAAATACATCGTAATTCGGTGCGTATAGCAGTATTTCGTTAATTGGATTATTATAAGCCGCATGACATTGTTACCTTACTAAACCAAACAACGGGTAGCTAGCCCGAAACTCATTTGCCCATCTAAATTAGCGTCTCGTCACAATAATCACGCTTGTGTAAATCTTCTCATACATAAATTCGCTTACCAATCAATGTGGCACGACGGGGATCAACCGTCAAGGCGCGAACTGGGGTGATCGTCCCCAAATAGTACTATTATATGCATAAGCGTCTACCAAATCCCGGTAGTTCACAATTCATGCCATGTGGGTGTTTTCTCCACATTCGATCTTTTCTCACAAGTACAATTCATTACAATACGCGAGTTTCATCAAAAAAAACTACGGGAATAAGATCAGGCTAAATGTTGACTTACTTTCTCTATCCATGATGTTCACGGGTTTCTGATGAATGCAACTTTTCGCCGATCTAAACTTTACTAAGAAACAATCAGATTTTCACTTGATAGACATTTTATCAAGTTCGATATACGAAACATAATTCATGCAGCTCTTGAAGTCCTAGGGTAGATCCAGCTTATATGCCTTTCAATCCCAACTTTTACATCATCTCAATGGTCCCATACAACGAGGACTTATATCCCATGATCTTTCAGATCATTAATTCATTTTTCTAAGGTTAAAAATTTTGGCATAACTTCGCTACCCATCTGGCACTTCAAGATCTACATTTCATATTCACATAACCTCCTACCTACTACCGGCAGTCAATAATCAGATCCTAATTTCAACAATCATTTTAGGTCTCGCGGGTCGAGTATTTTGTAAGGTTAGGTTCGCCATCATAGGAAACCTTAAACCTAAAAGACATGTCGAACTCACAATGGGTGTATGTCGGGTGTCTTCGTCCTAACTCCTGCTTACAGATGCTCTAATATAGATCCTAACAAGATTTGATCTCGATACTAACACGATAATTATCAATGATAATCTCTCCAAAGGAAAACGATTTTACTGTTTATTACCAAAAGTCAATCATTCAAACATAAAACAGCACTTATAGTATTTTGTATCGCTACTTTACCTCGTCCCTTCGATTGGGGTGGTACACAGTACTCTCATCAAGATTCGTTCTCAATGACTTCTGAGCAAATCTCTAGAAGTTTGATGCGAACCTAGGTAGGGCTGTAATCAAGCCAAGCTATTATCAAGCAACTTGAGCTTGGCTTGATCAAGCCAAACTTTTATCAAGCTTAACCCCAATCCCAAATTCAAGCCCAAAAAGTAGCTCAAAACATATATAAAGCTAAAACTCAAGCTTTTGAGAGCTCGGCTCAAGCTCTTATCAAATTTTTTCGAGCTTTAATAAAATTATGTTTTCATTGATTAGTGCATATAAACACCTAAGTGCTAATTTGAGTATTAATCTAACTATAAGAGCTTATATTACAGTTAAATAAAAATTATATTCTATAAGAACTTTTAACTCTAATTACATTTATATTTTAACCTCTTATATTTAAAAAAAAATTGTATTTATCACGCATTGTTTCATACATAATTTGAATGTAAATATAAAGATTCTATTACAATATAATACATTGGATAGGGTTAGAGGTTAGATAGAATTTGTGGGTTGATCGTGTGTGTGTGGATTGTGGGTGTTGGTGTGTGAGAAAAAGTTGGGGGAAATGAGCGAAATAAGTAACGGCTTGTTAATATTTTTTAGTTAAATAAAAAGCAATTATTCGGTGTTAGATTATGACCGTTGATGATAAAAGGACTGGACAGTCTAGATGGGTTCAATGGATATTTACTAAAAATCGGGTGTATACCAAAACTTTTGGCTACTGAATGCACTCACTTGCAAAGTACATCTTTTTGAGAAAAAATAAAATACCATAGTTGGTGGATTATATGCACATTGACCGATTAAATATGTTACACGGGCTGAATATGTTAAACAGGTTTTGGGTTGACCTATTAAACTCGTTTTTTTATATACTAAAGTTTACACATTACACATGTTAAACGAGTTTGGGGGTCGACCTGTTTACCCTCTTTAACCTATATATCAGAGTATAAATAATTTTAATTTCTCGAAAGGTTATTTTCAATCAAACCTAATCTGTTTAATAAGCGATTTTGATGTGTTGACTCAAACCCGACCAAAATCTATTAAGACTCAACACAAATTGGCGTTCCTAGCAAACATGACTCAACACCTGTCACGTAGGTTGACCAAAAACGACTCAACATATCCTTATACTAAACTTAAATCATTTTATTTTCGGTTCAACATTACGTATTTATGTGTCATGTAAGGAATTACGACAAGTGACGAGACAAGAACGTGTCCATGGGAGATTCCAGGACAATCATGAATTATACAACGTAGTGCTAATTCTCGTATAAACTCTCAGATCACCAGAATGAATGAAATGCATTCACTTAGTACATAAAAATAGAGTACAACATGTCATGAACAATAATGTTATGACACTTATATCTAAAAATATGTTTTGGCCCTTCTGTTTATGATTTGATAAGTAGGCACAAAAAGTGAAAAAGAATGGCACAAAAAGTAATTTATTAATGGGTTCCAAAATTACTTTTGAATTTTTTTCTTACATACACCCACTAATAATTCAAAAGTAATTTTTAGAATCCACTAATAATTTACTTTCTCACTTGCCCAATTACCACTCTCCGATATGTCAGACTCCAGTAGCAACGAAAATGACTTATTTGATCATGCCCCGCAACGTCTGTTTGAGAAAATGTCGGTTACGGAAACTTTAGAATTTCTAAAGAGGAAGCCTAAAACTGCTTTGTTTTTTATTGCCCATTTGAGCGAATGTGGTTTTAAGCATAATATTGGTAGTTATATGGGTGTTGTAAAGTATTCGTGTTATTGGGGTATGATTAGGAGGTTAATAAGTGTGTTTTTGGATGTTAACGGAGGTTAATGCGGACGAGGGGGGTTTGTTGGTCAAAGCGGTTGATGGTTTGGTTAAGGCGTTAATTTGTTAGTGCTGGAAAGCTGTGTGAGGCGGCTGATGTGTTGGTTAAGATTAAAGGACGTGTTGTTCCGTCTGTGCTTACGTGTAATCTTTTGATGAATTGGTTGGTTGAAGAAGGGGAAGTGGATATAGCTTTGGTGGTTTATGAACGGTTGAAGATGAATGGGTTTTGTCCCACTACAACATTCACGCCCTACCCCAGCGATATTTTTGGCGTTTCCCCAGCGACATGTCGTTGGGGATATATTTCCCCAGCGACATTTTGCTGGGGTATGCTCGTTGTTAAAAGTATCCCCAGCGACTTACCCCAGCGACATGCGGGCCCCACAGACTTTTCCTGGAAGAATAGATTGCCACGGTGGCAACATTTTCCCCAGCGACATGTCGCTGGGGAAAATCCTTATTAAACAAAAAAAATTAAGTTGAACTTAAACATTTTAGCTAATTACAAATTTTCCCCGGCGACATGTCGCTGGGGAATCTTTCCTTTTATTTGACTTGTCAACGCGTTGTCGTTGACTTGTCAACGATTTCCAAAGTTTCCCCAGCGACATGTCGTTGGGGAAACTCTCGATACGTTTGACTTGTCAACGCTTTGCGTTTGACTTATCAACGAATAACCAAAGTTTCCACTGTCGCTGGGGAAGTGTCTGCAGGTTATTTTTTAAATTGCCTGCACAGCAGGCATTTTCCATATTTTTTCCGGAATTTTTCCAGAAAAAATCTACCAAAACCTGTAACAAAAACCTGTATTTGCTCACCAAAAGACACATATAAAGTAAACTTGGAATACAAATCAACACAAACGCGGAATAAGTTCAAACTTGCACCAAAATATAATATAACGTTCTAATTTAGTCAAGGATACTAGGAATAAGTCGGGATAGTTAAGGATACTAGGGAAAAAAGCGTTCTAATTTAGGATAATAGGGAAACAAGTCAAGATGAACATAAAGAAACTATGTACCATACTAACAAACACATATATGACACGACTAGCTCGCGTCATCGCCACCATCCTCGCCACCCTCCCGATCCTCAGCATCATCACCCGGGCGACTCCCGCTCCCGCTGACACCAGCATCATCACCCGGGCGACTCCCGCTCCCGCTGGCACCAGCACTCTCATATCTCGAAAAATGATCGCCATACCTGCCGTCGTTTCTCAGCAGGCCCATCATGAAATCAACATCCCGATCCCGACGAGTCTCAGGTGGTGGTGACGAAAAGCACGAGGGAGTACTGGTGTATCCCGGCAATACCATACCCATGCCAGGATGGTGGCCGCAAAACTTGCCTCCTCGCACCATCCTGTTGATCTCGGCGGTGGTGTGCTCACCCGTCGCCTCTAGCTCCCTCATTTGATCCTGTGTGGTGACAATAACACAAGATAGTAAATATATTAGTCGGGTTGCTAGATTATTAATCAATGATTCATTAAAGTGTGTTTTGAAAAGAATACTTACATACAACTGGAGAGACTGCTCATCTATAAATACACCATCTGAATTTGTATGCAAACGATAGAACATGTCGATCTCTGAAGGCTCCTGTTGGGTTTCAGACGCCTTTTGCTGTACATACACACGTAAGTAAGATCAATCTAATTAAATGCGGCAATAATAATATGTATGTAAAATCAATAATGATAATAATAAAATAATAAAAATAAAAAAACAATAATAATAATAAAAAAAAATAAAAAAATAAAAAAACAATAATAATGTAAAATCAATAATAATAATAATAATAATAATTACCATGATCTGTCGAGTGCGAGGGATAGACCGAGAACCATGTCGGGAGATAAGTGTTGCCTTGGACCGATTTTGGCTGTTTGTTAAGGATCGCTTCTTGTTAGCTTCGTCAGTCCAAAACGCTATCTGTTTCTCCCACTCTTCAGCTGTGTGCTCGTCGGGTCTGTTCCGCCTAATTTGATCCACATTGTATTCTCCAGTCTCGGGGTCTTTTACACAGTAATCTCGCTTCAGACTAGCCTTGCTGGTGTTATATGATTTTTGTAACTGGTGATTAATGGTATCATAAATACTCTTCCACCGAGGGGTTCTCATATGCGGCGCGAGATCATATTTTTTCTTCAATCAAATACAACACATTGAAAACAGAGTTAGAAATATAATTTATATATTTATTTAAATTCGTTTATTTATTTATATGATATAAATAAATAAACGAATTTAAATAAATATAAACAATACAACACATTGAACACAGAGTTAGAAATATAATTTATATATTTATTTAAATTTGTTTATTTATTTATATGATATAAATAAATAAATAAATTTAAATAAATATACACAATACAACACATTGAAAATAGAGTTAGAAATATAATTTATATATTTATTTAAATTTGTTTATTTATTTATATAATATAAATAAAAAACAAATTTAAATAAATATATACAATTAAATAAATGAACACGATAATTAAATAAATATAAAATGATAACTTACCCCAATAGCTGCCCTGGCCGCCGCCTTGTGCTCTTCGGGGACCTTGCTCCATGAAGGGTAATACAAAGGTATTTCCCTAGCGACACACCCGAAGAAGTTTCCCCAATGATCTGCGTAGGGGCCGACAGGTGTAACAAGGTTACCTCTAGCGGCTACAAAGTCGATCTCGACCGGCAAGTTGTGATTATCGGCCATCGCATCCAGTAATTTCAGGCAGTGGGTCTTCTCCCAGGTATTCTGCCTGCCGGCTCTCCTCCCGCCCAAATTGGGCTTTTTCTTTCCTTTTCCTGCAAAATCAAGTGAGTGATAAAGTCATAAAAGTTAAGGCGAACAAGTTAAATATGTGTATCAAATTTGTATTACAATAATCCAGAAATTCTTACCCCGGTTGACGAAGCAAACCCCGCAACCGAATGATGGAGGACGTGGACGTGAAGGATCCTCGCCACCACCGTCCCCACCGTGTCCCCGTGCAACATCAGTCATCTGTATACAGGTACAATTAGCATAACATGTAGAAATTCATGAACAAAATAATACAAGCATGCACAAATCTAAATATCAAAATAAATTTACACATTTAAACAATCCACTACAATTTCATTCATTCAAATATATAAGTGTATTTTACAAGTTACAACACAAAGTTAATCTTCTTCGTCACTAGAATAAAATTTCTCAACACCATCATCATCTTTAATGAGGTCTTCAACATCAGAATCTGCTAAATCATGAGGAAGGGGGTCTTCATCATCATCGTCTTCGTTAGGAACATCATCATTATCTGGCGGTGCGTCAACCTCCGTTGATTCACCATCTATATGCAAATCTATATAGAAGGTGTAATTACCGAAGTCATTCCCACTAGTAGAAGGTGGGAGATCACTAGTAGAAGGTGGGAGATCAAATGAGTTGTCCAAATGTATAATATCAGGTTCGTTCTCTACCACGATTACACCGTTGTTCAAAAACTTTTTATGATTAACATGTTCGATGACCTTCACGTTGGGTTTAGCTGGATCTACAAGGTAGAAGACTTGTTTGACTTGTGTTGCGAGGATGTATTGTTCACTTTTCCACCACTCACCAGAGCCGACGATTTGTGTCATTCCGTTTCTAACGATAAGTTTCTTGACTCTACCAACGGTGTTGCGAGTGTCGAACCACTTAACATTGAACAACGCAACTTTAAACGACAAATAGTCAAACTCGAGGATTTCTTGAAGCCGACCATAAGTGTTAGTTTTCCCGTCAGGATCAGTCGAATAAACGCCGCTATTTTGAGTTACGCGACGTTCATCGCGACTCTGCACGACATACCTCACACCATCTACTACGCAACAGTTTACTGACATTGGAGCCCTTGATGGTCCATTAGCCAAAGAGAATAACTCGCTGGTTGGGCTAAACTCTGGGTCTTGGGGATTTTGTTCGTGATGTTCAAAGATCTATGAAGAAGATAGGATTAGATAGAAAACTAAAAACATGATATTGTTATTTTTACACTTAAGTACACAAAATAAGTGTTAGTTTACCAGCGTCTTAAACCAGTGGGGGAATTCTTCTAGCATGTCTTTTTCTGTTTTTCCTGGAAATAAACTGAAAAACGTTCATGCTATTAGAATAAGTCGTCGAAATGATAAGTTAAGAAAAAAAGGTTACGAAATTAAAAAACGCGTACCACCAGAACTGGTCTTGGTACGTGTCGATCTCAGGACTGTTCTTAAGTACATACCATCTCGCTTTCTTGTACTCGTCGGTAGGAAAATGAGGAAAGGGCAGTAAACCAATCGGCTTGCATACCGATCAGAACACCTGAAACTTACACGTTGAGGGAGGGGGTCTACATTACGATCGGTACGATTAAATTTCGTGGTAACACCCCGAAAATATTGAGAACTTATAGTCAATGCTTCTTTTGCAACATAATCCTCCGCGATCGAACCTTCCGGCTTAGCTTTATTTCTTACATAACCTTTTAGCTTCTTCATGAATCTTTCAAATGGATACATCCACCGGGGTTGAATAGGCCCGCCTTCAAGAGCCTCTAGAACTAAATGGATGGGCAAGTGAATCATAATGTCAAAGAAAGCAGGAGGATATATGCGCTCAAGCTCGCATAGAATTTCAACCACCTTGACCGAAGCTCTCAACATGTCCTCCTCCATCAAAGTTGTAGAGCAGAGTTGCTTAAACAAGGAACACAGATTTATTATTGGTTTTGCAATATGTTCGGGCAAGTAATTTTGAAGTCCGTAAGGAAGTAAACGTTGCATCATTATATGACAGTCATGAGACTTCATGCCCGTTATATTTGTATCATTATCGGTCACTTTGTGCTTGAAGCATGATCCGAACCCATCTGGTAGTTTAACACTTTTGATGTACTGACAAAACTTTTTTCGGTTCTCTGGTGTTAAAGAATACGCGGCCTGGGGCATCACAGTCTTCCCCTTGTGGTTTACGGTTAGCCACAAAGGTCTTCGAATGCCCATCTTTTTCAAGTCTTGTCTTGCTTTTGTGGTGTCTTTACTTTTTTCATTCATTAACAAAATGTTCAAGATGGCCTCCAACACATTTTTTTCGATATGCATGATGTCTAAATTGTGTCTTAGTGAAATAAAAGGCCAATACTCAAGCTCGTAAAAAATAGACCGTTTAGTCCAGTTAAGCTCGACTGTAACATTGCGGGAAATCTTCACACCCCCATGTTCGGATGTTTACCCGGCGTACGCCTTAGCAATCTAGCATGTTGCGCTTTGATTACACCCGGCTGGTTATAATTTTAGGTGGATCTTTCTGTTCAGTTTGGCCATTGAAGTCAGCACGTGAACTCCTCCATTTATGGGGCTTCTTTAACCATCTTCTATGGCCAACATAAGCTGTTTTGCTTGTGACAGGAATAGATGGAGTTTCTAGGTTACATGTAGGGAATGCGTAGTAACCTTGCCCACTCCACCCAGACAAACTACTTCGAGCAGGAAAATCATTTATGGTCCATAAAAGCATCGCTCTCATCTTGAACTGCTTTTGTGAAATAATGTCTGTAGTATCAACACCGTTCTTGTGCCACAAAGTCTTCAGGTCTTTAATCAAAGGCTGCAAGTAAATATCAATGTCCTTGCCCGGGGATTTAGGGCCAGGAATTAACAACATCAGCATAAAGTTACTTTCTTTCATACATAACCAAGGAGGCAGATTGTATGTTGTCAATACCACCGGCCACATGCTGTAGGTCTGACTAAGGTTGCCGAACGGATTGAAACCATCAGCACACAACCCTAGTCGAACATTTCTTGGTTCTGTTGCAAACTCTGGATACTTCAAGTCAAACTTCTTCCAAGCCGCGCCATCAACCGGGTGTTGCATCTTACCAGGCTCCGCACACTTTCCAGTAGCATGCCAAGTCATGTCTTTTGCAGTGTGTCTAGACTTGTACAATAGTTGTAGTCTAGGAATGATCGGAAAGTAACGCAACACCTTCCTAGGAACTTTCTTCCCCGGTGTGTTAGTGTCTTTCCATCTACTCGTATTACACACCGGACAGAATTGCAGATTGTTATTATCCTCCCAAAACAAGAAGCAGTCGTGTTCACAAGCATGTATCGACTCGTAACCTAACCCGATCCTTTTAAATGTCTTCTTTATTTCATAGTAGTTCAGTGGGAACTTGAATCCTTTACTATCGGGTAATGCATATTGGAGAAACTCTAATATTTCATTGAATAAAGAATCTGGCATTTTTCCTTTAGCCTTAAAATAGGTAAATTTTGCCATAAAGTCTAGTCGAGATACATGTTCACAACCATCATACAGCGCCTCGTTGGCAATTGCATACAACTCTTCAAACTCGGTACGAGTGGCTTGAGGCGGTTGAGTCGGTTGGTTACTAGTCTCACCAATATTATCTCCTTGTGTTGGTTCATTCGAAGGAATATAGCTAAAATCATCGAGTAACGCTGTCATGTCACTCATCATAGGTTCTCCTAGGTTATTTATCACTGGCGCATGTGGAGCCGGTTCACCGTGTTTGAGCCATTTGGTATAAAGTGGGTCCCACCCGTTTATAGCAATTTCCTCTCCAATCTAATCGATGGGTTTCCATAATACATTTCTACATTTTTTGCATGGACATCTAATTTTCCCCGCAGAATTCACCAACGGCCGGCAATGATTGACGAACTTTGTAAGACCGTCATTAAATTCTTTGGAAAGTTTCGGTTTTTATCCAACTCTTATCAGCGAATACCATAACTGCGTTTTATCCGTATATTTAGTTATTATTACATGGAAGGCAATTATGGAAAGCAATCCTAAATGTTTTGTTAACCTAGTGCAACTATGGAAGGCAATCCTAACCCACTCTTTGATGCTTCGTCTCATATATGAATGCGTATAACCGATTTACTATTTGAGAAAATTTCGGCAGCATTTCCCCTCAACTCCCCAAATATGTGTTTAAAGACATATTCGTAGGAGTAAAGGGGAAACACTGTCGAAATTATCTCAAATAGCAAACCAGTTATACGCATTCATATCCTAAATGAGACAAAACAATCAAAAAGCAGTCCCAAACAGGGGACTTTCCGAAGTTAATTCCTATTAAATTAACTTCGGACGGGTTTTCTATAGGTTGATCAATTTCAGACGGGAATTTTCTGAAATTAATCGCTAAAATCCTAAAACATTCCTAAGGTTTAATTCAATAAAACATTTATATCAAACAGCTTATTCTGATAAGCTTTACCAGAATAAGCTGTTTTCAAACAGCTTATCCTGATAAGCTTATCAAGATAAGCTGTTTGAAAACAGCTGGATAAGCTGTTTTCAAACAGCTTATTCCGATAAGCTTATCGAGATAAACTGTATTCAAACAGCTTATCCTGATAAGCTTATCAGGATAAGCTGTTTGAAAACAGTTTATTCGGATAAGCTGATCAGGATAAGCTGTTTGAAAACAGCTTATCCTGATAAGCTTATCAGAATAAGCTGTTTTCAAACAGCTTATTCCGCTAAGCTTATCGGGATAAACTGTTTTCAAACAACTTATTCTGATAAGCTTATCCGAATAAACTGTTTTCAAACAACTTATCCTGAAAAGCTTATCAGGATAAGCTGTTTGAAGCAGCTTATCCCGATAAGCTTAGCGGAATAAGCTGCTTGAAAACAGCTTATTCTGATAAGCTTATCAGAAAAAGCTGTTCTGATAAGCTTATATGAATAAGCTGTTGGAAAACAACTTATATCAAAATAAAGTGTTCTCTTCGGTTAGGCATCATATATAAGGAGCGTTTGGATTTAAATTTAACACAAGAAAATAACATTTTTAAATCCCCAACGACATGTCGCTAGGGAAACCAAACGAAATTTTTTTATATAAAATATACCTTCCCGCTGCTTGCCGCTGCTACAGTTGCCTACCGCTGCCTGTCGCCGCCTACCGCTACCTACGCTGCCTACCGCTGCCTACTACCGCCTACCGCTTCCTACACTGCCTACCGCTACCTACGCTGCCTACTACTACTGTTACCTACGCTGCCTACCCCGCTGAAATTATATAAAAATTAATTTTAATTATATAAAAATGAATTTTAATTATTATAAATAACTCAATTAAGAAAAATATACCTTTAATTAACAGAAAAAATAAATCCACCACCACAAACTTGTTAATAGAATTATCAATTAGAGACAAAAGAGGGTGATGTGGTGGTGGTGGTGGTGATGACGTTCGGTGGTGGTGTGTTGGCGGCGATGTTGGTGGTGATTCTTGGTGGGTTATGTGGTGGGGATGGCTGGAGATGACGGTGGTGGTGGTGAAGACATTCTGGTGGTGGTGTGAATGGTGGTGATGATTGGTGGTGATGAATGGTGGTGATGATTCTTGGTGGGTTATGTGGTGGGGATGGAGGAGATGACGGTGGTAGTGGTGATGAATGATAATTGGTGGTGTGAATGTGGTGATGATTGATGATTGATGTTGTACGCAGGTTTGTTTGAGAGAATGAGAGTGTGGAGATAAGTGACGTTTCTGTAAATCGTCTAAGGATAAGATCTGGTCAATAGTTTCTCCAGGGGACTTTCCGAAGTTAATTCCTATTAAATTAACTTCGGACGGGTTTTCTATAGGTTGATCAATTTCAGACGAGAATTTTCTGAAATTAATCGCTAAAATCCTAAAACATTCCTAAGGTTTAATTCAATAAAACATTTATATCAAACAGCTTATTCTGATAAGCTTTATCAGAATAAGTTGTTTTCAAACAGCATATCCTGATAAGCTTATCAGGATAAGCTGTTTGAAAACAACTGGATAAGCTGTTTTCAAACAGCTTATTCTGATAAGCTTATCGGGATAAACTGTATTCAAACAGCTTATCCTGATAAGCTTATCAGGATAAGCGGTTTGAAAACAGTTTATTTGGATAAGCTGATCAGGATAAGCTGTTTAAAAACAACTTATCCTGATAAGCTTATCAGAATAAGCTGTTTTCAAACAGCTTATTCCGCTAAGCTTATCGGGATAAACTGTTTTCAAACAACTTATTCTGATAAGCTTATCCGAATAAACTGTTAGAAATACGTTTTTACGTATATTAGAAGTATCGGTCACTCCACAATATTATTAATGTTGTAATAGCTCGTAGTTAACAAATAGTTAATAGTTTCTTATTAAGTTAAGTAAGAACCGGTCCATGGGCTTGTCATGGACCGGCCCAAGCCCATGTAGCTTGGAAGTATAAATACCCCTTTCCACCATGGAAAGGGGTTGGTGGTTGTCATTTGTTCTAGTTCCATTTAATAAAATACACATAGTTTCTCTCACTTTCTCTCTCTAACTTTCTCTCTCTAGAAAACAACAAACCCCTTCATAGATTCATAGGTTATCAATATTCTTCATTTGGTATCAAGAGCTATGGGGTGATTTAAGGTAGTGATTTGTGTGGTTTTTTAGTTTTTGATTGTATTAGTGTTCTTTAAAAAGATTCATCTTGATTCTTGGTGTTTTTGGTGTTTTTGTGATTGGGATTAGTGGATAAGTATTAGTTTTTACTTATTATTGTAGAAATCACAAAACTTTTTGGGTTATTTGGTCAAAATCTGGGTTTAATCTTCATATTAGTGGTCGACTGTTCATCGGTAAAAGGTTTCTGATTACCCAGCAAAAGTTCCGAACCAACAAGTTCCGGATCAACCAAGGAAAGTTCCGAACCAAGAACATCCGAACCAAGAACTTCCTAATCAAGAAGTTCCGGATCAAGAAGTTCCGAACCAAGAACTTCCGAACCAAGAAGTTCCGGATCAAGCCAAAAGTTCCGAACCAAGAAGTTCCGGACCAAGAACTTCTGAACCAATAACTTCCGAACCAAGAAGTTCCGGATCAAGAAGTTCCGAACCAAGAACTTCTGAACCAAGAAGTTCTGGATCAAGCCAAAAGTTCCGAACCAAGAACTTCCGAACCAAGAAGTTCCGGATCAAGCCAAAAGTTCCGAACCAAGAAGTTCCGGATCAAGAAGTTCCGGATCAAGCCAAAAGTTCCGAATCAAGGTAATTCCAAGCCAAATCTTCCGAATCAACACTTCCGAATCAACAAAAGTTCCGAATCAAGGGTTATTTTGCTTGTTTTTTCGACGATTTTTAGAGGATTTAATCTTGGTTTCTTACAACAAAAACTCAACACAATTCACAAGCTTTACTTCACTGCTCGATCAACCGATAATCTTTGTCTCTTTGAAGTTAACAAAATGAATCCGAATTCAGTAATGCCTCAGATGACATCACTTACGGATATTTCCGTCATTACGGGAACGGATAATCGCCCGCCAATGCTCATCAAAGAAGTTTTTGAAGCATGGCAAGGCCGGATGATGTCTTATCTTAAGGGAAAACCGGTTTATGGGAGGCTTATGGTTAAGTCAATCTTAAATGGTCCACTTGACTATGGTACCATCGTGGCTAACAATGTGTCTCGACCAAGAGAATTTGAAGAACTTACACCAGCTCAACAACTTTTTGCCGATGCAGACGAGAAAGCTCTTCAAACAATTCTCCAAGCTCTTCCCCATGACATCTATAGGATGGTAAGTCAGTATACGGTGGCAAAGGATTTATGGGAACGTCTTAAGGTGTTGCTACAAGGTACGTCTCTCACCAAACAGGAAAGGGAATGTCAGTTGTATGACCTATTTGACAGATTCACTTACAACCCAGGGGAAACGCTTCACGATTATTACTTCAGATTCACCACACTCATGAATGATCTGAATGTATACAATCTGGTGATTGCTCCATTCCAGGTTAACACCAAATTCTTGAATACTTTACCTCAAGCTGAATGGGGTGAGTATATTACCGATGTTAAGTTAACCAGGGATCTGCATAAGTGCAATTTGGATCAACTATATGCTTTTCTTCAGCAGCATGAGAAACATGTGATCATGCACCGTTCTCCACGAGGTATGTACCCTGATTCATTAGCTTTGATGGCGAATCAACCAAGCTTGTCTCACAACAACACTCCTTATATTTTGGGACATCAAGCCTATCATCCATCACCTTACATGACACCAACCTTTCCCCAATACTCGATTCTACCACAACCACCCACCTCACATCAGCAACAATATCGGTTTAGTGCACCTTCATCACAATATGCTACACAACCTCACCCAGCAAGTATTGCACCTTATGCTCAATCTTCATATTCTTCTTATCAAGAGAATGCAGCATATCCAACAAGCTACCCTGATCAAATGAATATTCCTTCTAGTGATTATGCAGCTCATCAAGACCAAGCAATGTAATGTGATGATGAGGAAGTCCCCGTTCCTGTATTCAAACAAGGTGCTGATCCAGTGGAAGTGTTAACCACTATGTCTGCTTATCTCACAAGGACTTTAAGCAAACGAGGATTTAGGGGATCAGCTCCTACCAACAATCAGTTGAGGAATTCATCCAATTCTCGCCAACAAGCTACTATTGAGAATGGCAGAGTAATGGTTCAGCCTATTCAACCATATCAGGGGAGACCTACCACATCAACTACCAATGCTCGCACAGTCAATCAGGCTCCAATGGTCAATCCTGCTCCACGGGCTAATTCCACGGGCAAATTGCGAATGATTACATGCTACAACTGCAAGGAAGAGGGTCATATGTCCAGGGATTGTAAGAAACCCAAGAGGAGAAGGGATGGACAATGGTTTGCAGAAAAGATCTATCTGGTGAATGCTCAAGCACAAGAAAGGGAACTTGATGAAGAGGAGCTTGCATTTCTTGCTGATCTAGGGATTGCTGAACAAGACACGGTCACCACACAGAATGCAGCATACCAAGCAGATGATCTCGATGCGTATGACTCAGACTGTGATGACTTTTAATCTGCAAAGGCTGCTCTCATGGCAACTATCTCCAGCTTAGGGCCAGAAAAGAGATCTGAGGTACTTATTAATACCACCGATAATACCATTGATGCTAGTATTCAACCACATCAAGTTGTGCAAGAGAGTGTTGATTCGAATGAATCTTCGGTGGTGAGTCTTTCAAATGAGGAGACAAACAATGATAGCAATATCAATGTGAGTCCCCAGACTTTGAGTGAATCACAACCGAGACCCATTTCGCATACGCCTACTCCTGCTCAACAAGATTTGGTCATGGTTCCTGCTACATTACTTAGCCAAATGAATGCTGCACTCTTAGAAACCTTAGCTAAGAATAAGAATTTGTCTGATGAGCTTGCCTTAAGCAATGAGAAAGTTCAAACCTTGGAATTAGTGCCTTCGTCTAGTGTTCTAACTAATCCCGAATATGATCATTTTAGAAACAAACAAATGGGTCACTTGCAAGAAACTGAAAACTTAAGAGCAAATCTGACTAATGAACTTAAAGAAAAGGAGTTAGTGGTCACTAATTTTCAAAAACTTCAAACGGATTTTGAATCACTCGAGTCTAAGAAGAATGAAATGGAGATTAATGCTACTAATAAGATTAGAAGTCTAGATTACTTGCTGTTAAGACAATACGCTGCTTCTCAACTAGTGCACTTATTTGATGCTTCGTTTAGAGAATTTAACTTATCTCGTCAAAAAGGCCTTCCCCCTAATCCACGATATGCAAAACAAGCTTTAAGACATAGTCCTAGACTTTATAATGCAACTCAATTAGGATTGGCTTTAGACCCGATTGTTTTTCCTGATGATCGAACAAGTAAGGATCTAGTTGATGAGGATCGGTCATACAATTCTGCAAAATATCCCGAGTGTGATTATTTTAAATTGAATAACGAGCTTGCAAAAACGGATTTTAGAATTCGCTTCCATATGGAAAAAGATCTCATAACAGCACCGACCTACATATTAGATGAAGAAAACCCTAGTACATTTCCTACACTTGTCAATATGGAAGGTCCTAAGGAAATTCCAAAGGATCTTCCACCTGTTAGCACTGTATGGTTAAACTTGCAAGAGATTAATCAATACTTTACTAATTTTGACAAGGTCATTTTGGATTGTACGACTTCAAATGGCTTAAATGCCGGAGAATGGGCTTTCGAACATATGAACGAGGTGTTTAAAAATGAGATCAATCCGTTTGTCGAAAGTCTAAAAGGAACTTTTGCATCTCTTAAGGAAAATCTTGTGTTTGTAAATTGGTGAAGTTCAAAAAGTGTTTTATGAAATGGACACCGCTTACGAACTACAACTAATTGAAAAAGAAAAGATTTTAGCCGAATATGACCGATTCTTGTCTGCAGTAATCTCGTGTGATGTGCTTACTACTGTAAATGTTAATTATTCGAATGAGCTTACATCCGCTATGATTAATTGTGATGTTGTGCATATATGTGATGATGTTTGTGATCTCTCTGTAAATGTTGTTGATACTGTAAATGAGGTAGATAATCATTCTTGTCACGAATCTAACGCTGAGTTTTTAAAGCTACAAGATTCTTACAATTTACTTTCAAAACGCTTTAATCAACTAGAACAACATTGTATATCTTTAGAATTAAAACAACAAACTCATAATGAGGATCTTTTGATATCAAATGGTTGTGAAAACGGTGTTGAGACGAGTGACAAGATGATTGCAATTGTTAAGACATTAGAGGAAGAAATCATGAGATTGAAGAGAGATGTGTCATCAAATGAAACACTCAAATTGGAACTAGAGGCTGCAGAGTCTAAAAACCAAGTCTTAGAAATTAGACTTTCGTCTGTTCTAGGGGAGATGGATCGGACAAGACAGGGACTATCCGCTCTTTAAGGTTCACTAGAAGAACGCTTCGCTTTTAATGCGGCACAGCAACAATCTTATCTTGAACAACTGAACCAAAAGTGCGAGGAAATCTCTGATTTGAACATCCTACCCATTGACAAAAATATGGTTTTGGCTGAGTTAAAGGAGACACTTCTTCTCACCCGACAAGAAGTTGTTGATAACTTAGCTACCGACTCTGCACCGTCCACTAGTGCTCCAACAACCAAGTCAGTAGTGCTTTATAAGAACCCGCTTCATAAGAGAAACCCAGTTACCTATGATGATTATATGAGGAATGCCATTAAGCATGTCGATCTTCTTAGGGATATTTTAGACGATCTTTATGCCTTAGATCCCTCAAGTTGCAACTATTATTCGGCTCATGAATATATTAAGCGAGTTTAATATTGCTTGGCATATTTGCAATACATAGGTACACCAGGTTCTGCACTACTTAATAATAGGCCCATTGCTGTAACTCCATTTAATAAGACTCTAGGAGCAAAACCGTCATTGGCACAATCAAGTAAGGCACCTTTAAAATCTGTTGCTAATATTCCCACTTTGCCTTCTACAGGATTAAAAGAGACTACTAAGGCTAAAGGATCGCCACTCAAGAAAGATAAGATCAAGCCCTCCACTAGTAGTGCCAAAAAGAAGAAAGTAGAAGTTCACAATAGGAATGCTAGTTCAGTTTTAAATAAAAAGAATCATGTTAAGACTAAAAGCTCTGCGCCTGTGCAGCAGCCTAAACCATTCGTGAATTCTGATTTGAATTGTTGGAATTGTAATGAATGTATGTTTTCCCAGCGTCATGATTTGTGTCTGATTGATCACGTGAATGAAATGAATGCTATTAAGAATGGTCTTGAATGGAAGCCAACGGGTAGAACTCGTGCCCAAGTTGGCTGGCAATGGCGTCCCACTGGTAGGACCTTTACATTAGATGGAAAAATGTGCCCTTTAACTAGGAATGCATCCATTGAGGTTAGGTCTGAGCGTCCTTTAGTTAGGAACACTTGCACTTAAGTATGGAAACAGCGCCCTTTAATTAGGTCAGCCCCCACTATAGTGCCTATCAGTGAAGAAATACCTCAGGATTTAAGCCAACTAGAATCTACACCACCTATTAAGAAAAAGAAGGCTAGGAAATCTAAGAAACCTAGAGTTAGCAAATCTAAGATTATTAAATCTGTACCTGCTAATAACAAGGAACACTCAGATTCCGATACCTCTACATTGTCTTCGTGTGGTGATATTTTCAGGTGGTCCTAATCATCCTGTGGTATTTGGACTCCGGTTGTTCAAAACATATGACCGGAAATCGCTCGATGCTCCGAAATTTCGTCAGCAAGTTTCTTGGTACGGTTAAATTCGGGAATGATCATATAGCAAAGATAATGGGGTATGGTGAATATCAGATTGGAAACGTGACGATTTCAAGGGTATACTATGTAGAAGGTCTTGGTCATAATTTATTCTCAGTAGGACAGTTTTGTGATTCCAACCTTGAGGTTGCTTTTCGACAACACACTTGTTTCATCCACAAATTGGAAGGAAAAGATTTGTTGAAGGGATCTCGTGGTGCAAATCTCTATACCTTGTCCTTACAAGACATGATGGCCGCCTCTCCAGTATGTCTTCTCTCTAAAGCATCTAAGACCAAGTCATGGTTATGGCATCGCAGATTATCTCATCTTAACTTTGATGCTATTAATCATCTGGCTAAAAACGATTTAGTTCGTGGTCTTCCAAAGCTTAAATTTCACAAGGACCATTTATGTTCCGCGTGTTCAAGGGGGAAAAGTACCAAGAAATCTTACAAGCCCAAAGCTGAAGACACCAATCAAGAAAAACTTCATCTTTTGCATATGGATCTTTGTGGGCCAATGAGAACTGAAAGTGTGAGCGGTAAGAAGTTCATTCTGGTAATTGTGGATGATTTCTCTAGGTTTACATGGGTTAGATTTCTACGTACAAAGGATGAAGCACCGAAGGCTATCATCACTTTTCTGAAATTCATTCAGGTACGTTTGAATACTACTGTCCGCCGTATTCGTACAGACAATGGTACAGAGTTCGTCAACCAGACTCTTCGTGATTATTATGAAGGAGTTGGTATCTCACATGAAACATCCGCTGCACGCACTCTACAACAAAACGGTGTCGTTGAAAGACGGAATCGTACACTTATGGAAGCTGCTAGGACCATGCTTATTTACGCGAACGCTCCATTGTTCTTGTGGGCAGAGGCTATTTCTACTGCATGTTTCACCCAAAACCGTTCTATCATTCGGAAACGCCATGGAAAAACACCTTATGAGCTTCTACATGACCGTAAACCCGATGTCTCATTTTTTCATGTGTTTGGTGCCCTTTGTTATCCAAACATTAATAGTGAGAACTTGGGTAAGCTTCAACCGAAAGCCGATATAGGTATTTTCATTGGTTACTCACCGTCCAAGAAAGCATACCGAATCTATAACCGTCGTCTTTGCAAGATTGTAGAAACTATGGACGCAGATTTCGATGAGCTGACAGCGATGGCTTCTGAGCAACACAGCTCTGAACCCGCGCTTCATGAGATGGGAACCAGTGCTATTAGTTCCGGATTAGTTCCCAATAATCCTACTTCTACATCATTTTTACCACCAACAAGGCCCGAGTGGGATAAACTGTTTCAACCGTTGTTTGATGAATTCTTCGATCCCCCGACTGATGAAGTTCCAGCACCCGTAGTAATCGCTCCAATCCCTGAAGTGGTTGCTCAAGCTAATGAACCTTTATCTAATGCATCTACAATTCACATTGAACCGGATGCACCTTCACCAAGTGATTCTCAAACTACACCTGAATCGTCACCCCTACTTGTGCCTAATGATGTGGAAGAGGATTCTACTGATCACGACTTGGAATATGCTCACCTGCAAGAGCTTCCCTTCTTTGGTGTAGCGATACCTGAAAACCCTTCAGCCGCGTCTACCTCAGAAGAAGCTCCTTCTATTATTCACTCCAGACCACCTAGGATTGAAAACCATAGCACTAAATGGACAGAAGATCACCCAATTAGGAATGTTATTGGAGATCTAGATCGACCAGTCTCTACACGCCATCAATTACAAGAGAGTACACTTTATTGCTACTTTGATGCATTTCTCTCTGAAGTTGAACCTAAAAATTGGCAGCAGGCTATGACCCAATCATCTTGGATTGAAGCTATGCAGGAGGAACTAAATGAATTCCAACGACTTGAAGTATGGGAATTGGTTCCTCTCCCTGACAAGGTTAACATCCTTACTTTGTTATGGGTTTATAAGGTTAAACTTGATGAGATGGGTGCGGTATTAAAGAATAAGGCTAGATTGGTTGCTAGAGGATATAAACAAGCCTTGGGTATAGACTTTGAAGAATCTTTTGCTCCTGTGGCAAGATTGGAGGCGATTAGACTATTCCTTGCGTATGCCGCTCATATGAACATGATCGTCTATCAAATGGATGTGAAGACGGCATTTTTGAACGGTGAACTAAGGGAAGAAGTCTATGTTAGTCAGCCGGATGGGTTCGTTAGCACGGAGTTTCCTAATCATGTGTACAAGCTTAAGAAGGCTCTCTATGGGTTGAAACAAGCTCCACGCGCGTGGTATGATCTCTTGTCCACATATCTCATTTCGGAAGGCTTCTCCAAAGGCAAGGTGGACCCCACACTATTCACTCTCAAGGAAGGCAACGACATGATTCTGGTACAAATTTATGTTGATGATATAATATTTGCTGCCACTAACATAGAATTGTCAAATCGATTTGAGAAGATAATGTCCACACGCTTTCAGATGTCGATGATGGGAAAAATTTCATTTTTCTTAGGATTACAGATTTCTCAGAATCCCAGAGGCATCTTTACTAATCAATCCAAATATGCTCTAGAATCTCTTAAGAAATATAACTTTGAAAATTGTGACCCCGTGGACACTCCAATGGTGGAGAAATCCAAGTTAGATGAAGATAGGAATGGGACTATTGTCGATCCAAAACTTTACCGTGGGATGATCGGCACCCTTCTATATCTGACTGCTAGCAGGCCTGATTTGCAATTTGCTGTATGCATGTGTGCCCGGTATCAGGCTCGGCCTACCGAAAAGCACCTACATGTTGTGAAAAGGATCTTTCGGTATCTAAAAGGAACACTTCATCGTGGTCTATGGTATCCGAAAGATTCCTCTATTGCTTTAATATCATACGCAGATGCCGATCATGCTGGATGTCAAGACACGAGGCGTAGCACTTCTGGATCTGTGCAACTCCTTGGAGATAGATTGATCAGTTGGTCTTCAAAAAGGCAAAAAAGCGCTGCAATATCAAGCACGGAGGCTGAATACATCGCCATGTCCGGTTGTTGTGCTCAAGTCCTTTGGATGAGATCACAATTAACTGACTACGGTTTGGGATTCAATAAAATCCCGATGTATTGTGACAACAAGAGCGCCATTGCCCTTTGCTGCAACTATGTTCAACACTCCCGGGCCAAGCACATAGACATTCGCTACCATTTCATTAAGGAGCAGGTGGAGAACGGAGTGATCGAGCTGTATTTTGTCACTACTGAGTACCAGCTGGCGGATATGTTCACCAAAGCCTTAGATCGAGGACGAATCGAGTTTTTGATCGACAAGCTTGGCATGAAATCATTCACTCCAACGACTCTCAAAGAGTTCGCAGAAGAATCAGCTGAATAGTCGTGGTAAACTATTCAGAGTATCCTTTGTTCGTGATCATGTATATTATCGTAAATATATAAACCACAAAAGAAAAATACAAAAATATAAAACTAACAAAAAAATAAATATAAAACCTAGAAAAACCATAAAAATTATAAAATCAAGAAAAACCGAAAATATTTTTCATTTTTAAATCGGGCATGTCTTTTAGTACGGTAATATTTACGGCCTTAGAAATGTCGATCAATATTGACACGGTGCCATAAATAGAGTCCGTATAAAAGTTGTACATTTTTAAAACATGCCCATTATGGCTTGTAGTTATTTCTGACTGCAACCCGGTTTTCATATTAAAGTCACGTATTTCCTTGGAAAACGTTGGCTCACAACGGGAATTAATTTTCTCGGGCATGATTTACAAGCCAAATCATGCAAAGGGATCAAGTTTACTTTACAACTTGGTCTAACACGAGTTAGTGTACGTCTCAGTGCATTAATTTGTCAAAATAAGAGAAATCTTATTCACACCACGAATCAAACTTTTTCAAGATACAAATTGGAAATGATTTCATCAATATTTGACTCTTTAAACAATGACTACAGCTCTTTAAATAGAAAACGGGTCATCGTTTAAGGGGGAGAAAATATTAAAATCATCTTCGTCATTAAATTGATTTTTCAAAAGTGATTGTGAAAATTAATGGCTAAATGGTAATTGAGTGGTTTTGCTTTAGAATAAGACTTGTGTTCGTTCTATGTGATAGGACTTGCTTTAGAACTTGGAGATATGCTAATTAGATGCGATACTTAAGTTGTGTGAGATTGTCCAGTTTAGTTTAACTAAGCAAAATTAAGTGGACTAAGTTTATCTGTAAAATCTGCATGCTTTTACCATGAATAGTGCCCTTAAGATCGTACGTCCTACATTAAAACTTACCTCATTTAGTATTGATCACATTCATGTGCTAATAATCAAGCAAGTGCATACGTGTATGACATGACAAGTATCGATTACGTACGAACTCATGATAAACAGTTAATAAATATGTCACGTGAACATAATTAAATCATGATCACCATTTAAAATACGAACTAGAATAATTACGTAAATACTTATAATATAATTACGAGCGTTAAGTTACGATAAACGACACGATAGAATAAACAGAAACACTTTAAACACGAGCACGTTTAACCACGAACGAACACGAAACATCAGGACACGAGAAAGGTACGGGTACCCCATGTGGGGCCCCCATACCCACGGCACAACCACAAGAAATGGGCTAAGCCCATGGACTTTTTACAAGAAAAGGGGGGTTATGTAACTTTTCATTTCATTTTCACTTTTTCAAGAAAATAAACAAAAACCCTAAAAGAGTTTTCTCTCCTCCTCTTTGGCTTCTTTTGTGCCGCCACCCATATCAACACCATAGGAGGGTGTTGATTGATTTTTGACATTAAAACAAGTGATAGAAACCGTGTTTGTTCATCATTCTTCAATCCACGTGTTTGGTATATCATTTCTTAACCTTTCTTTTTCATTTCTTTTAATCTTTGATTTTATTATGAACATGTCATTATTATTTTTATTTAAACATGATAATTAATCATTGATCTAACATGTTTTGGTATTAATTAAAATCAAAGAATGATTTAAAAGGGGTGTTTGTTTTGGCCGCCTAGCAAACAAACCCGAGGGGGGGTTTGGTTTGTTATTGCCGCCACCACCAAGACCATTTTTGGTCTTGGTTGGCTCATGTGGGACCCACGGCAGCAAGGAGGCACACGTGCCCCGAGTTTGGCTCGGGGTACGGTGTCGAATTCATGCCCGATTCATGGTTCGTTGGTTAAATCATGATTTATGCTACATGTTAATTTTTATGAATTATGAACTTAGGATATAATTAATTAATAACATGAGATATTAATTAAATCATGACTTAGGTTATTTTAATTATTAGTTTAACATGACATTAATGTAACCTAAGTATTTTATGTTATAAGTTATAATTAATTAATTATTTAAAACATGCCTATAATTAATTAATTTAGACATGACTTAGGTTATATTATTAATAATAATAATACACATTTTAACCTAAGTATTTTCATTTCATTTTAATTAAAACATGTTATACTTTAATTAAAATGCTTAACCTATAGTTTAATTAAAATACATGAAATAATAATTAAACTATATACTATATCATATGACTTAAGGAAATCAGCTTATAAACACGTAGACTTATATGTTAGCTTATGTAACCAGCTTAATTCTAAATATGGAAACTTCTATTTATAGAAACTTAATTAAATAAGGCAACTAATCTATTAATGGAAACCTTCTATATATGGAAATCTATCAAATTCAGGCAGCTAATCTAATCATGGAAACCTTCTATATATGGAAACTTATTTAATTAAGGCAGCTGATCTATTTTTGGAAACTTTCTATTTTTAGAAACTAATCTATTTTAAGCAGTAAATTCTATTTTTGGAAACTTTCTATTTTTGGAAACTTTCTATTTTTGGAAACTTTCTATTTTTGGAAACTTTCTATTTTTGGAAACTTTCTATTTTTTGGTAACTTTCTATTTTTTGGAAACTTTCTATTTTTGGAAACTTTCTATTTTTGGAAACTTTCTATTTTTGGAAACCTGCTATTTTTGGAAAGTTACTTATTATTACACAGTAAGTATAATAATACATGAAACACCAGTAATACTTAATCAGATTAATCAGAATACTAGATAAACACAGTTTAAGGTTTTAAACAGTGAACCATGACCTAAAACATACCAAATCAGCTAAAATGAGATACAAAACCCAGTACGTAATCAGTGAATCGATACTTATACACGTGTGTATTCATGTAGTGTTAGTGATCCAGAAGTAGGAGTCTTTCTTCCGTTCATTCACTAGACTTGAGGTACGGATTCCCGTCCTTTCAGTATGGACATTCTTTCCTTATTAGGATTTCCCCGTATGCAGCCAACTGTTTTCCCCAGTATTTGTTTTATTGTTTTTAACTGCTTATGTTTAATTAGCATAATCTATAGCCATATACAAGCATGACCAGTTTCACCTAGTTATGGAGGTACCATAACCATAGCATTGGAGGCACCGATGTTATGACTTCCCCACGGCGGAGTGATTGCTCGTGGCGTCCCTTTCAGTTTTGGCCATATTATTATATCATGTGGGGCGTATGGGTGCATCCCAGTTACATGTTTTATTCAGTTTATCATGGTGAATGTGGTGTGTGCCTTGCACCCTTCACAAGGAGTTGATCCCTCCTACCCAAACCAGTATATTGATTAGAGGCATCCCCTCTAATCAGCATGATGAGGTCACCCCTCCAAGTATTCATGCACGTGACCTTTTCATGACCTATATGGGCTATGGTATATATATGTTAAAACAGTTTTCACAAGATAAACATAAGGCTTTTCAAACTATAAAACCAGTTTTCTTGTTACTTAACCAGTTTTCTCAGAACTTAGTCTTCCGCTGTTATATGTTACATGCTTATCCTATTTCATGCTTTATTGTACATCTGTGCACTGAGCGTCTTGCTCAGCCGTTTTCCTTTTCATGTTCCCAAAACGGCAGGTACTCAGGGACGCTCGTAGATCTCGAACGTAGGTGCATATGGACTGGAAGCTTTACTGTCTTTCTTTACTTTATGCATTTCCTTTACTTTAATACAGTTGCTATGGACATTGTTTCGTCCTTTCCTTTTACAGTATTTATGTTTGTGTGTGATGAGCTTTACTTTGGGGGTACCGATGTTTGATTCCGGTATTTCCCTTTTATGGTTGAATAATGCTTAGACATTTATCCTTGTATGCTTTGATGACACGCCATGATTATGCGTAATATTCCATTTCCAAAATGGGGTGTTACAATTATGGTATCAGAGCCAAGGCTTCGACCTGTAGGCTCTCAAATATGACCTGTGATTAGTGGGTAGTCACTACGGTCTTCCTAGAACTAACAGTTGTTTTCATGCATTCATCATTTTTAAGCATACATATACATGTCATTGTTACAGGGTTTTTGACTAAGTAATGGTTGGTACAGGACTGGCCCTATTTAGTCGCATGTGTTTTATCGAAACTTTTAGATTTGGGACCGACCCATAGGCGTCCCCTCGATATGTCTTTTATTTTGAGTGAACTGACCTGGGGCGTTCACTCTCGAGCATCAAAAGTTTTCATAAAACTGCATCATGCATTCATACAAAGATTTTCTTGCATAAAATTTTTCTCGTGAAATTTTTGGCATAAAATTTTTTTTTTATTTTATGTTTGAACTGTTAATCATATGTTTTATGTTATACTGTCAGATGGTTCTCACACGCGAGCAAGAGCAACTCAATGCTGCAATTCAGGCTGCCATGCAAGCCTTACTTCCCCAACTGAGGAATGACATTCGTGCTGAAGTCCAAGCTGCCAACAATCAGCAGCAGTAGAATCAGGCACCTCCTCCTCCTCCTCCCCCAGTGACACTAGCAGTGTGGTTAGAAAGATTCAACAAGCTCCGTCCTAGAGCTTTTGAAAAGACTGATAGCCCCAACGATGCTGAAAGCTGGTTGACTCACATAGAGAAGATTTTCAATGCTATGGGATGTGACCCCGCATTCAAGGCAAGATTGGCATGCTACCGATTTGAAGGCGATGTACTCAACTGATGGCTAGCTTTGACGCAGTCAGAAGGAGGTGATGAATGGGTCGCTGGTTTGACATGGGCCCAATTCAAGGAGAGGGTGATGGAGCAGTTCTTTCCTAAGGCAGAGCAGGACAAACTCAAGCGTGAATACCATGGGATACGTCAGAGAGCGGGCGAGAATAGCAACGAATTCATGCAGCGCTTTCTTCGCCTAGCTGGTTTTCTAGGAGCAGCAGCTGGTACTCCTGAGGAGCAGGCACACCACTTTAGGTGGGCACTTCGCACCTCGGTCGCGAACAATCTGGTATGTGCTACGTTCAATACAGTAGCACAAGTGGCCGACGCAGCAAGGAAGCTTGAGATGTTGCAGGAACGCGATGAGTTCGAGGAAGCTGAAAGACCCGACAAGAGGTAAAACATTTCGTGTTCTAGCGTTAACCAGACCGCATCCTATCATTATATGTTCTATAATCATCTCTTAAACTATATCTTCCAGGCAGAAAACTGGGGACCGGTCTCAGCCGGCTACTCAGCAGCAGCCTAATCAGCCCAAAGGAAACGGTCACACTAACGACCGTTCTGTTGTGGAAAGGCGCAACGGTAATGATAATTACCGTAACAATGCGGGACACTCCAACAACAGCAGGTCCTACTATTTACGCATCTTCTTATGATTTCATGTTATATCTCTCATGCTGACACTATATCATCTCTACCAGGAACCACGGTAACGGGAAGGACCAGAACCACAGGGGTTCTCAGCCTAACCGTTCAGCTAACACTGGTAAGCATCTTATGACGCTTACGTCCTATACTCGTGCATATACTTTATTCTTAACACGTTTTGTCATCAGCAGGCCCTCAGCAAGCAAGGACTCCTGCTGGAGGATTCACTCATCCTCTTTGCAGCACTTGCCATCGCAGACACCCTGGCCCATGTCGTCGTGATTCCGACGCGTGCTACAAGTGCGGCCTCCCTGGCCATCGTATGAGAGATTGCCGTAAGGGTGAAATGGAGGGTACTTCGGGTCATGCTGATACTAAACCGCCTCCTACCACTGGGCGTGTCTACACGACATCGCGCGATCAGGCAAACAAATCTACAGGTACCATTACTGGAATTTTGTATATGTACGGCCAAGCTGCATGTGTTCTTTTCGACACGGGTGCTACTCATTCAGTTATTTCCACTACTTATGCTAAGAACATCAGGACACTTCCCTTGCCATTAGAAAATAAGCTTACCATTTCCACGCCTCTGAGGGACTCTGTATTAATAACTCATGTATACAAGAGTCTTCCTCTAGAGTTTGACGATAGAGTTCGTGCAGTAGATGCACTTCCCCTGGACATGATTGAGTTCGATATGATTCTTGGCATGGACTGGCTGTCCAAGCACCATGCTACCATAGACTGCCACTCATATCGGGTGATCTTCGGCGACATTAATGCACCAGAGTACATCCATAATGGGTTCATACCCGGACGGTCTGTACAAGTCATATCTACCTTGCAAGCACGTGCATTATTGTCACATGGCTGCGAAGGTTATCTAGCTACGGTTCACGACATGGATGCTGGATCCCCATCGATTCAGGATCAACCAGTAGTTTCGGAATTTCAAGACGTCTTCCCAGATGAACTTCCAGGTATACCACCTGCACGAGAAGTGGAGTTCAACATCGACCTTGTTCCAGGAGCCGAGCCAATCTCTAAGGCTCCGTATCGTATGGCTCCCATAGAGCTAAAAGAACTAAAGGACCAACTGCAGGAACTTCTTGAACGAGGGTTCATTAGACCAAGCGCATCTCCATGGGGCGCACCAGTCTTGTTCGTTAAGAAGAAGGACGGCAGCATGCGACTTTGCATTGACTACCGTGAACTTAATAAGATTACCATCCGCAATAGATATCCACTGCCACGTATAGACGATCTGTTTGACCAACTACAAGGAGCCAAACACTTCTCAAAGATCGATCTAAGGTCAGGCTACCATCAGCTGAGGGTTAAAGAGCAGGACATTGCTAAGACTGCTTTTCGTACCCGCTATGGCCATTATGAGTTTGTGGTCATGCCATTCGGCCTGACTAACGCTCCAACAGTATTCATGGATCTGATGAACAGAATCTTTCATGAATTCCTTGATAAATTTTTCATTGTATTCATCGATAATATCTTGATTTTCTCAAAGTCCACGGAGGAACACGAAGATCATCTCCGTACTGTACTACAGATTCTTCGTCAGAAGCAGCTGTATGCGAAATTCTCCAAGTGTGAGTTCTGGTTAAACAAGGTGGCATTCTTAGGTCACATTGTATCAGCAGAAGGGATCACTATGGACCCAGCGAAGGTTGAGGCTATCAGTAAATGGCCAAGACCAACATCAGCGACAGAAGTCCGCAGTTTCTTAGGCTTGGCTGGATATTATCGAAGATTCGTGGATAACTTTTCCCGCCTGGCATTGCCTCTCACCAAACTGATGCGAAAAGGAGAGAAATTCGTCTGGACGGAAGAACGAGAGAAGAGCTTGGAACACCTAAAGCAGAAGTTAGTATCTGCACCTATTCTTACTCTCCCATCTGGTACAGGTGGATTTCAGATCTATAGCGATGCATCGGGGAAGGGACTGGGTTGTGTTCTCATGCAACATGGGAAAGTGATCGCGTATGCTTCACGGCAGCTTAAGCCCTATGAAGAAAACTACCCTACGCATGACCTGGAACTTGCTGCAGTGGTGTTCGCATTGAAGATATGGAGGCATTACTTATACGGAGAATCATGCGACATTTTCACGGATCACAAGAGCTTGAAGTATATCTTCACACAGCGAGAATTGAACATGAGACAAAGGAGATGGTTGGAACTGTTGAAGGATTATGATATTAACCTACAGTATCATCCCGGGAAAGCGAATGTAGTAGCAGATGCACTCAGCAGAAAGTCCGGAATGATCAACGGCATTGAGATCAAGGAACAAAACATAAGAGACTTGGAGCGGCTAGACATCGAAATCATGGTACGTGGGCAGCACGGATACTGGGCGAATCTTAGAGTAGAACCTGAGTTACTGACTAGGATCAAGGAAGCGCAGAAGGATGATGGAGAGATTTGGGCGATAATTCAGAATTTAGAGAAGCAGACGGAATTCAGAATGGACGCAGACGGTATCGTTTGGCAGGGCACGAGACTTTGTGTTCCTGACAATCAAGAACTCCGGGAAGCTTTGCTAGCTGAAGCTCACAGCTCCCCATTTTCTATACATCCTGGGTCGACAAAAATGTACCATGACATCAGACAGCACTTTTGGTGGAGTGGTATGAAACAGGATGTAGCCACTTATGTCTCCAAATGTCTTACCTGCCAGCAGGTTAAGATTGAACATCAGCGATCAGGCGGTCTCCTTCAACCGTTGGATATTCCAGAGTGGAAGTGGGACAAAATCACCATGGATTTTGTTATCGGTCTTCCGCCTACCAAGAAGAAGCACGATGCTATTTGGGTCATTGTTGATCGACTCACCAAATCAGCTCATTTCTTACCGATACGCAAGGAAGATCCGATAAGTAAACTCGCAGATACTTACAGAAGGGAGATCATGAGACTCCACGGCACTCCCTCCAGCATCGTCTCAGACAGAGATCCTCGTTTCATGTCGCGATTCTGGAAAGGCCTGCAAAAAGCTTGGGGTACACAACTTAAGCTGAGTACGGCCTTTCATCCTCAAACGGACGGACAGTCAGAGCGAACAATTCAGACATTGGAAGATATGTTAAGGTCGTGTGCGTTGGAATGGACAGGTGATTGGGACGATTACATCTGTTTAGTCGAGTTTGCATACAACAACAGCTGGCACGCAAGTATCAAATGTGCTCCTTTCGAAATGTTGTATGGCAGAAAGTGTCGCGCTCCAACTTGCTGGGATCAAGTGGGAGAGCGAACACTCGAAGGACCAGAGATTATAGAAATGACCAATGAGAAGATCGAAGTAGCTAAGCAGAAACTGCAGGAAGCACGATCACGTCAGAAGAGTTACGCCGATAAGCATCGTAGGGACATACATTTTAATGTGGGAGATCACGTCTTCCTCAAGGTTTCGCCGGCACGTGGTGTTAAACGCTTCGGGATCAAAGGGAAACTCAGTCCTCGGTTCATCGGACCATTTGATATCGTTGAACGAATCGGCGAAGTATCTTACCGATTGGCGTTACCTCCTCAGCTTTCGCACGTGCATAACGTGTTCCATGTGTCCTTACTCAGAGGGTACAATTATCATCCCCTTCACATGGTTCAGTATCCACTGGAACAGATACGTGAAGATCTCACTTTTATAGAAGAACCCGAACGAGTACTCGACAGGCAAGAACGAGTCATGAGAATGATAGGTGTGTAAACACCCATCCTTTTACCACTTAATTCGGGCTAAAATGAGACCAAAACACGTATTTAATATCATTTGTTTGGAATTATGCGTGGTTTTTGTGTTTATTGTGTTTTCAGAGCCAACCGGATAAATATTGAAGAAAACATGGGATTGCACGGGTTTTACTGGAGAAAAAGACTCAAGATAAAGTCTATTGTCCAAGAGATGCAAAAGATTTGAAGTCACTGGGCCTATTCGAAGATTTATCTAAGAAAAGGACCAAAGATGGAAGATTTATATAAGTCGAAGAAACTCAAGTCTATTAAACGAAGAAATTAAAAGACGAGTTGAATTTAATCGACGATAAATCCCGAATCAGAATCGAAAACGGAAACTTTTCTGAAAAGACGAAAAGACAAGAAGAACGGGAGAAAGCCCACTTACCAACTAAAGGACAAGACTATAAATAGCCTTCCCCTCACACATTTGAGCTAGTTTTTCTTTCTTCCTCCCCACTCTTTCTCCTGGTTCGTAGAACACCATCACCACTAGGGTGATTGGTGATTTTCATCTTTAGTTCTTTAATCTTGTAATTTTAATCTTTGTTTCATCTTGTCAAAACATCAATCATTCAATACTAAGTTCTTGTTTAATCTTCCATTTTCATCTTGTTCATCATCATCTTTATCTTCAAGTTCTTAAGTTTTTATTTTCTTGATTTGATCTTCAAAAGTTGTTTGGATTTGTGTTTTTATTAGTGGGATTCGTTGCTTATATTGTCTAAATGATTTGTGTTTAATTTGGTAAATCCTTTTTAAGTATTTGGTTTGATTTTGATTAAAGTTTGTGTCCCGTGTTCTTCGTAAACTGCTACTGTATCTTGGTTTCAAAATATTCCGAACCAAGCAAAAAGTTCCGAATGAAGCATTCATTCGGAATCTTCCGAACCAAACAATAAGTTCCGGATCAGTGTCTTCCGAGTCAGTTATTTCCGAATCAAACAGTTCCGACCCAAACTCCTTCATTCGGAAGTTTCAAGGTTCCGAACCAAGCCCTTCATTCGGAAGTTTTAAAACTTCCGAACCAGTGACTTCCGGACGAAGCAAAAGTTCCGGATCAAGCTCAGACTTCCGAACCAAGCACATTCATCCGGAAGGTTCCGAATCAGCCAGAAAGTTCCGAATCAGCCAGTAAGTTCCGGATGAGTAAGTTCCGGATGAGAAAGTTCCGGGTGAATGAACAGTAAGTTCCGGATGAGTTAACTTTTAAAAGTTCCGAATCAAGTATTTACTTTAGATTACTGTTTGTCTACTTTATTGTTCCTTTATGTTTGATTGTTTAAATTTCAAATCTAATTTTTAATCTTGATTTTAATCTTAAGTTTAATACAAGTTTTTAGTAATCACCATTAAATTAATTGTCTTTGGTTTAAATTTTCATTTCCACTTTTTATTAGATTAGAAAACCAAACCCCTTAATTTAGTAACCAAGAACAATCATTCCACTTAAGACCTAGATCAATTCGAGAGGATATCGAGAGAAAATTGAACCTAGCAAAATCTTTGTATCAAATGGCGCCGCTGCCGGCTCTTCTCGTTAAGATCAAAAGTTTTTTGTGAGAACTTGGATTTTGGGATCCGTTCCCCGTGAACGTTCTTTTTCATCAAAAATTTTCAAAAACAACTAAAAAATATAAAATTTTCAAAAATCCAAAAAAAATAAAAAAATTAAAAAAAAAAAAAAAAAAACACTAAAAACCAAAAATATTTTTGCTTTGTTTTTCTTTGTTCGTTCTTTTGCAGGTGTATGCGCACTCGATCCACGTCTTATCAAGAGCCCGAGCCTCTCGATAACTTAGACATGGCTGGTGTACAAAATAACAATAACATACCACCTCCGAACAACAATAATAACAACAACAATCCGCCTTTCAACAACATGAACAATAACAACAACAATGAGCACCTTCCGGATAATCGCCCAATGATTGAATTGCTCCAAGCTCATGTCGATGGCAATACGGATCCAATTGTCATCCCACCAATTGCCGCCAACAATTTCGAGCTAAAGTCAGGTTTTATCCAGATGGTATCCGCTCAACCGTTCTTGGGACGCCACATTGATGACCCACACGACCATATCAAGAGATTTCTACAACTCACCAACACGGTCAAGTTCAATGGTGTTCCACAAGAAGTGATAAGGTTACAACTTTTTCCCTTTTCTTTAGAGGGACAAGCCCGGCATTGGCTTGCTAAGGAACCGCCACAGAGTATTCTCTCGTGGACGGATTTGGAAACAAAGTTTATCAATTACTTTTTTCCACCCTCTCGTACTACCGCTTTGCGGAATGAAATTATAAACTTTGAACAAAAGTACGATGAGTCATTCAGTGAATCTTGGGATCGTTTTAAAGATCTTTTAAGAAAATACCCACAACATGGTTTTACCAAAGTACATCAAATCAATACTTTTTACAATGGTTTAAGCATGAGTGACCAAGATTCACTGAATAGTGCCTCAGGGGGTAATTTTTTGGCTAAGACTTCCAATGCTGCTTGGGACATCATTGAGAACAAATCTCGTGTGCAAACCAAGAGTGTTAGGACCAATGTTGCTAGTGCTAGCACTAATGACAGCGACAAGCGACTTGACAAAATCACCACGCTTCTTGAATCGCTTGTCACCCACACCGTCAGCAACAACAACAGCAACAACGCCAAACATGCACAAGTGAACGCTGTTAGCCAACCTTGTGAGATATGCGGTGGTCCCCACTCTTACACAACTTGTACCGCCACCCAAGATTACCCTGCTGAGAATGTGAATGCGGCATATGGCACCTACCAACAACCTGCTTATCAAGCTAGACCTCAAGGTGACCGTAACTTGCTTAGCTATCGATCAAACAACTATCTTTCCCCACCTGGCTTTCCTCCTACCAACCCAAACCAACAACAAAACCTTAACCGCCCTACTCAACAACAACAACAACCTCGACAACCATACATCCCACCTCACAAGCAGCAACAACCGCCTCAACGTAACAATCAAATCTACCAACAACCTGCTTACCAACCACCTGCATACAATGCTCCTTCCAACCAAACCACCACTGCTTTACACCAAGAGGTCGCCACCTACATGAGAACCAATGATGTGATAGTAGGAAATCTCCAAGAGGAAGTGCGCAACTTGAAGGCAGATTTGGTCAAGCAAGGAAATGATTTGAGAGCTGATATGAGAAACACGTTGGATAGCCAGACTAATGATCTGAGGAACATGATGGCTAGTTTTTTCCAAAGTAGTCAACCCTCTTCTTCGGGTACTCTTCCGAGTAACACCGTTGCGAACCCAAGAGGGGAGATGAAAGCAATCACTACTCGAAGTGGTAAAGGTACCAAGGAACCCGAGCTTCCTATACCTCCACCAGTGGTTGTGACTAAGGAGAACGAGTCGCCTGCTCCCATTCCTCATCCTTCTCCTTCCCCAATTTCTCCACCTCTTCTTTCTACCCCTCCTCCACCCGTGGTTGTGAGTGATCCTATACTCCCAAAGCCTTCCTCTTCTTCCAATATACCTTATCCTTCAAGGTTGAGGAAAGAGAAGCAAAAGAGCAAGGATGATATTCAGGTTTCTAACTTTCTTAAAATGTTTAAACAACTGAATTTCAATATCTCCTTCGCTGAGGCTCTCGCTCACATGCCCAAATACGCCAAAATGTTTAAAGACCTTCTGAGCGACAAGGAAAAGCTCCTCGACATTGCCAACACCCAACTTAATGAGAACTGCTCTGCAGTGCTCTTAAGGAAATTGCCAATCAAGCTTGGTGATCCGGGTCGTTTTCTTATCCCTTGCAATTTCCCGGGAGTAGAGAATTGCATGGCCCTAGCCGATCTAGGTTCCAGTATTAATCTCATGCCTCTAAGTGTTTGGAAGCAATTATCTCTCCCAGAGCTAGTCCCCACTAAAATGACTTTGGAATTGGCCAACCGTACGGTTGCTTATCCAGTGGGGATAGCCGAAGATGTTATTGTAGGAGTCGACAAATTCAACTTCCCTGCTGATTTTGTTGTCGTCGACTACGAAATGGACCCCCGTGTGCCACTTATTGTTGGTCGTCCATTCTTGAGGACCGGTCGCACTCTCATTGATGTTGAAGCCGGTGAGCTTATCATGAGAGTGGGTGACGACAAAGTAGTCTTCAACATGGGAAAGTTGTCTAAACAGCCTTATTCATATGAGAGCGTTAATTGTATTGACGTTCTTGATGAGGCTTGTGAAGAACACTTTAATGATGCTTGCAAAAGTATTCCTACCTTTCTTCCCACTGTTGAGACCGTGTCCTCCATTGATTCATCGTTGTCTCTATTTGGAGATAGTGATTTATTCTGGAACAATCTTGAAGATACCATGGGAGATGCGAATTTAGCTATTAATGATTCTCCCACCGAGGGGGATGCAGATATGAGTTTCTTTGACAATCTTCTCACCGAAGACAATCCTTCGCCTCCATCTCCCACGGTCATTGCTATCGCTACTCCGACTTTGAAAACGCCTCCCGTCGAAAATCCTCCGGATTTGGAACTTAAGGAGCTGCCGCCACATCTCGAGTACGTGTTCCTTGACGACAACAAGAAGTCGCCCGTCATTATTGCGAAGGATTTGAAAGATGCAGAGAAGACTCGCCTCGTTGTTGTGCTGAAAGCTCATAAGAAGGCTATTGCTTGGAAAATCTCGGATATTCGTGGAATTGATCCTCACTTCTGCACGCACAAAATTCTCATGGAGGACGACTATAAGCCCACTATTCAAAGCCAACGAAGGGTGAATCCAAAAATCCACGAAGTCATCAAAACAGAGGTTATCAAACTTCTTGATGCGGGTATGATTTACCCTATTTCGGATTCACCATGGGTTAGTCCAATCCATTGTGTGCCTAAGAAGGGCGGAATAACCGTTGTTCCCAATGAACACAACGAGTTGATTCCCACTCGTCTCGTTACTGGGTGGAGAGTTTGTATAGACTACCGCAAACTCAATGATGCCACGAGAAAGGATCATTTCCCTCTACCTTTCATGGACCAAATGCTTGAACGATTAGCTGGTAATGAATTTTACTGCTTTCTTGATGGTTTCTCGGGTTATTTCCAAATACCCATCGATCCCCAAGATCAAGAGAAGACTACATTCACTTGTCGCTACGGCACTTTCGCTTACAAAAGAATGCCTTTTGGCTTATGTAATGCGCCCGGGACTTTCCAAAGGTGTATGTTAGATATCTTCCATGACATGGTTGAACAAACCATGGAAGTCTTCATGGATGATTTCTCGGTCTTCGGGGATTCCTTCTCTGATTGCCTTGCCAATTTAGAACGTATGCTAAAGCGGTGCGAAGACACTCGCCTTGTTCTAAATTGGGAAAAATGCCATTTTATGGTAAAAGAAGGCGTCGTGCTTGGACATAAGATTTCGAAAGCCGGTCTTGAAGTAGACCGTGCTAAAGTTGATGTTATAGCAAAGTTGCCTCCACCTTCCACTGTGAAGGGTGTGAGAAGTTTCTTGGGTCATGCGGGCTTCTATCGTCGATTCATCAAAGACTTTTCTCAAATTGCTCGCCCGATGACCCACCTCTTGGAAAAAGATACTCCTTTTATCTTCTCCAAAGAGTGCCTTGAAGCCTTCAACTCGCTTAAGGATAAGCTAACTAAGGCACCCGTCTTGGTTACCCCTAATTGGGAGCTTCCTTTTGAGTTGATGTGCGATGCTAGTGATTTTGCTATTGGAGCGGTTCTTGGACAAAGAGTGAACAAACACTTCCAACCGATCCATTACGCTAGCAAGACAATGACTGGGGCACAATTGCATTACACGACAACCGAAAAAGAGCTTTTAGCTGTTGTCTATGCTTTTGAAAAATTCCGCCCCTATCTTGTCCTTTCTACCACCATTGTGTACACTGATCATTCCGCGCTGAAGTACTTGTTGACAAAGCAAGATTCCAAACCAAGACTTCTTCGCTGGGTTTTGCTGCTCCAGGAATTTAAAATCGACATCCGCGATAAAAAAGGAGCAGAAAACCTAGCCGCGGACCATCTTAGTAGACTTGAGGATCCTTACCAAGGGGATCATCCGACCAAAGAAATCAATGATTCTTTTCCCTTGGAGACCTTAATGTCTATAAACTCGAAGCCGAATGAAACCCCGTGGTTTGCGGACTTTGCAAACTACTTGGCGGGTGGAATTCTCAAGGAAGGGTTGACGTCCCAGCAAAAGAAGAAGTTCTTTACCGACATCAAGACTTACTTTTGGGACGACCCTTACCTATTCAAACAATGTGCTGATCTGATAATTCGCCGATGTGTTGATGGACCGGCAACGTCGAACATCCTTCATGCTTGCCACAAAGGACCAACCGGTGGTCACTTTGGTCCCAACTACACCGCTAAAAAAGTGTTTGATTCGGGATTTTATTGGCCCTCCATATACCGTGATGCTCACGATATGGTCAAACGATGTGATGTTTGCCAAAAGCAAGGCAAAATCACACATAAAGACGAGATGCCTCAGAATTTCATTCAAGAGTGTGAAATTTTTGATGTTTGGGGTATCGACTTTATGGGGCCATTCCCTTCTTCTAAAGGAAACAAATACATCCTTGTCGCCGTCGACTACGTTTCCAAGTGGGTTGAAGCCAAAGCTTTGCCTACTAATGACGCAAGGGTGGTTTGTAACTTTTTGAAAGCTTTATTCGCTAGATTCGGTGTGCCTCGCGCCATTATTAGTGATCGTGGGACTCATTTCTGCAATGACCAATTTGCTCGAGTCATGGCTAAGTACGGTGTAAATCATCATCTTTCCACAGCCTACCACCCACAAACTAATGGCCAGGCTGAAATATCCAACCGAGGGCTGAAGCGAATTCTTGAAAGGACTGTGGGAGAGCATCGTGCCTCATGGGCTGATAAATTGGATGATGCTTTGTGGGCTTTCCGTACTGCTTACAAGACCCCGATCGGCTGTACGCCTTATCGTCTTGTGTACGGGAAAGCGTGCCACCTCCCCATTGAGTTGGAGCACAAGGCTTATTGGGCCTTGAAGTGGGCTAATTTTGATATAAACAAAGCCGGTGACCTACGCAAGATCCAACTCAATGAGCTGAATGAACTCCGTAATGAGGCTTATGAAAATTCTTTGATCTATAAGGAAAGAACTAAGCTCATTCACGACTCCAAGATCAAAAACCGAGAGTTCCATGTTGGAGACAAAGTCTTACTTTTTAACTCTCGGTTGAAAATCTTCTCGGGAAAGCTCAAATCTCGTTGGTCCGGCCCATTCACCATTGCCCAAATTTTTCCATATGGTACTCTCGAGCTCGCTCAACCTAATGGACCAAATTTTAAGGTGAATGGCCAACGAGTGAAGTTGTACTTTGGTGAGGACACCTCTAAGGAGGTGATTCCATCCCTCACCACGTTCCCCATGAACTAATTTTGGGTCGAGTCAGGCTCGTGACTCGGTTATCAAAAACAAGCGTTCCTCGGGAGGCAGCCCGAGTATCTATCCTTGTATGTTTTAATCCCCTAAGTGTAGGGGGGACTTCTATATGTGTTTGCCTTTGTGTGGTGATGTGATTACAGGGATAAGTGCACTCTTGGAATCTTTGAAGAACTGTGCTCCCGTGTTTATCCGAAATCCGGTTCTATCTTTCAACTTTCGTGATTCAATTTTCTTCATACTCACATTTGAAATTGATCACTTTAGTCGTCTCTTCCTTAACTTGAGTTAACCAACGTGCACAATGTCATAAGTGTAGGGGAACCTTTTCCCACATGCTTAAACATTGAGGACAATGTTTATCTTAAGTGTAGGGGGGACTTCTATCGAAGTTTTAAGTGGACTTTTCCATGAAAATGCCTTCAATTAACCGGAAAATCCTATTTTTCAACATTTTTCAAAGTTTTTATTAACTTTGGCCATTTAGTTGTAATTTTTAAATTTTTATCCTTGCTTTCATGTGTATATATTCCGCAATAAAGTCAAAAATATTAATAAAGTGGTGTAGCTAGTTTAGAAGTCTTTGACATATTAGGCCCGTTGCGTTTATTTTGACTCAACCCGAATAGACTTATCCAAGTTTATTCTAGCTAGTATCCTTAACCATGTAGACCTTAATTGGTATATTAGGCTAAGTGTCCACGAGTCTCATTACTTGAGATTTTAAATTGTGGAGGACGAGAAATGATAGAGTCAATTATAAGTCGGTATTCTTGCGCAAGCTCACTTGGTGTAATTATTTGCCTATTCTCCCATCACTTGCTAATAATTTATCTGCAATAAGTAAGGTCGTACGATTTGAAAAGTTACTTAGCTTCTAGCCCAAGATCGTTTAAAAGTTGCTCGGTAATGATAAGAGTTCATAGCCAAGGCATAACTTTTGAAGCGGGGCGCGAAGATTGGCGAGTCCGAAAAGGCCCTAACAAGGCATGAGGATTCAATTATATTGCTGAAGATCCAAAGTGATGTGAAAAGCATTATTCCTAAAGTCAATATGAAGGATCAAGACTCACGACGAAAAGCAATCAACTCCCATAAAGATCATGGAGAAGTCTATCCGAAAAGACCCTAACAAGGTATGAGGATAAATAGATCCAAGTCCGAAAAGGAGGCGGATCGTTGTATCTCAAAATCCCAATTAGAGATTGAAGAAATAATCATGAAGTCGTGGTCAACAAAGTTGGAGTACCCCTCAAAAGTCTCCAAGCGAAGAAACTCTATGATGATGAGAAGACCATTATCTCAAGAACGTCTCTCGAAGATATGAAGTATGAAGTACATGCCAAATATCGGCCCGAGAAAGGTCTCAAATCGTGAACCAAGTTATGCCAAGATATGAACTTTTTTTGATATCCCGAGAAGCAGTTTTAAGAGATTTTGTCCTTTAGCTAACTATTGATCAAATCGTCCTACTTTGCTTTCAGCCCTAATAAACTATCGAAATAAGTCCAAAAATGCATCTTCATGATCATTCTAAGACAAAAATAAAATATAAGAGATACACCTAGGATTAAGGGAGTTTAAGCATTTAATTAAGCCATGTGTGTAAGTGTTTGAATTGCTAACTTATAAAAACAATGATCTCGTTTTTAAGCTTAGTTTGGGGAACGTGAAACTTGAGGGTGATAAATCTTCGCAGCACCAAAGCCCTAATGTAAGTCATCGATTTCTCTACAAGTTATTTCCATGTAGCTATTTTCAAGTGAAAATGGTTTTCTATCCCTTTGTTACCTTTGAAGTTTCATTTCTTTAAATTTTTGTTTAGTAGAATTTAAATAAGGCCAAGGTTGATTAATATTGAGAAAAGTGTAAAATTGCTTTATCACTAAGCATTGCATGAGGGCATGGCAATGGTTAAGTGTAGGGGATTTGATAGGTGTGTAAACACCCATCCTTTTACCACTTAATTCGGGCTAAAACGAGACCAAAACACGTATTTAATATCATTTGTTTGGAATTATGTGTGGTTTTTGTGTTTATTGTGTTTTCAGAGCCAACCGGATAAATATTGAAGAAAACATGGGATTGCACGGGTTTTACTGGAGAAAAAGACTCAAGATAAAGTCTATTGTCCAAGAGATGCAAAAGATTTGAAGTCACTGGGCCTATTCGAAGATTTATCGAAGAAAAGGACCAAAGATGGAAGATTTATATAAGTCGAAGAAACTCAAGTCTATTAAACGAAGAAATTAAAAGACGAGTTGAATTTAATCGACGACAAATCCCGAATCAGAATCGAAAATGGAAACTTTTCTGAAAAGACGAAAAGACAAGAAGAACGGGAGAAAGCCCACTTACCAACTAAAGGACAAGACTATAAATAGCCTTCCCCTCACACATTTGAGCTAGTTTTTCTTTCTTCCTCCCCACTCTTTCTCCTGGTTCGTAGAACACCATCACCACTAGGGTGATTGGTGATTTTCATCTTTAGTTCTTTAATCTTGTAATTTTAATCTTTGTTTCATCTTGTCAAAACATCAATCATTCAATACTAAGTTCTTGTTTAATCTTCCATTTTCATCTTGTTCATCATCATCTTTATCTTCAAGTTCTTAAGTTTTTATTTTCTTGATTTGATCTTCAAAAGTTGTTTGGATTTGTGTTTTTATTAGTGGGATTCGTTGCTTATATTGTCTAAATGATTTGTGTTTAATTTGGTAAATCCTTTTTAAGTATTTGGTTTGATTTTGATTAAAGTTTGTGTCCCGTGTTCTTCGTAAACTGCTACTGTATCTGGGTTTCAAAATATTCCAAACCAAGCAAAAAGTTCCGAATGAAGCATTCATTCGGAATCTTCCGAACCAAACAATAAGTTCTGGATCAGTGTCTTCCGAGTCAGTTATTTCCGAATCAAACAGTTCCGACCCAAACTCCTTCATTCGGAAGTTTCAAGGTTCCGAACCAAGCCCTTCATTCGGAAGTTTTAAAACTTCCGAACCAGTGACTTCCGGACGAAGCAAAAGCTCCGGATCAAGCTCAGACTTCCGAACCAAGCACATTCATCCGGAAGGTTCCGAATCAGCCAGAAAGTTCCGAATCAGCCAGTAAGTTCCGGATGAGTAAGTTCCGGATGAGAAAGTTCCGGGTGAATGAACAGTAAGTTCCGGATGAGTTAACTTTTAAAAGTTCCGAATCAAGTATTTACTTTAGATTACTGTTTGTCTACTTTATTGTTCCTTTATGTTTGATTGTTTAAATTTCAAATCTAATTTTTAATCTTGATTTTAATCTTAAGTTTAATACAAGTTTTTAGTAATCACCATTAAATTAATTGTCTTTGGTTAAAATTTTCATTTCCACTTTTTATTAGATTAGAAAACCAAACCCCTTAATTTAGTAACCAAGAACAATCATTCCACTTAAGACCTAGATCAATTCGAGAGGATATCGAGAGAAAATTGAACCTAGCAAAATCTTTGTATCAGAGAAGGAAGACGATTCCATTCGTCAAAATTCTTTGAAGGGACCATACCGAGCGGGAAGCCACTTGGGAAACAGAGGAGTTTATCCGGGCTTCTTACCCTCACTTCATATTTTGAGTTCGGGTATGTCACTTCTTTTCAGCTTACTTTATCTATAATTCGGGGACGAATTATTCTTTTTAGGGGGGAAGAATTGTAAAACCCGCATGCTTTTACCATGAATAGTGCCCTTAAGATCGTACGTCCTACATTAAAACTTACCTCATTTAGTATTGATCACATTCATGTGCTAATAATCAAGCAAGTGCATACGTGTATGACATGACAAGTATCGATTACGTACGAACTCATGATAAACAGTTAATAAATATGTCACGTGAACATAATTAAATCATGATCACCATTTAAAATACGAACTAGAATAATTACGTAAATACTTATAATATAATTACGAGCGTTAAGTTACGATAAACGACACGATAGAATAAACAGAAACACTTTAAACACGAGCACGTTTAACCACGAACGAACACGAAACATCGGGACACGAGAAAGGTACGGGTACCCCATGTGGGGCCCCCATACCCACGGCACAACCACAAGAAATGGGCTAAGCCCATGGACTTTTTACAAGAAAGGGGGGGTTATGTAACTTTTCATTTCATTTTCACTTTTTCAAGAAAATAAACAAAAACCCTAAAAGGGTTTTCTCTCCTCCTCTTTGGCTTCTTTTGTGCCGCCACCCATATCAACACCATAGGAGGGTGTTGATTGATTTTTGACATTAAAACAAGTGATAGAAACCGTGTTTGTTCATCATTCTTCAATCCACGTGTTTGGTATATCATTTCTTAACCTTTCTTTTTCATTTCTTTTAATCTTTGATTTTATTATGAACATGTCATTATTATTTTTATTTAAACATGATAATTAATCATTGATCTAACATGTTTTGGTATTAATTAAAATCAAAGAATGATTTAAAAGGGGTGTTTGTTTTGGCCGCCTAGCAAACAAACCCGAGGGGGGGTTTGGTTTGTTATTGCCGCCACCACCAAGACCATTTTTGGTCTTGGTTGGCTCATGTGGGACCCACGGCAGCAAGGAGGCACACGTGCCCCGAGTTTGGCTCGGGGTACGGTGTCGAATTCATGCCCGATTCATGGTTCGTTGGTTAAATCATGATTTATGCTACATGTTAATTTTTATGAATTATGAACTTAGGATATAATTAATTAATAACATGAGATATTAATTAAATCATGACTTAGGTTATTTTAATTATTAGTTTAACATGACATTAATGTAACCTAAGTATTTTATGTTATAAGTTATAATTAATTAATTATTTAAAACATGCCTATAATTAATTAATTTAGACATGACTTAGGTTATATTATTAATAATAATAATACACATTTTAACCTAAGTATTTTCATTTCATTTTAATTAAAACATGTTATACTTTAATTAAAATGCTTAACCTATAGTTTAATTAAAATACATGAAATAATAATTAAACTATATACTATATCATATGACTTAAGGAAATCAGCTTATAAACACGTAGACTTATATGTTAGCTTATGTAACCAGCTTAATTCTAAATATGGAAACTTCTATTTATAGAAACTTAATTAAATAAGGCAACTAATCTATTAATGGAAACCTTCTATATATGGAAATCTATCAAATTCAGGCAGCTAATCTAATCATGGAAACCTTCTATATATGGAAACTTATTTAATTAAGGCAGCTGATCTATTTTTGGAAACTTTCTATTTTTAGAAACTAATCTATTTTAAGCAGTAAATTCTATTTTTGGAAACTTTCTATTTTTGGAAACTTTCTATTTTTGGAAACTTTCTATTTTTGGAAACTTTCTATTTTTGGAAACTTTCTATTTTTGGTAACTTTCTATTTTTGGAAACTTTCTATTTTTGGAAACTTTCTATTTTTGGAAACTTTCTATTTTTGGAAACCTGCTATTTTTGGAAAGTTACTTATTATTACACAGTAAGTATAATAATACATGAAACACCAGTAATACTTAATCAGATTAATCAGAATACTAGATAAACACAGTTTAAGGTTTTAAACAGTGAACCATGACCTAAAACATACCAAATCAGCTAAAATGAGATACAAAACCCAGTACGTAATCAGTGAATCGATACTTATACACGTGTGTATTCATGTAGCGTTAGTGATCCAGAAGTAGGAGTCTTTCTTCCGTTCATTCACTGGACTTGAGGTACGGATTCCCGTCCTTTCAGTATGGACATTCTTTCCTTATTAGGATTTCCCCGTATGCAGCCAACTGTTTTCCCCAGTATTTGTTTTATTGTTTTGAACTGCTTATGTTTAATTAGCATAATCTATAGCCATATACAAGCATGACCAGTTTCACCTAGTTATGGAGGTACCATAACCATAGCATTGGAGGCACCGATGTTATGACTTCCCCACGGCAGAGTGATTGCTCGTGGCGTCCCTTTCAGTTTTGGCCATATTATTATATCATGTGGGGCGTATGGGTGCATCCTAGTTACATGTTTTATTCAGTTTATCATGGTGAATGTGGTGTGTGCCTTGCACCCTTCACAAGGAGTTGATCCCTCCTACCCAAACCAGTATATTGATTAGAGGCATCCCCTCTAATCAGCATGATGAGGTCACCCCTCCAAGTATTCATGCACGTGACCTTTTCATGACCTATATGGGCTATGGTATATATATGTTAAAACAGTTTTCACAAGATAAACATAAGGCTTTTCAAACTATAAAACCAGTTTTCTTGTTACTTAACCAGTTTTCTCAGAACTTAGTCTTCCGCTGTTATATGTTACATGCTTATCCTATTTCATGCTTTATTGTACATCCGTGCACTGAGCGTCTTGCTCAGCCGTTTTCCTTTTCATGTTCCCAAAACGGCAGGTACTCAGGGACGCTCGTAGATCTCGAACGTAGGTGCATATGGACTGGAAGCTTTACTGTCTTTCTTTACTTTATGCATTTACTTTACTTTAATACAGTTGCTATGGACATTGTTTCGTCCTTTCCTTTTACAGTATTTATGTTTGTGTGTGATGAGCTTTACTTTGGGGTACCGATGTTTGATTCCGGTATTTCCCTTTTATGGTTGAATAATGCTTAGACATTTATCCTTGTATGCTTTGATGACACGCCATGATTATGCGTAATATTCCATTTCTTTTTTTTTTTTTTTTTTTTTTTTTTTTTTTTGGTAACCGTGATTTCCGACTCATTGGCCGACTTACATTATCAATGGAAAGGTAAAATGAATTGAAAAAGTTAGAAACAAAAAGGAAAAGGAGAGAAAAGTAGAGGGACTTAAGATGACATTGTGTGTAAGTTGTAAAAACTTGACCTAAGTCAAATATAAACACCCCCGCCCCTTTTTCCTTTCACTGTATCTCTATTCACTTGCCGCCATTGTTATATCTCACACACAAGATCTAAAACCTATCGTTTTTTAATCAATCTGATCCTGTTCATTCGATAAATAAGGTAATAACATCTATATTTAACTTATAATTCGTTACATTCATCATCTAATCTTGTTAAAATTGATTCGGGTAGTAAACTTTACCAAATCTAGGGTTTATTTGCCAATATAGGATTAATTGTTACAGATTTGTGGTGGGTTTTGTGCGGATTAGCATGATATGATGTTTAAATGCCTTAGATTGCCTTAGGAAATCACAAATGCGCTTAGAATTAACCTTATAGGTTGTGTTTTTGATGTTCCGTATGAACATGGATAAGAACTTCCGAATGAAGGACATTTTGAACAAAACTTCCGAATGAAGGGAATTTTCTGAAAAACTTCCGAATGAGGAAGTTCCGAATGAAGGACTTCCGAATGAAGAACTTCCGAATGAAGAACTTCCGAATGAAGAAGTTCCGAATGAAGGACTTCCGAATGAAGGACTTCCGAATGAAGAAGTTCCGAATGAAGAACTCCCGAATGAAGGAAGTTCCGAATAAAGAACTTCCGAATAAAGAAGTTCCGAATGAAGAACTTCCGAATAAAGAAGTTCCGAATGAAGAACTTCCGGATGAAGGAAGTTCCGAATGAAGAACTTCCGGATGAAGGAAGTTCCGAATGAAGAACTTCCGGATGAAGGAAGTTCCGAATGAAGAACTTCCGGATGAAGGATGTTCCGAATGAAGAACTTCCGGATGAAGGAAGTTCCGAATGAAGAACTTCCGGATGAAGGAAGTTCTGAATGAAGAAATGTTCCGGATGAAGAGTTGTTTGATTATTATTGTTTGCATGCTATATGTACTTGTTGTATTATGTTATGAAATGTGTTATGCTTAGAAGTAAGAATGATATATATCTATATGTTTTTGTGCATCAACCTTTCATGTCTTATCTTAAGCAGATACAATGACTAATCCAACAGTACAAGCAATCCAAGACTCTAGAGAAGCCGCTATTGCTAAAGCACGAACCCTTAAGTTTATACCCAACAACTACCGGCTGAAGCAAGTCTCGAAATCCACTCACCACGGATTTAAAGTAGCCATCGCAATCCTTGATCAATCCCATTTTAAGAATGCTTTGAGAAGTAGTGCCTCGGTGCCTTATGAGTATATGTATGAATTTTGGGCTACCAAGGAAATCACCTCAAACAAGATCACTTTCACCATCGACAACAAGCAGCAGACGCTCACAGTTTCAGACTTCCGTAAGATTTTTGGTTTACGGGATACACCCAAAGGCATGTCATTCTCGAGGGATCCTACTAAAGATGAACTCATGGAGTTATTTGACGCTCTTGGATGTCCGGAAATACGAGTTGCGTCTGAGTTTACCACTGCTAAAGTAGGACAACCTTGGAGAGCATTGTTGGGTATTCTCAGTAGATGTCTTACACCAAAAATAAGTGGCCATGATGCTTTGCGTAGTCCTATAATAAACCTCTTCTATGGCATGTACAAAGCTGCAAATGCAGATTATGCATTGTTGATATGGGAAGAATTCACCTTTCAACTCTTCCATAACAAGAAGCTGAAGACAAATTTCTTTCCTTATCCAAGGTTTATCAAGCTTATCATTAATTATTTTATGAAAAATGATGCTACTATTGATAGGCGTGCAGCAAGTCGTTATCACACTGAAGAAGCTGATGATACTGTGGATCTGAGGCATGAAGGACCGTCTATTGGTGTGATTCTTGGTCCTATTCCCGATTATCTTCTGACGGAGAAAATCAAAGGTTCTGCTGATTACAAGCTACTGCAGCTAGAAATCAAGAAGCTGAAAGCAAACCTTCAGACCGGAGAAGACTCGTCTACAACGGTCAAGAGTAAAGGTAAACGCAAATAACCAGCTGCGTTACCTGAACCCGAAACCAAGAAGAAGAAGACTGAGGGTAAGAAGGGAAAGGGTAAGGCTGATGAGATGGTTTTACGTGACGAAGAAGATGTTGTTGATCCTGCTCTTGACAAGACAGAGAAACAAATGATGAAGATTGCAATTCAAAGGAGTAGGAAAGATACTGGCGGTAGTGGTTCAGGTGCAAGGGTAAATGTTGAAGAAGATTACCAGGAACCAGATGATATTTATGAGTTTGGGTCACCTGAACATTATTCCACTTCGAAGGAGCCATCAATCCCTATCTCATCAAGTGTGGAAAAGGAGTCTGTTGCTCCTACGATCATGGTGTCAACTCAACCTTTAGCAACTCAACCTCCACCAATACAACCCTTACCAACCAGACCGGCTTCAACACCATTTCTTCCACCATCTATAACTCCCATCCTTAGTACCACAGTAACAACCGAGCCTCTTCAATCAACCCAGAGCAGCTCTGCAACATCTACCATGGCTGCATTGGTGATGGCCGAAATGTTGGATAAACATGTGGATAATCACAAACGAGAAATGGATGAACTTCGCCAAGAGTTACAAAGACGAGCTCAAAGTGAAGAAGCATCTAGGAGAGCCCAAGAGGAGATGATTGCTAGGTTCACTGCAGATATGGAGTTGACTCGAAAAGCACATGTAGAAGAACTAGCTCGGGTTAAGCAGGCTGAGGCTGATAAGCATGCTGCACGTATCACCAGACTTCAAGCGATGAGGGATAAACACAAAGAGCAAAAAGAAGCACTTGAAGCCTCTGTGGAAGAAAGAGTACAAGAATCTGTTGAATCCATTATGCCTAAACTGCGTGATGAGTTGAAGACGCTAGCAGCTGATAACTTGATGATCAAGTCATCCAATCCTTCAGAATCCGCCTACAAGATTGCTTATGACTTGACGGATTTTGAATTGAAGAAGATCCTTAAGGCTCGTATGGTGGAACTTGGATCGTTTGATAAGTCTAGGATTCAACGGGCTCTATACAAATCCCTGAATGACGCTATCATGGAGGATGATAGGTTATTCAAAACGTTTGGAAGTGTGGTACCTTATCACATTCTACCTGAGGAAGAAAGGGAAGAAAGTGAGCAGGAAGAGGGTACTGGTGAAGAGGAAGAGGAAGAAGAAGGAGAAGAAGAGGAAAAGGATGACGATGATGGTGACGATGAGGCTGCCAGAGAGCGTATCGAGGATTTGGAGGGGAGGCAGCAAGCGCTGCGGGAGGAGCAGCAAGAGCTCATTGTCTGGGTCATTTAATATAAGCACGGAGGAAATTAGTACTTGTATTATCCATTAGTTAAGTAGATGCAGGATGGGGTGTTATGCTTTTATTTAGTATATGTTTTTTAGTATGTGTGTTTAATGCTTTCGGTTTGTAATGTAATGTTTAATTAATGGAATCCTGCTTATGTATGAATTTTTCTGTATATTTTTGTGCAATAAACCAACTATTCAAAATAGTAAACATATTGCCTTGAAGAGAGGAATAGATGAAACTGGAAGAATTGTCAAATGAAAACCTCATTCATTAAAGCCTGAAATGAGGCTGGAGCATTAGTGAAACCAAAGGGCATGATGATGATGACGATGATGATGATGATGATGATGGAGATGATGGTGGTGATGGGAATGGGGAGAGTGCTAGGGGGAGTAACGGGGATAACAATGAGGATGATGATGGGGGTGAACAGCCTAAAGAGGGAGACAAGGTTACCAGCTCCAAGAAAGCTGCTAAGTCTGGAACCAAGTCCAAGAAAGATGCAGCACAGAAGGACAAATCAACTTCATCGGAATCAAGACGATCTAAGTGGCGCCACGATGTGAATGCTACTACAGCGTCTTCGGTTCCTGGTACTTCTATTGCTGTATCTTTACCTATTACCACTAACCCCATTAGTTCTGTTGTTGTTTCTCCTGTGATTGCAGAATCAGTAACGGAACCCGAAGCTGCACAACACTCACCAGTTCACGACACTGCCGAAATGCCTGAATCAGAACCAGCAGATGTTCGCGCTTCTACTCCTCTACAACAAGCACAACAATCTACGGTTCCTGAACCAAGCACACGAGACTGGGCAGACACGTTGGAGATAGACGAGACTGCACCACCACAGGCTTGGATCACGGCAGCAGCACAATATGATCCGATCACAGACGCTGACAAAGATGTGTTGTATCTCCGTATCTGCAGTCCGATTGACTTATGTGCATTTCTTGCTCATGAGTATAAGACTTCGGTTACTCCATCCTTGGTGAAGAAAGCGTTGAAGGATAAGAGACTTCGCACCAAAACCCGGTTAACCCGAATGGAGTTCGAGTATTATGCCGATGAGATCCTGAAGGCTTTGAATATCGTTCAACGGCCATGCCTTCATGAATCAGAAAGAGCTCCACCTCCAATGGATTCTTCTCAAGATAATCAGATTGCTCTTGACTTCTTCGTCACCAATGATCTTGTGTATCTTCTGAAGGGGTCATCCAAGTACGCAACCTCTCTGACCTTGCTGAAAGCTGCCAACTGGGGGACAATACCCTTTATCGAGGAAAAGGTAAACCGACTCTGGGTCCCAAAGGTAAATCGTAATTATGATATGTATGCTGTCATAGGTGCATCTCATTGGGACGAACGAGTCCGAAGGGCGTACAGGGGTTGCTGCCTAGTCAATTCTGGAAGCATCGTTAGATCCGATATCCGCATCTCTAGCATTTTAGGGTTGAAAACTGAAGCCAAGAATGGCTATTATCATGTGACGGAGATTCGCTTGAAAAGGGAGGATGACAGGGAATACAAAATCCAGCAGGGAGATTTTTCCATCATTCGCCTTGAGGATATCGAAGATATGCTACTTCTGATGACCCGAGATCAACTCACACATATTCCTCGTGAAGACCTCATTGCTTTGAATACAGCACTTCGTATGTTCACACGAAGCATCGTCATCAAGACACGAGTTGAAGATCTTCAGTTGGGAGTCGAAAGCTATCAAAGGAAGCTTAACCTAACCCGTCCAGTGAATCAAGTGCTACCTCAACATGTAGAAAGATGTCCCTATACCGGCATTTCTGTCCCGAATTACGGCATTTTCTACTTGAACAGTCGAGGTTTGATGAAGTTTATGAGGGTGGGTGAGCTCCATAAGTACAGTGATGGGACTCTTCTACAAGTCAGAGGAAAGTTGGAGCATCTGAACTCGGGTGGGACTTTGCCAGAGATGACGGAGGATTGGCATCCGGGTTACCGGCAGATGGCGAAGTACGTGATCAAGAAGATAGATCAAAAGCTCCGTGAACGTAGATTGATGAGGAGCTTGGAAAGATTCGTGGGTGGTAGACCATATTTAGTGCACCACAAGCTACTGCAACGATCCATCTAATGGGTCGTACATTTCAGGTCTACTTTATACTGGTTTTCAATTGTGAATATGTATATTTGTGAATATTGTGCTGTAATGGCTTGATGTAGTGTTAAGGTATGATAATTTTTCAAGAATTTCTCACGAGATTATAAATCTTTCAAAATATAGCATACTAAAGCACTACAACTATCCCTTATTTAAGGGGGAGCATGAACATGTTCTATGGCCAAACATCGATTTCATTTTTACCCAAAGACCGGTTAATCCATTCAATATCCCAAATATTAATGGTTAACATTTTGGATAAGGGGAGAAAATGGGATTAAGGAGACTTAAGTGATACTTGGCTAAAAGATGAAAAAGACTTAACGATAATCCAACTTAATATGTGTTAAGCACGTGTTAAGGGGGAGCGTTTTTGATGAACAAAACACCTAAGGTACAAAACTTTTGATTTTAATATCACAAGTACCTTATGTGATTTTCAATGATTTTTCATGGTGGCAATTCCTTCCCAAAACACGTTTAATTCACGACGAATGTGGTGACAAAAGGGTGGTAGGAATAGGTTTAGTCTAATGATTCATCAGAGCCGATGGAATCTTCCCAAGGACAATTCCCTAGATAGAATTAGAAGTCCTAGGAAAGATGGAGAAAGAATGTGAACGTAGCTGAATGCCGACCAAGTACTTAAGCTAGCACTGGAACAATCACAACAAGGTGCTAGTGATGACGTATTGGTAAGCATTGAAGGGGTTGAAGAATGAAAAAGAATTGTAAAGATAAAGGGTGTAAAGAAAGAAGCCCTCCTTACAACTTTAGGCAGAAACCGGGTAATTACATATGCTATTGAGGTCATTTTTGCTAATGATTCTCGGTATTGAAGAAAGACATCATGGACCCAGTGATGCAATGCACAACCCTTCCCAGCTAACTCAAATATCTCTCAAAAGGTATTTGTTTTAATCACACGGAGATCAACACGTTATCTATTGGTTTATTCACTCCGAATAGACTGGTATTGAAAAGGTGGCACTCCTCTCCAGCCATCGCTCACTAAATCAAAACGCACAATCGAGTCTAGAGCCAAGAGATCATCAAAAGTCTCATTAGGACACTTTCCATTTACTCCTTGCTTTCTCACACACTGTGAAAAGTAAGAGATTTTCATGAGTCCTACGCAGTATTCTTGTAATATTGCCAGAACATCCGAGTAATACGCAAGTATTACAATGAAGATGGAAATCCTGCTTGAGCCAACATCAAACAAGCTCATGGTAGGTTACACGTGCGGTTCTTTTAGAACCAAACTTGTGAAAAACTGGAAGGTAACAGTGGTTTAATTCTTAATTGAACTTAAACTCGTTCCAGGCCTCTTCGCATTATCATATGATCTTGCCAGAACACTCAGAGTGACTCTTTATTGACCACAGTGACGAGTGGAAATCCTTCTAGTGTTAACATCAAACAACACTTGGTAGGTGACGTGCAAGATTCTTTATGAATTGAGCTCGTGACAACTGGAAAGCAACGATGGTGAAAATCTTAATTGAAATTCACTTGTTCCAGGTTTCATGAATTGACGGCTTCAAATCACAAGGATAATTTATCCAAGTGATTCACTCTTTATGTTCGCAGTCAGCTTTGGACGGTCGAATAAAGAGAACGGGTTTACCCGCGAAATCCTGTCATGAAGTTACTTAATTGAAACTATCCGTCACGGGTACGATATCTAATATCGTCCAACGGTCTTCACCGACCGGAGGTAAAATGCTACCGAATTAGAATAAAATGTTCAAAGCCATTTTATTCGTGTCGTTGCTGTGTACCTGTTAAAGACGGTGGCGTTGTTGTGTACCTGTTGAAGACGGTGGTGTTGCTGTGTACCAGTTAAGACGGTGGTGTTGCGGTGTACCTGTAGAAGTCGTTCCCACATGCTTATGTTTTTCTGCATCAAAGTTTTGCAAAAATTCAAGAAAGTACAAGATAAAGTCTTCCGCTGTACCAAACTCTGAAACTTTCGAGAATCCAACAAAAAGACATAAGTGTGTGGAACATGGAGTCACGAGAAGGCAAATTCACAAGAGAGGCAAAGATCGCACGTGAAAGGCCAAAGAACAATGCTCTCAAGCCAAAGCCAAAAAGATCAAACCAACATATTCACAACAAAAGAAAGAAAAGAAGAAAAGACTACGAGCTAAAGAACGAAGACTTAGTATAGTATGCTAGGTTTAGAACTTTGTAACGTGGAGTGACCTCCCTTAGGGGGAGATTGTTAGAAATACGTTTTTACGTATATTAGAAGTATCGGTCACTCCACAATATTATTAATGTTGTAATAGCTCGTAGTTAACAAATAGTTAATAGTTTCTTATTAAGTTAAGTAAGAACCGGTCCATGGGCTTGTCATGGACCGGCCCAAGCCCATGTAGCTTGGAAGTATAAATACCCCTTTCCACCATGGAAAGGGGTTGGTTGTTGTCATTTTCTAGTTTCCACTTAATGAAATAACACATAGTTTCTCTCACTTTCTCTCTCTAACTTTCTCTCTCTAGAAATCATCAACCCCCTTCATAGATTCATAGGTTATCAATATTCTACATAAACTGTTTTCAAACAGCTTATCCTGATAAGCTTATCAGGATAAGCTGTTTGAAGCAGCTTATCCCGATAAGCTTAGCGGAATAAGCTGTTTGAAAACAGCTTATTCTGATAAGCTTATCAGAAAAAGCTGTTCTGATAAGCTTATACGAATAACCTGTTGGAAAACAGCTTATATCAAAATAAAGTGTTCTCTTCGGTTAGGCATCATATATAAGGAGTGTCTGGATTTAAATTTAACACAAGAAAATAACATTTTTAAATCCCCAACGACATGTCACTGGGGAAACCAAACGAAATTTTTTTATATAAAATATACCTTCCCGCTGCTTGCCGCTGCTACAATTGCCTACCGCTACCTGCCGCCGCCTACCGCTACCTACGCTGCCTACCGCTGCCTACTGCCGCCTACCGCTTCCTAGGCTGCCTACCGCTACCTATGCTGCCTACTACTACTGCTACCTACGCTGCCTACCCCGCTGAAATTATATAAAAATTAATTTTAATTATATAAAAACGAATTTTAATTATTATAAATAACTCAATTAAGAAAAATATACCTTTAATTAACAGAAAAAATAAATCCATCACCACAAACTTGTTAATAGAATAATCAATTAGAAAGAAAAGAGGGTGATGTGGTGGTGGTGGTGGTGGTGATGACGTTCGGTGGTGGTGTGTTGGCGGCGATGTTGGTTGTGATTCTTGGTGGGTTATGTGGTGGGGATGGCTGGAGATGACGATGGTGGTGGTGAAGACATTCTGGTGGTGGTGATGGTGGTGATGATTGGTGGTGATGAATGGTGGTGATGATTCTTGGTGGGTTATGTGGTGGGGATGGAGGAGATGACGGTGGTAGTGGTGATGAATGATGATTGGTGGTGTGAATGTGGTGATGAATGATGATTGATGTTGTACGCAGGTTTGTTTGAGAGAATGAGAGTGTGGAGATAAGTGAAGTTTCTGTAAATCGTCTAAGGATAAGATCTGGTCAATAGTTTCCCCAGCGACATGTCGCTGGGGAAACTTTCCTTCTTTTTGACGAAATTTTCCCCAGCGACATGTCGCTGGGGAAACCTTAGAATTTGTCGTTTTGCGCAGCTGGTTTAATAAACCTTAGAATTTGACGAAATTTTCCCCAGCGACATGTCGCTGGGGAAACATGTATTTTTTCGTTTTGTGAAAGAAGCGCGTTAATTAAAATTTTTGGAGGGATTTCAAAAATTGATAAACAAAACTTACCCCAGCGACACGTCGCTGGGGAAACAGTTTTTAACCATTTATGTTATATACTTTTAAATGATTAATAATAATAATTTTATATATTTGTATATTTTACTTTTATATAATTAAAAATAATAAGTTTTATATAATTGTATATTTTTTATATATGATATTTATGTAATTTAGTTTTAAATGATTGATAATAATACGTTTTATATAATTGTATATTTTACTTTTAGATAATTGATGTTATATACTTTTAAATGATTAATAATAATAATTTTATATATTTGTATATTTTACTTTTATATAATTAAAAATAATAAGTTTTATATAAATGTATATTTTTTATATATGATATTTATGTAATTTAGTTTTAAATGACTAATAATAATACGTTTTATATAATTGTATATTTTACTTTTAGATAGTTGATAATAATATGTTTTATATAATTGTATATTTTTTTATATAACATTTATGTAGTTTAGTTTTAAATTATTAATAATAATAAGTTTTATATAGTTATATATTTTATTTTTATATAATTGTATATGTTACTTTCAGATAACTAATAATAATAAGTTTTTTTATAATTGTATTTTTTTATATACCATTTATGTAATTTACTTTTAAATGATTAATAATAATAATTTTATATAATTGTATATTTTAGTTTTAAATAGGTTTCAACATTAGAGTTTCAATGTATTAGATAGGGTTCATCATTAGAGGTTCAACGTATTAGATAGGTTTCAACATTGGAGGTTCAATGTATTAGATAGGGTTCAACATTAGAGGTTCAATGTATTAGATAGGGTTAAACATTAGAGGTTCAATGTATTAGTTATCTGAATTTCTCCTCCAAGCTCTTCTTCAAGACCTTCAACGATTCCAATTTCTTCTCCAAGCTCTTCAGCGTGTGCAAACTGTGTGCGCTTGAATGGAATGATAATGATACTTGAGCGTACGATAGAGTTGTACCGCAACTCCGATAGGCACACATTGGATTCAGCTGCACTACTTCACGACCTTTACGATGACATGGGGAACATTCGTTTGAACTAGTTTATGATGTATCTGTTTTCATGTTTATGAGTCTATTATCGGTTTAATATCCATGTTTAATTAAGCGCGTGTTTAAGTGTCCGTGTAGAATAAAGTTAGGTTTAGGCGTGTCTGTTTGTAAGCCTCAATTAATGTTAACAATTTTTAATTAATATTAACAATGAATGTTAACAATTATCAGTGAATGTTAACTTTTGGCGGGCAAAATGTTGGCGGGAAAACATTGGCGGAAAAATATTAGCGGGAAAATTAACCATTTGTCTCACTTTTTTTATCATAAAAAGAGATACTATTTTAAATTTTAACAACTATATTTTTTAATATATATATTATATTTACTAAAATATTATATAAACATTACACTTTTTCGTGAAAATTGGTGGTCAAATAGAAGTCAACGTTTCCCCAGCGACATGTCGCTGGGGAAAGTTTTGTTCGTCGTTTTGTTAAATAGGCGCGTTAACGAAAAACTTTTAGAGGGAATCCTAAAAGGTTTCCCCAGCGACATGTCGCTGGGGAAACATTTGGACATAAAATAAACAACGCATTAACACTAATCACTTGGATTAGACGTGGAAGAAAGTTTCCCCAGCGACATGTCGCTGGGGAAAAGTTGGCGGGTTAATCTCCCGCTTGCATTTTTGTGAAATAGTTTGGTCAAAATTCAGTCAATGTTTCCCCAGCGACAAGTCGCTGGGGAAACTTTCCTTTATTTTTTGGTCAAAATTTTTACGAGCAAGTTTGCCACGTCAGACAGATTTTGTCGTTTAGCGTCGTTTCCCCAGCGACATCCGATGGGGAAGGGCTGGATTGTTGTAGTGTCCGAACGTGTACCTATGGGATTGTGGTTAAAGGGCTATATAAAAATGGGCGTGTGAAAGAAGCTGGAGATGTTTTTAGCTAGATGAATGAAGCGGGAGTCGAGCCTAATAATTTCACTTTTGGTTCTTATATTGATGGGCTTTGCTCAAATGGTGACACGGACTCGGTTTTTCAGTTGGTTAAAATGCTGAAAGAATCAGGTTCACCGGTTGATTTTTTTGCTTATGCTTGTGTAATTCGTGGTTTTGTAAAAGAGTTGAAGTTAGAGGATGTTGAAAATATTTTATATGACATGAAACATTTGGGAGTTATCCCCATATTGTTATAGACTTATAGTGCGTTAGTTCAAGGGTATTGTAAAAAAGGGGGTATTCTCAAGGCATTGGAAATTCATGAGGGAATGTGTTCAAATGTTATAGTGCGTTAGAAAGAGCATGTCAGTATCGAAAACCATAATCTGGATGAAAACATAGACAATTTGATCTAGCATCACCAGAAATTAAAATTCCACCATTCAAAAGCAAAAAGTGCATGTATAATCCAAATTCGAAACTCATAAGTTAAAAGAAAAAAAACATAAAACTTGTCTTTTCTGCTTTTAAAACAACAAAGATAGAACAATTGTCTTTCACATATGTTGGTTCTTCCTCCTCTTCAGTTGATTACTTGAAGCTCAATGTGATATGCACCCATTTCCGGCTCAACAATGGTCACATCCTCTCTATGTGCTTTAAACAAATCTTTCCCAGTAGAACTCACTTTAGAGCAGTTTCCGATGTGTATGACTGATAGACATTTGCACCCGTTACCCAAAGCTAGTAATGTTTCATCACTGAATAGAAAACATCCGTTCACATGAAGTATCTCCAATTTTTTACAATACAATCCAATTGAGTCCCAACCAGAACTCTGAATACTTTGACAAAATGATAAGTCCCACTCTTGCAGCAGCGGGCACCCTTTTGCAACATTTAAGATAACATCATCTCTAACAAAGCTACACATACTAAAGTCAATAGTTTTAAGATTTGAAAGTCCTAGCCTAAAGGGTGTGGGTCGAATGTAGTCGGTGCATTCAATGGAAGCAAACTTTAGATACTCAAGACCACCTCCGCTTAAAATTCGAGAAATGCCCAATGAACATAACACACAATTATCGGCTTTCAATATAGCCAACGTTGGTGAGCATCCTTCGAAGCCTAAACCAAGAATTTCATTGCAATTGGATATATTCAGTGTTTTGAGTTGACGACAGTTTTGGATGAGAAACGTAATTCCAGTGTCAGTTATCCTCTTGCATGAAGAAAGATCCACTTCTTTCAATAACTTACAAGATTTCGTTAGAATCTTTAATCCATCATTACTGATTTCACAATTAGGAAGACTGAGAGCGGTCAACAATGGACATCTAGAAGCGATAGATGAAACGACTTTGTCGATGACAGTAAAGAAACCAGCATTATAAAGGCAATGCAATGGTAAGCCACGTTTTTGCAAATCTGAAATATCCATGGATCCACTCAGATACAATGACTCTAGTTTCTTGAAACGCTTGAGTAAAGCATCAAGCATAGAGGTACCAGTGCTAGAAGAGTGACTTAGCCAAGGGTAGCATCCAACATCCAAGCATTTAGTATTGGAATTTTGAATATCAAGAAATTGGTGACAAGTTAGGCCAAAAGATTCTTTATCAACCTTTGTGTCTAATTTTCCATATATTATAGACAAAGAATCATCGGGAAGGTGTGTAAGATGGGAACGGTGCTTTCTTAAACCTACATCCATATCTATAGCCGATGATAATTTAAACTCGAAGAAAAAGTAAATCTGGAATACTAGATGGACGGGATTAGGCTATCAATGATTTAGAATAAGTTAATTAGAACCTTTTTGGATGGACTTATGACATTTGGAGCCGAGCTGATGTTTACATCAAAAGATATCCATCTGATCCATAGCTGTTGGAACCAAAAAAAAAGACATTAGAAAACGAAAAGTGAATGGTCTTTGTAAGATTTTCATATTGCAATCTGGAAATAGTAAACTAAAAAAAAAAATGGTATTTGGCGGAACCATCTTAAGTCCGTGTACAAACTATGGTACCAGCCAAGTAAAACTATGCATGGTGATAAACAGTCACATAAATCAATCACCACACCAAATAATGTTTCTTTCTAGTCAATAATTAGACATGATATATAGCCAATGAACTTCTGTCGTAAAATTATTCTAAACTCCATCTCTCATAAATTTTTAACCAAATTACTGACTATTTGAAAGCTAAATCAACAGAATGCAAATAAGGTTGTTGATTTGCTTGTAAATACATCTAAACTTATTTCACGTTTTCACGCCTAATCAAGCATGATGTTTTTAATCAAGTACAACTCTTTTAAAAACTAGATCAAGTTCAAAAGAATAAAATAATAATAAGATCTTTATGAATCTGAGTTTATTTTTCAAGATATAAGTTTGCAGAAAGTTGAAGACATTTGACTAGCATATAATCTAGCAAAATTGATTCCAAATAAGATACAGAACCCCATTTACTGTCGTGAAAACACGGATGCCTTCTTAAACAGGGGCTACACTAAAATGGGTTTTAATCATCTTTTAAAAGAGGGGGCTTTATAGAGACCAATTAAGAATATCAAATACTTGATCAACTCACGATTAACATTTACAAAATCCAAACTGTTCCATGCCACCCAACATCTCTTTACTTTGTTCCCTTTGTAAAAAATAGAAAAAGCACACAACATATCCATAAACCAACAAATCATATGATTACTTTATTTTCTCAAGACTGACTGTGCACAATTTTCCGATGTAATGGAATTTCAGTAGATACATTTGGAAATGCAAATAGCTCAAGAAAATAATATAAAGTTAGTATCCCCATTTGGCATTCGGAACCCTTTTAAAAAAATGACAAAAGCATACTAATACCATTTAATTCCCTTTTAGCCGCCGTCTTTCAGAAACAAGAGATCTCCTGATATAACCAATATGATTTAGAAAACTTTAAATTTGCTACAGTTTGATCTCTAATAGTCTAATAGAATTACAAACAGGAGCTGATTATAGACCACAGCAATCACATAGTTAGATTCTATCGTAGTAATGAACAGCGTCGAATTAAAAGAATCACAAAGAGTTCTTTATCCAGAGCGTCAATAAGAAAACAGTCACTAGTCACTCGGCAAAATGTTCAAGCTAGCTTTTCATTAAAAAAACAAGAAACAAAACCCTAAATATCAAACTCCCTGTACACCCGTAAATCTTACCTTAAACAAACATAATGAGAATTAAAATAATTGTTGGATCCATGTTAAACATACTAAAAACGGATTAGGCACAACATGTATGAAAAACATCAATCACATGTTCAAGACGCAAAAGTATCAATCCAGAAAAAAATCATAAATGATATTAACCTATATTTTATTTACAGATAAGAACTGGATAGAATTCTTTAAATTTGAATTGAATAGAGGCTCGAAACCGTATAATTCAGCCAAAGTGATTCCAAATAAGATTTAGAATTCTCATGGAACATCAAGACCTCATGGATGTCTTTTACAACGCGGAATAAGATGTAATCAATTTGCAGAAAGGGTATTTTAATGTTGTTTCTAAAAGGGGGTTGATTCATATATGTGTTATATGCCACATATAAGAATATCAGATACTTCAATTTTGTTTTAGCTATCCTCATATACAAAATCAAAACTGTTGCATCACATATGAACCCGTCTGTTTAGTGTGTAGTCTTGTGAAAAAAGAGCAAACATACGATTTATCAGATTCAGATATACCAATGAATTACATATGATTGCATCATTTTCACTAGACCTCTCACATCATAGAGATGCTCGGGACTGATGGACCATCAATAGGCTTGATAATGTAAATAGCACAAAAATATTAAAATGTTTGTATCCCATATGGCATATGCGGAAGACATTACTAGAACTGATTATATCTTAGCCACATCAATTTTTAACTAAAAAACGGATATCTCATTTTGAATTTAACCTATGTGCCCCACACAATATACCAAATAGAGTAGGTTTTTCATAATCAAGAGATTCATATGCTAAGACAATTTGATCAGTAATAGTTTAATATAATTAAGAAACAGGAGCTGATCATAAATCAGAAGAATCACATAGCTAGTTAGATTATATCGTAGTAATGAACAGCTCCAAATTATCAGAATCACAAAGAGTTCTTTATCTGGAGCGTCAATCAGAAAACAGTCACTAGTCACTCAGGCAAAAATGGTCAAGCTAGCTTTTCATTAAAAAAAAAGAAATAAAACCCTAAATTTCAAACTTACAGTACACGCGCACAATCTAATCCTTAAACTAACATAATGAGAATTTAACATAATTGTTAAAGCCAGGTTAATAACATACTAATAACAGAATAGGTATGTATGAAAAATATCAATTACATGTTGGAGTCACGAAAGTATCGATCCAGAAAAAAATCATAAATGATATTACCTATATTGTATTTATAGATAGGAATTTAAGAGAATGCGTTTAATTTGAATTGAGTAGAGGCTCGAGACCATTTAATTCACAAAAAGTAATTCCAAATAAAATTTAAAATTCTCATGGAACATCAAGACCTCATGGATGTCTTTTACAACATGGAATAAAATGTAATCAGTTTGCAGAAAGAAAATTATAGTATTGTAGTTCATGCATGTATTTGTTATGCCACATATAAGAATATCAGATACTTCAGTTTTTTTTAGCTATCGTCATTTACAAAATCAAAACTGGTCAATCACATCTGAAACCGTCTCCTTGTGTAGTCGTGTGAAAATAGAGCAAAGATACAATATATCACATTCAGATATACCAGTGAATTATATGACTGCATCATTTTCTCTAGATCTCTCACATCATAGAGACGTTCAGAACTGATGGAACTTCAATCGTCTTGATAATGTAAATAGCTCAAAAATATTCAAATGTTCGTATCCCATATGGCAAACGCGGAAGACATTATTACAACAACTGAGTACATCTTAGCCACGTCTATTTTTAACTAAAAATCCGGTTACCTCCTTTTTACATATATATCCTATGTGCCTCACACTATATACCAAATAGATCAGGTTTTTCATCACTAGCTTCAACTTTGCTACAATTATAATACAATCAATAATAAGTCATAAGACAATCAAATAGTAGAAGTACGGAGTATATGATAAACGACCTCAAACTAATAGAATCACAAACACTTCTTAATCCATAACTACAACCAGAAAACAGTCACCTAATGAAAGATGATCAACGTAGTTTTCAAAATAAACTAGAAAGAACCCTCCTTAAATTTCAATCAAAACCTTAAACAAACATCCTCATAGCAAAAAAAACCGATCAGGTTGCACAGAATTAGCCTAACCACAGTATCTAAATTAAACACACGATGATTTATCAGATTTAGTAAGATGGCGTAAAAAATCAATCAGATGTTCAAAACAAAAAGCTTTTCATAGTAAAAAATGATAAATGATGAGTACCTGTATTGTGTTGATAGATCGAAATTTGGAAGCTTAATGAGAGAATGGTGTTTTTGTTGTGAAATGAGTGGGCACAGAAATAAAGGTAGGGTTTTATTGAAATGCCAGCGGAATAGATTAGGAATTTCACCTGATGCAACGTGGTGGCATCTTGTTAGATGTAAATCACCAATACACAGTATTTTATATGTATTGTATTTTAATTTTATAAAAAATATATTGGTTATGATAAAAAAAAATACTTTTTCCATTCTAAATTTTTAGTTCACATTTTGAGATGTTATAATTTAATTGTCAAATCTTTTATGTCATAAAACAATTAGATTATTTGAGAATTTTAGAGAAAATTGGAGGTTGTAAAAAAACAGTTTGACCAATCAAATGATTTGATTTTGACAAATAAGTAAAATAGAGCGATTTGATTGGTGGAAAAAAATGAAAATTGAATTCAGTTTAGTCAAAATTAAAAATTTTGATTGAGAAATTTGATAAAAACACACAAATATATATGTGTCAAATTTGTGAAGATAAAAAACTTAAAAAAGGAGGAAGGCATTAATAAAACTGTAGTGGTTGAATTGTAAATAAATTAGATGGAATTAAATGTAAACTTATAATTTTTCATATTTTTTATTAAATTTACAAAATAAACAAGATACCCTTTAAACTTTATACCTTCTAAACTTTATATTTTAAAAATATAACATATATATTATATATTAAAAACTCAACAAATCACATGATTATAAATATTCAAATAAAAATATAAATTATTTTCTATTTTTATTTTGACACTTAACAAAGTCAATAATGCAATAAATAAATTATTATTCACGTGAATATAAATATTAAAATGAATGCATGACCTTAGACATCAGTGCGTGTGAGATGAAAATAAATAAACAGAATTCTACATATTACAACAACATATATTTTTTCAAGTTTGTTATGTTTTACTAAACACACAATGTCTAGAAAAGGATAGCTCGCATTTCACTTAAACAAAGTCATATCTTTTGCGCAACAAATCTTTATACAAAATATTAATTAATATTATCACCCGTAAAAAATCATGTAAAACCCGTTGGTTCATGAGCATTGTAACTACTTAAATATTAAATTTTAATAATTTTTTATAGAATAATATTAATCATTACAAATATGTGAATTTATAAATCGTATACATATAAGATTGATGTAAATGGTTTGTTGATTAATAATTAAGATATAACTATTAAGAATAAAAAACCAAAAGTAAAAAGAGTATGAAATTCGAAAAATAAAAATTGAGGTGAGTTTATATTAAATTACACGGTGCACAGTAAAACTAACAATATAATTAAACATACCAACATTATATTTAAAAAAAAACATATATAACATACATAAAATCTCAATAACAAAATTATTGCTTAATTTATCCTTTATTTTCAAGTCTCATGCGTGCACGGGCTTTAAAACTAGTATTAAAGAAACATAAAAAAATTTGATCACATATATACTATAAAAGAATTAGATTTTTTAGAAATTTTGGTAAAAAGTGGAGTTTATAGAAAAACAATTGGAACAATCAAATGGCTTGATTTTGACATATAAGCAAAATCGAGCAATGTGATTGGTGGAAAAAAGTCAAAATTGAATTCAGTTTAGTTAAAATTAAAAATTTTGGTGGAGGAGTTTGATGAAAACGTACAAATATATATGTGTCAAATTTGTGAAAATAAAAACTTAAAAAAATGAGATGATTAATACAACTTTATTGAGTTAATTTTAAATAAATTAGATGGATTTAAAAGTAAACTTATAATTTTTTATATTTTTTAATAAATTTATAAAATAAACAAAATATCGTCTTAAACTTTATACCCTATAGACTTTATATTTTAAAAATAGAACATATAAGTTATATTAAAAAAATCAACAAATAACATGATTATAAATATTCCAATAAAACACAAATTAGTATCTTTTTCTATTTTGACGCTTAACAAAGACAAACAATGTAATTTGCGTAAATTATTATTAGCATGAATATAAATATCAAAATAAATGCAGGACCTCAGAAATCGGTGTGAGATGAAAATAAATAAACGGAATTCTACACATTACAACGACGTATATTTTTCCAAGGTTGTTATGTGTTACTAAACACACAATGTATAGAAAATAATTGCTAAAATTTTAGTTAAACAAATTCAAATTCTTTGTGCAAAAACATTTATACAAAATATCAATTAAGATCATTTAATAAAAAATCATGTAAAACTTGTGGGTCCCTGAGCATAATAACTATTTAAGTATTAGAAATTTAATATTGTTTTATAGAATAATATTAGGCATTACAAAATCATGAATTTATAAATCGTATATGTGCAAGGTTGTGTATGGTTGATGTAAATGATTTGTTGATTAATAATTAAGATACAACTTGTTAGAATAAAAATTTCGAAAGTAAAAAAGAGTATAAAATTCAAAAAATAAAAATTGAGATGAGTTTATTTTTATTTACACGATGCACAGTAAAACAACAACATTATCAAACATATAAACATTAGATGCTTTTAAAAAATATATATAATATACAAAAAATCACAATAACGGAATTTTTTCTTAATTTATTTTTTATATTCAAGTCTCGTGCGTGCACGGGTATTAAAACTAGTTATAAAATACTGTAATAAATAAACTTTCCTTAAAATGTGATATTTTTGTCGAGAAATAATAATTTTGAAATGAAAAAGTGTTAGAAATGTAATTTGCAAATATGTATCAAATCTATATCTATAATGTCTAATTATTTATCATGTTTTGGAATAATAAATGTAAGCTTATTTACGAGTTTTTGCAATAAGTTATCGTCATTCGTCTCATAATTATAGTCAAGAAGAAAACAAAAAGTTTGAAAAAATGCATTTATTATATTTTTTTATTTATTTTTTAAGTTACAAACCATAGATTATCTGTTTGACAATTATTTAATATATATATATATATATATATATATATATATATATATATATATATATATATATATATATATATATATATATATATATATATATATATATATTTGTGATTAAGAAAAATACTAAAATCACAAATATTTTACAAAACATATTCACACAACAATGTGATAAAACACTTCAACCAATTATTAGTTTCTTATTCCAACAACTCTTTATTTCGTGACAATCTTCTCACACCTCTTTCTAGGGGTGAACAAAAAAAATCGAAAAAGTCGAAACCAAACCGAAAAGCGAAAAAACCGAACCGAAAAAACCAACCAAAATTAAAAACTGATGGTACGGTTTTTACTTTTTCAAAAACCGAAAACTTACGATTCGGATTCGGTTTCGGTTTTCATCCAAAATCGAACCGGACCATTAATTATTTAAAAAATATATATAATATAATAAAAATAAATAAATAGTATCTAAATTCTAAATTAATATTTATTTTTATATTTATCTTAATATTTATGTTTGTATTTCTGTATATCGTTGCATATGTGACAATATTTTATTCATACGTACGTTCACTTGCATGTGTGTATCTCATTTATATGTGTGTACTTCTAAAATTTTGGATAAACATTATTATGCTTAAATTAACAAAAAATATAAAAAAATAACCAATTTCTAAGTAAAATTGGTAGTACCAAAATATAAATGGTTTTTAAAAACGGAACAACTGGAAAACCAACCGAAACCGACTAAACCAAAAAACCGAACCGCCTATAACCGAATGGTTTTGGTTTTTAGTTTTATGAAAACCGAATATGTATTTCGGTTCGGATTCGGTTTTAACCAAAAACCGACTCAAACCTAACCTTGCACACTCCTACCTCTTTCTTTGTTTTTTTTTGTTTTATAAAACTTATGTGCACTTAAACAATTCTAAGTATTGTTTATGTAATAAACAATTAATTTAAGATAAAACCCAAAAAAACGGATAAAAAATTTGGTCGAGAGATGTATAACTTTGAACATGAATTTTTAGGATATTTATACTTTTATAAATAATATTTGTAGAATAAATTATTTAGTTGCATTAAGTTAAATGATTCATTGATTTTATTTTAATTTTGGTTTTGCAATGGGAAAAATTATGTTAAACATAAAGTTAGTAACCTTTTTAGTCTTTGCAATAAATAGTTTTACATCTAAAATATATAGTTCTATTGTCAATAAATTAGTTTCTTGTAATAATAAAAAAATATATAATTATTTAAAATTCAAATGTAAAAATTTATGAATTCTATAAGTATTGTGTATATTAAGATTTTACATCGTACATATATAGTCTTGTTAATTAATACTCTTTCCGTTTCAAATTAATAGTCTATTTTTTCTTCTTTTTTTTATGTTTCAATTTAATTGTTCACTACTAAAAACATATAGAGAAGTTTGATTAACTTTATCATATTGCCTTTTCTTGAAATTATTACAAATTTTGAAAAACATTTTAATTAATTACGCAAGTGTAAAACTAATAAAAAAATAAAAAAATAAAAATAAATAAATAAATGCACTTATCTTAAACTGTGTAGGGGGCAATAATTTTAAAACAGGGGGCTAGTATTCAATACCAACTAATATTGATTATATACTATTTTTTCAAAAGAAGCATTTAACCTTTCTTAATTTGATTGCGTCGAGGTTAATGTTGCTTAAATTTAACTATTTGATATCGATCATTTTTTTAGTTTATCATGGTTTTTGATATTTTGACTCACAAATTTACGGGGTTTGAATTGATCATCACACAAACTTAAACCACGTAAAACCTTCTTTTTAGGAGATTTTCATGGTTACTTCACGTTGTTTGTTTTCATCTATCAGGAATTGACCATGAGATCTCACACATGTTAGAGTCATATCTACAAGCCCTTTTTGCCACTAGGTTTCCCGTAAATGACTTATTTGATATCATATTCAAGACATATGCTTGTTTAATATCGCGTAATGACCCATAAAAAGTCTAACATGAGTCGTCAATATATGTAACTCGTGTACTTATTTACATATCACAGTAACTCACATTATTATTTTGATATTTATAATTCCATACAAGGTCTAATTTTGAATGACAACCAAATTATAAAAAAAACTCTAGAAAAAAGCTAGATAAGATTAAAATCTTATATAATAAAAATATTAACCCATTATGACATAAACCCTATTTAGGATCATCATGATATAAAATCAAAAAAAGAAAACCGATATCACGATTATTTCTCCTAAAAGTGTATCCTTTTTGTAAAGCTCTTGGTAACTCAAACTTAATAATATGAACCCGAGCCTCCATATAACCTATTCCGATGATGAAAAACCACATAATAACTTGATTTTTACTATGTGAAACTGTTCTCGTATGTCTTATCGAATTGATTACTGGTTTAAATGCGACTCAGTCGTCTTTTGGTGGATAAAATAATAGATTGGTCGTTGTAGTAAAATTAAATTGCGAAACGTTAAAGTAAATGACAGTTAATTAAAGCTAAAACTAATTAAAAAGTAATTGTGCAAAATTTAAAACTTGTAAAAGTAATTAATTAAATAACAAAAATTAAAGCTCGACAAAAAGTAAATTTGACAATTAAATAAAAATGAAAATTTGAAAACTTAAAATAATGCAAACTTAAAAATAAAACTAAGACAAAATAATAAAACAAAACCTACCGTCGGAATACCATCCATCGGAATCCCATCGGAAAGTAAGCTTACCTAGCCTATCGGAATGTGGTTTCGGAATGAGCCTATCGGAATACTTAAAATGAAAGCTATCGGAATGTGAGAATGTAAGTATCGGAATATGACTGATGAAATTTTGGCAGCACTTTGTCGCAATAAAGCCTTAAGACCCGTCGTAATGTACGATCGCAATGAGCGATCGCAATCACGATCGGAATAAGGGGGAATATTCTATATGAATATTGATCGCAATAAGCCGTCGGAATCTCAAAACCCTATTCCGATACAATCAATCGGAATAATAGTGAAAGCTGTCGGAATGTGAAACCCCTTTCCGATGGAAGTACAAAAACAAAAGGAGCAAATAAGCAAATACCAAATAAGCACTTTGACAATAAGCAAATACCAAAAACTTAATTAAAACAAGAATAAGTAGAACTAAATAAGCACAAATTTAAAAACTTTCAAGACACAAAATAAGCAAACTTTATAAACGAACTAAAAAAGAAAGATTAATCTTTAAAAAGATGAAACTTTTAAAAATACTTAACCGAAAATAAGCTAGACACAAAATAAGCAAAAACACAAATACAATAAGAAAATCAAACGTATGAATTTGAATTTAATAAGAGCAATGGAAAAATAAGAACTTTTATCAAAATAAGCATAAAAATGAAAACTTTAAGATTAAACAAACAAAACAAGATATTGAAAAAACAAGAAGAGAAGAATGAGAATGATAATGAAAACTTGATTAAAGGAAAATAAAGATTCAACAACAAAATTAACTTACTTGGAATTAAAGGCAAGAAATTTAAGGTGCAAGACAAGGTAATTAAGATGACAATTAAGTAAATGACATGAAATTAAAATGTGCAAGTAATTAAAGGTGGAGAGCTAAGTTGTCAAGTTAGCTAACAAAACTAAAAAATGAAATGAAGTCTCTATTTATAGGGAGAAGGGAGGTTAGCATGTGTTGGAAGCTTCCTTCTTTCTTTCTTTCTTTCTCGTCTTTTCGTCTTCTAAATTCTTCGACTTTTTTGACTTTGTCTCAGGATTAATTAAACTCGTCTTGTAATTTCTTCATTAATTAGACTTGAGTTCTTCGGCTTTATTAAACTTCCGTCTTTAGACTTTTCTTCGATAAATCTTCAGAATAGGCCTTGGACTTCCGTTCTTTTTGCACTCTTGATCTTTTGACTTCGTCTTTTATCTTTTTCTTTGATAAAAGCCCGTGAAAACCCGTGTTTTCTTCCCTTTTCACATTTTGATCCTAAATCACAAAAAACACAAACCACGCATAATTCCGACATTTACAACATAAAATACACGTTTTGGCTTGGTTATTATTATAATTAAGTGGTAAAAGGATAAGTGTTTTCACACTTATTAAATCCTCTACACTTGACCATTGCAATGTCCTCATGCAATGCATTAATTACAAAGCAGGTTTTACATTTCTCATTACAATCAGTCCACATTGGCCTTTATTAAAGAGACAAAATATTTAAAGGAAGAAAACAAGTAAAAAGATAAAAAACTTACCTTAGGGTTTTGGAAATGTCATGAATGTTTATCATCCTCAAGTTTCACGTTCCCCATACCAAGCTTAGAAACGAGATCATTATTATTATAAGTTAGCAAACTATCACAAACTCATGTGGGCCATTATTTACTTAGACTCCCTTATTCCTAGGTGTATCTCCTATATTTTATTGTTGTCTTGAATGATCACGAGGATACATTGTTGACTTATTTCGATAGTTATTTAGGCTGAAAATAAAGTAGGACGATTTAATCAATAGTTAGCTAAAGGACAAAATCTTTTAAAACTGCTTCTCGGGACCTCATAAAGTTCATATCTTGGCATAACTCGTTTCACGATTTGAGACCTTTCTCGGACCGATATTTGGCATTGACTTCATACTTCAAATCTTGAGAGACGTTCATGAAATAATGGTCTTCTCTTCATAATAGGAATTTCTTCACATGAAATTTTTGAGAGATTCTTCATTTTGGACCACGACTTCTTCATTTTTTTCCAATCTTTATTTGGGATTTTGATATACAACGATCCGCCTCCTTTTAGGACTTGGATCTAGTTATCCTCATACCTTGTTAGGGCCTTTTTGGATAGGCTTCTCCATGATCTTTAGGGGAGTATTTGCTTTTCGTCGTGTGTCTCGATCCTTCATATTCATTTTTGATAAATGATTCTTCACATCACTTTTGGATCTTTAGCAACAAAATGTAGCCCTCATGTCTTGTTAGGACCTTTTCGGACTCGCCAATCTTCGCATCCTGCTTCAATAAGTTATGCCTTGGCTATGAACTCTAATTAATACCGAGCAACTTTTAAACGATCTTGTGCTAGAAGCTAAGTAACTTTTAAAATCGTACAACCTTGCTTATTGCAATTAAATTTATTAGAAAGCGATGGGAGAAAAAGCTCATAATTAACTCACATAAATTCATGAAGAATACCAAACTTATAATTTACTCTATCATCTCTCGTTCTCCACAGTTTAAAATCTCAAGAAATGAGACTCGTGGATGCTTAGCCTATTAAATCAAAGTTTTGGGTTTTCAAGTCATCTATAGGATCTTGCAACTTCTTAGACTTTTTCAAGTTTAGAATTCGCATTTTAAAGTTGCCTTGATAAACGACTTTCTAGGATCAATTATAGGAACTTACGAAAAGTTCTTGTTCTTAACCCGTAAGAGTTAAGACTTTCGCGTTTTAAAGTTCCCTATATAAAAGCCTAGCAAAACTTGACTTAAACACGTTAAGGATACTAGCTAGAGTAAACTTAGATAAGTAAACTCGGGTTGAGTCAAAAGATTTATGACGTTTGAAAAATTAAAACCATTTTATTAAAATTTATTCTAGCAACGAAAGAAAATAACTATACAAAGGTAAATAAAACTAGGCCAAAATAGATCAAAAATTTTGAAAAATATCACAAAATCAAATTTTTCCGGTTAAAATGAGGACAAATACAAGGAAAAGCCCACTTAACTTCGATAGAAGTCCCCCTACACTTAATATAAACATTGTCCTCAATGTTTAAGCATGTGGAAGTAAACTCCCCTACACTTAGGACATTGTGCACGTTGTTTAAAATTTGCTAAGGAAGAGACAACTAAAGTGATTCCTATTTTAATATTGAAGAATATAAAATAGAGAATCAAAAGAGTTTAGGATAAAACCGGGAAGACGGGTACACGGAATCATGGGTCGTCAAAAGTCATCAAGAATGGATCTTTGAAAGCTCGAATCCCTGCACATGATAAGAAAGAAAACAACAAACACATACTAGGGTCTCCCTCTACACTTATTATAAAAAACAGATAAAAAGGATAGATACTGCGGGTTGCCTCCCGAGAAGTGCTTGTTTTTGTTAACCGAGTCATGAGCCTGACTCGACCTTGATTACCATGGAAAGAAGCTGGAAACACATCCACCGGGATCAAATACATGGTTTTCGTCCATCAAATAGCACAAGCTTAAGGCGAACAAGGCAAGCCAAAGAAGAGTAGGCAAGGTTCCCTTAAGCAGTTGTGGAGCATGGTGGTAGCAAATGTGATGAGGTGCAAGCATATCTCCATAATTTTCAAAAATCTTTCCTTTTATTTCATCAGATGGATACTAAGATGGCTTAAAAATTGCAATACCAGGATCGAACACCTTTTCCTTTAGGGGAAAATAACACTCAGGCGCAGTAGACCTTGAAGAGGATCCGCTCTAAATCGCACAATCTCATTCTCAGAAGGTGGATAGAGAGGTGTCAAAACATAAGTACTGCGGATGGTGGTGTCTTCCGGCTTCTTCTCTTTTGGAACGGGTTTCTTCATATCCGAAGGAGGATAAAGACCATAATCAAAGTCCAAAGGAGGAGAATCATTCTCATTGGGGAAGTAATTATTAAGGAGAGTGGCAAAATCTTCCTCAAATGAGTAATTGTCCAAAGTATCAAGTGTGTTTGGTGGAGGATCTTCATCAAAAGTAGGAGTAAGGTCATCATGAGAAGAATCACTCGAGAGAGTATCAACATCATCAAAATCATCATAAGTTGGCATGTCTGGATACTCTGAAACAAAATTGTCATAATCCTCCCCATCGGAACTAGAATCATCATCATAATCATCATAGATCGGTGGAGGGTCATAAATTGGTGGGGGATCCAATTTGGAGAGAGAATCATCCACATCATCTTTGAACAGTGGATTATCATGGCAAGAATCGAAAAGAGGATTGTTGTAGACGACAAAATCATCAAGCACATTAATCATATTCGCTGATTCTCTTCCATTTGATTTGGTTGTGATCTTCCCCATTTTAAAAACTTGAGCATCATTTCCGACTCTTAAGATTAGTTCACCTTCGGCAACATCGACTAGAGCTTTTCTGGTTCTCAAAAATGGCCGTCCAAGTATTAACGAAATATGAGGGTCCATTTCATAATCAACAACAAAAAAATCGACCGGAAAAGTGAAGGTACCAACTTTAGTAAACACATCTTCGGCAATACCAACGGGGTAAGCGAGAGTGCGATTTGCTAGCTCAAGAGTCATCTTTGTCGGTGTAAGGTCGGGTAATGATAGCTTTTTCCAAACACTTAAAGGCATTAAATTTATACTTGCCCCGAGATCAGCTAAGGCAGTAAATTCTTCGGTTTTGTTGAAAATTCAAGGCAACACAAAACGACCGGGATCTCCAAGTTTTTCCGGAAGTTCTTTAATAAGTACTGAAGAACAGTTTTCATTCAATCGAGTATTAACAAACTCGGCCATCTTCTCCTTCTTATTAAGCAATTCCTTAAACATCTTAACAAATTTAGGCATTTGGGCTAGAGCTTCAACAAGGCTAAAGGTGATGGTCAGCCCCGAAATCTTCTTCAAAAAATTTGACACTTGAGTATCATCCTTGGTGAGCAATTGGCACTTGTCTAAGCGAGAAGGATAAGGGATGTTGGGTTTAGGTGGTGTAGGTGTAGTAGGTAAAGGTTGAGATGTTGAAGGTTTATAGGTGGAAGGTGGGGTTGGTGAAGGGTGTTTCTTGGGTACTTCGTTATTAAGAGGTGGAGACGGCAATGGAGAACTAATACTAGGCGTGGGAGTAGGAGCGATAAATGGTGGTGGAAGAGGAGTAGATGGAGTAACTGGGGGAGGGATAGATGGTCCTACTAAGGTTGCTCCACTGCGTGTAGTAATAGCACTCACATTCGCTCTTGGGTTGTTGACGGTATTTGAAGGAAGAGAGCCGAAGTAGAGGGTTGAGTACATGGAAAGAAACTAGCCATCATATTCTTTAAATCATTCGTTTGATTGCTGAAGGAGGTTTGCATATCATGTCGAAGCTCGGTTCTAATATCATTCCCTTGCTTAGTGATATCTCCTTTCAAGTTGATGATTTGGCTTTGTAGATTCTTGATTTGCTCTCTCCTTGGGTCCTCATGAAAACTTCAACATCTTGATTAATGGGTGGTGCTTGTTGAGCGGGTGGGTGATAAGGATTAGAAGCTCGAGGTGGGTTTGGGTTGCTTCTATTGTAGTTGTTGGGTTTGTGGTTTTGAGGAGAAAAACCGGGTGAAAGAAAGTTGTTAGAACGGTAAATTAGCAAGTTACGATCACCTTGAGGTCGGGCTTGGTAGTTTTCCGTTGAATAGTTACCATGAGCCGCATACACGTTTTCCGGATTGTCATGAGTAGAAGGACAATCAGTGTATGAATGAGGACCCCCGCAAATCTCACAAGAAGTTGCTACAGCTTTAACTTGTTGTTGTTGATTTGTAGCCAAAAGTTGCATATTCTTGCTCATTTCGGCCATTGCGCGGGTCAATTCGGTGATATCAGGGTTTGAAGAAGTAGAAGAAACATTAACTCTCGGGTTATTCCTTGAAGATGCGGATGAATCCCAATTTTTGTGATGAGTAGTCATGTTCTCTATAAGCTCTCTACACTCCTCGGGTCTTCTTTTCATAAATGTGCCACCGGCGGTTGCATTAATCGTATCACGATCACGAAAAGTTAAACCGTTGTAGAAAGTATCAATTAAGGTGACGGGGAGCATGTTGTGGTTTGGACATCGATCGATCAAAACATTATATCATTCCCAAGCATCAAAATGTGATTCATCAGGTTCTTGTGTAAATCCGCTAATTTGATTTCGAAGGCTCGTGACCATGGATGGTGGAAAGTAGCGCGACAAAAAGCGTTGAGTCATCTCATCCCAAGTATGAATTGAATTCTTCGGAAGACGATCAAACCATTTTTCGGCATGGTGGGATAAGGTGTGTGGAAATAGTTGAAGGCGAAGAAAATCCATAGTAACCCCGGGCAACTTCATGCTTTGAGTAACGGTAATGAATTTGTTGAGGTGTTTGTTGGCATCATCATCCGGCAATCCGCGAAATGGACAAGTATTTTGAACTTGTTGGATCAAGTGATGCTTCAACGAAAACTCTGGAGCCATGATTTGCATCGGCGCAATCGGTCCTCTTCGTCCATTCATCGTGGGTTGACAAAGCTCCTACATCGTTCGAAGGTCGGGTGGGGGAACATTGTTGTTGTTATTCATGTTGGGGTGAGGTGGATAATTGTTGTTGTGCACACCAGCCATATCTACATCTTCACGAGTCTCTGGTTCTGAATAAGTTGAAGATCTAGTACGCATACACCTGCAAAAGAAAAAGAAAAGATACCAAAAAAATAGAGAATATATATGTACGTGTAAAAATAAAAATAAAAATCTTTTTGTATTTTTGAAAATTTTTAATTTTTATGGATTTTTAACAATTTTAATTTTTATGGATTTTTGAAATTTTTAAGCAAGAAAAATAACGCTCACAAGTGAACGGATCCCAAAATTCAAGCGTCTCTCACAGAAAACCGTTAATCTTCACGAAAAGAGCCGGCAGCGGCACCATTTAATAACTTGATTTTTAGTATGTGAAATTGTTCTCGTATGTCTTATCGAATTGATTACTGGTTTAAGTGCGACTCAGTCGTCTTTTGGTGGATAGTATAATAGATTGGTCGTTGTAGTAAAATTAAATTGCGAAACGTTAAAGTAAATGACAGTTAATTAAAGCTAAAACTAATTAAAAAGTAATTGTGCAAAATTTAAAACTTGTAAAAGTAATTAATTAAATAACAAAAATTAAAGCTCGACAAAAAGTAAATTTGACAATTAAATAAAAATGAAAATTTGAAAACTTAAAATAATGCAAACTTAAAAATAAAACTAAGACAAAATAATAAAACAAAACCTACCGTCGGAATACCATCCATAGGAATCCCATCGGAATCCCATCGGAAAGTAAGCTTACCTAGCCTATCAGAATGTGGTCTCGGAATGAGCCTATCGGAATACTTAAAATGAAATCTATCGGAATGTGAGAATGAAAGTATCGGAATATGGCTGAAGAAATTTTGGCAGCACTTTGTCGCAATAAAGTCTTAAGACCCGTCGCAATGTACGATCGCAATGAGCGATCGCAATCACGATCGGAATAAGGGAGAATACTCTATCTGAATATTGATCACAATAAGCCGTCGGAATCTCGAAACCCTATTCCGATACAATCAATCGGAATAATAGTAAAAGCTGTCGGAATGTGAAACCCCTTTCCGATGCAAGTACAAAAACAAAAGGAGCAAATAAGCAAATACCAAATAAGCACTTTGACAATAAGCAAATACCAAAAAATTAATTAAAACAAGAATAAGTAGAACTAAATAAGCACAAATTTAAAAACATTCAAGACACAAAATAAGCAAACTTTATAAACGAACTAAAAAAGAAAGATTAATCTTTAAAAAGATGAAAGTTTTAAAAACACTTAACCGAAAATAAGCTAGACACAAAATAAGCAAAAACACAAATACAATAAGAAAATCAAACATATGAATTTGAATTTAATAAGAGCAATGGAAAACTAATAACTTTTATCAAAATAAGCATAAAAATGAAAACTTTAAGATTAAACAAACAAAACAAGATATTGAAAAAACAAGAAGAGAAGAATGAGAATGATAATGAAAACTTAATTAGATGAAAATAAAGATTCAACGACAAAATTAACTTACTTAGAACTAAAGGCAAGAAATTTAAGGTGCAAGACAAGGTAATTAAGATGACAATTAAGTAAATGACATGAAATTAAAATGTGCAAGTAATTAAAGGTGGAGAGCTAAGTTGTCAAGTTAGCTAACAAAACTAAAAAATGAAATGAAGTCTCTATTTACAGGGAGAAAGGAGGTTAGCATGTGTTGGAGCTTCCTTCTTTCTTTCTTTGTTTCTTTCTCGTCTTTTCGTCTTCTAAATTCTTCGACTTTTTCGACTTTGTCTCGGGATTAATTAAACTCGTCTTGTAATTTCTTCATTAATTAGACTTGAGTTCTTCGGCTTTATTAAACTTCCGTCATTATACTTTTCTTCGATAAATCTTCAGAATAGGCCTTGTACATCCGTTCTTTTTGCACTCTTGATCTTTTGACTTCGTCTTTTGTCTTTTTCTTCGATAAAAGCCCGTGAAAGCCCGTGTTTTCTTCCCTCTTCACATTTTGATCCTAAATCACAACAAAAATACAAACCACGCATAATTCCGACATTTACGACATAAAATACACGTTTTGGCTTGGTTATTATTATAATTAAGTGGTAAAAGGATAAGTGCTTTCACACTTATTACCACATCAAAAGGGGGTTGACAATATTGATGGAGATAACACTATCAACCTAACTATATAGTTAAACCATCATAGGATCCTGATTTTTTATGACAATTCTCATTTACTGTATGATCGATACGTACTTCATTAACGATTGGTGAGAGCCAACATTCATTGATCCACCACATTGTCACCGATGAGTGTATTAACATCATGTTGTTTTCTAATCATGTTAAAACCTATGAGACAACCAATTTCAGTTTTTTCTAACCTCTTCAACCTTAGCGTTGACAAAATGAGATGTACTCATGATCCGTGCAATATAGTGTATAACAAATTCAATATAATAATATACACAAAAATACTAGCAAGTCAACAAGTCAACCTTTAGGAAAAAGTCAACATGCAAAAACTCAAAAATACATGTGTAGAAATAACGGATAAATGATTACCCGAGTCGTGGTCTCAAAGAAGTATGATATGAAATTATCGTTTTGGGTTCTGGATTAAAATGCTTGATTGATTCGCTTTTTATTTCATTTTTAATTGTCTAAATCTATGGGAAAAGCAATTAGGGATAAAAAATGAAGTACGGGAACCCTAAAACATAACTAGAATGGCAATTAAAGCAAACTGAACCCTAAAAATGAAAATATACTTTCTAAACCTCTATAATGGCGAAAGAAATTTTCCTAAAAAAGAATTATATTTTTGACTTTTTATGAAATTTATGAACTAGAAACTATTTTAACCAATTAAAGTTCCTAGAAAATGACAAATTAATTCAAAAAATTCAAAAAAATGATTTTCTACTTTAGAAAAGTCTAAATAATGATAAAAACTCTATAAACTATTTCTAAAAACTAATTATAATTAGTTAATATTTTTAAAACCTATTTTAAAAGCCCAAAAATGACCTTAAAAAATCTAAAAGTGATAAATCTAATTTTAAACTTTGTAAACCTCAAAATACTATTTTTAAACCTAAAAGCTATTTTTTATATTTTTCTAAGTTAATTTACTATTTTTTAAATTAATTTAAAGAAAAGAGTTTAAAGAAAAAGATTAAAAATACTAAAGCAAGGTGGAAAATCTGAGAAAAAGAGGAAAAGTCTTAAGTGATGGTATAAGCCTTCGAAAAATAATTTGAGTAAGCCAGCTTATACAATAAGCTTGTAAAGCTACAACTTATATTACAACTAAAGAGAAACGTTAATGTATAAATATACAATTGGGGAAATAACATGTATCATAGCGCGGTTGGTTGAGTGAGTATGAGTAAAAGGGTTGAAGGTGTGGAGGTCTGAGGTTTGGACAGTACGGGGCTCACTTTGGACTTCCACTTCCCTTTTTGTTTTTCTGCCAAAAATTTTCAAACAACTTATTTATAAGCTGTATTAAAAAAAAACTTTTATAAACAGAAACTTTTTCAAACCAAACATTAGAACAATATTTAAGATTAAAAAACAACAGCTTGTAAGAAATTCAAGAACAAAGAGAAATATTACTAAGCTTGGCTGTGAGCTTTTCCAATAAACCACAACCCACAAATAAGCTCTAAATAGCTTATAACCTCAAAACAGGTGAAGTTTAGCTACTAAGGAACAACTAGAAACAAATAACTAACCCTAATATCAACTAGTGAATCCTTGATTTAACCAAGATCAAAGGTGAAAAAATAAGAAAATGACGAAATATGCATAACACGTTATTACTTGTAAACTTACTTAACACTTAGCACTTCCAACAAATGTTCTACTACTTCAAATAGACCTAGATACAACCTAAAAACTTAACTTTCTAAGATCTAATCCTATGAATTAAGGATTGAACAGAATCAACACAGTAAGAAACTTTTGAAAACCAAAAACTTATATTTTGAGTTTTAATACTTAAAAACTTTTTAAAACAAATTTTTATGACTAATCTGAACTAGATAAATGTGACCTAAGGACCAAAACATATTTTGACCCGTTTTGACCCTTGAACACAGTTAAACCAAACAAACCTTTAACATGTGTTTGTGAAATTTCAAACTTATAAAAAAATGATGTTGGAAATACGTTTTACGTATTTATGAAGGATCGGTCGCTCCAACGATAATTATGTATTTGGCTCGTGGTCCACTTTATAATGTATAGTCCATATAGCCCACATGTAGGGTGGGCTATATATATATACCCCTCCTAGCATGTTAGGAGGGGGTTGGTTAGTTCAAAAACACTTTTCATTAATCTAATCTCACTTTCTCTCTCTACTTTTCTTCCCTCTCCTTTCTCTCTCTACACCTAATCTCCATCTTCCCCATCTCTTCCACCAAATCCATAGATCTAATCCATCATTTACCAAATCCTTAGATTTCGTAGGCCTTCAATTGGTATCAAGAGCCATGGTTGAATCTTAGGATTTGCATTTTTTTTATCTTTTGATTTGGTGGTAAAATCCTTTCTTTTCTAATTTTCTATCCATCTTTTCATCATTCGATCTATTTTGTTTCAATTTTTTTTTATAAATTTATCAATTTTTATTTTTTTATTATTATCAGTTTTATTCTTTTTTCGTATGTTTTTTACCATCAGTTTTTTATTATCAGTTTTTTAGTATCATTTTATCAATTTTGTTTAAAATAATCAGTTTTTCTTTTTCAATAATAAGTTTTTTATAATCACATTTTTTATCCTTTTTTTTTTTTTTTTTTTTTTTTTTTTTTTTTTAATCAGTCCAAATCCGTCCATATTTTCTTCTTTTTCATACGAGTCCAAAACTGTCAAATCTGTCTTCTGTCCAAATCAATCCAAATCTTTCTGTTTTCATATCAGTCTCGTTTATTCCGCATAGACTTTCTGCATACATTTTCCGAATAGACAAAATTTTCCGAGTAGACAAAACTTTCAGAATAGACAAAAAAAAAAAAAAAAGTTCCGAATAGCCAAAAAAGTTCCGAATAGCCAAAAAAGTTCCGAATAGCCAAAAAAGTTCCGAATAGACAAAAAAAGTTCCGAATAGACAAAAAAGTTCCGAATAGACAAAAAAGTTCCGAATAGACTTTCCGCATAGAAAAAGTTCCGAATAAACTTTCTGCATAGAAAAAGTTCCGAATAGACTTTCCGCATAGAAAAAGTTCCGAATAGACTTTCCGCATAGACCTTTTCGAAAGGACTTTCCGAATAGGCTTTTCTAACTCCCTCGACAAACAAACAGACCCACCTCTCACCTTTCACCCAATTCACCCCTCTCACCCCGACACCCTCTCGTCTGACTCTCGACCACTAGCTCGACACAAACAACTTCTGACTCTCTTTCTGACTCGACCAACACCTTTCGACTCAAAACCTTTCGTCTAAACAACTCTCCCACTCGACTCTCATCTCTCGAACACTCAAAACCCAGTACCCTCATCCAAACTCTCTCTCGACTGACTCTCACTCCCCCAAACAGTGACACCTCACCTTTCATAAGACTCGAACCCAACACCTTCCACAACCCCGACTCGACCCTCGTCCAATACAACCCAAACCAAACTCTGTCAGACTTACACTCACCCATACACCCACCCACTTTCTGACTCAACCACTCACCAAACTTCGACTCAACAAACAGACTCCCTCTCACCCTCTCGACAAACCGAGACCAAAACCTTGACTCGACATTCACTCTCACAAACAGACTCCCTCGACTCCCCCTAAACCAAACCAGACACACAAAGACCCTCACACACCTCGTCACAACTCTCGTCACAAAATACTCTTGACCAAAAACAGTTACAAACCAACCATCACCAAAACCTCTCGCATCACTCATCCCTCGACCATCACACCTCACACAAACCTCGACTCACTCAGACTCCCTCTCTCAAACCCTCAAAATCTCTGACCCTCGCAAAAACATACAACAAACAAACAACACCTCAAACCCTCCAACCCTCTCTCTCTCTCGGACACCACACACAACACCCTAACCACACAACACCACTCTAGACTTAAAAGATCTCAGTTTGTTTAAACTTTTTTCAAAATCTTTTCTAAGATTTATAAGCTTAAACATTATCATCATTGATCGAAGATTTATTTCCAGACTCAACACAAACAAGAAAGACACACAGATGAAGAGAACGGTTGTGCTTCGAAAATAAAAGTTAAAGACACCTACCTGAGACCCATTTACAGGATCTTGAAGATCATCACGCTTGCTTGATAACGCATTGATATAGGTTTGGAGAGAGATATAAAGAAACTTGATAAAGAATTGATAAAGGAAGAATCTTGATAAAGAATTGATATAGGCAGAAACTTGATAGGAATTGATAAAGAAGATTGAGGAGTTTTGATTGAGGCTGCGTTTTTGGTTATCTGTGTGAGGAAGAGAGAAGATTTAGGTTAAGATATAAACTAGGCGGAGTAAACTAGGCTTTTCAACAAAGATTTTTTAATGGGCGGAGGAAACTAGGGGATACACGGATCCATTTTTAGCCACGTATTGGGTTTCTACAGCCACGTGTTTTTATATATATTAGATTTTTTTTTATTTACTATTTTGAATATTAGTTAGGTAAAAAAAAATTTTTTAAGTAAAGTTTAGTGTTTTAATATATCCGTTTTTTTTAGTAAACATCTCATATCACGATTTACTTTCTTGTCTTTAAACGTTTTTTTTTACTTTTATTTTTCTATTTTTTAGTTTCATTATTTTTCTTTTTAAAAAAATTAACTTTTTAGTAAAGGTTATTTTGTTTATTGAAAGTCGTAAAATATTTGACGGGTTAAAAAATTTTTTGTGGTCGGATTTGACGACAAAGTGACGGGATTTTTGATCGGGTTTAATTCATAATCATTTGAGCCGACTACATTTTTATGAGCCGAATCGATTTGTAAAATACTGAAACCACAACATCCACATCATTTTTCCTCGATTTTCAATGGACCCGTTAAATTCGACACTTAAAGAGGGAGACTTGCATCGAATGCACGACAAAGCTAGAGAAAGTGGTATAAATTCATTTCAAATGCTTCAATATCATCTAGTTACTCTTTCGGGGATTCAAGAAGGGAGCGAATTTGTGACAATCTTTGGACAAGATCGTCATATATTCATCGACTCCATTTTTACCGCTTTGACCCAACTCGCCGAGCAACTCAACCGTGGAAACTTTAATCACTCTGCATCGGCACTTGCCTATAAGGATCTTGTGACACAACTCACGCCTTTCCTCCAATTCAATATCATTCAGCCTGAAAGTTCTGTGATTTGCCAATCATTTCTTCGAGATACACATACCGAGCTTCGAGTTTTCCGTGATACAATTTTGAAACTCATGACATCGGTCTCGTCTTCGATTTATCAACAATCACAACTTCAGCAAACGTATGATAATGGAGTGCAAAAATCAATGCCGCAGATGCAAGAGGAGAATGGTCATACGGTTGACAACTTGGAGCCTAACGATGGCAAGAGCACGGATTCAGAAGGACAACATGATGCCAGTGGCACGTCAGGGAATGTTCACGAGATTTCTCATGATGACACCTTACCTATTTATGACGAAGAGCCTGCAAACATGGTACAATGTGATGTTGGTTATGATGTATATGCTGCTGCCATGCCGCATATTGAGCATTCTGAACCTAATTATGACAAACATGGGATGGACAAGAGTGATAGAAATACCACTTATGATTCATCCGATGTGAGTCATACTGGGGGAGAAAGTGTTCAAAATGCTATAATTCATCATGATAAATGCTTTATAACCGCCTCGTTAACTGATTCTGATTCCAAGGTTAAAGAGCTCGAAACGATCGTAGCTCGGCAATCAAAAGATCTTGAGGATGCCAAACTTGAATTTTCTAAGAAAACGGACAAATTTGAAACATACTTTGAAAAACTTGAAAAGTCAAACGTTGTTCTTGAAAGAAAATTGGATCAAACTGTTCTAGATTCTAAAGCTGAAAAGGATAATCTTTTGAAACAAATTCAACTGCTTGAATCTAAGTTGGCATCTCAAGATAACGTGCTCAAAGAAAATGAAACATTAAAGGCTCAAGTACAGGAAAAGGTTTTTGCTATAGCTGCGTTGAAAAACGAGTTAAGGAAAAGTAAAGGACCTGGTGTGGACACTAAGCTTGAAAAACCATCAATCTTGGGGAAACCGCCTACAAATCAGTTCGTCAGACAACCGACTGTCAGACAACCTACTGCATTTGGATCCGAGCGATCACAATCCTCGAGACCGCGGTTTGCCTCCCAAGTTGATTTGGGTCATATTTCTAGAACTGTCACTCCAGCAACTAGGCCCAATGTGATCACTCCAGCTTTAGCAAGACCAAATCATATGATTGCCTCTAGTTTCCCTAAAAATATCAAGACCACGTCTAGAACTAATTCAAATGACGTTTGCCATAAATCTGGTCTTGGGGAAGCTAAGCAAAAGACACATGCAAGAGATAACAATGTCCAACCTAGTCAGATGCCTTCTAGATTACCCAACACTGCTAACCATAGCATTCCATCTTCTAGGAGCATCGATCAATCATCTAGGAATTATTCAGACATTAAATATGCTACTTGTAAAACATGTAGAAAATGTGTCTTTACGGCAAATCATGATGCTTGTGTCAAGAAATTACTTGATGAGGTGAACTCCCGTGCTAAAATTAAGTCCCAGTGGATAGCTAAAATCAAACCCTTTGGTAAAGTTTGGCGCCCCACTGGTAGAACCTTTACTCTTGTAGGAAACGAGTGCCCTTTAACTAGGATAGTCTCTGATTCTACGAAGACTACTAGGGAGGAAATTGCAAAGGATGATACATCACTTAAGCCTGAACTTAAGATTTTCCATAAAAGGAAACGTTTGCCAACTAAGACAAGTGAATTATCCCCTCAGGCCACCTCTGACACAAGTAAAGCCAACTGTGCACCCCCACGTGCTTCAAAAATAGATATCTCTAACCCATGCAAAAGTATACAAACTCCTAATGAGAATGCAGGTACCAAAGTTGATGTTCCAAAAGAACGAAGCGGTCCAATCGTTGTGTACCGTTCAACTAAGGACACTCTTAGAGTTTGGTTGCTGAAGAAGCAGATATCAGAGAAACAAATGTCTCAGGGGATTCATGGTTAAGCTGCAAACAAGGACTTATAGTCACATCACAGACTATAACTCGATCATCAAAGAAAGGAAAGTTTATCGTCGATGATAAACTTATCCTAAAAACGAGAAATTCATTTTTCTCGGGCATGAGCTTATATCAAAAACATTCCAAGTTTTTAAGCTCATGCATTAAGGCTTATAGATAAATGACAGTCTGTAACCCGTTCTTCAAAGAAAGGAAAGTTTATCGCCGATGATAAACTTATCCTAACAACGAGAAATTAAGTTTTCTCGGGCATGAGCTAATATTAAAAACATTCGAAGTTTTTAAGCTCATGCACAATGACTTACAGTTAAATGTCAGACTGTAACTCGAACTTCAAATAAAGGAAAGTTTATCATTAATGATAAACTTATCCTCATAACGAGAAATTCAATTTTCTCGGTCATGAGCTTGTCTTAAAACATTCGAAGTTTTAAGCTCAGAAAGGAAAGTGTATCTTTTAAATAAGAGAACTTTTCCTCATAACGAGAAATTAACCTTTCTCGGTCATGAGCTTTCCGTTAAAACAGTCAAAGTTTTCAAGCTCATGAAAACGACTTCTAAGTAAATGTCAGCTTAGGACTCGTTCTTCAGATAAAAGGAAAGTTTATCGCCGATGATAAACTTATCCTTAACAACGGGAAGTTTACAACTTCTCGGACTTGAGCTCGTTTTATAAGATATTCAACATCTTAAGCTCAAGTAAGTGGTTTTCAAAACTTTGAACACAATTTTTCGAGAATTTCTCAAAAGGTTTTTCTAAATCTTTCAAAATTGTGTGTTCAAAAATGTTTTGATAAAAAGAGCATGTCTTCTGGAATCGATAATATTTACGAACCTAGAAATGTCATTCAATAATGACACGGGGTTGTAAATAAAGTTCGAGCAGAAGTTCAAACTTTTAAAACATGCTCAAAATGGTTTGCTATTATTTCAGATAGCAACCCGCTTTTCATAATCAAGTCAAGCATTTCACCGGAAAGCTCTGACTCAACAACGAGAATTAATTTTCTCGGGGACGTGACGAGGTGACCAACATTCGTGAACAAGAACCATGTGCTTCTTTCATATGCTGTTCTCCATTATTCAGGTCCAACCTCGTACATTGCTAATCTTGTGAATACATTATCATATATGATCTTTGCACGTGATAAATACCTTACACTTGTGTTTAAAAGGTATTTAATTTACGTTTCAAGTACACCCTCATTAATTTGAGGGGGAGCTTGTTAATATCACGAAGATAATTGGATTTGCATTTTTCTTCCCAAATTTTCTTAAAATGCTATTAAATCAATTGATATTAGAAACATCGATTGGGTTAATATTTTTAATATGGGGGAGAAAATGTGATTTAATATGGGATATGATCAATCATAAATGGTTTGACTTAACGTGTTAGCTCATCCCGACATGTGCGAAATGTTTTCGAATATCGTAGCATATGTTAAGGGGGAGCAAAATGGATTTTCACTTCAAAATGGATTTCATGGTGATTTATACTTACCCGCAACCCAATTATTTCATGACGATGAAGATTGTGGTGACATAAGGATGGTAGGATAGGTTAAAGTCCAATGATTTCTCTAGAACCGGAGGAATCTTCCCAAGGACAATTCCCTAGATAGAATTAGAAGTCCTAGGAAAGATGGAGAAAGAATGTGAACGTAGTTGAATGCCGACCAAGTACTTAAGCTAGCACTGGAACAATCACAACAAGGTGCTAGTGATGACGTATTGGTAAGCATTGAAGGGGTTGAAGAATGAAAAAGAATTGTAAAGATAAAGGGTGTAAAGAAAGAAGCCCTCCTTACAACTTTAGGCAGAAACCGGGTCAATACATATGCTATTGAGGTCATTTTTGCTAATGATTCTCGGTATTGAAGAAAGACATCATGGACCCAGTGATGCAATGCACAACCCTTCCCAGCTAACTCAAATATCTCTCAAAAGGTATTTGTTTTAATCACACGGAGATCAACACGTTATCTATTGGTTTATTCACTCCGAATAGACTGGTATTGAAAAGGTGGCACTCCTCTCCAGCCTCCGATCACTAAAATCCAAAATGCACGATCGAGTCTAGAGCCATTTGAGATCATCAAATATCTCATTAGGACACACTTTCATATTTACTTGCTTCTTCACACACTGTGAAAAGTAAGAAAGTTCTTAAGAGTCCTACGCAAAATCTTCATGATCTTGCCTGAACATCCGAGTAATACGAAAGTATTTACAATGAAGATGGAAATCCTTCTTGAGCGAATATCAAAAAGCTCATGGTAGGTGACTTGTGCGATTCTTTATGAATCAAACTTGTGATAACTGGAAAGCAACAGTGGTTTAATTCTTAAATGAATTTAAACACGTTCCAGGCCTCTACGCAATATCTTAGTGATCTTGCCAGAACATTCAGAGTAATACTATTAAGTATTTACAGTGACGAATGGAAATCCTTCTAGTGTTAACATCAAACAGCACTTGGTAGGTAACTTGCAAGATTCTATATGAATCAAGCTAGTGACAACTGGAAAGCAACGATGGTGCGGTTCTTAATTGAACTTCACTTGTTCCAGGAACATGAATTGACGGCTTCAAATCATGCGGATAATATTATCCAAATGATTCACTCTTTACGTTCGCAGTCAGCTTTGGACGGTCGCGTAAAGAGAACGGGTTTACCCGCGAAATCTTGTCAAGGAGGTTCTTTATTGAAACTACCTGTCACAAGTACGATATCTAATATCGTCCAACGGTCTTCACCGACCGGAGGTAAAATGCTACCGACTTAGAATGAAATGTTCAAGGCCATTTCATCCGTGTATATGGTTTGTTGCTAACTGTCTTATGCAGCGTAACAAGAAGGTGGCATTGCGGTGTATAATCCAGAAGAAGTCGTCACCACATGCTTATACTACATACACTTAGTACTTCAACAAATTCAAGAAAGTCTGAAGGTCAAGTCTTCCGCTGTATCAAACTCTGAAGCTTTTAAGAATTTAAAGGTATAAGTATGTGGAACATGAAGTCACGAAGAGGCAAATTTCACAAGTGATGAATGCACAAGGTCAAGGCAAGGAAACATGCTCAAGACTAAAGTCAAAGATCACATCAAGCATATTCACAAGAACAAGATCGAAGACTCAAGCATAGTATGCTAGGTTTAAGATTTTGTAAAATGGTGTGACCTCCCTTAGGGGGAGATTGTTGGAAATGTGTTTTCCCAAAGAAAGTCTCGGTCACATCATTATTAGCATAGATCACGAGCCATAGAATATTTAGAACTTTGTAACTTGGAGCGATCTCCCTTAGGGGGAGATTGTTGGAAATACGTTTTACGTATTTATGAAGGATCGGTCGCTCCAACGATAATTATGTATTTGGCTCGTGGTCCACTTTATAATGTATAGTCCATATAGCCCACATGTAGGGTGGGCTATATATATATACCCCTCCTAGCATGTTAGGAGGGGGTTGGTTAGTTCAAAAACACTTTTCATTAATCTAATCTCACTTTCTCTCTCTACTTTTCTTCCCTCTCCTTTCTCTCTCTACACCTAATCTCCATCTTCCCCATCTCTTCCACCAAATCCATAGATCTAATCCATCATTTACCAAATCCTTAGATTTCGTAGGCCTTCAAATGATTTAAGGGTAAATCTTTTGTAAGACCAAATGTGAACTAAGTACTATATAAAGCAAATATCGACCAATGATAAGCACTAGAATAAACTAAGATAGATTATGATACGTTAAGACAGTTTCAACTCAAATTTTACATACCAGAATTCAAAACTATAACACCATAGTTTATGCATTGAACATGAACAAGAAATATTAAATAGTTTCAAACAATAAGTAAGATTGAATAAGCAGAACTAAGCAAAACTAAAAACCAACAAAAAATAAAAAAAGAGATATAAGCTGTGTGAATCAAACAGCAACCTCAACTAACAAACCTAATACACCCCATGGTGCTCTAACCCACAACCATCCATTACTAATTATGCTCCAATGATATACTTGGTATATTTTGATAATTTTTGGTGAACTAGAACATTAAGCCTAATAAGCTATGAAAAATCTTATAGGCTTAAGTGTACATCTTAACAAGAGTATTATAGCTTAAGAAAAATTGTAAAACACTTTTAAAAACTTAAAAACTTGAATTTAAAATCAGATATTTAACTTATAAACAGAATTTTTCATTAATATTAAAAAAGAAATACAAAAGAAATAAGCTAATTAAAACTCAGCTGAAAACTAGATGCCAACTAAGGGCTACAATAAGTCTTATTTGTAGAGAAACAAAAACATTGGTCTTGTGGTCTTTGACTTCAATATGTGGTCTTGTATTTTTTTTGGAGGTAAAAATCGAAAACCTAATTCTTGTGTTTCTTTGGGATGATCACAGCCTTTGATTCAACCTTTGGAGCACAATCTCACAATCTTGGCCATTAATTCAATCGTTGGGATGCCAAATGTGATGTGGATTGCTAGCTTGGCATTTTCAACACGCCCATATGAAGTTGTAAGAATCACATGGGTTGTAAGGTTTATGGAGAGTGACAGGTTGTGGGAGTCGAGGGAAAGAAAGGGAAAAGGAATGGGAATAGTAAAATAAGGCGGAAAAAGTTTGTAGTGGGAGTTAATGGGGGTATAGTTTAGATTTTGGATGGTTGTTTGTATCATTAGTCTTTGTGGACTAACAATGTTTGTCCTTAAGGACTAATAGTATAGGGTATTTAACGAGGATATGAAGTGTGATTGTTAGGATGATGGGTTAGGTTTGGATTGGATAAGGCTTAGTGGGCTTTGATCAGGTATTAATAAAACAAACGGATTAGGCCTAGATTCTTATGAAGTGTTTAAAGGCTTATGTTAATGGGATGACTTGGCCCATTAACATGGGTTGAATGGTCCCATTAAATATAATTATGGTTTGGGTTCGTTTTTCGATGCTTTTTCTAATGTCTTATCCCAAGGTTGACTTTAACTTCGCCTTTTCTTATTAAATGCAAAAGCATTGTCGAGTCGATTCGAAAAATGCCCATTTTTGCTCCGTTTTTAATCCTTACGTATCTATAATACATAAAACACAATTCGATAATATTTGCAATATAATATGATCTATTTGATTCTTTTTAGTCGTTTTTCAAGTTTTAACTAGCTAAAATGATGAATAATAAGGCACTCATCAACTTGCCTTACTTTGGAGTAGTCTTTTATTCCACTAGGGATATATGATTTAATGTTTAAAAGAGAAAGTTTGTTGAATGCAATACATAATGGGATTTAATATGATTCAATGAATAAAAGATCATGTTCGTTAGATGCAATACATAATGGGATTTGTTTGGGTTGTGTTAATACAAGTAAGACATAAAAATGTTTATTTCTACATTTGATCTTTCGTGCTTTATCGATAACAAATTACTAAGTTGTTTAAAAGGAAAATATATGATTATGGAAGTTGATAGTCAATCGTCTTCCTAGCAAAACATGTTTACCCTCATTTCCATTTTTATATTTTACTTTCGAAAATTACCTGGGGTAATTATACATATACATACTAAGTATATTACTTTCATAAAGTAAATCAAAGATATAAAAAATATAAGTGACATCATGGGTGAAGTCACATGTAACATTGGGTAGATTTTAGGTTTGGATGGGTTTTACTCGAGTAGACCAAGGTCTATGCCACCCCAAGCCTCCCCAGACCCATAGAGCTTTCGGGTTTAACGGTTGAGCCTTTGGGCAAAAGGCTCCGTGCAAACAGTGCACATTTTGCCTATAAATAGGATCTCATTTTCCACATGATACTTACCCTATCATTTATATGTTCTCTCCAACTAGCTATATCTCAGAATTATTTTATTATCTTTTTTGTTTCTTGTGTTTTCTTTTGTAGATATTCAAGGAAAACCGATTCTCGTGAAAGTCAATTTGAAGGGGTCTTGCTACTTCATGCCACTTCTTTCCATATCAAGATCCGTAGTTATCTTGGAGACCTCCTGAAACAGCAAATATATAATTATTATCAAATGTAGTTGATTGTTAAAGAGAGATATCCCCCGGCGTGATCAAGATTTCAGGTGACTGATATCAAATCAAAGTGTCGTATTGTGGTGTGATCGGTTCTAATATTGTGTTAGAACTCGGTATTTAGCTATGTACTATAAAAGGTGTAAGCAACGTTGTGTCGTGTTAAGGTTTCTCCACCAGTGAAGGAGTTCGTTGTGTAGTGTTGTGAACTCTCGAGTAGGTGACTCGGGGAGTGAAGTTGGGCAAGAAAGGTGTTCTTGTGTTGAACGACTAAAAATTATCATGTCCACGGTTATACCATTCCTCTATCTCTCACTCTATTTACTTTTATTTCTTTCATATGTATCTTATTGATTCTCTATCAATATCAATAGCACTTCACATAAGTCGAATCTAAGATTTTAAAAAAGTAAATTTTTAATCGAAAAACTATTCGACTCCCTTTTTAGTTTCACAAGTTGTTTCTTAACATTATTTTTTGGAATGTTTAAATCATTTTTGGAGTTAACAAGGTTGAGAGAGGTGAATTTAATATGCTTTTTGTTGTTATTAATATTTAACTTAGTGTAATGTTGGTCACAACACTGACCACGTCCGACCAACATCTTTCTTGCCACCTCAACTTTCTCTCTCCAACAACCTACACGCAATTTGTTTTCATAACAAGGCGACCAAGTTCAATTTTTTATATCATATTAAAATTCATTAAATAAAAATATTACATAAATAATAAAAGAACATCACAATAATAATTAAAAACTTATACTAGTTATTTAAATAAGTTTTCTTGATTTCATTCTCCATCTCCTACTAGGCATGTTGTTGCGTCGATGGCAAATTGGGGTTGATTTCAGTGTTGTAGAACATTATGTCTTTGCCTCATTTCATTCTTTCAGCAAGTTCAATTTATCGACGTTGTACTTTGAGGTTTTCTCTTTTCAAGGTCGTTGCTTCCCGTTGAGCTACCTTCTGCAAATTCAACTCATGTTGCTTCAAGTGAAAGTAGGATTCTTGCTGCTCCTTTTTTCCCTAGTTGAACTCATTCATTGTAACACCCCCAAATTTATACAACTCAGTACAGCGGAAGACTCGTTGGTGTTACGGGATAGCACATTACTCACATCATAGACAACGCATAAAAATTGCGTCGTTTAATAATAAAGCATTTCCATTCATAAATATCAAAGTTACATCGGTCCCAAGTCATATTATTTCATACAAAGTTTTACAAAGTATTTGAATGGAAAATATTGTTTAAGTGCGGGCCATGAATTCTTGTCGTCTTCCCGAGAATTACCTTCAAGTACCTGAGATAAAACATGTTAAAAGAAAAGGGTCAGCGATAACGCCGAGTGAATTCATAGAGTTTAACAAATTCCATCAATATAACTTTGGTATAAAATTAGTACCAAAAATCAATTCGTACAAATCATTGTAATAGGCCGTAAAATGGCCAAAATCATTTTATACAAATCTTTGTAGTAGGCCATAAAATAGCCAAAGTCATTTTATACAATTCCTTATCGAAAATCTTAATATAGGCATTTGCCTTAAAAATCATTATACGAGCCAATGTCATAAAAACATCATACAATACGTCTTATGACGTTGTATGAAAATAAAAACCGTTATATGAGTATGGTTATGAAAACCAAAATACAAACATATTATCAATAGTATGACCCTGTATTGCTAGTCAGGCAATACCTCGTAATTCAGAGCGTCTAGTAGTATTTCGTTAAGTTTTGGATTATTATAAGCCGCATGACATTGTTACCTTACTAAACCAACAACGGGTAGCTAACCCGATACTCAATTTTGCCCATCTAAAGTAGTGTGTCGTCACAAAGGTCACGCTATGGAAATCTTCTCATACATAAATTCGCTTACCAATCAATGTGGCACGACGGGGATCAACCGTCAAGGCGCGAACTGGGGTGATCGTCCCCAAATAGTACTATTAAATGCATAAGCGTCTACCAACTCCCGGTAGTTCACAATTCATGCTAATGGGACTTTTAGTGACATAACCTAACTTTAATAATCCATTTAATTTCATCTATCGGGTCCTTTAATCATTTATCGGGTCATACATTCGGGTCCAAAATCAATAAACAAACAATCGGGAAAAATGGCGTCCTATTTTATAAAAACTAACATGTTATCTCCCTCGCGGGTTTACAAAACATTTATAAAAACATTTAAAAGAGTGCGAGGCTATGAACTCACGTTGATATGGGAAGGCGGGTTATCCGCAATTCGGACGTACGGTACGTGCTTCAATCACGGAAACCTAGACAAATAATAATCGTCTTAGACTCATGTCCAATGACTTTATAAAAATAAAAATTATGTATACATATGATGATTATATATATGATGATCAAGTGGGTTTACATATCCTCATTTGCTCATTTTTGTGTTATGTGTTGATAACTTTTATACTAGTTTTCTCGTTTTACCTATTTACGTGTTTTAGGTCCAATAAGCCTATTATAAGTTCTTAACTTGTATTAATCCGTTTTATACTTACATTATCAGTATCTACACTTTATAAGTTGGGCCTAAATGGGTTAATCCTAATAAGTTCTTTTTATGAGTGTTCATCTTGTTTAGTCCAATTATTAGCCCAAGTATTAGTCCAAGTATTAGTCCAAGTATTAGTCCAATATGTTTACTTAGCTCGTCAATGCCCGTATGCCCTATAGTTCGGGTTTTATCGGTTTTTACTTGTTATACATGTCTATATAACAGTATATAAGTTTTATAAAGTTTTCATTAGACGGGTCCAACCATCTAAGTTTTATTTAACAAAAACGTTAATTTTTACGGTATTAGCCGAAAAAGTCGTAAAAACAATGTTTATAGTTTTATAACTTATAAGTATTATTTCACTACCATTTATATAAGTTATTCATTCATTTACCATTTTACATATTTATATAAATAAGTTTTATAAGTTAGTGGATTTTAATTTATATTTTATACTATTAAATTTTTGAGTGCTTATATAATAGTATTATTCTTTAATTTCCAAAAATCTGATTTTTATCTTCACTTTCACCAAAACTGCCATATCTTGAGTTCTATATGGAGATAGAAGCTCAAATTTTTATCACATAAACTAAATGATATGTGCTACATTTAACTCTCATATAGCTACTGTTGAATCATCTTCTAAATATTTTCTAAAAATCATCCAAAACAGTGAACTCAGATTTATACCTTAAACTTGTTTTGATCATATCTCACTCATTACTTTGATTCCATTGCATGGCCAACTCTCACATGTGTACAAGACCCATAGCTTACTGTAAATACATTCTACTTCATCATTTTATCAGTCCATGACATGTTTCTTTACTGTTTTATACAGCCAACAAATTTAACTAAGATTTTAACCTTGTTTCTTATGGTTTTTCACCTTTTTAATCATGTTTATCAACACCAAATCCCCACATAACATTTTTATCATCATATAATCATCATATACATATACAATAGGAAATAAAATACATGTTTACATAATCAAATAACAAGAGGATGAGGAGGACAATCTTTATACCACCATGATGATGTAGGTTGTGATCAAAACATGGATTTTGATGGAGAAACTTGTGCGTAGCCAAGACCATCTTCAAGACCACCATTCTTCATAAACTCCTTGTGGAAAATCAGCCCCAAGACACCAAGGAAACTCCTCCATGGATGTTATAATTACCACCATTCAAGAGAGCTTCAAGAGGACATCATCATATGTATGTATAACATAGGATTTTGTGGTTAAATTTTGATCAAATGGGTGTTTGAAGGTGGAGTATGGACGAACTAAGAGAGGGAGATGAGAGGATTTTGAGGTGGTTTGCATGTATGAATGGTGGAAATGAGAAAACTAGTGGTTTTGCTAGTTTTTGGTATGTATTAGCTTACAAGGTAAGCATTTAGCAACAAGTGTTGCTAGTAGGCCTAAAAACTTGACACATATGTTGGCTTGGTGGAGCATTGTGGCTAGATAGGGCTGGTTTTGAGTGGGGGTGGGGCAAGTGTCCCACTTGTCTCATCCCCATTTATTTACGGGTACTCCTCGATTCTAGTTTCCTCGATTTGCGTGCCCTCGGGTCGTTTTACGAAAAACGTTTTTATAAATTATGAATCAACGGCACAAAACGAATCTAATAAAAATTGTCTCATCAAAAACGGAGTTCGAAAACGAAAATACGTAATCCTAGGGTTTCCGGTTTAGTCGTAAAGGACGTTAAGATAAAATCGTAAGTCCTAATCTCTTCTCGTAAATTTGTGAGTTTATGAACTAACACAAATTTAAAACTCCAAAATAATATTTACGGATAAATTTATTTTCTGAAATGTCGTACTGTCACCAAAGACCGTGTATGCAAACGTAAGCACGTAACGTAGAATACTCCGGTTTAGACGTAGTCGACGCTACTTCAAGACGTAAATCCAAATTACTTCCCAAAAATAAGTGAGTTCATATTGTAACATTAAAATAATGTTTTCAAATAAATATTGAGAATAAAATATCGACCATAAATTGACGGATTGTCACAGCATTTTCCCCTAAACAGGATCTTTGTCCTCAAAGATCATCTTACCTTACTACTCGCTTCTTATAGAGTTAAAGCCATGTGGGTATTTCCTCCACATTCGGTCCTTTCTCACAAGTGCAATTCATTACAATACGCGAGTTTCATCAAACATAACTACGGGAATAAGATCAGGCTTAATGTTGACTTACTTTCTCTATCCATGATGTTCACGGGTTTTTGATGAATGCAACTTTTCTCCGATCTAAGCTCTACTAAGAAACAATCAGATTCTCACTTGATAGATATTCCATCAAGTTCAATTTACGAAACATAATTTACGCAGTCCTTGAAGTCCTAGGGTAGATCCAGCTTATATGCCTTTCAAACCAATCTTTCACATCATCTCAATGGTCCCATACAACGGGGACTTATATCCTATGATTTGTCAGATCATGAATTCATTTTTTTCCAAGGTTAAAATTGTGGCATAACTTCGCTACCCATTTGGCACTTCAAGATCTACATTTCATATTCACATAACCTGTTGCCAACTACCGGCAGTCAATAATCAGATCATAATCTCAATAATCATTTCAGATCTCGCGGGTCGGGTATTTTGTAAGGATAGGTTCGCCATCATAGGAAACCTTAAACCTAAAAGACATGTCCAACTCACAATGGGTGTATGTCGGGTGTCTTCATCTCAACTCCTGCTTACAGATGCTCTAATATAGATCCTAACAAGATTCGATCTTGATCCTAATACGATAATTATCAATGATAATCTCTCCAAAGGAAAACGATTATACGGTCTATTACCAAAGGTCAATCATTCAAACATAGAACAACACTTATATTACCTTGTATCGTTACTTTACCTCGTCCCTTCGATTTGGGGTGGTACATAGTACTCTCATCAAGGTTCGTTCTCAATGATTTCTGAGCAAATCTCTAGAAATTCGATGCGAAGCGAGGATCTTGATATAGATGATCGATACAGGCACGCTATGTTTACATAACTCTTTTGCATTTATCATTAACGAGAATGATATTAGCAGATTTGGTCAGTCTGTCGACGATGACCTAAATCGAATCAAATTCAGATGATGACCTTTGCAATAGCTAGACGTTTACTAATGTATGAGGCGATGTCTGCCTTCATAATTGCCATCAGTACAACTTCTTTAGACAAAGATACTTTTAGTCAAAAAAAATGACATACATATAATACTTATACTTACAAATTCCAACATAACTATATCTCACAATCCTCCATATTTAGACAATCACATGTGGTCTTTTATACATTTAACGCCATCGGCTTCTTAATTCTAATGGTTCACATTAGCCGCGAACCCCTTTTATTATCTATGTTATTCTTTTCACAAACATCGTCTATTTTACGTTGTTCAACAATCTATTTTGCACCTTCATTATTAAGGAACATGTCCTAACTGGTTCTTTATCTTTTCTACATAATGCGTCGGTATCTATATTCACCTCTCATGATGTTATAATTATCATGTTCACAATTTACTCAGATATTCTTTCTATATTATGCGTCAGAAATTACGTTCACTTTCCTCATGAAATAAATATCATAACTGTATTTATTCAAAATTCTTTCTTCATATCTTCTATGTTTTAGTTTCGTCTTTACTATCATTTTTATCCGTTTTACTCAATCCATCGTCTAAAGCGTCGATAATCATTACAATTAATTAAATAATTATTAGTAAATTTTTATGAAGCGTGAACGTAAAAGTTTTAAACTTCTTAGTTCGACCAATTATATAAAATGTTCAAAATAAATTTGAATTTAATTAACGAGATTTTTGTTGATTTATAGAAAATAATTAATAATATTCGTAAATGTTCGAAAAAAACCTTTGTTTATACTTTGGTCAAAATTTTCTTAGTTGAAAAGCAAAAATTTTCGTTTCAAATTTTAAGCCATGGTTAAAATGGTTTTCCTTAATTCTTCTTAGGTTGTCTAGAAGTATACACAAACATTTACCCCTAAACAGAAGTTTAGTTAAATGGTTTGTGTATAAGGGAATAATCCCTTAAAATCCTTTGTTAAAACATTCGTCAAAACATATTTCCGTTTCTTTTTGGTAAAATCCAAAGTCTTAAAATGGCTCTTAATTTTTGAAGAGTCAATTTATATTCCATTATCCTTTTAATCACATAGTCAAATCATGTAAAGTATTAAGTCTTTAATCACGTGTTAATTATTCAAGGTACAGGTTTTTATCGTTCGGCCAATTCAGGGCAATCTATAAATAATTATTAACTCATTCTTATTCTTATAAATAAATAAATGGTCCTTAATGATCACGGGCATGAATTTATCAAATTACAGCCTAAACACGTGATTCACCAAATTTATGAATGCTACATGTGTATTAGTCAATCCAAACGTCACCACGTGAAACTCATAATGTTCATTACAAGTACCGGATGTAGTGATTGGAATACATAATCTTCTTCGTGGAAGCGAAGTTGATGATAACCATGCCGTGGATCAAATTTTAAAATATACGCTAAAACCTTGTAAATGATCGAACAAATCTTCCATTTCGAGTTATGGATATCGTTTTCGATTGTCAATTTACTCAGTCACAGTAATCTATAAATATAAGGAATGATATCACCATAGCTCTTCATGATGACAGGCTTGGTATAATAAAATCTTTCTCCGACAACTTTCTCAATTGTACGGTAATTCCTTAAATTCAGATGGTGCTGACGTACAGTGCACAAGCCACAGGTGCAGCACCGGGAATATAATCAATACCAATTTCAACTTGCCTTAATGGCGAAAGTCTAGGTAATTCATCAACAAATACTTACTAAAGTTTCAGATAACGAAAACATCTTTTAATAAATTCATATTAGGTTCTTCTAGATTACAATATCTATAACTAGTTCATAACCATTCACGGTATACTTTTAAGTCTAAATGCAGGATAAAATCATCCATCGAGAATTATTTAGATCACTTTGGATAATCAACATCTTATCATTTAGGGGAATTCTACTCGAGTTCCCATCAATTAAGACAATGTCGTCATGTCATAACCAATCAATCCATTCTATTGGCATTACCAACTTTTTAGTTTTATTACCGTCGATAAGATGTGAACTTCTCAAAAGACTAATAATAACTCATAATCCTTCATAATTCAAGGATATCAGGAGACACAACTAACCTTAAAAGAGTAAGGTCAACGCTTAATCTATGCGAGAGAATTTCAAATCAGATACAGACGAAAACACTTAACGAATATGAATATATTCCATGTTTTCATAATTTGAGTACGCATTCGAAAGCTCCTCGTATCGTTACCCAGGTCATTCAAATGAAATCAAATCATAAGAAATGATAAGAACGTCAATACATCCAGTCGGGTATCAACACTCGGAAATCAAACACTTATCCTAAGAATCTCACTACGAGAGAATTGGACAAGAAAGAATTGTCAATTGTCAAATAAGACAATTTCCACAGATGAGTAAATTCGACTCAGAAGAATAGATGCTACAGGCTCATATGTAGGTGTCCCTAACACTATGTCCTTATTTTTCACTTCTTGCAGATCTCGTAAAATTTTAATCTTTCACAATCTTCAAAGAAAATGTAGTGTTTATTCATTAGTTTTATGGTGACTACTAATCAGTCTTGCATGGTCCATTCCAAATTGTATGTAGGCGCGCAACTAGATACAATTTCAAGATTAACGATGCAATTCTCAGTTCGTCAAAATTTTATCATCATGTGTATAATAAAAACATTTTCATGCTTAATTCTTAAATAAGAATCAAAAATAAATTTTCAAAGATTTTCTTTGTCATGAAAGCAATTAAGTTTCCAAAGTGTTTCATAAACAACTTCATTTTGATATCAATCACTTGTAAATCTCACTTTGAATAATCCTTATTGTGATGAAAATTAAATTTTCTCAAAGGATACCGTTTTAACTTTATAAAAACAATGAGTGATCTGCAGAAGAGTGATGAAAGCTTGTTCACCAAGAATTAACTACGATATGATAGGAAATGAGCTTAGCCAATTAATCATGAGGTTCATGACCTCGATGGCACTCAAAAGAGAATAATTCACAACATAACTCAAATCGAGATGAGTACTTGTTCAATGGTTGCATCACTAATGCGAACATTAAGATGAAGCAAGAAAAGATAGATAACATCGATACATGTAGAATTTAGCAATCAAATGTAGTCTTTTTCATTAATCACAAACAAGTCAAAATTGTACCGTAACACATTACGTGTCATTATGTCATACAATTCTCAGAACTCATCCTACCAACTGATGTCACAGTTAAGTTAGGGATTATTTTTAAAAGATACCACAATGAATACTAATCTACAAGAGTCATTAGGTGTCCCACCTGTCCCGGAAGATCCATCGGTCCCAATTCAGAAGAAGATTTCTTCAATTTATTTCTTGGAGACTGGGCATCCTCGTCAGTGGACAATGGCCTAGGAACAACCCTTAACACAAACTAACAATCATTTAAAACCTTATGATTTAATCACATAACTTAACGATTTCCTCTTAACAATTTCTTATTCCATATGGGTTAAATTTTACTTTATTCAAATTTCAACCACTTTTATACTCTATTTGATATCCTACCTCATTTTCAAATACTTAAACCTTATTTATAAACCTTAATAGAGCAATATAAGCTCGATATGATCAACGCTTAATTTCCAATCCTATTAGCTCTTACAACAACAATTATCAAATGAGTCACTAGTATGAGATGACTCACACATTCAATTAGACTTCTCGGAAAGGTATTAGTGGCATGAGGCTTTTGGGTACTGGTTCCAATGACAGCCTCAAGTGCAACCTTCACCCTTTCGATTTCAATTTAAGAATTGGATGAAAACGAGTCAGATGACATCTTTCTAGGTGGTAACGTTTTGTCAAACTCCACTCTATAAGAAAAGATCGTCATGACATCGATATCAGTTTTAATCTCGCTAATTCTTTTTCAATATCACAATCAACTAATATCTACATTTCTACGAATATCAACCGTTTATTGGGATCATAAATATCCACAACTTGGTTTAGATCTAGGATGGCTAGAATTCCTACGAGAATAGCTTCGATTAATTTACTAGGGGATTTAGGGTTACTTGTGACAATCTACGTCGTATAAATACCTCGTATAAATATCAAAATAATCATCAAACAATCATGTAATAAAATTACAACATATATATATAATCCAAGTTATATATATATATTAAAATAACACTTCTCAGTCTGGTCTTGTCGGTAACTCGGGAATTCTTCGGCACCGTTATAGTCAAAAGATTTTTAGACATTTTGAGAAAAATGTTTATAGTTAAAAGTTTTTGAAATGTTTTATTCAAAACCTTGGTTTTAAAAATCTTTCGTTCTCTATAACGAGAACTCTGGTACCAAACTGTAACACCCCCAAATTTATACAACTCAGTACAGCGGAAGACTCGTTGGTGTTACGGGATAGCACATTACTCACATCATAGACAACGCATAAAAATTGCGTCGTTTAATAATAAAGCATTTCCATTCATAAATATCAAAGTTACATCGGTCCCAAGTCATATTATTTCATACAAAGTTTTACAAAGTATTTGAATGGAAAATATTGTTTAAGTGCGGGCCATGAATTCTTGTCGTCTTCCCGAGAATTACCTTCAAGTACCTGAGATAAAACATGTTAAAAGAAAAGGGTCAGCGATAACGCCGAGTGAATTCATAGAGTTTAACAAATTCCATCAATATAACTTTGGTATAAAATTAGTACCAAAAATCAATTCGTACAAATCATTGTAATAGGCCGTAAAATGGCCAAAATCATTTTATACAAATCTTTGTAGTAGGCCATAAAATAGCCAAAGTCATTTTATACAATTCCTTATCGAAAATCTTAATATAGGCATTTGCCTTAAAAATCATTATACGAGCCAATGTCATAAAAACATCATACAATACGTCTTATGACGTTGTATGAAAATAAAAACCGTTATATGAGTATGGTTATGAAAACCAAAATACAAACATATTATCAATAGTATGACCCTGTATTGCTAGTCAGGCAATACCTCGTAATTCAGAGCGTCTAGTAGTATTTCGTTAAGTTTTGGATTATTATAAGCCGCATGACATTGTTACCTTACTAAACCAACAACGGGTAGCTAACCCGATACTCAATTTTGCCCATCTAAAGTAGTGTGTCGTCACAAAGGTCACGCTATGGAAATCTTCTCATACATAAATTCGCTTACCAATCAATGTGGCACGACGGGGATCAACCGTCAAGGCGCGAACTGGGGTGATCGTCCCCAAATAGTACTATTAAATGCATAAGCGTCTACCAACTCCCGGTAGTTCACAATTCATGCTAATGGGACTTTTAGTGACATAACCTAACTTTAATAATCCATTTAATTTCATCTATCGGGTCCTTTAATCATTTATCGGGTCATACATTCGGGTCATTCAATCATTCGGGTCCAAAATCAATAAACAAACAATCGGGAAAAATGGCGTCCTATTTTATAAAAACTAACATGTTATCTCCCTCGCGGGTTTACAAAACATTTATAAAAACATTTAAAAGAGTGCGAGGCTATGAACTCACGTTGATATGGGAAGGCGGGTTATCCGCAATTCGGACGTACGGTACGTGCTTCAATCACGGAAACCTAGACAAATAATAATCGTCTTAGACTCATGTCCAATGACTTTATAAAAATAACAATTATGTATACATATGATGATTATATATATATATGATGATCAAGTGGGTTTACATATCCTCATTTACTCATTTTTGTGTTATGTGTTGATAACTTTTATACTAGTTTTCTCGTTTTACCTATTTACGTGTTTTAGGTCCAATAAGCCTATTATAAGTTCTTAACTTGTATTAATCCGTTTTATACTTACATTATCAGTATCTACACTTTATAAGTTGGGCCTAAATGGGTTAAGCCTAATAAGTTCTTTTTATGAGTGTTCATCTTGTTTAGTCCAATTATTAGCCCAAGTATTAGTCCAAGTATTAGTCCAAGTATTAGTCCAATATGTTTACTTAGCTCGTCAATGCCCGTATGCCCTATAGTTCGGGTTTTATCGGTTTTTACTTGTTATACATGTCTATATATCAGTATATAAGTTTTATATAGTTTTCATTAGACGGGTCCAACCATCTAAGTTTTATTTAACAAAAACGTTAATTTTTACGGTATTAGCCGAAAAAATCGTAAAAACAATGTTTATAGTTTTATAACTTATAAGTATTATTTCACTACCATTTATATAAGTTATTCATTCATTTACCATTTTACATATTTATATAAATAAGTTTTATAAGTTAGTGGATTTTAATTTATATTTTATACTATTAAATTTTTGAGTCCTTATATAATAGTATTATTCTTTAATTTCCAAAAATCTAATTTTTATCTTCACTTTCACCAAAACTGCCATATCTTGAGTTCTATATGGAGATAGAAGCTCAAATTTTTATCACATAAACTAAATGATATGTGCTACATTTAACTCTCATATAGCTACTGTTGAATCATCTTCTAAATATTTTCTAAAAATCGTCCAAAACAGTGAACTCAGACTTATACCTTAAACTTGTTTTGATCATATCTCACTCATTACTTTGATTCCATTGCATGGCCAACTCTCACATGTGTACAAGACCCATAGCTTACTGTAAATACATTCTACTTCATCATTTTATCAGTCCATGACATGTTTCTTTACTGTTTTATACAGCCAACAAATTTAACTAAGATTTTAACCTTGTTTCTTATGGTTTTTCACCTTTTTAATCATGTTTATCAACACCAAATCCCCACATAACATTTTTATCATCATATAATCATCATATACATATACAATAGGAAATAAAATACATGTTTACATAATCAAATAACAAGAGGATGAGGAGGACAATCTTTATACCACCATGATGATGTAGGTTGTGATCAAAACATGGATTTTGATGGAGAAACTTGTGCATAGCCAAGACCATCTTCAAGACCACCATTCTTCATAAACTCCTTGTGGAAAATCAGCCCCAAGACACCAAGGAAACTCCTCCATGGATGTTATAATCACCACCATTCAAGAGAGCTTCAAGAGGGCATCATCATATGTATGTATAACATAGGATTTTGTGGTTAAATTTTGATCAAATGGGTGTTTGAAGGTGGAGTATGGACGAACTAAGAGAGGGAGATGAGAGGATTTTGAGGTGGTTTGCATGTATGAATGGTGGAAATGAGAAAACTAGTGGTTTTGCTAGTTTTTGGTGTGTATTAGCTTACAAGGTAAGCATTTAGCAACAAGTGTTGCTAGTAGGCCTAAAAACTTGACACATATGTTGGCTTGGTGGAGCATTGTGGCTAGATAGGGCTGGTTTTGAGTGGGGGTGGGGCAAGTGTCCCACTTGTCTCATCCCCGTTTATTTACGGGTACTCCTCGATTCTAGTTTCCTCGATTTGCGTGCCCTCGGGTCGTTTTACGAAAAACGTTTTTATAAATTATGAATCAACGGCACAAAACGAATCTAATAAAAATTGTCTCATCAAAAACGGAGTTCGAAAACGTAAATACGTAATCCTAGGGTTTCCGGTTTAGTCGTAAAGGACGTTAAAATAAAATCGTAAGTCCTAATCTCTTCTCGTAAATTTGTGAGTTTATGAACTAACACAAATTTAAAACTCCAAAATAATATTTACGGATAAATTTATTTTCTGAAATGTCGGACTGTCACCAAAGACCGTGTATGCAAACGTAAGCACGTAACGTAGAATACTCCGGTTTAGACGTAGTCGACGCTACTTCAAGACGTAAATCCAAATTACTTCCCAAAAATAAGTGAGTTCATATTGTAACATTAAAATAATGTTTTCAAATAAATATTGAGAATAAAATATCGACCATAAATTGACGGATTGTCACATTCATGTTCTCCCATTTGTTGGTTACAACGTCAACAAATGAAAACATCCTTGTTGACGAGGTAGATGAGTTCTTTTTAGCTCAGTCACGACCAACTAGTCATTGTTCTTGAGTCTCTTCCTCATCCTCGCCTTTTTTCGATAGTACATGTTTGGATTTTGATAGTACATGTTTTGATTTTGATAGTACATGTTTGGATTTTGTGATTGTTGTGTTTGATATTCAAAGTCGGAGGTCTAAACCGAATGGTCTATGACATACGAAAATCGAAAATTCGAATCCGATGTCACGTAGGGAATACTTTGTTGAGGAACTCAAGATTATGGGGTTTTATTTTTTAGGATTCTCTTGCTATACATGATGAGATGTTTAATTTTTTGGGTTTGTAATTTGAATGTGTGAGAGAAATGATTTATTAAGTTGGGTAGAGGTAAAGTGTTTAGATTTTAAATTTTAAAAAAAGTTTTTAATTAGTAACGTTAAAACAAAATTGGAAAATGTAGCATATTCTATATTTTGAATAAATAAGGGGTGGGATCGATTTCGAGTCGATGATCGATTCAAAGCGATCGCTGCAACGCGGACGACTGATAGCGAGTTCGATCGACCGACTCTCGACCTCAGTTGTGAGTAGCCTAATAGAGGGAATTTTTTTTATTGTGACGGTATTAGTTTCTTAATTATTGTTTATTTGTTGTGCATGGCTAAAGAAAACGGTGGGTTGATAGCCAAAGGTGAATCGGGTTTTTTCCACATGGGTTAAAGGGTTTTTTAGTCTTTTATTGTTTATCACATGGAGTTTTATTAATGGGTTCATGTGAAGCTTTAACATTGATAATAGGAATGTCACTAAGCTAATGTGGGTCTCTAAAAACATCAATATTTTTGTGTGGAAGGCGTTAAGGTAGGCTTTCAATGCGAGAAGAATTAGACAAAAGAGGCATTGGCCTGGATTCTCTTCTATGTCCATCTTGTCGTGACATAGTGGAAATGTGGAATCATGTTGTCATTGTTTGATCATGTGCAACTTTGCTATAAGTGTTTGGGAAATAATATTTACTTGGTGGAAGATCGGGAATGCCAATGCTTTTTCCATTGAGGAATTCTTTTTCCTCTAATGGGAATGCAAATATCCCTAGTTGTTTAGCGAGATTGTGGCAAGCAGTTATATGGACATCTGGATATTTTATTTGGAAAGAAAGAATATTCGGGTGTTTAAAGGTAAAGCGTTGAGCATACAAGATATTCAAATTAAAAGCTTCGAGTGGATTTTAATAAGATCGGGAAAGAAAAAGGAGTTTTATTGGCAACATTGGCTCTTTGATCCTAAAAAATGTCAAACCTAAGATGGTTTTATGTTTCGTTTGCTGGTATGAGCTTCTGGTGTCGACAGCTTTTGTTATGGCTTGATGGTCTTCACATATATTGCAGGTCTGCTCCTTGTATTTCTAGGCTATAGTTTTTCCTTGGTCTACGCTAGTGGCTGTGAGTTTGGGCATTGCCAGTTGTACTAGCGTGCACTGTTGCTGCATCTATTTGTGTGTCCCATTTCATAGCGGGAAAAGATTAGTTTTCTGTATTTACTCAATTCTCCTTTGTCTTTTTGAACGACAACTTTATTAAAACAAAAAACTAGCAAGGAGATAGAATTACAAAGAAATTAAAAATGAGTGTTGAATCCAACTATCCCAACTAATAGAGTTTTTACCCCTAGCAATATACCAAGAGAAAGAACGCCTGGCTATTTATTCAAGATAACATCTTTTCGAGGATTTGAATGAGAGAAGAGGAGTTGATTTCTATATGACCAAATACTCCACCAGGAATTGTAAAACACTCCTTCCAACACCTGTTTCGAACTTGATTGGAGGCAAACCAAATTAAACCAAGTTAACCAATATCGATACGAATCAACATGGTTCCAAACCAAGCCCCACTAATTACAAATAGACCGAGCAATATCTTTCGCCAAGCCATAGAAAAACAACAAATGATCCAGATTCTCAAGAGCCTCACAGCAAATAGGATAAGAAATAGAGGATACCTGAATTCCACGCCGATGCAAATTAACCCGAGTAAGAAGACGGTCCATGAAGATCTTACATGCCAAAACATTAACCTTGATGGGGATTTGCTTGACCCATCCAGACGGAACATCAGATTTAGACAGAATCATATCATCAAGCCCCCTACGAACATCTTTAACACGAAAACACCCATCACCATTAAGGTCCCAAAACCGAGGATCCCCCATGTTAGAAAGCACCACTGTATAGAGAAGATGAGAAATCCGAGCAAGTTGAGCAGATTCTGTTGATCCCAAACTTAGATCAATTTAGCTTTATGTATATGAGATTAGATCAAGTAATACACTTAGAGAAACCTCTGTATATGTGTATGATAATCTAAGTGTTATGCGGAATTAACACTTGAACAAGAACACACAAGATATAAACAAACTTTCACTTTGATTAATGATATCAAACTTGCTTACAATGAAAGTAGTTTACGAATGAAAACTTATATGAAACATTAACCTAAAGGTCTTCTTTTATAGACATAAGAAGCCTTGTACAATAATCTACGTATCAACTATTCTACGTAAAGATAAATATAGAAAATACATTTTTGTTCCTATCTTTACTAGAAGTAATCTAGAATACAATAAACGCGTAGAGTATATCTCCCATCATTGCTTGTCTTCAATGTATCAATGCTTGACTTTATCTTGTCAACGCTTGAGCTGTCAGCGTTTGTTTTGCTCCTGTTAACGCTTATTTTACTCTTGTCAGCGCTCAAGTAGATTGGCTATAATTTATTCCCAACAATCCTCCCCTAAACTTGATATCCACTCTTATGATCAAGTTTCTGAATAAACATTAAGGACTAGGAGGAATCTTACAAACCTTCTCATATTGGTAATAAATAAATCTGATCAAGTCTTTTGCCACATCACTTGAATAATCGATTTCCAGCTGAGTGTTCTTCATCTTTTCCAAGATATCCTTGGATATGAAATACTGACCATCCACAAGTAGATACTCAGCAAACTTTGTAGAACTCAAATAATAAACACCAGCAGCTGAATACAATCTTCATTGAAGACCACTGAGGTCATCTTCAATATCCTTCCAAATAGCAGGATCCTCATGTTTTGATCCACACATCCTCTTGAATGTGGACCACAGTTTTATTCCGTTGGCTGAAGTTGGTGCTTCAGCCTCATACTTGGCCTCTAACAACCTCCATAGGTCTACCAAGTCTTCTCTGTCAAAACTTGCAAACAAAGATATAAGGGTGGTAAAAGTGTGAACCTCCTTGCCATACCTGTCAATCTTCTAAAATCCACATTCATCTTTTTCATAGCTCACAATTGGATTTCTGGAATCTAGTGGTAACACTTGTACCATATCTGAAGCCTCTAATGATAAGAGCTTGAGGCTCTTTCTTATGACTGCTTCACTTGGATATAATGGATCCATATCTTTGGGAAACTCAAGAGGAACTCCCTTTTTCACTGGTCTGGGAACAAACATTGCCTTCTTGAGCTCCATTTCCTCTGCAAGTTCTTCCTTTATTTCATCAAAAAGAAGTCTGAGAGTGTTTACTTCCTGCACTCTAACCCAGATGGGATAAGCTTTGCATTCCAACTCATCAAATGTCAATGCCCTCAATTTCTGATAAGTCCATCCTACTCCATGACATCTGAGCAACATGTAGTATAACTCCCTTCTATCCCTTTTCAACTCTGAGAGAATATTGCTTGCCTTATGTTTCAAAATAACCTGGCAATCTTTTTGTACTCTGAGGAGAATCTCCAAACCCCATATCTGATCTGAAATGGTCAAGTGTGGATTCTCCATACATCTTTCTTCCCAAGCATGATACATTTGAACCACCTCTGGCATATCAAAGTCAACCTGCAATTTCAACTCTCTCAATTTCTCCTTGGCCAACTCATCTCCATACTCAAGTCTTTCTGGCTGTTCTATGATCATAACACTTGAGTTTGAGCTAGCTTCATCACTTCCTTCTTTCTCTTCTGAAGTGACAACAAATGGTGACTCTTTCACCTCCTTTCTATCTTGTTCCATGATTTGTGCAGCCAACCTTCTATCAAACTCAATTTGAGCTGCATTCTTTGGAACAACCTCTTCTACCATAATACCCTTACCCTTATCTAATGGGTCAATTGTTGTTAAGGTAGATGGTGATACATGTGAAGAAACCTCCTTGATGATGGATGATGACTGGGATACATCACCCTCATGTGCAGGTCTGTCAACGCCCAATTTTGCTGTGTCAGCGCCCAAAATACTCATGTCAGCGTTCAACTTCTCCTTGTTAACGCCCAAAGTTCCTGCCTCAGCGCCTTTTGCAATTTCCTCCAACATGGCTGTAAATGATAAATTTAAGTTTGTAGGAGAGACTAAGGACGTATCAAAACCTGTCTGTTTCTTCAAACTTGTAAGGGCCTCAACGACATCCAAAGATTGACCATCATGGCTGCCCTTATCACTCATATTTATTTGATCTTCCTCCCCTTTGGAAGATTCCTCCATCCCTGTCCTTGCACTTGCAGTCTCCAAAATAACAATCCTCTCCCTCAATTGCTTGAGTTCAAGGCCTTATGTGCTGACAACTTGTACCAAGTCTGCATTTTGCTTTTGCAAGCTCATGCAGACTGCCGTCAATTCCATTAGGGTCATTGGTTCCAATCTGCCCTCTTCAAAAATGGGTATTTGACCTCCCAAGTCAGATTCATTGGGCATGGATGAGGACTTAATGATGGTGGGACTGCCTTGGCCAGCATCTAAGCCAGAACCAATAGTCCCAGCCTCATCCATAGCACCAACCACACTTTTGGTGGTGGTTCTCTCTGCTACATGGCTAGGACCACCAGAGGAGAACACTCCAGTAGTCCTTTGGCGTTTAATCAACCTAGATTCAGGGGGTGTAGAAGATGATGTGGATTGGGTGGATGTGGGTTGGTTAAGGGGTGTTTGGGTCTGTGAAGGTTGTGTGTCAACGTTGGAAATAGGCACATCAACGCCAACATTTAACGTGTCAGCGTCGAAGGGTTCTTGGTCAATTTGCATATGTTCAGGTGAAGGTAATGGTTCAGGTATTGGGTCAATTTGGGGTTGAGGGTCTGGTTAGGGTTGTGCTGCTGCAATGACAGCAAGCATAGCTTGGGTTAAAGGCAGGTCACGATGTGGGGGTGAGTTCATCTTCATAAAAATTGCTTTCTTTTGCACAGGGATCTCATAAAAATCATTATGATCCCTTGTGCAGTATCCTTGAACATCAAAAACCATTTGTAAAAATCGGGGATAAGCTAAAGTCATTTTGTTCCCCTTATTTTTACACATGCCCTCAAAAATCATTTTAGAATAATTAAATTTTTGCCCAGTTGCAATGCACACAATAGCACTGGCAATAGATCTATTGATCTCATTGTGTGCAGTGCATTTGGGACTCAAACATTGTAGGAGGACATGTATGAGGTACTTCCAGACTGGGGGAAACTCCTGTTTATGATATTTATTTAAAGTTCCTTCATCAGGAAAAGGATAACCCAAAGCCCTTAGTCCTTGTTCTATTTCACTAATAGGAAGGAGGGTGATACCATCAGCATCCTCAAGATGCAAGGCTTGGCATACCAAAGCCTCAGTAACCACCCAAGGTCTCCCATGAACAATAGAAGTTAATGTAGTCACTCTATTAACTGTTGAGGAACTAACATTGTTCCAAAACTGTTTAATATGTGTGACAGGAATGAGTGGTGCATGAGAAAGAGCATACCTAAAAGGGGATGCGTTCAAATACGCCACCATTTGTGTGTATTGGTGAAACAGAGCATCATCAGCTTCAAGATACGCGATCATGTTATGTTGCCTTCTGAACCCCAATTCCAGTTCTGATGGTTTAAACTTTGGTGCCATTGTTGAAAGCTGTTAAAATGATTGATGAAGATGAAGTTGATAAGAGAAAATTGTGTTAGACAAGAATTATAGGTACCCTGTTTAAAAATAGGAGCCAATTTTATAAGAGAAGAAAAAGCATGTGATTGGCCCAAAAATAGGCAAGTATTTTCAAAACACAATCATGAAAATATTGAAAAAGAATAATTTTATCTCATGCATTAATTGAAGTTTATCTGCTCCCAAAATTACGGCCTAAAAATATGTCAAAAAGTAACAACTGGGTAGGACCCATTGAGTGTCAACGGTCAAAAATAACCTATCAACGCCCAACGGCTATAATCTTGTCAACGTTTGCCATAGCCATGTCACCGTCTAAATTGGTCACAACAACGCCTGGAAATATACTTGTCAGCGTCCAAAAATAAAAATGTTTAAAAATGAAAAATGACCTTAACAAAGTAATTTATCCTAGAGAAGATAACCAAAAAGCTGATAATTATTATAGGGCGGCAAGCACTGTCCAGTTATGCACACTTGCTTATACAAGATAGACATAACAGTCCTCTAGTGTCCCTTGCTAACCAAAACTCTTAACAACTAAGTTACCTTATAAAATTCCTTGTTACTCCCAGGTAAATCCCATAACAAAATTATTCTCAAGTCTCCTAACAGACCACAACCAATTCTAGGCCAAAAATGTCTTGACAGCATGCATAGTATATCAACTTTGCATGCTACAGTGCCTCATGATTTAGTAAAAATAACTCATACTCACCTGTGGACACAATCTAGAATTGTGATAAGAGTATCATATGGATACCCAAACATCCTAAAGGTTCCTAAAACCTCCCCTTAAACTATGATACATAAGTTGCTAAAAACATGCATGAACATAAAAATTTATGTCAAGATAGGAATTAAAAATTCCAACCATCATCCATAAATAAAAACTTGTCCAAATGCTTCTCCAATGATCCATAAGCAACTCTGTATCCAATGGTATACTGCTAACACCACCTGCACATTTAGATTGAAAACCACAAAACTAACATTGTTGCTGACAACGCCCCGATAACACATGACAGCGTTGAGGGAAGCTTTGTCAGCGTTAGACAATTATATTGCTGACAACGTTACAAAAACACTTATCAGCATTCAAGCAACCTTTGTCAGTGTTAGAAAAATATAGTGGAAAATCAAAATCATCAATAAGACTAATAACAATGCATCATCCTGTACATACTTTTACAAAAAGACTCCAAAACATATATTATGTGAGATTGATCATTCCAATACTTGTTACCAAGTATTGAAACCTCCCAGCACCAAAAGGTTTAGTTAGTAAATCTGACACATTTTTTTCTGTGTCAACCCTATCTGGTTATATTAAACCCTTTTCAAAACAATCCCTTATAAAATGGTGTCTAATCTCTATGTGTTTAGTTTTAGAATGATGTACAGGATTCTTAATGATGCATAGAGTGCTATTATTGTCAACAAATATCTTGGTATGCATGAAATTATACCCATAGTCCAACAGCTGGTTCTGAATCCACAAAACTTGTCCACAACAAGCAGCTGCAGCAACATACTCAGCTTCAGTTGTAGAATTAGCCACCACTGTTTGTTTCTTGCATTGCCAAGATATCAACCTGCTCCCAAGAAACTGACATCCACCAGTTGTGGATTTCCTATCAAATTTATCACCTCCATAGTCACTGTCTGAATATGCAATCAGCTCCAATGGTGAATCCTTTAGGTACCAAAAACCAAGACTAGGATAGCATCTCAGGTACCTAAAGATCCTCTTCACAGCATAAAGGTGACATTCTTTGGGAGTCACTTGATGGCGTGCACAAGCACACACAGCAAACATGATATCAGGTCTAGAGGCTGTAAGGTACATCAATGATCCAATCATGGATCTATAGTGCCTGACATCAACATCTTTCCCATCTCCAATCTTTCCCCAAGGGTGCTCTCTATCCATAGGAGAAGTAGCCCTCTTTTCATGTGGAGAAAAGCTAAATTTCTTCAAGATTTCAGCCACATATTTATCCTGGGAGATGAAGATACCATCTTCTTTCTGCTGAACTTGTAAACCAAGAAAGAAGTTCATCTCCCCCATAGCACTCATCTTGAATTTGTCTGTCATAAGCTTGAAGAAATCCTTACTCATCTTTGGATCAGTAGACCCAAAAATGATGTCATCAACATAGACCTGAACAAGCAACACATCCTTACCTTTCTTCTTTGTAAATAGTATCCATCTATGGTGCCCCTCTTGAATCCATTGTCCACCAAATAGGTAGACAAGGTACCATACCATGCTCTAGGGGCTTGATGAAGACCATACATAGCCTTCTTGACTCTATACACCTTGTCTGGATTCTCTGGATCCTCAAAACCAGGAGGCTGCATCACATATACCTCCTCAACAATAGTTCCATAGAGGAAGGCACTCTTGACATCCATTTGATAGACAGTGAAGCCCATGCAGGATGCATAGGCTAAAAAGATCCTTATAGCTTCAATCCTTGCAACTGGTGCAAAGACCTCCTCATAGTCTATCCCCTCCTCTTGTGTATATCCCTGAGCTACTAACCGTGCCTTGTTTCTGACCACAATCCCTCTTTCATCTCTCTTGTTTCTTAGAACCCATCTTGTCCCTATAGGTCTGACATATCTGGGACAATCAACCAGCTCCCAAACATCCTGAATTGAAAATTGGTGAAGCTCATCCTGCATTGCTTCCACCCAACTTGGTTCTTTGAGAGCATCAAATATTTTCTTAGGTTCCTGTTGTGATAGAAAACAGGCAAACAAACATGCTTGCACAAGAGGGGTATCAACCTTCTTGTGAATATTGGCAATAAACCCACCAAGACCTTGATGAGATCTTCTAGTCTGAACTGGAGTCATAATATCACCAATGATTTGAGAAGTGGGGTGATTCTTCATAGTGGAAGTGAGAACTCCTCCTTCAAAAAGTCTGGTGTCCTCAACCTCATTCTCCATGTTGCCAATATCTTCTTCATCAGACTCTCTTTCATCAACATGAGGATGAACCTCTTCATATATATTGGAAGGTTCACCTTGTTCAAAAATGGAAGAGAAAAGATGTGCAGAAGTGTTGTCAACGCTTGAACTTTGTTTGTCAGCGCTTGGGCTAACAACGCTTGAACTGTTGTTGTCAACGTCTGAGCCATCAACGTCTGAATTGGTCTTGTCAGCGCTAGATTTTCCTTTGTCAGCGCCTGAAGGACCATGCATGTTTGTATCTGGTGGTACTTGGAGACCACCATTATCTTTACCAGCAGCAGCAGCAGTAGCAAAAGCATCTGTCCAAATGGGAATTGTAACATATTCTTGGATAGGAGATGACTTCTCTGCTTGTGATCCAACCTTCTCATGAACCTGTGTACCTGAAACATCAACAACTTGTTCTTCCACAACATTTGAAGTTACCTTCACAATGTCTGGATTAGTAACAGGCATATAATTTAAAGTTCTAGATAAAGGTTCCAAGTCAAACAACCAATTAGGACCACTTTCAGGATCACTAGGTTTATTTTCTAAAAACCTAACATGTACTCTTTCAAGTATACGTTTTTCCTCTTTAAGATAAACCCTATATCCCTTGCTCTGCACTGAATACCCCATGAAGTAGCCTTCATCACCTTTTGCACTAAATTTTCCTAAGGCATCACTAGTATCTAAAACTACTACATGACAACCAAAAGGTCTGAGAAAACCAATATTAGGTTTTCTACCCCAAAGTAACGCATAAGGTGTTTTGTTCTGAATTTTGTTAACCAATGCTCTATTTTGAACATAACAAGCTGTATTAACAGCTTCAGCCCAAAAGGCTATAGGAAAATGAGCATCAGCCAACATGGTTTTGGCTACTTCAATTAGGGTTTTATTTTTCCTCTCAGCAACCCTATTTTGCTGTGGGGTTCTAGCAATACTAAGTTGCCTAGTAATTCCTTTCCTGACACAGATGTCATCTAGCTTTTTATTCCTAAATTCACCACCATTATCACTCTTAAGCATTTTAACTTCATTGCCAGACTTCTTCTCAATCTGAGTGATAAAATCAATTAGAATATCAGCTGTGTCACTCTTCATAGCTAGAAATAATGTCCAAGTAAACCTAGAAAAGTCATCTGTGATAACAAAGCAATATGACTTACCATTCAAACTTTCTATATTGGTTTGACCAAAGAGGTCCATATGGAGAAATTGAAGAGGTCTAGAACTAGAGTGCACCTGTTTGGACTTGAATGAGACCTTGTGCTGCTTGCCTTTAAGACATGTAACACAAGAGTGGTCATTGTGGAAGGCCTTCTCAGGCAAACCATCAACCAAGCCAAGTCTCACAAGCCTATTTATATTCTTAAAATTTATGTGCCCTAGTATCCTGTGCCACAAATTACTCTCATCTACTGAAGCTTTAGCATAAAAAAAAGACATATTGTTATTCATTCTAATCCCATTCAGATTCACATTGTATATGTCTTTATGCCTAGGTGTTCTATATTCAATATATTTCTCATCAGGGATCTTATAATCCTTGCTTAACACCAAACACTCAGTATCAGTAAACAGAACTTTATTTTTGTTATCACAAACTTGTGATACACTAAAAAGATTGTAATCAAGTTCTTTTACCAAATATACGTTTTCAAAACGTAAGTTCTTGGTGAGAAGGGTTCCTTTGCCTGTGATAGTACCATATCCGCCTCCAAAGTAAACCTTATCACCATCCTTAATGGGAGTGAAGTTTGTAAGATAATCTTCCTTCCCTGTCATGTGCCTTGAGCATCCATTGTCCCAATATCCATAATCATTGACCTGTTTTTGAATGCCCTGCACATAAAGAAAACAAATTAGTTTTCTTTGGGAACCCAAGCCTTAGAAGACTTGGATTCATCTGGTTGTTCAATAAGAACAGACTTAGTTCTCATAACAACCCCATTTTCATCCTTCTTAGGATGAAATACCCAGTTAACCCCAATAGGTTTTGTAATGACCTTTGAAATGTAATTAAATCTTTTGCAGGTCATTGAAATCCCATTATCATTAGGGTTTTGATCTTTCTTGGGTCTCCATGTTAAGCTTGAAGAAGCTTTGGACCCCTTACCCTGTGGTTGCAAATATTTAGGTCTGGTCACGTTTTTGTCAGTGTTGGAATTGGTCTTGTCAACGCTGAAATTACCCATGTCAGCGTTGAACCTAGGGTTTGCTACAGAAACCCATTGCCTATTAGACCAAGTATTTGTCTTTTGAAATGGTCTTTGTCCATGAGTGTTAGACCCTCTAGTAAAGAATGGGGCAGGTCTAATCACTTGTGGACTTTGCTGCATACAAGGTTTGGGTCTGACAACGTTTGACTTCCTAACAACGTTGAGTTTATTCTTGTCAGCGCTGAATTTGTTCCTGTCAGCGTTGGCTTTGGGAGCGTTGACACACTTATATGCCAAGTGTGAAAAGCAACCACAAGTGTAACAATCTTTTCTAGACACAACCCTAGGTCTAGAAGAGAAGAAGCCTGTTCCATTATTGCTAACTTGGCTCTTAGGTAACCTAGTAATCCATATACATCTCTGCATACTTAATGCTAGGTTTTCTAACAGTGTTTGAGCCTAGGTCAACAGATTTACCAGTGATTGGGTTTGTAACCTTAATGGGAGTTGACTCATTAGGACTTTCACATAGCAAGCCATCCTTAACAAATAAAGTAGGGTTAGCTTTTTTCCATTCATTCAGGTCAGTCAACTTTTGTTGATACTCTTCAACTGGGGTGACAACTCTTGGTGGAGGAATGAATTCCTCCTCTTGGAGTTCTGGCAAACCAGTCCAAGATAGGTCCTTTTGTTGGACACCATAGAAGTTACCAGCTGGTGGTGGAACCACAGAGTAGTCTTTCATCCCAATCCCAGTCATGTCCTTAGGATCCTTTTGTTTACCCACACAGTCTCATAGGGTTTGAGTAGCTCTATCAAATCTTTGAATTTTAAGGCCAACATTGTCTTTATTCTTACTGGCCTCATCTAATTTAGCATGTAACTCACCATTAACCCTTTCCATGATGTTTCTAATATCCATACTAGCATTTAACTCATGTTTTAAGATATTTATTTTATCTTTCAAATCAAATTCCATTTTCTTGTATTCAGAAACTGTTTTCTCAGTTTGAGTGAGAGCTAGTTGGTAATTAGACAGTTTGCACTTTTCAGTACTCACATCGCTTAATAATCTTAACACCTCTTTGTTAAGTTTCTCAGTGTTTAACCTATAACCTTTACTACAAAAAGCATCATTGTATACCTCATTATCAGATGAAGAGGAGGAGTGTGTCATGAGAGCATATTCAACATGCTCTTCTTCTTTAATTTCAGCAACCAAAGCTTTATCCTCTTCCACATCCTTAGCCAGATAGCTCCAATCCCATCCCATACCATCAATTCCTTGAACTGCAACCATGGATTTAGGATCATGAGCTTTAACAATTTGACTTGAGGGTTTACCAGCATCAGATCTTCTAGGAGATCTGCATTCCCTCATGAAGTGCCCCATACGATGACAGTTGTAGCACTCAACTTTGGATTTATCAAATCCAGCTGTGTCTTTTGCATTGAAGGTCATCTTCTTCTTAAACCTTCTGTTCCACCTGTTTGCTCTTATACTAGCAAGAGCCATGTTCCACTTAATGTCCATCTCTTCCAAATGCTCATCACTTATCTGCTCAAGGTCCTCATATGTAATCCCTGAACCATTGGGCAAAGAAGCAATATAAGCACATACAGTATCCAAATCCAAACCAGCAGGTTTAACTCTTGGGGAGTCACTTTTGAATGTGTCAGCGTCTGAAAAGGAGACGTTGACAGGACTTGTTCCAGCGCTGAAACATGATGATCCAGTAACTGGATGCATGTAAGAGTCCTTTTGATTGAATTGACCTTCACTATGAGAGAAGAAGGCCATGTTACTATTGGTAGACTTGCTTCCATGCTCTAAAAGATTTTCATCTTCCAACAGCCTCAGTTTGTTGTAAATGTCATCAAACGTGGAACTTTTGTAAGTATTAATGGCAAGAATAGATCTTGCCTCAATCTTCCACGCCTCACCAAGACTTTTAAGAAAGGTATAATTAATGTCAACATCACCAAGTTGTGTCCCCATGAAGGACAATTTTATTGTAATGTCAAGCAATCTGCTTCTCACACTACTCAGCTTCTCATTGGGTTGAGCTTTGAAAACAGCATAATCATGCATGAGTTATTTCTTCTTTTCTTCCCTGGTATCTGCATTGCCACCATATGAAACTTCAAGAGCTGCCCAAAGGTCTTTAGCAGAATCATAACCTCTGTATTTATGCTGGTTCTCTTGTCCCAAAGATACTTTCAGAATATTTAGGGTTTTCATGTCAACCCTTTTCTTTGCTATGTCTTCAGCAGACACAGCTCTACCATCTTCAGGTTTTTCTTTCTTATCTTGTTCAGAACATCCAGCAACAGTTGATCTTTGAGAGATAGCATCAGCAATCTTTTGGGCTTTATCGAATGTGTTTCCATATTCAATGATCTCCCAGAGTGTGTAGTCATAGATCCCTAGATATTGCTCAAAGTTGAATTTCCACAATTCAAAGTTGGTTGCATCAAGCATGGGAATCTTGATGTTTGGTAAAGGTGAGGAGGAGCAGAAGGTTATTTCTGACATGATGTTGTTAGGGTTTTTAAGAAAATTAGGGTTTTGGTGATTTTTAGGGTTCTTGTGTTCTTTAAGATCAAAAGTTCCTCAACAAGCTCTGATACCACTTGTTGATCCCAAACTTAGATTGATTTAGCTTTATGTATACGAGATTAGATCAAGTAATACACTTAGAGAAACCTTTGTATATGTTTATGATAATCTAAGTGTTATGCGGAATTAACACTTAAACAAGAACACACAAGATATAAACAAACTTTCACTTTGATTAATGATATCAAACTTGCTTACAATGAAAGTAGTTTACGATTGAAAACTTATATGAAACATTAACCTAAAGGTCTTATTTTATAGACATAAGAAGCCTTGTACAATAATCTACGTATCAACTATTCTAGGTAAAGATAAATATAGAAAATACATTGTTGTTCCTATATTTACTAGAAGTAATCTAGAATACAATAAACGCGTAGAGTATATCTTCCCATCAGTGCTTGTCTTCAATGTATCAACGCTTGACTTTATCTTGTCAACGCTTGAGCTGTCAGCGTTTGTTTTGCTCCTGTCAACGCTTGTTTTACTCTTGTCAGTGCTCAAGTAGATTGGCTATAATTTATTCCCAATAGATTCTTCCCCACATCTTACTTCACGACGGAGAGAGAAACAAAAGGAACGCTCATTTTCAGCCATCGTACAAAACTGATTATTTCAAGAGCAAATAATCGAGGATAACTTAATGGAAGACAAGAATCACCTATCCATTGATCATGCCAAAAACTTATAGACATCCCATTACCAACTCTGATTTTACAATGAGATATTAGATCCAACCCTTTAGATTTAAAGGCGTTTCAGTCTTTAATAATAGAACTCCACAAAGATGGATAAAAGGTAGAAAGAGTACGTGTGTTAGAGCCGTGTAAAGCATGAATGACCTTGGACCATAATGACTGATCACAAGACAAAAAGCGCCAAATACACTTAAAAAGAAAGCCTCTATTGAGAGCATAAAACTGGAGACTCCAAGTCCTCCATTGCTTTTGGATGCAAGAACCTTAGACCAACTAACCCAAGCAATCTTTTTCTCACCATCACGAATACCATTGAAAAAAATTTCGCCGAATAGATTCCATGGATTTGAGAACCGCCTTAGGAACCTTAAAAAGAGACATATTATATATAGGGGTGGATCCAAGGACCGATTTGAGAAGGGTAAAACAACCTCCAATAGAAAGGGTTTTGAGCTTCCATTAAGATAGTCTCATCTTGATCTTATTAACAGTTTTATCCCAAGCCTTAATCAAAGACATGTTTTCGCCTACCATGATACCCAAGTATTTAAATGGCGTATGAAGAACCGAACAACCAATCGAGGTAGCAGCCTCTAAAACTCGAGAATTCGGTATTCTAACCCTAAGGAGTTGGATTTTCTTCAAATTAATAGGGAGGCCAGATAACAACGAAAAGCAGCGAAGAGTGTGCATGATACTAGTCAAATTACCACGAGACCATTCACCGATAAAACTACATTATCCACGTAAAGCAAATGGGAAAGAGTCATTGAAGAATCAATCTTAATACCTGTAAAGATGCCTGCTTCGATAACACGAGAGAAGGATAAGTGTAAAGACTCCATGATAATAATAAATAAGTAAGGAGCCAGTGGATCCCCTTGTTTTAAACCCCTATGAAACTGAAACTCTTTGGTAGGACTCCCATTAACAAGAATGGAAGCCATACTAGAATTTAAGATACCACGAATCCACGAGCACCACTTAACACCAAACCCAAACGATTTAAGAACATCACCCAAATAATCCCAACGGATAGAATCATACGATTTAGCAAAGTCGATCTTAAAAACCATAGCACTATGTTTTTTCTTATGACATCGAGCAAGGAGCTGTTAATGATAAAAGGGCCATCCAAAATTTGGCGGTTAGGAAGAAACGTTGTTTGTACGTTCGAAATCGAATCAACGATGACCGTAGAAAGACGATTGGCGAGAATCTTTGTAACTACTTTATCGAAACTCCCAATCAAGCTAATAGGCCTGTACTCACCAACTGATTTAGGATTCGATGTTTTCGGATAAGGGCAATAAAAGAAGAATTACATCCAACAGGAAAAGAGGCGTGATCAAAAAAACCACTCCATGACTAAACAAAAATTAGGCCCATCGATGTTCCATAATTTATGAAAAAATTCAAAAATAAAACCGTCCGGCCCAGGAGATTTATTCTCACCACAATCCCAAACAGCCTTACGAATCTCATCTCTGAAGATAGGAGCCTCCAACTCCCCCGATTGATCAATACTAAGATGGTTAGAAAAATTAAAATTGATGACACCATGACGGATTCCAAGATCATAGAAACGAGAGGCAAAATATTCACGAAACTCATCTTTCACTTTATTAGGATCATCAACCCATTCACCATCAATCATGACATCTTTAACCGCTAAGTTGGCACGTTTTCTATTTTCATACCATAAAAAACTTGGAGTTTTCATCCCCTTCAACCGGCCATTTAATTTTCGCCTTTTGGATAGACTCACGCGCTTCCACGGACTGGATCTCATGATACTGTTTTAGGAGCTTTGATCGAGCAGTAAGAAGATCATCATTAGCACCAAGTTGATCTAATAATTTATCAATATCATTCAGCTTAGTTTAATCTCCTTCTATCGATTCATTTGATTCTGCTTATAATTCCTGATCCACATACGAATCACTTATTTAAGAACCTGAAGTTTCTTTTTGAAACGAACCATAACATTACTATCATTAAGAGTAATAAAGTTCCAAGTCTGAGTAATCATTTCATCAAAAAATTGAAACTCAAACCATGTGTGAAAGAAATGAAACGGGGTATCCCCATAAATCTGTGTTAAACTCATGATGTAGGATCGGCCGATGGTCTGAAAGATGCCTATCAAGGCAAACTGCAGAAGTATTGGGGGAACAAAGAAAGAAAACCACCAGAAACTAAGAAACGGTCTAACTTACTCATTTTAGATGCCGAGGGATGCGCCCAGGGTGTAACTATAACCTTCCAATTGGACTTCAACAAGCCCATCTGATGCTATAAATTGATTAAAATCCCTCGCTCCATACACGTTAGAATAGACCCCCCGTCGTTATTCCTTACGCCTGACTTAATTAAAATCTCCCGAAACATTCCACCGATTTATAAGAGGTAGATAAATATGACCAAAGTGTACGTTTAAGAGAAGCCCGCTTGAGGAGCATAAACGGATACTCTTTTAACATCCTAGTCTTGTTAGCTCTCCATTTGCTAAACAAAGAAATAAAGTTATCCGAAATGATATGATTATCTTTTTGAAATGTGTTAGGATCCCATACACATAAAAGACCCCCCGAACTGTTGAAAGATTGGCTAACAATAGTATCAAAATTAGTATTACCCCATAGACTCTTGATTTTGATTGAACTGCCGAAAGATTTTGCTTTTTAAACTCCATAGAAGCAGTGCACACATAGTTAGGAAATTCAATTATAGCATCATACTGTTTCCACAAAGCATTAAACTTATGATAATAATCAGGTAAGTTAGAGAGATTTTGTTTCAAGGTGGTTAATCTTATGGTGTAAATTAAAGATAACAGAACCATTAACTTTATGATATGTCTCTTTTAATTCCTTCCAAATATGTTTGGATTTTTTCGAAAAAAATCTGTCCAACAAACAACTCCTCAGATATAGAGCTAAGAAATCCACCCCAAAATCACAAACATTATCCCTATCCCATTGTTTTCCCAAAACTTCTCAGTTAAAGACCTTTTGCAAGTTACAATCAATAAAACTAGTTTTATTTTTCCCTTCCAAAGCTAAGAACATAGCATTATCCTAAACTTGATAATTTTCAGTTCCTTTTATTTTGACAACACAATAGTTTAAAAACCGCTTAGTCATTAGGGTGTAAATGCAAAGGGTTGCTCACATTTAACTTACTGATGAGTGTGACTAGATCAGTCACACTCTCAGTATCAGATTCACCATGTTCAAACATGGCGAAGGACAACATGTCAAAAAAAATGAACTCAATCCAAAGCCAACTAAGTTTCCAAGATTCCAAACCACTCAAGTTGGCAGGTCAAGGGCAAGGCAAAGGATGAGGGTCTAGATACAAGGGTAAAAAAATAAATAAGTAACCAACAACCCCAACAAGAGAATAAGAAACAGGTAATCAACAGTAAATAATAACAAAAAAACACTTAGCAAACAAAGAGAGAGTGAGAGAGGTGATACAGTGCACGCAAACAAGCACAATCGAACTGTTACTCCTAGATTCACTTTGTTATTCTCATATTAATCCATAACACAAGATTTAGAAGAGATATTTAGAGAGAGAAAGAGAAGAAAAGTAGAGAGAGAAACTAGAGAGATTTGGAAGGTTAAACTATTACTAGAGAGAGAAAGTAAATGTAACCAAACACCCTCTTCCACACATGGAAGAGGT